>CM026074.1:9999166-11378333 GCA_014839685.1 Anableps anableps
AGCCATGACAAATATTTTTAGATCTGGACTTTTTTTTCTGAACCATTCTAAAACATGAATATGCTTTGATACAAACCCTTCCTTTGTATCTCTGGTTGTATGTTTAGGGGGCATTGCCCTCTTGAAAGGTGCACCCCCACTCCAGTCCAAGAATGCAGCCCTCTGAAAGGTTTTCTTTCAGGACTGTCTGGTATTTGGCTCCATCTATCTTTCCATTAACTCCCCAGTTAACCTTGCCAGGTCTGTCACTTAAAGTTGATAGCCATGTCTTGATGAATTCGAAGTTGTGTCATACTCTTACCATTTTCAGATGGTGGATTGAACAGAGCTCTGTGAGATGTTCAAAGTTTGGGGTATTGTATTAGAACTTAATCCATCTTTAAAGTGGAAAAGTGGACCTATTAAGCTTCCTTCAAGAAGTTAGAATAGGTCTGTGGGCTAAACAAAAAATGTTCACTACATTTTTTGCACAAAATCATTATCAGATAAGGAGATTTCTGCTCAGTTCTGTCTATTTTGAGCTCCTTTTAGAATGAGCTGTTTAAGGGCCTCTTGTCACTTTTGGTCCAAATAAGCTGCTGCTGGCCACGCCCCCCAATTCAATATTTAGACTTGCACTTATAGAGGTTAAAATCGCTTCAAACAGATATGGCATAGTACAAGGATACATCTTTGACCTTGAGACAGACCAACAAGCAGAAGAAGTTGAGCCTCCTGCACAACCATCAAGGATGAAGCAGCGGTTTCTGAACAGTGAGTCAACAACAAAACACTTGTCTTTTCCAGCCGCCATTGTACGGCACATACAGCTGTAAAACAAGTTGACCAAGCGTGCTTGAGCTCCGCTTGGGCTGCTAGGTGAGGGGCAGTGCCTGCTGATTTGTGACGCTACATTTGGAAGGTTTTTGAAACAGCTCATTTTTCAGACATCAAAAAAACATCAACTATTTGCAAGAAAATTTCTGGGTGGTCTTTTTAAGTGCTTGGACTGTTTTTAGAAGCAGTAGAGACCCAAATGGAAGTAGAAAAATGTGGAAAAAGTGAATTTTGCAAAGAATGCAAAGAATGTCGGAGGAATGGTTACGTCGACATCCCCATTCAACACTAACTGCCAAACAACTAGTAGCTCAGTGTTCCAACATCCGCAAACGGCAAATGCTGTCAACCGACATTCTTAGGTCCCCTTTAAACTCTGATCTGTATAGTTTGTTCCTTTTTCCACATAAGTGAACTCTGGTTTTTAATTATATGACTTCTGATTGCAAATAAATTTATTCATTTTTTAATTAGAGATATCAGAGCATCAGGGGTTGAGTACAAGTACATGCCACACCTTTCAGGTTTTTATTTGTCAGAAAACCATTTCCCAACCACTTTGTGTTAGTCTACCATATAAAATCCCAATGAAATACAAAGAAGTTTGTCAAATATTGACTAGTGAAACTTGAACAGTAACAGAAATTTGTCAATAGTGTCATACCTGGTTGAGGTCATAGAAGATGACACTGAACTTGCCGAACTGCTCCACCCGCCCAGATACATCAACGTAACGATACAAATCAATGGGCAGGGGGGTCTCATTGATGACCGCCTGCATGCTGGTAACTCTGAAGTTGTTGTAGCTGTAGTCAAATCTGGCATTGACCAAACCTTCCTCGCTGAAGCGGAAGATTTGCCGACTTGTAAGGGGGCCTGTGAAGCGGAGAGAAGTTCAGTTATCAATTTTCTTTTAAAAAAGAAAAAAAACGCCACACACATTAGCATATGAAAGAAAGAAACTTATCACATGCATCTGCATGTAGAGTATTTAGAACTGGTCCTCACACTATCTGTGCAAGCCTGCTGAATTAATTTAAATCAAAAGCTAATTCAGAATCATTATCAGACACAGTACAAACCATTCAATCTTAACTATCTCCACATCACTATGGCATTTCCAGTGGTGACCTTTAATATGAGGAGATAATGAAATCTAAAGACAATAGCCCTGATGAGCCAATGTGCTCCTTAATGTCAAGACATCAACATTAACAACACCATCCTTCACCTCTGTTTCTAGCTGCTCCAACCCATCCTGCATCTTACAGTGGGGGTTGGGGGCAGGCCTGTTAATGAAACACCATTATGCAGCTATTTGAGATGACTCTGATTGCAGTTAAAATGACTAAATGTCTCGTTTTGGAGCCCGGTGGATAGCTGGATCAGCATTATGTCTTCTATTTTTATTTTCCATGGAATGTTGATTTGGAACCTCTGCTAATAGGAAAACGGCAGAGAGCAAAGTGCAAGGCTTTTCCACAGCCCTGGGAGGCTGGCAGTCTGTTCATCTCTCTTCTCTAACTGTCACTTCTCAGAACTGTCACTTTTTCTACTCTTTTTCTCTTTTTTTTCCCCCTCCCTTTGCCTACTTCTCTATATCACTGCCTATGTTTTTTTTTTTTACTTTTGGGGTTCCTTACTTTTCCTTGTCTTTTCTCAAGGGACAATTACCGCTATCTCTTCCCTTTCTGAGGCTCCGTTTGTTCTGTTGAAATGAGATCAGTTAAAGGAAAGGTGAGAGTCTATTCACAGGGAGGGCAAAGTGATAAACACACACACACACACACACACACACACACACACACACACACACACACACACACACACACACACACACACACACACACAGCTGCAGATTACTGACACCTGATCATGGCTCACCAATCACAAAGGCAAGGGAACTGAACCGACAGGAGAGATGAGAGCGTTCTCAATGACCCTGGACAGAGTCTGTAACTTAAAGGAACTGCTGAGCTGTGTTAACAATGGTGGTATAAATCTGCTGTGACAGCTAAAGGCTCCTAATGACAGTCCTGATACAACCTTATGGTTAGTCCTGTAGCCTTCTTATTTTACAAGCCAAAACTGAAATCTTTTTTTGTTTGGGTTGATAGTCTTGACAAAAACTTTTCAGTTCCCTGAAAAAATCAACACCCATAGTTATTTATTGTCAAGCAATAACCAGAACCATGTCACATTAGTGTATATTTAGATATATTCTCATCTACTTTGATAGGGTAGAGCAGTTTGCAGATGAGGAAGAGGCAACGCAGCTCAGGGGCGTGGGGGTGGTCTCATATTCAAAGCTGTGGTAGACCACAGTCTCTTCCACTTAAACATGCTCGGCCCGATTCACACTTCTAACTGTGGCTGTGTCAGTCTCAGTTGAAATAGCACCATGTCTCACTCAAAGCCAAACTAGAGAGAATGAAATCTAATCTAATCTCCCCCTCTCTGTGCAGATGTCATTTACTCAAAAATGGATTTGATTAAGATTTTAATATTAGACAAAGATAATAATTGGATAAGCGTCACTTGGATGCGTCACTTGCCTCAGATAAGGTCAGTGATCTGATTCAACAACAAGAAAGAAAATGAGCAAAACCTTTTTGGTCCACCACCACCGTTGACCCAAAAGAAAGACATAGGTCCATCTCACATTGCCCAAAAACACATCTTGATGATCCCCAATACTTAATATTCTGTGGACTGATAAGATAAAAGTGAATTTCTGGAAGGTTTGCATGCTGTTACATCCACCATAAAGCTAAAATAGCATTAAAAATGTATATACAACACTGACGGTGAAACATAGTGGTGGTAGTGTGACAGTCTGTGGAACCATGAATTCTGCTGTATTCGAGAAAATCTTAAAGGAGAATATTGGTGAATCAGTTTGCGACCTTAAGCTCAAAGGCACTATGGTTCTGCAGCAGGACAATGATCAGATGGAGTCCACCACTGAGCGGCTCAAAAAAAAAAAAAAAAATAAAATAAATAAAATAAAATAAAATGGAGGTTTTGTAAGTGGCCTAGACAAAGTTTGGACTGATTGAAATTCTGTGGCATGACAATAAACACACTCTTTGCACTTGAAAACCCTGTAAATATTTTTTGATTAAAAAAAAAAAAAAAAAAAAAAAAAAAATCTTCAATGAAGAGTGGATTAGGTGGTTTGGATAGTCTGCTTTTTGTATTTACTCAGCTTGTCTTTGTCTGAACCATGTAAATGTGACATAAAAAGGAAGAATAGAAGAAATCTGTTTCCGGCCGAGCACTTTTTTCGCGGCACTGTATGTGAAAACGTACCAGTCTGTCTGTATCGTATGGAGCTTATGAAGCCGTCATGGGTGAGATGAATGGTCTTGACAGTGCCGGAGGCTTCATCGTAAGTGAAGGTCACCAGGGTGGAGTCATAAACCACCTCCGAGAGCCTTGCTGCTGGTGTATACCTTTTTACGAAAAATGGAAAATAAACAGAAGAGAAAAATAAGTATTATACTCAAGCACAGCACAATGCATTTCATTTTCAATTTTAGTAAACATGGAACGTGTAATGAATAATACAAAGATCCCTTGGGGCTGTTGAGGAAGAGGCTGTAACATTCTTCAATATTTCATCAGAATCAGAGGATTTTCTGTGGAAGTCAAGACATTAGGTCTTGGAAGCAGTGCTGTTCATAACAGTATTCTCATGGAGTCGATGAGTATTGGGAACATACTATGTGAGAGCAATGCCTGAATAAGATCAGTGGTGTTTGGCACAGTAAGATGCTCAGAAGTAATCATAGGAGAAATTGACCTTAAATCACTGTCTGTTGTTACTTCATTCAGTGTCATTAGTAAGGACAGCAGGTTGTGTGTGCTACTTTTTAAGATTAGCCTTTAACTATAGCACTCCCACTGTGGCAATCACTTTTATGTTTTTTACACAACCAGTGATTTTGCCAGCAGGCACCATGCTGGAGAGTTTCAGGAAAATAACAGCCCAGATGTTGCCAGAGTTAACGTCTTCGCTGCACAAATCAACGTACCTGTAGATAACACTGCGTCCTGTCCCCAAGTACTGAGTCCTTCTCAGGCGACCGTCCAGGGTGAAGTCTTGCATGAATGAGGCCTGGCTTTCAGGAGGGGTGTATATGTTCCTGTAGTAGCCGATGGACAGCAGCGACTGCAGGGTGTGTTTCACCATGCTAGGCATTGTCACGGCAACCAGGCGGTCTGTTTGGTCGTAATCAAAGATGTAGCGCCGCTGACTGTGCAGGAGCAGCATAATGGACTGCAGGATTACAAAGAGAAGGACAGTAAAGTGGCTCTTAGTGGTTTCATACGGTTTTTCTGTTTTTCTAACTTTAACCTTGTTCTGTTGGACTAACCTTTATTTTTATTTTACAATTCAGCCTACGGTGCCACGCAAAAAGTATTCATAATCCTTGAACTTTTTCATATCTTGTCACATAACAGTCACAACCTTCAATGTATTTTACTAAGATTTTATGTATGAATATATAATACTATTAATTTACTTATTACTAAAGTCGAAAAAGTTATACTTTTTTTTTCACATTTTTGTTACCAGTTAAAATTTGAAGAGTTTGGCATGCATGCTTAATAAACTCCCATGCTGCAGTATTGCAGGACTGGCAGAAACACTGCAAGCTCCATCTATCTTCCCATCAACTCTGACCAGCTTCCAGCCTCTACTGAAGATAAGTATCCCCACAGCATGATGCTGCCATCACTATGTTTCACTTTGGGAAACATAGGGGAATTAGGATGTTGTGCATTGTTCGTTTTCTGCTACACATAATGTTTTGCATCAGTCTGCCACCACTATGTATTATAGTTGGGATTGGTTTGAATGCTTTCCATCAAGCTTAACTATGCCTACATTTGGCAACGTACGCTGAGAAGTTTAAATTTTGGTCTCATCAGACCAGACCATCTTCTTCCACAAGTTTGCTGTATCCCCAGTGAGACTTATGGCAAACTTTCAATGGGACTTCTTGTGGCTTTCTTTTAACAATGACTTTGTTTTCCCCACTCTTCCACAAATGCCAGATTCATGAAATGCACAACTTACAGTTGTGCTATCAACAGATTTCTCCCAGCTAAGCTTAAAATCAGGAGACACTTTGATTTTAATTTACAAAACATATTGAAAACCAGTTATTCTTTTTTTTCCCCTTTATCTTTTAATTGAATAAAATCCCCAAAAATATAGTGACGTTTGTGTGTAGCTAAATGGGCATTAAACACTTTTGTCAGTCTGTGCATTCCAGAAGCTCCTAAATTATTTAGTCCTATAATACGAGCTGCTATCAGTTTCAGCTGTAATATAGACTCTGTGTTTAACTCTGACTAAACTATTCCAGTAGATTTAAAGCACAATGGATCAATCCATTTCATTTAATGCATTTTGTGTTGCATCTGACTATCTGTCAAAGCACAGCAGTGTTTACTGTAAAAGCCCTTTTCAGAAAACTGCTGTTTTCTCTTCACAACTCTGAAAAAAAAAAACCTGTCAATCTACTCAAAACCTGCTTGAGTTCTGTTATGTGTCACAAAGAATATTCTTTATGATTTTCCTGCTCTCAAAGCTTGTAGCATTGTTGTTATCCAGATATACAGAAAAAGAAGATTTTAAAGATTTGATACAAGCATACACATAAAATAAGGAAAGCGCTACAATAATGACCTCAAAGAACCTTAAAAGGGGAAAACGTGGTTAGTGAGACAATTCTGTAGCTCAGTTTATATGCTTTCAATTTACAACTTTTGTTTCCCGCAACAGAAGTGGTTTTCATCTTGTAAACTTTAGTTTCAGTTTCTGGTGACTGCAACAACCATGGACAGGTAATGTGTGTCACACACATTTAAATGACATCAACTGTCGGTTGAAAAATCTCTGCTGAAAGAAAGAGAAAGTATTGCCTCGTTCTTTAAAACATTTATGAATATATATATATATATATTTTCTCACTCTGTCTGCGTATGTGTAGCTCCAGATCTTGCCGTTGACCCAGGCTCTAGACACCACCCGGTCGTTCTCATACTCCAGCCGTTCAGACCACTCTCCTCGGTGAATGGCCGACAGAAGCCCCCCGGCAGAGTAGCTGATGTTCACCTCGGTGTATTTGCTGCTGGGGGACCACACGATGGGCCGGCCGAGCGAGTCGTACTGGATGTGGAGGGTAAACTTCCTGTGATCATCGTAGATCTTCCCTACTCGGGTACTCTGATCAAAGTCTATGGAAAGCAGGTTCCTGTTGTGAGCCTGAAAAGGACAGTAGAATAAAACTTTTTAATTCTGTAGCTTTATAATCGTCATAAACTCTGAATGAGGCAGCAAGCTTGCATATATTTAATAAAAAAAGGTGGCATGCCTGAGACAAGCAAAGATTTCATTAGCTCAAATAAATTAATTGTGACATTCGGAGCAAATCCAGACTGCATAATAATTATAATTATAAATTGCCTTGTGAATAAGAGGAAAAAGTCCTGAGGATTGCAAATTAATTAGTAGACATAAGATAAGATGTCAGTTTCTAATAAAATATTCTGCTTGTGCAATGTGCTTCCTGTTGCAAAATATGGGAGGCGTTGTTGTTGATGGATGCGTTTGTGGAGCCAGGATCGAGTCATTTAACCTATTGGCCCACACCCACTGTCTTTAGACTCACTCAGAACATCCAACAAGTAGTGCAACATGAACTTGAAGTGCTTTTCATGCTACTGAACAGCACAGAGAGAAGGGACAATCCATGGCTCTGTTTGTAAAGGAAATGGAAATTACATCTCAAAACAAAGAAGATTTACAAGTGCAGCTCAGTAAATTAGAATATCTTTGAGAAGTTAGTTTATTTCAACAATTCAGTTCAATAGGTGAAACTCATATATAGATTTATTATAACCACAGAGGGATATTATTTAAAATATATTTTTCTGTTTATTTAGTTGTTTGTGTCTTAGAGCTAATCCAAAATTCAGTTACTCAGAAAATTTTAATATTACATAAGAGTTATAAAACGTATTTTTAACACAGCAATGTTACTGAAAGGAGGTCCATGTACTGTATAGTAAATGTGCTCAATACCTAGCCAGGGCTCTTTTGGCAATCGGCATCTCTTTACAGCCTGTCAGCAGAGGGAAGCAGGAAGAGCTCAGAAACTTTATGGTGGATTGCTGCACTGACTTTGGACCTGGTAAAACACAATGGACCTTCACCAGCAGATGACATGGCTTCCCAAGTCATCACTGACTGTGGAAACTTCACACTGGACATCAAGCAACCTGGATTCTGTGCCTTTCTAATCTTACTTCAGAATCTGGGACCTTGATTTCCAAATAACATATAAAAAGTACTTTCATCTGAAAAATGGGCATCTCTTTTTCTCCTAAATCCAGCTAAAATGTCTCTGGCTCAGGAGTGGCTTACAACAAGGAATGTTACAGTGGTAGCACATGTCCAGGACGTGTTTGCGTGTACAGCATAGTTTGTCCATTAATACAGTATTAAAATAAAGAAACCTGTGAACCACTAGCAACCTTCCTTATTTATGGAGGGTGTTAGTCACAGCGTGTTGGACAACTATCAAATCTAAAAATACTTGGACCCTGATGAGATTGTTGATGGTTTAGCTTTAGTGCAACAGGTTGTTGTGAAGGACAGAGTGTTTTTACCCTGAGCCTGCGTTCATAAGTACTGTAGTTGGCCTTGCTCTGCTCCTTCCTCTGCCTCCACTCGATCAGGCTAGGGCCATGGTCTCCTGGCAGGCTGATGTTGCAGCGGCTGGCCGTTGGGCTGACTCCTCCCCCCACGCCTCCTGGGAGGAGGGGCTCCGTGCTCAGCGACAGCTCCATCCCGCTCGCCAGCGACACCAGAAACGAACCATCGGAGCTGACTCTATATGAGTTCTGAGCATGATCTGAGGGTGTCAGGGTTGGGTTTTGGGGGGTGGGGGGGGGTTCATACATTTTCCATGGGTGGGTCACACATTCGCAGAAACAAACCACACATGCACACAGGGGAGACAAGCATGCAGCAACACGTATGAAAAAAAGTGTGAGAACAACATCAGCAGCTGAAAAAGCAGCTTTGAGAGAAATCTGCAAAATATAGCACAGGATACAGACACAGAATGCGGTGTCTGATTCTTTGTATGTGTTTTTGTTTAAATTGATTGCTTAAATCACTTTGCCGAGTGCTTAGCACTTCACTGTATGAGCCACAGCAGCTTTAGAAAAATCTAATCCATTCAAAGAGAGAAGGGAAGAGAGAAAAAGAGGCAGATGGACAGATAATGAGAGACAGAGAGTAATGAAAAGAGGCAACGAACAGAAGAGAGAAAGTGGGAGGGAGTGTTTGGAAGCATGCGGTGCTCGGCCACAGCAGTTGTAAAGGTTTCTCAGAAACTCTATTCATTTCTATATTGTTCAGAGTCATATTTTACACTGATTTCACTCGTGTTATTATCAATTTGTGTCACATCTTTACCAACCCTAAAAACACAATTAATATAAAAAAAGAAAAATAATCATAAAACTACATTTTAGCCATAAAATTTAATGCAGCTAGTAAACTAGATAGTTCTATCTATTCCCTCCACTGATATAAAAAATCCTTCTGCCCATATGGTTATTGTTGCCTTTGAGGCAGGTGAAGACGGACGCACAGTTTAGGTGGTGGAAGTAAAGGGACTGTCTATAATGGAGGGTCATTTCAACGTTTCCCCTGCAGCTCAGTCACGTTGTTGTGCCATGCATGAGACCACGATTGAGTGTGTGCGAGCGATTGAATCTGCGAGCTCACCCCACACCATCGCTGCAGTGCTGCTGTCATTGTGACAACCGCTAGAAAGCAATTAAAGGGCTGACATGAGAAGAAACTGCTCCCATGAGTGGCTCCTCCACTCCACTCTCATTTTTTCCTCTTCTCATCTCTGCCCTCTTTTTCCATCCCCACCACAACCCCCAACTGTTGTTACGATATTTCACGAGTCAGTTGGAATCTGTCTCTCTCCTTCACCATCAATGGAAGGAATGAATTAATTAATAGCCCTTTCTTCTTCTTATTGCCACTTTTTCTGGTGAAGCAAGGAGGTCAGAGTCAGATGGAAGTTTTATATAGAGGAGGAAGTGGCTGCTTTCCAACAGTTGAAAGTCTCCTGCACAAATTCAGTGCACTTAGGATGAAGAGGAAGCATCTGAAATGATTCAAACATGATGCTACACTTTGGCTACTTGCAAATGTATTCCTACCCCTTGGAGCTTTAAACATTTCATCATGTTACATCCACAAATGTCAATACATTTGATCAGGATTCTAAAGTGAAAGACATGAGGATGATTTTTTTTCTTTTTTTACATTTTTTTTTAAAGATGTTCATATTCACTCCCTCTGATTCAGTGCTTCTGAAAGCAACTTTTCAATGTAGCTTTCAATACTTTATTGAAACTTTTGCATATTACTTGAGGTTTTTCTTGCAAAATACAATCAAGATCAGTCAGACTAGATGGAGGACATCAGTTTTCATTTTGCCACAGATTCAAAAAAAAAAAAAAAAAAGCTGAAGAAAGGCCTCCCCACAGCATGATGCTGACACCATCATGCTTCACCACAGGGGTTATACATTGGGTTTTTGCCACACAGTTTTCCAGGTGGGCCAAAAAGTTCAGGTTTGGTGTTTCACCTTCTGCTATTTCCCCTTCATGGTTTGTTCTTGACACGCTTCAATAAAGACCAAAGGTGTGAAATTTATGACTAATATTTTCCTGTCTACAGATTCTTTCACCTTAGGATGAATTTTTGTTTAATAATTTGGCAACTTCTAGAGGCAATTTGTTGCAGGGCATTTTATTTAGGGCAATCAGAGCAAAGGGTGCTGAACACAAATGCACACTACTTTTTTCAGGTAAACAATTTCTAACCATGCTTCCATTTCCTTTCACTTCACACTTACTGTATGCACTACTTTGTGTTAGCCCATCGCATAGAATTGAATATTCGTGGTATAAAAGGATGTAAAAAACCTTCAAGTTTTAAGAGCTCTAATAGTTTAAACATCATCACAGCTGAAAGCTGTCCTTGATACATGTACTTGTCTGAACCATGTATGATTTTGTGCCCACAACATATGACTCACAAACAATTTCATTACACATCTGTGGTGAACCTAAAGAGGCCAGATACATTGCAATCTTTCCTTTGTGTCAAACTGATGAGCACAAAAGTTTTGATATGCCTGTCTTTTTAATTTTGCGCCATCTAAACCTCTCTGTCATTCAAGCAATTTTATAAAAAGAAGTGAACATCTGGCTTCACCTTGCTTGAAAGTGTAGATGGTGTCACTCGCAGACAGGTTGGTGCTGGTGACAAAGTTTTCACGGTTGGAAGCCTCAACTTCAACTCGTGACCAGCGCTCCAGATTGCCATGGAAACCGCTTACCTCACCCGTGGGTAAGGTGATGTTGGTGACACGCCCCTCACTGCTATACCTTAGGAAATGAACACAAAAGTATAAATGCACACACAGACACACACAAAATGCAAATAAGGGTCACTCTTAGCTTGTCATAAGAAAATTCCCACAGACACACATGCATGCTCACTAGCCCCTCTGTTTCCCCTCCTTTTTACTAGCACAGAGTATGTGTCAAGTATGATTTATAAGTGTAATTACCCAGCTGTGGAGTGTGAGACAGAGACTGAACTGGCAGTGGTGAATAATTCATACAGATGTGGTTTAGTGTGTGCACAGTATGTACAGTAAGAAGCAAAACATGTATGTGATCAAAGTGTTTGCAGAGATGTTTCTCAACCTTTCAGATCTCCAAAAATCCCCCCAAAAGTGCCCCTACAACTTTCAACAGTGAAGGTGATACTCAAGTAACCACTAGATGGCACTCACATTTCACAACGTTCATGTGAACTCTGTCAGAGCAGCACACATGCACACATTTAAAGTCAAGCAAGATAAAACAAATGAAATAATAATAAAAAAAAAAAAAAATAGAAGAACAGAGGTAAACCACAAGCTCACTCATAAACAGTAGTCCAGCTGTTTTCATCACTCTTTGTCGACAGCAGTCCGGTGTTGCCGTGGTAAGAGATGTGGGCCAAGTCGTGGCCCTGGGCTGAAACCTTCCTCAGCATCCCGCTATTGCTGAGGGACAGCCAGTACACCTGTCCACCAGGGAGCGCCAGCCACAGGGGCACCCCGTGAGCATCCCTCCTCACCTGCAGGCCACGCCCGTCGCGACTCGTCAGCCCTGAAAGCTGGCCATCCGTCCCGTAGGAGAAGTTGTACAGGTAGTGGCCCGTAATAAGATGTTTGGTGTACATGTGAGAGCCATTCTGTCACAGAAAGGACAGAGAAAGATAAGTTCAACTTACCTGTCTTAAGCGAGTCAAGAATCTTGACTTGCTTTGTTTTAAAAAAATGATAAAACATTGTTAGCAGAGTAACAGTAAAAACTCAGGAGTAATTTTAAAATAAACCAGTAATAAGAAGGAAAAACATTTGACTTAACAACCAAGTTTGAGTTTGTATGGGTTTTAAGGTTTCATCTTTTAAATGTTCAGTAATAACAGAACATGTCATTTGCAATGGGTGATTTAGAGCCAGTTGTGGTGTGTATTACAAGTGTGTTGTGAATTATTGGGAAACAAGGGAACCAGGCCTAAATATTTGATCATTACAAAATCTGGTTTTCTCTACCTTACTGTTTTATGGGATAAAAAAATAGAGCACGAAGTAAAAGTATTGATTTAACACTCATTTCTTTAAATTGTGCTTCCACTGAGCCAAACTTTCTTGTAGTCTTTTAAATGAAGAAAAATAAGCCAAACATTTTCAACAGAATCAAGGCTGTGAGGCAGCGAATAAGAAGCATGATGTGTGTTTGGGATCATTGACCAGTTGGAACATCCAATTTTGTCCAAGTATCAATCATCAGAAGACTCAAACTGATGAAAGAAGTGGTGCTCAGCAATCGACACCTTCAACAACAAGTGAAATTGGCAGCAGCTCAAACAGGCCGAAAACCTTCTTGAGAAAAGTTTAATGGTCATAGCAGACTATAAAATAGAAAAAGTTTGCACAGTTCAGTCCAACTTTTCCTAGTTTTATAAACTGTTTTGCAAAAGTATTCACACCCTTTTTCATATTTTGTTACAAGCTTTTATGTACTGAAAATACATAAAATATGACAATTAGAAAAGAAAATTAGATATGGTGTTGCAAACTTTTGACAAATATTGTGCAGAACCACTTTTCTCTACAATTACAGCTAAGGCCTTGTTTTGTCTCTTCCAGATTTGAACATCTTTGAATTTTTTTGGGAAATAGCTCAAGCTCAGTCAGATTGAACGAAGAATGCCTGTGAACAGCAAGTTTTTAAGCCTGACACAGATTTTTAGTTGCATTTAGAGCTGAACTTTGACTGGGCCTTTCTAAAACATGAATATGCTTTGATCGAAACCATTCCATTGTAGTTCTGGTTGGATATTTAGGAATGTTTTGGAAGGTGAACCTCTGGCTCAGTTTAAGTCTTTTTCAGCCTCTAACAGATTAGTTGTCCAATGCTGCCCCATATTTACCACCATCCATCCATCCATTCATCCATCCATCCACCCATCCATCCACCCATCCATCCATCAACTCTAACCAGCTTCCCTGTTCCTGGCAGAGAAAAGTGTCCCCTCACCATGATGCTGTCACCACCATATTTCACTATAGGGAAAGGATAATTAGAGTAATACACTGTTGGCTTTCTATCAGACCTAACATTTGGTATGTAGGCCAGAAAGTTCAATCTTAGTCTCATCTGTCAGTTAAGCTGGACAAACCTCTAAGCCCTTCACAAAATAACTGGATTTAAATGGAGATTAAATTACATACAGGTGGACTCTTTTCTAAATTTAAGTGCACTGGAATTTATTTTGGGCTAAATGACGCTGATTTAAATAATGTGAATACTTTGCATGCTATTGTATCAGTCCTATGCCTGTAAAACTTTTTGTGTAAAGCTTAGTTATTGTGTATTAAAGACATTATAGGTGGGCTGTAAAAAAAATGATTTCAAACTTGTAAATTTGTGTAAATGTATGTATTATTTCAAGTTGTTTATGTTTGAGAACACAAGTAAACACCTCCACACCTGAACCCAACATAGCATATTCATATTTTGACCTTTCCACTGCAGTTCTTGAGTCTCCAGATAATATTTAATGCAGCTGAGCTTTGTTTACAGACCCAAGCTTAAGCACTGCGTACCTGGCTAAAGAGATAGAGCTCCTGGTCCTGCGGGGAGCTGATCTCCACCAGTCCAGCTGGGCCAGGCTGAGGCTGGTTGGGGCTGACGGCCCTGATCCGGATGTTGCCCAGATCAGCAATATACAGAGTGCCATTGGGGGCCACAGCCAGGGAGGAGGGGGCTTTGAGACGAGCGTCACGGGCGTAGCCTCCATCACCTGATAAGAAGAAAAAGAGTATATTATTTCTGTCAGGTTGAACAAAAAAGCTCTGAACACAAGACGCAATGATGTTTCCCCGAAAGACACAAGTCCCAAGCAGCACACACAGCTGTCTCATAACATGAAGACCTCACGGTGATGCTTTGGCGCTTATCAGTTTGGCTCAGGAGTCCGACTTGTTGGGATACAGTTGATTCCCAAAGCAGCAGGAATGATGACCACCTTGATAGTGGCCTCAGAGCTATCAGACAGTGGTATCCGGTGACTGAATGCATTCACGAATCTTTTGGTAGCGCAATGGGATAACAGGCCGGGTGAGGGTCTTCAGATGCTGTCAGCGGAGGGGCAGGGGCCTCTGATGGCTCTGTACAGACAGCAGGGTGGCGGTTTATCTCCTGACAGCATGCACATTACTTGTGTGTGTAAGTGTGTGTGTTTGTGAGAGAGCGCGAACGTTTGCATCTTTTGTATCTCGCGCTCGTGGACAGGCGCGCGTTCAAAGACACCATGCGGGTGTTTACGGCGAAGAGGATGGAAACGGAAAGCTTCTGAAGAGAGTAATCATCTGTTAACAGCAAGACATGATTGAAAATATGCAAAGTACAATCCAAGAAATAGGGATGGTTACAGCCCATTGGCTTGTGGCGTGGCAGAGACACTTCCCTCCATTCTGAATAGAAAAGAGACAGATTTTTATGAGCGGAATTAAATGATAAAATCACATCCTCTGACACTTACAATGAAAGCAAGGCCTAACTGTCAAAGGAACATCTGCTTATTTGTTGGGCCCTTTCCTCTTTTCCTTTTATCACGTTTTTTTAGGTGCCCTTCGATGACATACCAACTGGTTAAAACATTCATCTTTTAAAAAGAGAGCTTTTTCTTCCACCAGCTGTAATTTGAATGGATTTGAAAGGTTTCTCTAGAAGCTTGTTCCTCCTGAAATTTAGCTGCAGGTTTTGGCAGCAAGTAGAATTCCTCGTGAATACAAAAATCTCATCTTCTGCATCCAGGTACTCTCTTAGTCAAATGACATTCTCTGTTGTGACATTATGGCTGCTTCTCTCTCCTATATGTTGTCATCATTTACATAAAGCTCATTATTATGTATTTTTGGTATTTTTCAAGGGAGAAAGTCAAAGCAGCCCCTCCCAGACATTTGGATTCCAGCTAACTTTAATAATTTAGGCAGACTGAAAGTAGAGGGGGGGATACATTGCAGGAGATGGACAAAAGGAAGACACATTCTCAAGCGCTGTTAATAAATTTATTAGACAGCTGGGACCCAAAGGCTGAAAGATTTACACACTAGATATCGAGACATGCTTACAATTTCAAAACATGTTAGCCTTTAAAATTGTTCAGTTTTTGTTTTCACATAAATATCCTCCAGACCAGGGAAGATATGATCGGAATTGATTTCTAAATGCTGTCCACCCCCTCCAGGACTGTAATCCTATTAGACCTAATATAATACTCTTACATTACCTAATCCTGCACTCATGTAAGTGTGTCCATGTGTGTTTATGTGTGTCTGTGTGATGACCCACCAGAGAAGCAGTCACAGTTGGGGTCTATCTTACAATCACAGTCTGTGGGGGCTCCAGAAATGATCGATATCTCCCCATTGGTAGACACCTGTGGGTTTGACAAAAACCAATGCGTCAAACATGACCATAAAATTTTGCAGGTCATTCTGGTGTTGAAATCATTATAATGAGCAACATCTGTGTGTCCAAATTCCTTAAACAACACAAAGAGGGAGTAATGGAATACAATAATACATAGAATCACATAAATAACAGTTATATTAGATAAAAATAAATACAGGAAAGGACTACAACATTTTTGGTTTAACCTATCGAATATTTCTTTAATAAAAACCATCATGTGGTGCCTTGCAAATGTATGCATAACCCTTGAATTTTTTTTCATATTTTGCCATATTACAACCACAAACCTCAATGTATTTTTTGATGGGCCAACACAAAGTAGAACACGTTTATTGCTATAACATGGCTAAATACCAAAAAGTGAGAGTATGAATACTTTTGCAAGGCACTGAATAAGAGGGGTTGATTAAGGTTTTTTTTGAAAACTAAAAAGAAATCAAAATCAGTGCATCACGACACGAGTCCAATGTTTGGTTCATTACTTGATTGACAAATGCAGCATTAAATTGTACAAATTACCCCTATTGTCCTGAATGAAAGAACTGTAGGTGTATGCACTGTGAGAAGATAATTGGAGCAATTGACAAGTTTAATTTAGATTCTTGCTGTGTAAACTATTACACCTCAAGGAAATCTTCTCTGAGGTGTTATTCTGAAAGAAACACATTTGACGTGAGAAAATTGACAGTATTAAAATGTTGCTGCTCAAGTTTAAATGTAAAAAATTTGTTGTAAAGACCATGTCAAAATAAAACATGAATCAGGTCAAATTGGATGGAGAGCAACATGCATGTCATCTATTACCTCCAGGTTATTTAAATACAGCTACATTAATGCACAAGTATTGGCTAAAAAGCAAACCCATACTGAGAACTGTATAAATGAGGAGGATAAGAAAACAAGTAATTTTAGCTGTTTGCCTGCTTTCCTATTTCCAGTGTAGAAAGACATCAGCAATGACTTTGGAGAAGCAATTATTGTTGCCTATTAATCAGGCAAGATTATACATTCCAAACAATTTGAAATTATCATTCTACTGTGAGAAAGATTGTTCACAAGTGGAAATTTATTAATGCACTTATCTATCAAGACAGAAGTTTCAGCAAGAACCAGCTGAGGTTAAACCATGTGATATCCAAAAAGCCAAACACCTCATACTGTATAAGCCTCAAAACACTCATTTTATGTTACAGTTCATCACAGCATAGTTAGACAAAGGCTAAACAAGTATGGCACATTTGAAAGGATTTCCAGGAAAATCCTCTTCTCTTAAAAGAGAACGTAGCAGCCCAGATTTTGCAAAATGTGCATCTGAACAAACGAGGCAAAAACAAGAGTTTTGGAACAACATCCCTTGGACAGATGGGACCACAGTGGAGATGTTTGGCCATAAAACACAGCAGCACGTCTGCTAAAAACCAAAAAGCCCATCTTTGGGCTAAGCTAACCGGCTGCAAGCCTTCAGCTTCATAATTAATTCACAAACATAAGAGCAGTATTGATCTTCTCAGCTATCTTCTGTTTGGACAGTGAATATGCATATTTCCAGTTTGTATTAATCAAGCATCTCTGGTTAGAACATTTCAACCCAATACGGGAAGACATGGAGTTATCACCTTGACCAAAGGAAAAGGCCTTGCTATATGTCCTGCAGGATTTTCCTCCTGTTGAGCTGCCCTAATCTTTTTTTTATCTCTGCAGGAGGGGAGCAAAAAGTTAAAGCACGCTCATTTCCAGAGGTGCTGCACGATGGAAAACAAGGCCTTTGATTTAAACTGATGACGATAAAGTTCTTAAAGATGCAATGAAAGCCTCATCCTTCAACTGTGTGACTGTTTCACTGAGAGCAAGCTTACAATTTGTGCTTAACCCGAAAATAAATGCCGCCACAATGAAGCTAATTTGTAGCATAATGATTTCAGTTTTAATGCCTCCAGTATTATGCATATTAAATACCTTCACTGTCTTTATAAAAGACTGAAACACAAATTTAGAATGTATTGATTATGCATGTGCAGTCCTTGATGTTTTGGCCAACTGCCCTGGGTCCATGTGATGGACAGACGTGTCTGGACCATGAAAGTAGATCCCATACGGCGCCAAACACTCACTGCAGCCAAGGCACGCTCACATTTAATAGCCTTATTAAACTGCAAAAAAACCCACTTGCTGCTAAACAGTACAAGATGCAGCTGCTGTCAGCTATTTACCATGAAATGTTGCATTTAATTTGACTGTCATTCTTCATCCTGTGTGAAATATATTGTCATGTGTACCTGCGTGTGTTTACTGCGTCTCACAAATGACACAGTGATCTGTTTTTAATTTAATATCTCTTGGATTACACACCATTTGCATCAGCCAGACATGCTTTTTTTGGATGTGTTAAATTAACACCAGAAACCAGTTACAAAATGCTGCACAAACACATCATCAATGCAAACTAAAAACACATCTTCCTTAATTTTATTTCACCACTCAACATGGTTTGAAAGCATCACCCAATCTCCAACTCGCACTCATTGCTAAGTGAGTGTATGCGCCCACTTAAATGTTTTAATGTTAACAGATGGATTATTTTAGTTCTGACTTTTCATGTCAGTGTGTGGAAATTTGTCGGATGCAGGCAAGAGAAAAAAAAAAAAAACAAACAGCAAAAAAACAAAAATCCTTTTCAATGCCCTACCAACATAGCTGGTCGGTCTCCATCAAAAAGGCATCTGAGACATTTTATGATCCTGTCTGCCTCCACACGGACCCAGCATGGTGCTGCAGGCCACAAAGGCACTATTGATTGAGTGCAGCAGGCAGTATTTTCGAGGTGTTCAAGCCAAAATGCTACAGTCCTGTAGTATCCTGCTGCTAGCTCACGGACAAAAAAAAAAAATTATTTTAAATGAAAACCACCCTTTGGGTTTATTTTTTATTGGTTTGAGGTGAATCAGATTTCAAAACCCTAAAACTCGAGTGAAAGATTCTAAACACAGTCTTGCTGACAAGCATCTGCAATGCAAACAGCCTGTCAGCAAAGGGTGAATTACTGTCATAAGCCCTGATGGATTACTAATATTAGCTCCATATGAGCCGTTTCTTTTTCAAGATATTTTTGCAAAGGGTATATGTTTTCTGTTGTAGTTTGGGTGGTGTAGCATTATATAATATGTGCAGTATATCAATAGATAAATCACTTTTGACATCAAGAACCTGTAGCAGATCAATATGCATATTGGTACACCCTGGTATTGTATCATTTTTCAACTCAATATACTACCACACACCCATTACCTTGTCATAAGTTCATGCATGATCACAGTAAATCATTCATCACTGCACTGAAAAATGTAGATAAATCCGTCCATTAAACTGAGTAAATTTAAAATAATTGTTTATAATAAAATCCCTGGTGCCACAATTACAGACAACCCAAACAACTCCTAAAAAAGAAACATAAGTGGAGTATTTCACCATATTATACTTTATTTTTCAAACTTTATCACAGTGTTTATGGATATTTAATTAGCAATCCATGAGGTCTGGTTTCCTTGGGGTATAAAAGTAATGAGACACAGAGGTCCATTTCTCTGAACCCCTTTCAAAACAGAAACAAGGAAAGAACATACAATAAAATAGGTAAGATATTTGTTGTCCTTTATTAGGTAGTAAATGGCTACAAGTACATAGAGGCTCTCCTAAACGTTCTCATAACTACTAAGCTAAACTACAAAGTTTTGAACAACTGAAACTGTGACAATGAAGGCTAGATGAGGACCCATATTTAGCTTGCCACTATGATGATTAAGTTGGTTGGAGAGAAAAACAAATCTCAAAAGTTCAGTGTTAGAGAAATGTAGCAAAGACTTGCATCTTAAGGAAATCAAGTCTCCATAATAACCAGTAGATACTGTCTACATATCAAGTTATTTTGGACTTTTCTGTCCTACCATCACAGATGAAAACATATGCAGTTTGTGAAACTCTACTGGATGTTTTTGTCAGATAATATGTAGACTGGGCTTTTGGCAACATACAATCCAAGTGCATTTGGTGTAAAACAAAGATGGAAATGTGGATAAACATTTATCAAGCCCACTGTTTCTCTTCCAAAGGCTTTTATATATATATATATATATATATATATATATATATATATATATATATATATATATATATATATATATATATATATATATATATATAGTGTATTAGTGTGTTTCTTGAGGATTGGACATTTTAAGTAAATACGCTGATACCAGTAACCTGAAACTGAGTCTTTCAGCAGTATAATGTTCTAAAATATGTGGCCAAATCAGGACAGAAATGATTCACCAGACACAGTATCTACCTTTTACCCTTGTCATCTTAGTCCCCATATATAAATCTAATAGAAGGAAGTGCTCTCCTTCTGCAAAAAAAGGGCTTTGTATGAAATGTAATACCAGCAGGTGAGCCAATAATTGTGGCACCAGGGATTTTGTTTAAAACACCTATTTGTTACTGTGGAATTTTCTCCCACTTAATAAATGTACTCAAACCAAAGATCTTTTTTTTCAGTCTACTGCAATAAAAGATCAATGTATTTGAAGGCATATTTTTTGTAAACCTTTACCCTGTTGGACTGTGTGTGATATATTAATCTCTATATATAAATGTATATTTATAAACAGACAGAGTGATGGGGATACAGATAGATAGATAGATAGATAGATAGATAGATAGATAGATAGATAGATAGATAGATAGATAGACATACCTGTTGGATGCGGTTGATCCGCCTCTCGTCTGTCTCAGCGATAAACAGTGTTCCCAAGTGCGACAGGGCGATGGCTTTGGCGGCTTCTAGGGTTGCACGTACAGCCGCTCGGCTCACCAGGTGGTGGTCAATGCCTGGGACCTGGCAGTGAATAGGACGTCCCGCTACTATCCGCACCTGAAGGCTCTCTGACACCTATAGAAACACGCTGCCATTTATCATCTGTGCAACACAGAGCCAGAAACTTACCCTGATACACTACTTTCACAGAATCACCCGCTGATAATATAACAGAATTTATTGATCCGGCGCATCAAACATCACCGAGCCAGATCCTGCTGCAGCTGCTGACTTTTACAAGATAAAAAGCTGTGTTCATTAACTTTGCAGAATGAGTTCAATGACATTTTCTAATAAACAGCCCCTGTGGTGACCTGTGATGGCATCCTTTGCTTTTATTTATCTTGGCAGACTCACTCCATCTGAGTGGATCTCAAGGGACAGCTGATGAATTTGTAAATCTTTTCACATTCTACAATGTACTTCACAGTGTGAGTGTTATAAAGTTGACTGAATCAGACAAATGTGTTTGGTGAGCATTGTTTCTCAACCTGCAGGACAATGTTGTTGTCCAGGATGTAGAGGGAGTTGTCCAATGGGTTAATGGCGAGATCTGTTGGCCACTCCAAACGCACCTGTGAAATCAGACACACACACACAAGGGGATCCATCATGTCATACTGTGTGCTTCTGTCAAAAGCGAGAAAGCTTATACAAACCTTTGACGGAAACTGCCCACAAGAGTCAGTTGCAGGTAGTACAAATAATATCTTCTTAATAACATAGTATTAGGCCTCCTGACCCTCCCTGCTCATGCAAAGGTCAGCGTCGGGCAGGGAGCCTTCCCCGTGTTTATTCAAGTCTCACACCGGCTCGCTTCGACTGCGTTCCAAATGTCAACCAATAACCATGATCGCTGCCTGCTCAAATAGCACACCGTGTCCGCTAAAACCGTGGGGGTCATAGCCAGACAAAGCCTACACCGTCTCACAGCCGCCCACGTCGCTGTCCGTCTCCAACAGCACAAACAAACCGTGAGAGGCGACCACGTTGAAGTTGCGGTGCTTCGTGTGGCAGGGGTGGGGGTGGGGAATCAGGTGATTGATGACTCTCAGGATGGATTGGTAAATAAATGGATCATGTTAAATTGCCACTGACATGTCCAATTATAGGCTCTGTCAAATGAGAGGGGGAAGAAGGCTCACTCTGAAATCCCATTTTAAGAGGTGGAGAGATTCATCAAGTGGGATTCAGCGTGCCCCTCACCAAAGACAGCATGCATCAAATCCCTCCTGCTTACGGTAATGAACTGTAGCTGTGATGATGGGCAACCTCCTCTAGAAAGTATTGTGACCTGTACTCAGAGATGGGCACGCTGTCGTCAAAGTCAGATGAAACTTTAATCCTATTTTAAAATCGAATTAATTAGCATAAATTCAAGGGAGACAGATTGCTTGGCTTTAATAAACAATAAATCAAAGGACATATTCCAACAATGAAGGTTTGTCTGGAAGGACGCTACCCATGGTTGCACTTCACTTACATTTTTTAAAGGGGCAGTATTATGTACTTTCCAGGCACATAGTGCAATTTTTTAGCACAATCAAGCAACTATGTAACCTGCAGTTGTTACAAAAATGCTGTATATATCAAATATAACTTAAAAGAAATCTGACTTTAACACCTTGAAATTGGGACTTTGGCTCTTTAAAAACTCCTGCTCTTTCTGAAACTCCGCCTTCAGGAAGTCATCACAACAGTTTTTGTGTTTAACAATGTTTTTACCAGCGTTTCACTGAGAAGTAGTACGTATAATGAGCTCAGCAGATGTGCAGTTCTACCAGGTGTTTGCTAATTGCTGCAGGGTAGTCTGAAGGAGCTGAGTGAGAAAGTCGTGGGGGAGGGGTGGTCTGTGAGGCGGAAGCTTGGAAACTGTAGATCTGAGGAGGAGGTGCACCTCGAAAAGAGGAGGAGCTGTGCCTCGGTCCCCACCACAGTGTTTTGCACAGCTGAATGGTTGCCACGGGAGATTAAAGGATTTCTCAAACATGCATGATCGAATCAAAGCAACACTCCAGGTATGTTTTTGATGAGGGAATATCATTATAACATGATGTAAAGCTCAAAAAAGTCAATTTTACATAATACTGCACCTTTAACACTATTCTGTTTTTTTATTTTACAAACTGAATTCCTAAAAATACAACATATAGGAAAGTCTGCAAACTAAGAAATCAAAATGTAGCTTTTTGGATTAGGAAAGCTTTGCCAATTCTTACAAAAGATGTAATTTTTATCTGCTCCACTAAAGACTCTGGCCAGTTACCAGTGTCAAAGAAAAAACAAAAGTATTACACAGCTCCAGCTTCAAAACAGCTAAAAAATATTATTGTTTTAAAGCCCTTTAAATTAGTCATTTTTTAGCTGTTTGGAAGGAGTGCCCTACATTCTTCCCTAATTTACAAGACAAATTAGGATTATTGGAAATATTAAAATATTACTGGAAGCAAAAAAAAAAAACCAAAAAAAAAAAACATGGGCAGAGATAGTACTAAAGGAGCACTCATTTCTTAAGTTAATGGTGTTTTAAAACTACAGATGGCAAATCACAAGCGACATGTCTGTAAATCAGCCTGCTGCAGGCTAGCTCCCAGAACTGATAACCTGACCAATGAACCTGCTAATATCAGTTTGTTATACAAGTGTTACTCTATAAAGAACAGAATGGTAAAAATATTTAATATTCTGATTTTGAAAAGTATTTCTAAGCTTAATATGTATTTATTTTAGATATCTCCATAATGCTATGAATGAAAACAAAATTATCAAAAGATTTGTTATAGATAACATAAGTAATACTGAAATAAGCAATAGGTTTAATTTTTTGCAACGGAAATAATACTTGTGGCTTTTTTGTTTTACAAATAAGGCAGCCAGATATTGTCATACGTTTTAACTTTTTGTGTTAATTAGTGTTGCGATAGTTAGAATCTAAAATCAGCTTATGTGTACTCCTCTCATAAATTTGTGATCATAGCGCCCTGATTCACCGCTTCTTGATGGCCTTCCATGTTTTGTAGGAAAATAAACTTCAGACAGGCCAGTCAGCCACTAACATTCAGTCTTTGAAGCCACACAGAATGAAGTCTGAAATTGTCCTGATAAAATAACCACATCAATGAAAAAAAAAAACAACTTGATGATAGAATATGTCCGTCTTGCATTTAAACATATGCCACAATAGTATCTTCACACACACATAAGTCATCATAGGAAACCAGCACCTTGATTGATGCAAGGTTTTTGGCGCTTATGCTGATAGAGGCCTCATGATTCTTGTCATCTTTTGAACATCGACCCGTAAATCCATTTTTTAAGGGAGCTGAAAGATTTTTCCAGCAAGAAGACAGTAATACGATATGTTTCCATCCATCCAAAACTCAAAGGTCACCCGCTTCCAGAAGTCGGTCTGGCCTTAGCCTTTAAATGTTGAAACCTACATTAAAAGTTTACAATATTATAGACATTAGTTATTCACACACATACAATCTTTGTAAAGTTGCATTGACAAGTAATAGTTTACTGAACCAAACAATTGTTGTAGTCTGACTGAGATGAGAACAAGGTGTTTATTTTATACCAAGTCCTGCTGACACCCTCAATACCACCCTCTAATATACCTACTGTAAAACTTTCCATAAAGCTGTTATTATTTATGATCCAAGTGTTTATTTTTTTCTGGCTTCTGCTCAACTTATTTTTTAAGCTTGTTAGAAGTATCAATTGTAGAATTGTCAGTATGAACTCATTATTGTGTACATATTTGTTTTGAAAATGGAATAGATGATGAGTTTTATGAGTTGTAAGAAGAAACTTAGAACAATATCAGATTTAGAATGCATTGGCTTTGAAACACAATGTGATAAATTTAAAGAAATTCTGTATGTTTCCTGATGTTTTTAGTACTAGTACTAGTGCCTATTGTATTCAGTACAGAGTAACTGCTGTGAAGGTGCAGTCACCAAGCAAACTAAAGGATCTTATCTGGATATTTCATCACATCAATTATCTTTAATGTATATACAATTCTGAAAGCACAAAATACAGTGATGATTATTTTTATTGCATCAGAGACTTTCTCTTTTGCCTTGTGATAACGTAAAGCACATCTCAGAATTTTTCTGAAAAGCTTTATGAACTCTGGAATGCCTTTAACCTATAAGTATACAGACTCTAATCACAACTGGTCACTTTATAAATCAGCTGATATTGTTATGTTTTACCTAACCAAACAACACACATAATGCTGCAAATAGCTATCAAGGAACACCTTGTAACACAGGGAACATGAAAAAAACTTTAGAAAACCGGCTTAGTGATGAGCTTACTTGTTAATTGTTAAGTTAAGTTTACAAGTAAACTGAATTAAATTTTACATTCATCTGTCAGGTCTTTTTATATGTTTCATGCTCCGTTTCAATACCGCACTGGTGGCCGGGGGGAAGTGGGAGAGTAAAGCAGGTGCTTATTATTTTTTTAATCAAAAGCAACATAAAGCTGTTTAATGGGAATGACTGATTTTAATGTAAAGCATCTTTGAGGGTCCAGAAAAGTGCTATATAAGTCTGAATTCATTTAATTTCATGTCATTAGTGGAATAAGTGTGGATCATATATTATACCATATTGCCTTATACACCAGCTTTAGAGAGGAGAAGGATTTTTATTATAGCTTTACATTTGACACATATTTGTTGACAACCTCCAGTAAAGATGTATAAAAATCCTTGGAATTAATAACTCTTTAGTGGCAACAGACTGAACAATTATGATAAAACTGCCAGGACCTTGGGTTGTTTTGGGTTTTTTCTGGGTTTGCAGTTTTGATTATTTGTTGTTTTGTGTTCTTTAGTCTCTTATTCTTTGATTAGATCAGCCTCGTTTCTGTTTTGCTTCAGTTCAGTCCTTTCTTAATTATTCTAGTTAGATTATGTTTATTTATTCCTTATGTTTAATTATTCTTTGTTGCAGTTAGATTCATTTTCCTAGTTCCCCTGTTTGTGTACCCTCCCTCGCCCCCTGTGCCATTGTCTCTCTCTCTCTCTTTGCTCAGCCTGCCTTTTGCTCTCTCCCCTCACACCTGCAACCTTTTAGCTAATCAGCCCCGGTCTTTTGCTCCAGCATTCACCATCCTAGTATGTATACACCTCTCCTGCTCTCGCTCCTTGCTGGTTCCTCCTGTTAAACGCTGTTCTTTTCTTGTTACTCGATGTTACCCGGTTTCTGTTCCCTGGCTCCCTGTGTATTCCTCCCAGTGTTTTTTGGACTTCTTTAATTAAAACTTTATTTCATCTTTCACTACCAGGATTCTACTTGCATTTTGGTCCTGTGTCACCAACACACCATGACAAAAAAAAAAAAAAAAAAACAACAAAAAACAAAAACTTTTAATTTGAATACATTGTTTCAGTGGGAAAAACAATCTATGGGAAAGATATGTTTTTTACCAAAATTTCATAATTTTGAAACACCTAATAATCCATAAAATAAAAACTGATTTTTTTTTTAGGTATGTATATTTTACTTTTCTAAGCTGACCACAATCTATTACATCTTGTTTTCCTGGGGTACAAAAAGTAGCCCTATAATGAGGCCTTTTTTCTTTACCCTCAAGTCACAAGGCTAGATAAGGACCCATAATTATCGTGCCACTTTAAATAGTAAACAGGATAGTAAGGGAGGTAAAAAGAGAGTGAAGCCTATTCTATCCTACAAGAACAAATGTAATCATGAGGACTGGGACCCTACTGGGACTTTAACTGAATTTGCGGGCTTTAGTCAGACGAGATTTCGATTGAACTTTTCAGGAATAAACTCTACAGGTGGGTTTGGCATGAAGCAAAGACTGAATATGTGCATTCATCCTTTAATTATCTGTTGAGTATGATGGAGGTGGTTATGCAAATCTGTGGCCCTGTTTCCCTTTAAAAGACTCTAAGAAATTGTTAAGAGTGCTTGGCATCATGAACCCTTTGAAATACCAAGTATGTGTAAATATAAATCAGAAAACTGCAAATGGATGGTTTTTTTGGTTATTTAACAGGATAATGATCCAAAGAACATGTTCAAATCAACCTTGTTTCATTGCTATCTCATTCTCCGAACGAAATCCTATAGAAAACCTGTGGGATGATCTGAAGAGCAGAGCATAAACATGAACCCAGGACTCTGGGTGATCTTAGAGGTTGTGCGAAGAGAAATAGTCATAAATTCCTCTTTCTATGTCCTCCGACCTTGTGGAATAGTTTAGGTGAAGACTATGTGTTGTCCTACTGGCAAATGGGGTTCCACAAAGCATTTTCAACAGGAAACTATCTCTTAAAGTAATTTTTGTCTGCGCTGAATACATGTGATCAAATTAAAGGTAAGAGATTTCAAAAGATTTCCATCTGAGATTACAATGCAGTAACAAAAGATGAATATATATTAAAGGCTTTTTACACATCTTCACCAGGAACAACAAATTTGTTCTCACCTGTATACTGTACACAGGGCCTATGCTGCTCATTTACCATTTCTGCAGTGATGTTTGTCTTGTCATGGCTACCAGAGTTTCCGTCAATACCGGCTGAGGTCATAGCGCAAGAAGAAAGCCAACTCAGATGGAGGACAGATGCGATCAGAGCAGTAACGAACAAACATAGGAACTGAAACGTAGCCGGGTGCTAAGACATGAAATAGCACTTTGGGGAATTCACTTAGCTTCAACACGCATATTCACACAGACATACACAGGCACTATGTGAGGGCAGATATCCCTCCACAGAGCAAGCAGCTCATCTATTATTCATCCTCTGCTCTAATAGGCCTGATATTAGTTAGCAGTGTGTTCTGAGGGATGGCTGATCGAAACCTGTGCAGCAGCTGTCTTTGGGTTTAGACACATTGTCCTTCTCACACAGAAATACAAGTTTAGCAAAGTAGGTTGACAAAATAATCAGTGGTTGCAAAAGAACAACAAACTTTGTGATCCATTGCCATTTTGATATAATGATTTTAATTAGCTGACACAGATGACATTCAGGAGACAAATGCTTCCACAAATTATTTAGACAATCTTTCAGAGCCAAATGAGGCTCCAGCTCTCTCTGCTAGTCATTGAAATTCTGCAGCATTATTAGCTTACCTGGCTGATATCCATGCGTGCATCACAGCTTAGCGGCTGCGTCGACATCAGTCCGTTTGAGCCTATCACAGTGGAGAGCAGACCCCGCTCATTAATCTTCTGAATGGTAGTGCCATCCACAAAGTAGACAACTCCTCTCTTATCCACAGCAATACCTGCATGGGCGAGAGAGAAAGTCAGGATGAGCCTCTGAAAATGGGGGGGGGGGAATGGGAAAACCAAAAAAAAAAAAAAATAACACAGGAGTAGGAGCAAGAGACTCGAAGAAGAGTGGAGGATAGTTGAGTAGTTGAGTGAGGCAAAGAGGAGAGCGAAGAGGGCTTCCAACTCAGTTAGTCATTCAGCTCGGCAAGCGGCTGTCTTATCAAAGGCACTGCACCACAGAAATGTAATTATATTTCCATTCCAGAGCCCACTAAAGGGATTAGAACAATACAACGGGAGGAAGAAGTTATTTGTCACATTAGATGTGAGCGGGGTGCCGCAGTGAACTTTTGACATTTGACGCCTGTGCAAATGTGCATTATAAATGGACATCCACTCTTCAAATACATGCACACATTGATGCCTGCATGTGTGCATATGTTTACCTTTATTTGCACTCCCTCGTATGGACACAGGCTTTGCAAGTGTACATTGCTATGGGAAGCGTATACTTGAACTCTCCTTGCAGAGCAGAATGGCAGTATGTGGAGAGCAAAGAAAGAGGAAAAGAAGTAAATCCAGGTATTAAAGGTCAGGGCAGACTATGAATCATCTGTTATGGATGAGGAGTGACCTTCATTCCCGCCTCATCTCCATGCAGAGAATAGCCCTTTGACTCAACTCCGCCGCAATAATATTCCACGACTCAACCCTCACCTTTTCTATATCACAAGCAGCCAATTCCCTGGGATTGTTTTCACTTAGCATCTGTGACAATAAGCCATATTTTAGTATTCCTTCCTTCCATCTAAAGCTCAATCACTTCATTTACAAACACATTTTGTTTATGGCTCATCATTAGGTCATGTCAGATTTATGCGTAAATTTCTGTCTCAAGCATGCCTCAAAGGGCTTTATGGCGACAAAACCTATAAAAGAAAATCAATCAATGTAAATAGAGTGCAGCCTGAAACCAAAACAATTAAATGGTACAGGGAGGCATGATGGAAGGTTAAAAACAGATTCATACAGAAATCCATTAGCTGCTTAATTGAGCAATTATTTATTTGTTTTGCATTCTTTCTGAATTAATTTGATGATTGGCCAAAACATTTTGTAATTTTGTTTTGGTGACACATCCAGCAGACAGTTAATTTATTTATTATGGTTCAATTAATACATTTAAATTCAGAAACCTTAGTCAAAGCAGTCAAACAGCAAGATCCCTCCAGTTCCAGTTCTTACATAGCACTGAATGGGAGGAAAAAGCTGAAGCCATATTTCATCAGTTTGAACATTTTTACCCTCACAAAAGTATTTACATTATTTCAACTCTGTCATGTTACTAATGTGAACTTTATTATGGATAAAAGCTTGTATTAGTTTGAATTATTGGGGAAAGGAGGAAAAATACATGCTTTTTAACATTTTGTACACATAAAAGTCTGAAAAGTGTGGCATGGATGTATTAAAAGTTGGAAGAAATCAAAACCATCTGTCTTCACATACACTCATCTGGATTCAGGTATAGAATTTGATTAGACCACTCTAATATAAGAATATAGTTTGATCTAAATCATCAAATTGTTGCTCTGACTGTATCTTTAAGATTGTTGCCCTGTTGTAAAGTGGACCTCTGCCCCAGTCTCAAGTCTTTGGAAGCCTCGAAAAGGGTTTCTTTCAGGTTAGCCCTGTATTTAGCTCCTTCCACCTCCATCCTCCATCCACTGCCAACTCTGACCAGCTTCTCTGCCACTGCTGAAAATAATGCATCCCCACAGCGTGATGTTGCCACCACCACATTTCACACCAGGAATAATAGGTACATGATGAGGTGCACCTAATAGGGTGTCATCTGAAAGCAATTTAGTGTGATGGCTTGCATTTAGGGATATCAGATTAAAGAAAGCTAAATGCAAATTTCAAATTTTATTAGTTAAAAAAAAGGTTGAAAACCATTTTTCCTCTTCACATTTATACACCACTTTGTTTTGGTCTGTCATATAAAATCCCAATTAAATAGACTGCTGTTTATAGCTGTAGATTTACAAAATGTGAAAAAGGTTCAAGAGGTGTGAACACTATCACAATCCACTCAACAAGTAAAATCTCCAGTGCACACAGGTGTGTTCTAGCTTAGGGTGCTTCTTTGCATGGTATATGTGATCTTACATGGTATATGTAAGATCACATATGCCATAGTATTCATAGTGAAAGTCCACCATCATAGGGAAAGTCATAGTGAAAGTCCACTATCTAATGTTACATATAGGTCCATGTTTTATGTAAACTATGTTGACTCTGCAGGAATAAAAATGTCAGTGTGCAGAAAATTTTTGTTTTCCCTGCTAGTTTCCTAGTTCTAGCACACTTTTGTCTTTTGATCCACAGAAGATCATTCAGTGTCCTTACATTAAACCAGCAACAGAAGTCCTTTCTGCCCCTTGTTCCAGGTTGTGCAAGTGTCTCATCCTCCTGGCTATAAAATCAAATTTCTTCTCAAAAAGATTTTCCTCAACAAGTACACCCATTTTCACACACACATACATACCCAAAAGTGTGTGCAAACACACACATACCCCGCCACCACCCTTGGATTCGCGAACGTCCTCACACTTAGTAACCCTGGGCCGACCCTGTGAGTCATAAATTGTACAGGTGAAGTGGCGCTGCAGACGGGGAGGTGGGCAGGGGGGAGGGCCAGGGTCACTGTGTTTCCTCCAGAGGCCAGGAGGTGAACTGCAGAGCTCTCCCTGCTGGCCCCTTCATCATTCCTCTGACACAGACAGATTACACCGCCCAAACAGCATCACCCTCCCCTCAAACAGCACCTTTCCTCTCCTTTGCTAGCTTCCCTCTGCTCTCCATCATACCTAACTTGATCTTCTCCTACTCTTTTTTCTGGTGCCCTCTTCCCTTTGCATTGCTTTTTTTCTCTAGCTGTTTTGTTGCTCTGCTCCTTGTATCTTCTGACTTCTAATCAAATCATTGACCTTTAACTCTTCGGTTATGCCTGGGTTCTGCTTTAATCTGTGCACCTGCTTTTTTCCTACTCTATGCTTCTTCCACTCCTCTCAACCTTGCTGTTACCCCTCTTGTCACCTGGTATTATGCAGGAGTTGAGTCTTAACTTATAGTATGCCCTGAGCTTACACAACCTTAAAAAGCAGTACTCCCCACCCCTGAATCGCCATCCTCATCTTCTCCTTACTTTTTCTTTCACTTTCCTATACATTCCTGCTCCTGGAGCTCCTATCCTAAACCTGTTCCTGATTTTAAAGCTCATAAATCCTGCACAAGGACATGACGAGGCAGACGGGACTCTCTCTCAATACTGATTTCACCCTATCTCCTCACACTGTCCCTGAATATCGTCTTGCCCACTTCCATTGACTTCTTTCCTAAATTCCCTTCATCCTTCCCTTCTCCTCCTTGTTGTTTGTTGTTTTTGTGACATCCTTGGTATTAGCACACTGTCTGTTTACACCAGAAAGGGTCTGAATTGCTGCCAATCTATTTAGAACAATAAATACAGAACCAGACTGACTTATTCATTGCTGTGCAGCCACAACAATGAAGAAAGATCACTATTATTGCTTTGTGTAGGGATTTACACCAGTTGATGTGTTGCTTAAGAGTATTCCACAATGTTTATCGAAAAGGCGGTAGATTAGTCCACATTCTCCTTGTCAGGGGCTGGATTTCCTGCTGCCACGGATAAAGATGTGTCTTGCATTAGGGGAATTTACAGCCTCTCTCTATATCCAAAGGATACTCAGAAGACATCAGCAGATTTACTGTTTCTCCCTGAGTGAACCAGACTCTCAGATGTTCATGTTTAGGCAGACATACAAGGAGTGGAGTAATTGAGATAACTCTGAGCTCCAGCAGGAGACGGACATTCAGCTGGATTCAGAGCTGGATTTTAGCATTAGAAGTGAATTAGATGGTGGTGAGCTGACCTTGGAGAAGCTGAGCAAAGTGAAAGAAAGAATGAAATAGCAATACATTTAAGGAAAAAATGCCAAAACCTTTGGGAAAGAGGGAAAAAAAGTTGCTGATAAGACAGAGGCGTGATGTGGAGTTGCGTAAATTAACTATTACAGGCCCATCCCTCTCTGTCAAAAGGGATCTCTTTGCTCTGTGTCCTTGTCAAAAGAATATCAGTCGTAATGACCCCCTGTGGCATAGCAATCCAATCCAATCTGATTAATGCCTTAAAGAGGGCTCCTGGAGAATGTCTTGTTGTGTTGATTACAGATATTTGAAGAGAAGGAGCCACGAGGGAGTTGCTGTGCAGAGAAGTGAGGAAAGGTGGAAGGTAGGAAACAAGACGAGGTGAAAAAGACTAATTATAATTTAGGCAGTGGAATTGCGTCTCACTTAGCAGCAACAGTAGACAGGCTCATGGCATTCAGTAACATCAGCATGTGGTGTGTTGTGAGCACTGACTGCTAACACCTGAAGATCAAGACTGCAGGAAGTCAGCTGTTTGGTATTATCTTCACAATTCAAAGTGACAGGAAAACTGTCAAAGTAGCTGCTGCTATAGATTCAGCATGAAGAAGACTTGTCTAAACACACCAAGCTCCATTAGATAGTCAGAACAACCACCTTAATATGCTTGCAAAACGTTTACATATACTCATCATGGGCATGATTGTCATTATAATTTTGGACCTTCAAGGATATTTTTGAACAGCTCTGTTTTAGGGTTGACTGACATCCCTGAGTTTTTCCACAAAGGGGAAAAATTATATGTGCAGGGTCTAATAAGCAGGTTTTAGAGGGTTTCATCTCTAGAACACACTTTTTGTTGGCATCAACAAGCTTCTGGTAAAATTCTGGTTTGATATTTGACCTCTTCTTGATAGAATTATTTTTTAATTTGTTGTTTTTTGGCAGAAATGTCAGACTGCCCTAACCATTCTCAAAAACATTTTTGTGTATGTGTAAGATTGTTTTCTTGTTGGGATCCCAGATAATGTCCAAGTTTTTACCATCCAGTTGTTTATTTGAGAGTGAAGTTGAGGACTTTGGTAGTAGTCATCCTCCTTTTTTTAAAATTAATTCAACTTGTGCAATGCACCATGCCATTAGCAGAGAAACAAATCCCAGATGACGATGCAACCACCAAGCTTGACAGCTGGTAAAGTGTTCTGAAGTGTCAAAGCTTCACTTTGACTCTACTAAGTGTACTTATTATTGTGGCCAGTTAGCTAAATCTTGGTCCCATCTGAGGACATTTGGTTTTTCAATATGAATAGCTGAAATTTTCACTCATGCTTGTGGGAGCCGCACTTCTTTCCTGATCAGCACCCTGTCAGTATACAGTCATATTTAAAAAATTAGAATGTTCTAATATAAAAATGAATAAATAAATATATTTTATTCATTTATTTCAGTAACTCATCTTTTCAAGCCTTATTTTCTCTTGATGATTTTCTGCATACACCTAATGAAATCACGACTTATTATTAGAAGATTATATCAGATCAATAAAAAAATTTGAATATTTGTAATATAATAAATTTAAACCTTCTTTGACTCTGTGGTGGAATCAGCCATCTTCTATGGAACTGTATGTTGGAGCAGCAGCTTATCTCCAGCTGAGAGGAAGTGATTAGATAAGTTCACCAGGAAGGCCAGCTCTATGCTAGGATGGCCCCTCGACCCAGTGCAGATGGTGGGAGACTGAAGGATTCTAGCTAAATTAACATCACTGATGGACAATTTCTTCCACCCCATGCATGAAGCTGTTGCTGAGCTGGAGAGCTCCTTCAGTGACAGACTGCTGTATCCTAGGTGCACTAAGAAGCGTTATAGAAGATCCTTCCTCCCAGCAGCTGTTAGACTCAATAACCATCATTACTCCCAACAGGATCATTAAAAATTTATATCCATAATGGTATCTGTACGAGTCTATCATTTTTTTTTCTTTTGTCACTAACTTTGAGTGGTTTGTATTTTTAATGCTCAGAGACACACATCTTGTACATTTTTAATTAACCAACTCAGTTGGACATTCCTCTAGACTGGAGTAATTTTTACAACTACACAGTATTCATGTTGAAATTTTGCCTTACTGTACAGTATTTTTTTCTATTCTTTATTCTATCTATCTATCTATCTATCTATCTATATATATATATATATATATATATATATATATATATATATATATATATATATATATATATATATATATATATATATGTGTGAGACTCACACAAAGATTATATTCTTTGTGTGAGTCTCTCTTTCTGTTATTGCCTGTCACTGCCACTTTGCTGCTGTTGCACAGAAATTTCACCATCGTGGGACAATAAAGGATATTTCTATTCTATTCTGTTCAATTCTATTCTATTCTGCATACAGAAATATGGACTTAATGAAATATATATTCAATACCTGTTTAAAGGTTGTTATTTTCAAATATTACTTTTAATTTGACAAATGAGCCTCAATTTGAATGCAAATTATAATTTACTGAATATAAAAATTGATGTTAAGGTCAGTGTCACTGTTGTTTCAGTATCAAAGATTTTATGATAGCTCTGCATCGTGTTGGTTCTTGTTCTCCTTCTGAACATCCTAACCAGTTTAATTTCATCTGGGGCAGAGAGATTAGGCCAGATAACAGAATATTTGATACAATTATATTCCAACACATCCAACAAATTTTGGAATGGACAAAGCAGTGAGACCAACTATTAAAAATGAAGTCCACCACTGATGAAGAGAAGAGCAGTCAAATATTTAGCAAAATTGCCAGGGCCTGTTAAGGACGACCAAAAGCATGTGGTTTATATGCAATTTGCTAAGGGACATGTATCCAAATTTTAGCTGGAGTGGATGCATATATTTGAGCCTGAAGATATAATTCCTACCCTAACAGAAAAACTACAATAAATTCCAACTTATGCACCTAATTCGTGTTTTAAAAAAGTCATTGAAATTGTTTGTTGTCTTATCATTCCACCCAAGAACAGAAGGTTCAAATGCATCATTAAAAAACAACAATTAATATGACAATCATACCTATGATGAGTGTATGTAAACTTCTGAGTGGTGCTGTATTCTGCCAAAACAAAAATATTTACAACAGAAAAAAAATAATACGATGAAGACAAGCTTCAGTCGAGAAACTTGCATTCGCCCACACACCAAGCACACACCTAAGGTAAGTCATTCAATCTGCCCTCCCATATCCCCAGGCCCTGTGGGCGATAATGATATACACTGACGTATTATTACAGCATCTAAATGATCCCAACAGTTGCTGATTATGGCCAATGGCAATGCTGTACTAAAATACCATGTGTGACTGACAAGTGAATGTAGACAGATGTACTGTTTCACCTACACAACTGACCACAGAGCGCCATTCTGGCCATAAATAAAGTCAAACATATTAGCTGGGGAGAGCCTGGAGGGTTCACTGACTGCTGCAGTCCAGTTGTAAGTGAGGCTAAATAACACAGTGTTTCAGTATTTTCCTGCTCATGTGTTTACTGTTCACTTTCATCACCTCCTTCTGACAATGCTTAGGTACGTAAATGTGTGAATCTGTGAGAGAATGCACACACATCAACTTCTGCAAACCCGGGAGTCTACCGGCGAATAGGGGCATGCGAGCATGCATGCAATGAGGCAACTTGGCAAAAAGATAAGGCCTGGCAGTTAATCACATTGTGCACATATGCAAATACGGGGCGGATAAATCAGAGCAGTTTGCAGATGAGAAATTTTCACACCCACCCACATGCACACATATACCCACAACTTTTGTGAAGAGTGTGAGGTCGCCTGTAGGCACGGAGGAGGGGGAAAAAACCCTGCTCGCTCAGTCTGGGAACGAAACAATGCCGTGCACTACACAGGCTTTGTGTGCCAACAGAATGCCTGATTCAACACCTTTACTAAAAAAAAATAATAAACATTTAAATAATCCCAAGCAATAGGTTTGTGTTGCAATCAATCACTCACTGATTGTGCAGAAACCATTTGTCTGTGATCTATGATGTGCAGTTCTACTACCCGCTTTGCTATAATGGATGTGTGGTGTCTGATCATTTTTATTTTTACCAAATCAAACACTTATCACCAATAAATAGAAAACAACACAAGTATGTACAGTATTTCTGCCATGGGAAACACAAATATGTCAGCAGAAATAATTCATGCGTCCTGCAATTAATTATTCATTTAAGCCCCACAGAACAGACAGTGCATTTGTAATTAGGTCTGATTCAGACACTGTGGCTCATCTAATTACCAAGCAGTATAAGTTTGTTAACATATTAACCCTCATTAATTAATTATTGATAGGAGTTTTTCTTTCTCTTTTTTGGCTTCGATAGTTTCTTTTGACACATGTATAGCAAGGCAAGAAGAAAACAAGATTTTGTAATAGTTGCATGATAATTTCTGAGCGAATAGACTTTTTTTTCTTTTTAGAAAATATGCGATTTGGCAGTAATTGCCATGTTTGATAGCGAAGAAAGATCCAAAGCAATCACAGAGGCGGCAGACAAACTCAATTATAGAACCTACTGAAAAGCTTTGGGCTGGAAAGCTCTGTGAAAGACTGAGAGGGTTTGGATCACTGCAGAGCGTCTACAGATTAGGTTGCACTGTTTAGAACATCAAACAAATGCACAGAGGTCTATCAAAAGAGGCTTTTTTTTTTCTTTAACCAAACCTCATCACAATAACAAACCAGTGAGGTGCACTAGCAGAAAAAAAAGAGTAAATGGGATCAGATGGGAGGAAACAAATGCTTTCAAGGCTGAAAAAGGGAATGGGGAAGGGCGGGGGGAATCAAACTGGATTGTAATTAGGTGCTGCTTCCACTCCTACTGTTTCCAAAATACATCCCAATGAGACAGCTCCCATGTGCTAATCACAATTTTTTTAGATTTGGATCATTTCACTGTATTCTTTAATAAAAAACATAAAGAATTGTACAGTTGAGGTGCAGTGTCTGAAACTTGTGCATTACTGCTTCTGTTTTCTTATACCCATAAGAGCAACTGCTCCCATTGTCCCAGAGGGAACATAAGTGTGGCTGAACAGAGCCAGCCACTACCATTCTCCTGATTTATCTTTTTGTGTGTTTAAAATACATAAAAAACAAAACAAACAAACAAGGGAAAAAACACACAAAAAACAATAGAGATGACCTGAGCAATTTTAAGCTTGATTTTTCTTGAGTGGTCACTGGAAAAATCTGATTTTTTTTTCTTCTAATTTTTGAGTGCACAGGACGCATTATAAGGTAGCACTGACCACAATACCCTTTTCTGTGGATGCTGTCACAGATTGAAGATGACCGAAGTTAGCAATTTTCACAATCATAGAAATATTCAAAACCATAGCTAAAAAGTATTTGAGGAAAAACTTTTTTTTTTTTTCCTATGACATGCAAGACATGTCTGTGGTATATTCAGGCTGCAAGAGAGAATAGGACTTTAGCAAACTGCATGAAAGCTGAACATAGTGCATTAAGGTTTTTGTTTTATTGGTTTGATTTTCAGTTACTGACTGTCATGAAACACACTGGATTACTAAATATTCACAGCCCCTTGGGCATCTGAGTCATGGCAAGGATATTCCTGGGGATAAACATACTGCTTTATAATGCTAACTGCTAATTTTTTCTGCTGTAGGTAGTTGAAAATCACAGCTCTTTAATAATTTTTTAAGGGAACCAGTTAAATTCAAAAGTGCGATATCTTCTTTATTCATGAATGCACCATATTAAGTCCTACCAGATTGCACTAAATGTAACACTCTTCAATGTGGATTAATGTTTGCTATTTTCAGTACTATAAAGCTGCTTCTCCGATGTCTCACTCTTACCGGTTAATGTCTGGTTCGGTTCTAAACCAGTTTGGAGCGTCTCCATTACGGTCTAATCCTCACTACTGTGGAGGTGAATATGAGCAGGAGTGTGGGTGGGCCATGTGTGAACAGGAGTTGTGGTTGTTGCTCCGATGATGTTTTTGGCAGCAACACTCAGCAATGGAAAACATTGAGGTTGTGGTTTTGATGGACTCAAACAAACCCAGATATTTCATTTTATCTTGTAGAAATTCATTGCTAGCCCAAACATAATGAAAACTATTTAGATTAGCTGATTATTTTTCTATACATTCAAATCTATCTATATTGCGGCACTTTATTTTTATTTTTTTAAACTTGCAGCCTTTTAGATTTAGGTAATTTAGGCATTCAAAAGATGTAAACCAATATCCACACATTAACTTTTTTGAAAAGAAAATTCCAAACAAAGAAAAAATTGCACGTCACCCCAAACTAATATGTAGTTCTGGTGTTTCACACTGGCCGGCGCTAAACTGCAACTCCGACAAAATGCTGACCAGAGCTGCACAGTTCCTCACTTCTTCATTGTGTACTTATTCTTCCAAGAGACATGCTGCTCGCAGGGCTACAAAATCACGGTCATTCCGCTCCAGTGGACACATGTGTTACTGGTACTGCTCAAGATTAAACTCATAATTACTCTCCTCCACACTGTGCAGCTCTCTGATAGCAGCATATCTGCCAGTACAGTGAGGTGGTTGAAATGTTTTTTGGGGTTTGCAGTGACGTAAATCATGGGCCTATCAAGAAATGGAGTTTGCTGTCAATCAAATCGCTTGCGCGCAATACACAGCTTGGCGCGGCTTGAACTATCCATGAAGTGAGTATAAAAAATGGGGAAGAGCTAATGAAAATCAATCTTGCAGGGACGGACAGGGGCAGAACTGCTTAAGGCCGATCTAGTGGAGAAGTGTCTTGAGGTGTTTTAAATAAAGTCAGAGAAGGCACAAACATGCAAGAAGCTATCTAAAATATTCTATGCCTTGTTAGGTTCATTAGGGCTGCAAGAAAACATAAGAGAGCCATAGTTTTAGTTGAATAACATGAAGCCTTCTTAGAGTAAATCAAAGCTGCTCTGTTTTGTCCTCTTGAGCTTTACACCTCTGTCATGGACTATGGTGAAATTGGAAATGCTGGCAGCCTTTTAGAAAACTCAGAGTTAAGGTACTACTTTGTCTAAGAATATCCACAGAGACTTCTGGCTTTGTAATGGTAACTGCACTAATTACTACCATAGGCTGCTAAAGACTATTTGAGATGTCAAGTCTGTATAACCTTAGCTTTTAAATGCTGTTGATTATAGCTCTTCAAAACAAATAGAAAATCATTATTTTTACAAATCGGCCACAAAACTGACCCATCTGAAGAAAAACTTGGGGCTTGCAACAAGCAACCAAGTATTTAAGAAAAAAATCAAAGTGAAAGTAGTGCTATCAAGTAAAACATTTTACATTCTGATACGGTCTGATTGTTTTAATTAAATTTAACTCTAAAATCAGTACTGGTTGAAGTCAAACTATTTCTCAGTTTATCAGTTTCCTCTACCCATGTGACCAATACAAATTTGGATGTGTGTTCAGGCATTAGACTCTTGTAAATGCAGTTTATTTTTCCAAGAGAAGCACAGCTTCCCTCCTCCTGTCAGTCTGCCAGGCTCCCAGTGGAAGCTGACAAGGCAGCTGACAGCAGTGGCCATCCCAACCAGTTAAAGGAACATGCATGTCACATTTACCATGATCACACCGACACTGTCAGTCTGACATGCCTTTAACAAGGCACCCATAACTAACTGTCTGTCCCTTCATAGCGGGAAGCAAAGTAGGTCTAGAGACCTGCTTGCTGTCAGTCAACAACAAGCAGGTCCCAGCACATGGACTTGCACAAATGTCGCACTTTGGACGCACAGACTCAGCCCCTGGCCTTGAGCCTGCATTTGTTATTGACTCTGGGCTTTATTACACACACAGTCAGCTTCAGTAATCTCTCTGAAGCCACTCTACACACTGAGACTACAAACAGCGTAGCTCTCAGTCTGTGCAGTATTCTACCCAACATGCTACTTTAATTGCATGTATTTAAAATGTGCCTCTACAAAGCTCAAAATTACTTTGTGGTTTTTAGCAAAATACGACTGTTATCTCAAAACACAGTCCTCAAAATGGTTTCCTCCAGTTTAAATAACATAGATAACCAAGATATGCTAAAATAGCACGAACAGATTTACTGGTACCCCTACAAAAACTTTTAACCCTTGCATCTATGTCATGTTTCAAACCATTTTTAATCATAGTTAGTATCACAGCTGCCTTCAAGTTTTTCAGCTATTCACCCTATTTAAAGGGAATAACCATGCAATTGGATTGTTTGGTATCGTTAAGTGCATCACACTGAACATTTATTAGAGAAAGCAAAAGCTGACAGCTGTTTCAGGATCTTGGAAAGCAGATTATAGATATCTTTGTGAAAGGTAAAGGCTACGATACAATCTCCAGCCAGCTTCATGTTCCAGCAGCCACAGTTGCCAACAATATTGAAAAATGTTTGGTTCTTTGGACTGTAGCCTACTTCCTAGCATGTGGATGAAGGAGAAAATGCAATTCATGGTTGATTAGGTGGATAGGGTGCATGATAGAAAATGTCAAAACCACTGAATCATTGAAGTTACATCATGGTACATCACTTTCTGATCATGGTATCCATGATATTTTAAACTATAATGGGTTCCATAGAAGAACGCTCACAAGGACTTCACAAGTCAGATGGCAATTTCCCATAATGCATGTTTGCAAGTCCTGTAAATTTCTTGCAGAATATCATATGGACCAATAAAATATACTGTAGCTTTCTTCCTGTGAAACATGGAGGGGGCTTGGTCTTCTTTTGTGGCTGCTATTCTGCATCTTGCACTGTGAATCTTGAATCTGTGTACACAATGGAGTCTCCAGACAACCTGGGCATTCTGCAGTGAAACATACTGGCCAGAGAGCTGACCATCAGTTTCCCATTGCTTATCCTACAGGATAATCAAACCATGCAGTTAAAGGAAATAAAGAATTTTGAGGGAAAAAAAAACAAACAAACACTAAACACTGCATTGTTCTTAAATGCCCCTTCATAAGCCCAGGTCTTAATACAACTGAACATCTATGGAAAGATCTGAGGATTGTTGTGTGGAGATACCTATTTTTCAAACTGAGACATTTTGATCAGTTTGCTCAGTGAGGGTAGGACAAACTACCTGGTGGCAACTACAGATGTCTCATTATGAAGTACAGAAGCTGACTGTTGGCACTGACTAAATTCTTATCCACTTCAATTCCTGTATATATATATATATATATATATATATATATATATATATATATATATATATATATACACACACACACAGAGAATATCATATATATATATATATATATATAGATATATATATGGAGAAAAGTGTGTCAGGTATGCTGTGGAATAAAAAGGTATCAGCAAGAATAAAAGGAAAGGTGTACAAGACAGTAGTGAGACCAGTGATGGTGTATGTTTTAGAGACAGTGCCAATGGGGAAAAAAACAAGAGTTAGAACCGGAGGTTGCAGAGCTCAAAATGTTGAGGTCGTTTTTGGGAGTGACAAGGATAGATAGGATCAAGAGCGAGTACATCAGAGGGACAGCTCATGTTAGATGTTTTGGAGGTAAGTTCAGAGAGGTGAGATTGAGATGCTTTGGACATGTTCAGAAGAGAGAAAAGGATTATATCAGTAACAGGATGCAATTGGATTGAAGCTACTGGGCAGGAGGCAGAGGAAGACCGAAAAAGGACATTTATGGATGTGGTGAAAGAGGACAGGAAGTTAGTGGGTGTGAGGGTAGAGGATGCAGAGGACACGACGAAATGGAGACAAATCATTCGCTGTGGCAAGATGATGAATACATCCAGGATCTTGGTCCTTCCGCTACAATCCTTATTATTGGTAAGGGTTGGAACGTCAAAGGACCAGTAAATTAAGAACCTAATTTTTGGCTCAGCTCTTTCTTAACCACAATGCATGTAAGAAGTGTATGTATTACTTTCATAACTAACTGCTATTAAACAGGTGAAGTTATGTTAATCTGTGGGCAAAAATACAGTGACATCTTTTGATCTGATGAACCCAAATCTTGATATAATAAACTGTTTCGGTCAAGTAATAAATTCATATTTAAAAAAACAAATATAACCATGGAGAATGGAAAATGTCTAGGAGGACAAATTTACTTATGCATTAGATATAACAACAGCACAACTTCAAATGATGATGATGGAATTAGTTTTTTTTTTTTAATCTTATAAATGTGGGATTATTGCTAATATAAGAAATGCAGACGTAAAAGGAGGAGAAGCTTGTTCGAACAGCAGAACTGAGTCAGTTTATTCATCTGGACTCCTTTATTTTACACTTGCACTTCAAATGGTGACCACCTGAGACCCAGAGAAAGGAAGCAGCCACCTTGCTGCTTACACTGGTGTCCTCACAGCCTGCTTTCTGATGGGGTTCCCACCATGTCTCCTTCCCTGCGGTGAGAGGAGATGAAGCGTCTGGGCCCATCCTCCTTGTGCCAGTCACTCCACTCTTCCACTGATTACATTTCTGCGGTTAGAATTCTCCTTTCAGTGGTGTTCTATGTGCTGAGAAAATGGCCTCACTCTTGAGGAAAAGGCCAATAATGAGGGTCTCTCAGTCGGGAGGCACAAAGGGACTTCTAATGTTTTATGTGCTGAAAACAACTGTATGCTGAAAGAGCTTAAGAGGATAGTTTGGACTCTTTCATCTGAAAGTTTTTTTGTATTTTTTTTGGTCATGCTTGTTTTCAGTATAGATTCAATTCTTGTGAATAATTTAATTATTTCCAAATCTCTATTAGTTTCAATCATAAAATCTATAAAAAAAAAAACAACCACATATCACAATTAGATCACTTCATTACAGTGTTAAAGGCTAAATAATGATTACATGGGTGTTGCTGTGCCAAAATCAGATAGCTGTTGAGATCACATTCCATCTGGTAACTCACTTATTAACTTTTACTTTTTAAAAACTCCCAAAGCCCAAAAAGACTGTTTGTTTAACTACTTAAGTTAACGGAATATATAATATTAATTATACTTCAAATTTAATGGATTATGAAATTAATATACATTGCCTTGCAGAAACCTTGAAGTAGCAGGTGGATTACGTCGCCATAAATAAGTCATAGTAACTGCAGGATCCTCACAGAACAAGCTGAAGAGAACGACTTGCAACTACCTATAATTAAGCCTTTAAATCAGCTCAAAGCCTTACAACTTCGACACTTTTACCTTTTACATTCACTTCTCTTTTTGTGTGAGTAGATCTCGAGAATAAGAGAAATTTCTCCATTATTATTTCTTTTGATAATACCTCTTACATAGAGGTCAACAACCTAAAATTAAATTTTCCACAAGTAAAGCATCTTTGTAAAAGCTGCAGTTTTGTCAGTACACCCATTTAAAGGTGGATGTATTCTTTGGTACAATGTGTATTTTTTTAAGAAAAAAGGTACAAAAGATGGAATGGATGTCTTTATCAGCTAGTTCAGAAAACTGATTTGCATTTCTTCTGCAATCCATAGATATCGCTATTTCAAAAGCGAGGACTTCAACTCCTTCATCAAAAGTATCTGCAACTCCATTATACTCATTTAGACTGCTCAAAGATGTTTCCTTTAATAAAAACGTTCAAGTTGGATCTGATCAGTCTATCCGTTTTGCCAACTTATATATCAAAAGCTTTTAAAGACCCTAGGTATTTAAATCAATAAAAATAAATAAAGATTACTGGATATTTTTCAGTAATGTTTCAGTGAATGTTTACAGCAGTTTTCTCAGCTCTTTAGATGATAAACTAATCCCTAAACTGTGTTTGACACCAATGATCAAACTATTTTAAGAAAAAGATAAAGGGAAAGCAGTACATAACTACACAAAATTGAGTTTCTCTTGTTGCAATGATATTGAAGAAGTAGTAGCAACCTTTAGATGTTAGGAGATCAAACAGTACTTAGGAAGGGAATCACATCTGATGGTACCCAAGCAGGATAGAGACTTGCTAAAAGTTGTTATGATACTGTTTCCTATCCAGTCATATATGTTGGTATATTAAATTGATTGTTAAATTTACAGTGTTCTGCGGCATCAGGACCCTTTCCTGATGCTGCTATGTTACTTTTGTAATGGCATCACCATCTCGTCCTATCAACACCCTTTAAAGAGCAACTGACCATCTGGTGTTGAGAGTTCAGTGCTCTCCTAGTACCTCCAAGTGGTCAGATAGTTAATAAACAAATTATGTAGGGGGAATTTTCATCAGCAAACATGGAGCTTCTGCATAGCATATCAAGAGTTTAGGATTCATTAGCTCATACATTTGTGAATCACTCAACACAAATGTATAAGTGTAGGGCAGCTTTTTGTGCCCACAATACCTCTGTACCAAACAGACAGCAGATAATGACATCAGCAACACAAGACACTGAGGCATTTTTTTATTCACAGTGCTGGAAGATCAACTATTTTAACCATTTAAATAATTAATCTCTCAGGAAACACAATGACAATAAAACGGAATCAATATCTTCAAGATAAATTGTTATTCTCTTTTTTTTTTTTTTTTTTTTTTTTTTTTTTGGAAATGATGATGCAAAGAAGCATTTTATATAAAATCAATAAAATTATGGACAACCCTGACCATCCTCTTCATGACACATTACAAAACAGAGTGTCTTCAGTCAGAGGCTTCTTCAAATTAGTTGTAAAACACACCGCTGCAGGAGATCTTTCCACATCCATCACCATCTATAATAACTCCTTAATTAAATGAGTTACATCAACACCTAATTTCCTTTTGGGATCAACAAAGTATAATTGAATTTGAATTTAATTGAATTTTACTTTTCGTCTTCTTGTTCTCTTCTGAGTAGACCACCATATTTAATCCAAATTCCATTCACAAGAGGTTAAAACTACGAAGAACTGAGACAGCAGTCAATGGAAATTTTTGATGTGATGCAGGCAAGTTTTATCGAAAGAGTTGCAGCACAACATTCAGATTCTGGCTGGTGACTGCAGATTCCTTTAAGCCACATCAAGAACAAACAATCTGCAAACCTTTTAGCTAAGACAAAGTTAGCAGTAGATATACAACAATCATCTGGGATATATCAGAGCAAGTCCAGATGCACCTGAATTTTGTTTTTTGCTATTTATTTAGCTCTCTGTATTTTCCCCAGCAGCTGTATTCTCTAAATTCATTTTGGGAGAAACTGAGTCCTTGGTAGAGCTTCACGGTGTGGCTGCTCAGTGATGCATGTCTGTTTCACAAACCACCGCCGCTCTTCTAATTATCATGGATGCTGCAGTGAGAAAACAAGCTGCAGCAGAAATAGCATGACCCAATGGCGTCTCTCTGCTTTGTATTACCATAAAAGTATGCTGCTGTTTGCCTTGCTGTGTGATTAATTCATGTGTGTATCATTAATGCAGGAATGTCCAGGGGCAAAGACAAAAGCTTGGTCAATGTGAAACCAAACACAGAAGCAGGCTGTTAAAAACTACACAGATGAGAATGTGCACACATGAGCTGAATGTTGGAGCTAAAAACAAAGTGTGACTTATCTGATGCCCTTGTTTTGTGAAGCACTGTTCTGTTTAAGCCAACAGAAATTGTGATAGTTGACCCTTGGAGAGGGTAGCCAGCCACAGGGTGAGTTTAATATGCAAATGAGGTGTGGGACTGCATCATGCTACAGGATTTAAACACAAGACAGAGATTTAGTTGACTCTCTTTAACCATTTCATCCTCTCTATTTTTCTCCATTTTTCGATTATAATGTAGTACATCATGTAATTTATTTTTTCGTTCTTGTTTCCACTTGCTTTCTCTCTTATTACTTCACTTCTGTTCTCCATCAGTCTAATGTGCTCTCCTCCTTTCTCCATTTTGTCAGATACAACAATAAGTCTGTAGAAAATGCTTTGGGAGCCAGAGGGAGAATAACAATGGAACGGTTGTTTCAAAGTTAAAACAGAGAGTAGCTGCCATGAAAGAATCAATCCTGAGAGATCTGATCACCTCACTATAGCAGCAGCTGAATACAGTTTGGGAAGCAGCAGATTTCTGGAAAAAATTGCAACTGCGTCTCCAAAGAATGTTAACATTGCTGAGTCATGCAGGTGTTTGCAGTGTTTTGTGCTTGTCGGTTATATCTTGCCTTAGATGCCCTCCAGAAATTTAGAGTTTTGGCATCACCTATGGACATTAACTGAACTGAACTTTAGATTGACAGCAATAGTGTGTATGGGAGTATCTAACATTAGTGACCATACTGCTTTTAAATCTGTCTTTGGTGCATTAATGCTAGCAGATAAGTGCAGATAAGTTTAATTGCACAGTTATATTCCTCTATGAAACTTCTAAAACCATATCTCATAATTGTTATTTTCACCATAAACAGCTTTAAACAGCAACTTCATCATGATGCACAACTGCCTGGACCATGGCAAATGTTAGACTATGCAAGGTATGAATGCAAAAAAGGTCAAATTATTGCCGTTGGGCAGTTTTCAATGATGCAAAACAGGTGCAACAAAGATAGCAAGTCACATCATAGAAGAACGAGCAGTAGCAGAGCTGACTGGATATCATGCAGATTACTGGATGCAGAGAGAATGGAAATACTGGAATCCAAAAAGAGCTATTAATCTATCAATACTTCTCGTGTCTTGGCTAAGAGAGGTTTCTCGTTAACACATTTCACTGGCAGTTTTACTTTTGTTCTTTAAAGATCACTACCCGCTTTCAGCTGCATCTTCAACAGTCGAGTATAAGCCAGTCTATGACAAATTGGGGCTTGTCCAAGATTTCAAGTTAGGACATGTTGCAGTGTCCAAACCATGAACTGGTCATCTGTTTCTTTAGTCCCATTCCTAAAACCTCTGTTTTATAAAAAGCACCAAAAATACAGATGCCAACACTTCAAATAAAATGTGAGGTGTTATACTTTCATGTACTAGTAAGTTCATTATGCAGGTTGACCTATTCTTTAACACAGGAAAATGTTTTGATGTGACCTGTTGATACTGTAACATTATTAGCTTTGTTAGTTTAAACTGATAGTTAGCTATTTATTGTTTGTTGTATCATTGGCCCAGTCAATTTATTTCATACAATATTAGCAATTAGAATAAATTGCCAATTGCATGTTACATCATAAACTCAGAACTAAAGACAAAAATGTCAGAAATCATTCAAATAGGTTAACTGAGACAAACAGCAACATTTCTAGGATGGTTTTAATACTGTATATCGTGGTATAGTTTTAGAAAGGCTTCACATTGGATACTTTTAACAAAATTTCTGACTGCTAGGATTTGACTTGTAGTGGATAAAATGTCCCTTAAAAGATTCAGAAAGGTCAAACACAGTTCCACCAACATACTCAACCCCCACTGCCAATAAGGTTTATTGGGAAAATCCTAAATGGTTCAGGTATGAACATTAATAATATCTGAATAAATCCACTACAGCAACCACTTCATCCAAATTCAACACGAAATGCTTTTTATCAATGATCAGTCTCAACATTGACTAAACCTCCTGAGCAGAACTTTTCCATAAATGCAAACACTTGCATAAGGTGTAGTCACAGGCAAGCAATCAATTGCTTCAGTAGGTGCATTAGACGTGCTTGAGATAGAAAACCTTAAAAACTTGGTTTGTTTGTGATATTTTCAAGCATGTTAGAAAGCGAGCGATGTCGAAAGTATTGTCCAAAAAGTTCAAAGAAGAGATCATTGCTTTGCACAAACAAGGAAATAGATACAAAAAGACAGCAAAAGCCCTGACGGGTCTTAGTGGTACAGTTGAAAGCATAGTTATGCAAAGTTAGGAGCAGGTCATTAAAAGGGAGCTGTACCAAGCCCTGAAGCTTTTGAGACTGCAGTATTCATCAAAAGTGACATGATGGATTTAATTCAAAGAAACAAAGTTCAACTGGGTTGAGCCATTTAAATTGTTGTTTGATTTGTTTATTGCAACAGTTGCTAGTTTCTAAATTTTGTCCCCCAAAAAATAATTTGCAGTGGGCATGCAATTATTTTCATTTATGATGTAATGGGAGGTTGAATGTACTGCAGCTGTCCATGCAGAATCCAGGTCCACATTTGAGTGTTTTTGGTTGCTTATTGATCTGAGTAAGGATTTTTGATCAATACATGGATGCTTGATTTATCCAGAAAAACCTTTGATACCCTCCTATACATACTGCCACATTTCAACCCATCTCTGCAAATGAAACCAGCAGCCAGAGTGTGGAAGTATTCATTCACCTAAGCTGCTTATACGTCAGCCACCAGCCAAGATAGATACAGCACAGTACGTAGTCTGGCTTGCCTGGTGTGACAGTGGTAGCTGAGCAGCGATGTGCAAGAGATGTAAATGCCTATTTACCCCTGGCTGTGGCCCTTTTTTTTCAAACACTCAGGCTGTTTAACATGCTAAAAACCACAACCAGTTAAAACCTCACAGCTTCATTCAGCAACCTGGCCCAGCTATCTCAACACCAACAACGAGCCTTGCAGCAGTGGGGGAAAGAGACAAATGTGTCTATCTATGTGGGGAAGACAGAGACAGAAAGAGAGATTGAAAGAAAGCATAAGAGAGGAGAAAAGAGAAGGGGAGAGACAGGCCGGCAGGGCAAAAGGGAGAAATGTGGTGGCAGTATGTCAGCTCCTGATAAGGGCATTAGCCTGCCCCCTGTGGGTCAGAGAAAGAGTCTGTACAGTCACACACATAAATGCACATTCCTCTCTCTGTGGATGTCAGCTTTGGTGTCTGGGACTAGTCAACACCCACCAGATAAAACCTGCACAGGGCAACCACCAACAACTAATCCCTCCGTCACCGAACTCACTTGAACTCATCTGTCCAAACACATGAAACAGAAACAAAACCATTATTGAACAAACATATTGAAAAAAAGATGAAAAAAGAAGGACATGCTGTGAACAGAAAGAGTCTACAGAAGAGAGCCAAAGCTGGGGAGGTCCTGTGAGACTGAAACCTCTTTCATGTCAGACATGGGATCCATCCTAAATGGAGCAAGGCCTTTTATTTACTAAGCTAATTGAGTGCAGAACACTGCACAGAGCCAACTCAAAACAATGCCCCAGATCTCGTATTCATAAGTGGTGTTTGAAGGACACAAGATAATCCCTGCAGTTTACATAACAGGAAGAATACAGACTAAGTGTAGCAACATAGCAAACAAATTATATAGCAAACAAATCAGGTCATAGAATGCTGGTGCCAGTGGTTTGTACAGATATTATATATATATTATAAAATATATTAAAGTATGGTTTGTTTGATATAGCTTGATAGTGCGTAGTGTGTAGACGAGGGGTCACAGGGGTGATCTGTTGATAGGATGGGCGAAGACGAGGCGGGGTAAAAAACTAGTTTGAATGAGTGAAGAAATAAAAGGATATTCCAATTTGAAGCAGGGAGCTCACAAGAGGACTCAAGACAAGATCAGTGGAGAAAGAATCACAGCAGAACAACTTCAAAAAAGAATCAGACGGGTTTTTCTCTGTGAAGTCTACCACTCATTACCATTGGTAAGAGGGTGCGAGAAGGAAGAGGAGGAGGTGGAGGGTGAGCTGTGGGAGACAGATGACAGGGAAACAGGGGGCTCCAGGCAGAAGTCTCTAGAGGTTTTCTAAGCACTGGTTACTCTGAGTACAATAGCCACAGCAGAGTCTGTCCACCGCAGTGACCAGAAGAGTATGAAACACCTTTTCAGGAGTGAACAGGAAGAGTGTTGGGACAGAGTTTTCTATTAGTGAAAAGCACAGATACAGCATGTTCAACGGTACTGAGGTTTGTGCTCTGGGAAAAATACTTTTGCAGTTGTGTCAAATTAAAGCAGGTATTAGCCTCTATATACTCCTGTCTTTGTTGTGTTTCTCACTTTTACTGTATTTCTTTTTAAAACTTGAATAAACCAGATAGATTCACTAATTCTCTTATCCTGACTGTTTTATACCAACACAGCTTCTGTAATCTTGCTCAGTCTTAATGTGGCCCTAAATTTTGGACAAAGTTATCTGCAATTCTATTCATTTATCAGTCTTATCAGGTTTAAATGTTGCTACATTTTTGGCTCAACTGTAATACCTCTGTCACACTATAGAGTATCAGCCATTTTTAATGGTGCTGTAGGACATTATGCCAAAATAAAATAACCTTCCAAGATTACCATCTTATGCATTTAATACTGTCAAGCTAAAAAAATGTGATCATCAGATAAGCCAGGCTGCCACTGAGTTTTTGGACATGTTGAAACATTCTGCCACGTGAAAGCTGCAGCTCTCACAGTTCGTGTAAAACCCACATATGCGCCACTGCTACAGAAACAATTCAACTGCGGCTCACCTGCTATACTACACAGATGGCTCACTCACTGAGGGCAGGGGGAATTTTTCAAATTGAACGTAAAACTCAAGGCTGGCTGATTAATTAAGCTAATAATAATCTGACCAATTGGGGGAACTGATAGAGTAGTGAAATAGCATTTCCAGATGATCAGTTACTCATGAATAAATAAAACAAGTTTGTGACGTCACAGAAAAAGTAACAATCCCAGTCATGATGTAAAAGGTGTTTTTTTTTTCTATTTATGAAGCAGCACCATGCACTGCAATATAGGAAACACTGTGAGAGCATCTTTAAGTGTGTGTATTTTTCCTGACCAAAACCACAGCCTGATTGCACCTTCCTTCGTGCATTTGTAAGGAGCAAGGTGACCTAAAGATTCTCTAACAGCTTTTTATTGTTGCCACCTGGGCTGGGTTTTTCAAAAAAATATTTTGTGTTAAATGACAAAATAAACTACTAATGGCTGACTTATTATTATTATTAGAGCATAATTCTGTTTTGTATAGTGTGTGTATATTGGGGTGAAGGGTGTAAAATTTACAGTCTATCATCAGGACAGGAAAGGTTCCTTTTGATGAATGCTACAGTCTCATTTTTTTGCTTTTTCTACACTGACTGATGGTCTGACAATCTGGAGCGAAATGTTCAATTCTCTGAACACAGTCTATGAATTGTCTCAAGTTCTCTTGCTGACTTAAACATAACATAGAATGGGCTTCTCTGCTGTTGGAGCCACTTCAAATGTTCAGTGTGCTGAGATGAATTAATCATTGCTAGTGCAGACAAAACATCTGGATAAGGCAGAACAAGAATAAGAAATGTTATAATCAGAATATTGCGTGATGTTTGAATAGCACTGTGTAGCAGTAGTGCATATGTGCGGTATTTGTACCTGACAAAGGAAACTGTGAGCTACCCTCCAGAACTTTACTTCACAAAATCAAAACACTAATGTAATTTTAATTTTGAAATCAAACAATATAACAATTGTAAACATTTAAAATTATTATATTGTCTAATGACAGAATGTCACACACACACACACACACACACACACACACACACACACACACACACACACACACACACACAAATTGTGAGTAGGTATGGCTTTTGAAGGAACTGTGAAGCATTAACAGACACTGTGTGAGATATACCAGATACAGACAAAACAATGTTAACTCCAGATACTAATTAACAATGTAGCATGAAAACAACCTAAGGTTTGTATACAACTAACATCAGCAGGGGTATAACGTTTCATGCATTCACATCAAATCATCACAGTAGGGTACATGCAATCAGATGAGAAATATATTAGCCACAAGGAATCACGACTCTCATGCAGAAGAGGATACACATGTTATGTCAGTGCCTTGTGTTAAGTGCCACAACAGAAAATATTCACACGAACACATTATCTAAAGCACTTCCCATCACTCAATCACTTTCTGTTTTTAATAAACAGAGTCCTGTTTTCTGGTGATCTACATTAGCACTACATGGATGCACGGAATGTCAACCAGTCATACTTTACAATGTCTAGTGGTGTTTTGTAAACTGATAAACATGCCACCAGATGATAAAAAAATTCTCATGTTTAATAAATAACTTTCGCAAGTAACTGTAGATCACAGAAAAAGGCCAGGAAATAGACAAAGCCTATTTACTGTGAATGTAAAATGTTATGCACTTCTCATCTCTTCTGTCAGGATGAAATATAAGCAATATTGTTGCAAATTTTGCACAAAAAATTTAAATAGCTATATATCTTTTGAAAACCAGTAAGTTGAAGAAGCTGACAAGTTCCCAATGTTTACAGTTTTAACAAAGTTTTACCATATTAAGTCTAAAATTCCACATCCCAGTGAATCATTTGCACCGTTTCTCTTTGAGAATCATACAGACTGAGCAGTATTGATCAAATGTTACTTATTGAGTTAATAAACTGAACTTGGAAATTGTTTTGAGACTTAAAACAATAAAATGAGCTGCAGCAGCTCATTTCATTAATCTGTTTTGATAATCAGGTCATAGAATGCTGGTGCCAGTGGTTTGTACAGATAAATTATTAAATATTATCACAGTCTTAATGGTACTTCAGTTCGAGGGGGGGCAAGTATTAATAATCTCAAGCACTGGCAGATCTGAGTTATTTTACCTATTCACATGCACTTGTGGTCCCTAAATAGCAGGGGTCCATTGCATGAAGATGCATGTTTATGGCAGGTCACACAATAGAGAAAAGTTTGCTACACAGAAAGAATGGTCTATTTCCTGCAACATCTAATTTAAATATAACAAAATTGAAAATGAAAAGCAACAGTGCCACCGCTTTGAACTCAGAACATGTGAGTTCACATGATCCAGTCACAAATTACTTAGATAGCCTCAAACATCAGCTTTGATGGTCTTTAAAAATGCTTACCCAACAAGATTCAGGTTGAAAGGAGAGCAAAAAAAGAGACACCATAAAAGGCCCCTGACTTTGACCAGCTTCAGTGCTTGGTGAGCTGTGGCTCTCCTCTGTTCACATTTGACAAGTGTTACTTTGGTTTACATGAGAATCTGACAATTTTTACTCGCATTGCTCTTCTGATGCCCCGCATGTAAAAAATTGCCGAACAATGAAATACTCATATGACTTATTACCAGGGCCACGATGCTCTGAACAGAGCAGAACAAGGAAAACAGAGATGTACAAGAAAAACACAAAGGACAGAATGCTGAAATCGACAACTGTCAGGCAATAGAAAAGGGTGGAACAATTAATCAGATGATATTGACACTGCAGGCTAAATGTCTGAAATATGTGCATTAATTTAATGAGCTCATCCAACACACTGAGTGGAGAGAAGCAGAGCCGAATCTACAGACTTATTCACACTGGAAAGTATTTTTTATGACAGGCTTTTTACAGTTTTAGTTTAGTTACTACAAGTGCTTTTTCCTTCTGTAAGCCCAAAGAAAAGAAGCCATTCTTGATCTATTAGTCGAGCTATAATTGTCAGGATTACATTTTCCTTACTAAAGGAACGTACTAAAAATTAAAATGTTCTCACGGACAATTCTCTGCAATCCTGAGGATACCTCTAAATTAAAGAAAAAAAGTCTATCTGCACTGTAGAATGTGGAAATTCTGGTCAGCTTCAATAATGAAAAAAAGGCAGTAACTGCTTCGATGTTAACCCCCCCCCCCCCCCCCCCCCCCCCGTTTTTAGAAGGTTTTAGATGAGCTGAAGCCATGATTTTAAATCCACTGTTAGGCTTTAAGGTAACTGCAGTTTGAAATATGGAGGGGAGTGGGGAAATTGCTTGAGCCCCCTCGTAAGAAAGCCTTTAAAACCCACCCACGACCCCCAAAAAACACAAAAGCAATAGATAAGGAGGTTTAAAGGTTTTTCAATTTCTATTCCGAGTTATTCCAGTTAAAACCCTGTTTAACATCGGACAGTTATTAGAATGAAGCTATACCAAGTTTGTGAGAAGTTTAGATTTTAAAACTGTTAAATTCCATCATACTATATCTTCTTTTAATGATATGCCAGAGAAAGTGGTGGACAGACTGGACATTTCCACTGGCTGTATAGAATATAATGCAGTGCTGAACCCCACACACCCCACATCTTGCTGCACATTGCTGATCAGCTGGTTAAAAGGAGATTCTTACACTTTTCCCTAAGTTACAAGAAAACTAAATTGACTGTCTTGAAATGTTAGTGGTTGCATAAGCACAGGGAATCATGAAATGGAAGCTAAGTGAGCCATCCCTGATATTAACCTGATATTAAGGTAAATTTGATTTAAAATTACAGTTGGGAAAAGCTAAAAAACATCTCTACAATTCAGCTGATTTCAGGCGAACTACTGGATTATAGATTTTTTTTTTGTATGTTTATCTTGAGTGTATGTACAAACATCAAATAACAATAAACACCATAGAGATAACATTATTTTAACTTTAATAAAAAACAGCATATTAGATTATTTTAGAAGCAGTAGGAATATTTTTATGTTTTAAATGAAAGAAATTTGATTGTGTCACATTTTTATGTAAATACTTTGAATGTGTGAAACTGTGGTATTTTTACTCTCATCACCATGAGAATCTCATACCAGCCAATTCCTGACAGAAATATTTCCAGATCTATTATACATTTTTCATATGCAAGTGTGAAAGAGTTATAACTTCAGACCTCTCACAAGTGAACCGTGCCAATTATGAACAATGCTGCAAAATCTCCCACTGACATCAAAGAAATTAACTGTTAATTGAACCTCTCCTCCAAAGTATATGAATATTCCAGCAGGACAAACCATAGAAGTAGATAGATTTGTCCTTGCTTTTATTATTTTATTATTATTATTTTACTTGTTGACATTTTCTTTAAAGTTTTTCAAGTGGATAGCACAGTCTCAAAGTGGAGATGCAAACCATTTCAAGTTCTGCATTATAGCATCAATTGGGAACCATTGGGGATTTTGAGGTATTCAGAGGATGTCCCGAGTAAACCAAAAATAAAAACTAATTAAAATAATTTTATTTCAGTTTTTAGATAAATGGGAATAATCAGAGGTTTTTCTAACCAAAAAAAGGGGCAATTCTGTGTTTTCTTGTGTGTTGTTTCCAGACAGGGTTTAGTCTACTTCAGGTGTTTGCTGGCTTTTCCTGTTACACTAAATCACCCCACTGTTTGCCAACTTAGCAACTTTTTCGCTATATTTAGCACACAAACAAAAAAGTTGGTGCTGGCAGGTCAGGATTTTTAAAGATCCACAATTGGCCAGAAAATAGCAATCGGTGCACCTCTACATTCTTTTGATAATAGCAATCACTCTGTAGAGCAATTGATTGGTGTATTCAGTGTAACTACCAATATTACAGACAAAATACATTTAGCAGTTATTGAAGAAGTACTTGAACATCTCTAGAATATGTCTACATATTCAACAGAACATTCCTAAAAGGGAAAAATGAAAAAGTTCTTTATTGATCTTCTATGTGCTGTAGTTATTTATCTCTCTTGCTTTCTATATCTCTTTTTTTATGTTTTGTCTACCGCATCTTTCCCTCTCTCTCTATCTAACTATCATGTGTGTATTTCTTTACCAAGCACAGTCTAATACAGTCAGGGGGTTTATTTTCCCTCTGACAGCCAAGTCAGGTGTATTCAGTGATGATTGGATTTTTGCTGTGTCAGGGGCAGGGAATGAAGCATGTGGGCTATTTGTATACTTGTACCTTCTCCATATGTACCAGGAGTAGGAGATTTACTCCTGCTGTTACTTGCAGAAGAGTAAAGGCTGGGTTAAGCTTGGTTTACAGCTGACGCATTGAACCAAGTGCGCTATCTTGGCGCCCAATTGTGCACCTCTAAATTTTTGCAACTCGGTGTGTATTGCATATGCCACCTTTCACTCAAACTGGACTATTTGGAAGGTGCTCTTGCAGTGCAGGTCCCCCTGCACTGGCATTTATAAAATCCCTTTATGAAGGCTCATTTTCAGGGAATACGGCAATTACGTTCGCGTCAACTATAAACGCCACGCTGCTTGTTAGGCTCGCAAGCGCCCAGCACAAACTTTCAACAGCACGACTATAACTCAGCCTTCACTCAGCCTTTATAGTTGCGCTTTTGATAGTTCCCATTGAGCGTGCGCGAGCCGAGCAAGCGGTGTGGCTTTTACACTTGACGCGTGCATTGGTACAATATTCTCCTGGAAAATGAAGGATCATATAAATGCAGATACAAGGGAACCTGCTCTGCAAGAGCACCTTCCTAATCGTCCAGTTTGAGTGAAAGGTGGCATGAGTGATCTGCGCCATGTTATAAAACTTCGGAGGTGCATGACCAGGCGCTGTGACAGCTGCATACCCTTGCGCTCGGTTCAATGCTCAACTATAAACCTAATTTGAGAGGGAGTTCAATGTAGAGTAGTGCCCACGTAGGGACAGTAATGGCTCTGATCTGCTGTGATCTGCCGTTATATAGATAGGATAGGCTACTAAAATGAATGACATTAACTATGAACACATACAGTTAGAGGGGCAGGTGGTCTCATTGGCAGGACGGGGCACCCCCCCCTTGGATAATGGTAGAGGAAACGCTGAGCTTGCTGGACTGGAGAAATAGCAATATAAGGTATCTAAAAATTGTTACAGATTGTTGTTAGATTACTTTTTAACTGAATATCACAATAAAAAGATGGAAACTTAAGATAAACTTCACTGTATATCCAAAGCTATTTTAACTTGTTTTGTTTGTTGTTTTGAGGTTAGCAACAGAAACACACGCTTAGGTTACCATGTTCTGCTGCTGGGAGAGATCACTGTTTGGATCGAAGCAATATTTTTTGGAATTAGAAAGGCCTTTAAATTCATCATTGCTTAACTAAAGCTGCTCAAAATGCTAAAACACAGGAGATTGTTTACAGACAACACGGACAGGAATAGATTAATAGAAAATTCATCCAAGAGGACAGATGGATGGATTTTGTTTTAAAATGAACATCAGTGCCTTTGCTGCAGGGATTTTACTGCAGTGTTATAGCTCATTAAGTGGGTTTTTCCCACTTTGTTTTCATAAACACATAATTGCTGCATGTGTTAAAGGCCTGTCTTTGATTTTCTTTCTTTACTTTGATTACAAAACTTTTAGGTTTTTCTTTTTTTTTTCTTGATCTGGTTTGCACCACTAACGGGGATTAGATGACTTTTGTTTTCAAACATTACATTCTCTTTTTAGTCATAAGTGTATTGTGAGCTATCATCATAGAAATGAACATTACTAGCCTGAAACCTTGGGTCTGGGTAGAGAAAGCCCAACTGTGAGAGGCATATACCGCTGAATAATACAGTTTAGCTCTCTTGGTCTCAAAATAAAAAAAGAGAAAGTTTTTAAGTTTTAACAAATAACTTTCTAAATGATCAATTTCAGCTTGGCCTTGTTTTAACTGGATGAACAACAAAAAAAATGTTGAATGAATCATTAAGAAAGTTGATTTCTTTTGTTTGACTATTCTCTAGGAAATGGCTAACAGGTTAAATTATTATGAGTTCTCTGACTTAAAAAAAAAACATCTAGTGTAAATTATTTATTGTTAGGAAATCAGTTTTTCTTCAAACTATTTTATTATTTTTATTGTACAGTTTGTATTACAGTAAACTGAAATCCACAGATATCTCTTGGGACCCCTGATAAAGATGTGTCAAACTCTTTAAAAAATTGATCCTTTATTTCAGCTGCATTATCTCACACTGAGAAATTTAGAATAATCCAATCTTTAACTTCAATAAGTTTCTTAAGCAGGGAAAAACATCATGCTTTGAAGTAACTTTTTTTTTATAACCCCTAACAATCATTTTAAAATAAATGTAATTGAATACTTTTGAAAAATGTTTAATTTATACTGTGAAGTTTATCAGAGGGTGTAGGACCCTCTAAATAGTAATCTAAGATATTCTGTTTCCTGAAGGTATAAATATAAAGACACATAAAGGTTTGTTGTCCGCACTGAATAAATGTTCTCAAAGTTATGGTTTGATTTTTTTCTAAATTGTTTGTTATGAGATTGTTTTTACTGAAATATAAAACCTTCCCTTATTTTAGTCTTTTTACACAGCCCAAGTTGGAGTGCTATTAAATTTGTCCGTGTATCTATGTAGATGACAGACACAACATCAAAACAAGCTGAATACTTTAAGATTATAGAAGCCTATAGTTATATTTTATAGGCCTGTCGACGCATCCCCCAAAATAATTAAACCCAGACTAACTATCACTGTATATTTCACAGCCTGGTGTTAATTAGGTGTATTTTTATAAAGACAGTTAATGCATTGATAAATCATTCTTCTAATACTTACTGATGTACCAAGAAGAGAACAAGTCCAAATCAAATTACCACTTTCAAACACATCCGCACAATATAACTACTATTTCTTGTATACAGACAGGTCTCACTTTATCATGGCCACATTTAGAAACCACCGATACATCAGGAGCAATTTTGGGATCAATATCCAACCCAAGGACATTAAAAGTCCACCCAGTGCCACAACCACAAAGTGGTGAAAACCATAAAATCCAACACTAACACAAGTCTGCTTTTTATACCAGATTATTGCAACTTCAATCTGACACATATGCAGCAGAAAAGTGAGGTCTAATTAGGCTGAAAGTGAAAACACCTGTGTCTGTGGACAGATTTGAGGAAAACAGAAAGACACTGTGCTGCTGTGAGCGGTGAAGACTAACAAAATGAAATGAGGACACACTGCCAAGCCTAAATAATGTTCTCCTGACATATTATTTCCATAATTCCTGTAATTTGTGCTTTGTGGACGAGCAAATACACCACATAACAGATCGTTCTCTTATTTTTAGGGCTTCTACTTTAGTGTTTCGTGGACTGCATAAGTAACACAGCAGACCTTCTTCCGAGGGAAACACTGTAAGTTGTCGCAAACACAGGTGCAGCCAGCATTAGTGATGGCCTTATTCCATTGAAGTGTTACAGACTGACAGTAAATCAGAATGAAAAATCCAAAAGAACTGAAAGTGGAACACCTGAATGGACTGCAGCCATCACTATTAGTTTTATTATTCACACCTGTGCTTTTTACACTGTATTGTATTGTAGCAAAGCATCAACGCAACCTAGATTTTTTTTCTTCTTTTTTTTGTTTTGCAAAAACCAAATCATGCAACTGTTAATGTTGATGTTACTCAGCAGGGAAATTAAATAATTACCTAGAAAGGTAACTTTGACCATCTGTAATAATCACTAAAAATTAGATGAATAGGGAGTGAAAAAATTGAATTGCCTGGTTAAATCAATTTCTGTTTTTAAAATGCTGATAGTAGGGTAGAGAAAAGGGCACAAACAGCATGAACCCATCAATCTCTTCAAGCTAGCTGCGCACATGATGGGGTGTTGTTGTGGTAGCACGCAGTCGGAACCTCAAACCAATTAAGCGTTATTTTAATGCTCCAGGACAGCTCGTTTTTTTGTTGTTTTTTTTCCCTTCTTATTCATCTTGGAGCGCAATTGCTGCTTTACAAATTGAACAAGTAGGAAATTTTGGAGTGATTAGCAAATTCAGTCAAAATATAACTTTAAAATCACACCTGGCCAGAATGTTTGAGGAGTGTTTACCCAAAACATAAAACATTTCTGCATTAGCAATCACACATGAGCAATAAATGGTTTCAATTAAACATCAAATTTAATCTGAATTATCTTTGTATTCTAAAACAGAGCATTGGTTCTCTGTGTTTGGTATTCACAAATTAATTATTTGCACATAAATCAAAAACAAAGGAATGGGTGTTGCTGTAAACAGTATTCCTTTCATAAAGCTTAATCAGTAATGGCTTTCTGTGGTGCTGCTGCATTCAGTATAAAACATACAAACAGAAGAGGCAGAGCATTGTTGTTCCCTGATAAGCTGACTACACAGCCCAGTATGTGTAGGATGTAGCACACTAAAACAAATGTATACTGTTTTGATGAGTTTATACAGTATGTCTTGGACATGTAACTTTAAGGGTCAAAAAATCCAGCTAACCTGCAGTGTTTTGCAAAAGTATTGATACCCTCTGGGCTTTTTCTACCTTTTGTCATGTTGGAACCACAAATGTCACAGTATTTTATTGGGGTTTCATGTGATGGATCGGTGCAAAGTAGAGCATAATTGTGCAGTGGAAGAAAAATCATAGCATATTTTTGTACTTTTTTTACATACAAAAATCTAAAAATTATGGTGTGCATTTGTATTCACAGTCAGTACTTTGTAGAACCACTTTTTGATGCAGTTAAATTTAAATGCCTTTTCATCTAAACAATTTCATTGTAACTCTGGGTGTTTGCTGTATGCTTTTGGGTTGTCCTGCTGGAGACTGCCCCAGTCTCAAGTCTTTTCTTGTTCCTAACAGGTTTTCTTCCAGGATTACTTTGTATTTAGCTCCTTCCATCTTACATCCTTCCTTATAGGCATACAGACAGCACACACACAGTTTCCAATATATGGCTTTGTTACCTCCAGATATAAAGCTCCAGCTGTGTATTAGCACAATCTTCTCTGCAGGCACATACTTTCCATTAAAAACATGCTCCTCAAGATCTAATGTGTTATCAGACACTAGACCATATTCTTCCATATGCTTGCTTTGCCCCCTGCATTAAATTAGGATGAATGTTTCTCTCAACAGATTCACTCACTTGAGTTGCAAATCTCTGCTGCTCCTCCAGAGTCACCATGTGCTTTTTGGCTGCTTCTGTTATTAATGTTTGCCTTACCTTCATTTTTGATGGACAACCATAATTAGACTACATAATAATTTATTTAGGGGCATTAAAGTAAAGGGGGATGAGCAAAAATGCAACACTTTTTAGATTTATTTCTAAAATATTTGAAAAACAATGTATCAATATCCCTTCACTTTAAAATCATGGAATACATCATCTATTACAAAAATTGCAATAAAATGCATTGAAGTTAAGGTGGTATAATAAAACATGGAAATGTAAGAGGATTATGAAAACCTTTTGCAAGGTACAACTAGAATATCAAATAGATTACTTGAAATTCTCTGAATTTTGGAGGTGAGAACAGGAAGAAAGCATTTCTTTCTGAACAGATGAGGAAATCAAGTGAGACAGAACAGGGATGATTTCCATAGCATCCATTTTACATTTTCAGATTCCTGAGATTCATTTAGCTAAGAAATCATCATTCAGGCAACAGCTTAGATTCAATATACACATTCACACAAATCATATAGAGTTGCACACCTAATGACACTAAAACACAAGCTTGGTTCAAAACAAAGGGTGCTAAGCTCAAACAAATGCAAGCATCAAACACTTCCCCGCAATATAAAACCCACAATAACCCACAGAATATTGTAATGCAAGAGGGATTCATGAAACCTATATCAAAACACTGTCACATATTGTCTCCAGTCTTTGTGATCGACTTGGACAGATGTATGAGAAAAATAAAACTACGTGCACAGCCAACCTAAAATTACTCAAAGTATCATGATCAGATAACTGCCTGGAGCAAACCTTGATCACAACTTTTCAATATCTGCACCTTCAGGAATAACAGCTTCAAAACAACTCAGACAGTTCCAAGGTTATACACATCCGCTTTTATGAGATCATTTTAACAGATCCTTACTGTTCTGTATCGACGTTGCACTTAGCCCAAAATGGAAAGGTGAGGAGGGGTGAAATACACATAAACTATTTAAAACGTTTTGTAATGAGCTGATACAGGACATCCATACCAACAGTCACTGAATTAGCGAATGCTTTGCCCTCCAGCTAGGTGTACCCAGTATTACCAAATACTAATCTTTGATCACAAATCTACGAGAGCATCCTGAAGGGACAATAAATGTAACTAATACTCTTGGCACCACTGTACGGAAACTGTGAGCAGACAGAGGGAGTGAGTGCTTAGGCTGCACTGAGCGTATTATCCTTACCTCGAGGGTTGTTGAGCGCAGCTTCAGTGGCCTTTCTGCCCTCCCCACAGTGGCTCTGGTCGAATGGCAGGCATTGCTCCCCTGTCCCTGCAACTACTTCAAGGTTGCGTGCTGGATCCTTGGGCTGCCCAAGGTTCCTCACTCTGTAAACCCTGCGGCTGCTTGTGTCAGACACGTAGAGGACCTCACCCACTGGGTCCATGGCCAGATAATATTTATGTGCAGGGCTGGTACTTGAAAGAGAAAACAGACAAAGTAAGATGAGAATGAGGTGAAACTGGTTAGATTTTTTTTTTGCTGAAACAAAACAAGCATTTATGATAGAAACTTGCTCAGTTTAGCAAAATATAATCTGTTATGATTACACAAGTATATGAGTTGAAGAAAAGTTACTTGGATGTAATCAGGTTATCTCAGTAAATAGCATTAACATAAGACTGCCTGGGCTGAAGTAAGATTAATGTCCTCTCATTTACATAGTGCATATGGCCACAGTCTCAACAGTACAACTGTAAGCAGTGTTTTCATTTTTAGGATTGTGCTATGAGTAAAGATCATTATTTTCTAATAAAAAATTCAGTAATCTATATTCGCCTGATTTATGGTGATGTGAAAAATAAAGTTTCCATACCTACCTACAGTCATGGGAAAAACTAAATACGCCCTCATGATTTAGATGCTTTTAGAATCAACTTTAGCTATAATACCATAAAGTAGTTATTTGTTGTATGAGACTTCTTTACATTGCTGCACTGAGATTTGCAGAAATTTGTTTTGACAACTCTTTGGCAGTTGTACCATTACATTTTTATCAGCCCAAGGTCTGAACTTTGGCTGTACTTTGCTTTGATTCTTCTCTTTTTCTTCCATTTTGTTGTAGTTTGGCAGCTGTTTTGTTGGATTATTGTCCTGTTATTGACCCAGTTTGGGCCAAGCTTTAGCTTTAAAGACAGACAGTTTCACACTGGACTCTCAAAAACGTCATTGGTCAACTCAATGACCACAATGTGTCAAAGTCATCTAGCTGTGAAACAAGCCCAAACGATTACACTTCCACCATTTTGCTTGACAGCTGATATGAAGATGTCGGTGCTTGCATGCCATGTTTGGTTTTCTCTAAACATGGTACTGTGAATCTTTACATCTTTACTTTGGCCTGATATGTCCCAAGAAAGGTGTTCAGAAAGTCTTGTGCTTTTTTCAGATGCAATTTTGCAAACCCAAATCATCCTACCATTTTGTTTTTGTAGAGAAGAGGCTTTAACCTGACAATTTTCAGAGCAAACAAAACTTGTTCAGTCTTTTTTTCGACTGTTTAACATTTAATATTTGGATGGTTCCATCCATCCATCCATCCATCTGTGCTTATTCCATTTCAGGGTTGTGGAGAGACAGAAGGGGGAAAAGCAGGGTAAACAATGGACAGGCCTCCAGGCAACACTGAGACATGCAAGAAAAACAACCATGCACGTACACACTCATACCTAAGGGCAATTTTCAGAGACCAATTACCGTAATATGCATGCTTTAGGGCCCTTTCCCATTAATATCTACTCAGCTCGACACAACTCAGCTCTACTCAGAACTACATGGTTCTAGTTGTTTTCCATTACAATTCAGTATCACCTAAATGTAGGTGAGGTCATCATAGAAAGGTTTCTCCAGAGTCCAAAAAGTAATGTGACATGATATGTATGTGACAAACACAATGAATTCTGAGAGGAAGCCAGAGTACAAAGAGAGAGCCCACTCATGCACAGGGTGAACATTCAAACTATGCAGAAAGACCCCAGGCTGATTTTAACCCAGGACTTTATTGCTGGAACCCAACAAAGCTAACAACTGCACCACTGTGCAACCTGTTGAGAATTTCTTTAAATTTTTTTTGGCTTTTAGGCTGCTTTCCATTAGTAGCACTGTTTTAAAATCCATTATTGAGTATTTGTTGCTCGGCAGCAGAGCAGGGCTGCTCTGGACCAAGCTGAGCAACTGAGGATGGCGCTCTGCACTTTCTGCCCAAGTTAAAAATTAATAACGTAGGTGCAGTGGTACAAGTCCACAAACACAAACACAGAGGAGAAGGTAGCAGTATCTCAGTATTAAAGACATAGTGTGATCAAAACAAAAAGCTATGATTTGAAAGAACATATCAAACAATTTGGGAGTAAAAGGTGAGGTTGAAAGTTTTTGTTTTACAAAAACTACTAGCCAATATATCTTTCTTTACAAACTGTTTACGTTAACATCATTGACTACAAAGTGACAGTTAAAGATGATACTTTTATCAACATCTGATAGCCTTACAAACATATTGCTCCATTAGTACACCCTCCTCAGCACACTTCTTTCCTGCTTTTGATTTTAGCCCCACAACAAGCACAGCACTTGCCATCTCCCATGTGGAAACAGCCACAGACATATGCTTTGTCCTGGCAACCCTTCAAGACAAACCATAATAGTTTAGCCTTTTTCTAACTGCTCTGTCATGAACAATACAATTTAGTATTCAAACACAGGTTGAGATGCTTTGATGTCCACTCTTTAGAAGGCTGGCAACTTGTGGATATTCATTCTAAATGTAAGGTAATAAACTTCAAGTTGTTGAGAAACAACTTAACAACACAGATTATTGGGCAGCAGCAGTTGTTTCTCCAGGGTTATTGCTAATGTCTTTCCTTCTTAGTGTTGTTTTAGTACTCACCTGAATGTTCTCGACCAGTAAACTGGCCAACTTCACCTTTTATAGAGGTGGCAAAACTTTTTAGTGATCAAACAGTGCTTTAAATCACTACACCTGAGTGCTTCTCTTCCTCTTACATCCTTAGGAGTTTACTTAGGTGTTCCCATGACTGTACTGACAGTCATTAAAACTTTATTTTCCCCATGACTGTATAACTGAAATTCAAAAAAATGGAGCTTGAGCTAAGTTATAACACTGTACCTTCAATGTTTTACTTTCAACCAAAAGCCACAGAAGTTTAAATTTTTGACAACAGAAAAAACAGCTCTTGTACCCCAGAAACTTTAAAACATGTTTTGAAAAAAAGTATTTCTGTTGAAAAATAAAACTAATTATCTTGGATCCAGAGAACTGTATGGCACAAAACTTGGGAACTGTAGGCTGACAGTATTTTATAACAGCTCCCTTTCAAGCAGTGTCTGTATTAGATGTTTTTGTAGCCCCTTTTTACTTCTACATAATCTGGCTCAGTTTCTTAAGAAAACTGTCTCCTTCTTTGCTATGAAGAGTCTCTTATTTCAACTGTGAGTTTAAGTTGACATCAAACTCAAAGCAGGTCTCCTGAAAATGGTCAAACATAATGTTTTTAGATGTAAGTTTCAGGTCTTTATTCTGCTGCCGTGACCTGCAGAACTCTCTGACATTGGGCAGTCTGTTAAGTGCCAGTATAAATTGAAATCGATGCGCTCTGTACTGATTTGGGGTGGTCTGGACAATAAAGCAGTCCAAGGGCAACTAAGTATTCACCATGTCTCTCAGTGGAAATGGTGCTCTTTTCTTGAAAGGCTTGATTGTTTTCTTTTATAACTGGCTGCAACACAGCACATTTTATCTGGATTATTATACATTCCATGAAATAATGAATGAACTCAGTCACAATTATAATCCAAATCTCTCTTGTTTGTTTTCTGATTATTCGAATGGTCCTTTTACACAATTTAGTTTCAGGTTTGTACTTAATATCAGTTTCAGGGAAATTGCCCTTGGTTGTTAAACAAGCCTCTTCTTCAACAGCAAATTGCTCCCACTATGTCAAAAAAAGAAAGTCCCCTAAATGCAACAAAGAAAAGTCTCATTTGAACTGTGTACATTTTTCCAACCAAATGATTCTTAAACTCGAGAACCAGTTTTCACCCTTTTGAGGGTGAGTTTCCACTCGTAATATGGTTTTTTGACTTAGGCTGACATAAACCTAGCACATTGGTGTGCTGTAATGGTTTGCTTTAATCTTTTTTATACTGAACTAACAAATGTCTCATAAATAACAAATAGATATTTCTTGTTTTTGTTTTGTTTTTTTTCTTGACGGACCTTCCAAACTTCTGAATCGGTGTTGTATGCCACACTAATTGGATTCTATGAGGCAGAGATGTCACAAAGAAATGGTGAATTGTATAAAGAATTTGAAACAGTGCTTGAAGCTATTGTGTCGCAAACAAAGATATGTTCAAAAGAACTGAAGGTTGGTGAGCCTGTAACGAACTGTAATGACGAGAATAGCTCCTAATTTTAGAGGAGCGAGACAAGCCTGGAGTCGGGAATCATGTACTGAATGTGTTGATGTATTGTGTCCGTGTCTTAATTTAACCACACTGGAGTTTGTTTAGGAGCTTGTTTGGTGTGCACCAAGGAGAGATGACAGTACTCATATTTAAATGTTCTGCACTTACATAACTAATCCTGTCAAATCTGCACACATTTTTTTCAAGCTATATTAAAAGATGTTTGTATAATGAGTATTCAACTCAGTCTCTTTATTTGTAACAGGATGTTTATGTTAGGCACAATGTCACTATGGTTTAATGTATTTCAAATGAGATGCTAGAGAAAGTGCTCGCATGACTTAAGTTTCATCTGGCTTAGAGCATAGAGAGAGCCACCGCTGTAGTGCCACTCCCCCATTTATTACCGCTCACAGCAGAACCCTTTTTTAATTAGTTTATTTTTAAAAGACATGAATGACTCTGTGTGTGTAAGTATATGTGCATGTTTGGGGTCATGCAACTTGTTTTTTTTTTTTTTTTTTTTACTTTGGCTATGTGCTTTGTGAATTTTAAGATTTATTTTTATGGTGTTTTCTCGCTGGATGCAGAAAGAAATCCATGTACATTTAATAGGCAATAAAGCATCTTATCCCATTATAAGTGCAAAGGGATAGGAACTTTTCATGCATTAACCACTTGCAAACTATCACCAATTTAGTTTCTTCTATATTATTGCTTAAATCTATGTATCAACGTCAGAATAACAAAAATAAATAGTTTAACAAATTATTATATCTATTTTAATCATTGTTTTATTATTTCTGCATTACTGTTTTAAATGAAAGCAATTCAATAATAATATACATTTGTTTTATTTTTTTGTGTGAATACCATAACATAAAACAATGGTACTCAGCCTTGTTGCAGTGTAAACATACACCTCATATTCAGTTCATTTGATTACTTCGAACAGTCTTGTCATACACTAGATTTAATCAAATAAACTTTCATTCCCATTATTATTGAACAGGGTTTTCAAATCCATGAATGTTGCCATGTCTGATTATAAGAAAGATCCCAACACATGTAAAGAATTCCTCCAAAAAAGATTTTGTTAAAGTTAACAAAAGATAGTCATAGATATATATAAGATAGTCATATATTTTTGTGTGTTTAAAAATCCAGAAAGTTTTAAAGCAATCCACAAATAACAACAGATTTCAATATTGATTGTTAATGTGGCAAATTTTGAACCTCTTTTATACAGTGGAATGATGATATATTTGAAATGGCTTTTAATGTGAAATCAACTTCAGTTAAGAGACAGTTATTGTAGGTATAGGGTTATAAGTTATAGATTGTTCATATTTTTGAAACTAAAAAGTCCCTCATATGTCTAAAGTAGTTGTTTATACAACAACAGAATTCTGACTTACGTCCTTCTCCAGCAGTCACTGGGTGAGAGGCAGGGCACACCCTGGCTCAGTCACCAGTGCATCACAGGGCAACATAAAGACATAGAGATCAAACAACAATGCCCGAACACTCACTCCTAAAACCACTTAACCTAACATGCATGTTTGTGGGAGGAAGCCATAGTACTCAGATGGAATCCACACATGTACAGGAAGAACACACAAACTAGATCCAGAAAGACCTCAGGCTGGGATTCAAACACAGGACAGCTTACTCCTAGTAACTTATCCAGGGGAGTTTCTCTTTGTCATATAAATATTATTGTCCCACCATGCTCCTAAATCAAAATTACTCAGCAGCTAAAGTCATTGCGAAAGAACTGACAGCCTGTTTGCCTCATAGAGCCCCCACCAGACCAAGCCAGCTGTTTGTCCAGTCCATCCTCTAAGCCAAAACACAGGGGAGTGGGAACTGTCCATCCAGAGATTTAAACCAGTACGCAGCTTGAGTCACACAACTGTAAGGAGCTCTTTTGTTAACGCTGCTGTAGTGGTTCTTGTGCTGAAAGCTGACAGACAGAAAGCTGGTTCTGAATCTTAGTTTAATCTAAGTTTTTATTATTTTTATTATTATTATTACAGCTTACAACAAGGCAATGGAATCTGTAATCTTATGACTTTTAGGAGACTGACAATGGTCTTAATAAGTTGCAGGATTTAATCAGTAATTGAGCATTAAATTCCACATCATAAATTTTCCATTTCATGATTAGACTGCAGATTAATGTCATATTTTGTGCGGTTGAAGGAGGGCCAAAAATGCAGACAAGAACTGGAGAAATGACATATAAAGTTTAATAAAAAAGGAAACCCACAGGTATTTAACAAGGTGAGCAGGATAAGGAGCACGGACAGAGTAATGGGCAGTGGAACAGAAGAATCCAGCAGAGAAAAAAATGAAAAACCAGGTGTTTAAATACTAAGGCAGGGGATGAAAATGACAAGGGATCCAGATGAACTAATCAGAGGAGATGTGGAGCAGCTGTAGCAGAATGAAAGCAGGAAAACAGAGGGAGAGAATTGGTTTAACACAAAGTAAGTAGAACTAAGACTCAAAGGATCTACAAACCAAGAGAAGAGGTCTTAAAATAATCTAAGAGAAATAAATTCAAATGTACATGGAACAAAACACAATAAGAAACTAAGAAACGAGAAACAAAGGAATGAACAAATATGGCAACACCCTTGTAGAAATAATGAACACAGAGAAATTAACTGAATTACCTGAAAAAAACAAGGAACTGATCAAAACATAAACTCAAATGAAAACCAAACCACAAACACCCAAGACTTGTGACACCTGATTAATGTTATGATTTTACTGTTATCTTCATTTGTTTCTTTTCTTCAGTAATCAGTGAGTCGATACTGGCTGATTAATAATGATGAGATATTTCTACAAAAATGTAATATGGACCCATAACTAGTAGATATGACTATGCACCTTGGTTGATTAACAGTTGTTTACACTGAGGATGTTTGGGTGGTTTTATCTGAGTTTACATTTTATAAGCTTAAGTCATCTATTTGCCAGGATAAATTACACTTATTTACATGTCAGGCAGAGACAAAGAGCTGCATGTGTAAGTACATATATGCAGACCATAGGTTAGGTTGAAAATGTGTAATCCATGCATGCGTATTTCTTACCATAAGCTACATCCTCACACATTTACTTTTAGATCTAACACCTTCAAGACCACTAGTGCATTTTTAAAATATGCCATATTTCATCACTCATATCTTATGCATGCATGTATCCCAGACAGTGTTTCTGCTTTTGATGTTAGGTGATGTATATTTTATTTGATGGCTTTAACTGTTATTTTCATCATTTTCAGGGCCATATTTGCTAGGCTGTAACAAACAAAGCAGTGACAGGAAACAAAAGGTAGAGCAATAACACACGGGGAATGTGAAACCCAGACAGCTACTGCAGCTAAACCTGGCCCAAGCTGAATGAGTCATGTGGACATATTATTTTACAAAAGGTGGACCGATTGCTTATTGAGCTGAGGTCTCAGATGTGAGGCATGTTGATGTTACTATTTAATTTCTTTAGTCATCAGGGTAGGCCTCACACTTATGTTAGCATACTGTGAGCATAATTTACTCTTAAAGTGACTGCAAGCTGCACTGTACTTGTGAACAATGAATGCCAACAATGTCACCATTCAGTTGTAAATGGAGGACTCGACTTACTGATGTACGATGGCTGCAGTTCGTTAATTACAAAACCTTTGAGTTCACGAAGCTATTGTGTTTGGCTATTGAGACCTGAACACAATGATTTCCCCAAAAATAAAAGGGAATTTAAATTTTGCACTTTAAACACAGCTAACTGGGTTCAAAGCAATACTTTGTACTCTGAAATCCAATGTCAGCTGGGGTCTGGTCAAAGGCTTCCTGCTAATTAAACCTGGAGACATCCTGATAAAGTGGTTTTTTTTTTCTTAGCCTTTTTCCTGTGGCTATTCAATGAAAAACACCTTTCAATGGAAATCTAAAATGTCAGGAAACAAATTAACATGCTTTTGCATCTTCAATATTTTTTGTTCATTTAAACCAACAAACCTTTGTGTTGTAGCTAATAGGTTTCCTAAAATGTTCCTGTGATTCTGACCACAGGTAAATGCTTCTTTCCCTGCTAACCTTTACTATTAAAAAGAAAAAAAAATCCATCTGTTTGATAATGGCCTCCACCTTCCAGAAACCCTTAAAAACAACAACAAAAAAACCAACCCAGACAGGGGTGCTGTCAGTCATCGAGTCCATTAAGTGCATAACTGTTTACAGAGTTCAACCCTGAACTACACATCCATAATTTAAACTGGATCCTCTGAGAGATTCTCACTAACTTTCAGAAAGTGCCACAGCTCAGCACTGTTTAGGATATTTCTTGGGCCTCTTGAAGCTACCAAAAGCATTTGCATAATGCATATTACAGACTGCAAATCATTTGTCTGGCATTTTTCCTCTGTTCAATCCCAAAGTTTCTGAATGCATTCCTCCTGTGCAGGGAAAACGAACAACAACAGCAGCTACATCACAGGCAGTCCCCTCCAGCCCTTCCTGGTTCCTTCCACATCTAATGACAAGACAATGATCAGAGTTGATCTACTGCGGCTATACTTTCCTGTCTCTTTGAATCAACCATTTGGGCACTCAGATAGCGTAGTTAATCAGCCTCCCTCCTTGATCAGACTCATAAAGGGACAAAATATATGGCAGTTTTGAGATGAGTACTTTGTATAGTTTCCCTTAAGAAAGCACCTTGTTTTAAAGCCTCTTTTCAGCTGATAGGCACTTTGCTGGGAAGAATGCATGGTGAAAAGCTTTGAAAGTTGAATAGGAATGAATTATTAATGTATCTGACTTTGGTAGAACAATGGAAGAGAATAAAGAAGAAACACTAACATTCTGCTAACAGTAAAAAGCAGCTGTGGAGAAGAAAGGAGGCAGGAACTAAAAGTGAAACCTCCAGGGGGTGGAAGAAAGAGTCTCCAAAGTGCCCTAAGAAGAATCCAGTTCATGCAAACTAAACCAGGGATTCCAGATCTACTATTCAAATGTACCACACATATAACAAATCTGCTATTGCCCCACAAGAGTTTTGCTGCATTTTTAAGCATCTAACCTGTTTAGACTGGTTTATTTCATGTGGATTTAAAAGACAAAACACAAATGTAGACACTGGATGTGCAAAGTGTTTAGCAAAAATGAACCTGTTCTTCCTTCTAGTTTACATGATACATGCACTACCACTTTTTAGCTGTTTGAAGCACTTATGCAGTCCCTTATGACTAAATGGTTTGTTTGCAGCAGATATTGACTCCTTGATTCATCCAATTGTTTTAGATAAAACATTGTATTGCCCACTTTGTGTTGATTAAACTATTTATCTGTTGGTTTTTGCTTTTCTTCCTCTTTCAGTGTGACTCCTAAACTGCTCTGCACGGGCATTGCAGTGTTTTGCAAAGCTTTTCATACCCCTAGAATCTAGAACTACATTTTGTCTTGTTACAACTAACTTCAGGGTATCTTATTGGGATATTACGTGAGAGACCAACACACAGTGGCACACATATTTTAAAGTGGAAACATTTTTTTTTTTTTTTTTTTTTTTTAGAATGGCTCAGTCAGACCTAAATTAACTTTGGAATCTGTAGACAGAGTTGAAGATTAATTTTCCATCCAATCTGAGTTTCTTTTGCTGGTAGAGAACCCTAAATAACTTGCCATTTTAATTTCAGTGAAAGGTGGTTCTCCAAAGTATTGATTCAGAGGGGGCTGAATACAAATCCATTGTATGTTTTCCCTTGTGCTGGCCTGCCACATAAAATAAAACATAATTTCATGTTACAAAAAATAATTTTAAAGTTTACTGGGTATGAATATTTTTGCGAGGCACTGTACTTTCATGTGTTGGAGTCAAATCCTTTTCTTTTTCTCAAAACAATTTCATACTTCCTCTATTTACTTGAACAGCTTCACATTTTTTCCAATTAAAACTCTGGCAACTGCAGCGGTACCCTGCTGAGGTGGATGCACCCCCAATTGGGAAACAATGGCTGAGGCTTTATGGTTTCAAATTATACTCCAAATTGCATATTTACATTTTAACACTATGTGCAGACATATGTATACACTGTCTACTGATGTTATCATATTTACATGGCCTGTGACTTTAGCATGTTCGAAAAACAGTTTCTTAAAAAAACAGAACCCTGTGATTTGAAATTGGACAAACCATCTCCCCCATAAAAACACCCAGAAGCACACTAACACACACAGATGATTGGGTCAATATAACCCAAGATAGCTGAGGAGATCCACACACGCACACCCACAGAACCCCTATAACATCTGTTTAATCTTCTGTCGAACATGGTGCACAGCTCATACCACTGTCAAGCTCGGGGCCAGAGATGATGGTGCTGCCATTCCCAGACTTGTGCTTTTATTTTGGCTCAGGGAGTAAACGAACCCATGCATCCCCCCCAAACAGACTTTTCGTAATCCTCTAAAAATGAAATCCTTGACTTTCTGACTGATTTTCAGTGTACAAATTTAATATCGCCTCGTGGAATTTTAAATGGGGATTTGAAACATTCGACTCCAAGAGGGGAGTATGTGTGTAGATGTTGGTCAGCTTGTGTTTGTCTGAGAGAAAGTCAGGTCAATGCAATTTGCAGCAAACGGAACCATCTGAAGTGCAAAAAGCCATTTTACAACATCTACTGCCTTTTCTCTTGATACAGGACTTGTGTTTGTGGTTGATTGAACAGATACACAGATAAGTGGCTAATGAGGAGTTCTCACCTGTGTCTGGTGTCCCGGTTCCTGATGATAAGCCATGGGAAGGGGGTGTTTAAAAGAAGAAAAGAGAACATTGTTATTACGATGCTTAGAAAAGAAGAACAAGTTAAGACAGCAATATAAAGAAAGCAATACACAGTGTGAAAACCAGCAAACATATTGTTCAGGTTAATGATGAAGTGTCAGAGATCAAACATATTAAATATGAAAACACTTAAGGTTTAGTATTGCAAACTAAACCTCTGAATTTACACATAAATAACACTTGAAAAGTATCCAGCAAACTAATATTTCTTTTTGTTTGCAGATGACACATTCTTTTCTAGAAATGACTTAAAATTATTTTAGACATGATGACTGGTGAGATTGATAATCACCAGTTATTTCTAAATTGGAAGAAAACAAAATCTATTATTTTTCTACAAATGATGGTATTACCGTGGCGATGACCCCCCCCCACATTAGCAAAATAAAGCCAGAACCAATAAACCATGCCCCAAGCTAAAGAAATTGAAGGACAGACAAGAAATAAAGAAACTGACATTTATCAATATAGAAAAAGTTTAAAAGCCATTTCTAAGTCTTCAGGGATCCAGGGAGCTACAGTGAGAGCCCTTATACACAAAGACGGTAAAAATGGACAGTGGGGAACCTGCCTAGGAGTGTCTTACCAAACAAAATTACTGCAAGAGTGTATTAACAGCAGGTCACCAAAGGACCCAGAACAACATCTAAAGCTCTGCAGGTCTCACATGTCTCAGCTGAGATCAGAGTTCAGGATTCAAAGATAAGAAAGAAAGTCATAAAAAAAAAAAGAAATCCACAGGAAAGTTCCAAAGTAAAAACCACTGCTGATCAAAACAAACAAAGCTGGTTCTGACATTTGATTATCCCTATGACTCTTAGGTAAAAATTCTGTGGACTGATGAGACATAGGTAAAACTTATTTGAAGGTGTGTCATGTTAAATCTATCTGAAAATCCCATCACCATGGGGCTATTAGCTCAAGTGTTCTTTGGGTTACGCAGCAGGATGAAGATCCTAACAAAATCTGCAAGCCAAACTTGAATCAAAATCCCTCCATAGTTCTGGAAAAGACTCATTGCAAGTCATTGTAAACAACAGATGGTAGTAAATGCAGAACCTAACCATTAGGTTCATTGGTAATTACTTTTTTTCTTTTCTTTTTTTTTTTAAGGGCCAAGTTGGTTTGGGTCACTTTTTCTTCTCTGAAAAATGAAATCATCATTTGAAAATTCAAATTTTATAATTATTCAGGTCATCTCTGTCTAATATATAGAGTCTATATTAGAAATATAGACATTTTCATAGCAGAGATGACACGAGTACAATAAAACTGGACTGAACTAAATTATGAAAAAAATCAAACGCTGCAGTCCTCTCATAATGTGGGATTAGGTTTGATTCAGATGGTTGTATTCTTTCACATTAAATATTAAGTTAAACAGGAAGCTTTTTGGCATTTCCTCCCGGGGGATGGGAAGGTATCAGATAGAGACTCTGTGAAACCAGAAATATTAGTCAGAGGTACGATAATGACAGCAAATGAGAGAGTTAAGTTACATAAGCAGAGCACTCTACAGGACAAATGACTGTGCAATCCCATTGAGATTTTACGCTTGAGAAAATACAGAAATGGAGAATGTAGTGCCTGCAGCACAGTAGGAGATATCATCATAATCCACAGAAAAAAAGAGTCTTTGTTTCACAGAAAAGCTGCTCTCACATCCTAAAGAGGTAGATTAAGGCCTGTAATGTCTGAACCTCAAATTTTCTGCCTTTGCTTAAAAGACAAACTTCAGAGCATTCCACTAAGATCAAACAGATCATTGGTGCCGATGCCAGCCAGAGCTAATGCAAAGTTAACTCTTATCAGCTGAGCTCAATTTTTTTTTAATAAACATAGGAAAAACATGATGCCCCCTACACACAAAAATGCACAAGTTCTCAACTCTCACTTGAGTTCCAGTATGGTCCTCGTGTATCCATCTGGATGGACCCTCCAGATGAAGTTGAAGTCTCCAATGTACAGAGAGCCATCGGGCCCGCTGGCTAGCGCCACGGGGGCAAATAGCATCATGTCCCGAGCTGCGCCACTGCAGCTCGGACCGCAGGGGACGCTGCGATAGAAACCGTTCCCCATAACAGTGCTGATGACCGGGGGCTGCTGGGATAGGAAAATGTTTTCTCCATTTCCTTTATGAAGTATTCCTGGGGAAAGAGACATGCAATTAATCTTTAAAAGGCCCTCAGAACTATTGCCTGAGCCAGTGCATTCCCACAGGGTAATGCAATCCTGTTTTTTATTTTGCTGAAGTTTAACAAAACAAGTACTATCAAAAGTCATTTTCAGCTTTTTGTACTGTCTAAATTTCTAATACCGTACTGACACACTTGCTGATTTTTATGTTAATTTAAGATTATAACATCTTATATAAAATTATTTATTATAACACTTTGATGCCTTATGTATTGATAATTGCAGGAAGATACAACAAAACAATTGCATTTTTTTATGCCAAACTGAAGAGTACACCCACCACTGCGAATGTTGAGGGCATGGTGTTTGTCCAAGGACCATCCTCCAAGATTAGAGGGCACCAGTTCAAATCCATGCATCAGAGCTGTCCTCCTTTCCCAGTGAATGACTCCAGGACATGACTCATACTCATAACCCACTGATACTGGAAGGCAAACACATAAACACGAGAGAGTACTTCAGTTTTGTGCAATAACTATGTCTCAAGTAGGCACGGTCCTTTTAAAAGCATCATTGTACACTGACATTTTAAAAGGTTAAAGTTTCATAACTGCAAACATTTTCTGTTATATTGTTCCTATGTTTTAAGACCTTTGAATGAGATGCATGAGAAACTCAAAGAGTGACCTGACTTTTCTCCACCCATTGCTGCCAGTGCTGGTCACCAACATGAAGGGAAGCATCCAGTAATTTTCCCCCAGTTACAACAAAGATAAACTGATCAGTTTGGAAACATTTTTGACCGGAACAAACATTGATAATTTTTGTGTGGAAATAAAGGAAGGCGACACATAACTCTTATAAAAATAAGCCTGTTGTAAAACTGCAGTATAATTGGACAGACGCCTGCCTGAGTTGATAGCTCAACTAATTGACCAGCTAATATTGCATTTTTATACTTGTGTTACTGTATAAAAAGCAGAACAGCAAATCAGCGTGCAATGAGAAACTTTACTCTGAAAACGACTAATACGTTTAGCATGTTGATTTCTAACATTAAGTTTCCATCAAAATATTAAAAAGATTATCTTTATTTTTTTATTTATTCATTTATTTATTTATCTATTTAGACAGACAGACAGAAAGCCTTCCTTAGTCCTGACAATAACTTCATTTTCCCTATTTTCAACACAACACTTCAAAACCACTTGAAACACACACTCTGCATACTTTCTGTGTCTATCTGAAAGCTGAATTGTATTGAGCAATGAGTTAGATGAAAGGCGTTGTAGCGAGACCTCATCAGTGTACGTTTTTGGGAGAGATCAGTGAGAAGAGTAGGCGTAATCAGGAGTTCGTCTTCATAAGAAAGCCCTAGAATTAGCCGCCTGGCCTCTCAGATGTAATAATACACTGTGTGTGGCTTCCCTTTACAATGAACAACTATCAACAGCTCTTTTCTTCTTCTTCTTCTTTTTAACTTGGCAGGGGGAACTGTGTTGCACCAGCAATTTACTGCTTAAAATATGTTAAAAGGTGACAAAATGTTGAAGCTCTCAAGACATGTAAACACAAACATTTATGTCGCTCTTTAATCTGCAATATTACACACAGCATAGTCAAAAACAAGTCAGTGAATAAAGATATGGCGGATTTTAAGACAGTCTAACACCAGGCCGGTCTTGGTCTCGAGCTGTTTTTTTCCCGGTCTCGGTCAAATAGGTATGCCTCGGTCTTGGTCTCGTTCGACAAACTGGGTCAAGACCGGTTCGAGACTCAATAGTTTTTGTCAAAATTATGAACACTTAACTTCTTTTTATCTTCACCCGCAGAAGCACAACAAGCTGAATTAAAAGCAGTCAGAGCGCAGCTGCGTAGCAGCAGCTCAGAAAAATACATTATTATTGCTAATAACCAGACAGCATTTGGTCCTTTGATTTGAAAGAGCACGTTTGCCTGTTTACATGCGGTGCCGCGGTCTTTTGCTGAGCAAACACTTGCATCTGACCGCAGAAAATTATTAAATTAGCTTTTTTAAAACATGAAGAATTTTAAGACAGGAAAGTAAAGGGGAAAGCAAAAACCCCGGGCCACCTGTAAGTTTTGCCCACCACCAGGACTAACGATATGCGAAGTGAACGGGCGACAGTAGACGACATCTACTTTTGCTTGACATCTACAGCAGTACAAGGAAAAGTACGTAAGAGTTAAAAAAAAAAAAAAAAAAAAAAAAAAAAAAAAAAAAAAAAAAAAAAAAAAAAAAAAAAGCGCAACACCCAGTTTCAACACTACGCAGCTAAATAATAATAATAATAATAATAATAATAATAATAATAATAATAATAATAATGTAAATAGACGCTAAACCTGCATCACCGCTCTCCGTGCAAAACTCATGAAGTGTATTAAGTGTATTTTGGCGATGAATTGAATAAGGCTCATCAAGCCAAAAAATATAAATTCAGTCTTACCTTCGATGTTTTATGGTCATAATCCATGTTACAGAAAATATTCCCACTTGCCTCCTGTAATCTGTTGTTCCTGCGTTATCCCTGCTGGCTACGAGGTTTTTGTGAATTTGTGAATCCCATGGATTCTATTGGCTCTGATTGTTTTGGAATTCCCCCTACAAGGCAATTTGCTCGCCTGCATGGACTAATAATAATATTTAAATGCCTAATAATTTATTAATATGTCAGCATATGTGGTTTTTTTAACATCTGATACTCTGATGAAATGCTTTTATTCAGATGATCACAAGAGGAAAGAGTTTTTAAAACATTACAAATCTTTATCAGCCAAATCTCTCACTACTTTTTAAATGTATCATACACCTATTGTGCAATGTAAGATGATTATTTCAGTTTATGGAATGCATCAATGTATGGCTTCATTTAATAACATAAGTATTAATTTATTATGACTATTATTAATTTAATACCAAGAGGTTTTTGTTGCGTAATGAACAAAAAAATTTCCATTAATTTTTGCATTTTGTGGTGTACAAAAAGCAATATCCTGAAATATTTATCAATGTTATAAACATTCGGCCTCAGTTTTGGTTTCGGAACAGCCAGTCTTGACCTTATCCCTACTCAAAGAAAAATAAAGGGAACACCTAAACAAAACAATGTAGCTCCAAATCAGTCATACCTTTGTGGAATCAATGTCACCAGTTAGGTGGTCACACTTATTGTGAATCAATTTCACCTGCTGCTGTGCAAATGGAACACACAACAGGTGGAAATGAGAGGCAATTAGCAAGACAACTCATATAAAAGAGTGATTCTGCATGTGGTGACCACAGATCATTTCTCTGTTCTCGTTCCTTCTGGTTGAACTATTAGTCACTTTTTCATTTTGTCAGTGCTGTCACACATAGAGGCATCATGAGGTGTTTTTTACAGCCCACTTAAGTTGCTCAAGTAGTGCAGCTAATCCAACATGGGACATCAGTGCGAGTGGTGGCAAGAAGATTTGCACAGTGTTCAGAGCATGGAATAGGTACCAGGAGATAGGCCAATACACCAGGAGACATGGAGGGGGCCGCAGGAGGGCTACAACCCAGCAGCAGGTCCGCTACCTCGTCCTTTGTACAAGGAGGAACAGCAGGTCCACTGCCAGGGCCCTGCAAAATGACCTCCAGCAAGCCACTAATGTTCATGTTTCTACTCAAACTGTCAGAAACAGACTTCATGAGGGTGGTGTGAGGGCCGTCCACATATAGGGCCTGTGCTTACAGCCCAACACTGTGCAGGACAACTGGCGTTTGCTAGGGAACACCAAAACTGGCAGATTCGCCATTGGCGCCCTGTGCTCTTCACAGATGAAAGCAGGTTCACAATCAGCACATGTGACAGACGTGACAGAGTCTGGAGACGCTGTGGAGAATGTTATACTGCCTCCAACATCCTCCAGCATGACCAGTTTGGTGGTGACCCATTGTGAGACCATATGCTGGTGCAGTGGGCCCTGGGTTCCTTCTTATGCATGACAACGCTCGGCCTCATGTGGCTGAAGTGTGTCAGCAGTTCCTGCATGATGAGGGCATTGATGTTATGGACTGGCCTGCCGTTCCCCAGACCTGAATCCAATAGAGCACATCTGGAACATCATGTTTCGTTCAATTCACCAACGCCACGTCGCACCACAGACTGTTCAGGAGCTAACTGATGCTCTAATCCAGGTCTGGGAAGAGATCCCTCAGGAGAACATCCGCCATCTCATCAGGAGCATGCCCAGGCGTTGTCAGGAGGTTATACAGGCACATGGAGGCCACACACACACTGAGCCTCTTTTAGACTCGTCTTGAGGAATATTCACTGATGCTGAATCAGCCTGTCATGTTATTTTCCACTTTCATATTGAGTATGAATCCAAATCCAGATCTCCATGGTGTAATAATTTTGATTTACTTTGATGATTTTTGTGTTATTTTCTTCTCAATCAATTCCACTGTGTTAATAATAAAGTTTTTCAATGTGAATATTTAATTAATTGAGATCTAAGATGTGTTATTTTAGTGTTCCCTTTAATTTTGTGAGCAGTGGTATATTACATCCCAGTGATTCTCAAAGTTGGGGCTGGGACCAACAATAGTGGGGTCTTGAGACCATCTTCAGAAAGTAAAGCAATGAAAAATGATAATGGTAAGGCATATTTTAACAGTTGCAAAAAGATAAAGCTGTTTACAATGTCAATGTACCTCTATTTAAACAACTTGAGTGGAGAAACAAACACATAACAATCCAGTGTTATTTGTGGGTCAAAACTCAAAGTGTGAGACACTGGGCTATCTGCCACATATACATTGTTTTAAAAACATTCCTCTGTTTTGAACACTTTACACATAAACCTAATTTAACAGTTAAGTCACAGGTAATTTTTACTTTGAAGATTAATAACCACACATAAAGACGAAATGGGGTGGAGTAATCAGCGTTTTTATCAAACTGTATTGTTTTCCTTGTTTTTAAACTCGAAGCAGACACAAATGACATATTAAGTGCTTATTGAGATATAATATAGTTAATTTATTCCTAAATGCAAGATTAGCTGCAAAATGATAGCTACAATTTTATGTGCTATAAGTAAAAACAGATATTGTGAGGGCTTTGTGTGAGTTTTTTAAATTAAATTCAGTTATGTTCTTCGTCTGTAATAAAACATAACATGACAGATGACACACTCTGTGGATATTTAGGTTGGTTGTTATGATTTTTTGTACTTTCTGTTATCAAGCTTTGTTTTTCATTATTTTGTACTTTGCTGTTCTGTTTGGCAGTTTGATAAAATCATATTGGATTTTCTCATGTATTGCTTTTGTTTTATTTCTGTATCTGTTTCTTGGTTTGTTTCAGTTGGTCTTGTTTTCAGTTCTTCACACACACCTGCTATGAGACACTAATTAGTATACCTGGTACTTGTTAGGATGTGTTCAGTTTATCCACTTGGTAAATACACAGTAAGTCAATTTAAAGCAGTGTTTGAAGCTTCAACTTTAACTTTCCATTAGCTATATAATACTGTAGAAAATGTCTCCTGTAGTACCGTAAAAGTAATGTCAAGGGTTTTACTTTGGTAAAATTCCAGATAAGGCGTACAAAACAGATTCTAAAAGATGTCTTGAACAATGTCCTTTGAACAGATGAGACCAAAGTAGAGACATATGGCTATATTGTTGTATGACTATTGTATAGTTGTATAGCCACAACATTATAGTCAAATAATGATGATTTGGCCTTTTTGCAAACACTGGATGTAGGCATACATCCCACCAAACAAAACAATGACTTCATGAGGGAAAAACTAGATTTAGAATGGCTGAGCTAGAGTCCAGAACTAATTTAATGAAAAAAGGGAGAGGACATCTCTCCCTTTTAAAGTGGGGTCACTTTAAAAGGGAGAGATGTCCTCGCAATCTGACAGATATAGAGAAATTTTACCAGTAAAGTGGCCATAAAAATTAAGGATGTTGATAGACTAAATCAAAAATTCTTTTAAAAAGTATTACAGTAGCATAAGGGTCTACTCACTTATGCAACCAGGTTATGGCACCTTTTTATCTTAATCTTTTACATTTCTGCCTCTGACAGATTTGTCTATCACATCACATGTGGAAAAAGAAATCATTTATCACGGTATGAATATTTATATAGCAAAAAATCGAGCATTTTATTAGGGTGTGTCGTTTTTTCAGAGCCACTGTACATGACTTAAATAATTTAAATCTAAACATTATTATGGAGTACAACAGAAGCACAAGTAAAGTTTGGGGCACAAAAACAGCTGGCTAACCTTATAGACTATTTAGTCATTCGTGTAACGAATATTGTATAACTAGTAAGTGAGCGAAAAATTAAAGGTTTTGATGTCTATTACTCAGTATGTATGAATCCACAGTTTTTGTTGGTTTCTTTAGTTTGATGTTGCATTTGATTACTGAGTAATTCTTTTCTTTGAAAGAAAATCTGCCCTGCTTTAATGAAACATCTGCTGTCACAATGTCTTCAGTAGATGAAAAATAGGTTTCGCTGTCAACAAAGGCAAATGACAAGTTAAATAATGTCCCAGTGCAAAGACTTTCAGGAAAGCTGAATGCATTTTTTTCACTGTTGTGTGGAATAAAATAGTAATTTTAGAAAATATATTTCCACAATTCTGTGTTTTGTTTCTGGTGAGGTGAAATGCCTTGTAATTATCTTGAGGCAAATACATTTTTACAGCTTGCATGAAATCACAGTTCATAGAAAATCTGAGATTGGGTTTAGCAACCTGACATGTTTTATGTGATAAACCATATGGTCTGTCATGTTTGCTTTTCTCGGACACCTCTCTGAGATCCAATTGAAAACTGTAAGTTTTCTGTTTCTATCATTCTAGTACCAATTAAACCATTTAGTGATCCTTTGGACCTTATGGAGGTGGACAATGTCATCCTGGAAGATATCCGTCTCATCAATCAGAATGAAAAACATGCATGCAAGAGTTTATCTTTAGAACAGATAAATGGGGGGAAAATGTTATTCCATTTTTTCTCTATAACCAAAGCCCTATTTTTAAGGTCAATATGTCAGTATAGTGAAATAAAACAGTGGGTGTCCAATACTCTTGGCACAGTCATTTTAGATTGATATCAGACAGACTAAATGAAAATAATGATATGCTTCAGGGGGACGAAGGCTTGACATATCTGATCCTCAAGCCACAGAGGAACAGTTGTCGCTGTCAATCACCATTGGCACTGATCTCTCTTAACTTGCCTTACTGTAGACCCTCAGGCATGTGAACTGATTGGAGCTCAAGGGAAAAACAGAGGGCAGAGTCAGCATAAAGACAAGTTCACATGCTGGAATACGCAAGTAGAGATGCTTGGATTATGCACAGAGCTCGGGAGATTCTCTTACACCGAGAGAAAGTCTCTGCAGACACCCAACGCCAACTTAAATCTCCACTCAGAGTGTACAATCAATAAGGTGATTGGGGGAGAGAGAATAATGGGTCATTTGGAACATGGTGGACTCAGAGAGAGGATAAAAAGTGAAACCTTATCCTGCTGGACAAAAGTTCTTCATCGAGGAACTATCTTTAAGGATCATTCAGTAGGTCCATTTGTTTCAATTTTGAGCTAAGATACATTTTCACCTTGTTTTTTAAAGTACTGAAAGAGAACATAGAGCCTTGAGTAATGTGCAAAAGTGTTGCTTTCCTGAACAGACATTAGCCCATTATTCAAATGCTTCAAAATGTACCATTATTAATGTGCAATTAATTGACCCTTAGTCACATCATTTAATTCTTGAATGAGCGCAACCTTGTAAGAGAAAGAACCAGGAAGACTTTGTCCTTTTTGAAAATAAAATACAATCAAATGGGAAAAAAAACATAAGGAATAAAACCTTTTCAGGACAAAACGGGCAAACCAATCTCGAAGGACAGGACTCTATATTTTGAAAAAAAAAAAAAAAAAAAAAAAAAAAACCTGAAAAAAAAAACAGCTCCACAACCTGATATTACTGCAGCTATATTACAAGAAATCGTCCAGCACACATAGACACACTCTAACAAACAATACATGTGCACACTGTAGTCCATAAATGCACATTCAATATCTCACAGGTGAAAGCTTTCATTCTCCGCTGCTGAGGCCTCAGGCAATGTGTTCACCCCAGCAAACAGAGCATGATCTCCTTTCTCTCTTGTTCTCTCTGGCAATCTGCAGGCACAGCTGTGTAGCTACACATGCAGTTGGCAGTGTACGTGTGTTTGTGTCTACATCTGTGTCGCTGTGCCGATGTAGCACGGGGAAGTAGTATAGAGACAGGGGATCGGGAAGCTGAAAACATAGAGAAAACAACAGAGGGCGTAGAAAAATACGGCTGAGCCGTAACACAAGATCAGAGACAGGATGAAATGACAAAACAGGGAAGACAAGAGAGTTCAGGATGGGACAGAGAAGAAGGAAACACTAAAGGTAGAGGATGACAAAAGGTGTAAGGAGATGGGGTAAAGAGGTTAAAGTGGCTTAGCAAAGCAGAATGAGTAAAACAAAAGAAAAAAAGGAGGTGAAAGATCGAACAGAGGTGAAGCAGATGAAATGCTGCCCAAACAGATAAGGAGAAAATGGGTTGGTTCATAAGGGAGGAGAGGAGGCCCTGAGATGGAACAGATACGATCTCTATCAAGAGACCCTACACTCGAGTGGACAAAGCCTCTCATAAGCCTGATGTCAATGCTTATGGAAAATGCTAGCTTGCAGCTGCACTGTTACAATCTTCACAGATAGTGGATGCTTTGCCCGTCGATTTTTGTGTAAGCGTCAACGTTTTGGGGCAAATAAACTATTTAATGCTGTTTAATGATTCATAACTCTTGAACTTTTTGCCATATTTATCACCTTAGAACCACAAACGTCAGTACATATACTGTGATTTTATGGGACAGATCAATACAAAGTATTTAATTATAAAGTATTAGGAAAGCGACAGATGCACCCCTCCCTTTTTTTAAAAAAAAAAAAAAGGCAAAAATCTCAAAACTGTGTTGTGCATTTACATACAATCTGTGTTACTTTGATGTTCCTCAATAAAGTCCATTGGAAGCAACTCCATTCAGAAGTACAGGGGACAGAGTAATCATCTGGAATGATACTTTGGATCAAGTGAGAAAAAAATTGCCCTCATTATCCAAATGCAATGTACCATGTAATGCAGCAAACTAGCTTTGCACAGCACCCTGAACACATAATTTTGATAGTGAAACATGGTGGTGGCAGCATCATGCTGTGGGGATGCTTTTTTTCAGGCAGGGCAGGGAAGCTGGACAGTGTTAGTGGGAAAATGGATGGAGTGAAATAAAGGACCTATCCAGAGGCTGTGACCGATTTGAGACTGGGGTGGATGTTCAGATTCTAGCAGAAAAAGAACCATAATGCAGTCTGGGGCTACAGTGTACTGAGTTGAATCGAAGTATATTAATGTGTTAAATCGCCCAGTCAAAGTCCACACCTAAATCCAAATGGCTAGCTTTACTAATACTTGGAAATATTGTTCATAAATGTTCTTCATCAAAGCTGGCTGATTTTGCTTTTTTAAAAAGAGAACTATGCAAAAATTTTTGTCTCCACAAGTGCAGGCATAACTTAAAAGATTGGAGTGACTGCAGCAAAGGTGTTTCCTCCAAAATGTTACACAGAAGGGCAGAATACAAATGCACTCCACATTTTTTAGATTTTCATTTGAAAAAAAAAAATGAAAACAATGTATTCTTTTCTTTTTCCTTCAAAATCATGCACTACACTGTGTTGGTCAACATATAAAATTCCAATTAAAGTTTGTGGCTGCAATAGAAAAAGATTATTTTAATATATTTAAGATTTTTATAGATTTTTTTTACTGTCTGGAGCAAATGAAAAGGTATTTTTAACAACATCTGATTACATACTGTTTCCCAAAGGTTGCAAAGGACATAGTGAAAGGACAGAGATAGTAGTTGCCATCTCTAAAAACGCTCCCTTCTCATATTTATGCTCAGCGTATGCACCAATAGAAATAGGTTTCAAAATGATTCCAAACTAGCATTCTTCTGCCACTGCAGATAATATCTCAACAGTCAGTCACTCCACAAAATAAATTTAAGCCTTTTCCTATCTTTCTATTTCTTTCCCTGAGCACAATGCTGGCCCTGATGAAGGGTGCTGGGTGCAGTGGTGCAGAGTCTAAACTTATTTTTCCCCTTTTTGCACAGCTCAATATACTTTAAGAATTATACTCAATATTTTTTAAATCACTAATAAATGCACTGAACCAAATCCTGTAATCATTGTGTTGTTATCACGCGATGCTAAATTCTCCATTTGTTCGCAGGAGACTGTCCGTATGCAATTGGTTGATTACTTCCTGAATGGTCAATCACTTACACAGTGTCCAATCAAGCTTTCATGCAAGCCACAGTGCTCAAAAAAGGCCAATACAACTCTAACGGTTAGCAAGAATGAAGATAAAAAGGGAAATCATTGCGCTTATCACATTAATGAATTACACCAAATTTACCTCAAATACAAGAAGAACGGCCTTCAATAAACAACCCCAAAGTTATTCAGAGAAATCTTTGCTTATACCGGAAAGGAAGATGTTTATGTTGTGCTGGAACTACATTTCGGTGCACAAAAGCTATTTGGCACATGTCAAAAGATTGTGACAAAAAGGGTGAAATTACAGTAGTAAGAGAAAAAAAGCTCTCTAAAGGTCACATAAATAATAATATTAATACAAAAACCTCTGTTTTCATCTACTTTTAGTCACTAAAATACTTTAAGCTGTTTTTGGTTCATGCACTTCTCCTTATGCATGTAAAAATTGTGTCAACGATCTTATCAAACATGAGGAAAGCATAAATATGATCTGAACTATTATAAGCAAAGCATGTCTAATAAATCTGGAATACTCTCAGCAACAGAAATTCCCATTTCAGACCTTATATATTGTTGAATTCAGGCAGAACCTGATATCTCCATTCTTTTTTAATTTACGTTTTATTGTAAAAATCAACTCTACTGATCACTGTTATGAGTTTCATGGGGTTTCATTGAAACATTTCAAGTAAAAAATGTAAAAAAGAGGATGTAACTTTGACTAAACAGTGTAAATTTACATTGTTTTTAGTTCCTGAAAAGTTCTATTTTTAGCGATACAAGGTTTCTGTCTGACAGCAATATGTTAAAAAATCTCTCTAACAGTGAGCTCTGGAGATTTTTTTCCCGTTGCTTCAAATTCTCCTCATTGTGCATGGTGGTAAGATAAATATGCATCAAGTTTAAATTTGGACAAGTATAAGACAGAAGGCTACATAGTTGAAAAGCTGTCAAGGTACCCATAAAAGTCCCAGTCCCTCATCAAAAGCAACACCAATAGGCATGTGGGCATCAGAACTGGACCATGGAGCAGTGAAAAAAAGTGGTTGAGTATAATGAATCATGATTTCTTTCACGTATGTGTGCTGGTGGAATGTGCAACCATTTGAAGAATGCAAGCAACAGCAGGCAGTGTGACACTTTAGGCAAACCTTGGGTTCTGGAGTTCATGCATATGTCATTTTGACACATACCACCTACCTAAGCACTGTTGTAAACCATATTCAAAGATGCATTTAAAGAATATACCCTGATTGCTACAGCCTTTTTCAGCAAGGTAATCCCCCATTTTACAGTATAAAGATGGTTCAGGAATAGAGCTGGGTAATAAATGAATAACAATATATATCGTGATAGACACATGATCAATATCAATAGAAAATACATCCTATAGACTGTTCAATAATCTCACTGAACTCCGATCCAGAACCTCACAGCATTCTAGGGGGATGTAGTCAAGGAAAAGGCTTTAGCTACTCAACCTCTCACGGCCAGCTAAGCAAGGTGGGTGACATTAACTAACTCACTCACTCACTCACTTACTTACTCACTCACTCACTCAGTCACTCACTCACTTACTCACTCACTCACTCACTCACTCACTTACTTACTCATTCACTCACTCACTCACTCAGCAGCAATTTCAGGTTTTGCCACTGTGCCTCATAACTGCATAAAAATAAAAAACAATGCCATGGGGTAAAAGAAGAAAATGAGTACAACAGCTAGAGGGGAAACTGTGGATAAAACAGGGAAGGTCACATCACCAGTTTAGCAATATTTCAGAAATTTAAAACAAAAAACAAATCAATAATTAGCAATATCGACCAATATGAAATGCCTATATTGTGATATGTTTTTCAACCAAATGGCCCAGCCCTATTCAAGAATGCTTTGAGGAGCAATTAGGTTCCAAATTCCCCAGATCTCTAGCCAATTGAGCATCTGTGGGTTGCCAAGGACGTACAAGACAGATCCACAGAGATTCCACCTCTAAATTTAAAGTTAGGTGTCAAATATCACTGCTCAGTTTCAGTAGTGGGGTGGACTCTATGCCTCAAAGGGTAAGGGTCATTTGGCAGCAAAAAAGGGGACCTACACACTATTAGGCAGATCGTCATAATGTTATGCCTCATTCATGTAGTTTCTTGTAGCCATTTCTGGACTTGTAGCCATTTCTGAATTTCAGCTCAAACCTGTCTTATTTGAATGGCATGTTCTTTTGTCTTTCCTGTTTTGTCTTTCCCGTTTAAAAAACTGGTCTTTGTGGTATATCATGTTTATACACCACGGAAAACAAATTATCATGCCGAACTAACAAATGTGTTGATTGTAAAGCCAATTAATGTGCCATCCCTTGTTTATATGTACATATTATGATATCTTAGTTGTTTGCATACTTTCCTAGAACCAGACATTCTCTTTACATTCCAAATATTAATATTTTTGAGTGGCCATTTGCCTTATTTCAAAGATGAAAGGAAAATGATTTGGTGGAAAAGTTACAAGGCAAATTTAAAAGGTCTACAGACCACATGTGGTTTTTATTTCCTCACATAAAGAAAGAGTACATTTATAAAGAGGTGTCACTTCATCCCATTTTCCACCTACCAGTTGCATAAGTGAGTCCCCAGACCTCCTGGCCATAGACATCGGTCTTGTTCCAGACCAGCTTGTGAACCAAACCCGGCCCCGCGGGGTACCACCGCTGGTACAGCCGTCCTTGGACAGACGCGCGGACGTGCACCTTGGACAGACCGCCCAGAGGGGAGACGGGAGAGGACGGGGACGGAGGGGTGAGAAGGATTCGGAGCAGCGAGAAATAGCCGGCAGCGCGAGTGCTCAGGTAGCTCAGCTTCAGAAAGGCCCCTGGGATTGAAACCTCCTCCTGAACCGCCTGGAGAGAGCAGGATGGAGAGTGGACAGAGTGAGAAATACAGCTGAGAGAGAAAGGTGTTTCATCAAAACTTTTTCATTTGGAAAATGAGCTAGTGAAAGAAGAGTAATTGGCAAGTTAAGGAAGGAAAAGAAAGCTGCAGGACAGAATGTACAGTAAGAACTCAGTTTATATAATCATGTTTTCTATTTAAATACTGATTTTGAAAGATTTAAAAGATTCCTTAAAATCACTCTGGTAATATTAGGTTATTATATTTCAGAAAATTGATTATCATGAGAAGGCATTCAAATTAAAAAACTAAAATCATGCTGTTTGTTATTCACACCAATTTCAGTGAGTGCATCTTTCATTTTCTCTGATTTAGTTCATGGGTGTAACATGCTGGAACACGGCCTGCTTTTCTTCAAATCTTTTCACTTCCTGCCTCTTTATGCAGAGGTTTTGTTCATCGGCAGAATAAAATGTTCTCTCATTTGTTTTGATCATCTCTTCATACAAATCCCATCCGATTCTCCAAAGTCTGCCAGAACAAATCACAGTGTTGATGGAATTAATTCAAACATTTTTAAGTAACAAAATAATGTTCTTGTTCAAAAAAATGGGGAAATTCAAATCAGCCTTTCTAAATCAAAGAACACCACTCCTCAATGTCAAGCAAAGTGATGGTAGCCTCATGCTAAGGGTCTGGTTTTGTTACAAGTAGATCTGGTGAATTGCACTAAGTGGGTGGAATATTTACCACATCCAACCAGAAGCACACTTCATGTGCTTATATAAAAGACAATATGGAGGACTAAAATATCACTATTTTTAAAATAGAATACAGTAGTACAATACAAAATCTTTAATCAAAATAAAACTGTACTATGAGTTAAAATTATATAATGTCATTGAATTATTTATTTTACAATTTATTTGCTACAGCTCACAGTGAAATGATTTAAACCATCACCATGACCAGTCAGTTAGTTTCATTGGTTGATTCGTTAACCTGCACAGAAATTCAACTGAAGACCATGCTGAATCACCTACTGTATGGCAGTGTTAACCACATCCACTGCATATGATGGGTAAGGCTGAAAAAATTGGATAAATACATGGTGTCCTGCAACACATCACTTTTTAAATCAATCTATAGCAATCTATATCTAGCAAAATCAGAACCAGAAACTTAAAAAGGCTCAATAATCTGATAAAGAAGGCTGGTTCTGTTCTGGGGACAACTGTGGAACCTCTGGAGATGATGGTGGAATGAAGGATTTTACATAAAATCAAGAAAACTATGGACAACCCTGAGCACCCTCTTCATAAGACTTCATGAGAGTGTCTTCAATCAGAGGCTTCTTCAAATTTGCTGTGATACAGAGTGTAACAGCAGATCTTTCCTGCCCACAGCCATCACCATCTACTCATCACACTCATCACCATAACTCTTTGAAGAGTCTTGACTTAATATGAATTACAACAACATTTAATTTCCCTTTGAGATCAATAAAGTATTTTTTAATTGAATTGAATTTGAATATAGATATTTATTAACTTGTTTCTATATTGAATTGCAGCACTTTTGGTCTTTAGTAGGAGAGAATACATGGTTAGAGTTTTTCAATGTATTTATTTTATTCATGTTAAACAATAAATGTAAAGTCAACAGCCTGACCTTTACATCTGCCTCTCAGACACCTAATTTGCCTTTGTGGTTGGGAAGTATATGGAAGTAGCACATATTTGCATTATGCTCATTTCTTTTTTGCCTCATGCAAATAGGAAATGTGCTAAATTTGCACAATCCTTTGAGACCAGGCTTGTTTGTTGCTGAGCTAAAGCAAATTGCATCTAGGAGTTATTCTTACTGATCTACATATATTGTCACATTGTGCACAGGTTTCACAAGGATGTTTGATTGTCTTATTTTTCCCATCACAAGGGGTGACATTTTTGTTATTTTTTGAAACCTCTCAGGAAAATGTTAAATGAAGCACAGTGAAGTGCAAATTAATGTTCACTCAGAAGATGAATCTCATTGACTTTAGAGAATATTTTTCATCAAGCAAGTGACGCAAGTGATTGAAATTCTTAAGAGCAATGTTTGAAAATTGTTTACCCAAATGAGAGTGAGTACAAAGTCAGATCGCGAATCTTTCTAAGTCTTACAAAGAAAGAAGATTTTCAGGGTGGACTGATAATACAGTAGGCAGCTTTAATTGTCTGAAAATAAAATGGATTGCATGCTCAAGTTTACATGTATTCACATTTGGTCTTGCCCACACAGATTCAAAATTATACATGCAGACTCAATTACCCTTTGTAACTTTGGGGTAAATGTCATTTTGGAAGTTTCAGAAATAACACACACCTTTTGTAACCATCCACAAGGTCCCAGAATAAGTCCGTCAGAATTTTGACCATTTATTAGAATTGGTAGCGCTCAATTAAACTGCTTAGTTTATCCATACAGACTCTAATTTTAAACATATTCTGATTGTCCATAGAGTTTAGGTTCAAGAAATTTCAGAAGTCTAATGTTGTCCTTCTTTATCCATTCCAAAACCAGTCTTGAGCCCCTATTTGTGTCCCCTTTTCAACTGGCTAGCTGGTGACATAAGGTGAAGTTGAAGAATGCAGAGAAAATTGTCCTTCATTATTTAATCCTCGTTTTGTGATGATCCACTACCATCCATTGCCACCAAGACTGACCCACAGCATAATGCTTCCATCTACATGCTAAACAGTTGGTGCAATGGCTTTAGCCTTTGAGAGCCACATTTTGGGTCCTCCAGACATACTTTTCCCTGTTGTTGCCAACAGCTCAATATTTGTCTCAGGACAAACATCCAACCTGAATGATGATGGCTACAAAAAGACTGGAGAGAGTTCAACTTCAAGAGACATTTAAGCAAATATTATTGACCATGTGAGGACTAGAGAAAATTAATAGTAAGCTTTGGAAATCACTCTATAGCTACAGTTGAAACCAGATATTTACATACACTAAATAAAAGAGATACACATTTTTTCTCACTGTCTGGAGATAAATCAGACCAAACTTCTCTTGTTTTAGCTTTGTTAGAATTACCAAAATTATTTTTATTTGCTAAATGCCAGAAAACTTAGCAAGAACATGTTCTGGATATTTTTTGTAACTTTCCTCTAATCCAGAAGTTTACATATATTTGCTCAGTATTCGGAATAATTGTCTTTTAAACTGTATGACTTGGATCAAACCTTGTGGGTTTCCTTCCAAAAGCTTCAGCTAACAATGGTCATTATGGCCACACAGTTCCACTTCAGTTTCATCAGACCACAGGACATGTCTCCAGAAATGATGGTCTTTGTCCCTGTGTGCATTTGCAAACTGCAATCTGGCTTTTTATGTTTCTTTTGAGGTAATTGCTTCTTTCTCGCTAAAAGGCCTTTCAGCCTATAAATCGGTACCGGACACGTTTCACTGTGGATAATGACACTGTCTTACCAGCTTCAGCCAGCATCTTCACAAGGTCCTTGGCTTTTGTTCTGGGGTCAATTTGCACATTTTGGGCCAAAATACATTCATCTCTGGGACACAGAACCCGTCTATTTGAGGAGCAGTATGATGGTTGGACATTCCCACCATATCTATACTTGCATATAATTGATTGAACAGATGAATGCAACACCTTCAAGCATCTGGAAATTGTTCCCAACGATGAACCAGACTTGTGCAGCTGTACAATTCTCTTCCTGATATCTTGGCTGATTTCTTTTGACTTTCCAGTCATGTCAAAACAAGAAAGCAGTGTGTTCCAGGTGTAGCCTTAAAATATATCCACAGGTGAACAATTAACTCAACTGTGTCAGTTAACCTATCAGCTCTTTGTGGAAGAAAACCCAAAAGGTCTGACCCAAGTCAAATAGTTTAAAACACAATTATCTCTGATGCTGACCAAATGTATGTAAACTTTTGAATTTGAAGAAAATAAAAAAAAAAAAACTATCTAAAAAATGTTCTCACTAAGTTTTCTGGCATTTAGCAAATATAAATAATTTTGGTAATTCTAACTGACCTAAAACATAAGAAGTTTGGTCTGATTTAACTGCAGACAGTTAGACAAAAAATGTGTATGTGTCTTTTTATTCAGTGTATTCAAATGAATCATTTAAAAAGCTCAAAACCAATACAAGATTTGTGAGATGAGGATTTTAGCTAAACTGACTTCCATAACGGACAATACCTCTCACCCACTGCATCAGACAGTGGAGGCTCTGAGCAGCTTTTTCAGCTGCAGACTGATACAGTCTCAGAGCAGAAAATAACCCTACCACAGGCCTTTCATTCCAGCTACTGGGAAACTGTACACCCCGGCAGTTTAGTTGTACTCTGTTTTTTCCTTCTGTAAGAAGGCACTGTGCAAGAACTCACAAATGTATCACTATCTCTCTTGCTTTTTAAAGATTTTGTAATGTGTCCAGTCAGGATTTTTGTACCTGTATTCCTATTTTTATTTTAATTTTTAAAGACTACTGCAATTTCCACTTTGTAGTAGTTTGTGTGGGGTGCTTTTAAAGGAGAATATACCTATTATGGGATCAGTAAAGTTGATCTTATTTCATTTATGCCGATATTGATTCCTTTGTAGATTACATCCATATTCATGTTTACTGGTACATAATCTCTAAAATAGTCTTCAGACAATTGTTTAACAGCATGTCAATATATTTTACCTGTAGCTCAGGCACAGCTGGGCCCTTCTCTGTGCATGCTCCTGTGTATCTGGGGAGGGGGTAAGGCAGGACCAGTGGATAGGGACTCAGAACACTCCTGATGTCACATTTAGGACTCTCAGCCTCCTCTCTGGCCATAGTCACATGATCTAAAACCAGGAAGTTGTTGTTTGGTGTCCATACAGTGCGTGTTTGCGGGAGGAAGGGTGGGCGCTGGAACATTAGGGTCACAGACATGGCGCCGAAGGTCACCAAGTCAAAACTGAAGTTAAAACAAAGCAAGATGTTCTCAGTTTAACGGTAAGGGGAATAATAAATTCAAATTTCTGTCTTTCTTTTCTCTACCTTCCATCCTTCCTACTGATTGTGTATCCATACTCAGGATGCTGTGGGAAGGTGATGTTGACTCCAACTAGAGGCGAGCCATCCTGCAGCACAACGCTCCCTCGAATCACAGCCACCCGACTGTCAAAACAAAGGTGGTGAGATAAAAGAGAGGGAAAAAAAATAACGATAAACAGGGAGACATGACAGGTTCACAATGATGCAGAACATAATCATTGTTTGAAGAAAGCAACACATTGTCATGCACTAGCCAAATGACCTTGTGTTGGAAGAAAAAGCAGATGCCTTTATTCAGCTCAGTACTATTCTCTTGTGTCGCGCAGAGAAGTCTGCCAGAGATTGCCAGGATACAGGCCTTAAATATAGCTTCATCCACAACAACGCCTTTCAACATCTTGTCAATTAAAAAAACAAACTTTGATCTCCTGTTGAAGGAGAACAATGTCACACAGAACAAAAAGCTGTTTTTTTCTAAACATATCGTTAACTATTGTAGATATATTTGCAGTGTGTCTTGAGCAGCAAGTGCACTGGTCAAATGAAGACAATAAGGGCTTGAAAGTAGCACTCATTACTGTCAAAATGTGGGTCAATTTATGAAGTGGTGGGTAAATTTGATCCACCCACCAGTTCCTGAGTGAAGCAACTGTGAGGTTGGTTTATAGCAAAAAGTTGAAAGCTGAAATGGAGCCTGAATTCTGAGTGCTTAGGCTCCCAAACATTTTATACATCTATATTTTGTCATTGTCAATGAAGCAAACAACGTTTATGTCTATTTAGGTAAGAAATGTGTCAGTGGGCTGCCCAAAAAAAAAGACACTGCTGTTATTACTGGCATGATAAGAAATGCTAGGGTTTTCATTTAACTGTTGTAAGCATAGGTTCATAAATTTTTATTGAATTTGTCTGAAACCTGCATCGCAATATTTAACAAAGTTCTCCTCATGTCTTTGTCTCTGATTTCCATGGTTTACAATAGCACAGTGCATTAAAGAAAACACCTTTGTGGCATCCCTGTAACTATTGTGGATGTCCTCCAGAGTGCCGGACAGGATGTTAGCTGACCTGCTAATGAAACCATACAGGTACCATTGTGGCATTCCTGGAGTAATGGCACAAACCACCAAACTTTCTTAAGAGGACCCAATGGATTAACCTCAAGTTATAAGGCTCTGTTTGAAATGTGAAGTGCAAAAGTGGAATACAAAATGTGTCAGAAGGAAGTCAAAGTTATTTTTGTTTGACTGCCTAAAATAACATACAATAACTCGAATTAAACAAGAAATTTCAGTAATTTTATGATTGTTGGATTACAGTGGACCTCACCCTATTCATGTTTCAGTATTCTCAGATTTACCTTTTTACAGTTTATTTTCGCAGAGTATATCTAAAATACTCAAAGGAAAATGCAGCTTGGGAACCTGAATTACCTTGCTACTTGAAATTATATTGGCTGGCATTTACAAACCATTAATTTTCTTGATTGACTGTGCCCTCAAGAGAAGGAAAACTATAGATATTAGCTTTTGCGGTAGTGCTAAGACTAAGATTCACTGTGCATATTAATACATATTAAAGTATATTTGTCGTTTGAAATATTACAATAGGCATTTATAAGTGTTTTAGAGGTGTCTCAAGTATTTGCAGATATTACCTATTTGAGGGTGGCTGTGGTCCCTAACCCCCACAAATACTGAGGGTCCAGTGTAGATAAAAATCAAGCAAAATATGGGCCTGGTTACTGGTCATTTTGCTCCTGTTGGGTGCATGGTGCTATCTACTGTGGCATGTTTCATATCCACTTGGATGACTGACGATTAAAAGTAATTCCCAATAATCATCCGTAGTCTACTGTGTGAAACATGGATGTTACATATGTTATTACATAAATAAAAATAAGTCAATTTGCATAAGAGTCAATTCATCCACACTCAATAAAAATGAGATATAATACAAAGCCCTCAAATAATAATGTACAATTAAATTAAATTATATGTAAGTTTTGAGCATTTTTCTGACTATTATTAACTCAAACACCATGGTTTAAGTATATGGCTAAGAAACAGAAGGAGGAAGGGATTAAATAGCAGCATATAGGTACGAAATTGGGGTATGAGTTGGCAAAAGTGCAAACTGATAAAGAGTCTCTGCACACGCACACCCACACATAGCCCTTTAATGAAGGAATATCTATTACACCAGAAACAGAGGCTAGATGAAGAATGGTGAGCTTTCTGCGGGTGACTGCATTGGCCCGTTTGTTACTTCTATCCTGAAAGCTGCCATTGATTTCTCTGCTGAAAAAAAAACACATAAGAAAAACGGCCACATAATTAATTTATTTGCTTATTCTACAGGAAAACCAAGAGGGAGGCAGTATACTTTTGCCGATTTTTCAGAAACGCATCACCTCTTGTTTTTCATTCCAAATTTCCTGGGTCATCATTATGCAAGAGAGATGCATTTTCGCTCTTAGACAGGAGCGAGAGGGCACTGAAAAATTCATGGTGACACCTTGACGACTGGTGTAACTGAATGACACATAAAGCATTAATACTTAACAAACACAAACTCTGTAGTTGTGGTCTGACACTGATACTGGAGGACAGAGCAATGTTTTGCCAAGCGATGGTTAGTCTCCTCGGTCACACACATTACTAAGACGTATGCAAAGGCGTGCCAACACATGAAAAGACTCATTCTTATGCAAGCACACACACACATTCATTAAACAAATAAAGGGAAAATGAATGTCGTAATTTATTAACACAAATGCCCCAAAAGCTGCAATTCACTGCTTTCAGTTTAATGCCTGCTAAGACAATTCAGGGACAGAGACATGCAAAACAAACACATAAAAGAATGCTCTAACACACACAAAGCCACACATGCAAAGTGTAAACAACTGCATACCTGGTATCAAAGGGCACGTCTCCTGGGAGAGTGTGTGTGGCCGCCTTGCCAAGTAGGAAGCGTATGCGGCGGTAGAAGGTATGTGTGTGCGTGCTTGTGGGTGCGCTGGGGGCCAGCGGACTCTGCTGCAACAGGGCGAGTGGGTCAGCCGAGCCGTGGCACAGTGGGTCGGAGCCGCAGCTCAGCTGTTCACAGCAGTCTGGATCCACACAGTCGATCAGTCCATCTGAAAAGCAGAGGATATTAAAAATGTAAAATATTTCATTTTAGTAAAGGCAAGACAAGGACATCTTTATCATGCACCGTTAATTAATGATTTTAAAGACTTTAGCAGATTTAAGTGACTGGTTTTATGGTAATTAAATACAGCACCTTCCATAATTATTGGCACCCTGCTAAGTATGTGCAAAAAAGCTTCTATAATGTACTGAATAATTTTATTTTTATTAACTTTGTTTTTTCACAGTTTCAGTATTTCAGCGCTTTTTTTATATCAACACTTATCTATCCTACATGAACAGCATGCTCTTGCTTTTCTGATTGTAATGAAAATGGGCCTGTTTGTTACCATTTTACTTGTTTCAAGCTTCTTTAACTATGCTCTGAGTTATTTTCTTTGCAATTCAGAAAAAAATGGCCAAAAGAAATGGGCCTTAGTCTCCTACTTTACACCAAGGGACATAGGAAGTCAAGGACTACTGATTAAATGTTAACCAACACCCTGATCAACTTAAAAAGTAAAGTAAACAAAAAAATACAGTTAGATTTATTTTTGTAGGAATTGTTGGCGCTGTTGACAGTTGTTTTATAAAAACTCAAATATTAAACCCAAATAGGTTGGATGGTTATATATCTTTATAGATCTTTATATATATCATCAAGCCCCTTCCTGTCCATCTCTGTTGTTGTGTCTTTGGGTAAGACACTTCATCCACCTTGCCTGCTGGTGGTGGTCAGAAGGTATAGCTGCCTTGCTTCTGTCAGACTGCCCTAGGACAGCTGTGGCTACAATCCAGTAGCTTGCCATCATCAGTGTGTGAATGGGAATGACCGATTTCATTCTTAAGTGACTTTGGTTGTTCTAATAAGCACTATGTAAGTCAATCATTTTTCACTCATTAAATTGCCTCTCCAGTTTTTGTTCCTTGCCATGACTGGATGGTGCGCGGCGGATGTTTCACATTCAGCTTAGTTCAATGTTTAGTTCTGGGAACTGTTCTAGAGCCTCTAGAGCTAATCAAATGCACAAAGCTTCTTGGAATGAAAAGCATAACAGACAACACTGGGAGTTCTCTTCAAAGGCAGTAACTCAACAATGTTTTCAGTAAGCGGCCTTTTCAGACCTGCTGCAACACAGACCACAATATGAGATCCTTACTGTCCAAAGCTATAACCTTCAAATTTAGAGTTTGGGCTTCTAAATGTCCAATGTCCAGTTTTCCTTTAGGAGACATAAAGTATTTTTTAACTGAATTGAAACTGAGGACTATAAAGTGAAAATTCCATCCAAAAGGACTGTTTCCAGCAGATAAACTGTGTCTGAAAGTAAGTATAAAAAAATAAGTGGAAATCCAGCAAATACCTGACACAGGACCTAAGAGATCAATTTAAATGTTTTCTTATTTTGGTTAGTTTTTGGAGACTGGAAGCCTTTTCATGCTTGAATGATTCATAGGTCAGAGAAAAGTAGCATGCCAAACAAAATAAACCTGCCCCTGAAAATGGTCAGGCACTGTACTAAAAATGAGAGGACAGAAAAATGAATGTGAAAAAGTATCTCAAAAATAAAAACATCTATGAAAGTGCTTCAAAAAGTGCAGACATCTAAAGATTACGAGGCCTTTTTAAGGGTCAACATGAAAATATGGGAGCTAAGTCAATATTTTTGGAGATTATCTGTAAGACAAACACTCAGTATTCCTACTGGAGTGAATGAAATCTATAATAATGAACTAGCTGTGCATCTTCATTACTACAATAAAATTCATTATGGGTCATCAGCTGGCAATTATACCATATTCTACTATAAATATGCTCCAAATCCCCAGTGTCACTTGAGTGTGATCCATAAAAAGTCTAGCGTAAACAATGGGGCCACAAACATAAACCAAGGCGACAGGTAATGGGAGCCAGGCTGGCATTCATGTTTCCTATTTTGAACGCAGCTCTAAAAAGGCAGGAAACAGCGCTGACATTTAAATGAATCTGACCGCAGAGCAGAGAGCTAAAGGGCAACAATATTCTATTATAACCTCGTCCTACAAAGGTAGCATACTACAATGGGTAATTTCCATAAGAGATGCTGTTTGAACTTGAAAGCAGACTATTAATTGAATTTGAAAAATCATTGTCATTTAAAGGAATATACAAGATTGTAGTTTAATAGCCAGATGTGGTTTTCATGCACAACCAGAGTGAAATATGTAGAGTGTTGTAGATTATGTCAATGCCATTAAGTGCAGAATAAACTTTTCTTTTTTTTCCAAAATAAGCACAGTACATTATTATTTTTTCTTTGCCATTCAGGTAACATAAATCAAACTATCTCCTTAAAGTTCCTCTTCATCATCTGATTGCCAAAGATAGCATCTTTCCATCTCTGTCTGTCTTGAGAGACTAAAAAAAGGCAGCTGTGAGAGGGAGCTATGAGAGCCAAGAGTATATCTGCCAATTAAGGGAGAGGGCTGAATTGAGTGGTAGGAAATATAGTGGTTGAAAGGCTGCACACAGAGTCAGAGGCAGAGAAAGAGTTGTCTGAGTAATTCTTTTAAGGTTTTGTCAGGTAGTCATTTTTTTTTAGCATAATCAGAACTAAACTGAATAGCTTGATACAGCCAAGACAAAGATTTGAGGAAGTCTACTAAGGCTCATGCAGCAATTTTATGCAATTTAATAACCAGGATGATAGTGGCTCATCTTTAATATTTGCCAATAAAGCATTTATAGCTGCAGTGGCATATAAAATACTGGCAAAAGTCCAGTTCCACACATTTCACATTTACAGCTCTGTTTGGAAAATGTTGCATAAATAAGCAATGCAAGTTGAAGTGGCTTTGTATTCTTGCAAATGCAAATTACATCTTCCGTGCCTGGATCTGTCAGCCTGCCATCACAATATAATATGGGAATAAGAATATTTGAAATCCACAACAGTGAAGACACTATGTATTCTGATATTGCATCAGAAGAATCTGCAGCTGCATACAACCATGAATGAGTTGAACATTTTCAAATATGAGCGCAAATACATTATTATGCATTCCATTGTTTTTCAGATAGCATTGAGTTTTATATCAAAATCAGTTTCTGCATGCACTGATATGAATTTAAAGTGCTTTGTTTTTCCTTCCATGTGCATACTACCTAAACATTTGCTTTTAGCTGCTGTCACTCTTTTCCCGATCTGGCCATGTATTCTTGCATATTGAAAGAAAGTGTTACATGGGTTTAGACGTGAAGGTAGCAAATGGTAAGTGGCCTGTACTTGTATAGTGTTTTATCAAGTCCAGAAGACCCCAAAGCACTTCACACTACATTCAGTTATTCACCCATTCACGCACACATTCACATGGCCGGTTGCAGCCACAGCTGCCCTGGGGTAGACTGACAGAAGCAAAACTGCCATCCACCATGGCGGAAGTCAAACCAGCAACCTACCAATTACAGGACGAACGCCTACCACCGTTCCCACCAACCCCCAGCATGCAGATTTTGTGGCAGATTTTCTGTCAGGCCTTTGGAGTATGTGTGCTTCTTTTGAATGTGATATTCCCACTGTGAATATCACATGCTTATTGGAATCATGGGTGTGGAATTCACAGCGTTCTGCTGTGCCAAGATGTGGTATGTTACCTTTCCAATATTGTCAAAATCTTTGTTTTATCTTCATGTATTATATATTTAGTGATCATTTAGTAAAGTGGGAATCCAATTTCAATGCTTTATGAATGTCTCCTTGCCATTAAACAAGCTAATTTCAGCCAAATTAATAAAAAGGTAGATCATACTATTATGTGTGAACCATCTGAAAAATTTGGTATCAAATCAAATCATGTTGTGAATTGAATCCTCCTGTATCTGAATTTCATTTGAATCAGTTCTGTAGCAGTGATACACATGCAATGTATACAAGGTACATGGAAGCTATGGCACTCATAAGTTTTGACATGGTAAAAGTCTTTTATAGTGTGGCTGAACAGTGATCAAATTATATATTAATACGCAGCAAAAACAAAATTGTGTGACAAAGATATTACATTCTCAGCCAAAAAATAACACTTATGTTGTGCCTTTAGAGAAATATCTATGCTGAATTTCCATATTTTGTCATGTTATAACCACAGTTTTCATTGTATCATTTAGGGATTTTATGTGACATGACACACTGTTAATTATTTTATTTTTTTTACAATTAAAATCTGACCTGATTTCAGCTACCAAGAGTCAACTAACACTAACAGCCTTTTGGATAATAGCTCTACCAGCTTGGGACAATAAAACAACATTTTTGCAAAATATTTTCAGTCTTTTGCAGTCTCCAACAGGTTTTCTTACAGTATTGCCCTGTCTTTAGCTTTACTCATCTTTCCATAAATTGTACCTCTCCTTCCCTTAACATAATGGTTCCACTACCATGTTTCACAAAGGGGATAGAGGACACTGTTAGTTTCCCTTAATACTTGTGGTGGCTCCTACACAGCTTGTGGCAAACTGCAGACAGGTCTTCCTATGGCTTCCTTCTTTACCCTTTCCTATAATGGCAAGAGTCCACAAATAATAATTATACTGTAGATGCTCCCGCCTGAGCCGTTGATATCTGCAGCTCCGTCAGGGTTAGCATGGGCCTCCTGGCTACTTTTTTGATTATTGCTGGATTGTGTTTTGGGGTATAAGAGTACACATGGCTGACTACAAATGCAGGCCACATTTTTGAGAATTTGTTTCTATGTTACAATTAATCACTACTTTGTGTTGATTTATCACATAAAATCCCAATAAATTATGATTAAGTTTTTGGTTGCAACTTAAAAAAGGGGTGTTATTACTTTTGCAAACCATTGTGTTTTAGCTGAATTTGAATCATGTTTTTCAGCAGGGCAGTTCTGCTGTTTTGTAGTACACATGTGTACAAAGGGGAGAGTTTTAAAAGCGGGAGCGAGAGGAGTTTTAGTATTCCAAGCAGCACAGCTGGAAGTATCCATTCTTATCATCTTAACGAGCATCGAGCCATGTTTAAGCCAGCGCCTGGTTTCATTCAGTGTTCTTTTAATTTTTACAGCACTCGGATAAAAAGCGTTGCAGGCGTCAACACATTAAGGCCAAAGAATTGGGGCCAGTGTCATCCAAAATGTTATGGTCATGATGTTAGAAACATTTGTTGTCGCAGAAAATGGAAATAAAATAAAACCTGACATGAATGTGAAACTGAAGCAGCACTTGTCATTATTCCTCTCATTTACATCTTGTTTATTTTAAATATCATCAGCTTACATGTTTTTGATGCAACCATCTTCTCACTTTTACAATTGACATTCACAAACTGTTCATGAACAGAGCAAGCAACAGGGATTATAAATGCTGCTCTTGTTTTTATATGCAAAATTATCCTAGAGATCCATTTAATCTGGATGGTATTTATAGGCGGTTATAAATTTATTGGCACCCCTGGTAAAGATCTGTAAAAAGCTCTGAAATAAATGATTTTTGTTTTTTTTGTGCAGTAACATAATCTCACTGTGAAGATTTTTTAAAATTTCAGCTTTTAATTTGAATACATAGCATAACAAGAAATTATTTAACTTATAGCACCTTTTGTCTTATTTAACCATTCCCAAGGTTGAAGCATACAGAGAGATTTTTTTTGACAATTACTCTTTGCACAATGTCTTTAGATCCTTCAGAGTCCAGGTCATCTCTTATGCGGTCTTACACTGGTTCTTCCCAAAGGTTTTTTGCAGGATTTAGATATGAAGGCTGAGATGATCATGTATAAAGGTTGATGGTTTTTTTTTTTTATCATGGATTCAAATACTGGCCTGGGGACTTTCTGCATGGAGTTTGCATGTTCCTTCTGTTAAATGAGTGAGTTCTCTCTGGGTACTCTGGATTTCTCCCACGTTCCAAAAACATGAGTGTTCGATTAACTGGTCACTCTAAGGCCCTGTTCACACAGAGCTGGTTTTCACTGAAACCGTGACACCCCGCCTAATCAAGGTGTGAAGAACTCCTCAGGTATGAAAGCGCAAATGATGCAGGATGAGGTGGAGATTAAGAGTCAAAGTGTGTGTGCGACATGCTAAAATCAGTGCCATACGTGGCCCTTGGATGACAACTACAGTGGATTCAAGGTGGCTTGGTGGGCTCGTCTAAACAGTGACGTAGTGCTGTCTAAACATGGAACTTTTCCCCAATCAACATCCGAAAATACCGGCAGTTTCCAGACACTGGTCTTTTGTAAGCAAAGCTTAATTTATCCTTATGACTATACGAATGCATGGTTATTTGCCGTGTGTCTCTGTGCTGCCCCTTGATGCATGGGTGACCTGTCCAGGCTGTACTCCACCTCTCGCACAATGACTGCTGGGGACAAGCAGAAGCCCCGCTGGGACCTTGAAAGGTTAAACGCCTACAAATAAAAACCACGTCAGTTACATATATATATAATTGATAAAAATCATTTTTAGGGGGATCAACAACTGTGCTACCAAAATTTTGTTCAATGTTATTATTTCTTAACATCACATTTTCTTTACCTACTGAATAAATGTCTTCAAATAGAAGACTGAATTTTTCAAGATTTTTTTGGGGCAAGATTATCAGCTGCATTTTGAGATTTTGTGGTGAGCCATCCCTTAAAAAAACTAGTTAACCCTTAACACTTAATACAGCATAATAGATGCTAATGTGTTCATGTGAAAGTTCATAATTCCTGACACATAAGTAATGAAACACATCAGTCCAAAAAAAGAGAAGAAAACCCAATAATACAAAAGGACATTCGACATAATGCTATGGATCGTTTCCTTCTTCTCTGGCCTCCTATTTTACAGTCCAGGGCTCCACGGTTGTAATCCAGAATAAAGACCCGTGACTCATGTTTCGAACAGCCATCAACGCTGACACTTTGAAGTGTTGGCTGAGTCAGTCATGCAGCTTTGGTAAACAATGTGCAGAAAAAAGCGGTTACTTTGTAGCTATCAGAAGCCTGCGCCAACAGAAAATTGTGTTTGAGGTTTCCTGCTGCTGCAGATTCAAACACCTCTCTGCACAAATCTGGAACAAAAAAATAAAAAAAAAAAAAACAAAACAAAAAAAAAAAAAACAAGAGCGAGCTTTCCATCCAAACAAAGGCAACCCTTCCTTGTTTGCAGTGATGGATTATAGCACCACCTTAACAAACGTGTGTATATAATGGATATTTGATGGAGTTTCAAAGTTAACGGGGCAAAGTTGAAAGCGATGTGATATTGTGCTGTATGAAAACTGGTTGTGTATTGGAGACGAGCTGCCGATGGGCCCAAAATGGCAAGGAAATAACTGTAATGAGCAGATTTACGTCTGAGATGTTATTTTCATGCTTTTTTTGTGAGTGAATAAACAACTACAGTACATGACTGAGAGACTCTCACCTTCTTTAGTACAGAGGTTTCTTACCAGACACGTTAAAACAAAACAAAACAAAAAAAGAGCAAATCTTCTCTGTGTGGGTTTCTGTATTTAGACTTGAAAAAGTGCCTTTTTATCCTGGCAGGTGGCATGCGCATCAGACATTTAGCTGTGATTTGAGCAAAAGCAGACGCACGCACACAAATACATATTCAACACGCTGTAATAATGGGCAGCAGGACTCACAGCAGGACTGGGATAACACAGAGAGATGAAGGGGATGAACAATGTGGAGGACTTTTTAGTGGAGAAGAATGGAGATGAGAATGATTGGAACAGAATGGACAATCTGGCGATGAGACGGGATGGAAGAGGTAATAGCAGAAAAAAAGAGAGATATAATATGATAGATGATGTAAAATGTCACCTCCGTCATTGTCAGTTCCATCACTGCAGTCAGTTTCCATGACAACGCTGCATCCTGGCCCACTCCATCCAGCCTGGCAGATGCAGCGCCAGCCACTCTGCTCCAGGGTACAGCGTCCGTGACCACTGCATAACCCCGGGCAGCCATCTAAAAAGACAGGTCCCACACACGTGTTCAAACACACACACACACACACACACACACACACACACACACACACACACACACACACACATACATACATAGTTTTTGGCATTTGTTGGTGCACATGCTTCATAGTCAATTACAATATCTATGTGAAGGTAATGTATTTCAGGAAATCAATTCAAAAAGAGAAACTTTTTTTCCATAAGATAAAAAGAGTCATATGTATGGAGCGTTTATTGAATGAGCAGTTTTTAGGATATGATTTAATTTCTTAAGAGAAAAAAAATCTATCCAAACCAACCTAGCCTGGTAAAAACCAGCCCCTTGAACTAGACTTTGCTTTGTACAAAGGGTCTGGCCTCTCAGTTATTGAAAAACGATTGTTTCCTGGAGGTGTGGACTCTGTTAAGATTTTAAACTTTACCCAATCACTAAAGTTTGTCCGTGATGTATGTAACGGGCCAGTACAACTTTATGAAGCTTACCGGAAATTGCCTGTGTGGTAACAACCATCCTGCACTGTTAAGAGAGAAGTGCTGGGCTGAATGAGATGGCTGTTAATGTTAATTCAATATTTTGAACTGTGGCCAACAGGAACTGAACAGCTTTGTTCCCTTCCTCCTCTGCCATTGCTAAAACTACAGGCTGACTACAATTCTAAAACAGCGCAGAAAATTGTTGTCATCATTCAATACTTCTCTGACTTCACTGATTGGCTCGGTAGAAATTCAACTGAAGGATTCCAAGTTAATGGGTTACTGTGCAAAGAGTTACAAACCTTAGGCTTTGGAACCCATGGTCTATAAATGGAGGAAACACTGAACAGTAGTGAACCTTCCCAGCAGTTGCCAGGCTACCAAAATCACCAAAGCCACACCTTGGTTATGCAGCAGAACAATGCTCCGACACAATCAAATCCAAGTCTGGTTGGAGGTTTTTTTCGAGTGGCCGCATCAAAGCCCAGAACTAAATCTGACTAAGATGTTGTGGCATGATCTTATGCAGGCCATTCATACTCGAAGACCCTCCAGTTTAGTCAGCTTAATACAGTTTAGCAAAGAAGAGTGGACAAAATTTCTCCACAGTGATATAAAAGACTCATCACCAGCTATTGAAAACAGCTCATGACAGTTGTTGCCACCAAGGGTGGCACAAACAGTCATTAGGTTTAGAGGACAATTGCTTTTTCAGACAAAGCCAGGTTGCTTTGGAAAGCTTTTTTTTCCCATTGATAATTCAAATCCTAACCTAAAAACTGCTTTATGTAATTACTCATGGTCTCTTTGTCTGATGATGAAATAGGTGAAGTTTGGCAAAAAAAGCAAAAACTGAAAAAATCTTTGAGGAGACAAACGTTTTTTTCACAAGACTGTACTGAGTCCAGCCATGGTCCAATTTCTTGTGAATCTCCCCCCTAACACTTGAATGGGCTTTGCATCACAATCCTAGTAAGCTTCAGTTCTCTCTGTTACTTCCATGCTTTTTCCTTCCACTCCACTTTCCATTAATATGCTTGCATATGTTCCCCTGTAAATAGTCAACTTCTTTAGAAATAACCTTGGGGATGATGTTGATGACTGTCAGCTGTATAACTGTCAAGTCACCAGTATTTCACTTAATTTTATAGGCTATAACATGACCCTAAATTAACATTTATGTATTAAGAATCCTTTTCATGTTGGTATTATGTAATATTCAAAATTTCTGAGAACATTTGTTATTAGCTGTAAGCAAGTATTATCGAAGTTAACAAAAATAAGCACAACAAATATAACACTGTAGATAATAAATGTTGTATTTCCAGTTTTTGAATTGATTTACAGAAAATACATTACCATTTTAAATGATATCCAAATTTATTGAGATGAACCTTTATGTTCTAAACAGAAAAATTAAAGTCTTCAATTAAGCAAAATTACCTTTCACAACGACATCCAGATCATGAGTAACTGTGGAGCAAAACATGGCAAATTATGTAAAAAATGAAAAAAATAGTTAGCTTTCCATATTAAATCCTACCAATCAAAATGTCAGCCGACACAAATAAAGTCTCTCCCATGTGTGCCGTAACACGCCGCTCACCGATGTTACAGTGCTCCCCCTCCCAGCCGGGTTGGCAGATGCAGGTCCCATCGTGGCACTGGCCGTGCTCTTCGCAGCGCGGGTGGCACGCTCTCTGGTCACACGCGGCGCCGATCCAACCTTCTTCGCACTGGCACTGGCCCTCTGAGCAAACGCCATGGCTGCCACATGGCACAGGGCACAGCTCTGTAGAACAGGTGGGCGGGGATGTATGTGGGGAAAAAAAGCATGTTAGTGTGAGAAGACGAGAAGAATGAGGAGGGAGAGGAACAGATGGAGGAAACAAGCACTGTAAGGAAAAAGTAGTTAAAACGGACACAGGAGACATAGAGAAGATGGAAATTTACTAATTTAGAACTTAAGGTGGGCTTTAGGTGAGAGAAAGATGGGGGGCAAGTAAAAGAGAGGCAAAACCTCAAAGAGTTTTAAAAATGCACTTTCTCAAGACACAATCTTCTCACCTCTAACAATTCAGCTCCCTTAAGGAGCAGAGGAGTGAATAGACTCATAATAAAAGCCAAATGATTCGTATTTGCACTGCATATTTAAGCCACTGGGACTCCAGTTCGGCTCTATTATTCCTTTCTGACATTTTGATCAGATTTAGTAAGGGTACGATAATACCCCTTCTTTTGCCACATTTCTCCATCTTTGTCTCCATCGGCTCATTCTGTTCCGACTTCCCTTTCTATTGCGACATCCCTTTAAAATCCCCCCCACCTTCTCTCTCTGCATCTCTCACTCTCTCTGCAGAGGAAAAGCCTCATCCATCAGTAAAGAGAGCAAAGTGCTGGAGGCACACAAAACCTACTTATCCAGCTGCAGTAAAAAAGTTATTTCAATTTAAATATACATAGCATGGAGAGGGAGCTAAAAGTGGATTCAAGATTTGAGTTTTTCAGCTCTCTATTAGAATTACATTAACTTAGCTACGCCTCAACGAGACCAGAACATAGAATCACCAAGGCCTTTTGATTAAAAGGCCAGCAGGTAGAGGAGAGGAGGCTCATATCTCAGATATCCAGCCATGGTCTATCATTATCACAACCTATATCACCATAATAAAGATTGCAAGCACCTGAGAGCAGCCACTACCACTGGTTGCCTGCAAAGCTTTGGTATGCATGGTAGAACTGCTCCTCCCCAAGCAATAAGTTGTAAGTGTGGTGGAAAGAGAGAAAAGCCAGGCTTATAATGCCCGTTTTCCTCTCATTTAGCTAACACTGCAAGGACGAGGACACTTTTTACAGTGTGTTTTCTATCGAGCCACATTCAACATTTTAAACACAATGATACATGTACTTGAGCAGGTTTGCCACAATGGTTTACTTCACCCCCTTTTTCCTGTAACCATCATGTGATTACTGTGTATCTAACCAAGCAGGGATTTCTGAGACCAATGAAAGATAGTGATCTCCTTTGAAAGAGACATTTTGCCGCTTTACAACCACAAATGTAAATGTATTGGGATTTTACATGATACACCCACTCAAACTGTTACAAGAAAGATCAAGAGCAAGTGTGAACATCAATTTTCAAGTTTTTCCACAGATTCTCAATTTGATTTAGATCTGGACTTTGACTGGGCCATTCTAAAACATGAATATGCTTTAATCGAAACCATTCCTTTTTAGTTCTGACTGTATGTTTAGGGTTACTATCCCACTGGAAAGTAAAGTTACACATTTTTTCAACCTCTTATTGATTTTCTTTTATGATTGCACTTTATTAAGCTCCATCTTCCCATCAACTCTGACCAGGCTTCCAGTCCCTGTGGTAGAAAAGCATTCCAATACCTTCCTTAGGGCTTGTGGGGAACTTCTTATGGTTTCTTTTATTAATTGCTTTCTCTTCCATAAAGGTGCTACAGTATATTAGCCACTCTTCCATAAAGGCTAAATTTTTTGGAGTGCACAACTAAAAGTTGTCCTGTCAACATATTCTCCTACCTGAGCTGTGGATCTCTGTAGCTTCTCCAGAGATGCAATGGTTTCTGTAAATAATGCCCTCTTTATCAGTTTAAGGGAGAAAGTCGTGTACCATTTTCTGGATATTATTTTATGACCTGTCTGTTGTGTTCCTTGGTGTACATGATGCTGCTTGTTCACTGATGTTCTCTAACAAACCTCTGAGGGTGTCACAGAACAGCCATATTTTTTTGCTGAGCTTAAACTCCACACAGGTGACAATTATTTATAACTGGATGACATCTGAAGGCAATTGGTTGCACTGGATTGTATTTATCAGATTATCAGATTAAAGGGGTCTGAAAACAAATGAACAAATATACATGCATGCCACACATGTACATTTTTTTGTCCAAAATTATTTTTTTTATTTACTTATTTATTAATTTGACAGACAAGTATATATATTTAACATCTTACATATGGTAAATTTTAAATGGTTTGATATTATAAAACCATTATTGGTATGTTATTATTTCCCCTTTACAATTATGTATTACATTGTGTTGGTTTATCACATAAAATCCCAATGAAATAATAACTGAAAAATAATTAAAGTTTGGGGTTGTAAAATGACTTTTGCAGGTGAGTGTATGTAGATAAATAGGAATGGAATAGAACATTGGGTTTTAAATGCCAACCCAAGTGTTCCTCAGAGCTGCAGTATCTAACAGAGTTTGCAGCAGTGAGGTTTACATTTTTTCCCCTCATTTAGCTGGAGGAAAATGTGTGTCCAAGTGGTGATGTGTTCATGCTGTAAGTATGTGTGCATGAGCCCAAGGTGTGTGTTACTGTCAATGTAAAGTGAAATGAGTCCTGGTGTACAAGTGTGCTTTGGAACGTTGCAGTCATGTGGGGAAATCTCATTTATAAATGGCATGAAGAGTGAGTGCATCACAGCCCTACAAATGTGCACAAACACAAACATTTTACAAAGTAGCACCAATCCCTAAATTCCACTTATGTCTATCACATCCAGAGGAAATATTATCTGGAAGAACTCATGCTCTACCGGAATACTGGCAAACTTGTGAAGTCTGTCTTTAAATTTCCTTTCTTGTCTCCCATGTATATGCAGACTAATCTGCTTGCCTTACCAGTGTAGCAGTCCGGTCCTGTCCAGTTGGGCTGGCAGGTGCAGGTGTCTGACTCTGGGAGATAGGTACCATGTCCCGAACACTGCTCCTGACAGGCTGGCAACGGGTCATCGCAGCTCACACCGGCCCATCCCGCCGAGCACACACACTCCCCGCGCACGCACACGCCGTGCCCGCCGCACTGTGGGTCTACACAGTCCACTGCAGACACAGGGAGGGTAACACAGAAAAAAATGCCAGAGTGAGTCAGAGGTGAAGAGGGGGAGTGACAGGGTGGGTGAGTGGGTGGTGGTGGTGCGGGCCATCTCATTATAATCATCAGTTCACAGAGTATGAAAGCAGTGTTCTTTGCATCCCATCCAGGAGTTAACCACCCTAGCTACAATCCCTGTATCTGTTCCACAACATTACACTTCATAGGACACTTAGAGCTGAGGCTATGATAAGGGCTGAAATGGCTTGCTTGGTGTGTGTGTGACAGGGTGGTCTGTGCTACACTGTGTTAGTGTGTGTAATTACAGCCCTGAGCGGAGAGCCAAAGCTCAGCAGAGTTCGGCTTAACTCTACCCAGCTCAGTCGCTGAAGGTCACACACCTGAGTAAGCGAGCAGGACACAGCTTAGAAGGAGGCAGCAAAAAAGGCAGTCAGGACAGCTGGACCTTCAGCTTCAATCCAAGTTTTTTTTTTTGTTTTTTTTTTTTTTCTGTTTGTTTCTGGTAATTTACTGAGCTGCTTTATAAGAGATAGAGGCTGTCCTTAATAGCATCCAGATATACAGCAGTTCCTTGGAAACTGTTCATAGGCCTTTACAGGTTCACATTTTGTCACCTTACAAACAGACTTCAATGTATTTTATTGGGATTTAAGGAAATAGACCAAGATAAAGTAATGTATAATTCTTTAGTGGAAAGAAGAATATACATTTTTTAGCAAAAATGTAAATCTAAAAAGTCAAGAGTTAATTTCTTTAGCCTACTAGTGTTGTCATTACGGGTATAAAACTTTTGTAGTTTCTCTCTGTCAGTTTGCATATATATATAAGATGAATTTAATATTAAGACTTCATAGAGAGCATCCATAATCAGCGATTCTCAAGTCTTGAGCCCCAGATTCTCAACTAGACTGAGATCTGAACTTTTACTGGCACTTTTTGCAATATCTAAACCATTCCATTATAGCTCCAGGTGTATATTTAGGATCATTGTCCTGTTGGAAAATGAACATCTGCCACAAGCTTAAATTTTTTTGTGGTTTCAGTTCTTCTATCCTTGCAGTAGGAAAGCATCCCCACAGCATGATGCTGCCACTATCATTTTTCATCATGATGATGTGCATTTTCAGTTTTACATCAGACATAGCATTTTGCAGCAATTAAATTTAAATCTGATCTGACCAAAGCACTTTCTTCAACATGTTTGCTCTGCCCCATTTAACGTTTGCTTGTGGCAAACATTAAATGAGACTTTTTAAGGCTTTTCTTTCAACAATGGCTTTCTTCCTGCCTGTCCCAAATGACAGTTATCCTTCAGAACAGATTCTCCTGCCTGCGTTGTGGATCTCTGCAGCTCCTCGAGAGTTAACTTAAGCCAACAGACATTTGTTTCCCGATAATGGATTGTCCTGAGCTCTGGGAGATGTTCAAAGTCAACCAGTAATTTTGGAAGCTTTAAAATGCATCTCTTTCAATATATCTATGGGTACATGGAATCAAATAATGCATACTCAGAGTGTGGTATGAAAAACTAATTTCTCATAACAACTGTGATTCTGTCTTTCAAAGATTTATAATTGATTCACTGCTTCTAAAAATTGTTTCAACATGTTTCGCCCAGTTGGCAAAGTAGGCTCTCTCTTCACATCTCCCAGCTTCTGTGTTACATCAAGTTGTGACGCTGTCAAGGCAACAGCTTGTGAGTCACTTGCTGATAAATTATATAATATAATAATTAATTCAAAGAGTTTGCTGTTTTTGATGTGGAGCAACAGAAAATCCTGCAGGAAACAGAGAGAGTTCTGTTTCTAATGAAACATTTGGGCATACTTGGGATTCTACAGGCTTGCAGTTAAAAAGAAGCTGAATATGAGTTATTTAATAAACCATGTTTGATTGACATTAAAAGCACTGTGGCACAAAAAGATAACTAATTGGAAGAAGTTATGAAGCTTTATGTATGTCAGTCAGAAACAGTGTCATTGAGTTTAGCTAAACTGCAACACTATATTGCATTTGGTTTTATAAATGTAGGCCCTCTTTACTTAAAGTGGACTTAAACAGATACCTGGTTGCATATATGTTCACAACCTTAAACTAGTGCTTGATTGAAGTACCTTTTGATTAAGTTTCAGCATTCTGGTCTCCTAAGTTCACACCTCCAGTCAAGTATAGTAAACTAGAAATAAGTTCAGCTGTACTATATGGATAGAGACAGTTGCCCATTTGCATCCTTTTGTTTACAGAGTGACAAAAGGATAAAAATGAAATTAGACGAAGAACAAAAAGACAAAATGATCAGAGAGGCCAACAAAAGGCTGACAGCATCACTGAAGGAGCAGCAAGAATTTTTGCTCAATACTAAATGTATTCTTTATGCAACAGTAATCTCCATCTGTCTGGACTCAGGTGTAAGACAGAAGTCTTTTATTCCAAATGAAAACATCCAGGCCTAAATTCTCCCAAAATATTTTGGGAAAATGCATTGATGTTTGATGACACCAACCTTAAAATGTAGGTAAAAAGTCCAAAAATGAATGTTCCACACAAACCTTCACTTCACTTTCATTTCTTTACTGGATCTCCAAAACAACTCCTTGCAACTCCATGCCCACAGTAAAACATTTTGGTGGCGGCATCACCTATCCATTGTCTCTACCAGTCTGTCATGCAGGGTCACCGGGGGCGGAACGGGGGACGTGGCAGGGGGTGATCTCCCGTGGTCCGTGGGAAACATAGAGACACACAAACAACCATGCACACACACTCACACCTGAGGGCAACAGTCGTGTTTTTGGACTTTGAGAGCAAGCCAAGGTACCAAGAGAGAACCCACGTATGCATGGGGAAAATATGCAAACTCCATGCAGACAGACCCCAGGCAGGAATCTGAACTTGAGGACTTTCTTCCTGCAAGGCAACGGTGCAAACAAATGTGCAATAGTGCAGCCCTGGTAGCATCATTCTTTGGGGTAACTTTTCTTCAGATGAAATTGTTGGATGAAATTATAGAAGGTTTCAAATACAAGTCAGTTTTGACTCAAAACCAAGCTTACATACAATTCAAAAGCAGAATGGCTTCACCACAACAAAATTTAGCTTTTTAGGAATAACTGAGCCAGAGACCCAAAATAAATCTGTGTGGTGACCCAGTGACCACACCCGTGTGGTGTGCGTAGATGTTCTCACAATCTGATCGATTTGGAGAACTTTTGCCAGACAGAATGGAGAAATGTTGTTAAGACAAGAAATAGGATGCTGACAGACTCCTACCAAAGAAGACTTGAATGCTAAAATTAAATCTGATGGTAAATTCATGAGAACTACTTTGACTAGAAAAAGAAGGAAAAAAAAAAAACATTTATCCTGTTATTTGATGTTTTTTTTCTGGCTATACACATTAAAAAATCTGAGTGTCATTTTAACCCTGAGAGAGTTGAATTTAGTTTCTTTCAGTTAACATTTGGCCCCACTCAGAATGAGTGTGAAATTGACTCAACTTTTCAGTTTATTTAACTCAGTTTCATGTCAGATTGTAGTTGAAATTTCTTGAGTGTCTGAAGAATTTCACACAAAGCTTTGACTTTGTTAAAGCAGATTCACTCTGGTTGTGAAAGATCTATTTGGGTTTAAGTAGGTTGAATGAAATATTAACCAGCCATTTTTACTGTGTGACAAGTACATTCAGCAATTTGGAGGCAAATATGACCTGAATTAATTAAAACTCATAGCACAGTTGCTAGAGTTGGCAGAACCAGCTGGTACCTGACTATATCACTAGATCAATGTGAAATTCCACACAGCCATTTAAATCCTGGTAAACATTAAAAATAGAAATGTCACTCCCATAGGTGAAAGTAAATGGGTCAGCCACAACGAATCAAATTTGCCTCATTAGCTTTGAGTGTTTAAAACTTCTTACCTTGCTCACAGTTGATGCCCTTGTAGGCTGGACCGCATATGCAAATCCCCTGGATGCAGTTGCCATGGTTGGAGCAGGTGGGGTCGATGCATTGACCTTCCTCCACATTACACTCTGCTCCCTTCCACCCTGGCAGGCACACACACCTTCCCTTCTCATACATTCCGTTCCCGCTGCACAACACTGGGCAGGAATCTGCAACAGAACAAACCCAGATTACTCATTTGCTCCAGTAGTAGTACACCCATGCAAACCCACACCCAGAGCATGCTGCAGTATATTAGCTGTGAGACCGCGTTAACCTACCATGAGTGGGGCTATGCTCTCTATCTCAGCTAGTGCACGGATCCAGCAAATCCTTGAGCAGCCTGTCTTTCCCTCTCTTTCACAGGCACACCTATACACATGCACACACACTCGAGCTTTATCCCTCACGCTGTTTCAATTTACTCAAGCACCACCTGAGCCTGGCTACCACGGTAACGCAGGAATTGTGGAAAATCCTCCCGACGTCCCCTCGCTCGTTCTGAACAGGCCGTGAAAACAATCGTGAAAACGGAAGATTAGGGAGGAGAGCATTAGGCATTTATAGAATGAGGGTGGAAAGGAAAGCTTTCTCCACGCAAAGATGGAGAGCTGTGTGGCTAATGTAATGACGGCCAGCTGGAATAAAGTCCGCCGGCGCTGGAGGACACTCTGACAGTCACAGCTCAGGACTTCAGATGTATTACAAAGGGAATCCAAACCATCAGTAGTTTTTTGGGGGTTTTTTTTGTCCTGATATCATTTGCAATTAATGGCCTGTGCATTCATCCATGGAAGTGTGTTTTATATGTTTGTTTGATCCTTTGTTAAATCTTGGCCTCCATTGGGTAATAAATCCAGGCATTGCTTTTTACAACCCCTGCTAAAACATGGTTTCTAGGCTTTCAAGCAGAGAACAGTATACTGTAGCACAAACAAATGAGCAAAGACGAGAGTCGGGAATGAATAAATTATGAGCGTAAATAAATCATGGAAAGCGATAATCATATCACCTGTTTCTGCACCGTGAGACATAGACAACTACAATAATTTAGCATGAGACAGAAATGTCCCAGAGAAGGAAAAGTGGAAAGATAAAACAAGAGCTGGGAAGACAGAGACAACAAGATAGGTAAAGGGTGTTAGGAGTATATAGAAAAATGAAAAAAAAAAAAAAAAAAAAAAAAACAACCCAAAAAGCAAATAAAAAAAAACACCTCAAAAAACCATAGTGTTGCCACATGTGACTATTCCACAGACAGTAAGCGTTCTATTAATAGCTGTCATTCAAATAGAGGCTGAGGCTCAAATAACCAATAGTGGTATAGCAAGCAGAAATAAACAGAGATTGGCCAGTGGCAAAGGCCAGATGATGAAATGATGATTATTGTAAGTGCAATGCATATTGCAAATATTTCCCACCAAAGGCAGGCAACCAGAGTATTTATAAGTCTTTTAAAGCAGAATCTCTCTGCATGAGAAACAGCAAGATTTAAGCAGAAAACAGATGGTAAATGAGGTACTAAAAGCTGATTCAGATGTTTAAACCAGCGCTATTGCAGCACACCCATGATGGTTCAAGTGTGATTGGTTTATACCAAGCAGAAAGAACTGCTTGGCTCTTTCTTTAATCAAGTGCTGGGTTTATGCTATTGGGCATGATGTTGGGTAGTTTTTAGAGATGTTAGCATGAGATGTTTGGATTATTACAATGCCATGATAGAGCTTGTAAAAGCGAAGTCTTACAAAGCGCTATCCAGTTGCTGTTACCATGTGACTTCATCTGGCAAAGAAAGTCCTTAACACATTTTGTCGGATTGAAAATCCAAACACAAAATCTACCCTTGTTGTTTTTAATTTATGTGGCAAAAAAAAAACAAAAAAAAAACCAAATAGGTTTTATTTACCCAGGAGGTTTTAGAGTGTACTGATCAGAGGCCAGAAGCAGATGACTAAACCATATAAATAATGGTATAATAATTCATAATCCCTGTGCATTCTCAGATAAAAATAGTCCCTTGGAGTGTAGTTGATTCTTTGCTTGTGAATAATAGATGGTTTGGAAACAACTAAGTCTCTCATAAAATGAAGATAATGAAGAACAACAACAACAAAAAAAAGTAGAAGCACCTGAGCTTGCTTTTGTCCAAGGTCTGGTCACTTTCTCCAGTCAATACCTCTTACCTTTGGCACAGTCAGGACCCAAGAACCCAGCGAAGCAGTGACAGTGTCCAGCCACGCACTCTCCATTTCCATTGCAGTCCGTGGAGCAGCCATCCATCGAATCTGTGTGACCACAAACACACATTAATGTGAACGCCATCAGAAATTGACCAGAAAAGGGGGAGGAGGGGACGACATCAAAACTACAAAATTGCACATGTGACTGCATAAGCTGGCATGGCTCTCATGGTTATTGAATGAAAGATCTGATAAGCAATGGATGGCTCCCCAGACACAGGGGTTGTATTAGATTAGTCTGATCCAGCTGCTATCGCTCTCTGGGGAGAGGCCAAGCACTCACTTACACTCAGTACCACTAAGCACATTAAACTGCATTACAGGTTGGAAAAGCGCTGCACGCAAATTTACAAACATCAAGACCTAATCAACAAGCCGTTTACAGGCACAGAGTTTAAAACGAGACTGAACAAAATAAAATCTAGCGTTGCCAGTGCACAAGTAAGTGGAGAATGGGTGATGCTGTTGTCGCTGCAGCAGCATCAGGAGCAGCAGCAGCCGCTCCCTAGGCATGCTGAAGATCAATGTGCTGCTTGTTTCCACTAGTGTTTCTTCTCATCTGCTGGGCGTGAGTTTCATCATATCGTTCTGTGGGCTATATGTGTTTCATCACATTCCTCAATCGAACTTGAATTAACTGCCTTTCTTCTACTGTTCCTGTGTTCTCCCATTGATACGTCCATCATGTCAGATTGCATTCTCTGGGAACCGGCAGCGTTGCAAAGATGGATAAAGAGTGGGAGCCCTTTTATGCTTTTGGAAAGTTATATAAGCCAGCTGAGCTCTGTCAGCTCTGCTTGAAATGCAGGATTTTGGTGGAGAAGCACCCAGAAGGCTTGCCGAGTTGGGGATTTGAACTGTGCTGCTAGTTGTCATGGGTTTGGCAAGCTCTATCTACGCTAGATAGAGTAATTAAAACGGGTGTCAAGGATGTCATCTCTTATTTGACCCCATGCCGTCCTTCTCGGATCCTGTGAACCAGTTTCGACTCCTGGGTCAAACCGCAGCAGTCACGCTGGCTCGCTCGTGTTCAGGGTGCAGGGATGACAAATCCTTCAGTGGCGTGGCTCGCGCACGCGCAAATACATTGACAAACACATGCAGCTAAAGTTATTATGTGACACCCGCCTTGAGGCGCGTGTGACACATGTTAATGAGACAGACCCTGCCAGTAGCCGGCAGCGAAGCGTTATCCTCCAGAGCGGTGCATCACTGCTGAAACCAAAGTCATTTTCACCTCCATCACCTGTCATTGTCAGACTGATGGAGAGAAGGAGTGCCAATCATCTGTTCTCCCACACAGTCAGGAGGACTCACATTTGTTTCTGGGACTGTGACTCTTTCTCTTTTAAAAAAAATAAAAATAAAAAAATTAATAAAATCCTATATGCACATGTACCAATATTGCATTTGGCACCTGACACATGCAATGAGTAAAAAACATATCTGCAAGGTCATAGAGTTCCTTTTAATCCATCGGAGACGAGCAGTTCATCCGATGGCTCACAGGGCTTTAAACACATGCAGGGTTATAACAATGATATAGGCTCTGTATCTTTCAGGTCAGTGTCTTGACCATAAAAAACTCAGGCAATTAACAGCTAATATATGAAAAGCCATGTCTCTGTATGTTGCAGTATACTGGGTGTGTATGTGTGCTTTCATAGAGCATCAACTCTGTTCTTTCCACTGACTAAACGCGCTCCCGTTAGAAATCACTCATGCCATAAGTTATTCAAGTTAAATGCTATTATAAAATGGGTGCTTCCAGCCAAGGGACCTGATTGGTCAAATAAGCTTTCCAATTGTACTTTATGAGCCTGTAAAGTTTCAGCCATGCTTTATGACCCTTGGGCTTTATGAATTTATGAAAAAGTGAATGGGCTGCCAAGCTAACTAGAAATATCAAGAGGCGAGCTGATTATCTTTTTTTGTTTATCATGTATTTTGCTGAAGACTCCAGCTGGTTCATATTATGTCAGACGTCTGCTAAGAGATGTTTTTTTGTTTTAGACGATATGAAATGCTGGGTGAAGTGAGTAATTTTGGCAAATTAATCATGATGCAGAAAACAGCACTCTGGGTAAATTTAAAGAAGGTGCTGTTAGAGAGAATATAGTGAGATTGCAGAAATCATTACACTTTCATGGTTTACTTGCAAATGTCAGCAGCAAAGGAAATGAGGCTTTAGTGGAAGCAATTACTACTTTTATGGTAAAAAAAACCAATATGTTTGAAAATTTAATTTAAATCATGATCTTAAAATTTGCAGCCAGTCTATGAACATTTTATGCTTTTTTTTTTTTTTTTTTTTTTTTTTTTTTTTTTTTTTTTTTTTTTTTTTTTTTTTTTTTTTTTTACAATATTCCCAGGATGAGTTGTTTTTTACATTTTCAGTATTCATATACTGGATGAACAATACAATTATCACTACAAGAGGTGAAAATCTTTAAATAACCTTGAAAGATAAATGCACAATAAAAAGTGTTTATCACATAGATTATGAGAAAAAAATTACATAAAAATGGCATAAATGAAATGAAATATAGATGCATTGTTCATGTTTATGCATAAGCTAAATTGGAAATACAGCATATGTAGCTGTGACAGGAAGTTAGAAAAGTGCAATCTGTAATGAGGGGTAAAGTTTAGGACTTTTACTAGATTTGTAGTGATGCAAGAAATAAGTTGCTACCAGTAAGAAGTTGGTAAGATCGCAGAAATTATTAAGCTAAAGCTTTTGTGCCTTACTTCCAAATGTCAGTAGCAATGGCAAGAGGAAATGAGGCACTACTAACAGCAATTACTGTTATGTTCAAAAATATGTTTGAAAATGTCATTGATAATTAAATAGTTGAATTCAACACTACCCAAATCCACAAGCTATTTTTTTTACATAAGATTTCTTTTTTTTTTTTTTTTTTTTCTAAAGGTATCAGTATCATACCTTTGACAGCTATAGTTATGGAGGACTGAAACCAACATAATCAAAAATAAAAGCAGAAATATATATACACTTTGTTTTTCCTTTTCCTTACACATGCGATTTCATCAACAAATGTATATATTTTCTTTTTCCATTTTCCTTATTCATGTGTTTTCATCAAGAAATATATATATATTGTTTTGCCTTTTCCTTATACAAGTGTTTGCTCTTTTTAGATATCCTCATCTCCTCTTTTTACTTTACCGTTTGCATTTCTGCCTCATTATGCAAATGAGGAGGGCTGCCTTCTTAGTCCAGCTCCTCTACTATTGGTCAATAAAGAGGAAGGAGCAGGATCCATGTGCACATTGACTGTGCATGCCTACACCTTTGGCTTCAGTTTAGCAACCGAAGCATTTCTTTCATTTCTTGACAAAAATGCATGTATAAGGAAAATGAAAATATATACACTTCTTGACGAAACAGATGTATAAGGAATTGGAAAAAACTAAATATATCCACATTTCCTGATGAAAACGCATGTGTAAGGAAAAGGAAAAAAAAACACACATATATATATATATATATATATATATATATATATATATATATATATATATATATATATGAAAATATTTATTTATTGATGAAAATGCATGTGTAAGGAAAAGGAAAAAAAACAAAATATATATATTTCAGCTTTTATTTTTAATTATGTCAGTTTCGGTGTTCCATATATAGTAATATACTAGAGGAAATAAATCACAAAATGGGGTGGTAAGTAACATTTCAGTTTCATTTCTGTGACTAAGAAAAGACAACTGAGTTGGGCAATTAATGAATTAAATCACTCAAACTTTAGATAAAAGGACAACACATCTCTTATTTATTATCTTTATCTTTGACCACTTTCTATTTGCTAAGGGAAAACATATTCTTCCTCTGCCTCATTTATTTTCTTTTTCGACCTTAATTCATCCTCACCAATGTCAGTAATTGGGCTTGGCAATCTTGAATCAACACTACTGTCACCTATATGTAAAAGCAAAATGACTTGCAACAGTGGCTCAAATCCAATGCATAAGTTGGGCCCTTTTTGAATTTATCGATTCATTTTCTCACTTAGGATCATAAGCTAGTCTCTCAACATTATATTCAATGGTTTTCTTTGGGCTGCATGGTGCCCAGAATTACGTGTTTTTACATGCTTTGTTTTTACAACTTTTCCAGTTTATGCTGGACCTAACATTAAAACTGCAGCACAGCTGGCTGCTAAGGGAAGTTAGACCATCCTCAGTACAAGTGAATGGAAATGAGCATCATCAATCATCATTTGTATTTTTTTGTCATTTTTTTTCTTCTGAAAATTATGTTGTTGTTTTTTTTATATATGACTGTGAAAGCACAGCAACTGGGAAAGAGCCGAGTATGCTGTATTCACACATCAGCATATTTGAAGGAATCTGAACAGCATCATTTATTCAGCACCATTTTATTTACATACAGAAGGAAACCTAACAATAATGCTGACAATCTTCTGTCCTGCACAGCAGCCTAAAGTCAAATAAAATTGAATTCTATTAAAGTTAGATGGGCCATGTGATAAAGGTCAGCCACCAGCTCAGCAAACTCATGTCATTTTTTTTCTTTTTGCCTTTATCCAGATTTTAGAACTGTGACCATCCATTTTTTTCTGTTATATGTAAACCCCATTCATTAATATTCTTGCAGGCATGTTTAAACATGCATGTGTGTTTGCTACATATTGTGTGTCTCGTTGCCTGCTTTCAGTATCAATTCATGCACTATATTACCATTGTTGTGTTCTCATATTTTCCTTCATGTCACAAACTACTCTGGCATTGATTTCATGTTATTTTATTTATTTTCACAGCAGTCTTGAGCCTTATTTTTCCCTCTTATTTATACTCTTCTTTTTTTGTCGGATCCTGTTACTGTTTGCTGCGGAAAAGCTCAATTTCCCGACAGAGATCATCTCATCTCTCCGTAAGACTCGGCTCTCAGGCTTCAGCGTGCTGTGTCTCTTTATGAGAATTTACTGTACCCTGGCTCAATGGTTTTGATTTTCTGCCACCAAAACAATGCAGTGTCAGGTTCTGAACCTTGTTAGGAGCATGAATGGATAGTGAAATGAACTTTGACACCGATCCATAAGTATTGTTTTCATCTTTTGAGCACAACTGCCTGATTAAAAATCTTGGAAGTCATTAGTCGACTAAAGTCTTCCATTGTGAGGGCATCTGTTGTTTCTTTATTTGTTTTTATTTATAAAGAGAAACAGTGGGGTGAAAAAAAAGGGAAACATTCCTGGTTCCCTATTTTAGCTCCAAATATATGACTCAAAAGGCTCTGGTCTATTCTAGACTATACACACAGCAAACGTGTCAACAAATGTTTGACAACTCTGAAATAAAATCTGTGTTTAGCTGTCAAGCTCTATCAGTCACTGTGAAGAGGACTCTGTCGATATGAAGATGAAACATGCCTGCAGAACAATGTTTTGGCGTCATGGAGCTATTTACTGAAGAGCTTTTAACCTGGAATTTCGAGAGGTTGGTGAAACACAACTTTAGCTTAAAAGCCTCAAAAGTACCTCAGTGAAATATCCCTTGATCATTTTATGTACAACTTAAGAAAAATATACTAAAGCATGAAAATAGAAATTTAAAAAGATTTTTTTTTTTTTACTTTTGGGGAGTTGTTCTCTAAATATAATGCTGTCTTAAGGTTTACTGGACAACCAGGTGAAAAAGCAATTGCCCTGGTAATTATCCACTTGTCTATATTCAGCCGCATACTCTTGCATTATTCACATCCTTCAATTTACATTGCCATTCGTGTGTGTCATCGCAATGAGCCGCAGTTAGCAAGCCCTGTTATTATTACAGGAGCTGTCCTCCCCTTTCTATCTGCTGTCTCTCTTACCATGCCAAACTAACTGGCATAATAGGAAAAGTTTCCCCCCCAAATGTCAATGAGTTTCAAATCATTCTCAGCTACGTCCTTATGTTTTTCCAGAGAAACAGGGAGAAAAATGACAGAAAAAGAGAGCAGAGCAGCACTTATCGTCTGCTTATGCAATGTGCATGAAACTTAGAGAGGGACAGAAATTAATTTTACACTCACCTATGGGGGTGCTGTGGAGTAATACTTGCTCCAGGTTACGTCCATCGTTGTAGAGAGCGAGGTGCCACGTGCCAGGGTCCATGTACTCAATGAAGCCAGTTTCCTGCAGGCCGCTAAGCAGTAGGCCCTTGGGAGTTTTGGCGGTTGAGATGGGATCAGTCAGGGACCTGGGAAGGGCCTTCCCGTCCAGCAGTTTCACAAAGTCAAACTGAAAACAATACGGTAAAGAAATCACAGATGTGTTCTCAAAACTAACATTTGGTCCAAATCAGGCTTTGTGAAGGAAATGGCTGATCTCATTGAGTAGCATGACTATATGTGCATGTCAAAACCAAGGAAGTTTGATTAGAAGCAGTTAAAAGCTGCATAAGACTTGAGATTGAGTTGTAGGTTCACCTTTTATTGGGATGATAACATTAAACTTAAAATCAGAGCTCCAGTGGAGACGATTAAATCAGGGGTGTCAAACTCCAGTCCTCAAGGGCTGGTGTACTGCAACTTTTAGATGCGTCCCTTGTTCAACACACCTATGCAGTCAACTTCTACAGATCCCTGCTATTGACCTAAATATAAAATTCAACTGTGTATAAGCAGAGAAAAATATGAAAGTTGCAGGGCACTAGCCCTCAAGGACTATAGTTTGACACCTATATTTTAGATCAAAGTGCAGTCTTTTGTTTGACACAATTCAATAGAGTTAAAAACTGATCTTGACAGATTTCTCCTTCCAGTGTGACAGAGCTTGAGCTATTTTGCAAAGAACAGACAAAAGACATCACCCCTTAAAATGTGCATAGCTGTTAGAGACATACCCCTAAAGTGCTTGCAGCCGTACCTTCAGTCATAATGTTGTTTGAAAAAAGTATGAAAAAGGTGGGCTGATTACAAATGTGCTCCACACAGACACAATAGGGCTAAAGACCACAGAGCATGCAGGAGATCTTGGTGTTGTTTTGGACTCAGACCCAAATTTGAACAACCAGAGAATGGTTGTAACAAGCAGATAATAACCAGAATCAAGGGTTTTCTTATCAAAACTGCATACAGAAAGACTGATGCAAACTTTTATTTTTAGTAGATTGGATTATAGTAATTTTGTCTTTACTGGTGTCTGTGAAAAAAATTCAATCAGGCATCTGCAGCTCACCCAAAATGCTGCTGCTAGAGCCCTGACCAACACCAGGAAAATGGATCATATCATACTACTGTCTGTCTGTTTGTCTATTTTAGATTCTATGCTCCTCAGTTATGGAATAAACTTCTTGGAACTCAGGTTCCTTTAAATAAGGGCTGAAAACAGTTATAATAGCCTTTGATCAAATAATTTTAATAATGAACTGTTTGACTGATAAGTGACTGAAATGTGAGACTGAAAACAGTCACCACTTACAAAGTGTAATCCACAGTGGACAATGATGTTTACTCTTTGTTAGCCATATATCTATTTTAACATTGCAATTTAAGAGTTATTCCTTTTATGGAATGCCTTGAAGTATTTAAAGCATACTCATCTCTCAAAAAGAAATTAGCTCTCTTTTTAAGCAAAGATCTTTGTTATTTAAATGTCTTCCTCTGTTTTCCTGTGAAGTGCTTGCAATACACATAAACTAGCTTTTTCGGTTTTGGTCTGCAACATGGAAATGTAAAATGACAAAATATGGGGAAAATAGTTCAAGGATTATAAATACTTGTGGAGGGAACTGTAGCATAACAGTAAATGAGCATGTCAAGCAAGGTAAATGGTGCTAATAATGTTTCAGTACTCTTAAGAGGCCAATTTACAAAAGTATGTAAATTAGTTTCTGTTTATAAATCCTAATTTTTATGTGAGGGATCCCAAACAACAAATTTTGACTACTTCTTTTAGTTAGAAATTTGTCATTCATGATTTTTCTCAAGCAAGTTTCACCGTTCTGATATCTTTTTTGGGGGGCTTTGAAACACACCTCCACAGATGGAAAATATTTTTTTCCATCACTCTCCCTTATTGCCATTAACACCTGTGTGTTGCTGAGTGAAATGAACAGTGACATAAGGTGCCATAGTTAAGACATGTCTTTTAGGCAGTAAATGAAGAATAAATTGGCACAAAGCTAAGCTGTGCAAAGCTTAGTGACATGTCAGCATGATTCATTTTATTGCACAGCTGTGAATATATACAGTATGCAACAGAACCAGGTTAAAAGATCACAAGCTCACATCTCAGGTTTACTGCTGCCTCTGGATTTTAAATATAGACTGTTAAAAAAAAAAAAAAAAAAAATCACAAAAAGATGACATTGTAGCAAGTTTAGAGCCTCAACAAATTTGTCTCACTGTCCTCACCCCAGAACTTGACATACATCACAAGTTTTCTTTTGAGGAAAAGACTCCCATTTCATATGTCTAAACTGTTTTGTTCTTTTTTCTCTCTCTGCTTAAGTCTCTCCACCACCACTCCCTCTCACCATCTATCCATCCTCAGTCCTCCTTGAAGTAGAAAAGCCCTCACTGAGTTTCATTCCCCTTGAGGGCTCTGTGTCACACAAATGTCAAAAACAGCTAATTAGACCTCTTCATGCAGACAAGAGCAGGAAAGCACTGATGTTAAAAAGCAGATGACTCAGCGTGAGACATATCTTTTGTCTGTATATGTGCTTGTTACATGGCACAACACCATCCAATGCTTTGTACAGTGTGTGTGTGTGTGTGTGTGTGTGCGTGTGTGTGTGTGTGTGTGTGTGTGTGTAAGCTTAGAGACAGAAATAATCGTTTTGTTGGAAAAACAACAACATCCACGCTTTTTAAGACAGCTTAGAAAAATATTCTCCTCCTATGGGGACAATATTCTCTTTTTCAGTAGGCAAACAGCAATATGTAACATTACAGCCTACATCTGATGAGATTAGGACCCACTGGCTGATTACTCTACTGAGCCTGATTTAACAAAAAACAATAAAAATGGTTTTCCATCATCTCTTACACTGGGTTTTAACAAAGCTGAAGTCACAATTTAATTGTTCTCATTTGCATATTCACTGTTTGTGTTGTCAAAACAAGTTGGAAATGGTGATTTGTTCGTGGCTCATAACTGTTACCTGTTTAAACAGGCAGGTAACAATTCATGCTCTGCTAGATTGCTATATCAATCAACCTGTTATTGCGTTTTCACAAATTCAGCCGACAGACATGCATAAATACAGTTTATGGACACCTGTCTGACTACAAATCAATATTTTAAGATGGAGCAACAAAACTGATTTGAATCCACAATGGGATACAGGATTCCTCGAATAATATTACAGGAAATAGATAAGCAATTACACTGAAGGAAGCAAGATAAAATGTCAATTTCAGTACCCAATAACCTTGCAAAGAAAAAAACAACTCTTTTTTTTTCCTGTTTGAAATACTTCTTTGTGAGAACTGGATTGAATCACAAGTAATCATCTTTAATAAGCACCAAATCCAAGGCCGAACAAAGAGGACAAACTTGAGAGGAAAAGATGGGAACTGTGGCAGGTGGAGTGGAGCAGCCCATCTGGATGAACAGCACGCTACAACAGGAGTGAGCTCTACCTGAGTGTGCGTGGGTGGGATGTTCCTGCGTCCGTAGACCCCCAGCAGAGCATTGTGCGAGAGCGACAGATTGAACTTGACATAGGTCGGATGGTGCACGGTCATGTGAAACCTCCAGAAGAGGCCTGGCGGGATCGCCTGGCTCTGCTGGGTTCCGATGTCGATCTCGCCACGGTCGATGGCACGGCCCCTCACCCATTTTTCTGCAAGTGAAAAAAACCCAAAACACAGGTGATACAATTTAGTCACATTCTGGAGATTTATCAAGGTGGGTAAGAAGTCCTATTCACGATCACAGGAAGCAATTAATAACCAAACTAATGTCCTATAACAGCAGTGAGATCTGCAGCACAGCTAATTAAGTGAAACTGAATAGATCTCCAAATGACTAAGTGAAAGTCAAAAAAGCATGTTTTCAAGGAAGTAGGCTTTGGCAGTCCTTTGGATACACTGTGCATAAAGACGAACTGCTTTAGAAAGGGAGTGTTGGGTCTGAAAGCTGTCTACCGGGGCTTTGTCATGTGCTATATTAGCATCTACTAACAAGAAAAAGAGATGTGTATGTCAGGATGTGTGTCAAAGAAAAGAGAAAACTGGGAATCAGAAAAAATGAGGAGGACACGCACACACACGACCACATGCATTCACAAACAGACCCATGGCACACAGATAGTGTCTTGAGTGAGAGCACGTCTTTGTGTGTGAAGAGAATAGGTCTTTCTTGCAGTCCCCTGGCCATCAGCTCCTCTCCTCTCTACGTAAGCCTTTATCAAGCCCCAGCCCTGAGTCTTTTGTGTACAGGGGCAACCGAATCTCTCCAGCGCTCTTTGTGCTGGCCTTTATGGAGAGATATATCTCTGCTTCTAAACTAAGATGGAGGAAATATGTTGACAGAAGGGAGCCAGCCAATCGTTACCACCACAAAGGCAAAAGAACAGTTAGGGGCAGATTCATGGACGAGTCTGCCTGCTCTCAATCCATAACGCCCGCAGCTCCACCACTCCATTATGGCGACACCATGCACACCCACAGGCCAGCCGGCATATATCACATGTGCTGTCATGCTGAGAGGGAGCGAAAAGTGCAGGTCTGGGAGGTACTTTTAGCAATGCTGGAAGGGGCTTAAGAAAGGGCAGCATATGTTTGACTTCTGCAGGCCTGTCCTGCACGCCACTTGGTTACATGTATTAAGGAGTCCAGACCTCTTAATGCGTGTAGCCGAATAATTTAATCATAACAGAGCAAGCAGAAAACTCTCTCAAGGCGATAATGTGATCATTAGTTATACATTCTTGACATCAATAAATGAAATACACACATATACAACCTTAATACAACCTTATTGATGTACCCATGTTGATTATGGACATCTGGTAAAACACTGAATCTCCATATATTATCAGACTTAATTTCTGAAAACCAAATATTTGCAATTCATTTAGTATTATGCAACATCACTGGCCCTTTTAATACTGCAATAATTTAAGACACTCAAGCAGGTATTCTACACCTCGGTCCGCAGAAGAAGACACCTGTCTGGTCCAGGTGGATATTTCTTCACATGCAAAAGGAGTCATTTCTCTCCACTGTTGCCCTGTGCTCATTTTAATGATGGCGTTGTATGATCAACTGGATCTCAGAATAATGTATTATAATTGGATGGTGCTGAACTGTTTTTAATTTGACCTTAATTGGACTCTACTGAACTGAACTGAATTCCTATTTACTACTCTATGCCATACTATTCTATACTATATCTATTAATTACTATTTATCTATTAATACTATTTATCTATTTAATATAAAATTAAAGAGATTGCATAAAGAGTGGTTTGATAGTAAGAGGTAAGAAAGAAGATGATTTGAAAAATATTTATCTACATTATCCACTTGCACTAAATTGGTATCATTCTCATAGTGCAGTTGGAGGCCGCACAAAATCTGTCCAGGGGCTGCAAATGGTCCCTTTTGGACACCCCTAATTCACAATAATATAACATATAAGAGCAACATTTAAAACATTTTTTCTATCCTTTCCACTTTACATGGTCTTTAAGTATTTGCATTAGGAGCAGAGATGAAGTTACAGCATATATGTGAGAGAGGAGTGACTCTAAAACAGGGTTTTCATATTTTAAAGCAAAGATCAAAATAATGATGATCATATTTTTAACTGTCTTTTGTATCCTGTGTTTATCATTAGCTAACTTTAACCTTTCCTGTGTATTCTTTAAAGAGTGTTGATCCTTACGTTAACTCTGAGATTTCCAAATATAGCATGTTCCATGAAAGTGGTTCCAGTAAGTTAGTTCTACTCTATTCAGCCTTCCTATTATCTGATTCAAGGCTTGCTCTCTCTGCTCTCTTGCATCCTGAATGACCTGCAAACATATTTTGATATGCCAAAAATTATCCAATGTCAGTCACAAGCTGATTTCTCAGTGCATCTTCACTTCTTTACAAGTGCTGCACAGTGGTGTATCACTGTGATCATTTTATGGTACATCATTATCTTCAGGTAGACCTTCCACATGTACATTTCCTGTAAATAGCCTCAGAGCTCTTAGTGGAATTGCTCTTTAAGTCACATCAATATTTACTATTCACCAGGAGCAAACGACTTGGCATGTCTCTTTTCAAAGTCTGTAATCCTGTTTTAATATTGAGCCTGAACCTTTTGAAATGTCAAACAGCATACTAATAAACACAAAATGACTGCATTTATATTTCTTTATATTATAGCCGTTACTTTTTCAGTTGCTCTCAAAAAAATATGCTGATAACTTTGGTGACTAAAATTAAGTTTGCTGGTATGCAGCAGGATAGTAGGTATGAAAGAAAGAGCTAAAATAAAGCTAAAATAAATTTTTAGCAAAAGAGAAAAAAAAAATCCAGATAAGCCTGTTTGAAGTTTATATTGGTCTTATATTAGACTCTCCTCCAAACAGAGAAATGCCCTAGCACACTTAAAGTATGCATTCACACACTCCTGCCAAGTCTACCTCAGCAAACAGTTCCTTTTAATGTTAATCCACACTTTCTGTGTATGGTTACAAAAAGTATTAAGACCAGCAGAGGGTTGGATATCCCCAAAAAAGAGATCTTTTATTCAGTTCAAGATGAATGGAACATGAATGGGGCAGGGCAGTTGGCAGAACACTGACAGCCACACAGGTGTACAACACTGGTGGGCAGATGAGCAAGCAGATCCCAGGACCTCCTGATGCTAATTGCTGTACAGTGCCTCTCCGAGCCTGACGCAATGAGGGGACAGAAAAGTGTCATTCAGGTCAGCTGATGAGAGGCAGGCTGTGGGGAATAAAATGGAGATATCGAAAAAGAAAACACAACAGGAACATGCCTATAAAAGTGGGTGGCAGTGTCTTTTTACAGTTGCTGATGCAAGAGAGGAGGAAACCTTTGATGCTTTTCTTTAATTCTGTCTCATCAGTGAAGGGTAATCCTGCAGCACCAAGAGGGTGAGGGACTGCGGCATAATGCAAAGTTCCATTTAAATAAAAAGAGAGCCCTTCCAAGCTACTCCGATGACTGCTGTCAGTCAGCCTGATCTCAACACAAAACCCAAAACCATCTTTTAAAATCACAAATCTCTGCGCATTTCTTCCTGGCAGGAAAATCAAACACGAGCTTAACTGAACAAGGCAGTATGCAAACAGGGAGGTAAAATTTCTTCACGCCTTGCTGTTTCCTGGCTTTATTAAGGGAAGAAAACAGTTCAAAATTCACACCTAATACTGGTTATTAGCAAAAAAAAAAAAAAAAAAGATAAAAATAAATGTTATCGCATGAATCTCCTCTTGTGCTTTTCATCATTAGCTGGCAAGCAAAGCAATTTGTGAGCAAAACATGTGTGAGGTTTATTTAAGAAACATGAGTTGTTTTTTTTTTTCAATAAAGACGCGATTAAAGGGCTTCTTGGCTTCTTCATGTCTAACATCAAACAATAAAGCAGCCTTGACAGAAATGATTAATCATTAGTGCACTTCTGTAAACTAAATAGCCTGCATTATATTAATGATCCTGTTTCAGCCAATTATGCAGGTAGTGCTGCATGGTGTACACAAAACATAGCTGTTGCTTTGAATTGACACTATTCAGTTCTACTTTAAAAACAGATGAACAGGCTGGGTTATTATCCCCAAACCAATGGACATCAGGATCATATTTGATTTTTTAAAAAAAATATTTATTTTCTCCCAACTGCTCTCTTTCTTCTGTATGGTTTGTTCATAAATTATTATATCTATACAGGGTGTAACGGCATAGCTCAGTGGTGGAGCATACATTTAAGCTATCATTCTTGATGCACGTGTCCTGGGTTCGATTCCTGGCCCTGGGGTAATTACTGAATGTCTTCGTGTTCTCTCTCTGTTCTTCTTCCAGTAATCTGCTCATTAATAAAGGCCACAAGGGCCAATAGATATTTAAAAGAAACTGACATCTGTCTCACAAAACACTATCCAACTGCTGTTAGCATCTGACTTCTGGTAAAGTGTAAGCCATTATTAAGAGCAGGTGGGTGCTGTAAGTTTGACCATCTGTTGCATCTGTGTTTGCATAGGCCATTAAAAAATGAGGCTGAAACAACGGAACATGGGCCCTACAGACAGTGTAGGTGTGAGTGGCTGTTAAATGAGTTGCACACAAAATGGGTGCTCACAATGCAAAAGAATTCATCTGCTTCAGAGCCTACCATTTGTGCTAAACTATAGGAACTTTTTTAAAATGAGTCTCAATGACACAGGTGCTACGCCTTTCACCCCTTTCCTGTGTTGTACCTTTGCAGTTTTGGTCATGTCACACCAGACTTTTTTGGGGGTCTGACAATTTATCATGTTTCATAAGACTCAACTGGCTCAAATGAGTATAAGAACCACACTTAAGCTTTTCAGGAAGTAATTTACTGTTACAGTGAATTATAAATTTTTAATATTTTTTATGATTAGTTGCCATATAATTAGTAAAAATACTTAACTACAAAGAAAAACAAAGTCATATGCCATGGACATAAAATGGTGTGCTTAGAGTAGGTGTGTCCAACTTCTGTCTTTAAGAGCTACTGTCCTGCAGCTCTTCATGCTCCATCATAACTGAGTGAAATGAATGCCTCCTTACTAAACCTCTGCAGAACTTCATGATATACTGAGAAAGTAATTCAGCCAGCTGATTTAGCTGTGTTGGAGCAGGAATGCATCTAAAAGTTGTAGGATAGTGGCTCATGAGGTTGAAAAAACAATTAAATTTTTTTCATGACATTCAAATTTTTATAGTTGAACCTGTAATTTTTTTATAGTGAAAAATACATTTATATGCAAGAGTTTAAGTACATGCATACAAATGGTTTGTCTATGGACAGAAACTGAAAGTAGGAAGAGACAAATGGCAATACATAGTTCCAAAATGCAGGTACGAATTCGGAAAGAGGCAAATTGACCTGCACCTCTTTTTCAGAAACTAAAATACTTTGATTGATCTCACCTGAACTAAGCAAGTATACACTGATTACAAAATCTTTAAAACAAAGTTTGTGATCTGTGAAACCCCCACCAAAAATGTGTTTGGTCTAACTTCATGAACTGAATTCATCATGACACCCCTAATGTCTATGTGGATCTTGTGTTTTTAAAAATCGATGTGAGTTTGCTGGCCCATTTAGCTCTTTCAGCTCAGGGTTTCATGTGGCTGTCCGCATAGGTGTGTGTGTGTGTGTGTGTGTGTGTGTGTGTGTGTGTGTGTGTGTGTGTGTGTGTGTGTGTGGCTGGGTGTGTCAGGCCAGCGAGGAAGAGGAACTACATTAGGACTTGGGACACGAGGTCTAATTAATTCCTCTTGCCTACGGGTTATTCAGGTAAAACAATTACACCTACAATTTATTTTTCAATACACTGTCTTGGCAATTAATGTTATTACCCATCATGTTGTAATGAAGCAGAGAACAGCAGTACTCTACTGTCAGGGTCTTAGTAAGGGGACACGTCTGAGGGGACTGAACCATGTATGTATGTGTGTGTGTGTGTGTGTGTGTGTGTGTGTGTGTGTGTGTGTGTGTGTGTGTCTAAAATAGTCAATACTGCCCACGTGTAAATCATGCATGTATCAGTTCAGACAACATTAATACTGTTCCAAATGCAAGAGAGATTTAGTTTGCCGCAGGACGAATAAAAATATCACAATGGGCAAGGTCTCTATAATTACTTGGATTCAATTAAGGGCCTTTTGAGCAGGTGGCTTAATAAGCTTTCAGCCTCCCCTCTCCACTGTGCAGCCTAATGAGTGTCAGTCAGAGTCAGGAGAAGATAATGCTCCTGGCCCCGGGGCCTTCTATTACTTCTACCGTCTGTCTTCACCTTCTACCATCAGGCCTCCGGTTACATCTGTGACAGATATGTCTAGCTGTTCACAAACTCATTCACTGCTTGACACTAACGCTGTTACATATTTAACATGTGTTGCACAAGATGGCATAAGGATAAAGTATTCAACTTTTTTTCTTTTTAACTGAGCTTGAGCAAAGTTTATAATAAGCTAGTCTGGCCAGATACTTAATGCCTGTAAGTCAGTGAACCACAGAGTGAATTCTTTCTTCTCAATTGTGTCATTACATCAAGTGAAAGTAAGAAAAATCACTATAAGCTTTTGTAACAAGATGTTTCGATTTCCATGTAATTTTAAAAAAAGCTTTCTAGATCTTTGACTTCGAGCATTGATCGGGGGACATTTAAAAAATGTTAAAGTTCATGTATAATCTTTTGTATCTTGGTAGTAAAACTGTCAATACAGTAAGAGTGAAAAGTATACCTGATAAATTAAACTTTTAAAAACTACCCATGAAGCAGAAAGACTGCCAAATTTACAGATAAATACAAAACTTAATAAATGGCCTAATTAAGTCATTAATTTGGCAAAAAAGAGCTTTAGAATATGATTACACTTTTCAATGTTGCATATATTCATAATTGCATTTTACTTTGTGTGATACTTTATCATTGTGGCACAATTCCAATTTAAGTAATTTATCATTTAATTGTCCAACTTGCTTCTTATATATTAATTTTACTTGTTAGTCATTTGTTATTTGATTACTTTTTTTTTTTTTTAAAGATTTATTTTTACTTAGTGGGAAAGAATGTTAACATGCAATGCTAGAGGAGAAGAAAACTGATCAAGAATTGCAAAGTGATAATACATTCTGAAAGATTTACCTCAGAAAATTCAGTTCAGTTAAAAATACTTTATTACTCCCAAAGGGAAATTAAATGCTGATGTAACTCATATTGTCAAAGTGTCTTGGATGATATGATAAAAGAGTTGTCAATGCCAACAGCTGTGGGCAGGAAGGATTTCTACACTCTGTTGTAGTGTAACATTTTCATGAAGAATGCTCAGGGTTGTCCGCAATGTTTTTCAATTTATATAAAAATATATAAATATATTGAAATATATTATGACAGATGGTTAATTTATTAGAAATATAATAAAAAAGATGTTCATAATCAGTTCAAATTCAATTCGAATTCAAAAATTATTTATCTCAAAGAGAAATTAAATGTTGATGTAACTCATTTAATTAAGGAGCTATTATAGATGGTGATGGCTGTGGGCAGGAAAGATCTCCTGCAGTGGTCCATTTTACAACCAATCTGAAGAAGCCTCTGACTATGATTTCCAATGACAGTCTCATGAAGAGGATGGCCAGGGTTGTCCATAATTGTCTTGATTTTATCCAAAATCCTTATTTGCATCATCATCTCCAGAGGTTCCACAGTCATCCACAGAACAGGACCAGCCTTCTTTATCAGGTATTGAGCCTTTTTAAGTGTCTGGTTCTGATGCTGCTGCCCCAACAGATGATGGCAGAGGAGATGACACTCTCTACAACAGACTTACCTGCAACATCTTGCTGCAAATCTTGAAGGATCTTAGCTTCCTCAAGAAATACAGTCTGCTCTGTACATTCTTGTAGACGGCTTCACTATTGAATCTCCAGTCCAGTATGTTGTCTAGACGAACACTGAGGTATTTATATTCCTCAACCACCTATAACGGCGTCTTCAACTCCAACTCCACGGCAATAAGCAAACTGCAAGGGGTTCTGATATGTGCTGGTTTGCTTACTCAGGTGCCCCAACATGAGTCTCTCCAAGACCTTCATGATTTGGGATGTCAGGGCAACAAGTTTATAGTTGTTGATAACTGATGGGTAAGTTTTCTTTGGTACCGGAACCAGACAGGATGTCTTCCACAACAGTGGTACCTTCTCTGGGATCAAGCTAAGGTTGAAGAGGTGTTGCAGAATCCCAGAGAGCTGCTCTGCACAGGCCTTCAGGACTCTGGGGCTGACACCATCTGGACCTTCAGCCTTGTTCCAGTTCAGTCTCTCCAGCTGCTTCTTCACCTGACTTCTCGAAACAGAAAAGTGGGAGTGGGAGGCAAAGTGAGCAGCAGCATCTCCTGATTTGGTTGAAGACAAACTAGTGGAAGGCCACTAGAAGAGTCCATGAATGAGTTCATGATTGAGATGGAAGATAGAACATCTCAAGTGTGACAGGAAAGCTGTGGGTCAATGGAGGGTGGGATGTCTGTTTGGCTGGAGGCAGGAGGGGAGGATGGTGAGTTTGTTCCTGAACTGAACCTGTCGAAGAATGTGTTTAGCTCATTTGCTCTGTCCAGACTTCCATCTATCTGATCCTCTTTTTGCTTGAAGCCTGTGATCTTCTCCATCCCAAACCACACATCTCTGATATTGTTCCTCTGCAGTTTACTCTCCAGCTTCTTCCTGTACACCTCTTTGCTGTCTCTAATCTTGACTTTGAGCTGTTTTTGTATACTCTTCAATAACCCTCTGTCTTGCTCCCTAAAGGCATTTTTTTCCTGTTTAACAGTTCCTTTAGCTCACTGGTAATCCAGGGTTTGTTTTTAGGGAAGCATCTCACTGTTCTGGTGGGGATGGTGTTGTCCACACAGAAGTTTATATAGTCAGTCACACACTCAGTCATGGCATTAATGTCCTCTCCATGTGGCTTGCAAAGAGAAATCCAATCGGTAGCACCAAAACAACCCTGTAGGGCTTTTTCGGCTTCGTGTGACCGCTTTCTCACAGTCCTTTTTGTTACAGGTAGTCTCTGGACAAGAGGTTTATATTCTGAGCAGAGAAAAACAAGGTTGTGATCTGATTTACCCAGAGGAGGTTTTGGTTTGGAAATATATGAATCCTTGACATTTGTATAAAACAAATCCAATGTCTTGTTTTCTCTGGTAGAGCAGCTGACAAACTGTTGAAACGTTGGCGGTGTGTCAGAGAGTGAGGGATGATTAAGATCACCAGATATTGCCACAAAAGAATTGGGGTGTTGTGTCTGCATTTTAGCAACAGTGGAACTGATGACTTCACATACATTGTTGCCAACAGCTGAGGGTGGAATGTAAACAGCTACCAAAACAACACTGGTGAACTCTCTTGGCAAATAATATGGACGAAAACTTACTGCAGGATCATATTAAACTATTTTTAAAAGTAATTGTTTAACATTTTGGGGGAAAAACACTTATTTCTCTGCAGTCCAGACATTAAACTATTGTTCAACGTCTGGACTGCAGAGACGACACTTCACAGTAACGTGTCTTAGGTGACACTGTCTGTTGACAAGCACTTCCTTCCTTTTCCTGCTACTCTTTAAATGTCTTTCCCCCCGTATAGCAAGGAAGCCCGGCAGAGAGACGTTGGAGTCGGGGATATGATCCTGCAGCTATGTCTCAGTAAAACACATAACACTGCATTCCTGATACTCTTGCTGAGTCCTTGTAAGGGCTTGAATTTGTTAGCTAACGAGCTCACGTTGCCCATTATGTTGGATGGCAGAGATGGTTTGAAGTTCCTCCTTCTCTTTCTCTTCTTTGCTCCTACTCTGCATCCACAAGGCCTCTTTTTCAACTCCTTTGGGATTTCTGGCTTCAGTTGTCATATTATTTCTGCTTTTGCAATGTTAATCAGCTGCTCCCTGTTGTAAACCACCCTGTTGCTATGGTTATGCATCCTATCCTAACAAACGAGCAAAATATAAAAAAGTATTGGGAAAAATCAGTCCAGCTGGACAACATCCAAGACAAGAAGGAACAGTTGTCCAAAAGAGCATTTTTTTTTTCCAAGAAAAGCAGCAATTAAATTTTGAAAAATGAAAAAAATCCCTGAGCGGCACAATTTTAGAATTCCCATATTGAATAGCTGAACAACTGTCAAAATCTCTACTTTTATTCTTTATTACATTTATTTGTTTTATTTTATTCATTTATATGACACAGAAAAACTATATTTAATGTTTTCTGTCTTTTTGAAAATATCCCAGAGAGTATTCTGTTTTTTTTATTGCTCTCCATTATTTTTATGTGAAATGTAATCTTTAACCTAAGTGGGGAAACATATCAATAAATACTTGGTTTTATTTATGTGTTTCTTGGTAGAGTCACTGAACAGTGAAGCATAAAATTAAAGAAAATTAAAGAAAACTTACACAAACTTGACTGTTGAATAATTTTTAGGAAACACTAAAGCCAAAGAAGATTACTGTATTTAGTCAATTTATCACAAAGATAAACACTATTATTTTGGACTTTGATGTTGGAACCCAAGACATCAATCTGCGGCTTTAAAAAAAATTAACAGTGAATCCTAAAATGCTTTCTGATTAAATGACTCATCTACACTGTAAATACTGACTGCAGCTTTAAATTATATCTAACTTGTCCGGCAATGCTTTAATAATATGTTTTCTATGCAGGCTGTCACATGCAGACATGTTTATGCTCTCTTGACTTGAGGAGCTCTAGCAGAGAGCTCACTAAATGATGTATGCTTTATCTGCATGTGTGTCTGAACTGTAAGTATGTGCACGTGTTACACCCTGAGACTGTATCCCAGTGTGAGAAAATCAATGCATCCGCTGTTACATGGCCCAGTCCATCAGCGTCCGTACACATGCACCAACGCACATTGCACACACAATCTGACACATCCTTTCTCACTGTTTCTGCACACATACCCTCTACACATCCTGACTCCCTTCCACCCTCTCTGCACGCAGGCTGGAATATTGATGTGCTCTTTAAGAGCTCTCCTTTCTGTCTGTGTCACAATCCATCCATCTACACACCATTTCTAACCACACCATCAGACGGAATAAAAACAGTTCAGAACTTGCTCTCCTATCGTACAGTGGTTTACACAATCATCACACAGGCTCAGATGGCATTCCACAGGCTCTGCATTTCATCATCTTCACATTATAATGAAGCAATATTCCTCTCTACTATATGTCAGTTTGTATCATTTCATGATATTAATAAATCAGACGTTCCACATTGAGTGAGATATTATTCCCACACCCTGATGTACTTCATTAAGGCAGGGAATCCACTGACACAAACTTTCTTTTCTGGGCACTTCTGCTTTCATCTGCACCAGAGGGATCTCTCTGCGTGGGTGCACATTTATGTGTGTGTGGTCATGTCTGCAAGCTCTCATGAATGCATGTCAGATAAAGAAATAGAAACCAGAGTTGGTGTATGCATGCACACCAGCTTGAGGTTGATTATCATGGAGTGAGTGGCAATTAATGTAACACTAATTAGAAAAGCTTTTATGTGATGAGGACTAAGAAGGGGCTGCCAGTTGATCTCCAGAAAAGCTGCAGGAGAGAGCGCAAGAAGAACATAAAACGCAGCATGTATGGCTTGACAAGACAGTAGCCATAATCCAGTTGACACAACATGTCAATTAGTGTCTTGCACAGTGGAGGGGGCTGTCTCAGAAAGGTAAATTAAAATTCCCTTTCTTGGGATCCTGATTTGGGCAAAGATCCAACACATCAAACGAACAGAAAAGAAAAAGAAAAAAAAAACATTGAGAAACCCCATCTTCGTGGCATTGATGTTGATATAAAAAAATAACACAGCTAAAAATTCCTGAACAAGTATACAAGAAGATTACTAGCTCCAAATCATTCTGCCAAGATCATTTCATCTCTCCCTACTGTGCCATCATATCAGAAACAAGGAGGAAGTGATAACTATGCTCCTCCAATCAGCCTCCTCTGCGATCTTCATATCCCAACTGTAATGTTCTGTTTATTGCAGTGCATCAAATATAAAATAATTTATTTCTCAATAACAAGGAAACATTTACATCTTGGTTTCCAGTCTTTTTCAGATAAGCCAGAGACATTTGTTTTATACAGCAGGAAACAAAATAAGTATTAATGCGCCAATGTTTTTCACTGTACAGATATTTCTAATGGGGCTGTTGACATTAAATTCACACCAGATGTTAGTAACAAAAATCCAAGCAGCCAATATACATAAAGAAATCAAAACAAATTAGTCCATAAATTAAGTTTCATGTAATACAGTGGAATGGCAAAAGGAATAAATATTGAAAACATTAAAAAAAATAAATCTACAAACAGACAAAGAGTCATGAAACCAACTGAAATTTATCAGTATTCAAAAATCAATCATACCCTGTCCAGTGCAAATTTGCATCTAATGGTTTAGTTCAAACTAATTGCCTATAAAACTTGTCTCATTACAAACATATTGTTCAAGAAGCATTCTATGATGTGACAAAGCAAAGAGCTCTCTCAAGACATTTGTAACCTTATTGTTGTGAAACATATTGATGGGACTGGTTACATAGGGGTTTTCATATTTATACGTACTTACTTTTTTCTAAAATTCTACATGTTTCAGTGAACTCAGTTGGGACGGTTATCTGCAAGTGGAAAGGACATAATTTAACGATAAACCAGCCACAACCAGATTATTCTTTCAAGATTTCTGACAGAGGAGTCAGAAGAACATTCAGAGGGGTTTACCTCGAGCCAGTGACTACCAATGGAGATCTTCAGAAAGACCTAGAAATAGCAGGTACAGTTTTTCCATGAAAAACGTAATGTACTCAAACTCCATGGCCTCTATGGAGATTCACTGCTGAAGTACTCTCCACTGCTGAAGAAAAATCCCATTTAAGATTGTTTCAAGTTTACTGCACCACATTTATGCAAGCTAATAAAATACTGGGAGAAGAAAATTTGCTCAGATGACACCAAAATCATCACTGTGGAGAGTTATTACACATCATCCCTAAAACACCATAGTCAAGCTTAGAGGTAAGAACATCATGGTATGGTGCTGGATTTCAGCATTTGGGTTTGGGATGTTAAGAAACTCAAGATGGAAAAAAAGATGGACACTTCAGCAAAACAATAATCACAAACACAGCCAATGGAACTCTTAATTATTTCCAGAGTAAAAAAGATGAAGTTGAAAAAATAGCTGAGTCAATCATCTGACTTGAATCTAAGAGAAAAACTTTGGAGAAAACATGAAAATCATAGGGAACAGATGTGGCACCTCGAACCCTCAAGTCTTGAAAACAGTTTGCTAGGGGAAAATTGGTCAAAATCACACCCAAGCAAGTAGTTTCTGCATATAGAAGACATTTAAAGACATTTATGTCTCCTACATGTAGAAGCTGTCATACCTGAAAAGGAAATTAAATCAATTTTGGTAAAGATGTAAAATAGTTATTGAACATGCTATTTCACTTTATTTGACATAAGTTATGGAGCAATTTATGGTTAAATTGTGGATGTATGGATTGGTTGAGTTGTTGCCAACATTTTGTAAATTTATCTCAAACTGCCTCATTAGAAATATATTTACTGAGAAAATTACAGACATTTTTTAATACTTATTTTCCTTGTTTAATATTTAATGAAAAGTCAAAAAGGTGATTTGCTTCTGTCTTGTGTTTTCATCAATTATTCTTCTCTCCTCCCAGTTTAACTCTGTTCCCCTTTGCACCATGACATGTTTTATCCTTTCTGCTCTACGCATCCTTCCTCTCACCATCCTCGGTGGTGTAATCTTGGGGATTGTGTGGTCTCTCGGTGTGAGAGGTGAGGGGTAGAGCAGGATGAGCGTGATAATCTGCCACACTGGATTACAGCCTAATCTTTAATCTCTTTGGCCCTCCTCTGCCAGGGGACCACCTCCACCGTGCCAATTTTATTAATCTAAACTCCCATGCATCAACGGCTTAGCTTTGCCCATTTTGATTTCCCAACTTTCATCAAGCGTGTAAAGCAATAAGAGTTGAAACAATAGAAAGTTGTGACGCAACACTTCCAAGTGAAAGTCTGTGACCCCTGTACAGTCTATAGGAGAATTTAGGTAACAATGAGAGTGTTAATCCTTAAAATGTGAGGATTCATCAAGAATAGTTGCTTCAGGGATGTCCCAGGTAGCCTAAATTGCAGAGTGCTGCAGTTTGGCTCGCACTTTCTCTGTATAAATGCTGCACATGGGTTTTGACTGCCTCTGATATAATATCTATCAGAGTTAGACCAAGCATGAAGGTTGCTATGCCCCATCTGACTTCATGACCTGAAAAACTCACAATTAATGTCCCATATCATGGGGTTAAATTGGGGCTAAAAATTCCTCTAGATAGATGGGAGAAGGCAGTGTGGTGAAGAGCGATTCTCGCCCTGCGATGGGTAAGAGGACCACTGATTACCCAATTACCTACCATTTCTAAAAAATATGTAATCAGTTCAGGGTTGATTTCTTGTCTGGTGTCTCTGTGTTGAATTAGATCATTCAATCTGCCAATTGCATTGTAAAAACAAAACACTGCCCTCATGTAACATAAACTGAAATTTGTACCAAATATTTCAGTTGCATTTTAGTATTTTGAATCTTTCAACTTAGTGACATTTTAGACTAAATCATCTGTGACACAATTAAAAGTACCCCTAAAAAGTCTTTTAAAATAATTTAATCTTAAGCCATTTTTAGTTATACTTTACTTTTTTCATTAACAAGAATTTTTAGTAAAAATATTATTAGTAATCTATAACTTCCTGTTTTCTTGAGGTATAAATTTGAAACAAAGCAGAGAACACAGTGACCTGTTTCTTTTAGCCACTAGTCACTAGACTGGACAAGGACCCATATTTATCTTGCCACTAATCACAATGAGGACAATAAGGAAGGTAAAAATAATCCCCAAAACTCACTGTTAGTGAACTGAAGCAAATAGTGGTATCTTAGGTCACCAAGTCTACATAACTAACATAATTATTAGACCCTATATACATGCCAAAAGTTGTTTGGGAGTGATGCCAGTAAAAAGTCTTTGTCTTCCCTTTTCAACCACAAACTGAAACCATGTGCTATGGTCAGATAAGACTTAGATTCACAACAAACCTATTCACAGTTGCATCTCTTGTTCAGAAACAACGGTTGATTACAAGGAATCTCACCTCATTCTTACTATTAAGCATGGTGAATGTTCTGTGATCCTGTAGGCCTGTTTCTCTTCCAACAGCCGAACGTTTTGGCAATTTTTAACAAACACAAATTTAATGAAAGAACAAATAAGGGATTAACATTGGGTCTTACAAAAAGACAATGATCCAAAACATATGAGAAATCAACGCAGAAACGGTTCATCAACAAAATCAATCTTCTATTGGTATTTCGGTCCCCAGACCTCAAAACCAACTGCTGGGGTGAGCTGAAGAAAATGGAGCATAAGAGAGTACCCCGGACACCAGATAGTGGAGAGCAGGGGTGTCAAACTTATTTTCATTTTGGGCCATATCACAATCAAGAATGTCTTTAAAGGCCAGTTGTGATGGAATGTGTTGATAAAACTACCTATTAACAAACTGCTGAAATATTAATAAATAACTGTCTCTGCATTCGATGAGAATTTCTTGAAATTAAATAATATAAAACATCTTTTCACCTTGATCTAATTTGGCATAAAACAGGTAAAACTGATGATTTGTTTAGTAAAACAATTTTAAAAACACAACTGTAATCTTGAAAATTCTCTGGAGATATACAGCCCCCTCAATGGATTTATTTTCTGATAATCAAAAACATCTCCATAGTTTTTTTTCACATTGGTCAAACCACATGACACCTCCCTAACATTTGCCTTTTGAGCGGAATGGGAGAATATTTTGTTGGCATTCAGTTCCGGTATAAATGACTGCAAAATATATTAGCTCTGGCTCCAATCAGAGTTGATGGGAACACAACACCAGGGTACACATGCTAATTTTCAATGAGCCTGCCTTGCCCGGGAGGCTACAAAATGGTGTGTGTGTGTTTTTTTTTTTCTTTAATGAAACACAAATTAACTGACCTAACATCTCAGACGTCACTTTGAGCTCTAGCCCTCAAAGTGACAGCAACAACTCACAAAAAATAAACAGAACTGATTGATTTTCTCTTCTCTGCAAGACAGCTTGGCAGCTCACTCTCAGTCCCGCTGTGTGAGGTAGAATTCCACGGCCCAGTCAAGATTAATAAACCCATCAAATTATCTCAGAAAGTCCTGATGATCAGAAAATGCAGCCCAACACAACCGGCAGGATGCTGTGTCATGCCATCTCTTCATGTTGCCTTGTTCTACAAGGTTGTGCACTGGGAGGCTGTGGTACTGGTTATTGGAGGTTTTCCAGTTCACAGTGTAGCCCTGAGAGTGCTGAGGGTAAAGAACTTACTACTGGCACTGGGAAAAGGTTGTTCTTAAGTTTTAACTGGTACATCTGTGGTTTAAAAAGCACACTACATCTGATTTGTTCTTTTTGTAGACTTTTGTTCCTGTTTTTTGTTTAGGCATTGCTTTTTTGACAATTGGATGCTATAAAGCTGGAGGGATTTTTGCTCCTACTATTTTACTTTTGGGCAGTTGTTATGATGCGCAACTGTGGCAACAATATGGTTTATTTTTTACAGCTGGGAGCAGCTGATAAGTATCTCAAAAGCTCAAATAATACCTCAACTATGACCCCAAATCCAGTTGAAAATGAGAGTTGAAAATGAGGCTTCATGGCTCCAGAGCAGGAACAAAGAGAGAAGAAGGAAGTTCAAGCAATCTCCTCCATCAGTCATAATGGGAAAGCATCATATCCCTGACTCAAACATCTTTCTGCCCAGGTTTATAAACATAAAGCCAGTCAGAGGTTTAAAGAGGAGCAGCAAAAACAATTGAGGCGGATTAGCAATGTTTGTCAACAACTGATAATGTCATCTAGGACATGTTACTGTGAAATATTGTCTCTGCTGCCCAGATGTTAAGCTGTTAGCATTCTTGACAGTCAAGTATGACAGTGATGAGACTGTCCTACAGCAAATGTGTCTTTAGTCAGAGGCTTTTCATAATTGTTGCAAGACTGACCACTGCTGGAGATCCTTCCTGCCCACAGCATCAACATCCACAACGACTTTTTGAAGATACTTGGATTAAATGAGTTACGACATTTAATTTCACTTTGGGACAAATAAATTATTTTGGAATTGGACTGAACTGAACATTAAGTTGTCATTTAAACTGAGGTGAAAAAGACTATTTCCTTGGTGTTAGAATGTGTGTAGTGTTTAAATAAATGACATTTAAAAGAAGAAAAGAAAAGAAGCTAAGAGAAGAAAAGAAAAATAGATAGGTTCCCTTTATAAAACATGAGAGCGAGGAAAAAGTCTTTAATTACTTAATAAAAGTCTCTCTCTCTCTCACACACACACACACACACACACACACACACACACACACACACACACACACACACACACACACACACACACACACAGAATCTATATGGTGTTATTCTAGTGACACTCACCAGTCAAAGTGTTTCACAGTAGAACCACATTCACTCATAGGCAACTTGAGGTTAAGTGCCTTGCCCAGGGGCACATCGACATGTGTCAGGAGGAAGCTGGAATTGAACGTCCAAATTTCTGATTGTCAGATGAGTTGACTTTACTTTAAAGGACCCAGCCTACCCGGTCTGGATGTAGGCCAAAGTGAGCAGCTGTGAAATTAGATGATCTATCCTTCAGATTTATTCCTGCCCTTACCTATCGACTAGCAACCATGACAATGTTGAACATAAGCTAGTAAAAATGGACCTTGAAATCTTGTTGAGATTTTGTTGTTATTCATTTAATCCTTTTTTATTAATTGCATTTATCAATATAAATATATATATATATATATATATATATATATATATATATATATATATATTTTTTTTTTTTTTTTTTTTTTTTTTTTTTTACAAAAATTATATTAAAAATTGTGTCTATGCAAATGACAAAAGCCTAACAACACAACGACTTTCAGCTTTTAATTTTTGTACGACAAGGTTTTAACATGCTTTAAAACTGTACTCTTCTCCTGCTTCATCTGCTGTTGTTACAAGAACATAAATCTCCCGTTCGGCCACAATGAACCCTAGGATAGGGTGGGCTGCGAAGGATATACCAGACCCATCCTTGGAATCCGGGGAAAAGAAGGACCCATTTGTGGGCCGCAATTGGAACAGCCTCCGTCGCATTGCTGTGATGTAATCTTTAAATGCAGTCTTGGAAGGATACAGCCCCTAAATTTGGACACACCCTTTGTGTCAAAGAATGATTCTATTGTATGAAATTAACTTCCTATATTCACACTCAAGGAGTGTGAGCTTGTGTGTGTAAGAGAGAGAGAGACCTCACCTCTATCACCCGTGTATGTGTTTTCAGGGTTGAGTGTGTCCAGCAGGTGGACGGAGCTCGTAGGTCGGAGTTTGCCGCGGTCCTCCTGTTGATGGTCTGCTGAGCTCAGGCCATTTTCATACAGCTGGTTCTCACCGTGTCGCAGATGCCAGGTCAGGCCTAACAGGTGGACCGCTGGAGACACACACACACACAGACACGGGGAAAGAAAGTGTGTCAGCCACAGGGGAAAAAGAAAAGGAGAGATAAAAGATCATCATTCAAGGCATGCAGAGGGGTGTGTCTGAATCCCATTTAATGCCCATCTTAGAGCACTCAGTCTCTTTATGCGCTTATTAGTGCCAGCAAGCGATGGACAATTAGCAAATACACACAAACACAGACGGTGTCACACACAGATTCAACTCGTGCACCAATACGTGCGCACGTGACCACCGAACGTAGCAGAGGTGGGCAATTAAGGCAGATCTTCAGAGCCTGAGCCTAGGGCTGGTATTAAAGCGTTCACACAGTCTTTTATGCATGACTAATGATGCTTTGAAAGCTGCTGCCGATTCACAATCCATATGGGGCTTTTAAACAACAAAGGGTGAGGAGGATTCAGGATTCCCCCTCCCACTTGTAAAAGTGTTTACTAGGACAACAATCCTACATGCTGTCAAATAAGAAAAACCAACACCATGCCTATTAAAAGAAATTAATTAACGTCTTGCAAGACTATCAATAAAATAAAACATTTATCTTGGTCCGGCCAATCGTGAGGTTCTTTTCACCAAAGATTGTGCCTCAAAATTGCTTTAGTTTAGCACTTTGAAAGAATCTGTAAAGGTTATGTGCCTTTACTGGTGGGAAGAACAAAGCGAATGAAATACATCATTGCAGTTTTTTTTCTCTCCTGACACATTTGGAACATCAAACAAAAGCAAAGACTCAAATCACAAAGTTGTGATGTGCTGGTGGCAGTCAGAGGATGGCTGCTGCATGCAGATCAAGGTGCAAAACTTCTAAAGACTTCAAACGTCTCCACCGTCTACCACTGCCTGCCTGCTGATTGTTGACGCCCAGAAAAAGCACTAGACGCCAGCCTGCCTAAAAATGGCTGTTTAGAAAAACAAATCTGAAATTATTTACAGTAAAACCAACACAATCCCATTGTCCCATTACTGCATGCTCTTTGAATGAGCGCAAGCCTGGACACCTCTTTATACAAACACAGGTGCACACCCACTATCTCACCCACACTCACTCCCCTGCTGATGAGGAATGCCTAATTAAACCTCCAGATAGTTCAAAGCCATTTGCAGTTACTTTTCACTGAAGCAGAGGGAAGCGAAGAAGAAAAAAGTACTATTTTTTTCAGCAAAATACAGCAAATGAATGATGAGTTCCAAGAGGATCACCAAAGCATAGTCCCTCACTGCAGTCTGTCATCTGTTGGGATTGGGAAATCATGCATTTTGACGCTGCAAGTTTTGAGTGGCTCACACCACTTTGGGTTCAGCTGTCTACTCATGCACAATGTGAGCTCTTCAAAGCATAAACACTGACGATTACCAGTTCCACGAGAGAGAGACGGCATGCATCATTTAGTTCAGACTAATTAAACTGTCAGACGTGACAAGGCCAGACGTGTGCACACGCACCCATTTTCAATGATCTATCCCCCCATTTTAGAAATATCTCTTTTGATTTCCGGTGCAGTTCTTCGTTTTGTGTTTAAAGATGTAGTGTCAGGGATTTTCTCATTAACACACTGCTGTGAAATTACTTGTGATGAGTCACTGTGATGATAGAAGAGAAAGAAACTGCTAAATAAAATTGTATGACAAACAGTAACCCAAATGATCTGCCTTGTACATTCAATTTCATGGATTTAGTTTCAGCACAATCCATTCTAACCACCTGGTGCTGAATGGACTACATCATAGGCAGACAGGTGGAAAAAAATAGCAAGGCTAAAGAGAAACTCTACAGAAAAATATACTGGTGCTGCTTAGAATCACATTTTTATTTAAGAATGACAGACGAAGAGAGAATCCAGCTGAGATTTCCTTCAAGCTACAGCCCATTATCAGCTCTCTTCATTAGGATTAAACATAAAATATACTATTGCACCGCCAAATATGGGTTTGTATTCATCATCACTGTTCGAACTGCATTATATTTCGCACTGGAGTGGAACAGCCTATCATGGTTTCATAAATTAGTCTGTGAGAGTGCATTGTGAGGTATGACAAGTTATTCCCAAACGAATGTAGTTAGCATTTCCACCGTTTAGCTTCTCCATGTTCCACATTCTTCTCACTTCCTCTCATCTGAATTGCCTTTCCTGGTCCTCTTTTTTCCAATACTTCCCCCTTCCACCCATCCTCCCACCCACTAGCACCATCTCTTTTAGCCAAGTATAAGCCACTCTAGTCAGGACTCTGAAGCAACAGTCCTTAGCAGCTCTCTTGCTTTCTCCTCTTCACCACTCCACACCTTCTCAAAAGCCCTTTGGATTCTGCTCTTGCTCATCACTCTTTTGTTTCATGGCTGTTAACCTTTCGCAAGAACACTTGGCGTCAGTGGGCACCAAGCACATGTGAACACATCCAAAGAAACACAGGAGCAATGAGGGTACAAGGATATGATATAACTTGTAATAAGACAAGTGAGGACATTGTTTTTCACCTGGCCAGGCAGATTTTGGGCATAAAACTGAGTACTTGTGTGTTGTAGCTGACAACAGCTAACTGTGTATATCTGGTATGGGATCAGAACTTAAGGGACTGCTGGGTTTTGGTCTGTGCTTTATCTTGTATTTTGGGTTGGCATCTGCTCCTCTCTACTGCAGCTGTTTTTGTCTGTGTCTGCTGCGTTTGACACCCTTTTTTTTGGGGGGGGGGATGCTCCCAGGTTTGGAGGGAGACTAGTTCGTTTAACTGGTGTCTTTATAATTGTCATGGCTGGTCCAATTCTCTGCCCTAGGTAGGGCCTGATGTGCCATTTCATTTGCCTCCTTTTGAAGAGCTGCCACTGATACAACAAAGAATCAACCAGAGTTGCTATCCTACTTGCCAAGGTTGTCAGAAAACAAAAACTATGTAAAGTAGCTAGGTTGACCTAATGGATATTATACATTTCCACGTTTTATTCTGCAATTTTATAGTGTTCTTCTGAGGTCATGTCATATGTACAACAACTTTTAACATTCAAACACTGTAGAAAATCATTGTTTTGCTAAATATCAAGAGCAGAGTAGCAATGGTCCAGGAGTCTGGTTGAATAGCTGCTGCTGATTGGCAATAGAAATACTGTATCTCCAAGATATGAAAAAAAAAACAAGTTTAAAATGTTTTTTTTTTTTTTGTCTTGACATTTATTGCTTGACCAAGCTGACAGAGCAGTTGGCTCAGTTGAATCATACTATTGTCCACAAGTACACCTTAAGTTTGCTATTGTCAAATGAGCAACTACATGTGTTGGATTTAGTTAAATGAAAGGACAAACCTGATGAACCCCAAAGGCGTGATGTAAGTGAATCAAAACTCCCACACACAGCTGAATTAATCCACAGTTGGGTATTGATGTCTGGCCTTATATTAATCTAGCTTCAGTACTGCAGGGCAAATTGCCAAATAAAGCTGTTATTGCAATAAATTGCCACAAGGGATAACTTGGAATTTAGCCTGACATTTGGGAATAGTGGACAGATGTACTGTATGTACTATAAATATGGAGCTAAGCTCAGTTAGAAATTTTTTGCTTACCACCACTAAAAATATCAGATTTTTATGACTCAGTTACTTGCCCTTCTGTAAAACATTTAAGATTTCATCAAAACAACATTTTAGGAGATAAATTTCAGGATGGAAATAAAAACAAACTTCACTTTTGAACACCCAGACTTTTCTTCTTCTCCTTTCCGTGGACACATAAAATACATACAGTCACCCAGAAACACTCTCATACGCAGCATGCAGCCATTTATTTGAGCAGCATGTGCCCAGCATGAACCCTCACAGTTCCTGTCTTATCTCCATGCCTGTCTATCCATCCATTTCTCTGCGTCCATCTCTGACTCTCTTGTGCTTTTGCAACGAAGAGCAAAAAAGAAAGAAAGGCAAGAAAACCATCACACATTAGAAACAGACTCAGAGTGAGTCCAGTCATTATAACTGGAGAAGGAGAAGAGAAGCAGGCACAGTGGCGGCAATAAGCAGCAGTGCAGAGAGCTAACAGACCGGGGCTTTCGAGCACATGAATCATTGATCAGTGTGACAGTGAGATGAGTGCCAGAGGTAATAGGACGGTGATGCTTGGGTGTGTGTATGTGTGTGTGTGTGTGTGTGTGGGGGGGGGGGGGGTTCTTGCTGTACCATCAGCTTCCCCTCCGAGATGAGTGCTAAGGGTAAGGGCAGGAATACAGGCAGAGACTGAGACAGTTCACTGTTAAAAGGCAGAGCCTGTTTGATGTGACTTTTACAGATCCACTTAAATAAGAAAAGAATCCAGGAGCTGGAATTGTGAGTAAGGTAGCAGGAGAAGGTACAGTGCAATGCCTTAGAACTGCAACAAACTTTTTGTCACATTCAAAAACGACAAACTTCAATGAATTAGAATTTTTTTTTTTGTGTGTGACAGACCAACACAAAGTAGCACATCACTATTAAATGGAAGAAAAAGGATACTCAAAAGTCACCTAATTAGTCAATAGACTCTAAATGTGTGTCATTTAGTCTCAGTAGGAATACAGTTGTTAAGTGAGGAGCTGCAAGATAAGTCATTGTTGAAAGAAAGCCAGAAGAAATCCTGTTTGCAGTTTGTTACAAGCCCTTTAGGGGAGACAGCAAATAGTCAGATGAGACCTGAACACACCATCCGCCATGATGACACATTGTAGTGGCAGCATCACAATGTGTGGCTCACTTAACATTTCAATAAAATGCACTGTTGTTGAGGGTTGTAACACATCAAAATGTAAAAAAGTCAGTAGGTATGAACTATTGCAGAGCAATATACATTAACAACTGCGTGTCAAAGGCACATTAATTGTATCTGTTGAATGGGACCGTTTTAAACAACAGCTTGGAAGAGATGAGTTTTCCAGACAGTCTGTTTGAGCTGTTGGAAGCAGCAATAATGTTGAGCTGCAGCCATAGCTGCTGTTGTTGCTGTTGTTGTCAGGCTTGTGTGTGCCTCTAGATGAGATAGAAAGGATTGTGGGCTCAAGTGATGATTAAATTTCACACTTGTGGCGAGAGAAAGAGTAGGAGATAAGGAAAATGTGAGTGCATTGGTGTGTGTGTGTTTGTGTGTGCATGTGTGTGCAAACCAATTTAATGCCTTTTACACAAAGTGCAAGTCCTGGGCTTCGCTGCAGGGCACAATGGGTGAGATTGACTGTGAATATAGTATCCCATCAATATGCATTTCAGCCAAGGTAGCACTGTAGTCAGTTAAAAATGATTTATCAATACTCTCACACAAGCCAAAACACACCCAAGCTCTGATTGCCACGTTCTTCTCACTTGCAGACATACAGCTAACCACAGACTAGATTCTGTCTGACAACCAGAGACTACAGCTCGCTTTGCCCAGCAGCAAACGCTTTCAAGAGCATCTGTCATTAGATTCAGTACGTAGTTTAGCATATACAGTAAAGGCAGTTGCTCATCCAAGTTGTGTGTGGCTGTGTCAGCCTCCAGCTAAGCCTAAACTTCTGAGGGATGGGAGAAAAAAAGGCAACAAGAGAAAGAAGAACAGAGGGAGATAAAAGACACAAAAACACAGTGAGAGAAGAGAGACAAATGGGGAAAATAAATGTAAAAGAGAAGGACTTCAGAGCTAATAAAAAAATTAAAAAAAAAAAATCAGAGTCCAGCTTAATATCAGAGTGAAGACTGGGGGGCCACGGGAGGGGGTCTCTCCTGCCCTCCCACCTCTCTGCCTGTCGACCCTTGCCTCACTCTGAAAAGGAATAGATCCTGAAGTGGTTCCTCACTCTCCTCCATCAACTCCTTGAAAGCAACTAATTCCACTGTCATGACTGTTTAAGTGTGTCTGTTTGCATGCATAAGTGTGGACTCGTTTGACATTTTAATTCGAGCAAGCAGAGGCTCAATCTCCTGCCTCGTGGAAGACATAGCAACTCATCACTTTGACCTTGCTCCTCTCGAACGCGAAGCCTTATTTGGATAAGGGGATAAAATGGCAGAATGGGGTGAATAAAGAACTAGAGGAGGAGGTGACACTCCTCTCATCTCGAATGAAGAGGTTTGCCATGAATCCGCATGTTTATTTACCAGCCGAACTTGTCGCTGTTATCTGGTTAGTCACAGCAGAGACAGGGCACCACATCTAGCACACCACAGCTGTATTCTTCATGCATCTCGTTCTTGTTCTCTCATTTCAGAACTGATCACCCCTCCTCTCTCTTTTTCTGTCACATTCCCCCGCCTCCTCCTTCTCTCAGCCTGTCTCCCACTCACCATCTCACTGACTCGGACCTTTTCTAAAAGCTGAGTCACGTCGAAGTAGAAAGTATGCGCTTGTTTGAATGAGCAGGACATTTGTGCCATGTAACACTGGCTTTCCAACAGACACCACCCACCACCACTGTTGCTAACATACTGTATGGTTCAATCCAAATATGCCTGAGCGTAGGTTTGTCACTGTGTTGGTGTGTTGTCAGAGGGAGAACGTATCAGAAGGGATAAGAGAGAAAAATTGAATCTAGATGTGAGTTCTCGTGCACTTTCCATGCATGTCTGTGTGAGCGCGTGTTTCTGTCTGGTGAACTATTGGAGCTATCTGGGTTATTTTCCAGCAGCCTCTCTGACCTTCTGGAGACATTTTACCAAAGGGCTCCCTCACCATTCAGAGCTTTCTGAACACCGTCTGTCTAGCCATTTAAAGCAATTTTACCACAGCCTTGTGAGGCTGTTAGGGCAGTTTTAGCAAAGGCCAGCAGGTTTCTTAGAGCTGCGTCGAGATGACCAAAATAGAGGAGTGGAGACAAAGAGAAACTGGACCAATCAATATCAGCACCAATGAGGCATGAAGCAGCAGGCAGAAAGCAGCTAGTGTTGAGGAGCAGGCATTCACACACATTTTCTTTAATACTACGACTCATATATAGATATGAAATCTCAATAACAAAGTCATATGATTCCTTTTTGTGTTTATCAAATTACAATCATAAATTGAAATGTATTTTATTTGGAGAGTGTGTGATAGACCAACACAAAGTACTACACTGTTGTACAGATTGAAAAAAAAAAAGATTTTCTCTTTTTTTCACAAATGGAAATCTGAAAAGTGGGATGTGCATTGTATAGCCCCCTTTATTCTGATATCTCTAAATAAAACCCAAGACAACCCAGTGCCTTTAGAGGTACAGTCAAATAATTCATGTGTCATTTGGTCTTAGTTCAAAACCAGCTGCTCTGTGAATGCCTTAGAGGTTTGTTATGGATTATTAGAGAAGAAAAACCATCATGAACCCCAAGGAACATAGCAGACAGCTCATGGATAAGTGGAGAAGGTTAAAGCAGAGTTAGGGTATAAAATATTATTCCAAGCTTTGAACATCTCACAGAGCACTTATCAATATATCATTTGAAAATGGAAATGGTATGAATACAAACACATTCTCATTTGTCCTTCTACTTCAGAGTTATGTTGTTGACCTGTCACATAACATCCCAAATGTTGTACATACAAGTTTTTACTCATGACATACAAAAGAAAAAAAAAGCCTAAGGGGTACTAACTGACCAATGAGTTTTATTGATATTCAGTCTCAAAGATAACCATTGGCTTTTGATAAATTGGTAAAACAAATTCTAAAAAGCATGAACTTACATTTCTTTACTTCTATCTTTAGTAAAGATGGTAGTAAAAAATTTTGAAAGGAACAGAAACCCACTGCAAATAAAATAAAATAAAATAAAATAAAATAAAATAAACAACAATGACAGAAGGATAGCAAACTTGAAAATAAGATTACATAAATAAAATAAGAAACAATTTCCTCCAAAGGTTTGCTTTTTTTTTTACAGGAGCAGACTACCAGTAATTAGCTGTTTGCAGACAGTATACTAAGCAGTAGATACACTATAAAAACCACTGTTCACATTTATCTTAATACATCCACATATGCACAGTTGCAAACATTTATAGCATGTCAAAGGTGAAAGCCCTGCATATCTAAGCTGTAATTATCCGAGGGATTGAAAAACATCTGCTTGAATAAAGAGAATAAAGCCCTTACACAGCGCAGAACACAGAGGCTGTGGTGTGATTGAGTCACTCTCTGACAGTGCTTTTGTGTCCAACTGCAGTGTGCTGAGCCAGAACACTCCTAATAGATGCTAGTCTCCAGGACTTACTGGAAACAAGTTGCAGGGCCAGTCCTACCCACTCAGCATTACTGAGTAGATAATTGGTTGCCAGTTGCCCCCCTTGACAGAGCTGTACGATGAGGAAGATTGCCGCTGATCGGCTGCAGACAATAGGCAGCCACTTGTTTAAATAACTTTGATGGAAGGTAACATTTCATTAGGCACCATGCCGAATCAGCACCTAAACAGCTTCCTTCTGACAGCCATCACTGGGCTCAGCCGACCCCCTGACATTACCTCTGTACACAATCACTGACCTCCTGCCTTCCATCTGTTATCAGAACAGCTTGTAATCCTCTGCATGCAGACTGAATGAACATGCCGCTGCGTACACAGCATCTTAAACACTAATTCACTTGTTTTGGCTGCTCCTTTGTTAAATACACAACAAAAAAAAATAATGATGGTCAATTTAAACTTTAGAAAACACATGAAGTTTATATGATAATTTGATGCTAAAAAAGTAAACATTACAGATTATCAGATTGCAAGATTATTGCAATCTGATAAAATCCCCTTTTCTGTTTAACACTGAATCAAAGCAATACAACTTTGCAATATTATTTGGAATGTCACAAGCAATGTTTAATTGAGAGGTTCTGTGCTGGTCCATTCTGCTTGTTGGTGTTTTATTTCATGTTATATTTCACATTAAATATTTGAAGCCGTGAAATCCTGGGTACTGAAGGTTATGAGATGGACAATCATTGCTTTTGTTGTTGCACTACTGAGATATGCAATGTGTTAGGAAACACAAATGGATTGTTTCCCTGATCTACTGGACAATGTCCGTTGTACACACTATTTGTGTAATTTCAGCTGTTTACTGGAATTGTGCCATAATGGCGTAGAGCTGGATGGATTGTTACCCAAATACAGTATGTTTTAGGGAAGAACTGATGTTAATCAATTCCAATCAGACCAATGAATATTGTAAAGTTTCTCATTACGAAAATATCACACAAGAAATATTTTATGAGTAAATGTGAAGATCCTTCTCAAGATGTTGACAATCTTATTGTTTCAAAACAAACTGATGGCATTGCTTAGAGTTACATTTCTTAACTTCTAAATGTTCTAGTGAGCACTGTTGTTGCCATAATTCCAGAAATGAAAATAACGTCATTTAACCATTAACCTTCCATGAAACGGTACTCCTAATGCAAAGAGATATAGAAAGATCCCTGCTCACTGCACACAACTCCACTGCTAAAGAAAAAAAAAATCATGCTAAACCCATTCAAAGTTTGCAGCATTACATTTGGACAAGCCAGTGTTATATTGGGAGAATGTGGTCTGGTTAAATTAAACCAAAATTGGACTCTTTGAATGTCACTGCACATATGGAACGGCAATAGTGAACTTTGGAGGTGGTATCATCATGGTATGAGGCTGTCTTTTTAGCATATGGTACAGACAGAGTCATCTTCAGCAAGACAACAGTCCCAAATAGACAGCCAAGGAAACTCTGAACTGGTTTCAGAGAAAGAAAATAAAGCTGCTACAATAGCCCAGTCAATTGGATTCATTTGAATCCAATTGAAAATCTACTGAAAGAACTGCAAACTTTCGAGATCTAAAGACAGCTTGCTTGAAAGAATGGGTAAACCTTAGCCTGGCCATTGCCTTCCTACACATTTTCACTCAATTCTCATCTCCCGTCATTGCTCTGTCTGGGCTTTCTCCCATTGTCTTGATTTCTCCAGTAGAATTTCAACCATGCCAATGAGCGAACAGAAGGAGAAGCTGTGAATGATGACATCAGTTTTCTGCGTTGTTTTAGAATTGTAGTCAGTCTGTCGTTTAAGCAACAGCAGCAGTGAAAGTGAATGAAGCCACTCAGTCCATGTTGGCCATATTTCCAAATATTGAATTAACATTAACAGCCATCTCATTTGCCTCACAACATCTCTCTTCGCAGTGGGGGATGGTTGTTTACAGTGCAGGCAATTTCCAGTAAGGTACATAGCCAACGTTAGAGATCGGGTAATATTTAAAAGTTCAACAGAGTCCATGGCTCCAACAAACAATCGTTTCTCAATAGCTGAGGGTCCAGAACCTCTGTACTAAGTGAAGTGTAGAACAAGGGGCTGTTTTTTTTTTGTTTTTTTTTACCAGGCTAGGTTAACCTGAACACTTGACCAAGACCTGGGAGTAATTTGTTCATGGAGGAGACATCTTGAGGCAATTATTACAAAAAAAAGGCTGTTATTTAAAATGTTAAATACATTTCAACAAGCATGTTCATTACTTTTCTTTCCTGTGTCTTTCTACTGTATTACACATAATTAATAGACACATTTGTTTCCTGTTTCTTTTTAAGTGTGGATTTCTTTGCTTGTTACCAACATCTGAAGTGAATTTCACATCAACAGCTAAATTAGAAATATATAAATGGAGAAAAATTTTGGCATGTTCTATGCTTATTTTATTTTGGTTTGAAAGGCATCAAACCAGTGGCTTAAAGAACAAAATCGTCTGGTTACACTTATAGAAAAAAAGGGAACTGCATGCCAGCTGACATTCCATTATTGTTCTATTTTGGTGGGTTGTTTTACCAGTGTACAGTCAGTTAGTTTAAGAATTGATGTAAAAAAGTTAAATATGTTCTACTTATCCTTTTTTATTTTGCAGTAGTTGAAGGATTGTGGTACCTGGTTGCACACACTAAGGCAAAGTTCCATTAAAGTAAATAAAAGTAAAGGATTTTCTGCACAGAAAACATTTGAACTTTTCCAATTTACACTTGGACTGTCCTTTTATTTATCATGTCTTTGCCCGAGATGGATTTGTTCTAACTCTTTGTCTTTTGTACTTGTAGAGAAATATCAGCCCAAGGAGTATTTCGCTCTGCTCTCAGCTTAGATGTGCTTACAGTAATTACATTGCACCTATAGCAAAACTTCAAATGTAATCAAAAGGAGTTTTTATATGAAAGATGAAGCAATAAATTTAAACTTTAGATTATTTTTTTCACTCCTACTCAGCTGCTACTCCTACTCCACACTTTGTGATGAAGTACTTTTTTAACCAATAAAATTTTAGCAAATCACCCATGAATTAAATGATCTGTGACATGTGTCTGCACAATCCATCATTTCTTTAATGTTTGTACAAAGTACTGGTCTCAGTGTTGTCAACAACAAACATAGTCTTAGCCTGGGCTGGAAAATCAGTGTTTCTTTCATTGGCACAACCAGTGTTCAAAACCTCTCCAACTGGTAAAGCAACCTTCTGTAACCTTAATCTGCATATTCTTAAAAAAAAAAAAAAAAAAAAAAAAAAAAAAAAAAAAAAAACTTACATGAGCCTGAAGCAATTATGCTGGATGGAATGATCACATTTTTGTCTCATATTATGCCCTCAGACCACATCTTTTTAGGCATTCTACATTTTTATGTCCATGAGGAAAGCTCTCCACTCGCAAAATTCAAAATTGTTTGAAGCAAAGATTTCAATTTAATGTGAATTTTCACTGTGAAAAGTGTTGCTAAGTCAGTTAAACTTCAAACTTAGCAGGCTCACCTAATACTAATAGTTTCAAGTGTATCCAACTAAAACAACAACCTAATGCAAACCTGTTAAGATACAAATCCTCATAATTGCCCTTCACTCTCTTCTATTCTTAGTGTTTACTTTGTTAAAGTTTGTCTTCTTCTATTTTTAAAAAAGATCCCTAGCGACTAGAAATGTGATCATGCAGGTATTTTGCTCAATTCAATCCCCTAACTACAGCTTTAGCTAAAATAACATACCTGTTCTCTCCAAATGATTCATGAACCAAAAACCAAAATGGCATCCTCCTTTGATTAAGAATTGTATTTCAATACAGTTGAAATATTATAAAAATTAAATCAATGTAAGAAAAAAACATCTTTTAATATTCTTGCTTATTTCAGTGTGAAAAAATGAGAGATTAAGAGTAGATATAATGACAAATTTAAATATCTGTTAATATGTTATGTCAGATGGAAATAAAACACAATTCTGTCTAAAGAACTGGTAAACATTTGGGCTTTACAGGCAGAGCTCTGACAACAAGACACCTTGATATAAGAAATGAAGTTCAGCTCATTGCCATAAAAGTAACATAACACCTTTACAGCAAAAACTGTAATTTCCAACCACACTGTCATCCAGCATAGACCCCTCTGCTACTATGAAGCTTGCAACACAGATGACACAGTACTGACATGATATTTTCAAGGTAAAAGAGGAATTTAGTTAATATTTTTAGTTTTTTTATTATTATTAATTTTCTAGCAAACCTATGAACCTGTAACTGGAACAAATTACAAGTGCCAGGCCTTTAGTATTTGACCTTATGGAATGGTTTTCTTGAAAAACTCATATAGTTATTACATTGTGTTAGTAACTGAGAGGTCCTCTGTTTAAAACCATGTCATTCTGCTCTTTGTCTCACCCAGATATAAATTTAGGCTTGAAACAAAAGTATGAAAATATGTTCAAACACTTTTACTTTCAGACTAAACTATTAAAGCATTGTTTAACAAAATTTTCAGGAAAAAAATAAATGCTTATTGGATAGGCAGCAAACAAGAACTTTTCTTCATTTCACTTTCCTAATGTTAAATACATTTTCACGAAACACCCGTTTTGTTTTTTTCCCCCAAAGTTTATGATAAATATCAGATGTTAGATAATCTTAGATAAATAATAAGGGTATTTATAAATATTTAGCGTATTTGCTGCAGGTTAAACTGTTTAGCATTAGCATGAAGGAAGCAGTCTTCTTGGATAGTCTTTGAATAGTCTCTTTGAAGCTAATGATGCTAATTCTAATATTTAGGCATTTTGTCTACTGCAGATTTTACTATTGTATATGTTACAATTAAATTTAAAATTAAACTGTTTTTTCTGTAGTTCCTCACATTTGAATATTTATGTTTTGCTAGCACTAGTTTATATGCTGCTCTCCACTAAAACATTTAGATTTTTTATGGTTCTGTTGTAGCTATCTGAGAATATTTTCTATTGAGATTTTCAAGCAGGTTTGTGTCTTTAAGTCCATTGGTTTATCTTAACATTTATACTATACTGATAAAATTATTGAGTCAGTCCACCATGTTAATCAATTTAGGTGATCCAGTAACGTTAATGGCCACAGGTGTATAAAACCAAGGACCTAGGCATGAAGACTGCTTTACAAACATTTGTGAAAGAATGAGTGGCTCTCTGGAGCTCAATAAATTAAAAGGGGCAATATTATGTGCTTTCCAGCCACATAGAATCACTTTATAGTGCAATCAAGTAACTAAGTTACCTTCAGTTGTTATAAAAATGCAGTATTTATCAAATATGACTCAAAAGAAACTTGACATTGTAATTTAATGACTTCAAATTGGGTCTGTGTCTCTTTAACAAAGTCCTGCTCTTTCAACACTCTACCTTCAAGAAGTCATCACAACATCGATCCTCTATTTACACTTTAACAATGATTTTACTAGGGATGCACTGAGAAATAGCTCATATAATAAACTTAGCAGATGCGCAGTTCCACAAGGTGTTTGTTTGAAGACGGAGCTGGGTCAAACCAGGCGTTTTGCACAGCTGAATGGCTGCCATGGGAGATTAAAGGATTTCTCAAACATGAATGAAAGAATCAAATCAACACTCCAGGTATGTTTTTGATGAGGGAAATGACATTATAATATGATATAAAGCTAAAAAAAAAAAAAAAAAAAAAAAAAAAAAAAAAAAAAAAATCAATTTTACACAATACTACTCCTTTAAGTGTGATATTGTGACAGGATGTCACCATAAAATGAGTCCTTACATTAAATTTTCTTGACATCAAACCCAGGCAATTGTTATTGGTTTAACATTGTGGAAAAAAGTTCAACCAGCAGTCACTCAAGCGAATGAAAAATTACATAGTGGGAGATGACAAGGGGCAGAGCATGTAAAAAATGCAAACTAATGTTTCAGTAGCTACTGACCTCCAAATCTCATGTGGTCTTCAGATTACCTCAAGAACAGTGCCGAGAGAGCTTTATGGAATTGGTTTCAGTGGATGAGTTGCTGCATCCAAATGTTCCATCAGTAATTAAGAAATTACAATTTTTGATTGTTTTTCCAAGGGATGAGCTCAGCCAAATTCAAATTCAATTCAAAAATACTTCATTTATCCCAAAAGGAAATTAAATGTCGATGTAACTCATTTAATTAAGGAGTTATTATAGATTGTGATCTCCTTTAATCGTCCATTTTACAACCAATCTGAAGAAGCCTCTTACTGAAGTGACTCTGTTTTCCAATGACAGTCTCATGAAGAGGATGGCCAGGGTTGTCCATAATTGTCTTGATTTTATCCAAAATCCTTCTTTGCATCATTATCTCCAGAGGTTCCACAGTCATCCACAGAACAGGACCAGCCTTCTTTATCAGGTATTGAGCCTTTTTAAGTGTCTGGTTCTGATGCTGCTGCCCCAACAGATGATGGCAGAGGAGATGACACTCTCTACAACAGACTTATAGAAAACCTGCAACATCTTGCTGAAAATCTTGAAGGATCTTAGCTTCCTCAAGAAATACAGTCTGCTCTGTCCATTCTTGTAGACGGCTTCACTATTGAATCTCCAGTCCAGTATGTTGTCTAGACGAACACTGAGGTATTTATATTCCTCAACCACCTATAACGGTGTCTTCAACGCCAACCCCACGGCACTAAGCAAACCGTAATGGGTCCTGATATGTGCTGGTTTGCTTACTCAGGCGGGCCAACATGAGTCTCTCCAAGACCTTCATGATTCGGGATGTCAGGGCAACAGGTCTATAGTTGTTGATAACTGATGGGTGAGTTTTCTTTGGTACCGGAACCAGACAGGATGTCTTCCACAACAGTGGTACCTTCTCTTGGATCAAGCTGAGGTTAAAGAGATGTTGCAGAATCCCAGAGAGCTGCTCTGCACAGGCCTTCAGGACTCTGGGGCTGACACCATCTGGACCTTCAGCCTTGTTCCAGTTCAGTTTCTCCAGCTGCCCCTTCACCTGACTTCTCGAAACAGAAAAGTGGGAGTGGGAGGCAAAGGAAGCAGCAGCATCTCCTGATTTGGTTGAAGACAAACAAGTAGAAGCAGAAGAGTCCATGACTGTGGTAGAGGACACAATATCTGAGGTGTGACAGGAAAGCTCTGTGTCAAAGGAGGATGGGATGTCTGTTTGGCTGGGGGCAAGAGGGGAGGATGGTGAACTTGTTCCTGAACTGAAGCTGTTGAAGAATGTGTTCAGCTCATTTGCTCTGTCCAGACTTCCATCTATCTGACCCTCCCTTTACTTGAAGCCTGTGATCTTCTTCATCCCTGACTGCACATCTCTGATATTGTTCCTCTGTAGTTTACTCTCCAACTTCTTCCTATACACTTCCTCGCTGTCTCTAATCTTGACTTTGAGCTGCTTTTGTATACTCCTCAATAACTCTCTGTCTTGCTCCCTAAATCTTCTTAAATTGCTCCATCTCACTGTTCTGGTTGTCCACACAGAAGTTTATATAGTCAGGCACACAGTCAGTCATGGCATTAATGTCCTCTCCATGTGGCTTGCAAAGAGAAATCCAATCGGTAGCATCAAAATAACCCTGTAGAGCTTCTTCAGCTTCCTGTGACCGCTTTCTCACAGTCCTTTTTGTTATAAGTAGTCTCTGGACAAGGGGTTTATATTCTGAGCAGGGAAAAACAAGGTTGTGATTTGATTTACCCAGAGGAGGTCTTGCTTTGGAAATATATGAATCCTTGACATTTGTATAAAACAAATCCAATGTCTTGTTTTCTCTGGTAGAGCAGCTGACAAACTGTTGAAACGTTGGCGGTGTGTCAGAGAGTGAGGAATGATTAAAATCACCAGATATTGCCACAAAAGAATTGGGGTGTTGTGTCTGCATCTTATTAACAGTGGAACTGATGACTTCACATACATTGTTGCCAACAGCTGAGGGTGGAATGTAAACAGCTACCAAAACAACACTGGTGAACTCTCTTGGCAAATAATATGGATAAAAATTTACTGTCAATAGTTCAATACCTGGAGTGCAGAGATGACACTTCGCAGTAACGTGTCTTGGGTGATACCATCTGTTGTTGACAAGAGCTGCCAATCCACCTCCCTTCCTTTTCCTGCTACTCTTTAAATCTCTGTCTGCCTGTGTAGTTAGGAAGCCCGGCAGAGATGTTGGAGTTGGGGATATGATCCTACAGCCATGTCTCAGTAAAACACATAATAATGCATTCCCAATACTCTTGCTGAATCCTTGTAAGGGCTTGAAGTTCATCCAACTTGTTAGCTAGCGATCTCACATTGCCCATTGTGAAGGATGGGAGAGATGGTTTAACCTTCCCCCTTCTCTCTCTCCTCTTTGCTGCTGCTCTGCATCCAGGATGCCTCCTTTTCAACTCCTCTGGGATTTCTGGCTTCAGTTGTCGTATTATTTCTGCTTTTGCAATGTTAATCAGCTGCTCCCTGTTGTAAACCACCCTGTTGCTATAGTTATGCATCATAATAAAAGAGCAAAATATAAAAAAGTATGGGAAAAATCAATCCGGCTGCATAGCATCCAAGACAAGACAGAATGGTTGTCCAAAAAAGCATTTTTTTCCAAGAAAAGCAGGAATGAATTTTTGAAAAAAGAAGAAATTTCAATGAAAGTTACAGAGCTACTCCAGCGTGCTGCCACCCTGAGTGACTCAGTGTTTCTCGATTCTTGAATGCAGTTTCTCAACTTCATAGCCAGGATGGTCAACAACAAAGCATAACGTTGAGCAAGCAGCTCATTTATGATAAGCAATAATATGTTTGGAGCCTTGAGACAGACAAGCAATGCTAGGACATTTAGAGGTGAAATACAGATTAAGAAGGAACGACTCAGCTTCAGCAACAAAGGATTTATTTGTTCAGTAAATTAAAACTATTTAAAAATGAAACTCTTAAATATATGAAAACAGTTAATCCATTAACGTCTGTGACATTACTTCTTTTATGTACTTATATTGAATGAGTAAGATTTTACTCTTGATATATTTGTGGTTTTTTAATTCTACATGCTAAAGCACAAATTTTACTTAAAATGTATAAAGTGATTGTAAGATTGAATTTAATTACATAATAAAGTTACTGTATATTAGACAAGTTGTACAATCCACAAGTTAGGCAGTAATAAATGCAGTAAATACAGCTATATAGTAATTATTCTTGCTTTACATGGCTTTCCAAATGCATTGATAACGCTGAAGTTGTTTACAAACTAATGTTCTCTAACTCTTCAGGCCATCACAGAACAGCTGTATTTATAGTGAGGTTAAATTACACAGAAGTTGCAATGGATTTAATTTATATGGAGTAAAGGGGGCAGAATGCAAATGCAAACCACACCTCAAATTTTTATTTTTAAACAATTTTGAAAACTATGTATCCTTTTATGTCCATTTCACAATTATGCACTACTTTATGCTGGTTTGTCATATAAAATCCAAATAAAATATATTGAGATGTATAGTTGTAATTCTCAAAACTAATGAAAAAGCTTAATGCGTTTGCAAGGCACTGTAAATGTAAAATGTTTACTGGTTCTATCTAACAAGATAAGTGGGTTGTAATCATTTATTTTTGAATATACTTTAGCTTCAGACATTTTCTTGCTCCCAATAGTCATTGGAAGGTGTCACCTCAGGGTCTGGAAAACTTAATTAGGGGGTAATCTGCAGATTTATCTCAAAGGAAATAATCATTTGCAGTAGCTAATAAACACTTTTTTCTCCTCTCTTGTCCACAGCTGGAGCCTGCACTGCGTTTGACCTCTCCGATTAACATTAGGCTTTTGCAGCTTATTCACCGTCAAACTGTGAAACTAGATTTACTGAGAAAAAAAAATAACACACATTAAAGTAATAAACTCTGAGCTACTAATGACTCATTTGGCTCTTTGTGAAAATACCAGGTCCCCTGGAGCAAAATGTAGTGCACACAGCAGAACCATAAAGAAGATCTTGGTTTACAACACAAGTTGTCTGTGTCTGTGTGTGCAATTGGCTGAAATGTGATTTGGCGCTGATTATTGGATTGCAGGGTGCTGCTGACTAACTCATTTCCCTTGCGTCATGAGCTTCTCCCTGTTGCCATAGAGATGGTTATCATTCAAAAATGAATCTTCTTTTCTTAGTTATGATTGAGCAAGTAAAGATTGCAACTTTTTAAAATGGAAAGACATTAATTGTGATGGAAAATACTCTAAATGATTCTATTTTTAAAGCAAGACCCTAAATGAGGCTGAGCATCCACAGTGAGTTACAGGTAGCGCTGTCAGTAGTAATGTTCTTCAAGATTACAGATCCGATCTTAATCTGTCCTCTATCTCTCCTTTAATGCCCCGTTCACTGCCATAATGCCGGTTTCTCATATCTGATGGTCGTGTTGTGCTTAATAACAAGCTACAACTGCAGGAGGGAGGGGTACTTTGGGGGATAAACAAATTAACAAAGCTATTCACAGCCTTTGCCACACCAGGGGGTGTGGGAGGAGTGGAAAGAGGGCAGCATAGGAAAAAAAAAACAAGAAGACTGCCGTAGCTAATCACTACAGGGGGGCATACGTTGCAATCACTTAGGCACAGCATTATCTCAGCAATCATGCATCGTCCTATTGTTGTGTTAATTAGAAACTTTAATATGAGCCATAATATTGTAGCCTCATTATTTGCCCGGTTACTTTCCCCCAAATTAATAAAGAAGCCACATAACTTACCGAGACAGCACTAAAGGAGGCAAATAAATCGAAGAACTGATTCAAAGAGCTATGCCACATGTTCAGAATCAGCTGCAGAGGCTTGATGCCGACTCTGCCGATCACTCAGAGTTGTTAAGGGGCATGTAAGATCAGTAACAAGCTCTGTTACAAGCAGAACCAGGCAGCAATTGTTGCAAGCATAGACAGTTTTGGCTCGATGTCACAGGAAAACTGGAAAAATCTGCCAAATGTAACAGCTGCGTTAACATGATTTTTACCAAGGGGGAGAGAGTGGCCAACACTGAAATGTTTGATTCCAGCTTGGCACAACTGTAAGGGAATATTTCATATTTATATTAAATGTTTGGAGCGCCCAGATTTAGTTAACAACCTTTGCAGCATAAAACTGACAGAACTCACCATCTACCTATTTCACTTTAAAATAAACACATTTGCTTACCAAACTTTCATCAAACAATTATATTATTGCTAAAAGCCAAAAGACTTTTTAACAGTAATACAAGGTAAGGTATTTTTCCACATTTATTACTTACATTAAGTAAAAGGGAAAAGTACAATAAGCAGTACATTTTCTTTAGTAAACTGAAAAGTGTTGAATGTTTGAATCATTAAACATACATCACAATACAACTTTATATTGATTTTGGTGGAAGAAAAACAGGGTTCAATTCAATTCAAATTCAAAAATACTTTATTCATCCCAAAGGGAAATTTAAATGTTGGTGTAACTCATGAGGCCTCAACAATCAGCTGGATCCATGACTACCTGACAAACAAACCACAGTTTGTGAGACTGAAGGACTGTGTGACTAGCCAGGTGGTTAGCAATAAAGGAGTGCCACAGGGGACTGTACTCTTACCATTCATTTTCACTCTGTACACTTCAGACTTCAGCACAAGTCAGACTCCTGTCATCTCCAGAAATACTCAGATGACTCTGCAGTGGTTGGGTGAATCAGAGATGGACAAGAAGCTGCGTACAGAGAATTGGTGGACTGCTTTGTGCCATGGTATGGAAGCAATCATCTTATCTTGAATATAAACAAAACAAAGGAGATGATTGTAGATTTCAGGAGAAACAGGGTTAGATCAAACCCTATTTCTGTCATGAGAGAAGAAGTAGAGGTGGTTGAGGAATATAAATACTTCGGTGGTCATCTAGACAACATACTGGACTGGAGATTCAACAGTGAAGCCGTCTACAAGAATGGACAAAGCAGACTGTATTTCTTGAGGAAGCTAAGATCCTTCAAGATTTGCAGCAAGATGTTGTAGATCTTGTATAAGTCTGTTGTTGAGAGTGCCATCTCCTCTGGCATTATCTGTTGGGGCAGCAGCATCAGAGCCAGGGACCTAAAAAGGCTCAATAACCTGATAAAGAAGGCTGGTTCTGTTCTGGAGACGACTGTGGAACCACTGGAGATGATGATGCAAAGAAGGATTTTGCATAAAATTAAGAAAATTATGGACAACCCTGACTATCCTCTTCATGAGACTATCATTGGAAAACAGAGTCACTTCAGTAAGTGGCTTCTTCAGACTGGTTGTAAAACGGACTGCTACTGGAGAGCTTTCCTGCCCACAGCCATCGCAATCTATAATAACTCCTTAATTAAATGAGTTACATTTAATTACTCTTTGGGATAAATAAAGTATTTTTGAATTTGAATTTAATTTAATCAATGATTGATGATAATGATAATGATGTAATGATGATAATGATTGATGTTGCATCCATCTCAGAACTGTGTGTGAATCTCTGTAGATACTAAAATAACTGATTTTCTTGACAAAAAAGGGCTTGTTTAATTTGAATATGTTCAATGAAGAAGTGGGCACTTAGTGATATAGAAAAAGATGGAGTGAGCATTTTTGCTCCAACATAGGAAACGTGGATTAGCTCTATGGAAGTGAAAGGCCAAAGAGGTCGCATTTCTCCTCACCTACAAAAAACTGTCACTCTCTTGAAAAGCTATTTTTGTTCCAGATTTATTAAACAATTGTAAAATTGGACTTACAGTTAAGTCTAGACTTATTTATACTTCTGGTATTTACATTTAAAGTAATGTTTTAATTTGATCAATATGTGATTTTTGACTGGAAGCAATATCAACGTTTATTTTTTTTATACACAGAACAGTGGGGGTATCAGAGTAGGGGAGACTGGGCAAACAAGTGTTGTGACTTGAATCTAAAACAGAAAATGTGGGGGGAGCTAAAGTTAAGGATGGCAACGAGGCCTTCCAACATCAAAGAGTTGGACCTGATTGCAAACAATGAATTTTCCAAACTGCCATAACAAACATGCAAAAAGCTGGTCAGCAATTGCCATTAAAGTTCCTCTGTTTCTTAAAAAGCATTTGTGTTAAAATCAAAACAAAAACATAAAATATTATTTTTTTTAAAGCTGCCACGCCTTTAGCATAGCTTTGTTATTTTTTGACCGATGTTGGTTCCAATTTAATTCAGAGAAAGACTTCTTAGTTAAATAAAAATAATTTTAAATCTAAAGCTGTCAGAGATAAAATAATTTTGGGTTTAACTGTAAGGCAACTAAAATCCAAAGCTGAGTGTAAACGAACCAATGCAATTCATGTCACAGCTAGCACTGATAGCTGAAATAGGAAGTCAACAGCCAGACCGCCAGGTCAGCTGTGGGTGTTGTGAGCATTTACAGTATATTATCACCTTAAAAGTCCTTCTTTTGTTTTTTTTTTTTGTTTGTTTTTTTTTTTTTATACCTTTTGATGTGTCTTCTGTCATAGTAAAATGTCTGCTGATGTTTGCATTAACTTTAAATTAATACATGTTATCTCCAAATGATTCTCCTGCAAGATCTTCAATTGTGACCATTTTTTTTCTCCATATCTGAGCCAAATTCCACTCTCCATATGTGTTGTATTAGCTTGAAGTGATTTTTTTTATTAGCATGTTGCTGTGGGTAAAATAACATCAGATAGACTTCTGGAGATTGAAGAGTTTGACAGATGTCATTAAAACAACATTTTGACAGCCACATTACTGTAGTATAGCTAAATCTTCTTGAGTAACATGGAGGGATTATCTGAAGAAAAGTGAGATTTGCAAACTACAGCATGGCATATTAAAACATATTTTGCTATTCATGTAACATTGCTGTTGAGAGATACAAAACTGCAGCTTAGAGAAATAATGTTAGTCAGAACCAGAGCAAATATTTCAACCTGAATGTTCCCAGATTATTAATTTTATGAATAACTTTTTGTCAGAAATAGTCTTTTCCCAGTTTGGTGCATGATAATCAGTCTGAGCTGCAAACATAGAGCTTTTTAACCCTTTTATTGGGTGTCATTTTGTTAGGTATCCAAGCTACTATTCTCAGGCAACATTTCTTTTTACTTCTCAGCATGAAACTTTTCATTATAAATTCAGATTCAGGATAGACTCTAAATCACTCCTTCTTTTGTGTTTGGTGGATATTGTGTTATGCACTGACATATTGAGTTCACCTATCCAACTGTTAAGTCATCACTTTTTTGCAACTTTTCACTCTTCAGACTCACTTTTTCTTTTACACCTTTTTAAATATTTCTCTGTTTTAGACATGGAGAATGAATGCAGAAGTATTGTGGATTACATGCCTTAACACAACTGAAAAGGAAAGTTATAAAGAATTATATTAGTATTAGTGTTCACCAATAGTAGGTATTATGATTCTCCTGAACAGTTTATTTTGTTGGCGTACCAAACAGCAGCATTAATAAAGTGGAGAGTGTTGACATACTGTAAATTAGCATGCTACTACAGTTGCAATATGGCAGAGGGCCCTGCAGAAGATGAGAGAAGCTATTGTTTATATATTTAATGATTTTTCATGCTGTTATAGATCCCTGGAAACTGCTTATTAATTTATTTGTTTGCTACTTGACATACAATGAGTTGTAAAAAAAATATTTTTTCAGTAGCATAAATATATTTAGCATGCAATAACTACACACCTCAATGCATGCTGTCAGTCCAATGTGAGTTGAATATATTTGGAATAAATTATCACACTCTCAAAGCAGAATAAATGATTTTCTTTCACATTGCATTATGATAATGAGAGTAAATCTTCAGCTTAAATTTGATTTAATGAGAGATTGACTTGAAATCAATAAATCCAGAAGAAATCTGAATGGTTATTTGATGATGGTGAGAAAATGCAATATCACTGGGGTAAATTCTTTTTCTCTCCTTGCTGTCACTGGCTCTTAATTAATTCATTAAAGTTACAGAATCATTATGTAATGAACCTAATCATGCGGTCGCCTGTGTCCTAACCTCACCCCCACAGACAAAGACATTAAGTCCATGACCACTTTAATTTCGCAACTTGAATTTCTTTGATTTACCGACGAACATGTCATCAATGCTTGCATCCCATATATCTTGGCACGATTACCATGGTGACGTCAACATGAAGATCAATCACTAGCAAACAGGAGAGGAGCATGACACCAATTAAAAGGTGGTGTCATCTCCAAGTCATCGCTCACACTTCTCGCTAATGCACTAATTACCGGGGCTGGGACATTAATGGAATAGCATGGTTCAGCCAAGGGATTAATCTGCATGGATTCGCCTGTGTGTGTGTGATGTCTATCTGTAATGTGTGTATGTGTGTGTGATTAATGCAAACCCCTGCCCGCTCCAGGTCTGACCTTGAGCACCACCACAGGAGGGAAATGAACTGGCAAGGTGAAGAGGTTGGGATATCTGCGGATGGGGCCACGGAGGGGGGCCAAACAGCTGGGATGGAGGGGCCCGATCAAGGTTAAGGAAGACCAGGGAACTGATGCAAAGGGAAGGGATTAACTGATATAGTGCAGAATGCTTGCCATTTTCTGGATGAGGAAACAACTTTAGACCTGTTATTTTAAAAAATGAAGGTAAAGGTCTACGAATATGAAGAAGTAATAAACAATGTTTTATAAAAGTATTCATTACCCCCTGTTTTTTTTTTTTTTTTCTTCAAGTTACAACCATAAACTCCAATTGAATTTCTTTGGCCATATAAGATAGATCAATATATAGTAGTGCATTTCTGTAAAGAGGAAGGAAAAGGATACATGGTTCACAAATTGTAATCTGAAAGGGTCACCCCCTTGAGTACATAGTTTGTAGAGCCACCTTTTTTTCTGCAAACACAGCTGAAAATCTTTTAGAGTATAACTCTAGCAACTTTGCAGATCTGTAAAAAAAAAAAAAAAATGTCTATTCTTCTTTGCAAAACAGCCCGAGCTCCATCAGATTAGATCTCCAACCTTCCATTTATCAGTAAAATTATTGAAAATGCTGTGCTTAAACACTTGGAAAGCTTTCTTACAATGACCAACTGCTTCGATGTTTTTCAGTCCGGTTTCTGTGGTCACTACAGTACAGAGGGTGCCCTCGTCAAAGTGTTCAATGACATCCACACAAATACAGACTATGGGAGAACCACAGAACTGGTTCTGTTGGACCTCAGCACAGCATTTGACATTGTTGACCATGATATATTATTAAAGCAAGTGGAGAGCTGGGTCGGACTCTCTGGTACAGTACTCAATTGGTTCGAATCCTACCTAAAGAACAGGGATTTCTTTGTGTCAACAGGCAACTTCTCATCACAGTGGACAAAAGTCACATGCGGGGTACCCCAAGGATCAATCCTGGGACCCCTTCCATTCAATATCTATATGCTCCCACAACAGGTTAAAACAAGAAATAAGATTAGTTACCATAACTAAGCAGATGATACACAGCTCTACATTACGATGTTACCAAGTGACTCTGAACCCATCCAAACACTGAACAGATGCTTAGAACAAATCAATGCATGGATGTGCCATAACTTTCTCCAGTTGAATAGAAATAAAACTACAGTTATTATCTTTGGACCTAAAGAGGAACGATCTAGTGTCAGGATATAGCTTCAGTTATTACACCAACAAACGAGTGAACAGGCCTGAAATCTAGGTGTAGTGATGGACTCAAACCTGAACCTTCAGAGACACATAAAGACAGTTACAAAGCCAGCCTTCTATCATCTGAGGAACATTTCCAGGATTAAAGGACTAATGTCTCAACAAGATCTAGAGAAACTCATACATGCATTTAACGTTAGTCACATTGATTACTCTATCAGTGTCTTCACAGGTGGACCCAAAAAGTGAATCAGACAGCTGCAGCTGATCCAGAACGCTGCTGCTCATGTTCTCACCAAGACCAGGAAGATAGAGCACATCACCCCAGTTCGAAAGTCCTTACACTGGCTCCCTGTAACTCAAAAATACTTTACTTTATAAATCACTGAATCACTGAAAGACCTGTTGTCATTGTATCAATCTTACAGACCACTCAGGTCTTCTGGTTCTAGTTTACTCTGCATCCCCAAAACCAGAACCAAACATGGAGAAGCAGCATTTAGTTTATGTGCTCCACAAATCTGGAACAAACTTCCAGAAAACTGCAAAATAGCTGAAATACAGAGTTCCTTTAATTCAAGGCTAAAAACCCTCCTGTTTAGAGGTGCATTTGACATTGTTGACCATGATATATTATTAATGCAAAGAGGAAAAAAAAGTCATACGTTGTCGTTATTGTGGGTTTGTGGGACTTAACTTTCCTTTGGAGCGTGATGCTGTCATTTCAAAGACATCAGTGCAACTTAATCTTTTAAAAAATACATCTCTGAACACCTGAATTGGCAATGGAAGGTGCAACATTAACACAAAAGGAAGCACTCCCACACATTCCACTGCTTTAGTTGACTACGACTATGGATTTTAATGAGTTTGACCATGAGGTTATATTACAGATTTATGCTCTATGAAATACAGAGGGAAAGAGTCTTTTGCTTTGTTTTAAACAGCATCATTGCCACAACATTAACAGGATTTAAGTAAAAAATATGCAATCAATTAAGTCTTAATCTGGTTTTGACTAGTTTTATCTGCCCTCATGCCTGTATTAAATGATTTTGTTTGACCACCAATACATAAAAAGCATTATTAAATGGCATTATAAACAGAGACTTTATGATAATAAAAAAAGCTAGATAAATAAAGATATTACAATATATTAACATAGTAATTGTAATATTTAAATGAAAAATACTAACGTCGTTGATTAAAAGTTGTATTTTTTTTTACCTTCACATAGAAATATGTCAGGGTATGTCAGGGATATGTCAACACTGCAGTGCTCATATAGAAAATGGTAACAGCTAAATGTGACCAACTAATAGATAAAGATGAATTAAAGATCTGCTGCACCATGATCCTTGCAATAATTAAATAATCTATGAAAAATTAAAATATGTGTTTTTAATCATTATATATATATATATATATATATATATATATATATATATATATATATATATATATATATATATATATATATATATATATATATATATATTGACATATTGATATATAAACATATAAACATTGACATGTTTTAATTCTGTATCTACATATTTATGTTGTGGTTTCCAGTTATAAATAATTGTTGGCACGTTTAAGTAACCATTGAGTAATTAAGTAACCTATTCTTTATTGTACTGTGGTACTTTTGGGCTTCCATACAATGTCTAGTTATTGCAACTGAATGCGTCAATCTTCAGCACCCCATCAACCTGTAATTTCTCATCCTTTATTCTGCAATAACTTGTACCTCAGGAAAATTATTTTTCAGTAAGTATATAATAACCAAACTTAATTAGCTTTTGTTTCTTTTGGTCTGGCAATTAAAGAACAAAAAAGAACGTAAAAAATAATCCCAACATACTGTAATAATGGCATTTTTCATGCTGTGGTTAATAGAAACAGAAAAAATAACAGGGTTAAGTATTAGGACCAAAAACAAATAAAAAAATTGTTTGGAATGAGTATGAAGTAAATTGCAGCAAAATAAATAAATAATAAATAAATAACAAAATGATGCTAAGCCATGAAGTAGTAGAAAAAACCTGGACTGAATAAGATATTAAAAATATGAGTGGGAATGCCATGAATGTAAGAAGGAGGTTGTTTGTGTTCTATAGTACGTATGTATGGCGGCGAAGAAAAACACTAAATGAACCTGTGTGTGTTTGTGTGTGTGTGTGTGTGTGTGTTTGTGTGTGTGTGTGTGTGTGTGTGTGTGTGTGTGTGTGTGTGTGTGTGTGTGTGTGTGTGTGTGTGTTTGTGTAGTGTTCACAGGATAATTAACGGTTTTCAGTGCTTTGGTCTGGGACAGTTAATTTGCAATTTAAAGTGTTCTACAGGGGGTCACATTTGAAATACAATACTGCTTGAAAGAAACAGCAGATAAATTTCAGCAATCTTGCTTTGATCCCACATCGATAGTTTTTGTTTTGGTTTGTTGTTCCTCTATTTCTTCACCAGAAGAAATGTGTATGCGAAAAAAAACACTTCTTGTTTATGTTTATATGATACTGTCTTGAAGATTTAATGTGGCAGTTTACTGACAGGGCTCCCACTAGCTTTATTACCCATGACCAACACAATAGCAAATGGTTCCATTCAATAGTACACTTAAAAACTTTGTGTATGGTGACTCACCAATGACATATGTGAGGAGCAGGGCCAGCGTGAGGGTGAGAAGTGATGCAGACAGGGCTGTACACTTCCAGTTGCAGCAGCGGTGTGGCTTGTTGAAGGTAAACAATGGCCTGGTCACACTGCTGCGAGGGAGTGGCCGCGGTGGTGGAGAGTACACCGTCCCAGAAGTTAGAGGGTATCCTTGCCCTGCGCCTGACAGGAGGGCTGATGAACCGGACCCCTGCTTGAACAGGAAATGTCTGTGGGGAGAAAAACACAGAAAATAGACTTCAATGACATGAATTTTCCCTGATTAGTTGCTGCTACTACTCCTGTCAATCTTTACCACAGCTCATATGACTGATTACATTTATTTAATCAAAAAAGGGGTTCTATTTTTTTTTTCTGGTCTGTAGCTGTCAGTCTTTTAGTAGGACATGGCATCAATCAGCTCCTACTATTTAATAAATAAAAACTAGGAAGAAATATCTTGATCAGTGGGTTTTGCGTCTTTCTTGATGCTTTTTTTATTTGTTTTGTTTTTCTTGGACTTTGGCTACTTTTTTCCCCTTTTTTTAACTGATCCTGAACAGAACTACTTATTGTACAGTGTGTGCTAAAAAATTAGGAAAGTGGACAGGGGGAGAACAAACATTCAGGCCTTAATTAACAGTATTTACAAGTTGTGTCTTGAAGGAATAGGATAAAAAACAAACATGAGAGGTGCATCATACTTTAGTTGATCATTAATATACCAAATTTTTAGCTATCACCTTTTTGGGATTAATCTTGTTGGTGCTAGATACTGTTTTAGTCCCCAGCCTTTTGAGAAGAATTTAAAGAAATTAGTGACGTCTGTTGAGGTTTAAAATTACTTCCTGAATCATTATAAAATGAACAAGCCAATAATAAACCTTTCTGTAGTTTACTAGAACTGTAAAGGGAGTGCCAACCCAGAGTGAGACTTCTTCCAGGTGAAGCATTTTACAGTATAGCAGCGCTGGTGGTTGTAGAACACTAACTTGGAAAACATTATCATGACAAAAACTGATGGTTGCTCCCAAACTTAGGTTCTGAACCACAGAAAGGTTGAAAAAAATCATCTTTCAAATCATCCCTTAATCCATGTCCTACATCTGTTTTTTATGTCTTGTGTTGAACTGAAAGGTAACAATGGGCTGGGTTAAAGGTGCTGACCAGTATTGCCAGAATCTAATCAGGACTGCATTGTTTGCTTTTGTCTGCTGAAAAAATGATGAAAGTGCACAAGTGGAACTTTTTAATTATGTGTTCTTCTTGTTGTTGTTTTTTTTTTTTTATATGGCTCATATATTGTGTCTGAAATAAAGTAATGAATATGTCATGACAGTATATTATGATACTGATAATTTGGGGGGGGGGGGAATCAAGTTCCTCTGGCTTCTCCCTGTGCTACCACCAGAAATACACCGCTCGGCCAGAAACAACCAGTCAGAGCATGGAGGAGGGTGTTAGTGCTGTCAATCATGCTTGTATACACACTACTCACAACCTCTCTACTTTTTGCTACGCTACAGCTTCTTCTCAAAAGCTAAACAGTCTGCCATGAATCTTCAGGCTAGTTAGCATGGGCACTGATGACAGTGGATAAACAGTTTTCTTGTAATGGTAAGATGCTTCTCCATCATTAGCACATTGAGCAAAGCATACACAAATGTGATTGAGAACGTTAAGACCTTCCTCCTGGCTCTGATTGGCTGTCTAACCGGGAGTGGTGCATTTCTGCAGATGGCAGTAGGAGCACTGGGAGGTGGTGGAGGAGCTTGATATTGTCAAAAATTATGTCTCATATTATACTGTCACGACATATTCATTACTTTATTTCAGACACATTATATGATCCATATAAAAGAAAAAAAAAAAAAAAAAAACCCAACAAGAACACAGTTAAAAAGCTTTTCCAAAGAGGCTCAAGCGCCATTGAGTCCATAGTGACAATTTTAACAAATATCTAAAAAACATTGTTTTTTTTTTTTTAAAGTTACATACTGCAGCTTTAAAGGAATATAAATCAATCAAACAAACAAATAAACAAACAAAACACTGCACACAGCACCACAGAGGTCCACCATCTATGTGCTACATTTTTAGCTAATACCTCTTTTTGATTCCCTTTGTTCGAGCCTACATACTGTGTTGCTGTTTTAGGACTCTTCTAAATGAAAATTTTAAGAAATAAGAGATTGCTGCAGAGGGAAAGTATTATTATTTACAAAGAAATAATCAAGGGCCAGTCATATGATTCAGTTCTGCAGTTTATTAAAACTTCAGGAAATATCATCCCAGAGTTCACACATCAGTCTGTGAGTTTAAATAAAAACACTCCATTCCAGCTTTACCATCTTCTGGCATCCTGGGTTTGGTGATTGAACAACATCATCTTCTAAAACAGGAATCCTTTTATAGTTACACAGAAACTGGCTGCATCTAGTGTAGGGCTTGAATCTTGCCATACTCAAGTAAAAACCTAGTAGATATGGTCATGAGCACATTTAGTTGCTTAGAAGAAATCACAATCAGTGAATCACAAAATAATACATTGACTCAAAACTTTTTCATAAACTGAAACTCAATGGTAAATTTCACAAGAGTAAAGTTGTTTAATGAACTACTAAGTACTAAACATTCAGTAGGTTGTATATGAATGTGAGCTTATTTATCAGGAAGCCAAAAGTAATACCTGAAACTGATGAAAGCTGTTCAGGTAAGGTAGTGCCCATCAATTTTAGATGTAGATCCAGATATCATTCCACAAGACTGGAAAATACAATATTGATATTGGCCATGCCAGAGGTTGTATTCCCTGCTGTCTTAATAATGTGCCTGCTGGCCTTGGGAGATGCTCTTAGAGGTGGATATTCTGAATTTTAGAGTTTACACGTAGCTGATAAAAACTAAGTTTATTCCATTTTTCTTTTTACATTTCGAAGTCTGTATTCACCCTGGTAAAGTGGAGGAAAACCAGAAAATTCTCTGAACTCCCTTGAATGCTCAGTACTGCTGCTATTGCAGCACCTTGTGGATCATATTTGCCTTTGGAGTATTCTAGAATCAGCCCTGGTAGTCCTGGTAACGATTCTAAAACTATGATTGGATGACTGCTCTTTGAGGGAGGTGTTAAGCAAGCTGTCAATTAATTACTGTCCTAATCTTATGAGGTAGGAGCCGTTTTTGCATCTTGTGTTCCATAAACTACATGCCACATGGGACCGCTGCCTGCTTCTTTCTAAAGTAGATTATAGTCAAAAGTTGGGCACAGTCACAGTTGCTGTGCAGGTCTATCTAGGACAGTGGTTTAATGCTTCACCAATTACTCTAGCAAGACACAGGCTTCTTTTTTTTCCTCAGGTATCGTGTGTCTTATTCGGATTCTATTTATGTAAATCTGGACTCGGTGGAATTAAGTCTCACTCCGAGCTACGCCTGGATGAAACTCATTTAAAGGGCCCTGAAGGTTGGAGATTTTAGCTGAGACCCTCTCCTCCTATTTTTTTTTTTTTTCTTCTTATCCAGACGCTGTTGGGTTCATCCATCAAACACACAAAACATTCTGGTCCAGTTTACCAATGCACAAAGCTCTCTAGTTCTGCTAACCCTGACCTGTCAAATCAGCTTTTCCTAAAATGTAGAAGTATATAATTTGGGGGAACTGTTAATATCCCACGTTGTGCAACACTTGTGTGCTTTTAATCTAACTGTGATTTTTAAAAGGTAAGGAATGGATTATCAAAAATTTATAAAGATAGTTATAATCAACGGGAAGTAGTGTAAGAAAAAGCAGTGGGATTCCTTTTGCAATTTACATTATTTTCCCTAATATATTCTGGGACTGGGATATTTACAGTGACTTGCAACAGTAATAATACCCAGTGAAGTTTTTCACATTTTGTCATATTACAAAGACAAAGCTGAATTTGTTTTATTGGGATTTTATGAAATACGCAAACATATCACATCACTGTAAAATGAAAAGAAAATTACACATGGTTTTAAAAACTACTTCAGAAATAAAAACTTCACGAATGTGCAAACATGTATTTAGCGAACAGAGATATCTTAGAATTGTGAGCAAACAGCATTATTAAGCCCAAGGAACACACTAGACAGGTCAGAGATAAAGGGTTAAAGAGAATCCCAAAGCAGGGATAGGTTATAAAATAGTATCATACGTATTAAACATCTCACAGACCACTGTTAGTTTAAACCAAAATTTTTGCAAATATAGTATGTTTGGGACCACTACAAATTTACTAAGCAATACCCACCCACATACAGTGTAAAATCAGGCAAGGAGAGCATTAATAAGTGAAGCAGTACAGACTCTCACAGTACCTTTGGGCGTACAGCAGAGATCTACAGCTTGGGTGGGAGAGTCTATTGGCAGGACTAATATTAGCTGTACATTTCACAAATCCGCTTTTAATGGAACAAAGCCAATAAAAATGGTATCAATGCATTTTACTGTCAAAATTGTAAGCCAAAACAGATGTAAGCATAAAGTGACCTTAGATTTGCTTATAAATTGTAGGCAAATTTAGCAACCAAGATTTGCTCAGATGTAGTTGCTCTGGACCTTCATCCTCATCCAGAAAATAAAGTTTGAGAACCCACTGTTAGTTTAAACCATATAACATCCCAACAAAATACATTGAAGTTTGTGGTTATACCATGGCGAAATATGAATAGGTTCAACTGAATTTAATTCAGTTCAATTCAGAAGTACTTTATTAATCCCAGAGTAGTAGGAATAATTTTCCAAGGAACCACATTAAAGTATAGAACGCAGAGATTCAAATATATATTAAAGCTAGACAACAGTAAATAACTTTACCCAAAATTTCCTAAGAAAATCCAACTTTTCTGATAACACCCCATAAATTTAGCACTCAGAATATTAAACTGCAAGCTCTTATCCTGCCCTTGTCCTTCATCCTTTGAGGAACCCCAGATTTAACCAGGGGGTTTCTCTGGTGCAACCTTATAAGCCACTATTGCAATGCAGAAAAGCAATAATATGAAACAGATTGAAATAGCGTTGGCACCCACGGATCAATGACTTACCTATTCTCTTTGACACATCAAAGCAACTACTTAAGTTATAAGGCTGTTAGATGACGATGGGGCTCATTTTCATTATGAAATGTCTTAGACAGTAGATGAAGATAGGGGACTGAGCTGAAGGGCAATTAATCTGGGTACCATTTCATCTATATTGTGTTTAGATAATGGAGGGCAGAGGCTGGGTGGTGGCAGATGAGAGAGCACAAGAATGGGAGGCCATTTTCCAATTTGGAAAAGTGGATCTAAGCAAAGAATTAATAGAAGTTTCAGCTCATTGTGGCCACATACAATAGTTATATTGGGGTGGAATACTTTCTTTTTTATGAGTGTGTTTTTATGGTTTCCAATCATCATAACAAATGAAAACAATATTTCCGAGCTCCTTGAATTCACAGACAACATGATTACCCCAAGTTACGGTGCACTCTCTGGGGGTTAATGCTGGTTTTGAGTGGGGCACACAGTGTATGTGGAGCGCCAGAGTGTAACTTTGTGCATGCTGTGAAAAGATGAGACGTTGCGGGCTGCTGGTCTCTGAAGGGCCCTCAGAGAACAGGCTATTAAAGTGGGGTCAGACAGCGATGTGACAGCATCACCGGACACCATGTCCTCATAATAATCAAAATACATACACCTCATTGACTCATTTAATCTCATTCAGCCTTGAAGACTCATCTTAATAAAAACTCTGCAGGGTTCTGATGTAGAACTTTGATGATCCGTGTGAGAATACATCTCAAAATAATGTTTTATATATATATATATATATATATATATATATATATATATATATATACATATACATACATATATATATATATATATATATATATATATATATATATATATATATATATATATATATATATATATATATATATATATATATGCAGCTTTTTAAAACATTTTTTTTTACATTACAACCATAAACTGCATTCATTTTATTGAAATTTACTGTAAAAAGCAGCAAAAATGTAAATGTATTTTTAAAATATATATTTGGAGTAATTTGATTTCATTTAGTTCTGATATCGTCATATACAATTCAGTGCAACGAATAGTCTCCAGAAGTCACCTAATTAGTAAATAGAGTCCATCTGAGAATAGGTTAATGTAAATATATACAGTGCCTATAAAACATATTCAACCCATTGGATGCTTGACCATTTTTGTTTTGTGTGTGTGTGTATGTGTTTGCTTTTTGTTTTTACAAATCAATCATGATCAACAAAATTTGGCTTTCTTGAAAAAAAAAAAAAAAAAAAAAAAAAGATTAAAAAAAAAAGATAAAAAAAAAAAACCCTCTTTAAAACAACCTCTTTATTGTCAAACTGAACTGATTTATACTAAATAATGACAAAGGAATAAGAATATTTAACACAAAATAAATGATGGCATTAATGTTCACCCCCTTCAAGTCAGTGTTTAGTAGATGCACCTTTGGCAATCAAAGCACAGAGTCTGTGTGGATAGGTCTCCGTCAGGTTTGTACATCTGGTTTTACTCCATTCTTCTCTGTTAAACTGTTCAGATCCATCATATTGCGTGGGGATTGGCTGTGAGGAGCCCTTTTCAAGTCCTGCCACAAATTCTCTTTGAAATTAAAGTCAGAGCTTTGATCAAGTCACTCCAACATCCACCTTGTTGTTGGATGATTCAGGTCGTTGTCTTGCTAGAAAATAAATGTTCTCCGAAGCAGTAGTTCTCTTGCAGATGGAAGCAATTTGTTCTCCAGGATTTCCCTATATTTTGAAGCATTCGTTTTACCTCCACTTTTAAAAGCCTTCTAAGGCCTGCTGCCAAGAAGCATCCTCACAGCATGATGCTGCCACTGCCATGTTTCAGAAATCAGTTTTCACTTTGATAATTTAGGTTTTTTTTGTAATTTTGTCAAAAAAGCCAAATGTTGTTGACCATGATTGATTTGTAAATGCATTGATGGGGTAAAATTTCCAATGGGGGTAAATACTTTTTAAAGGTGCTGTAGCTGTTCTGTGAAATTCTCAGGGGTTTGTTAGAAAAGATTAGAGAACAAATGGCATCATATAGACCAAAGAACACATCAGCCAAACAGGTCAACAGGTGAACAGGTGAACAGGTCAGCCAAAAAGTTGAGAAGAATTTTAAAACAGTGTTAAGTTATAAAACAAGATCCCAAACTTTGAACTTTTCTTGGAGCACAACCTAATCCATCATCCAAATATTGGAATAGTATGGCACAAGTACAAACTTTATAAGACACTACTGTCCACTTAAACTGAGGGAAGCACTCATCAGAAAAGCAGCCAAGAGCCCTATTGTAACTTTTGCGGAGGTGCAGCTCTGTGGCCAATCTGCTTGAACACACAATGCCCACTGTGAAATATGGAAGTGGCATTATCAGCTCTAGTGGAAAAAACTGCTGACAGGACACCTATTTGTGGTGCGCTCCACAAATTTAGGATTTATGGAAGAGTTGAAAGAAAAAAGCCATCGTTGAAAGACATAAATCATATGCAGTTTTTAACAAATCATGAAGAAGGTGAAGCATACATATGAAAGAAGTGGAAGAAGATCCTGTCATCAGTTGAGGCTAAAATGCTACTTTTTTGGCTACATTTAGAAATGCTATGTGTGACAGAAAACTAACACTCCGCATCACCCTAAATACCATTCCAATGATGAAACATGGTGGTTGTACAATTATGCTGTGGGAATGCATATAATTTATGGAAAGATGGATGGGGCTAAATACAGGGCAATCCTGGAAAAAAAGCTATTAGATGCTGCAAAAGGTTTAAAACCAAAATTAGATAGGTCATTTTTGCAAGAAAAAAATTCTGTGGACAGACGCTCTTTATCTAGACTAACAGAGCTTGAACTATTCTGGAAAGAAGAATGGGGGGAGATTTTAGTCTCTAGATGTGCAAAGCTGATGGAAACACACACAAATTAGATCAAGACAGTTGCTAAATCGTATGTGATTAAGCAACCCTGTGTAGTTCTATAACAGAAAACCCCAAAACATGCCCTCGGGCTTGAAGATGTAATGTGAAAAAAAGTTTTAAAAAAAATTCTGTGGCTATGCAAACTTTATTAATGCACTAGAGGGTGTCAAAGTAAAGTTTGGAATTCTGAAATAAAAAAAAGAAAATATGTCCTGTCATGCTGAGTCTGTTCCCTTTTTGTGTGTGTTGCCTTTCAGTCAGTCTTTAGTGTGGCCCTATGGCTAAAACAGATAACGTCCATCCCTCACTGTCTGCCTCCTGTCCTTTCTCCATCCAGCCGTTCAGCACCTGCTGAAGGCTGCGAGTCAGATGTGGGACACAGGAGGCTGCACATGGAGCCGCCACACACCTTAGGGTCAATGCTAGTTCATCTCTGAAAGGCCAGAGATAAACTCAGGAAACAAACACACACTTGCAAACACACACGTGGAAAGAGAAGGAAAAAATAAACATGCTGAATGATATATTTTTTTTCAGTTTGAGGCCACTAGAAGAGCTGGGTCTACTGGGTCTCTTTTAATGTGCCGCTAAAAGTGGATTAAAGCAGAAAGGATCAGAAAAAAATGCATTTCTCAATGCATGTAGAACCCATTTTCGTCTTGTGTGGTGCTTTTAAAACTGCTTCACGCTTCTTCCTGGATCACTGTCTTTGATCTTCCCAGACAATATCTAGGGGCGATGCCCAGGAAAGCTCTGAGTTCTTATCAGAGGGCAGATTTCCCCTGAGACAGGAAGAAAATGAGAGCTCCTGCTCTCCAGGAGGTTGGAGTCTATGGGCCCGGCGGCCGTCTCAACCTGGATAAGTGTAAATGGTTCTGTTTGTGTTTGCGTGGGTGGAGGTCTTTGTTCACAGAATACAAAGTGTCTGGATTCTGATTTGACTGCACAACTCCTGTAGTAATTGATTGAGCTACTTAATTTATTTATGTATCTAAAATTCTGATCAGTTTCAGGAAATATTAACATCTAATCTAAGTATTAAATCTCTCAATAACCCATCACAAGGAGTAAATTCTTCTGCTTATTCAGAGAGCCATCTTACTGTCATGATCCTGGGGTGTTTAGGTTTTGGGTTTCGCTTGTGTTTGTCCTTTGATCACTTGTTACTTATATGTGTGTTCCTTATCATTGCTTAACTGGTCTTGCCATATTTAGTTTCATTATTATTGCTTTGAATTATTGCCGTATCTGTTTATTTGTTTATATTTAGCTTTCTCATTTATTCTAGTGTTCTGTTCTTTGTGCTTTTGGATTTTCTTCACTTTGATTGGTGTTATTCTTTTATTTGTAGTTTCCTTGAGTCCCAGTTATTCTCCAGTGTTTAGTCACTTTCCCTCTGCCTGTCAGTTTGTTCCCTTCCACAGCTGTTTTCTATCTCCTGATTTCCTTTTACCTCAGCTGTTTCACTTTTGCCTCTGATTAGTTTGTCAAGTTCCATTGTCACTTCTCATGCCTGCCTCTATATTTAAGTTCCTGGCTTTTTCGTTGTTCTTCACTGTATCCTTTCATTACCCTGCTCTTTTCACTGCTTGTTTCTGCCTGTGACCACTTCCTCACTGAGTCATTTTATGAAAGTATTCATTCTGCTTCAGTCTGTCTCTGCACTGGCATCCTCTTCTACCACAATCATGACAATTATTGGATATTTTATAGAACAGAATATTTATACGGAAAATGTTGATTTAATCACAATATTGACACTCAAATTGAAACTAAATAATTATATTCCAATTAGTTACTTATAACCATTAATTTACCTAATAAAATCACACAAGTTTATATATGCTGATTAATTTTGTAAAGGCACAAACAAAACAAAAAAGAAACAAATATGCTAATAATACTACTTCAAGAGAAATATTTCAGGAGAATAATTGGTCACTCTTAATAGCTGAGTACAATTTTAACTTTATTTATGGTTTTATCATCAGCACAAAGGTTTCATGCAGAATTTAGGGTTCTAGATACCTTTCCTAACTTTAAAGGAAAGGCCTGGAAAGGAAAGAAAATGAGCAATGAAGATCAAGTGAGCCACTATTGGTCCATCATCTCTTACCATCTCTGTTCCTCTATGATAAAACAGATTCCTTACTTTTGTCCAAAATCAGACTGTTGTGTCACCTCTATGGGAACCAAATCTAGACCTTCTGTCTCTGGCGCTGCTGATGGACAATTTCCTGATATAGAGAGATTAAAGAAGAACTGTTTTGCCTCAACTGGTAATGAATGAAGACAAAAAAAAAAAACAAAATTGTAGAAAAGGTGACTTGGCAGAATGACAAGAACAATGTTTTGATGAAGAAAACTTCACAACCAAATCTTAACAAAATTAATGAGGCTTGATAAATCCAATTGGCTTTCTTCTTTGATGCTGGTTCTGTGTGTGTCTCAGTCTGTTCCAGACTGTGCTTTGCATCAGAGAAGTTGGCTCACTAAAGCGTTCATAAAAGGTGTGTCCGTAAAATTATACAACCTTGGTCAAAGACAAATATACAATTCTTTAAACCCTAAATTTTTTTAAGAAGAGCTAGTTCCAAAAATAAGACATGCACTAACAAATTCTAAGCAGAAAAAACGAAGGACTATACAAGAAGACAATTACTTTAAAGAACATAATTTGACATGCATTGACAGGTATCTAAATTTCTTGACCACAATAGTTTATTAACAGCTTCTGTCTGATAATCTCAGGAACACAATCTGCATAAAAAGATTATTTTAGGTTAGCTTAAAGTCATATGAAGACCTTCTGTACATGTCCTGGTCAGACTTTTCATATATGTGCTTATGTAAGCAAAAAATTCACATTTCTAAGGTTCTGTAACACCACAACAAAACGATGGTGACTGAAGGAGTCTCATTCTGGGACAATAAGAGGAAAAGCACAACTCCGTTACTAACAGTCCCAACATTTGTTATGCCTCCGAACACACCCAGTGTGAGGCCCAGCCAGATATATTGAACATCCATAACTGCATCCGTCCACGACGGCAAGATAGTCTCTCCAGAAACATAACGAATGTTCAGCCAAAAAGGAAATCCATGTGTATTTCAAACATTCTTAATCTCAGCTGACGCAACATCAATACTTTTCAATATGGATTCATCAAACATGAATCAAGGATAATGGAAGTGTACTTGACAACATAAGACATTATCCATTTTTTTCCACCATCTTTATTAAGGTCACAACGTCACTTATAATTCTGTTAGTGTGAGCCTCTGTGTCAGGTTTGTAAATACTTGACAAATCGTTAATCTTGTGGCTCAGATTGAGCTGATAAGAGTATGAGGGCTGGAATCGAAATATGAAATCATTAGATTATCAGAGTATCTAAGAATGTGAAGGAGTGCAGAGAGAGAAGAGAGAGTGGGGCGCTGGAATATTAAATTCAGCCAGAAACAGTTAAGCAGCAAAGACTTTGTCAAAAGCCTGATAGGAAAGAGCCAATAATGTCTGAATTATGTTATGGAGGGACACTATTCTATTGACTATGAATGTGATTACATTTTATGGTTTAGAACTAATAGCACACTTTCAAATGAAACTTATTTGACTATAAAGTCCCAAATGCAGAAAATGTATTGCTAGAAAAAAGGCGCCATCCAATATACAGAGGCAGTGCAGAAATAATGGTTCATAATCATGTCTCTCTTTGGGAGAAAGTTCTTTTTGGCCTGTAAATATTGGCTGAACAATCTGAACTACAGAGAAAAAAATAATGAATTTTGTTCAAGTTGTATTTTCATTAATAGCAAACACACACACACAGAGAGAAGCACACACAAAAGTACTGTAATTACACTACAGCCATGACAAGCCTCTCTCTTTGATACTCGAGTCTGGACAATGATTAATTTAAATTGTCACAGAATCTAATTTTATTCTTCCTTTCCTTTAAATGAGGTGTGATCTAATTATGGCCTAATGCATAACTTATTAAAACTTCTTCTTCTGGCATGGCAGCCTGCCAATCTCGCCCCTTACTCATAACATCAGAATTCAGCTGCGGCGTCCTCATTAAACATGCAAACATATTCTTTTGCACCTTTGCTGCTTCTTCCTCTCCAAAGCAGCCTCCAAGAAGAAGGATCTCAAAAATAATTTTTGGGATCAATTATTTCTTATGCGGGCTCAATTCTGTTTGATGGGACGAAATTCTTCAGCACGTCTCAGAAATTTCACTTTTAGAATATTTAAACCCAAATGCAGGTGTCATGAATAATCTATTAGCAGCAATGGAAGAAACAACTGAAATCCTCTGGAAAATGGGATATTTGTTATGACTTTGGTGGTGTGCAAAGTCCTGTAAAAATACCCCAAATTACTGAGTGCTGATCTGCTGAAATTTGTGGAGCAACTCACAGGTGGAAAGAGGGTTTTGACCCTCCTAATTAATGCTTGGACCTTACTAAATTAGGCAGAAATACCAGGTTGTGGGGATAAATCATATATATTTTATATTACCTGTATCTTAGTTTTTCTTTTCTTAACAATGAAGCCATTTTAAATCCTGTTGGGTTTAAAACAATATCAGTGTGTTTAATTAAATAAGTAAAACTCAGAATCCGTATAAATACCATTTTATGTCTATACAGGCAACTTGGGTGTGAAAACACAGCATATTTGTTTTCCAAATCATGACAAAGAAAAAGTGTATAACGTGTTTCCATTCTACACAGGCTGAGGGAAAAAAGGATTTTAGGCTTTTCACAAAAGAGTAGTGACTACATTTTTATTTACAAACCCCAAACAGCCACTGTATAAACTGATAAATGCTTAAGGATTAAAAGGGGGCAAGAAGGGGAATTAATTTTCTAGGCGCACAGTAATACCATTTTACAGCACAATCAAGAAACTATGTTGAAAAGCCAGTTGTTGTTATGAAAATGTTGTATATATCAAAAACAACTTCAAAGAAATTCGTATTTGCATCATCTTACACCTTGAAATTGGGCTCTGTCTATTTAAGAGCCCCCTACCCATTTTGACACTCCCTCTTCAGCACAATGCTTTTCCATGCCATCCATTGTTACTGTTTACAACCACTCATAGGAGTATAGTAGTTTGTATGATAAGCTCAGCAGACACGCAGGTTCACCAGGTGTTTGCTAATTGCTAGGTGGAGCTGTGTGGAGGAGGTGTGGGAGGGATGCTCTGTGGGGCAGGAGCTCGGCTGGGAACTGAAGCTCCAAGGCAGAGCTTTGGGGACATAGGCATTGCATTGCAGGAGCAAGCGTTAAGACACCTCCAAATGCTTGCCACAAGAGATTCAAGGATTCCTCAAACATGCATGAATGACTCAAATTAACACTCAGCAGATGATTTGATGAGAGAATGATATTATAACATGATATAAAGCTCAAAAATTTCCATTTTGCATAATACTCTCCCTTTACACATTTATGTGACACACTGAGCTAAAATTTAGTTGTACAACTATGTTTCTAAGATCTGCAGCACATCTTTGTTGCATGAATTTGATCTGCTTCTGGTACCTATGGAGAGGTATTCCAACCAGAGCACCATTGGACTAATTTCCACAGTTCCTCTGCATTTCTTTGTTTTGCCTCAGAAAATAGCATTTTTTTAAGACCTCCTATAAGTTTTCAATGGGATCAAGGGAATTGGGGTGTCTACTCCATAGGGTTTATGTGGTTGTTCTGGAACCAAGATGGTGCTCTCTTACTGGTGTGTTTGGAGTTTTTGCCTTGTTCAAAAATCCATCAGAAGGGAATTTATTCAGCATTTGGCAACATGAACTATTGGACCCACACCATAGTGTGAAGTAAATCTCCACATCCACCATGCATCCTTGTTTTAGCAGAGCTGCCTACTATTCTCTGAAAATCTTTAAAAGTTTCCCACCCCAGTCAGCTTTTTTAATTGAAGTATGCCATTCTGCTGAACAACGTCTGTAACATTTGCAATATTTTAGTTGACCTGTTTTTCTAAAAGGAATGTAACATAAACACCATATTCAGGATTTGCTGCTCACATCCCTAAATAAGGACCACCTGTTTAACATTTGTTTTTCACAGAATGAATGACCTCACTGAAGAAGTGGTATTATTTTGAAAACACTGCTTTTAATGAATGAGTCAGCTACACACAATCACCAGTATGCATGTCATGATTGTTGGGTCTGCTGACTTTCTATTAGTCTACTACACTTATTAGTAAATAATTTCTCATGTTTAAATTCTATGAAAAATATTGATTGATGGTATTTATTGATGTAGAACAGTATTTATTTTGAACAAAACTGTATCTGTGGAAGAGGAATATTCCACTGTGAATTCAGATGCCCCTAAAAGTGGACCTCACCACCTCTTAAACTTTTGGCAACTTTACCCTCCCACCACAGTTAATCCAATTTTCCATAAAATAAGCGTACCACAAATTTTATTGTTGCCGTGCCACAATCCAAGCTGATCCAAAATAGGTACAATAAAATAAAAAAGGTGTTCTTTCCACAGTTTTCTAATTTCATTGTGCAAAGTGCCTGAGGGTGAATGCTAACCTTTCTAGCTTTTGCCTAAAATTACAGGTTTTGGCCAAATAACATTAGTAGGTAGGGTTATTCTCAGAATCCCAAAGCTGACATGTGTTTTGTAGCATTTAACAGTTGGTTAAATGACTGTGTAACTCAGCTCCTTGTGAGCCCATAATCACATGCTATCTTTACAAATATTTTTAATAAGATGTTTATTTTATCCATTTACCATTTTCTGTTATTAGCTGAACAAAAGTTAAATTGTGAAGAACATTTTTTTTGCATTATTTAAATATCAAGAAAAAAACCCTGACAGATTAATTCATTAGATCATGTTCATGTATGAACCAAGTCTTGAACTTTGACCTTTTTCTTCCATAGGCTCTCAGATCTTATATTCACCTTAGCCAAATTGTAGTATTGAGTCCTAATAAACCCTTACTTCAGTTAAAAGTCTCGAACAATGATGCCTTCCTGCTATTCCAAGCTATTGATGTATCATTTTCTTTATACAAAAGCTCCCTCCAGCGACATCGGATTTCCTTTTTAAACAACATATGAAATCATGAAGGTTAACCACTTTCTTTCCTTTCAATAAGTACAATCCTTAATAAACAACCATAAGGTCCAAACCGAAGGTTCATGATATCATAGTTTTGAGAGGAAAATTGCTTTTATCCTAACAAATGACTGCATGTGGTAAAAATAATCAGAATGTGCAAAGCAACTTCTAACCGGCAGTTTGGCATTTTTGCAAAAAGGAAAATATTTTGTCATGTGAAACCTTTAATTTTACAAAAAATCCTACTAGGTCATAAAACATCGTAACAGACTATCAAAAAAAGTCTCCCTCTTCACATCTGGGAGTCAAGCAGACTCTAAATAACTTTTAGGTCCTTAATTAACTAAATTCTCATTGAAGAGCACTCTGCTTTCATTATAACTCTCAACAAGTAGTGTGTAGCTAAGAATTAGGAATTTTTGGTTTATAGATAGTAATTTATGTCCAGATTTCTGAAGTTTATTTAATCAATACAGATTAGTCATCGACCAGCTTTAGATGTGATTTTCTTGATTTATGACCTCTTGTAAACTTTACATTTCCCTTGTTTTATTAATACATATAATAATTTAGGAAATCTATTTTAAGAGTGTGGTAGTTTGAAACGCAATTGAATTTTTCAGAAATCCCCTTCACATAAAATTAATTGTATTGATAACTGACAGTTGCACATTTTGTATGTCTGCTCTTGTTGTGTGTTGAAAGTCTGTTTTTCTGTCAGTTATGCAACAGAATAATCTTTAGAAGTATGACCACAGAGAATAATGTGTGCTTCATGTCCTCTGAACTGTTAAGCTTGATCTGATTCATTGTAAACAAAAACTTTAGTTTACTTAAGTAAACAACTGCATTATATAGGTCTGTTTCATATACTGTAAAAAAGTAAAAAAAATGGTCAATGCCCTCTTTCTACCACCATATAGTCAGACATTGTATCAAATCCATTATTTCATTATTTATCATCCTACTCTTCCCTTTTAACGAAACTATAAAACTCATTTTCCTGCTAACTGACTTTTCTTCAATTCAAGAAAACTCTTTTGTCAGTTTAAAGAAATGCCTTTAACCAAGTGAGTAGAAGGATTTACCTTAAATAGATTTTCTTCAAAAATTACTTTTATTTTTACAAATGAAAATCCCTTTACCTTCTTAAATGTTCTCAACTTCAATTTGCCTCTTTTTCTTCATGTGCATCTGCAACAATAAAACTGCTATAGATTGTATTTGTTGCATTCTGTTACCTGGTCTCTAGGGGGATGTTGCTGTTGAGCACCCAGCTGTTGTGAAGCTGCGCCTGGTCTGTGCCCGAGCTGTTGTCTGCCCCCTGGCCACCCTGACTGGTCTGACACCGCGTTGGCATGGTCTTCCTCTGCAGGCTGACTTGTGTGTAAGGAGCCGGGCGGGCACAAGTGCAGGCGTGGGGTGGCGGCGGCGGAGGGGGGAGTGGGCGAAATGTAAACTGGCCACCTGGACTGCTGGGCAGCTCTGCAAGGAGACACCGAGTAAAAAAAAAAAAAAAAAAAAAAAAAAAAAGAGGAGGAGGGAGTGGAGGGACAAGGGAGAAATAAACACAGGTTTATTAGGAGCACTGTATCATAAATTACAACTAAAAGTAGAATGTTAGTTGACAGTTTATTGTTATTACGCTGATTGAAGGACATAAATCAGCTTAAAACTGTCCCTGTCCAGTGCTTTCCCCAACCTACCTGCTTTGATACACTTCCAGCTACCCTATAAATAGATTTTTGGCCGGCTGCAACATTGAGCAGTCTTTAAAGAGCTAACAGCTCTGGCTTAATCTGCAGCCGCCAGCCCAAACTACCCATGTGATGTTTATTATGAGATCTCGACGGAATGAGCTAGCCAGCTGTAACTGCCTCACACTGGTAACCTGAGGGTCTGGCGAGAGCTCACGCAGTCCATCATTTATCATTCTCTTTCACTATAACTCTCCCTCTCCGCGACTCTTCCTGCCTGCTGCTTTCTCTCGCTTTTCAGTCTGTCTCAAAAACGAACCGCGGACTAATTACGGATTGGCTAAATGGGATGTGAGTGCATTTGTTGGAGTTTGAGTACGACTGCAGCTGAAGCTAATGTGTCTGGACACAGAGCTGTGTACGTTTCCAGTCAGAATTTTACATACACACCTCTCGTCATGAATGCCATTTTAATTTTGGACATTTCATGCTTTATTTGAACCACTCTTTTGTCAGGATGGAATGATAATGTAACAAAGAAGGTGCTTTAAAAACAAGAAGTGAGTAATGTAATATTCACAAGATCTAAATTAAACATACAGGCTCAAATATATACATGTCTCCCATATATTATTTGATAATTTAAGATAAACCACACTTTTTGTAACGTCTTCTGGCATAAAGATAGCAGAAATAATAGAGTTCAACTAAACAGATTTTTAATAATAGTCCATTAATTTTGGACTACAGACTGAAGTCAGGACAACTCAACAAGCTTATGGCTAGCCTGTTTAATCCATTCTATATGCAGTTTTGATGTGTTTTTGAGACACAAAACTTTGTCCTGTTAGAACACCCAGTTGTGTCAAAGTGTCACCCCTCTAACATACACTGTCACCCCTGATAAAGGTAAATTTGTCAGGATTTTCTGAAACAACATGGAGCACAAAGATTCAAGTCTATCATGATGCTGAAGACGCTGTCCACAGAAAAGTGGGTTTACCAACAACATGCAATGACAGGGTGGTAAACAATAAAGAAGGCTTCTTGAATGGTCCTGACCAAAATGCTACTGAAAATGTTTATACTATGCTTAAAAACTGTATCTGTGCCAGAAAGCTAATGTGTTTAAATGAACTCCTCCAATTTTGCCAAGAAGAGTGTTTAAATTTCCAGCCAGAATTATGCTGGAAGCTTGTTGAAGGCTAAAAAAAGAGACTTTATAAATTGGGACATTAGCTTTCCATGCTTAAGGTGACAGCTTGTGCCATTTGTCTGTAGTGTGACTATGAGCAAGGCAAACCCCTCATCCCAAAAGACCCACTCTGTTCAGCTATATTGACAGTGAATAAAACATTAAACCAGAGGGTGAAGCTAGACACACTCTTAGCCTTAAAATGTATTTGCTGCCAAAATGTCAGCAATAATTCAGTACCTTCAAATGTAGCCTACCTGAGAGATTACCACTGTCTGTCCAATTCAAGTGTAGGGCTTACAATGATAACACAATATAGCAAATTTCAGGTCATTTTACAAATAAAACTGTGAGGAAAAATAATTAATCTTGGTTTTGTTTTTACCGCCAGCACAACTTATACATAAATCTGTAGTTCAGTTACCATTACATTTAAAATTGAGGCTATATCTTTCCCAGATATCACAGACAATGTAAAACAGAAGGCTTTAAAGTCAACATTTTCACAATAAAAAAATATGTGGACTTCTATTTTGAGCTGTACATCGACTCATCACATCAGGTTTTATGACTATCAGATGTTAAAATATCCTATTTGGAAGACACATGCATAAAGCAGTAGCAGATATGTGAGAATGCAATGGCAAGACAGAAACAGTTCTATAAATGCTCTATAAACATTTCCTCCAAATATTCCCACAGTGCATCTGTCCAGCTCAAATGCCATTTTAAAAGCTGTAATAGTAGCAGTCAGGGTAAGGTTTAGTTGCTGGTGTGTGAACGTGTACTATATATACAACACACTTTCCAAGCTATCAACAAGCTTCTGGTGTAATTCTGGCTGGATATTTGAGCACTTTGCTTTGAAAAACTGGAAGAATTTATTGAAACTGTATGGTTTTCTGCCACAGTCCCAGCCTGTGGGCATGGTAAACACATTTTCAAAGGGTTGAGGTTGGGTCCATTCCAGAAACTGAAAATTCGCCTGTTCTGGTTATTCTGAAACCAGTTTTCATGTTTGAGACTGCTGTAATTCTGGAATATCCAGTTAAACCAGTGCGCTAACCTATCACAAACTGAAAACTGGTGGAATACCAGTTTTGCTATCCACAGTGAAGCAAGTTTAACATCACTGTGGACTTTGAGGTGCTGACCAAGAAAGTGGCCCCTGGGTGATGTGAAATTCTTAAATTCCGCATCAACTGAACAGCTAAACAGTTTAAACTTGAATAAATATCAAACTGGTTTTGACCTGGATAAAAGAAGCTACATTTAAGCTTCTGTCATGGTTCCAAATTCAGCCCTATTGAAAATGTATAGAATTCACCTAAAAGTCAGGTCCTTAAAAAGATACCAACTAAAATAAATTAACTCTACCTTATTCTGCTAACAAGAATATTCAAGTATCCAGTGAGAGTTATACCACAAGCCTGGTGAAGGCTACACATAGTGTCTGGTTTCTCTACAACCTGCTATGTTACAATAAACCAAATATTTAAACGGGATGCATGCATTTATTGAAACCTAGATGACTATTCTATCCTATGTTGCTTAGGGAAAATCCATATTCAATTCAAACTTGTTTTTGAAATTCACAACTGTTCTGTTTTTTTAAATAAATAGTTCAAATGAATCATTAAACCCCTAAAATCTATATCAGATTAATGAAAATAAAGAGCACATGTTCCCATAAGTGGTTTGCACATTTTAAATAACTAAGGCTATGTTCACACTGCCAATCTTAATGCTCAAATCTGATTTTTTTCTGAAATCGGATTTTTTTGCATAGTCGTTCACATTACTTTTAAAATGTTGCCTATATCTGACTTTAGTGTGAACTGTTTGCGGTTCCAGGACTAACCTGCATGTGCAAAAGAACAATAACAATGGTGTCTTGCACAGCACTCTTTGTTGCGGGAAACATGAAATAAATGTGTATTTACTTTTGTAAAGTGTCTGTCCAACGGGGTCTGCTTAATGTGTCAGCAGGCACTGAGGAAGAGTTGCACAAATAAAAAGAGTGAAATTCTGTATTCTGTCACTTGTTTGAGGTAACCATCTTTGTGCTCTCTACTAACAACTCCTGCACAGTTATGGCAAACGACGATGAAAAGTGACGTGAGAGTCACACCAAAACTGCTTTCGTTGTTCCCACTGGAATCACATTCAAAAAGATTGGATACGAGTCGGATTCAGGACTACTTATGGAGGTGGCACAAATCTGACTAAAAAAAATTAGATATGGGCCAGATCTGAGCGTTCACACTTATTCTAACAAGTCTGATCTGGTCACTTGACCCCCACAAAAAATTATTTGGGCCACATTTGCCTGCAGTGTGAATGTAGTTGAAGTGACTCAAACCTGACACAAGAAAATCAGACATGGGCCAGACCTGAGTGTTCACACTTATTTTAAGTCAGAAAATCTGATTTGGGACACACTTGCCTGCAGTGTGAACATAGCCTAAGGTTTTTCTTTTGTTTAAAAAAAACAAAAAAAAAATCTTTCCATATGGGTAAATTGTCTTTGTTGCATTTTTAAACTGTGAGTTATCCTCCACTCCTGTAATGCAGAGATTATTTGTTCATCGATCATGACACGCCATCCCTCATATCACATATTTATTTCATGATTTCTCTGAAAGATGCAGAGGTTCAACCAAACACTGTTTTTCTGCTGCTCTTGTTTACCACGCTGATGCACATTTAATGAAAAACATGAATTTTCACAGGGCATAACGTGCTTCCGATGAATAACAACAACCGCCTTACCATCTTTGAATGTTTCTTTCTGATTGCATATGGACTTGCTTAAATCTTTAAATGCTTTTTTTTCTCTCTTTGTGTCTCTGAGAAAATTTAGGTTTATTCTGCCTGTCATAATCATGTTCAATCACTTGATGATTTGTACTGGATTACAAGGTTTGATACAATGAAAAATGGGGTACAAAGGAAATGCATTTGTGTCGTCAACTAGCGGTCTTATTTAGTCTAAACTAATGGATGTGGAAAATTGAAGTTATTTTTACTTCAACCACCACAGAGTATTGAAAATTACACGTTGAGGGACAAACCGACTAAACATTTTTGGAGCACTACCGCGTACTGTGCCACTGTAATCCACAAGGAGCTTTAAAGTGGTACTTCAGTTTTTAGCAGTCTATCTGATTCATCAGTAACTGGAAGTCCTTTGAGTCTCACCAGAAACCCTTGTGCTTTCACAGCTTCGGAGGTAGATGTTTTTAGCTGTTTTTTTTTTCTTCTTAAAGGAAAAAAAGGAAAGAAAAATCACATGCTGTGCACACATGGAGCTGAGTTGGAGTCGGCAGCCTCCTCTCACTTTGTGTTTGAGGTGCTGAATCAGTTTTAGTCTTCAAAGGAAGATAATTCGGTTTCTTAGACAGGTTTTATTAGGTATTTATCAATAGTCAGTCTATTGCCCACAGAAAAGAGCACACAGCTCTTCCCTGATTTAGAGAGACAGACAGGAAGATTAATGACATCTTGCAGTGAGCAGGGTCAGCCTCCAAACATATTTTAAGCCACTTTAGATAAAAAAATAAAGTCATTATATGCTTTCTAAAGAAATAAGAGCTTCATTTTTTTTTAAATGTATTGTTTTAAATTGATACATTTAAAACTAAATATTTACAAAGCTGTAAAAAAAAATGTAGCATTTTTGTCTCACTGTCCAACATTAAATCAGTTTAAGCTTTTCTTGTTTAAGGTCAGTTGGAATTATTAAAAAAAATACTTCTATGAAATGCCATAATAATGAGAGAGATGTTTTAGAGAATTGTTTTTAACTTTCTTCTTCTTTTAAACTGTATTATTTAACATACCTACTGTATGTAAACCTCTGACTTTGAAGAAAGAAAAAAGAAAATTCTCTGAGAAAGTTTCTTTCTCATTATTCTCGCATTTCACAAGCAAAAATTATTTTGGTATTCCTAACTGACGTAAAGCCATAAGAATTTAATCTAGTTTATTGGTAGAAATAAAGGGGAAAAAAAGGTTATGTGTGTTTTTATGCAGTGTATGTAAATATCTGGTCTAAACTGTAACATAATCCAAATGACAATCCTAAGAATGATGTAAACCTTGCTGTTGTATCAAAGAATACTGGAGTTGCTGGGCTATCTGTGTTTTAACACACCAGTTTAAAAGAAATGTGTCAAAATATCAAGGTAACATGAAAGCACACACTATGCAGCTGAGACCAGAGTAGAGCACATACTTACAGGCTCCTGTGAGAATTAACGTTCTGTTAAAGGTTTGAGTGGCTTTTAAAAAATGATAGAAAAGCTTCTGTTTTCTGTTGGAAAGTGGTTTCTGTCAACACAGTCAGGTGCTGAATGCAGGCTGCAAAGACGGTACATTTCTTCTGGCATTTTCTATTGTATCTGGCTCTTATGTTTGACCAATACCCTCAACATACTGGATTATAATAAACCATGACATCACAGTCCATCATTTTCTCTGCAGGGCCCTATAGAGATCTACTGGGGTATATCAAGAAAGCATATAGGCAGGTTGCTGAGAGACCAAACGTTTTTCAAGCACCAGATAAACTCTAGATCTAACAGTGATCAGTAAAGAGCTCTACAAGCGATGGTTAAAGAATGTTCATATGCAGATGTATTACTTTTAACTAAAATAGTCCATTATTTTCCATGTATGGATCCTAGAAGATGTTTTGCAACAGGCATGGGTTGAAATCCCCAAGGAATTTAAAGCAATAAGAGCTCATCTTTTTCCCAGTAGTCACTACTCCAGAACAGTTTGCCATACTTCATTGGCAATGCAAGTTGTTTTAAATTTTACATAATGATTTCATCTTGGAACATATTTGCCTAGTAAATGCCTGGAGTCCCCACTTAACCAAATGAGCAGCTTGTTCAGCATTAACTGTTAAATATACAGAAATTCCCATAAACAAAAATGTAGTTGTGTAATTTGCCGTCTTTACAGAGTTAAAAATAACACTTCCAACATTTTCTTCTGTAAATATAGAACGTAAACGTAGAAGACATTTTTACAAAGCAAGGATTCTATAGCATTTCAAAAAATAAAAATAACGCCAGCTACACCACATTGCAAAACTATTCACACCTCTTGAAACTTTTTGAGATTTTATCACAGCACAACCACAAACTTCAATTTATTTTATTTGTATTTTACATGATAGACTAACACTAACTTGTGCATGATTATGAAATGGAAGGAAAATAATAAATGGTTTTAAAATATTCCTACAGAAAAATCTGGAAAGTTATTTTTTTCAGTTTCCCTGAGTAGAACCATCTTTTGCTGCAGTTACAGCTTTAAGTATTTTTCTGTTTTTCAAAAAAGCTCAATTTCAGTCAAACTGGATGGGTCACATCTGTAAAGATTGCTTGTTAAGTCTTGCCAAAGATTTACAATCAAATTAGTATACGAACTTTGACTGGGCCTTCCTAAAACATGAAAATACTTTTATTTAAACATCCCATTATAGCTCTGGGCGTAGCTTTAGAGTTGTTTTCCTTCTGGAAAGTAAACCTTGTTATATTAGCTTTCCACCACTTAGCTTAGGTAGTTAGGTAATTTAGGTCTCATCTGATCAGAGCACCTTTTTCCACATGTTTGCTAAGTCTTTTACATTACAAGGAGCTTCTTTATACTTTGTTTTGGCCATGTCGAGATAGCTTTGCAGTTATGTCAAACTGTTTCCCTTTATGGATCACTGATTCAACAGAGCTCCAGAAGACAATTAAACATTGTGATATTGTTTCATAATTTAAAGGGGGTGTATTATGTAAAATCGACTTTTTTAAGCTAAGCTTTATAGCATGTTACATTGTCATTCCCTCATCAAAAACATACCTGGAGTGTTGCTTTGATTCTTTCATGCATGTTTGAGAAATCCTTTAATCTCCAGTGGCAGCCATTCGGGGGTGCCTAAACACTTGCTCATACAAAGCGCTACCTATTTACCCACAGCTCTTCCATAGAGCTGCAGTCTCCAGCCGAGCTTCCACCTCACAGAGCACCCCTCACCCACACCTTCCCCACACAGCGTCACCAGACTAGCGGCAGCAGCAATTAGCAAACACCTGGTGGAACTGCGTGTCCGCTGCGCTTATCATACAAACTGCTTCTCAGTCCTCACTCCTAAGCAGAAGAACAGCAAAATGATGACGGTGGAGAGTTGGAAAGAGCAGGAGCTTCTTAAAGAGACAGAGGGCAATTTCAAGACGTCAAATTATGAAGTGATATTCTTTATAAGTTATGTTTGAAATATAAACATTTTTATAACAATGAAGGTAATACTTGATTGTACTATGAAATGGCACTATGTGCCTTGAAAGTACACAATACCCAACAATACTATTTGATTAGGTTCTGTGTTTTAACTAGAATAATTTGAAAAAAGGGTCTGAATGAAAATGGACACTTTTCAGGTTTCTGTTTATTTAAAAATATTAAAATAATGCATCTTATCCTTTTCATATCACAGTTGTGTTATTTTGTGCTTGTCTCTCATTTTAAACCCTGATAAAACAAGTGTGAAAAAGGATTATGCATAGCTTTGCAATCCATTGTAAACCATTGGTAGGAAGCAATGAAGTGGCAGATTCTTAGCTATGCCATTGATAATTAGTTTGGAACTTCTCAGGATACAAAGTCAATGCAACTTCCTCTGCTGTATGCGTCTTATCCAGGTAAAAGGGGAAAGAGTAGAGTGTAGACAGGAGGGGAGAGACCGAGGGCCAGGGGAGAATGTAATCTGTGAGAGTGGAGTGACACAGGGGCATCGGCTGCCAGCTGGTGCTTTAGAGGGCTTAGGTAAGGCAGCTTTTGGCCTCCACTGCTAAAAGATCCACAAACTCACTCAGTTCTTCTTTTCTCACACAAAATGCTAGATTGGCAGCCAAACCCTCTCACACACATTCACACGGATTCAAATCAAACCTAAATAGGGCTACTGTGATATGACTTTGTAATACTTCTCATGCTAGCCAGGAGTTGTAAAACCTGCAGTTAAGTTTGCGGACAGCATGTTACTCTTTTATTTCTATATGACAGCCATGACAGTGCAGAACATCCCCTTACTCTGTTCTTCTACAACTAAACCCCCTGAAAAACACTGTTTTGCAAAGTTGAAGTGAGATGTTTTTCTGAACTCATTAGCTCATGGTTATATAAGTGATATATGAATGAAAGTGGAGCCAGCTGAACTGGGCTCCAGAGGGGATTTACTGGGAAATCAAGCAGGTAACAGGTATTTGGGACAGGTATTCAAAATGTATCACTGTAGTTGAATTGGGCCTAAAATAGAATGTAAATGAGGTATTTATGATACTTTAGGCATTTAAATCCAAATCCTATTAACCATATGAGGGTATGTTGAAGTAAAATGACCACGTAATGGTTGTAGTGTGTGATGTCTTGGCTGTCACGACACTACAATTGTCTTCAGAAGGGATATTAACAAGTAGGTTTAAAACTGTGAGAAATGATTAATGTGTGCAAAGTCCTCATGTTCATGAAGGCTCATAATGCTGTGTCACTTTTGGATGTGATAAGGCTGAAAAATGCTCTGTCCATCCTGCGCTGCATTTTTATGATAGGCAGAGCTGAATTAAGAAAGCTGCTGTTATAAATACACTCCAAATATGTCAATGTAAATTCAGCAGTAGAGACTGGATTGACAATTTAAAGGGGTTCTCTAATTATTTGTTGCCACATTCATCTTTAATTTAAACTTTATATTAAAAAGTTAGTATTCATACAAAAAAACGGGTTAAAAATGATTGATTTTGCAAGGGAATCCAATATAACATCTGCTGGGGCTTTTTTTCAATCAAAAATCTTTTCACTGCTCTGTTTACCCAACCTGTGGCTGTGAAATCCATTTATTATGATGTTTGCCACAAGAACACTGATATAACTTATTCAAATATTGACCTTTTTCAGTGAGCAGGGCAAATAAAAAAAAAACATAATTAATATTGGAGATTATTTTTTGATAAAATACAATGTTCCTTCCTCTCAACTCAATTATCATTATTATGCATGGGCAGTAAAAAGTCATTTTCATAAGCATGAGGCAGCTTCCGTTTAGTTTCAATCTTCAGAATTCCTCATCTTACCTGCAGTTTTTAACTCTTTTAATTATATGTCAAAAACAGCACACAATTTTCTTAAAGTAATGGTTCCCGTTGCCTCTTCTTGTTAAGAAAAGACATAGCTGACTGGAAATTTTTTTGGTCATGAAAATCTCAGAGTTGTGGTTTGGCTACCTGAGGAGAATCATTGATCACTCCTTTTGAGGTGACACTATTTGAAATAGATGTTGGAAAAGAAAGCAAGAATACCGGCAAAATAAAGAGCCTTCCACAGGCCTTCAGGTTCCCAAGGTTCCAGGTTCAGAACAGCAATGTTGGGACAATATTAAGTTCCCAATTTGCAGAATTTCTTTGGAACTGCAGCTCAGTCACTCAGAAAAATCTGAGGGTGTTTCAGTTTACTCTGATTTTAACTGCAATTTCAAATACCTAAGATTAAATTAGGAACTAGATCTTGATATTTATAACATAAGTGTGATACATTTACATCTTTATTTATTGTAATTATTGATTTTACAGATTTTACAGAAAAGCTATCATGTAGCAGGTTTATATTTTCACTTAAAATGTCTTCCTTAATACTATATTACAGTGCAACCATGGTCTTTTGGGGTAAGTGTTAATATACAGCAAGAATTGCATAACCGCCTATGCCTAAAATAGTTAAGCCTATAATTATTCATACACTGGAGGGATTTAAGTTAAAATTATTTACTTATTGAAGAAAGAAGTTTGCTTTGGATAGGAAATGAGACAGGCTTTCATGAAAAAAAATATCTAAAAAGGAGTATCAATTTTGAAAAAAAATTGTTCTGTCCATATTTACATTTTAATAAAAATTGACGTGTTAATAATTATTTACTGCAATAAAATGGAATAGAATGGAATGAAATACAAAAATCTTTATTGGAATTACAGTAATCAAGGGTGACTAACCTTTTAAATATGTCCACTACCATTGCCATCCTCCTTGCCATCACTGTAATCCTTAACTACCTCTCTATCAGATTAACTGGAGCACTCTGGCTGGGCAAACCTGAAAATATGTAGTTAAAATTGAAAGATCACTTAAAACCTAAAACTGCCAGGAGTATTAATAATTTTGGGCACTCAAGTTGATAGTGTAGAATTCAGAGAAAAGAAGTCTAAAACACCTTTCTAAAACCCAAGCTTGGCTCACACTTTAAACAACAGCAGAAACAGGGTGAGAATCACACAAGGAACTAAAGCAAACTAATAGTAAAGTAATGGTAAACAGGCAGGAAATATAATTTGCAGATCTAGAATGGAGGTTTGTAAGCATAGCAACTAGATAACATAGAAACGAAAATAGATGCAACAAGGTAATGATATTAAAGGTAATGACAAAATAATCATAACATCCATATCACAAAATAAAAAGATAACAAGTCACAAGCAATCACAAAGCATACACATGATCTGTTGTTGCTTTTTGTCATCTCTGTCACTTGCAGATGAATCATTTAGTGTCTCATCATTTTTTGCTGTTGCCTGCAAACAAAGGCCTTTCTTCATTTCTCAAGTTGCATGCCATTAAGTACTATACATACACTTATCAATGGTGTAAATGTCAAATTAATTTTGGGCTTTTTTCAGGATGGACAGATTATGCAAAGTGCATTAATAAATTTTAAAAACTACAACTGGTAGAGCTGATTTAAATTGGATAGCTTCCTGGCAGAGGTCAGAGAGATTCCAGACGCTAAATGTTAGCTTTGTCTCATTCCAAAATCAGTTTTGATCTAAATTTGGGATGTTCTTAAAAATGAAAACTAGTCGAAGTAAAACAGACCCTCAGCATGATGATTCTACTGCCATGCTTGACAATTCGTATAGTATTCTTCGGTTTGATCTTCTCCAAATGTTCTTATTGTGTTTGTAGCCAAAAAGCTAAATCTTTGTCTTTTCTGATTACTAAATGTCAGTGAGCATTTGGATTCTCACATGGGCAGCTGTAAACCTCAGTCAGAAAATTAAAGGTATAGATTTTGGAGCATTGGTTTGTTTTGGCACTCTATAAGGCCATGACATTGGTTCCCGAATTGTTCCTGAAGATCCTCACCAATTTCCGTTTCTCTGAGGGTGGTAACCTGGTTCAGATGCTTCGTACTTTGACAAAAGTTGCTATAACAATACATACATCAAAAGTGGTTTTGGAATTGAAAAAGCGAGGCAACACAGAGCTTTTGGAAAACCCTGGCCTCAACCATCATAAAAATGTATGGATAATGCTAAATGTTGAGGTCTCTACAAAGAAGCCAATCAATTTAAATGAGCTGAACCATTTCTGGTGATAAAAATGGTCAAATATTCAGGCAGAAAAATGCAAAGAACCTGTTGATAGCATCAAAGACACTTTTGTTTCTCTGCAAGGAATAAATGCTAAAAGACATTCATCCAAACCTAAGCAGGGGTGTATTTATGTATTTGAGCCTGTATATTTAATTTTGATCATGTGTGGATTAGAGAAAAATCCAAAGTAAATTCAAACCTAATTATAGTAATTATAGTTTTTTAACAATGATTTAAGTTATTCATTGTATTATCAACATTTTTTACTTATTTCCAACCCTTCTGCTGTTCATGTTATTTATTTTATGCTTCTTTATAATTCTGCAAATATACATGAGGCTTTTTGACTCCATGTATTCCTGGTTTATAATTATCATTTAGACATGAGCAAGAAACACATTATACCCAGCATTTTTTAATAAAGAAAAGATTGCCACATTTTATGTAAAGCACACTATAAAAGTGTGAGCCACAATCATATTAAAAAGGCAAAATAATTCCAGTCTTCTTCCTTAATTTCAGTGTTTACTCACCCGCCCAGCTCCTCACTTCTCCCCCTCTCCCTATTATTATGCCCCGCAATCTAACACAGAGCTAATTTCTCTCATTACAAGGCAGCCCCTATAAAATCCATAGAGCCTAACCTTAACAATATCTAACCTGCCTGATGGAAAGAGGGATGTGGCTGTTGTAGAGAACATTTAAAACAATGGTTAGGCCAAGCACTGCAAAAAGAAAGAAAAAAAACCCACATCATCCACCCCACTCTAAAAATAAAAGATTAATAATTTCCCCTAGGATAGCTTTTCATCTATCTTGCCTCTTAATTGACTTGCATTAAATTGCTACAAAGTTTATTCCACTCCTGTGCTTCAGTGAAATAAATAATTAACCCTGTAAAAAGGTCAGAAAACTGAAATTAGAACAATTTTTTTTTGTTCTGCTTTTTTAAGGTAATGAGCTGGGATCCCACCCTATGACCATCTGACTCCCTGTAATAATTTGTCTTTGTCTTAATCAGAGATAACACTTTATCTCATCATACTTTATAAGCTCCAGTATAACTCCCTTTATTGGTTGGTCGCCAATGGAGCCGGGATGAAAGATGGGATTATCGATGATAACAACAGTGAACATATGACAACTGGGACTAATATTGCTAATGATCAAGATGATGCCCAAGCAGATGATGTTCCTGATAGAGACAGTGGCGGTGATGGAAATAACAAAGATAATGATGATAATATCAGTAATAACAGCGCTAACAATGATGTCGAAAACAGCAGCGATGGCGGCAGAAGCGTTGATAATTACATTGATGAGAGAGAGCTCTAAGACAGCAATTAGAATAAAAACAGCCATTGATTCATCTCTGCAGACACTGGGATAAACGGACAGATTTTCCATTTAACAAAGTGACACAATCATGTTGTCCAATTAAAGGCAGAAAATACAAATGAAGAAACTGAGGGCTGTATGAGGTTTTCCATACGGAACCAAGTCGATTCTCACACAGAGTCTGGTAATTAGCAGCCATGCATCATCTGGCTTTTTTCCACAGAGAGGACTTGTGGCATGTGTGCAAGCTAGCAGGAGAAAATCCAGATCTGTGTGCATATTCTCATAATCATTTGTTTGTACCCCAATCTTCAAAACCAACTCTGCGACTACAACAATCGTGTTTAGGCTGCAGGTAATTCTTACAGTAGCATTTCCCTGGAGATGAGAGAAACAAACCCTCCCGAGTCCTAGCTCCTCAGCTCAGAAGCGAGAAGCTTGCGATCACTCAAACTCTTCACTGCAGGGGCCTCCACTCACATTACATTCTTCATAGATTCAGTTTCACTGATTCCAGACTGTTTAAATGATGTGTTTAACCAAAGAACATATAGGAGTGATCTCGCTCAGATGCCAGCTGCACAACCAAACTTTTTCTTATCTTAATGGATTTCGTCTGTTTTGCAGGGAGAGCAGAAAAAAGGAGGTCAGAGCATGTTTGAATAAATGTAGCTGTTGAATAGCAGCTAGCTGAGCTCAGCTTGTCTCTCCTGAGAGCAAAATGGTGTCCTAATCCTCCCTGACCTTGTCACTGTCCGGCCATTACTGCTGCAGCCATGGAGGTGTGCAGGTGTGGGTGGGTGCTACATGTCATGTGTTCATGTGCTTGCACAAGTATGGAAATGAGCATCCTGCAAAGCTCTGGAGCGTGTGTAGTGGAGTTCAGTTCCCGGCCCTGGTGTGCCCTTTGAGTTGTTGGCCTTGGCAGAAATTTGCATCACCAGGAAGGAGGCGTGACAAGCTGTTTGAGACTCAGGAGGTGACACACCACAATGGCCATTACGGTGATTAGCGAGCACATTCATCTTTTACAAGCCTCCCGCTCCTTCTGCCTAACTACATCCTATATTTGAACACACACCTCATTTCCCTCGAGCCCAAAACAATCACAACAAGTGCACACAAACCTTGGAGGTGGAGCTGTCGCTGCCTACACATGCATACAATCTCTTTGCTCTGACTCTGACAGTAAAACAGGAGCAGTTCTAGGACTTGATAACAAACAAAACAACATGAAGATATCCCTGGCAGGCCAAAGACAGACTGCTATCAAAGCTAGAGGAATGCACCACCAGCAGCTCTTTTTTTTTTTTCTTTACTCTGAGAGGGAGTATGTGCAGTGTTGTAGCAGACCTGAGCGGGTGGTAATTAGAATGGGCTCTGAGGAGAGACAGGCACTGGAATGAATGCAAATGAATTCACTAGCTCTGGCACTGGGCTCCACAAACCTCCCTTCTTCATATAGCATGCCTTGCAGACATGAGGCTCCTGGCACAAACAGAGCAAGGGTACACAGTAAACATTGAGTGACACGGCCGTGGACACGCACGTGCCAAATGCAGGAGTACACGCGCACAATTGTGCAAATAAAAATGCGAAACCACGAGCCCGAGACAAATACGAAACCCACACTGCATGAGTAGGCACATGCAGATACAAACAAGCGCACACAACACACGTTGTGCTAATCCCTGCAAATGCCACAGTGTTGCTTGTGAGCAGAGGAAGGGGGTGAAAATCTGCACGCCGAGCGAACATCCATGGCTTGTCCCGAAGCGGAATAAACAAACCTGTCTTAATTGGTGTCGATTTGGAATAGAGTGATGATTCATCATGCAGAACTCCCCAGTAGACTATTGGAAACCCAATCATTTCTAATCCATTTGACCTTGACTGAGGGCCAGAGTCAGACTGTAACTCCTTCCTTAAACATTCTCCAGCAAAGTTGGGCTGTTGTTGCTGGCTTTACAACACGTTAAAACTATAATGTGCCAAAGTCAGATCACTTCACTGATTACTCCATCTCAGCCAGTGGCAAATCTTTATGAAGCACTCAATTCTTCAGAGCAGTCATAAATCAGGGTAGTATAAGCGTTCCATCTCTGTGATGGTACACCAGAGACACAATTTCCATACCATGCTGCTCCTGCAAATAATTCCTGTTCCCACTACCTCTCACCAGCACTGCTTTTGACTTAAAGAAATTCTCTTGAACCTCTTCAGCTCACCTCCAGATCCCCAGTGGTTCACTATTTGAAACTTTGATCACTGACTCTGTGGCTCTTCTTATGGAGAAATAGGTCGTCTGTGAAGAGGTCTCGCTCTTTAGTAGCCATTGCAGCAAATTAGTCTAATTAAAACATCTCTCTTCTTATCTTAACCAGGCATCCAGGCACAACCAGAATCTTATTATAGGGTAGACTATGCATGTAATGTACCCATAGAGATTTTAGTGTGGAAAGCATTAGGAGAGGTGAACATACATAAAGTATAGGCTCTGTGCATATAAGGACAGAACTGTGTGAATCAGGTAAGAAAGAGGGATTTGGAAAGAGAATAATGGGCTGCTTAGTAGTCCGAGTGGAAACTGTAAAAGTGGAGGTGGGGGTTGTGGGGTTTTAATACAAAGGAAAGCAGAGAAGTACCACCTGTGGACTTAACAGGTGGCCATCTTGCGGTCAATGAGGTGAGATCAACCAACGCCCTGGGTCAGCATTAACACAGACCAGTGACAAGTCGGCACTTGCCCTCTATTGCAACAACACATTGCCGTTCCACTCCACCAAGCGCTCCTATCACACCAGTCATGGTGCACAGGCACGCATGTTTTTACTCGCTGCCACTTCCCTTCATTTCTCTCTCTCTCTCTCTCTCTCTCTCTCGCTCTATTAAATCCACACAAAACGACCGAGACACACACATATACACATGCACACATACACACGGAGAAACTTAACAAATATGGGAACAGATGCCCCACATCAGTGTGCAGTTGCCCTATGCTCCAATGTACGCCTCCAGAGAGACAGAAGAATACAGTTAACACATAACAGAGACCGCAGTCTTTTTTAGCACATGCCCACAGTCCACATACATACTAACACAGGGACATTTTTAAAAATTATTTGGTAATGTCCCTATAGCCACATGAAATTTGGCAGATGCAACTGAGATCCTGTGTGGGGAGGAAGAACGTGTGCACCAATAGCACTTCTTACCATTACTTCCTTTATATATATATATATATATATATATATATATATATATATATATATATATATATATATATATATATATATATATATATGCGGCTGGGTAGCTCAATGGGTAAGTCACCCGACCTTCACCCGGGAGACCGGGGTTCGAATCCAGGCCGGGTCGCTTGGTTCAGATATCCAGTGTGGGTCCTTAGGCAAGATCCTTCGCGCTACTGCCTACCTCATGATGAGTGACAAAGGAATACACGCCATGCCGGCTCAGACGTCGCCCGGCCAAACAAGGTCTGCGTCAGGTGCTGGGGAACCAGGGCACCTTCACGAAAAATGGGTTACTGGAACAAGACGGAATTGGGCGAGAGGTGAAAACTTGGATCTGTTGGAATGCTACTACTCAAGTAACCCTAGTCAGAGGGGTTACATGCAAAGAATGCGGGAGGAATGGTTACGTCGACATCCCTATTCAACACTAACTGCCAAACAACTAGTAGCTCAGTGTTCCAACATCCGCAAACGGCGAATGCTGTCACAACTTGAGATAGACGAGGTACAACACAAATGCTACGGCAAGGGGGAGCCAGGACGCCAGGTCAGAGGGGAGTTAGCTTCAACTCCCCACCCGGAGATTGGGTTAGCAGCCCCAATAATGAACGAACCATCACAGCTGAACGAGGCAGCAACTGACCTGAGAGGTAGGATCGTGGCCCGAATGAACACCAGGCAATCCCGATGCCAATTACAACGGCTGAGTGAAGTACCATCAGAAAGTCTCATTGAAGATGTGAATGCAGCATTGAGAACGATCCCTACCAACACCATAACGGAAACCAATGAGCTGGTGTACAACTCAGCATCAGTGATCCTTGAGATGCTCGGCTATAGGAGCAACCATGAGATTCAATACCCACCATGGAAAAGACGGTTAGAGGCTAAAATCAAGGTAACAAGGAGGGAAGTGAGCCAATTGTCAGAGCTCCAAAGAGGTGCAATCAAAAGACCAGTACCCAAGTGGTACAGCCAGATGCCCATACCTGAAGCGCTCGAAACTGCCAAACAAAGGCTCCAAGCCTTGGCCAGTCGCCTAAAGAGGTACACGAGAGAAAATGAAGCCAGGAGGATTAACCGGCTCTTCTCCACCCAACCAGCTAAAGTGTACTCTCAATGGCAGGGTAATAACAACAGAGCAGACCCACCAAGGCTGGAGACCCAACAGTACTGGAAAGGCATATGGGAAAGGGAGGCGACCCACAACAGCAATGCACAGTGGCTAATCTCTCTACGAGATGACCACAGCAACCTCCCTGAGCAAGCCCCAGTAACTATCACAGTGGCAGATGTCCAAGAAAGAGTCTCAGGTATGAAAAACTGGACAGCACCAGGTCCACTACTGGCTAAAGAAACTCACTGCCCTCCATGAGCGACTGGCAGCTCAAATGAACCAGCTGCTACAAAGTGGGACTCACCCTGAATGGTTAACTGAAGGGCGCACAATCCTGATCCAGAAGGATCCCTCAAAGGGTTCGGTCCCATCCAACTATCGGCCAATAACCTGTCTCTCTACAACATGGAAGCTCATGTCAGGCATCATAGCAGCTAAGATAGGTGGGCACATGGATAAATACATGAGTACAGCACAGAAGGGCATCGGCATAAATAACAGAGGAGCCAAACACCAACTCCTGGTAGACCAAACAGTCGCCCGAGACTGCAAAACCCGACACACCAACCTGTGCACGGCTTGGATTGATTACAAGAAAGCCTATGACTCAATGCCACACACTTGGATCATTGAATGCTTAGAGATGTACAACATCAACAGGACAAAGAGCCTTCTAAGAGCCTTCATTGCAGCCTCGATGGGGATGTGGAAAACCACCCTTGAAGCCAACTACAAGCCAATTGCACAAGTGTCCATCAAATGTGGAATATACCAAGGAGACGCTCTATCCCCACTGCTGTTCTGCATAGGTCTGAACCCCCTCAGCCAAGTCATCAACAAGACTGGCTACGGATACCGACTCAAGAACGGAGCCACCATCAGTCACCTCCTCTACATGGATGACATCAAGCTGTACGCTAAGAGCAAACGAGACATCGACTCACTGATCCACACCACCAGGATCTACAGCACTGACATTGGGATGTCATTCGGACTAGAGAAGTGTGGTCGGATGGTTACACAGAGAGGGAAGGTCATCCACACAGAAGGGGTCTCACTCCCAGAGGGAACAATAGCAGACATTGAGGACAGTTACAAGTACCTGGGAATACCACAAGCAAATGGCAGCCTCGATGAGGTCACAAGAAAAGGAGCCACAGCCAAATACCTCCAACGAGTAAGGCAAGTCCTGAGAAGCCAGCTCAATGGCAAGAACAAGATCCGTGCGATAAACAGCTATGCCTTGCCAGTAATCAGATACCCTGCAGGAATAATAAGATGGCCAAAGGAAGAGATAAAGACCATGGATGTTAAAACTCGGAAACTACTAACCATGCATGGAGGGTTCCACCCTAAATCCAGCATCCTGAGACTATACACGAGCCGTAAGGACGGAGGCAGAGGACTAGCGAGTGTGAGAGCCACTGTCCAGGATGAAACATCCAAGATCCATAAATACATCAAGGTCAAAGCCTCAACTGATGATGTGCTCAGCGAATGTCTCAAACAATGGGGACCAGAGGATGAGGTGCTGGAGGAACCATCATGGGAGGATAAGCCCCTACATGGGATGTACCACCGACAAATAACTGAAGTGGCTGATATCAGGAAATCCTACCAATGGCTGGAAAAAGCTGGACTCAAGGACAGCACAGAGGCACTCATCCTGGCTGCACAGGAACAGGCCCTAAACACCAGAGCGATAGAGGCACAGATCTACCACACCAGACAAGATCCAAGGTGTAGATTGTGCAAGGAGGCCCCTGAGACAGTCCAACACATAACAGCAGGGTGCAAGATGCTGGCAGGGAAACCGTACATGGAACGTCATAACCAAGTGGCGGGCATAGTGTACAGAAACATCTGTGCAGGATATGGACTGGAAGCCCCGAGATCAAAGTGGGGCACACCCCCAAAGGTGGTGGAGAATGACCGAGCTAAGATCCTGTGGGACTTCCAGATCCAGACAGACAAAATGGTAATGGCGAACTAACCGGACATCGTGGTGGTGGATAAACAACAGAGGAAAGCCGTTGTGGTGGATGTAGCAATACCAAGCGATTGCAACATCAGGAAAAAGGAACACGAGAAACTGGAGAAATACCAGGGCCTCAGAGAGGAACTGGAGAAGGCCTGGAAGGTGAAGACCACAGTGGTGCCTGTGGTCATCGGGGCCCTCGGGGCAGTCACCCCCAAACTGGAGCAGTGGCTAAAACAGATCCCAGGAACAACATCAGACATCTCAGTCCAGAAATGCGCAGTTCTCGGCACAGCCAAGATACTACGCAGAACCCTCAAGCTCCCAGGCCTCTGGTAGAGGACCCGAGCTCAGAGGTTGAGAAAGACCACCCGTGGAGGGTGAGAAGGGAATTTTTATTTTTATTTTTATATCACTGAAACTCCCATTTTCCTACAATGCCCACTTATTGAATTCAAGTAGTCGCTTTGATAGGTGAAGAGAAAAACAAGATATTTACTGACCCTTTAGTGGTCAGATTTTCAATTGCAACATAAAAAAAATTAAATTTTGAGCTGCAAACGCAAAGGGAATTCTGCTCCTCTGAAAGGAGAACTTCATTCATCACATAAAAGGATAATACAGTATATTAGTAACAGTATAGACACTTTATATTCAGCTTTATAATCAGCTCTCTTTAAACCTCACAGGGTGTCATGATACATCCAGCACATTTTTAACAAATATATTTTAAACTCACAATTGTTTCGGTTTTACAAATCCCATGCTGTGCTCTAAAAACTCTATAATCAGTGTGGAATATTTCTGTGTAGTGTTTAAAATGAAGTCTTTGGAAGCATAGATATTTAAGAAGCAATTTGAAAGGAAACTATTTTGTATGACATGCAGAGATATGTCACGACATGCCTGCAGTTAATTTAGACTGAGAAAGTGCGAGAGAGAGCAGGACATCCAGCAATAATGGTGGAATGGAGCACAGCAAAGATACATGTTGGATTTGGAAATACTGGTAGACTTTTGGGAATCCTTCAGTAAAGACTATACCCATTATAATATAAAAATAGACACATCTGTGTTTCATTGTACTTTTAATGTGTTTATTTTGTATGGTAGCTTTAACTCTGCTGGCTGGTCACTAATTTAATTCAATTCAGTTTATTTATATAGTGTCAGTTCATAACAAATTTAATTTAAGGTGCTAAACCCAGTCAAAAATGTAAGAAATGATGTAATCATTTTTTAAATTTTAAAATATTAGTAAAATACCTATTTCACCACCACTGCTGTATCACTCACACACACACACACACACACAGGGTATAACGTTGCCTGTGTTTGACGATGAAGTTATTGCTGCGAGAGAAAGACTAAAAGTTAAGTATTTATTTAGATTTTGTCACAGCTCTACTCTACACTACCATTCATCCAAGAATGCATAGCTGGCAAATTCTAAATGATCAGTATTTAATAAACTTCTTTTTTTGTCTTAGTGAAATAAAAAACAGTGAAGGTTAAACCTTTCTCTTGAGAATCAAAACCTGTTTTCAGTGCATTCTCATGAAGAATGCTGCAAGGTGAGATAAAAAAAAAAAAACTTGCCAGGCGTCAGTATTTTGGACTTTAATTAGGTTGAGATCTGATCATTGGTTGGCCATCTGTGCAATCACTTAGCTCACAAGAGTATTTGGAAGAGGCTACACAGGTTGGTCTAGGATTTGTGGTTGGCTTAAAATGTTAAACCCATGGACATCAACCTATCATCCCATTAGAAACTGATTTCCATTTTGCAAAAAATGGATATTGCCTTTTAACCAAAATCCCACATCTAAAGATTGGTCAGTAAAAATGAGCCTCTGGGTAGAAAAGATGGCCGAATGACCGCTGTTCCCTTGACTGACCACAATTTCACTTTAAAAATATCTTTACAAAATGCGGCTCACAAACGCCTTGCTCTGCAAACTTGTCAAGAACATGCAGACCTGTCACACTGTATTATGCAAATGCAAGCTGAAACTATGCATAGCAATATGAAAATTAAAGATAGGTCAATATGCTATTAGAGGAAGGCAGCTAGGTGTGCACTTAAACGTTGCTAGGTAGGAGGATGTTTAGATAGCCATTAGCTAACAACACTTTAAAACTATTCAGATGCCACTTACATGGTGCTCACTTCCAGACACTTATAGCTATTAGCGGACATTATCTTGTATAATCATGTGGAATAGTGTGCAAGCGAGCCCCATCTGTAGAAGAAACAGTAACCGCAGAGAGAAATTAAAATCCATCAAGGATGATGACAACTCAGCAGCATTAGAACACAGTCTAATGCACAATGAGTAAACATGGATTTCAATCACATGCTGTCAACAGTCGAGGGCAAAAAAAAAAAAAAAAAAAAAAAAAAAAAAAAAAAAAAAAAAAAAAAAAAAAAAAAAAAAACATTTTCTAAGCAAAAAAATTTCTCACCTGAGAGGATTATAGACATGGACTCATTTTATACCCACTTACCCTTGAAAGTGCTAAGAGGGACTGGTGCCTATCTACAGTAATCATTCAGTGAGAAGCAGGGGTACACCCTGGACAGGTCACCAGGGCAATACAATCATACACACACACCTCTAAGAGCAATTTTTAAAGTGAACAGCTAACCTCATTTAAGTGTTTTTAGACTGTGGAAGGAAGCCAAAGTACTGGAAGAGAACCCATGCATCCAGAGAGAGAACATGCAAACTCCATGAAGAAAGATTCCATGCCAGGACTTGAAACCAGGAACTTGTTGCTCCAAGGCAGCAATACTAACAAATGTTCCCCTGATCACTGAGTAAACTGAAAAGAGGTTATCAATGGATCAATAAAGAAATGGTTCAAGAGACACAAAATCAAGCCTTCACCATGACCATCACAATCTTGAATCCTTCCTGTGGGTTGAGTTGCAATAAAGAAATCATAAGAGAGTATCCAGGACTCTGGAGGAGCTAGAGATTGTGCATAGACGAATGATAAAATGCCTCTTTCTGTATGCTCCTACCTTCTGAAATTAAATGTGATGGTGCTAAACATTAATATCTGTAAATAAATTAATATCTGTAAATACCATAAGTACTAACTAATTGACTTATGGTGATTTTGTTAAAAAAAACAATTACTTTTTAACACTGAATTATTCCTCTACTTAATAGACACACTCAAATTAAAGTAGGGCTTTGCATTTAATTAAATTTATCATTCAACTGAGCTCCAAATGATTAAAAAAACAATATAATTGTCGAAAAACAATTATTTAACGTCATTCATGCAGTCTTGTTCTGAAAAGTCAGCACAAATAAAAATGTCAGAAAGAGGAGAGGAAAGCAGCAGCAGTGTCACTCTGGCAGTTATGAATTGACTCGTGGTCAGAATGAAATGTTCCATGGTAGATGGCATCATTTACCAAAACTGCAAAGTTACAAAATGGCAAAGTGGTGAAATCAACAGCACCTAAAGTGACAGCAGAATAAAAGCTGGAGAAAGTTAATTCATTTGGGAACACTCTGGATTTTAAGATAAAAATGTGTGACTTTAGTAACACATTTGAAATGTAAACCTGGAGTGATTTAGGAGCAGCGAATGCAGAACTGAAATGTATGGAATATACTTAGCCTTAATTTGCATAAATGTAAAGAATGATTCAGTAGCTGCACTAAAATATTCACAAATTTCTTTGGTTAAAATAACTCTCTCAGTTCTTATCTTTATATTATTTCCTGTTATATTCTTATTACTGGTCAACTTTATTCATTGTCCAGACGAGAGGACTCATTTCACTTAGTTTTACTAAATTCGCACCTTATGACATTTGACCAAAACAACTCTTGTGTCAGCATTGTTAGGAAGCGTTTCACAATGACCAAAACTCTGAAGTCGAAAGAGGGTTGGGTCATTGATAAATTTGACCATAACTTTCTCATGGTGTGTTTAATCTGACCTACAGCTTATAGGCCTGATACTCCTAACCCTCTTTCTGAACTTAAGAAGCCTTTGGGATGCAAGGCAAAATGTCCTCAAAGGACAAGAGAAGAAATCCAGTTGCCTTCTATTTATGCAACTTTGTCACTGTTTGTAAGGGAAGATTAAACAAGAAGATATCACAGGAAAATGTTAATGTTTCAAAGCAAGCCACTGTTCTTCAAGTGCAATAAATCCATTGCTTTTCCAAACTCAGTGATTAATCATTTTCAATAACAGAGATTTTGGCAGAGGTCGGTAGAGTACCCAAAAATTGCTCTCAAGAACGAATAGCATTACTTCAACATATTTTTACTCAAGCAGAAGTGGAAAGATGCCATTCACAAATTTACTCAAAAAAGTATTTGGTCAAAAAGCTACTCACATCTGTTTGATCATATTGTCATACTTATTGTATAAAAAAATCATTTAATTGCACAAGACAAAAACAAAAATTATGTGAAAACTGGTATTTTTAAAGAATGAAATAAAAAATATATGAAATAAATATGTAATCATTGTGAAAAAAACAAACTCAGACAGAAGAAACACACATTTGCAATTTGCACTTTTTCCACAGAAAATAGCTTTTGAAACCAGTACTTACAGAAGGTAATACATGTATGATACAGCAAGGCAAAGTACTTCTGGTGACAATATATCCTGTTTACTGTATCTGCACCTGACCTCCAAATGGCTCAGCAGATACAAAATAATATTAAAACAATAAAGCTTGTGCAAAAACAAGATATCTCACTTTAACATAGGTGTGTATCTTTGTCTGGTGTATTTTGGGGTATAACATTGTTGCTCCTTATTCAGTGAAGTAATTAGAGATTGATAGAGAGGCCAGACATTGTTCTTACCTACTCATAACAGTAGATTTTTTTTGCAAAACATTATTCAAGTAAATGTAACTAAGGAAATGTAACTAGTTACTACCAATCTGTGAAGTTCAGTATTAACTATAAAAAGCCTAATAATAACTTCTTTTCATAATCGATGAGCCCTAAATTAAATATTTCAATAAATTCCTAAGAGAATTGTGCTATTCCAAAAAAGAAGACAGACTTTAAAGACACACTTTTTTGTCAGTGTGCCTTATGTGTCTGGCTGTCTTTCTAAAAAGCCTACATATACAGTATGCATCAGGTTTCTCTGATTATACCAGCAACCAATGGTGAAAATGCAACACAAGCTGCAGCCATTTGTGTTTTTTTTCCTACCTACATCTGTGACTAAAAGGGTCACTAACCTATGACACAATTACATAGAAAGGACAAAACAACCAGAAAAGTGTAAAAATGACCTTTTCTAAAAGGGTCAGCTGCTCCAAGGCTATAAAATCTTAAAAAAGGAAAAGATAATATTCTGTCTCAATTATGATTGCAGAGACAGCGACGAATGGAGAGCAAGGGGGAGTCGGTGGGGGGTGGACAGTACCCCAGCCTTAATGTAGTTTGTAATTGTAAGTGTTGGTCTTTAATAAAAGCCCAGAGTATTTGGTCAGGCTAATAGACTGGGCTCTCTAAATCCTGGCTGCTATGCATTATTCAACAGCCATTAGCTATCGCCTCATCTGGGAGGCTGTATGAGTCCCATCATCGACTGGAGCCCAGGCAAGGCACACTGAAGGTGTGAGAGGAGGGGACGGGAGGATTAGCCATGGAGAAAAAAGGAGAGAAAGGAAGAGATGCAAATGCAGCTACAGGAGGGAATGGAGAGGAGGTCAGAGAAGACTCTGAGGTAAGGAATCAAAGAAGAGAGCTGACGAAAGATGGGCCTGATGTGGCATAAAGGTGAGGGTCTGTGATATGGAAATGACAACTGTGGGATGAAGAAATACCTGGATGAAAGGCAGAGGTCATTCGGCAGGGCTATGAAAATGGGAAGGGATAGATGCAGAAAAGCGTACGCAGAACTGACCGAAGGGAGGTTACTAAGTGTAGTGTAGGTAAGCCATGGGTCGCATGGAGACTCTGCAGAGCAGCATGAATGAAAGAGAGATGCCAGCCTGAAGTGGCATTTTCTGTTGGCCAGGAACATAAATGTCAGATGCTTCCTTTCACTCCCCTCTCAACCTTTTCTTCTTTCAAATTCCCCTCACCTCCTCCTCAGCCTCCCCCTGCTCCTTCCACTCCACCTCCTGCCGCCCTTCTCAATCTGAACCGCCGTTCTCCATCTCCCTAGAGTACCGCCGGTGGCAATTTTGCTTTCAGAGACAAGAGAAGGCCGTGAAACACATGGAGACGTGGCCTGCTCAGTTACCATGGTATTATTGGCCAGCAGGAGTGGCGCCAACACTGGGAATGCTTACATGCATTTCGTCTGTGGATTAGTGTGTGCGGGAGCGAGTGCTAGAGTGCGCACTAGAAAGCATCTATGCGTCAGGTTAATAGGTGTTTAGCAGGCTTGCCAGACTTGTCCTGGCCACTTCTCTCCCAGGCTACCAGGTTCTCCTGACCCTCTGCGGCAGCCCAAGGACACACTCCTGTCTCTCTAATTAAAACACAACCCTGACACACATCTCACACACACACACACCCTGCAGGTCTGTAGCTCAAAATAACCTTAAAAGGAACAAGCAGAGCCATCATCCCCTGCTCTCAACACCTCTTCAAAATCCACTCAGCATTTTCTCACCGGGCTGCTTACAGGCAGACTGTGCTGCCTCAATCTGCAGATAGACTTACAACAACAAATAGCATCTCCAAATGCAGTGCCTGTTTATTGGAGGAGTCATCAAAGGAATGGCATTTATTATTGCAGAGCCTTCTTTGAGCCATGGGCGCTGGTGCACTGTCACTGTGTGCTTGAAAATAATTGACTGCAGAACTATTTGTGTGAAAAACCACAGAAAGGTTTCTGGAAAACAGTCAGTGCTGCTGTGGTCAAAGAGATAGACGTTGAGGGTGTTCAAAACAAAATATCACTGCAAGCTTAAAAAGTTGGACAGCTATAACTTTCCACCAAAATACCTCACCACACTTAAAGAATCTTTCACACTGAACTAAATGTTTGTTCTCGCAAATCTCTCTCACTTGAAATTCTCTCTTATTGTTGTGGCAACACTCACATTTAACATTTATGTTGTATATTCTTATAAACCGCTGCTGAGGCATTGTATATTGGTACAATGTCTTGGCAAAGATAGCTCTTACCCATTGATGGTTGCTCCATTATGTATGCTGTTTTATGTAAGGATGCTAAGATATATAGATATGACATGTGACATCCTGAATTGAGATTACCTCTTTTCTTTATCTCAAGCAGACGATTTAGCATGTTTACTTCCTCGTTAAGCGCATGAGAGACCCCACCGGAGGAATACCAGGCAGGCAATGATGTCCTGTCGCTGCAGGTTACTACTGCAGCATGATTTAATGGAACTGTCTGTCAGAGGGCTTGAACAACACTCTGTCAACCAACCTGCAGAGGTAGAATACACAAACAAGCACTTGCAAGCAGTCAGAAAACACAATCGAGCCGAACTGTCAAAAACTCAAGTATACAGTGCTTTACAAAAGCATTCACAACCCCTGAACTCTTTCACATTTTGTCATTTTTACAACCATAAACCTCAGTGTATTTAGACCAAAGCAACAGATCAAGACAAATTAGTTCATTATTATGAGGTGGCAGTAAAATGATATATAATTTTCCTTTCCTTTACAAATGCAAATCTGTGTGGTATGCATTGGTTCTTAATCTACCCTAAATCCACATTTCATAGAACCATCATCCCATCGGCCTGATCAGAATCCCTGTCCCTTAAGAAATACACGATGCTCCCACCTCCATTTTTTCTGATGGTCATGATGTGGTCAGGGTAATGTGCAGTATTAGTTTTCTGGTAATTTGAGGGCAAAACCTAAAGTAAAGAAAAACAAATTTTATGGACAGACCAAACGGTATCCGCATATTACAAAAGTATTTTTCATTGTTTCTCTGTCTCCCATTGTCTGCCAAACTAACGCACATATACAGACACACATTCAAGCACTTAATTCAGGTATGTCTGAGGATGTTCCAGCAAGTGCAAGGACAGACTGAGTTGAGCAAAGAAGCACTCAGAGTGCATTCAGCGAAATCAGTAGTTAGGAAAACACACTTCACCCGCACCCCCTCCCTCCCACTGAGAGAAGAGACGGATGCCAGGAACACACTCGCTGCATCAAGCAGCACAGGTGTTATCAGAGTTGTTTTGCCAGAGATCCCGCCAAAACGCAGTACGACTGTCATCTCTACAGAAATAGCAGCCGTGGAAATCAACCCAAACAAATGTAATGAATGGTTCCCAAAGTATTTAGCAGATTAGGCAGAAAACTCCATGCAAGATGGGGGCCAGAAACCAAAGCTCATTACATGTGGCAATGCGTCTGTACCTAACGCACACAAGTGAAAGCTCTGCTCAATCCCGTCAGCTCTAGGCTGATTCTGTCCCCCAGCTACCCACTGAATGAGGTAAAGAGCAATCACACCGGCCTGGCATCAGGCATCTGCTGTAAAAGCCTTTCTTTATTGTATATTTCAACCATCATCCCAAACTGGCAGAACAGAGAGCACTGATTAGCATCAAAGCCTTTGATTGCCCCACTCAACAATCAGTGCTGCTCTCCTCTCCTGTATGATGCCTGCTGTGATGCATAACAGTCTGTGGAAGAGAGAATGTGTGTCTGTCTGAGTTTTCAGAAAGGGGATGAAAATCATTGCAGCGCATCCATATGCAAGGTCTTGCATGTATTTTCTAAGTGAAGACCTAGAGAGTTTAGGTCTAAATGAGTTTAATCTTGTTTTCTTCTCTTCTGGCCTTGAAGCTCACCTTTGCAAGTTGCACACTGCAGCACTGTCCTCTCATCTGGACAATTCACTCTGGCCCTGAAAACAAGGCAGCTTACTTCTTTAAAGATGCCTCTCTCTCTCTGACTAAATATGATTAGCTGCAGAGGACATTGTAGCTCTCTCCACAACTAATACGTTTAGTATGGATTGTCTGAGGGGTAAGGATACAGCTCACAGTGAGATCAATATTCTAAGTCGGAGTCTGTCTGGAGAAGAGGAACCATGCTGGGAGATGGTTAACTGTTCTAAAGCAGCAAATGCTGTCTGGAAGCACCAAATGCCAGGAATCCCACGATATTGAACACTTCTTCAAAAGGTAATGCTCAAAGCTCACGCTGCGCGTCAAGTTCTGCTGAATGTCAGCATCAAGCAAAAAGCTTGTTGGAGATTTGTTGGGGATATCTCTTTGGATGAGAGATTATATAAGGCAAATCTGGATGATTCCTTATAGTCTGTAGAGCAGCAAACAAGACCAAAGTCCCATAGGGCCTCATCTCCAGAGGACTGATGTCAAAGTGGTGCTCGAAATAGAGAATAGGGTGTCCTTTGAGATGGAGGGGGAATAAGGACCCAGATTTAAGTGGCTTCATTTGCATGCGTGAATCCCTCACTTAAGACCATTCCAGTCACACACACAAGCTGCCGTGGACACAAACTAACAGCCTCACAAAACTTCCAAAGCACACACATTTAGTACAGACACTTTCTTTCCCTCTTTCCAAAAGTCAGAGGACATTAGCACTGCATCTATTTCTGGGAGCCCATTAAGGCTGTAAAACATTTAAGATCCACACAGAATGATTCTTAGTGTCAGAATGACCCTTTTTTTCCCCATTTCTCCTGCCTGTGTAAGAAAAAGAAAAAAAGAAAACTGACATGAAGCTTGTGACAGAAGCATGTATTTGGTGCCGCTCCAAATCCGGCTGAATAGGTGGGATATGAAGAAGTGGAGTAGAGAGGAGTTAGGTGGAACAAGGGTGCCTGAGCTAAGAGGGGATGATGGGGACAGGGGAGGGTTCTACTTCATCCTCCAAATGAGTCCATTTTGCCGAAATGTGAAGCCTGCTCTATTTCTGACATGCTATAATAAATCCATCAATTGTGTACGGGTTTGTGCGTAAAGTGTGCATACGCACCAGGCGTGAAGAGGAAATTGGTGGCATCTAAACAGGAAATATCCACTTCCCTTCTGCTCTATAGAAGTGACAGTCAAAGTAACAGCTAACAGCTTAGCTCAACGTAACACAAGGTGGCATGTGCCTCATAATGGAAATGCATTGTACCAGCAGGGAACAAACACACATCCATGAGGATGCTTGTATGAAAAAAGTCACATTCATATGTCCAAAAGCTAATGTGGAATTCGAGGACTACTGTGTCATCCCAAATCTATGTACAAATACATCGTTTGCTGTCAAGAGAGGATTAGATCCAGGAAAGGAGCAATGCTGGGGCATGCTAATATTAAATGACAGGTTTCTAGACAGCCTAACAAGCAAAAGTATTCACTATTTCCACCAGGGACTACAGAATGCCTGCAGAGTGGTAAGTCTTATTCACTGCATTAAGTTTATTTTTCCACTGCTGTGATCATCCCCCAAGCTTGTGTTTCACTCTGCTCCTAATCAGATGCACATACAGAGCCTGTCATAGGCATTGTGTCTTCTGCTAACCAATCACAAGTTGCATAAGGATGCCACAACATTGATGGATATATTGCTTTCAAGCGACATTGGAGTCTTGAAAGACTGAGACTTCGCTTCTACATGAAGGAAAATAACTAATCAAAGAACACACTGTTTTTCAGAACAAATCTATAGTTTAATACAGCCCTTTCTGTTGGACCTTCCAAATGTTTCATTTGAAAATACAATTTTGTGCTTGGGGCCTTTTACCTTTGTATTAGTCTGTGGAGTGTTTTGTTGTGCTGGTAAAAAATTCTCTGTCTCTACTGAATACTGTCTTTGAGGTACCTTACACTTGACTTGGCTTACCATGTCATGTTTCAAATATTTCTGAGCACTGCAAAGCCAGCACTGATAGAAAAAGTCAGTCCTTTGGGAATTCTCTTTGTCAAACTTTTTATTAAAAAGGAAGGTAACAATACTATATTAAAGACACATGAGCTCCTACTTCTTGCCCTCTCCTTCCAGTTATATCCAATTATATGCAATTCAAAGTATTCAGTCTAGAGTTTTTTGTTGGCCCAAATATATCTCATGTTACCTTATCTCTCAGAAGCTCTGCTGATGCCTCAGCTCTTAAAATTCCAACATCTGGTCCAACTGTTATTTGAGTTTATGGCAACTTATACAGGTTTGGATAATTAAACCTGTATAAGTTGAGTCCACTCAACTGCATTCTCCAGGACTAAAGATGAGATCTCACCATGGACCCTGATTTTCAAAAGATTAAATAGGGGAAATGTCTTTCAATGATCACCAAAAATCAAGTGCTAGTCATGTCGCCCTTTTTCGTTTCTTTGTAGTTTTGATAATTTCTGTCCTGACTTTTTCAAGTACAGAAAGGAGCTATCCCACCATAGGGACATTTCTTACCCTCTGACCATCCATGTTTTGAAGTAATACTTGTTATATTCACCCATAAAGAAATATTGCTATGTTACTCAAATAAATAGCGTCTACCATCAGGAAGTTTAAAATTATTTGGCTTTATCAAGTATAATACTGTGTTGTAGTTCAACAGTCAGCTATGGAACACAAGAATGAGAACCAAAAATAAAGAAAACAGTGTGCCATTCAAGGTTTTCAAGAAATAATGTGCAACTTAATTAAATATGCATACAATTTGAGTATTTTTATGATTGTTAATTACAATAAATCATCACAGGACTTAGCTACAAAGAAAAAAAAAACATTCATATGCAATGGTTTAAGTATATGGGTAAAAATGTTTTGTTTACAGGTAGAAAATGAAAATAGGAAAGGACAAAATGGTATGAAATGAGGGTTAGGAACTGGCAAAGGAGCAAATTGACCTGGAGCCCCAGGAATCAAATCAAATTGTTTTCTTGTCATGCTTTTTAATTGGACTGTGTGTTTTTCCTTGAACCAGTGATGTTTGGGGTCACAAATCTCTACCGGTATCATTTTGCATGTCAAACAATGAAAAGTGTGCAAACTACACTTCCTCGCAATGGTTTTTTTTCTATTTAGTTTCCCCTTCTCTGCTATTCTCAGTATTAAGCATGGGTTGTTTATCAGTATCGAAGCACAGTATTCGATTGGTTTAAGAAAAACACAAAAGCGCAAATATTTTCTATTATACCTTTCCTGTTGTTGAAAGTCATTTTGAAGAAATGCTGGAGAAAGTTTTCTGGCTGTATGACTGGAGTTAAGCAGCATTGCCCTTCCCAAACCTTCTGCTGCACACAACACCAGTGCAAAATAAGTCTAACACACTTTACCTACCTATAAAACAAATACAAACTTGGCTTGAAATATTCAGGTAAAACTCTTGAAAAACTATTGTTGATATGTCTGATAAGCAGGCCATTGCAAGCCACCTATGCAGAAAGCTGAACTAAAATTAGATTACAATACAATAAAATGTGATGATATTTTTTGTGATTACCACTTGAAAACTACTACTAGGTTTTATTTTGTTTATATTTTTACTTTTTACTTATGGGGATGAAAATAACATATAAGTGTTATAGATGACATTATTTTAATTATTTTCCATCTATTATTGAATTCTAGAATAACTGTTATTTTGAATAAAAGCATTTTAATCCCATTTTTGTTTGAAATATGCTGCCCCTTGCCTTCCAAGTAGCAGCCCCACACATCTATGCCACCCCAACCCTTTTGACAGCTTCAGCAGCATTTAGTTTTTCTCAAAATTATGCAGTGGGTGGAGTTGGTTTCATAGAGGCTTAGCAGAGGTAAGCATCAGTGTGCAACCCATTTGTGTATTGCCAGTAGAGTGGTTAGTGTGATACACCCTGAGCAAATAATGAGCAGCTGTCTCTCACTTCAGTGTTTCTGTTGAATTTGATGACATTTCAGGGTAGACTCGGCTTTTAAGGGGACAGGAGCAGCGGCAGCAGTGAATGCAAGAGGGGAAAACATTTTTTGAATATTAAACATGTTAAGCCATTCTGGTAAATCCAAAAATTAAGTCATTAACCTGCACTTGAGCATGAGTTCTTTACAGATGGGCTAATGCACCTGCAACATATAAGGAAGAACGTTTAATTTTCTGTTTCTGTAGTTATTTTAAGGCAGATATTTATAAGCTGTGATATTTTTTAACAAGAACAGATGTCACCCTTGAACCTTCTTTGGGTTATTCAAGATGCATATATTCATACAAAATTGATTCCATCCTTCATTTTCTGCCATGGAGAGACACAACATAACCTGTACATTATCTGGAAATGAGCCCCATGTACATTAAATCACAGATAATTACAGTATTATGGCTTTACATGACCATTCTGTGAGCAAACCTTTGCAAAGACTTGTTACTCTTGTCTCGTTGCACATGATAGTTTGTTTCACCTTTGACATTTCTGAGCTGATAATTCTCTGCTAATTTAAGCAGCACCAATACAATCAAATGAGAACAGCACAGAGATAGCACTTCTGAATCGAGGCAGAGCTGAAGCTGTACTCTCTTTCTGATATACATCACTTGAGACTGCGGCTTTCGCTCTTAACAGCTAAGCCTGAGTCCTCAAATTAATTTGGGGGAATTATGGCTGCATCAAGAATAAAATAATTAAGATAATGAAGCCTTTTTAAATCTGTGAATTGGCTGAACCGTATGATGCCCTTTGTACCATGTTCTTCATTCTGTGCAGCATTTTTGCTCTGGCTACAGTATAATTAATGTCTCAAGATAACTAAGAAGAAGAAAGTTTTATTTACTAAGGGAAAGAATAAAGCTCATCTCTTTACAGTATGATTATTGTATAATTTATCTATATACCTTCCATCTGGCCAAAACCAACTTATACCCTGCTTGTAATCAACACAGGCAAAAAAAAACAAACTAGCAAGAGTATAAGACAGCCCTACTCCCAAAACAGTTCTATTTTGTAAAGGGTCAATTCTATTCAATTCAATCCACCTATCGGCAATATTTGCATGTTTCTGGAGGATTGCGAGGGGAGCTGGTGCCTATTTCTATAAATCATTGGTCAGTCCATCACAGGACCAGTCCATCACAAGGCAACACGGAGACACATAGGATAAGCTAAAATGCATTCACACACTCATACCTAGGGATGATTTAGAGAGACCAGTTAACCTAACCTAACAGTCTTGTTTTTGGACTATGGGAGGAAGCCGGAGTACCCGGTGAGAATGTGTGCACAGGAAGAACATGAAAACTCTATGCAGAAAGACCAAGGGACAAGATCTTCTTGCTGCAAGGCAACAATGTCACCAACTGTGACACTGTGCAGTCCCCACTCAGTTCTGTTCTTTTTCATATGAATCTATGCAACAAAATGAGCTAAATTACATAGATTCAGAATTAAATCAATTACACTGAAACAAATTCTAATCCATGCAATTCAGCTCAATTTATTTAAATTCAAGTCAGTTAAATTAGATTAATTTTGACTAAATTCAATGTCATTCAATTAAATTCAAACCAATTCAATTTAAGTAAATTCACTGCAAATCATTGCAATTTAATTAAGTTAACTTAACTTTAATTAATTAAATTTAATTTAAATCAAGGCTATTTAAATCAGTTAAATTTAATTTCATTTAGGTCCATTTCAAGTTTTTGCAATATATTACATTAATTTAGCTCAACTGTGGTCGGTTGAATAAAATTCCATTTAATTATGTAGCACCACCACCCAACCAAACACATAAAAGGTGAATTGAATTAGAATCCAAATGTAACATAGAATAAACCAAATCTTTCAGATTTTATATTTAACTGAAAATGCAAATGGAAAATAACATAATTTCAAATATATTTAAGAAACATCTGTAGGTTAGCATTAGGGCACCAAAACAACCCACATTTGCACAATTATCATTTAATTTATGGTTATTAAAAGAGCATACCAGAAAGATTGTCCATGTTGACACAAAGCCTGTGTGATGGAAATCTCATCAGTGACAATCTGCAGCCCAATATTTTGTGGCCATATGGACTGTGTATGCAGACAATAAAAGTAACATGATAGAACTCCAATTCACAAAGAGACAGCAAAAATAAAGAAAGCTGAAAGAGAACTCTGTGAGCATCAGCAGGAGAAGGAAAAAAAGACACTTGCTCATACTGTATAAAGACACTTGTTGTTATAGTATTCACACTTGGACATTTTATCACAAGGGAGCACAGGAACACAAAAACTGCATCAAAGTGCCAGTGAGATTTTTTTCTATTCTTTTCTAATCTTTCAAGTAGACTGTGGAAATACCATTGCATTGTAGCCACTCACTGGGCTACAGTTTGAAAATATGGAATTGCACAATATGAACCCCTATGTAAAATTCTCCAGAGCTGCAGACCTAAAGATAGCTTGAATATTAATATTTCGTGGAAAGAACTCAGTAAATCCATAAAATCTCTGTAGATAGGAGATGATATCCGAAAAGACCTTGCCCCCAAGGAGGTACCACCTCACTAAATCAGGAACATTCCTTGAAACAACTGCCATTAAAAACAGCTTGTTTTGCACCAATTGATCCAGACCTCTGTCATTTCAAGAAAAAAAAGTATGTAAAATTATGAACGAGAACATAACATTCAAAGCTAATACTGGTATGAAAAACAGCTTTATAGATATCGATTTAAAGATTTTCATAAATACATGCCCCATTCTCCATGCTAACTATCAGAAGGAAAATCTGGATAGTTGGATCTGGTATTCATGGTGTTGGCAAATTACATGCCTTAATGGACAGACTTTAAAGCTTTTGGTGACCACTTGTGTTAAGCCACTTTTGGACGTAGAGACATAGCAGCATCTTACTTACACTGAGAAGAAAAAAAGGCTGGACTGGAATGGTCCTAAGTCGTCTTTTAAGGTGAAAATAAATGTTATACTTCATTTGTATTCATGCTGTTTGAGGTCCAGTGTGAAGTTTCCACATTCAGTGAAGACTGCCATAGGCTTAATGTATTTTTTCACGTCTACACCTTTACAGTCATCTCCCAGGAAATTTTAGAGAACTTCATGCTTTCATTTGCTTACAAGCTTTATGGAGCTGTTGAGTTCATTTTGCAGCAGGATTTGGCACCTGCTCACACTGCCAATAGCACTCACACCTGCTTTAAAGACTTTGGTATCACTAAGCTTGATTAACTAGTAAACTGCCCTGACCTAAATCCCCAAGAGAATCAATGCAGTTTTTTCAAGAGAAAGATGAGAGACACCAGAGTTAACAATGCAAATGAGTTGATAGCTACAATTAAATCAGACTGGTCTTCCTTAAGTAATTCATTCAATTAATCTAAATCGAGTACTGAGCTTATAGTGCATATACCATACAGCAGATACATCTTTTAGTTTCTCAATATTACTGTGATAAAAAAAAAACAAAAAAAAAAAAAACAAAACAGCTTTTTCCCCTTTATATGTTTCTCATTCTGAAAAACTGAATCTGGGCTTTTCATTAACTGCAAACCATTATCATCAAAGTTAACCACAATAAATGCTTTAAATCTATATCTCCATAATGAATCTATAGTTTTCCAATTTCTTCTGTACCATATTCCATTATGGCAGCTTTAACTATCGGTTTTGGACACTAAGCAATGGCCAAAGTCAACTTTGGCAAGCTGAGTGGTTTGAAAGCTTGAGACACAGTCACTATCTTATCAAGGTTTCAATACTCAGATAATTCTTGAAGAAACTATAAAACCTTTCGTATCTGAGGAACCAAACTATGACATTTTCTTCTTTTCAAGCTTTAACTGAGTCTGCATCACATTTTTACCTTTAACTCTCAAAAAAATGATTTATAGAGGATCAAAGAGACCATACACTGCTGAGTTTAATGTAGACTTTTTGTGGTACACTTGTAAAAATTGAGCTTGACTGCACAAGGATGAACCTGCACCCCCTTTAACTCTAAGCTTGCTCAGAGTTTCCTGCTATCGACTGCAAAAACAAATTTCCTTTCAGAGGATAATAAAGTATCTGTCCACTTTACTGAGGTGCAGGGTTGTACTGACTTTGTCAATAATATTGCTGTAGATGTGTTTTCTCAACACGCCTATGCAGCACAGGGGACCCGTCAATATCTAGCAATATACCTCTGACCTGTGGGCAAACCTGCCTCGCTCTTCCTTTCAACTTCCGATTGACATTGATTTTCACGCAACTCCCAGTCATATATTAATGTGGCAATCGGGGAGCAGTGAGTGGGTACATGTTTTAAGTAAAGAGCGGCTCTCGTACAGAAAAAGTGCATGAACGTTTCCTCGTTTTTGCAGCCATAGCAAGCCAGGTGGCACTGTATCATCTTAAAGTAGGCAGCAATGAAAAAAAAAAAAAAAAAAAACAAAAAAAAAAAAACAGGTGAAAAAAATTGTTTTGTTTTCTTGATCACAAAGTACAGTGTGTTAGCATGTAGTGTTACACCATGAATGCATGATATGATGTACTATTCTAGAGTGAAAATATGTGTATTTGTGCTTGCATGTGTGCTCTGTTGAGGGAGGGAAGGCGGTATCTAGGTCTGTGTGATGAATCTGTTTCTGTGGCAGGCAAGGTGCTGCAAGCAGCGTGCCGTCTGTTAATTCACATTCACTGCGGGTGGTTACAGTCTGCGGTTGATGATACTGGGAGGTGTTGAGAAATTGAGGAAGAGAGAGGAGACAGAGACGTGACAAATGAACGGAAGCTTTGTGCAGGGATGATCTCAGATGTCAACTGCTGGCAAAATAATAGACAGAGTAGAAATCCTCTGTAGAGTAGTGTTTACTTAACATTCCTCTTTGTACGTGCCAGGTGTGCATCTTTAGGCTACAACAGATCAGACTAAAAATGATTTTCAAAAAGCTGATTTCACTGTGTCATTACAGCTTTCATTTAATGGCACAAGTGTAGCCGAGCGACCCCCTGATATCAATGTTTGCAGCAGGAACCAGTGGATCACGCTAAAGTCAACTCGTGAGGCAACCATAATAACAACGGACATCCCCGGAGAAATTGTAGGAGGTCATGGAAAAGATGCAGAGGATAAATGAAGTGATAAGGACAGGATAGGATAGAGTTGTCTCCAGACAACACAAACAGATGAAAAAGAGATTAGGTTTAAGCCTTATCTCCCCTTTACCATCACTGGCGAAATAAGAGCACAAGGAGATAGACAAGCTGACATATTAAGAAAATATATTCCTGTGCCCTGCAAGATATTACTTTCAATACAATTATGTTCTGTCAAGTTGTTTTGAACTTCCAGAGACTCAAGTTTTCACTCATTATTCTTTGAAAAACAACTCAAGCTTAATTTGATTTAATGGGCAGTGTCTCTGAACACTGGCCATTAAAGTGAGGACGGGGTCCTTTAACATGGTGCTACACAATATATTAAAGTGCAGCCGTCAAGACAATATAAATGTGTGCAATTTTGAAATCACAAAACACTGCTTGAATGCAATACTTACATTTATACCACTTGGTAGATTTTTTTTATGACAAGATCTTGTATGGATCTTAGTGATCAAGATCCTACAGCTCAATTAAACTGTTTTTTACAATTTGTTGATAGAAACGAAGAAAGCAAGTAAAACGAGGGTTTATTGCAGAAGATACATACGTATGTTTAGATATAAACTACTTCATTTCAGCTCTCGCCGCATGTCTCTGGTCGTTGGATTTGTTAGTCTCTCTTTTCTAGAATTAATTTTTTTCCAACAGCTGCACCTTCTTTCTCAAGTTTGCTATATGCCTTGTGGCAAACCAAAACAGGACTTAATGGGATAATAGCTTTCTTTAAACAATCTCTTATTTTTCTGACATTCTAGCATCAGTACAAACTTTTGGAGTCCAGATTCTCCCACATAAGCCATGAATGACACAACAATTTTATTAAAGGGGTATCAGAGTAAATGGTTGTTAATACAACTGTATTTTTACACATTTCAGACTTCTCTTTGTAAAAGATTTTGGACATCATGTATTAGTGTCTCCTTCCACTTCCCAATTATAAGTTACTTTGTGTTGCTCCATCAACTAAAATCCCTATTACATGCAGTGAAGTTTATGGCTGCAATGTAATAAAATGTGAAAAGGTTTAAGGGGGGTCTGCTGTTTAGCTTTCACTGTCGGTTTTTAAATGTTTTAGGTGAGCAGGAATAAATGTGAGACCGGCAGGGAAAGAAGCTGAGGGATTGCTCCTTTTGCATACAACAAACTGTATGCCCACCCAGGTTACATTACCATGGAGGAACGCATTTGCAGCCCGCATACCGCCATGAGGCTAGATCCATTATACATATCCAGGGAGTTTTCACACACCATTTTGGTTGTTCCTTGCATCCCTCCCTCCACTTGTGTTACGTCACCCCCTCTGTTACAGCAAGACTTTTACATCTTGAGCAGCAAAGCAGCTCCTTTGCAGAGAATAATAACATTATTTTAAAGGCTTGTTTCATCGTGGTTAAAAAAAAACCTAATAAATGAATGAATATCTTTAAAATGGCAAAGCACACTCCACCATGAAAGACTCTACTTTACAAAAGGCATCTCTCAGCCTAAGTGGTGGAGTGTAAAGAAAGTGTGCTTGTATAAGTAAAATTAGCAGGAGCAGTAATCTCAGCTGGAGAGGGTTTTGATCTCTGAGCCATCATGTCTTCATTAAAGTATTAACTGATGATTGCAGCACCCCCAATCCGTTGTGTTTATATCAGCTGCGATTACAGCCTCTGTGTTGCATTCATGCAATCCCATCTTCTGCCTATGACAAAACCCGCTCCCTCACAGAGTCGGCTCATATGGACATGAACGGGTCATGAGAACATTAATCAAGAGATTCCCCCCTTCTTTCGTGTTTTCCCATCTGCCACTGGCCAGCCATTAGCAATGATCTTGCATCACCAGACATTCATTTCTCTAATGTAGGATACAACCACCACTACATTTGATACATTGCACGTCTCGCCCATTTGCCCGTTGTAGCTGTAGTGCTCCTTTTTTTCCCCTGATATATCAGGGGAAATCCATTCAGCTAAGACGGCCCAGATGTAAATAGCTCTTCCATAAGCCCTGGCCACTCAAGAGCACGCAGAGAAAAGAAGTATCACAGCCCAAGAAGATGTAATTCATCTAGAGTTAGATTTATATTTAGCAGCTAGTTTGGATCTCTTTGAGCTGCGCAAGAGGAAAAACATTTTCAGACCGGTTTAGTGGATGTCACCTCGCTGTTTTCCTGACTTTGTGAGGCAGGGGGAAAATATACTGCTACATCATATAAATCACAAAGCATTATGGGGAGGATTTGACTGAGGGCAACTGAAACTACAAACAGGCATGTGAGATATTACTCTTATTTATGCTCCTTCCCCTCTGTCTCAGTCAACTTGGTGACCCAGAAAGACTATAGAGAGGAGTCGGATCCACATATTGTCATCAACAGACTCCAGCATCTCTTTCTCAATTTTCAGCTACCTTGGGGGTTCGACTTATGCTTCCCCCAGCTGATCATCCCTCAACATATCTTACTGCTCCTTTCAAAATATCCAGAGATCTTCCACTCTCACCCTGCAGTTGTTTCCCTAATCCACAACAGATGGAAAAAGACAATAGATGAATGTACCTTGAATGTAACATCAAACCCACCAGGGAGGGAAACAGACACTAAGAAAAGCATTCAGTGCCTGAAAACCATATATCTGTGGTTGTTGCATTAAAATTCACCCTAAGGTGACAGATGGACAGAAGGGAATTGGCTTATCGTGTCAGCTGCTCTTGCTCACCTTCATGCTTCATCATGCATCCTGCCTTTTATTTTTCTCCAAAATTACTTAATTAATTCAGACCCCACTCTCAAACTGCAACTGTCCAATCATATTTTGGGAACCATAAGGAGACACAGCGGGATTTAAAATCACTGACTTTTTTCTCCACTTTCTATGGCAGAAAACTACTGGGTTCTGGTATGACTGATGGTAAGCATTTAAACAGAAAGCAGGCAATTTTGTATTGAATCATTTTATCTTGCCTGAAATTGAAGAGGACAATGCTTCTTAGAAAAGATCTCAGATGACTCACAATCAAGAAGTGTTACTTCACGATATCCAATGAAGAGTTGTGAAGTGATCTTGCAGTGCCTTTGTATTGTCCACAGTTAGACCACATGTCTTGTAAAAAGAGACAATTTTGTTTTTGGCAAGTCTGCTAAGAAGAGACTGAAAAAAAGGGATGCCTAAAGCAAATGACATAAGATTATTTTCAACATACCTTTCTCATGAGTTAACTACTGGCACATGTGCCATATGCACCCTAGAGGAAGCTGCTTTGCTTCCAAAACTGTATTGTGCATGTTGGCACCAAGGCATTCCAGCGAGTAAAATGATATGCAGAGTGATGTAAGACTTTATATGGCTCAAAACAGGAGTCTTTCATAATGCCACTTGCCAGATTTATCAAGTTGTCTTTTACATTGCAATCCAGCTGGAGTGTTGCATGATATACAAGATCTCAATTATGAAAAAATCCATACCTTACTAGACTTGTGGCAACTGGTTTGAAGGTAGAGTGACAGAAAAGTATGAGAAATAATCTCCAATTGTGATGTAACTGATTCTGATTTGGAACCCATCAGTGATAGCAAAATTTGAGATTAAATCTCAAAAAAAGAAGGGTTTTCTTGGTGGAAAAAGTCTACCATTCTTTGCTAGACTCAATACATTTCATCTAATTGATAAGCTGTGGTTTTATTAACAATTTACAAACTGATTGTTCATCCAGCTTACCTGATAAAAATATTTATTGAGAAAGACTTTTATTTTGAAAAAGCATGATTATCACCAGACACATAAGAAACTACTGGGGGACTTTTTTAGCCCAATTGTTGAGTTTATACAGTTATGACAATTGTTGGCTAGTTTTAACCAAACATTGAATTAAAAAAAACTGGGACCCAACTTCTTGGGTCAGATGAGAGCTTGACCTCATCATTCCTTACAGACCGCCATTTTGAGCTATGCAACAACCTAATCAGACATCATTAAACCTCTTTTACAGAATGAAATAAGAATGATGGTGAGATGGAGTCAGATTTGTTGCAAAACTGACTGCTACTGGAGATCCTTCCTGCCTAGAGCATCAAAATCTACATAGACTCTTTGAAGATATTTGGATAATATAAGTTATGGCAGTATCTAATTTCCCTTTGGGATAAATACAGTTATTTTTTATTTGAAATGAACTGAATTAGTTAGTCATATTACTACATAGTTAGCATCTCTTTTTAGTGGTAGCAATGTTTAACATTCATCCTTTGATCCATGATTTGGTCCTAAAGTCAATACAGACAGGTTAGAAATCTAAATATACAGAGGACACACGCCTATGGTTCAGTTCTTGCAGATTTCCCTACATGCTCATTTTTCTGTGGAATGTAACTCCAAATTATTTGCTGAAAATTCACCATTTCAAGTTTTTTTTTTTTTCTTAAATATTTGAAAGAAAATGCAGCTTGGGAGGCTGAAATACATAGGCAAAATACTACTTAACAAGCTATTGGTTAAAAAAAAAAAAAAAAAAAAAAAAAAAAAAAAAAAAAAAAAAAAAACAAGCTCGTGGTTGGCATTTGCAAAGTAGCCAATCCAGAAGTGCCATTTATTTTCCTTGGCTGTACCCCCAAGAGCAGAGACGAGGAGATCATGGATGTCAGCTTCTGCGGTAGCAGCAACACGGTTTCCACTGTGCACATTAATGCATATCAAGGTATATTTGGTGTCTGAACTATTACAATAGGTAGTTATAAGCATTATTAGATGGGGTCTCAAGAATTTGTAGATTTTAGGTATTTGTGGGTGGTTGTGGTCCCTAACCCCCGCGAATACCAGGGTTCCACTATATTTACACATTACTGTGTTGCAGTTGCTTCAACATTAATACTTGTTTTAGCTGTATTTATTTATTTTAAAATTAAATCAAATTTTGGAGTTTTAACAAAACATTAAAGAGATGAGTGTTAAATAGAAGAAAATCTGATTATTTCGCTGAGTGTGAATTTTGTTATCAACTTAAAAGTGCTTGCCAATTAAAGTCCTTTTAGATGTTATGTGGTTGTGGCTTTAGTTTTGCTATCATTTTAAGCAGAAATAAGCCGAAAAATAAAAATCATTATTTCAAACACCATATTACTTTGTTCATGAGTTATTCTTCAAAACTCACTCCTACTCTTTGGTAGTTCTGACAGCAGACATTAGTCACTTTAAATACCTAACCCAGCATGCTGTGTCGAACCAGTAACTGAACTTGTGGCTTTTCTTGAATCAACCCAGGCCTTAACTGGTCCATATCTGATTCAGGGCTGGGTTAGCAAAATAACCCAAATGAGTTTGTTTTTAACCTTTGCAGAATTACAGCTGTGGTTTAGGTTAAGTTATTTATTTATTTTTTTTTACATTTACCATTTTAAGATTTCTGTGAGAGGTATTTTGGTTTTTTATAAGTTTGCGCAAATGTTTTGGTCCTACATCTTACCTCCTTAAAAGTCTCTTCAGCATTAGATGTATTATTATCCAAAGCTCTGACTGAATATTATCCACCTTGGCCAGGCTCACTGCACCGGCTGGTGTTGCTCTGTTTTGTGAGTGCAAACACACACACAGTGGTAGAAAAAAAAATCCCCAAAACATCTGTTTGGAGCAAAACAGTCACACACAAACATTAACCCAAAGTGCACAATTACTTGGAAGCACATGGACATAGACAAGTGAGGTGTGTGCATCCACAAACATACACTGCCCACATGTACGCAGCATAAACAGTATCTGGAAATGGCACCGAGCATCTGTTTGGACAGTGGTGAAAACACTGGCAACAGCCTGGCATTGGCCATGAGAAGCTGTTCTCCTCCTGCAGGGTGACCGGGTGAGCAAGCAGACGTCTAATTGTCTGCTCACCTTATCCACAAACAGGGGCATGCATTTTCAGCTGCAGATCCACCCGGCTATGCAAATTCTGCCCCACCCCTCCTCTGTCATCACCACTCCCTTTCTTTTCTCCCAAGTCACCCATAAAACCCTCAAGCTTTTAGCAGCATTCTGAAGCATTTTAGGAAGCCATTTATTTAACAGCATAATTATCTGTGTGGTGGTAGGGTTAGCTCGAACAGGTGGCAGCTGTTCAGAGGACAAGAAAAATATACAAGAAACAAAAAATACTGGATTTCAAACACATTTCCTTGCAAAGGTTCTCATACCCATAGAACTTTTTTTTACTATTTGTCACTTCACAATCACAAAGTTAAAAGTATTTTATGAGAAATGTATTAGATAAACCAACACAAAGTAGTACAGAAGTGGAACAAAAATGACACATGGTTTTCAACACTTTTCACAACTAAAAATGAAAAAGTATGGCTTGCATTCTGCCCTTTTTACACCGATAACCCTAAATAAAACCAAGCCCAACCAATTGCCTTCAGAAGTAAATTAATTAGCAGAGCCCACCAAGATTTAACTAAGCTTAACAGGTATATATATATATATATATATATATATATATATATATATATATATATATATATATATATATATATATATATATATCTGTTATGTGAAGGTCACAGCGGTTTCTTAGAGAATATTTGTGAACAAACATAATGAAGACCCAAGAACAGAGCAGATAGGTCAGGGAGAAATCTGATGAGACATTAAAACCAGGGTAAAGCAAGAAGAGTAAAAGTTGGAGAAGGAGCTAAAGTGTCTTATGATAAACCTAGAGGAGCTAGGTAGGAAAATATGTAACAGAAAAGCTATGAGCTTTGTAATTCACAAATATAGCCTTCATGGATGATTAGCAAGAAGAAAGTCATTGTTGAAAGAAAAGCTACAGGAAGGGCTTGTTGCAGTTTCTCACAAGCAATTTAAAGAACAGCAAATAAGAAAGAAGGTGCTCTGGTCAGATAACACCAAATTTGAACGTTTTGGCTTTAATGAAAAACACTTTTTGGTGGAAAAACACGCATATCACACTGAAAACACCATCCCCACAGTGATGCATGGTGGTGGCATAGCCACGTGCCACTACCACGTGGAGATGCTGTGGAGATGCTTTTCTTGAGCTGGGAAAAAGACACTAAACAGGATTGGTGGGAAGATGGCTGGAGTTAAGCACAGAGTGATCATGGACAAAAATCTGCGAAACACTTAAGACTGGGGTAGAGGTTCCCCACATGTAAAGCCAAGCAATGAAATGTTAAAATCTAATTCGATCCTGTGGCCATTTTTCCATTTTGTGTTTTTGATCCAAGACTAAAATTGAAAATATGAAAAACAACAACTTTTTTGTATCTGATTTAAAAAAAAAAAAAGTAAAAATCACCCTCATTTACCCTCAAAAATCACTTTTTCATTGAAAATTGAAGGAACAAATGATAGAGATTTTCAAGACTTGTTATGTCTTGTTCTAAAAGACTGGTAGAGACATACCTTAAAAGACTTGCAACTATAACTCCATCAAAGATGGCTCTAAAAAACAGTGGCTCCATAGTAGTGGCTGTGCAAATTCAATTGCATAACATACTTGTCAAAAACTGAAGTAATCTTAAAGTGATATATTATGGAAAAAGTTTGAGACATTAAACCTTTTGCCACTGTATAGGAGGAAAAATCAAAACAATGTCCTGTAATTTCAATGTATGCACAATGCAATATTTTGAGGAGCTTAGGAGCAAACACAAAAGGCAAGTGTTATAAACTTAACATTTTGAGCACAATGGCTTCGCTCTGATCAACAAAAGCACCCTCGATCAAAAAACAGAAGGCTAAAAATAATCTCAGCTTGTTTGGTTGATGTCATCTATTGAAGGATTCTATAGATTCTATTTATGAAGGTGACATCTTCTGCCAGTCTGTCATGTCTCATTGTAACAAATGTGTCTCTTCAGGGACTGCCGGTTTAGCATTAAGCACATACATACATCAAATCAATGCCACTTGACAAAAGAACCTCATTTGTGATGCTGACAGCTTGGTTGGGGCTAGAGGTGTGCGGGTCTGCAGTGCGACTGCATGCAATCACGGAGGTGTGCACAAAGAAGAGGCAACATTGTCAGAAGTAGTGGAGTTAGGCCAAGGCCTGGAGGAGCTTTCTGTTATTTACACTTACAAATTCTGGTCACCCCCAGATCCCCACCCTCATCACGAGAAAGCAATTAAAAGTCTCTTCATTTAATGTTTACCTTAATTAACGGTAACAATTAACAGCTTTGTGCTATTGTGGCTTCTTCCAATTAAAAGATGCATGTGACAAAAGGTTGCAACGCAGCCCCATAATTTATGCTGACTGTTCTCTGGGGAGGAATAAAAGCCCAAAAAAGGGCAACAGCAACTATTTATTTACAGTGCCTTGCATAAGTATCCATACCTTGTGACAGAATAAAAGTTTTGTGGGAAACTTTTATGGGAAATAATTGAACTAAAATTATATGTGCAGACAGAAATTAATGCATAACTATGAGAAGGAAGGACAAGGATACATCATTTTCAAAATAAAATGTCAAGCGTGCCAAGCTTTGGTATTCAGCCTCCTTAAGTTAATACTTTGCAGGATAGGTTCTTGCTACAATTGCAGCTACAAGTGTTTTAGGGTCTGTCTCAACCAGCTTTGAATATCTAGAGACCACAACTTTTGCCAATTCTTCTTTGAAAAATAACTCAAGCTCAGTCAGACTGGATTCAAAGAATCTGCAAAATACTTTCCAGTCTTGCTCCAACTTTTCAATTAGATTTATGTCTGAACTTTGACTGGGCCATCCTAAAACATATTTACGCTTTGATCTAAACCATTCCACTGCAATTCTATCTGTATGCTTAGGGTCTTTGTCCTGCCACCTGATTGTTGCTCCTAGCTGAAGGGAAGCATCCCTTAGCATGATGCTGCCACCACCATGTCTTACACGAGAGAGTGTGTATTAATGCAACAGATTTTGTTGCTGAAACATGAAATCATGTTACTATGAAATCAAATCAAAATACAAAAATACACACAAAATACATTGAAATCATATTTATTTATTATTTAGTCCATCACTCACTCTGTTTTTCTTTGACTCCTTCCATGCCTAAAAGTTTTCTGTTTCCATGTACAGGTTCAGGATGGCTATGTGTGCATGTGCGTAGGTGTCCAGCAAATCCAACAGCAGAACTCATACTGGTCAGCAGATTGTTGGGTGAGACCCAGTGGACCATTAGCTGTCCGAAGCTGCCAGAACTGAGCATGGATAATGACAGGTGGTGCACACACCCTGGAGGTCTGACAGGCTTGGGCACTGTGCCATTTAACGACAGCTTTTACTGCTGGCACCACAGCTGCGATGACAAGCCTTTAACAACGGCCACTGATGCAGCCATAGCCAAGGTATTCTTTGCAGTTTTGTGGGAAAGGCTGAGAAGCAGCCATTACTAGGAGCACTAAAACTAAAATGGTAGCAACTGTTAAGAGTAGGGAACGCAATCCCTGTCATTCTCTTGGCAAATGTATTCCAATCTCCTGTGCAGGCTCAGATGATAATTCCGGTTATCACAATAGCAATGAACCTCTCCCTTTGTTATTCAGCTTCTTTTTTTTTAATAAAGTGCTGCTCTGTGACAGATTCTGAAAACAAGACTCCAGGATTTGCTTACTTTTCTTTACCGGTCCCTATAATTGTTCATTAGGAGTTTCTCGCTGCCCACTCAGAAAAGTTCGTTTTTTTCTCACACCCTGCAGAGAAACGTAGATATTTCTCTTTTAAAAAGTTTTGCTTTCCTCCTGCATGCCAGTCAAAGTGGTAAAGCTTCAACCACCCTTTACAAATACATACCCCACAGACCTTCATGCTAACTGAATACAATAAAAAAAAAAAAAAAAAAAACAGCAGCAGGAGTACGTGTGGGTATCTGAGTGTGTGTGTCCATACAGGTACCTTTGTGTCCTCCGCCCTACTCCCGCCCGGTGCAGAATACTCTGATTTGCACTAATCTCTCGGTACACTCAGGGCCATTGTTCCTTTCTGCCATGAGCTTATTCATATGCCACTCTCCATGCTCTCCTCTCATTTTAATACTCCAACTGTGCTGGAAGCTAAAAGCAGTTTTAAGCCTGTTTTATAAAAAAAGGCAAAAGGCAGCACTCCTCTCACCTCCTTTGCAGTGTAGGTGATTGTGGGATTGTGCAGGATGTGGCTGCTTATTAAAATGGCAAGTAGTGGCTCGAGCTTGTGATGTTTCCATCGCACCATTTATGTATACAGACAGCCTGTAGGCAGCCAGCTGACGGCGAGAGATGAAAGCTACGGATGATGTTCTGATTTGATGACTGTTGTCATGGCAGCAAGATGAGAATGGAGAAGTGGCAAAAGCATTTACTGGCAGACAGAACAGAAAATTATCTTTTTTTTTTCTTTCTTTTTTTTTTTTTTAGCCAACTCTGTCCCACAGTTTCTCTCACTTAGAGCAAACACCATCACTTATATACTTATATATCACTTATATAAATTCCTAACCCCCACATCAGCCCACTTGTACAGTCCAGTAGGTCCTTGTTTGGATCAGTGAGCTGTAAAGGTCCATCATTAGGACAACAAGGTGGGGTCCAACATCCTGACAGCTTGTCAGGAACTGAGGCTTGCATGGCTAACTGTGTGATGAGACTGCTATTAAAGAAAGGGGGAAACAGCACAGCTGCAGTGCTGCTACAGTGAGGCACCTGGCGGATTCATCGCAGCTTTTCGGCTTCTCCTGGACGCCTGAACGAGCGGTTCAATAAAAACAGTTTCTGGCTCCAACGGACGTGTTTATAGCATTTCCTCTGGCCAAGCGCTGCGGCAGGGTTAAGTTGATCATCTCTCACTCTGGTAAAATAGCCAGGGGAGTCCGTGTACCACTAGATCAACTCTACAACTTAAAGACCCTAAACGTTACAGCTCAGATGATCGATATGGCACTGAGCAATGTTCTTTACGAGCTAATAGACAAATCCATTCTTGCAAAACCCCTTGGGCCTTGAAAAGGCGAGGAGGGAGTTTGAGTGCTCTGTGCCTGATGTGGCCACTTAGACCCATGTTTGCATGAAAAGACAAACACACCAGGGAGGTTAGAGGAGCGGTGTGTGTTTCTATGCATGTCTATATGTGTTGCTGCATTGGCACATTTGCAGATGTCTCTGTATTTGATGCTATTGTAAACGACCCCCCCAAATCCACATGGGGTTATCACGGGTGCAGAGCTGCCAAAAGGAGATTTGTGTCTCGCAACATCTTAGGGAGGAAAAACACCTAAAATCCATTTCACTCACATTGTTTAAATGCTCTTTCTCTGAGCCTTCTGGATAAGAGAGCTTAGGTGAAACAACTGTAATCCCCTCATCGTCTAATTAGAAGTTGAGATTGCCAAATAAATGTCAGCGTTGCATCAGAAAGTTGAAAAATCCTCAAACTTTGCGTCTTTTTTTTAAAATCCAATGCTTTGAAACACCTGTTCACGTTTCATTCAGTTTCCTCCCTTAGTTTAAAATGGATCATGCAACCGATTGCTAAAAAAGCTGAAAATGATGAACCAAGTATGTTCATCTTCTCCATCTAATGAGGGCTCATGGTTATGCTGCTCAATGGCTTGACTTGCCGAAAAGCCCTTCTGTCTTCTTCTCTCTTCTTTGCCCTCGCTTTGTCTTTCTCCGAGCTGTACGCTGGCTCATTAAACCGTATGGCCGGTTTCAACTCTCTTAGCCTTTGTCTCCATGCTAACCTTGTGAAACTGCTGCGAATCTTACTTTAACACAGTCTAGTCAAACTTAACTGGAAAACTTTCCATTATCATTCTAAGAATAATGGAGCCTGTTTACAAAGGAAATAAGGGTCCGCTTTGACATTGTGCAGTCCCCCAAGCTCCAAAACAACTTAGTTTATAGCCACCATGTAACATTTATGTTTAAGGTAACATTCATGCTTGTCTTATTTCAAGGCAAGGGCAACAGCTAGACTGTGAAAGAAAATACCATCAATGACTTTATTTGAAGGTCTAATGGCAGCAATCTATTTTGAGCCAGTAGAGCTCATTTATATTTGGTGAATATAGACCTGGAAGCTGCTGCTTTGTTAAAGCAACTTTCTCTCACTGATTCAAGGTAAAATATTCTAATGTTTTCACCATTTTTCACCTTACAACCACAAATGTGTGTATATTACTGAGATATTATGTGATAGACTCGCACAAAACAGCCATAAATGTTTATTGGTTTAATGGTCCACGCTATATTTTACAAATAAAAATCTGAAAAGTGTGTGTGGCCTACCACAAGCCATGTGAGCCACACATCAAACATGTAGAAGATGTACTGATTAGATGAGAGCAAACTTCATGTTCTGCTTTGTTTTATCTATCACATTGAATTCTAGTAAAATACAGGAAATAGAGGTTGTATCATCACTAAATGCAAAAAAGGTCAAGGGCTACAAATATTTTTGCAAGGCACTACATCTTTTACTCAACAAACACATTGACAGAGATGGAAAAGATTAAGAGCAGGTACAGAGCAAAAGCAATTATGGCAATTTTTAAAAATATTTAAGGAACTTTTTGTCCACTGTGGTTGGACAATGTCCTGAAAAAAAAGAAGAAAATGGGAATTATTTTAGTACTCACAAGAGAATTCTTGGACAACAGACTACTTGTTGTGTGACACGTTCCAGAAGATTTCACTTTATAATTTACCAATTTTTGAAATCTAATATTTCCAAACAAAAACTTGTATGTATTTGGCAGGTTTGCCATCCATCTTGGCCACCTCCACAACTGACAAATGCATGTTATCCACAAGAACAATACTTGGATGAATATTTATCAGAGAAACAAGGGCACTCAAATTGAATTCAAGATCCACAAGCTGTCGAGTGTAAATAACTCAGTGCTCAATTAAAATTAACAAGGAAAAGACATGTATTTCTGTTTGACTAGGTCTTCAATTTGGTGTTTGATTAAATTGTAGTTTTAATACCAGTTTAGTGAAGCTTTGCTCTGGTATATATACCCAAAAAACAGGACTGAAAAATCTCTTTAATTTTCTTTTAATGTGCAAGTTTCTGCAGTTTCAACCCAACTAATTCTGTTACAGGATGTTTGTTTTTATACAGACATTATCCTGTAATGTCATCAGATGTGGGTTAACCTGTCTTAATGCACTAGAATCAAATCCCAACTAAGTGATATTTTCCATCACCATTACTCTCATAAGACCTGAATGCTAACTAGGAGACTGTAAATGTTTGAGGCAATTTGAAAACCCATTTTCTCCAAACCATTATCTGCAATGCTAGCCATAAATGGCACACTCAAACCTTTCTAATTTAGCACTGTGATCAGGCATTTATAAGAGAGATGTCAAGTTAAAAAAAGATGTCCTGCAGCCAATCAGTAACAAGTGCTTACTCAGGCCTTGGTAATTACACATATATTTGCATTTTAGTACAAAAATGTATGTAGTCTAATGAGCAATAGAGCCCTTCACTGAGTGGACTGACGGCTGTTGATGCTTTTCTGCCGGAGGACGATTCTGAAAAGTGCAGTAGTGTCTGACAGATGCCAACATGTCAGTTCAAGAAGTGAAGGAGGAAAGATAAGCAGCAAGAGGACAGTGGAAATGAGTATGCCAATGAAAATGTAATGTAATTAGTCTCTCATAGCAGAAGCTTTTTATAACTCAGACAGTTCAGCTAATGCAATCTTTTATGATTAATAAAAATATGACCTCTATAATTTCCAGCTATACAACATTTTGAATATCTAATGATTTCAAAATCACTAAAAGTTTGCATCATATCATTTCCATTGTTTAACCTCCTTTCAAATGCCAGAGATAGTGATAGGTTTTGTCAAGTCCGATGTGTACAGTTCCCCTTCTCCTTAGGGGTATAACAAATACTGATGGCATCTCGTGGTAGTAAACTGTCATGACTCCTGATAAGTTTGTCTTGCAAGGCTTCATTCAGTTGCTGCCAGCTTGTGACTACATCTAATGAAGTAAATCTAAGCTTTTATTAAGAGCCCCAATTATGAAGGTTGACACCCAGCTTGACACTGTTGTATCCCTATTTGAGACACATATTTTAAAGTAAGAAAAGAAATAGATCTTGATTTGCCCTGTTGTGCTAAGAACACTTGGTTACATTTGCAATGAAGAAGCCACCGTTTTTGAAAAAAAGCATGACATGGAAGAATTTCACGTACCCTGTAGAAAAAATGTTGACAGCATGATAGAAAAGATAAATAATGATTTGTAAGCACTGGGAATGCTGCAAATAGCTAACTGTTTGCTGTCTATGAGGCTAAAGTTAGTATCTGTTTCAGAGTTTCAAAAAGTTGTTGACCAACCATCGTTACTTTACCAAGAACAATAAACATGTATACAGTGAACCCCCGCCTAGTCATGATTCACTATTTGCAGATCCACCTATTCATGTTTTTTTTTCTGTGTAACATAGCTCCAAATTATTCATGGAAAATTTTCCTATTCGCAGATTTTTTCAAAAATATTTGAAAGAGAATGCAGCTTTGGAAGCTGAAAAACCTGGGCGTAATGCTACTTGACACCCATGTGTTTGCAAAGCAGCCAATCCAAAAGTGCCATTCATTTTCCTTGGCACAGATTGGCTGTACCCTCAAGAGTGGAGGTAAAGAAGACTGTATATGTTAGCTTCTGCATTAGTGCTAAGATGGTTTCCACTGTGTGCATTAACACATTAAGATATACTGGGTGTGTGAACTATTACAATAGGCAGTTTGAAGCACAGAAGTTTTTAGAGAGGGTCTCAAGTACTCGGAGATTTCATTCTTATTCATAGGCGGCTGTGGTCTCTAACCCCCGTGAATACTAGGAGTCCACTGTACCTATAAAGTTAGATAGTCTAAGTTTTTTTTTTTATGTGTTTTTTCACATCTGCATACAGCCATTTAAATTAAAAAAATAAAATACCCTGCTGGTTCTTTGATGTTTAAATTTACTTCATTCAATTCAAAAATGCTATATTAATCCCAGAAGGAAATTAAATGTTGTAACTGTTATTAAACAGTTTTATATTATACTTTCTTCAAAGAGTTGTTGTAGATGCTGATGAATGTGGGCAGAAAGGTTTTCCTGTAGTGGTCAGTATTACAGTGACTCTGAAGAACCCTCTGACTAAAGGCACTCAGTTGTTATATAAAGAGGATTCTCAGGGTTGTCTGTAATTTTTTGAGCCAACTTTAAATGCAAATGTCTCAAAAAATAAGATTTAACGTTCACATTAAAAATATCTCGAGGTACCACTTACTGATTTAAGAGCATCACATGATACAGGTGACACTGATAAATGTAGTATTATAATATGTGCCTGTGCATTCATTGTAAAATTCCCTTAAATAAAATGCTATTTTCCTAATCATATTGTTGTAGAAATAAATATTATTTTAGCAGCAATAACACAAGTTGCATTTATGTACATTAAGAATATTGAGATCATCTTTCACTTTGTGTTAAAGATTAGGTTTCAGTACCATAAAACTGTGATACTTTTTACAAACTGATGGTAACTCCTCTCTGAGGCAATAGACTCACCCTTTTTTCTCTATCATTCCTGTCTCGTCTGCCTCATTTGTGATGTCAGTTCTACCTCTGTCTGAGTACTAGTGACCAACCTCTATTAGGACCCCCATTAGCCCAGTTTTGTCTAATTAAGGCATACACATGAAAATGTTACCCAGAACTAATGTGAAAATATATAAGCCTTTTTAATAATCAGCTGAGAAAAAATGCAACCCGCTGTTCATCAAAGGATAATTGAGCACTGTATAATATGATAAATGTAATTTAGTAAAACATTTCTATTTATGTAATAGCTAAGTAAATCATGTTACAACGGCCAGTAAGGTTCTCTGCTCTCTTGCATCCTCTACTTCGCCTCCTTTCTTTTTACCTCTTTGATAACAGCAGGTTTCAGTCATTCTTGAGCTCTGCCTCCTGCTGTCATATTGTTCCATGAGGAAATAAAAGAACCATTTCTTTATGAAAAATACATACATCTATTCAGACGCAGATTTTTTCCCCAGAGATTGACATACCTTTGCAGGAATTCAGAGCATTTCTAAGGTAGGGGAACCCTACTCTAAATTAGGATGCAGGAACATTATGTTACATGAGAAAAACTTTAATTACTCATGGGGGTTGTCATGGTTTTGAGCTAGGTTCATTCATTTCATTTTTGGTGTGTATTTGTGTTTACCTCTAGTTACTTTCCACTGTAGTTTTGCACCTTCACTGTGTCAAATTATCAATTTTTCACTTCACATTTTCAAGCATACAAGATATTTCCTGTGTTTTTTCATTCCTCCTGTTTGACTGTTGCCTGGGTCTTGTTTCTCTTTCACTTCGTTCTCCAAATGCTTGTCATGCTTGAGGTTCTTTTTTTTTTTTTTTTTTTGCAAAGTTTCTGCTTCTTTCCATCTGCCTAGCCAACGACTACTCTGGTTGCTTCACTACGGTGTTGTCATGTATGACCTCAGTGTTCTTCACACTTGTCTCTGGTGTGCTCAATTTGGATTAGACCTTTATTAGACCATCACAGGATCTGTACTTTTAGTTTAAACACTGGAAAATTTTACGAAAGTAACTGATGTTTTTTTTAATGTAGGCTAAAGGGAAATAACATAGGATAGATAGTTTTTTATTACACCACAGGTCTTTAAAGCATGGTTTTAATACAAATAAACAGTAATTTAATAAATAGTACCAGGCATAATATGGCTATCCAAGCAATTTGTTTCTTCTGTGATGTACCAATAAATTGACCAGTGATTGACATCACCCAGTTGTGTCTTGTTCTTGACCACGTATCAACACGCTAAATATTGAAAAATCTGATTTTCTTCCTGTTCATTAAATGTGATCAATTTAAAAACCTCGATTTTGTTCAAATTGCAGATTCATCAACAAACAACATGTTCTTTGATGTACTTTGTTTTGAGATCAATGATTATATCATTTACAGTTGGATATAAGATTATAATTCCATTAGGACCCTGTTACACTTCATAGATGAATTCAAATCAATTTGACAAAAATGACTTTTTAATTTCTACTTTTCTTATGTATATTTCTTTTTATATGATATTGTAGTTATTAGTGAGAAAAATGGAATTGGCTAAAATTGTAACTGGCAGGTCAAACGATTAAAAAAGAAAAAAAACAGATATTGGAAATAGGCAGCTGTCATCAGTGCATCTGTATGTTCAACTGTTCATCATTTCTTATTATATTTTCTGGGAAATGAAACATTAAAAACACATTTATCCACTGTGATAGGAAGCTTTCTAATAGCTTAATGCCTAAGTAACACATAAGTCAGTGTTAGGTGAAAACTTCCTTTAAAAATATAACATATTCCAGAACGGCAGTGTAAATGTATGAGAAATCAGCAAAAATCAAAAAGAAAACCATTCTGAATGCCAATATAACTATTACTAATCATCTGTTTAAGTTATTGCAATTGAGTCAATAATTAACAGCTTTAAACATGGAAGTGAAACAGCTTAAGTCATTTTCACACTACTGAAGGATTTCTCTGCATATAAGACAACCATTTTCTCAAGTTTTGAAGCAGTAGGAGTGATTGGCAAATATTTGCCTTTTCCATTTTGCTCTACTGTTTAAGGTCAGGAACAATAACAGCTATGAAAAACAACAGTGTATATTGCTTTATTAACAAAATTGTTAATAAGCTGTTGCATATCCATGCACATACCAACTTATTTAAATCTGTTGTTAATAATCCTTCACTCATATATCTTATTAGTCACAATCCAATGGCCCTTTTCCTCCAGTGGCCTGGCCTCCACACTTGAGGGAAGTTAACTGTTGAATATACTGTAGATTCAGAACTCAAACAGTTTATTTGGCAGCCATTCTCAGGAGCCCTGTCAGGGTTGTCACGCATTTTATTTTAAAGTTCTAAATATCTATTTACTGAAAAAAGTCTAAATGACTTTTTCCCCTACCTGCCAATTTTATTGATACATAATCATGTATTTTTGTAGCCTGGTTGGTATAAACCTGAATTATTTGCTAAAGTGTGTGTATTTTTCTTTTTCATCTCTTTACCAAAGAATATCTCAGAGATTCTCTTAAAAGTTTGGGAAGGACAGAGAGGAGAGAGATGTCAAATATATTATTATTCAGCTCAGCTTATATTACTACTTTGACAATTAAAAAAAATCACTGACTTAAAGAACTTACTGTGCCTTGTGTGTTTGGTGCACAGTTGTTTTAATAGTGTCAGTTGAGTTGGTGTCCCATCAGGCAAGATGTCTTCTTACAAACAAAGTCTGAACAATCATCAGAAACTCTGACCTGGATCCTTCCCAGAACCCCATAAATAAAGTGAAACTAAGAACTCAACCTGAGGCACATATAAAAGGTTCTGGAATTATGAATCATGGTTCTGTTAAAAGGTTATCCACCCTTTTCCTATTACCCATGATGCTTTGAGTGAATTACGAGTTTGACTTCAACTGTTTTCAACTGAGTTTTGCCAGCAACTGTATGTAAATAAAATGGTCAATTGCTAAATTAATATGGATTAAAAATGTCTGGGGATATTATCTTAATAATAATTACCGCTCCACCTTCATCTTTCACAAATGTGGGAGGATGAGCTAAAGGAATGGACATAGGTTACACTATGAATACTAGCCTATTTAGCTGCCACATCAACTAGAAATACTCCAGATGGAGAAGCTAAGGACAACTTTTTCTGAGGTGTATACAGTATGCTGTAATGCAAATAAAGAAAAGTTCTCACTGCTTATTTAGAATGGCCATAACAAATTTCAACATGCCACTTTTAATAAAATGTAAATAAAAACAGATAAATTATTTTCTTTCAATACTAAGAATAAAAAGGTAAAACTTTGTAAAAGAATTTCCATTGTTTTATTTTAACTTTTAAGAAATTCTTGTATGATTTCATATTAGAATGGAACTTCTTGGTTGAACAAAAATACCTATAAATCTACATCTTCCAACAGTATGAAGAATTTTAGGGTTAACTGAACATTTTATGTTCTCAGTGCATGTTTTACAGAAGATCATCAGTGGTTCACTGCCTTCTACCTACACCTCCAATGTGAATAATACTTAGCATTCTTTTAATAAAACTATTTGATGCAAATGTAACAACAGTTTACAGGTTCATAATAGATTGTTAGCATTAATAGCGATTATGTTTTGAGATTGGAGTTGTCTTAAGGCTGTTAAAATCTGCTTTGGTTTTGGCCAATTTCAGACCAGCCATTCGCTTCAACTTCCAGGACCAATTTATGCAAATTGAATGTATGCTAAATAAAGACACCAAGAAGATAGTTCCTTACTACAGATAAGATATTGACTTACCAAAACAACATTTTACCAATATTTCATGTCTCTTTTAGCTGAATCTGAGCCACCCCACATCCAGATTACCAAATCCACTGAGGTAGAATCTTATTAGGGCTCATAGTTTTTTCCACCATTATGTTGCAAGAGACAAACCGCAACAGTCTTTTTTAACTACAGGTTGAATGTAGGTGTAATTTAATTCCTTTTTCTCCTTTACTATAATTTTGATTTCAGAATCTCTTCAACGCCAGCTGCTCATTGCAAGCGATTCTGCCTGAACACTCAGCTCTTTAATCTAATCACTTTATTCAGATCTTACCTGAGCTTTTATTAAATCCACACTACATATACCTCCTACTGCACTTCTCTGTGTGCTCAGATGCTTTAATCCTCAGATACTTTCAACTCTGAAAATGATACTAATTGCCAAAAACTTTGTGGCTCCAGATGGTATATGTGACAAACTCACCTTTATGAATGCATACTTGTGACCATACAACGCAAATCAGTCCAAGGCTGTCAGCAGTAAACTCTGGCTGAACTACACTTTATCATTTTACTGCTATTCTGCTCTGTTCTTACTGTGCAGTCATCAGTTCGGCATGTTGATGTTTTCCTGGGTATGTCAGCAGGTGCGTCTGCTGCTCGAAGATCCCTGCAGCCTCCCCCAAGGGAGGTATCACAGTTGGACATGCAGTGCCATGCCGATGTGCGCGCACACACACACACACACACACACACACAACTGACACAGAAAGTGTCCAGATGCTGTGAAAATGTGGTATAAACAGATTTTAGGCCTCTTTCACTCTTTCTTAATCTGTCGTGTCCTCTGTCTATTTTTTCCACAGATGCACACACACGCACACACGGAGAGTAACTAAATTGACTTGTCAGCTTCAATCAGACGGGGAACAAAAGGATTCCTGCCAGTTTGAAGCTGACATCATTAATGGGTTTGGGAGGGGGACAAGCTCTGAAGACAAAGGGAGAGCAAGGTCGGGCCGACTTAAAATGCACTTTCATTTTGGCAGGGATGTTAGCTTTTTGATTCCAGCCAACATCTTTTCGCAAGTGGGTCTAACTTTCATTATCACTGGAAACAGGGAGGGGGCGTAGGAGACTTTGTTGTGCTGATGGAAAGAAATGTGACATCCATAATGCATTTCCCATTAGAGGACGGCACGCATGGACACACCTGGTCATGTGTCACAACGAGATGGACAGGAAGAGGATGAGGATGAGAATGAATGGGTTTGGATAGCTAGAGAGAGAGATAAAACAGGTGCCAAACACAGGATGGCAGTGCAGACAAGAAGAGGTACACTGCTTTGCATTAGTATTCATACCCCCTTGAACATGATGTCATGTTATAATCACAAACTGCAGTGCTCTGCATTGGGATTTTGGGTAATGGGAAACCTCGAGGTTAATTGTGAAGTAGAGGGAAGAATGACAACTGGCTTAAAATATTTTCAACAATACAAATCTGAAAAATGACCATTTGTATTCCTCCTCTTGAGTCAATACTTTGTGATGAGATTACAGCAACACGTATTTACACATCTTTCGCCAATTTTTGCAACAGCAAACGATAGCAGATTGGATGGAGAGTGCCTACGAAGAGCAGTTTTCAAGTCTTTCCACAGACTCTCAACTGGATTTAGTTCTCATTTTCTGCCAGAGTTGCAGTGTATTTAGTGTCATCCATCTTCCAATCAAATCTGATCAGTTTACCTATCTCTGGAGAAAGAAAGCTTTCCCACAGCAAGCTGCTGGCATGACCATGTTTTACAGCAGAGATGGGGTGATGTGCAGTGTTAGTTTTTCCCTGTACAAAACCCACTAGGCAAAATAATTCACTTTAGGTCTCAACTTACTAAAAACATTTCTTCTAGTGGTTTACTGTTCGCTTTTTTGAGAATGGCTTTGTTCCCGACATTTTCATAAAGACCAGATTTGTGAGATTCCTCATAAATAGTTACCATGTCAACAAATTCTCTCACCTGAGCTGTGGAACTTTGCAGCTCCTCCAGAATCATCAAAAAACCCTCTTGTCTGCTTCTCTGATTGATGTGCCACTTCTTAGTAGGTTCACAGTTGTGCTACACTCTGTCCATTTTTAGATGATGAATTGAACAGTGCTCCGAGACGTATGGAATCATGTCTTATACCCAAACAATCCTTTATATTTCTCTACAACTTTATCCATGATCTGTCTGCTGCATTCATTGGATCTCATGATGGTATTTGATCAATAGTATTCTGAACAAACCTCTCAGGCCCTGAAGAAATAACTACATTAGAGTAATGAAGGCCACTCTGCAGGCCAAACATTTGAGATTTTGAAAACCATGCATCTTTTTCTTCCACTTCACAATCATCTACAACTTTGTGATAGTCAGTCACAGAAAATACAAGTAAAATGTATCAAAGATTTTGGAGGCAAAGAAAGAGAATGTGGAATGTTAATAAAGGAAGAACCTTTTGTAAAGCACTGTAAGTATGAGGGAACCACAGAGCCTACGCTTGAGAATGTTTCAAAGTTTGGAGAGCAATGGGACATACGTCATGTGACATATGAAATCCATGCATAAACCAGCTTTCCTGGTGCACTGTTGCAGAAAAGCCAAGTGCTTTGAACATTTAAATCCTCCTTTTCACTCCTGTCACTTCAGCCATCCCTGTGCTGTTTTCATCTGAGCTTCCCCTCTCTGCCTCCGACATTTTTAGGGTTTTTTATTCCAAACCCGGATGAGAATGGAGTTCCTTGTGTTAAATGGTAATAGCTTTTCTGCATATGCACACAGCCATCACAAATTGATTACTATGTAATGCTGCAGGCACTCCCAGTTCCCTTCACAGTCTCACCTCTCGCATTGCTAGATTTTCTTTGAGGCTTATTACATGTCCAGCCTGCCAGTCATTAAACTGCACCCCTGGGCGCGACACAAACAGGCAGATCTTAAAAACCCGTCTCCACTTTTCAGTCTCTGTGTCAGTCTCAGCACTCTAAATCTCTGTCTTACAGTTGAAGCCAGCTTCTCCTTCACCTGTTTTAACCTCTACTGCTCATTTTCTTTTATCCTCATTCTAATTATACCATTACATTACCATTTCTATTCTCTCATTTGCATTTCTTGCTCTGCCTGTCTCTTATTCTTTCCATCTCTAATTTTCTTTCCCCCCCTCTCTCGTCCTATGTCACCCTTTCTCTTCTTAGCGACTGAATTTGTTCCACCTTTTTTGCAGCACATAAACACACAGTGCCCTTGGGGATGGGTTGGAGAGCTCGGCTTTTGTTTGTGTGCTCCTCTAACTAACTCTCCATCTGCAGGGAGCCAAGCCAAGCCCAGCAGTGCACGACAGCTAGCTGGCACCAACCCAGACTCTTCTCTAGTTGGCCCTGTATCATCATCCCCGCCTCTCAGCTTCTCCTCCTCCTTCCAGGCGATAGTCTTCCCACAGAGGCTGTTGTCAACTGCCCTCAGGCAGCCAGTCAAGCACCATACACATGTGACCTCTTCAATTTCTCCTCTTCAGAACCATAAACCAAGCCCTGCCCCTGTTTGGTATGGTTATTCAGTCCTTTTTTCAGAGTAATACAATGTGGAAGTCTGCCATTGGACTTTCCCCAAGCAGCATCCCTGGTCCGCTGAAGGATCACCTCCAATGCTACTCACCAAATAACCTATAGCACATTTTCTGGATTAAGTTACATCAAAGAGCCTTCAAAGAGAGTGGGGTGTGAGCATTAGCATGGGTTCAAAAGCCCAGAGTTTCAATCATGTAATTGCCCACGGCTGGAATGTAAACCTTTGAAAAAGGTGAAGTGTCATATGTTGTTTTTCGTTGCATTCCCTTGCAGGAAATTCTTTATTATTATAATGAGACTGCAGGGAATACAAACGACAGAAGCTGTCTGACTCCTTTATAGGCTTCATTCTTCATCCTTCATACTCAGGATGTAAAAATGCATCTAGCTCATAAGAAAAGGCAACATATTGTTAAATATGAGAAATATTGTGCTGTTTTATCATTGTGAGACCTTGTGACACATAATCTAGTTACACTCCGAATGCAAAGTGCAACTGAACATTACAAAGGAACTGACAACTTATTGTATCAAGTATCTAAGTGAAAGGAATCTAAATTGCAGAAATGGTGTGATGCAAAATTTGTATGGTTTTAAAACTATTTTTTAAAATGAGGTCTACATTGAATAAGAACAGAGCTTTTTCTAGTTTGTGCTCAGAAGCAAATGCTAATTTTAACATTACCAGCTAACAACCAGGCCAGGTATGTTCAAGGAGCTTAAAATCACTTCTTTTTTCTATTGAGCACACAAAATGGTGCTAGACAAATGGCAAACTGGTGGGGGCTTCATCAATGCTCTTGTTAAAAAAAAGGAGTTTTAATAGCAGACTTTGTCAGCACATCAGGGCACTTCTAGAAATCCCTCCTATGAAGCAAATGTGACTGGAATTACTGGAAAGCACTTTTTTGTGCTATTTTTATGGTGGGTTTTCTACACTCACCGTTGTCAGGCTCAGACTTCCTGTCATGCTCTGTGTCGGTGAGAGAGAGGGCCGAGTTGGCGCGGCTAGTCAGACAAGAGCTCTGCTCAGACTTCAGACCGCGCATCCACATGTGCTGCAGGCCATGAGCAGGAGAGGGGTCCACCTCTGGCTCTGTATCTACGTCAGACCCAACACCGAGTGAGTAGCCGCGACCGTGGACGTGAGCAGCCGGTCCAGTGCACAGTGCTTCTTCTTCTTCTTCTTGATGCTGTGGTGGCTGCTGCTGTTGCTGTTGATGGATGTGGTAGTCAGGGCTCCTTATCTGCCCAGCTTTACAGAAGTCTAAATCTATAAGACACAGAGGGACATCCAAAGTGAGATTGCATTGAGCTCTAGAGGTTCTAATACAGCATGTTCAAACTTGATGTGTCTTATAGTGTAAACTGACCAGGTGTTTGATCGAGGAAGAGGTTTACTCCATTCCTCCAAAGTCATGTGGAGATATATGATCCTTTTTGAGCAGGCATTTATTAAAAGTTTTTGGGCAGAAATCCCAATCAAAATGCCACCTACAATTTTTCCTAACCATTTGCAATGGAGCCATATCCTGTTCTGGCTGCCTGATGTGTGTTATTGAGCTTGAGATGTATCGAACTGCTGCTCAAACAGAGCGCTGATCTCATCTATATTCTCCTTGGTGGGGTGAAGAGATCAGATAAAGATCAAACCTTATTAATATTGACTCAGACTGAGGGAAAAATTGAGCCTCATACACTTTCAGGTATTAGAACGCCCTCCAATCTCAGGCATCAACCTGTTATCTGAGAACATCAGATATACTGTGTTAGTCCTCTGGTTACACTTCAATTCGATTCAATTCAATTGAGCTTTGCCTTTTTTTTTCCCGTAGAAGCAGTTGAGTAAATTTTCTTCCTTACTCTCTGAGTTTTCTATTTAGAATGCATAAGTGGGAGTGATGGAACTGATGTGATTTTGAAGAAGGCAATGGATAAATTGAAATCTATACAGATGAAAGCCAATGGGCTCTATTCACATCACGGGAAGGAAAGGTTTCCTGCAGTTAATATGTGTGTGTTAGGTCAGGTCCACAAAAGATGAACCACAGTGTTTCAATAAGGGCTACAGTCCTACTGACCACTCCACTGACCAGTGATGCTTCCTGCTGTGTGTGTTTGATGGGGTCAAGACCAACTGTAGCTCCCATACTGTTCTGCTGGTATTAAATCGCCTAAGATTGGTCACTACTACACCACTGTTTAGCTCAAATTGGCTGCAAGAGGGCACTTCAGGAGCAAATTGGCTATTTCCCAGTAGTAACAAACATGGATCGACTGCAAACTAAAAAGTCTTCTCGCCATTTTGGTGTGAAGCATATTTATAATGTAACACGATTTTAGAGGGTGATTAGAGGGGGGAATCAGTCTTTTAAATAACTGCCCATTTCATGCTATTACAGCAAGCTGCTCCTGGCACTTCAGCAAAAAAGCTATTTATACATTACACTTCTTTTGCTGAGTGTTGTATTTGTTTTAAGTAACTGCCAAAACAATTTGGCTGATATTTTATCCTGTAATAGCTAGACTGTAATGTGAAAAAGATAAGTGCACTGCTCTGAAAAAAGATCTCAAGTTTTACACATAGCAATTTTCCATTTTGGTACATTAATCTATTCTTAATTAAAGACTAAGTTTGATTAGCTCTCTGAACAGTCTCTTTAACTTTACATTTGCCCAGAGTCCAGAAATAAAGAACAAGAAAATGCAACATTTTTAAATAAGTTTACTTTATAAAGTTACAATAGTATGAGGTTTGAAGATCTGGGAAAATTTCTACTTGACCTGAACTAGTTCAAAAATTAGTTCAAACAGATCAAAATAAATTGATATTTGCAGCCTAAGGTATACAATTTTAAGCTGCATAAGCTCCTGTAATGAATATTTCGCATTCAGTTATACTCCTGCATTTTTTACTCCCGAGTTAATGCTGTGTTCAGTTTACTGTGGAATTCTGAACTCTGATCTGGGAATCCCATCCAACCTAATTTCGTCATGTTCCAAATCCAAGTCTGAAAAGCAAAGGGATTTGCTAAATGCTGTTCCCAGTTTAACAGGGCAACTTCAATACAAACTGATAATAGCACACACCAGTTAGGAATATGATTCTGACTACTGGCAGGTAAAGTGAATAACAGTGTTTGTATTCTCATGGAGCCTGTTAGAGGTAAATTAGGCAGCAGCCTTTACCTTTAAAGTTAATGGGTTAGAAACAGGAAAATGGATGAATGTAATGATGTTAGAAAGTTTGACAATGGCCAGATTGGAATGACAATCTGGCTCATTAATGCACCTTAGGAGTGAAAGCTAGCCCATGTGGTCTTGTTCGAACAGATGAGCCACTGTAGCTCAAATTATTGAAGAAATTAATTCTGGCACCTATTAATAGGTGTTAGAATATACAGTGTATGACACTGTGTTGCATATGGGCAGCTGCAGAATTGTGGATGAGTCAGCTGGCCCATGACGTCCACCAATGAAAGTGGTAACAGTTCGCAAATGAGCATTAGAACTGGAACACGGAAAAATGGAAGAAGGTAGCTTGGTCTGATGAATCATGTTTTCTTTCACATCATGTGGATGGCTGACTATCTGTGCATCATTTAGTTTTGAAAAACATGGTACCAGGAAGCATTATGGTAAAAAAAAAAAAAAAAAAAAAAAAAAAAAAAAAAAAAAAGCCGGTACAGGTAATGTCATGCTTTGAACAATGTACGACTTGGAAACACTGGGTCCTGCCATCAATGTGTATGTTGCTTTGACACGTGCTAACTACTAAGCATTGTTACAGACCATGTGGACTCTTTCTTGGAAACGGTATTCCCTAACGATTGTTGACTCTTTTAACAGGAAACTATGCTCTGCCACAAAAGAAAAATGGTTCAGGAAAGGTTTAGGAAGATCAACAAGTTTAAGGTGTAAATTTGGCCTCTGAAACCCCAATCTTGCTCTAGTCCAGCATCTGCATGACATGCTATACAAACAACAACAACAAAATCTTGGGGTCTGAAACTTCACCAACATAACTCCTGCAGTGTTCCTGTTAAATGCCAGGACCTCTGCATTTAACTGGACCACTGCATTTAACTGGACCACTGCAGTGATTGTGGTGTTTTGGCAGCAAAAGGTGGACCAACATGTTGTGCCTCAGCAGTGTATTCCTTGCATTTGATGCATTCCAACACTAAAGGAACATGTTTGAGAACATGCAGAATAGCTTGTAATCAATGCAGTATGGTGATGAGTGTGATTTAAATACGGATCACCCAGAAGTACAATGAAATCGTTTGTTTCTGCAATTTTCACACTAGCACAGCAGCTCTATTGAGTAGCTTTGAGATATCCAACTTTACAAGTCAGAATTTGAAAAGACTTCAGACTTCCGAGTACACATTGAGTCCACAAGATCTGCAAAAAAAAACAAACAAACATTTTAAATGATGATGTACAATATCATGTGCTGCTTACCATATTCGATGGATAGATGGATGGAAGGAAAAAATATAACTGCAGAACAGCCTTTAACAGTATACTTTATGTTCTATTGCAGTAATTTAAAAAAGTACAGAGGCTGACCTACTCTATTAAAATACCTTTTTTATAACCACATCTTTATCAGATAAAACCCTTATTCACAGAAGTTCAAGAAAAACATCTGTGATGGGATTTTGGCAATTCTAACAGAACAATGATCAGTCATAGAAAAATTACAAGTGGCAAAATGTTTTGATGGTTTTCTCTAGGTTGCTGATCCACTTCCTTCTCTCTGCAGAGACTCCATACAAAGATGTGTGCAAATCCGGTAGCTGGAACATGTTCCCATGGGGTGTTTGCAGATTCTAACATGCAGGCACAATTTCTCATAAGCGTTCATTTTGATGTTTTAGTTTAGAGTCATTTGGATGAAGAAATGTGCTTTGTCAATAATGCGTCACTACAAAGATTGGAGTACAGTGATAAGTGTGTAACACCTATGGGATGTCTGTGCTTGATAGCCTGCCTGTTACTTCACACTTACTTAACCATTTGCTCACAGAAAGTACACTTCTTGTACCAAAATACTTCTTTATTGGCAAATGTTTTGCTGGGCCAGAAGTAAGAAACAATTTCATGAGAAACTGAGGGAGGGCTCTTGGAGACCAACAAGCTGGCCCTTGTCTTCTTGCTTGTCTGGTCTACATGAGTTCTGTGGATCTAGAGAAGGCTTATGACAGTGTTACTCAGGGCATTTTGTTGGGGGTGCTGTGGAAATATACAAGGTTGCCAGTAATGCTCTTAAGTGGGATGCTGTTAAGAGCTATCCAACTCCTCCAATGCAAGAACTATGTCCACATTCAGGGCGTAATATCCTGATTGTTCCTAGTCCCTGTTGGACTCACCTGGGCTGCTCATTGTCTCTGATCCTATTTGTGGTCTTCAGGAACAGTACCTTTAGGCGCACTCAAGGAGAGGAGGATGTCTGGTTGAAGACCATCAGGGTCCCACATTTGCTTTTACAGAGGATGGTTGTTTGGTTGACATCATTAGGCCATGGCCTTTGGCAAGCACTTAATTTAATCGGATTTGTATATAAATCAACATAATTAAGAGGCAACTCCTCCATAAGTATCTCTTCTGGATGGGAAACACCTCAGAATCCTACAGAAAGAGCTGAAAAGTGTTGTGCCTGAGAAGAATGTCTTACTATGGAAGAGTGGAGGATTGAAAAATTATTTGTATCACTTCATCTTGAAAAACGGAACTTAGTTAATGTTGCAAGAGTAGGCTGTGCTCATTTTACACTCTCCAGTTAAAATCAGTCTTTCGTAGTTCATAATGTATGAAATAATGTATATGAACACCATTTATGTGCAGCAATATTGATTGGTGTGGATTGCTCAGATACCCAGAGGGGACAAAACATTCTAACTCCCAAGTGATCACTTAAAGCCATTTCTCCCTAGAAATAAGGTTAAACTTATAGCAAAATTTTTGACATGGAGAGTAGTATCACAAACTGCAGTCAATGTCTTAAAATCATAGACAGTAAATAATACACATATCTCAACACTGTGAACTTACACTGTGACTTAAAGACTCATGTTTTTAACATTGAGCTTTGCCCTTGGCTGAGCTGTGGCCTTGCAGTTGGAACTTAATGTTTTCAGTGGAATACAATTCTTCTACAAACTGGATCATGAGCTACAAAGTGAAAGCTATAAATCATAATCTTCTTTGCTATGCATTGTCATGGTGTGTGTGTGGGTAGAAGGTGGACCAAAGCGCAAGCCACAATCTTGGTGGAAATGATGAAAACATGCTTTAATAAAGAGTCCAAAAAATTAAAACAAACTTACAAAAACCATGAAGAACACAGGGAGCCAGAGCAGAACAAAAACACAGGAATCCAGATGCAAAAAGATAGAAGGCTTTAACAGGAACCTAACAGGAGGATCCACCAAGAAATGAGAGGAGAAGGGTTTAAAAAGAGTGAGAGTCAATGCTGGAATAATAGAGTGGGGCTGATTGGCTAATGGGTTGCAGATGAGAGAAAGGGAGAGAGAAGAGAGAGAGAATGGCAGCAGGGGGTGAGGGAGAGCAAACATAGGAACTAGGAAAGTGAATCTAAAAGTAACAAAGAATAACTAGACACAAGGAACATATAAACATAATGAAACCAGAATAACTAATAAAGGACTGAACTAAAGTAAAACAGAAACAAGGCTGATATAATAAAAGAACAGAAGAGTAAGAGACTAAGGCAAACACAGAATAGTAATGAAAACTAGAATCAAACAACCCCAAAACAATCCTTACATGCATAATTTTTAAAACAAAGATAACTATGCATAGTTATATAGTATTAAGAGGAGAGCAGGAACAATAAACTAACAAGAAAAGTTGAAGAAAATACTTTTTGTTTAGTAACTCTGTAACCTCTTGAGACTTGGAAATAATTTAGATTTTTGGATCTCATATGAATAAGACAAAGATGTCTCCATTATTTTGTAGAATTTGAAGTTAATTGTTGCACACAGAACAAGAAACATGTTTAACAGCATATATTTCTGAGCAGAGGATTATGTTTTCCTAAGCAAAAACAAATTGGGTTTTTATACTCCTAAGTAAAGCATATTAATTCACCACATCCTAATAAATGCTCTACTGGGTTGAGAGCTGGTGACTGGACAATGGAGAACAGTAAACTCATTGGAATTTTCAAGAAAACCTCAGTCTGAGCATTGTAACATGGTGTATTATTTGGATGGAATTAGAAAAAAAATATCCCCCACACCAGCTGCCCAAAACCATTAATAAAAGGCAGGATGGCACCAAAGGATGTATGTAAAAGAAATCTCATTTAGTGCAGATATATTTATGTGTGTATATGAACAACTAATAAAGACTTAAAGACAAGAATCAAGATCACAGATATAAACCAACATTCCCAAATGCTTACTCTGTGCGCTGACATTGAAATTTGACTAAACAAAAGCACTAACTATGCTCAAAATGACAGAAAAGATTAAAAATAAGAAATTACCTGTCATAATCAGAGTTTAACTAGATGTTATAATTTCCATACATACCCAAATGATTAGAACCTTGTATGGCAGCTTATTTTGAATAATTTAAACATTTAGACTGAAACAGATTCTTGGTTTTGTAGACAGAATATTAAATAGTGTGAATTGATTCATTTATACAGCTAATTAATTTAATAAGCTAACAAAAACTAATTATTTTGGCTGGCTTTCTGAATGCAGTGTGAAACAATCAGGAAGATGTGGATCGAGCTCTTTATCAGTCCATCTATCAACACTATTTTTCTTATGCAAACAGGCTTAGCAGAGACAGGTGCAATGCAGGGAAAAACACTGTGATAAAGTGATATGGAGAAGGAGCGAGGGGAAATCATAATGTTAGGAAAAATAAACATCTGGAATAGGAGAGAGAAGGAAAAGAAGGGAGGAGAGGAAAAGATGTGTCAGTTTAAAAGATGAAGGGAAATATGAAGAGCAGAGGTGGGAATTAGAGGAGGGAGGATTTGGCTGATCTTTGTCAGGAACACTGTAATCCATTAAAAATGTCACTGGAGGCAATGATCCCCCCTTAACAGTTGGTTACTTGGATAGGGTAGACTATATATAACTCTGTTGCCCATAGATGAACAGATGTGCTTCGCAGAACCGGCTGCCATTGACATTTAAAAGGCTGCTTTGGGGGTCTTCTACACCTCACCATATGACACTGATAGTTGGAGATGATGTTTGTTGCAGAACCAGAAAAGGTGGTAAGGCACTGCAGAAAACAAGTGTTTTCTGACACCACAGTCTCCTTGTAGATGTTGAAGCATGACTAATGGCCTCTGCAGAGTTGCTATGTAGCGAACATTATGACAAAATTCCTTGCAGGTGGCATTCAAACCATGGAACCCCAGTAATGGATTGCTTATCAGGAGTTGTGTCTGTTATGAATGGTTATTGCTACTTGTTGGCATGTTTGGCAGGTCCTACAGAATAGCTGGGGGTTGAGGTAGCACAGAGAGTGTCTATTGATCACTGTGAACCTTGCAAGGCAGACTCCTCCTCGACGAAGTGAGATTTCTCTCTTAACACCTCACATGACCTGCATAAAGCCCATCCATCACAACATGCATTGGCCTATTTCTCCTCCTGTCAGTAGCAGGGAGGAATTTTTTGGTGAGTTCGTGTCAAGCTGAGTGTGTGCCTTTGTCAGCCCATGTCCATCTGGGAGTGTGCGTGTAATGAAGGGTGGTGTTCCACCCCAGGTGAGGCCAGCAAGGTTTGGGGTTGACCTAGTTTAGCTGTGGGAGAGAAATATCACCTCCGTGGAGAAGAGGTAATTGGCTGCCTCCGACTGTCCTTCTGGCTCATTGTGGACTATAATAGGTAATTCACATAGGTCCTTTCAGGGACTTCTGAGTGTGGTGTGTTATGTGTGTCTGCCAATATGCACTATATGTCATTAGGCATGGAACAGTATGAGATTCTACGAGTATTATTAATTAAAGTAAAAATATGTATCACAATATGATTTCATTTAAAATCCAGTAGTTGTTTTCAATAGATAATGAATGCAGTATTTCATCTTTTTCTTTTTAATAAAGAAATAACAAGCTGATATTAGCTGATTAATCAGTTAGCTTCCTGACTCTGGTTGTCAACTGCTTAAAAGACAGGCTACAAAAAACTTGCAAACAATAGTATTAAATAAGTGGTACTGTAATAACAGTAATGGGTAGTGCTCTTTCAGTTTCTATGCCTTAACTACCCATGTTATTTGTGACCAAAAAATTTTCTAAATAGACAAATGTGTCTTTTGTGTAAGCAACAGGAAATTATACTAGTAGTTTTCTTTCAGAAAATTGCAGTAAACAAATACAGGTATGGTAGGGGTAGTGGAGGTTACTCCAAACTATGGTTGTCAATGTAATTGGTATTTTGATAAATATATAAAATATAATCAATAGTAAATTGTTTATATTTTTATATGAACTGAGTCATTTTCATCTTTCCATGCTGACACAATTTCACATAGCAGCACTGCAGACATAAAGAAAACAAGAGCATCCCCTTATTAACTGTCAAAATTTTGCCTCTTAGAAACCATAACCTTTCAAAGCCTTAGTATTCCCTGATACTGGTAGCCACACTACGCATGAATGTCCTCCTGAGTATTTGTTCACAACACTCGACTACCTGGTTGGGGTTGGCTGTAGTTGCTCTGTCTATCACGGTGTGACCCAAGGGTGAGGCGAAGCTCATGCGTGTAGTCAGGCAGAGTTTCTCGTGAGGTGTAGGAGCGATGATGAGTACGGCCATCCTCACTCTCGTCAGATGAGCTGGTGTAGGACATCTCCATTTCATGGCGGCCTTTAGACAGTGGCTGGTAGGGTTTGCTGTCCATCTCCTCCATGGCTTGTAGAGCTTCACTTAGTCACTCAGCAAAGCCACAGCGCAGAGAACAGACTCTGAAAAGCCAAGAGCGATGGATGAGAAGAAAGAAAGAAATACAATTTTTTTTTTTTTTTTTTTTTTTTTTTTTTTTTTTTTTTTGAATAGACATAGAAAGTTTCATCGGCTTTTATGAAAAATATAACGAGGTCTGTAAAAATGCCTAGATGGGTTAAAAGGGGATTAAGGCTGACCAAAGGGGCTAACAGGGTGTCTGGAAAATTTAGACAAGATCTAATGTCAAATTTTCATTCTGATTTTCTTGGCTTTTTAAAGTAATACCCAGGAAAATGACTATGGACATCTAGTGTTTGGAAATTAGAATCACTGAAGACTGTATAAGAAAATGAAGTAAAGAGGATTGTACAGACAGAAAAATACCACAGACAGCCCGTAATTGACCACATGGGAACAGCACCTGTTAAATCCAATTACAGTGAGCGTTCATACACAATATGTATCTTTTTTCATACTTCACACCAAAGGTTACCACCTAATCAATACACAAAAGGAAGGCACATCATCCTCTTTACCTTTGTGTGTTCAAAGAAAAACTGGTTTAAATCAAACAAGGTTTAGTGTTCTGCCAGTTGTGGCCACTGCTTGCACTAATAACTCTAAGCTTTATCTCTCCTTTACAGGCAACCATTCACAAGCTGCAGATAAATCATCGAATTCGTCACTGAGCTCCAGGTCTGTCACTCTCATTAAACACTGTGGTTCACCATCACTGTGAAGTGATGATGGAATACTTTTTGACAACAGTCTTTTCAGTGTCATTGGTCTCCCAAAAGGAAGGATGATAAATCAAATCTTTTACTATAGCTCCACTCTGCTAACATTCTCTTGTGCGCCTCTCAATCACATCAAAATCTACTTCTGATAATGTCCACCATCATACACTTATAATGCTGTAATTAATGATTGATTGGGTCTATGATTAGCGCATAGAAGAAGTGATTAGAAAATACTTCATTCATATTAGTTCTCTTTCACCGTGCCCTGTTCGAGGCCTTTCCAGCCTATTTCCTGCGGTTATAAAGCTTCTAAATGGAGCTTGAGAGGGTCATTGCTCATAGAGACAAAGTGCTATGGTATTGACCTCTTCAGGGAGTCCTGTAGTCCATATATCAAAGCCATTAGAGCGTGCCTGCTCAATACCTCAGAGATCTGCAGCACAGGGTGATCACCACTAGTCTGATACAAGTTTACAGCTGACCTTTCCACCACTGCAGTAATGCTTTTATTCCACCTGAAAGGCTCTTTCCCCTGGCCTTGCACTCACCCTCCTCATTCTCCACGTGGACACACCTGCGCACACATGCAGACTGCCCACTGACCCTTGACAGCAAACTGTCGGAATATGGGCCAAGTGTTTGCATCTTCATCTCAACCCCATCCCTGCAAACATCATCATGGAATGAATAATCTGCAAATGTTCCACACTTGTCTGTTTGCTACATCAATGTTTGGCTTTGATTTTAATGACAGCACAAAGCAGAACAAAAGATTGCAAACACAAAGAAAATTTAGCAGGCAATTATGTTAGCCACACTATACTGTACAGTACTCTCTTAACGACGGACACTTGTGGTTCCCAGCAATCATGATGCCTTTCATTTTGATTGGCAGGAGTTATTGCAAGGAATCAAAGCCAGCTATTATCTCAGCTGCCCTGTCAAAACGGGATTGACTGGTGTCACCTTCTCTCTGGTACAGCGTGGTGCAAGTATACATTAGCCTGTGAGCTCTGAGCTTGCTGCAGGCACTGACTGCTGTCTGTCTCCACAGAGGCCCTCTTTCTTTTTTTGTCTGCCACCCTCTTACGTGCAAGAATGAAAGCATGCAATGCTGCACAAGGACATACAGTCTTGTTCTACCATCATAGGCACTCACATACCAAGTGAAATCAGAACACATTATTTGTATGTTGTACTGTTTGCATAAAGATGTGTAGAATCCCAAAACCAAACCTATCTATTGGTAAATTTGCCTCCTTTGTGCAATTTCACATTTGCTCTACTTGCCCTTCCTACCCTATGCACTTTCCACCCTCCATCTCCTCCTCTGAGACCCCTGCATTTAGAGAAGTAAGCCTGCTTGCGGGGGTTATTCCACCTAATTCTTGCCCACAGTGGGGTACCCATTAGGGGGCTTTATTCTTGGGTTTGATGTCAAAATCTGGTGGTTGTTTTCTAGAGCCAAGCTCACTTCAAACAAGACACGAGCGTTCTCTGGGACAAGTGAGCGTGTGCCACCTGAGTAAAACACTCAGCCTAGATTGGAGCATGCAGTGGGTAACAGAACTCGGATTTGGCTCCCTCGTAATCGAAAACCCCCCAGAAATTATTCTTATTATTAATAATAAGCACTGTTTCGGAATAAATTTTTAATACCGGGATCCTCTAAACCCTTCTGCTAAGTTTGTATTATGTCACTCATAATTTTTTTATGTGCATGTTAAGCAATGGAGTACATGGTGTATGGGGAGTTGAAGATAAGCAAGGGCCTTACTGCTTGTATCACAACATCACCAGTTTCAGCTAACAATTATTCTGATTGTCCAAATGATAAAAAATAGTATGTATAAAAAACATTGTCAAGATTTGTTTTATGCCTCTGCATCAATGAAAAGACTATTGAGTTTGAACTTAATTATTGCTGCTGGAAGAAGGGGAGCTGTTGGGGCTCTAAGATAAAACAACCTAACTGTAAATCTACACTTTAATATAAGTTCGTTCAATAGAGACTTTCATAAAATAAATGTATTTCCTGTTGAGGAAGAACAACAATATAATGCCAGCTGTAATCTTTTTTATGTATTAGTTTTTTATCCATTCTACTTTATGGATCTGTATAAAATATCCATCCATCCATCCATCCATCCATCCATCCATCCATGTAAAAGTTTGACAATGTCGACTTATTCATTCATGGTCACAGGTTGGCTGGTGGCTATTTTCCATACTCATTGGATGAGAGGCAGGGTACACCCTGGACAGGTTGTCAATCCAGCATGGGGCAACAAAAGGACACACCAAGCAAACATCCACACACATGAACACATACCTAGGGCAATTTAGAGCAGTCAATTAAGCTAACATGGATATTTTTGGACAGTACAAAAAAGTTGAAGTAAACAACTGTAAGATAGCAGTGCTAAAAATTGTTCCATCAGGCAGTCCTAAATCTACTTCAATATATTTAAAATGTATTTATACGTAATTTAAAATATGAAATTGCATTCAGATTTTTGATTGTGTATTGCCAATATACAAATAAAAAAATGAGGATGGAAAATAACAGTTATTAAGTATAAAACTGTTTGTTTGCACTTCTATTATTTATCTTAAAAATCAAATTATTTATTTGTCTTTCATTTATGAAAAGCCCTTTAAGACCCTACACTTAATGATTCAAAACGTCCAGTGGGATCCCAACCACAAATTTGGGAACCACTGGTTTGATTCATACCACTGGTTTTAGCTTAGTATCTTGTCGAGCTCATATAAGAAAAAAAAAAAAAAAAAAAAAAAAAAAAAAAAAAAAAATCAAGGTAAAAATAATACTGTATTGTTACCAGAAGAAAAACTTAAATGTGTTATACCATTCAGTCATACCTCCACACAAAACAGTGCGTTTGATGGTGTTAGATCTTGCTTTAGGTATGGTAAAGTTTCCTACAACTGCATGCCTTATCATATATTTATGATTTTCTACACTAAAGGAGAGGTGTTTAAATAAAATAAAAGGTGATTTTAAGGCTGATATGTTTCTAATAACAATCATCAGTGAGTACAACAATGTCTTTGACCAGTAACCAGTTCAGCTTATTGCGCATTGAGATTATATTAGTCCTATAATTAGTATTGTGCACGCAACTCTGTTTTGTATACATTGTAATTTGTTTAACATATCTCCAGTTGCATTCGACCAAACTGCTATTTGTTCATATACAATTGTTTCAATCATTTTTCCTTGCACAGGTAATAAACTTATAGGATGACTATTAGAACCGGAAAAGGGCAACTGTTTGTTTTTCGGCAGTGGCATTGCTTTCGCCTGCTTCAAAACTTGTGGACAAGTCCTGCACGTGAAATGTAAATTAATGATATTAGCCAATGCAGGAGCAATTTCAACTGAAACCAGTTTGAGTAGCCTGCTGTCAATGCCATCTACACCTGGTGGTTTGTCTTTACATTTTCTCAGAAAATCCATTACCTTATCTATGCTCACATTTACCAATTTGAACTTTCATTTCTTATTAATAGATGAGATATATCATCCCTTAAATTTGACTTATTTTCTCTTAATCTATCGGGTTTGCTAATAACATAATCAATTAAATAATTTGCAATTTCACTTTTATTTTTTCATTTTTAGTAAATAATAATAAAGTGCACTGCTGCTCAAATGACTTTTTGGAAACCTTAATTACAATTTTGTATATTGTTTTGTTTGTATATTGGCAGTACAATACCAAAACTATACTACACCAAAATATATTTAAAGGAGGACTGAAAAGTATTCTTAAGCTAACATCAGATGAAAAAAAAATATGCTTGTTGTAAAATTTTCAAAAGTTTTCACTTGATTCTTGATATGCACCTGTCAGTTCAGGTTAATACTGGTATGGTTGTATATCATTTACTCCCATAAAGTCTTCCAGCATTTCCTCATATACAAAAAATGCTTTTTTCTTCAATTTACACTAGCAACTGGACAGTAACAACATTTTTAGATGTTCAGAAAACTTTTAGGGGCTGGTTGAGGCACAGTGCATGTTATGAACCCTGGATGGTAACACCATTCCCTAGAATCACCCCTCTTTGGCATTTGACAAAAACACTAAAAGCAAGTTATTTAAGTTTTAGTTCAGAGAAATGGGTCCCTGGAATGTTTTGTGGAAGTGTTACACTAAATGATATTCATGCAATATTAATATTCTCAGATTTGATTTCAGTTCTGCTTTAAATACATAAAGCAAATTATTTGTCACCAGAATGTATTTGGCTAAACAGTTTTCTTCTTTGACAAGCATAAAGAATGATGTTTACAGACATCTTCTGCAGGACTGATGACTTATTACATTCTTATGAAACATAAAGACATATTAGGTCAACTAGACATCAACAGCAAAAGATGTCAGATCAAATTTGAGAAGAATTGTCTTATTTCTCAGTGATATATTGCAAGTTCTACCTTAACTGGCAAGGGGTAGAAACAAAGAGAGAGAGATCGGCATGACCCTCGGTAAAACTGATTCAGACCAACCCCTTCACCTCCAAGTGTGCCCTTACTACTACACAAAGAATTGGGATGCCCTACTCCTTAGAAATGTAGAGGTAAATGCTACAAATGAGGGGGAAGGGGTGAAATAGCTTGTCTCATATGATATGTATATGGTATTTGTTGTGCAAAACATCAACACTGAATATTCTCACAGCGCCCCCTGGAAAAGTAATCTACCTCTGTTTTGAAATAGTATGTAGGCAACTATTTTACATAAACCTAAACAAACAAGTGCTACTTTATTTGTGTTACAAATGGATTAACAGTAAGTGCTTGTATTCACTGACAATGTATGTACATGTTATTCATTTCTAATCAATAATTAATCACTGTGTAATGAACTCTTCAGCACTCAGTTTAACATTAATATAGAGTGACAACAATGAGTGCAACACATGCATCACATTACATTGTGATCTCCTTCCTCCTCTCATCTCCAACTAACCCTTTTTGTTTTATTTCAAACCCTCCCTCTCTTTTCTCTCTCTTACACACACACACACACACACACACACACACACACACACACACACACACACACACACACACACACACACACACACACGTTCAGCCAAACACAACTGCACGGGAGTGATAATCCATGGCTACACAGATGCAATAATATCTAATGGGACCCTTCACCCGCTTGATCCCCCCCATTTCCTATCCATTTATTTATTCAAACTGTGCAACTGTGGGCCAGGGCGCTATTTTTTGCAAATCTGCTTAGAGAAGCGATGAAGACTCGCATACACAGTTGCCTTTAAACAGGATTTGCACTCCAAGTCATCTCCAGAGGGGCGGGGCCCCTCAGATATCCAACATAAACACAAACAACTCAGCAGAGATCGTTGCATGTATCCGCCGAGAACCACAAGGACGAGTCAAAACCGATTTCCATTCCCCAATATCTCATGCAATTGAGCTCAAATCATGACGAACAAGAAGAGAGAGGGGAGGCGGAAAGTGGAGGAAAAAGAGCGAGGCACAGAGAGGATTGGAGCCAGACAGAGGCAGAGAAATTGAGTTTCACATGGGTAAATAAACAAGGCGGATGGGGAGAGCAGAGTGCCATCCGACAATATTAGCTTCTCAGATTATTGATACAGTATAGTTCAAGGATTACAAATGCATTTCCACCATGCAGAGAGCATCTTATTTTCATAAGAGCCAAGAGACAGCAGCAAAAGGGGAGATACTTTCTTTGTTAGCTACGGCCTTTACACTTTTTCCCTCAAAGCTTGTTTGTGCAGAGATGAGAAAATTCCACTTTCTAAACAGGCCATGTGAGCCGGCAGAATGATGATGAGAAACCTAAAGAAAAGTGTTCACACTGCAGCTCAAACTTATCACAGCAGATACCTCAAAAGTCAAATCATGACAGTTCCCATTGTTGCTTGCAGGTTTGATTCTTTTCTGTCTCCTAGAGCAATGGTTTAATCATCGGACGAGAACAGCGGCACAGTTTCCAGCTACAAATGCAGATCCAGGCTACAGGTCCTACGGGAGTAAACAATGAGCTGTCAGAGAAAGATGCCTCTCCTGGAGTTTGAGTGTGTATGTTATGTATGTGTGGATGGGAAGAGATGGAGAGACAGGGCTTAAGAAACTTCCACTTCCACTCGTTAGCACCGCCATGACTCCTCAGGCATGTGACAGGGACTACTGTGACGAAAAGCCCTGAAGGACCCACAGGACCCTGTTATTCCTCGACCATAAGACACGCAACAAAACAGAACACCACCTACTGGTAGCCCACAGTGCCTGCTGAGAAACGAAAAGGCCTGAATGACAAACAAGGATGAAGAGAGTGATGGATAGATAATGAGAGGTGCAGGGATTTCACTGTGAAAATTGGGGGAATTGAAGGATAGAGAGATTGCCAAGTGAGACATGGAGTGATAGAGGGTTTTAATTAGTGGATAAGGGCATGCTATCTGTGGGCGGTGGCAGTACTCTTGTCACGTAGTTGTGCTTTCATAGCTGACCAAGCCTGAAATCTCTAGTTGCTAATACTGAGTTTACCAGCAGAACACGTACTGTAGCATGTACCCTCACACTCACACAGACACACAAACACACTTTAAAACGCGCAAGCCGAGAGCTCACAGTGCATACAGCATCCTGGGGAGGTTTCAGAAACGAAACACTGACAATCAGCTGAAGACGGACACACAGGCACTGCCCTTGCGCCTACACGTACTTATAGCATTTCACAGTTTTGAAAAACAACACACTTGAACACCCACACGCCGCAGAGAATCAACAGTCTTTACTGGCCCTTGCAGTGAAGACAATATTGCACGAACATTTGCTTGCTGTTCTTCTGCAATGTCTTTACCTCTCAGCTCCTGGTTCAGAGCATACCTTCATCATTTCACACACTAAGGTTAATGCACGTTTACAGTGCAAGCCGCAGAGGTGACATGAGCAGTCCTCATTGTGTCCTCGCTCACTTCAGATTGAGAGCATGACTGAAAAGCAGGAAATGAAGTCTGTGTGTCCCCTCACAGAACAGATCAGTTCCTGTCAGAGCTGTCAGTAGCCTGGGAAGCCATCCTGGACCATTTGACTATTTATAGTGGACACGGCTCAAATCCCACTTCGGCACTGCACGCCTCAGTGGCGTGGAGAAATCCATAAGGTCCTACAGTATTCATGCCCTCTGAGTGTGGCCGAGAGTGAAGGAATCGCTTGGCTTAAACTTTTCAAAGGACGTTTCTATATCTTGACTGCAGTTAAAACTTCCTTCTCTGTGTCAGATCTTGACTTTGGTACGGCCCTTTACCTGCTGCGTCTTAGCAGAATACCACTTTCTATTCATGATATCCACCTCTACTGCTCTGTGATCTAAATCTCTCTGCTGAGTCCCCTGTGGGCCAAGGAGTAAACAAAAAAAAGAAACAGAAAGATGACATGCCATGGTCCGATTTGAGATTCTCTCAGTGTAATACTCTTATAAAACTATGATGATATAATGGTATAAATTAGGGGTGTAACAACAAATGTAGTTGATGAAAGAATGAGAAAATTAGATTTTAAAGATTCTAAATACCCTCCACCCCTTTTATTTCATTTCACATGGTTTTACAAATACAGAAAAATCACACACTAGGTTTTAAAAAAGCCTTTTTTGTGCTGATCATTCTAGGCCTAGTTTCTACAACTTATAGTATGGAATTTATGCTTATCTACGAGTTTCTCAATTATTGTGTTTTAACATTTAGATAAAGGTTTCAGTAACCTCATAGTGTGTTTCAAATCATCTCTGTTTAGTGGGGAATTATCCAGATTAGGTTTCATCAGTCTAAGTATTATGATATTGGTTTAGCATCAATAGGAAGTTTGAAAGCAGAGACTAACTTTAGAGCTGTTAGGGGCTAACAGTGGATTCCAGCTGTGAAATTTTCACAGAGTTTAAAAATCATAAATCATATTTGCTATCAGACTGTCACAGTTTGTTCTTCCTACAGAGTACCCAAACTGCTGCCTCACAAACATTTTTAAAGTGGTGGCGGCTCCTTTAACACTTTAATAACCAAAAACTTTCAGCTAGCCCACCATCCTTGTTAGCCTATTCATTGTTGCCTTATAGTTTTGACTATTGTCAAATCAACAAGGGAAAATATCAAGAACTAACTGATTCGCTAGATGTTCATTAACATCTCTTCTTTTACTTTTATTCACCCAGAAAAGGAGGTTTACATTTTAAATCCATGTATCCTGTCCAAATTTACCCTAAACAAAGACACATAAAGTCAGGCCAATTGAGCTTATTTAATCAAACAAACAAACCAAAAAAACACTTTTATCACTTTAAGAAATTTGTAGACATCTTTATGTAGATGTCGTTTCAGTTTTCACCCATATATTTTCACAGTGTTCAAACTGTCTCTTCAATGTATTTTAAGATTTTGCTTAGGGTCAGAATTGAAGGTCAGTGGTTTAAACAGCTTGCCGACCAGTCTGAAGCTTGCCAACTGTTGGTTTAAAGTAGGGTAACCTTAAAAAATGTCTGTAGTGCTCATTTAGTTTTCACACCATGCCTGACCACATCTTTATGTGAATTTGTCTGTTTTTGAAGGTTAGGTTGACCAGTAGTGAACTGCTGCTCAAATGGCTCAAACAAGACTGTTCAAGCATTTCGTCATTCTCTATAAATCTCATTTGAAGGACTTTAAGCCAAAGCAACGGTATGACTGTAATTTTAAATCTTTTTACCAGTAACTAGCTTGTGCCTAATAATGGCAGAAACACAAAACTGCAAACATGTCCTGTATTTACATCAACATCCACAACCTAGCTTAAATCTACAGGGATGTACAGGCATTTGATCACCCAAAACATGAGACTCAAAGCTATTTAATCAATATTTCTGACAAGGCAAAGCCTCATTCAACACAACTGATATTCCTGCTCTCCTGCAAAATAAATAAATGTCTGTCCTCAGTGCAGGACTGAAAGGCTGTTCACACTAACTAGCTTTGCAAATAAAGCTTAACTCCATGAGTGACAGCCTCCTAAGCTCTCTGCATCAGCCACTTCTTGGTAAAAAGCCTCTTTCAATAATGCATTCGACCACTAAAACCCTTCCCAAAATACTCAAAGCAAAGCCGCTGCATTATGGATGCTAAATTAATTGACTAATCAATGCCATTGATTCCAGAAATTGGATTTGGTGATTAATGATTTAGACAGTATTTCCTGCGCATCTTCCTTTATGAAGTTGTTGATTACAGTAAAATGAGTGAGGAAAGAACATTAGCCTGCAGAGGAGGGTCTGAAAAGATCTACAAGGAGCTGTTGAGCTGCATGGCAGATTGATTTCCAAGAGCTAAGTGGGCTAATCTTCCATCTATGCTGTCACAAAGAGATGATTGTCATCTTAAACAGAAACCAAAACAGAATTTAATGTTCAAGGTTGGGGACTTTTTATGACAGTCCAATAAAAAACGCAAACCATATCCCATCCTTCACCTTATTTCTGATTTGGCAGACTGTAAACGGCCTTCAGCAGCTTTGCACCTGAAAATGCTTATATTCAGTTCTGAACAAAATCTTTTCTTTAGGTGAGATGCAGCGATAGAGATATGTGGGAGCCTGAATGCATTCCATTCATTAGCCTGTCCAATGCACATGCATCTGAAAATGAGGACACACAGGTTAATCATTCTTTCTGGTAAGAATTCAGAAGTATAGTAAAGATGTAATATGGAGCTGCTAGACATCTAAGCATTGTTTCTTTTAGCCTAAAGGCTTTCTGCTCAGGTATTGGTGAAAAGAGTTGTAGCAATTTTCCAGATAAACAAATCATATAAGCTTGAAATCAATAGCACACATTGTAAAATGTATTTGCAGTTAGGAAATAGCAGAGAGTCATTTTAGGCACTTTTCTCCTTTCAACATCATATACCTTGCATTGTTTCTCAATTTATCTAGTACCCTATTTTCTACGGTAGGCTTTTTTTTTTCCTTTCAAAGAAAATTTGTTAAGCAAAATGACAACGTGCATGTCCCTCAGAAAATTTGCATCCCTCATTTTGTTGCATCTCAGGCGAATCATTGTGTCCTGTAACAACATTAAAAGAAACAATATATGAATATATTCAAACAGCCCCTCCTGGGAGCACATCGGCTAGGGCTGACATGCGTTGCAGCAGCTGTAACATTTGGGATTTCAGGATTGTTACATCTGCAGAAGACTTGTATTAGCTCAGCTTTATTTGAAAATTGGTTCCACTGTGCTGTCAAGATTTTTCTAAGGGTAGTAGATATGTTTTTTTTTTTCTTTTCTCACTTCATCTTTCACTGTGCTGTTTGGCATGGCATTCTGGCTGGCAATCAGCAGTGTATATACAGTCCCTTTTGTCATGTTACAACCAAAAATATCAATGTATTACGATGCAATTTTATGTAATTGACCAACAAAAACATATGCCTGATTGTGAAATGGAAGGAAAATGACATCTGCCTTTTCAAACTATTTTACAAATAGAAATAAATCAATACTTATCAATACAATACTGTACATGTACATTTTGTTGCAGTTACAGCTAGAAGTCTTTGTCTCTACCAGTTTTGTAGATATTGAAATGTCTTCTTTATGCAATAGCTGAGTCCAACAAGGCTGGAGAGCTGGAAGGTCAACATTTGTCCCAGTCTCAAGTCTTTTGTGATCCCTAATAGGTTATCTTCCAAGATTGCTATGTATTTAGCTCAATCCATCTGATTATCAACTCTCACCAGAAATCATGTCCCTGCTAAAGAAAGGCCTCCCCACCGCATGGTGTTGCGATCACCATGTTTCATCATGGGGATGATGTAATCAGGGTGATCCACAGTGTTAATTGTCTACCAGACATAAAAAGATACAGTTTGCTTTTTTTCTGCCCTGAGAAACTGCTTCCGAATATTTACTGTGCCACCACAACAGCCTGTGGCCAAATGTACTTCTTGTGACTTTCTTTCAACAATGGCCACTCTTCCATAATGGTATTTGTGGACTGCTTGTCCTTGTGACAGATTCTTCCAACTAAGCTATTGATTTTTGCAGCTCCTCTGGAGTTACCATGGGTTTCTTGGCTGCTTTTGTGATAAATGCTCTCCTTACTTGGCCTGTCAGTTTAGGTGAACAGCCATGTCTTGATTGATTTGCTGTTGTGTCATACACTTGCATTGCTCAAATCATTGATTGAACTGTGCTTCATCATACTGTACATTCAAAACTCAGGGTATTCTCTTAAAATCTATTGCTGCCTGAAACTTTACCATAACTGTCTCACTGACCTGTTTGCAGTGTCCCTTGATCTTTATGATGCTGATTAATCTTGGATAATCTTGAATAGTCTCTAACAAACCTCTGAGGCCTTCACAGAACAGCTTGATTTACACTGAAATTAAATTATACACAGGATGGCTCTGTTTAGTAATTAGATGACTTCTTAAGACAGTTGGTAGATCTGTATTTTGTATGAAATATTAGATTAAAAGGGGCTGAATACAAATACATGAGACCCATTGTTATTTGTCAATTTTTTCAAAACTATCTGTCATTTTTCCTTAACTCCAAACTTATTCCTACTTTGCTCATCACATCACATAAAATCTCAGAAAATTCATTTAAATTTGAGGCTGTAAAAGTTCAAGTGGACTAATTTCTCTTCAACATGAATTTAATTTGGCCAATGGTGTGCATGCCAAGTTCATGGCTGAATCAAGCGTCAGTATTCAATTTAAAAACATTAAGCTTCCCTAGTGGTACAGTAAAATATGTTTTGAGCTTTTACATTTATGTACTCCATTGTGTAACACACAGCTTCTAGCAGAGATGCATCAACAACCATTTTGAAGCAATTCATCTTTTCTAAGAGTTAATAATTCATGATCGTCTGGAGAAAGTAGAGCTATGAATATTACTGATGATACACATGAGGCTATTTACCAGTCAGCAGGAAATAGATGAACTCGTTTAGTGCTGAGATCTACAGTGTAACATTTGTGAGTTTTGTGTTGGTAAATAAATTATTTCATTGGCTTGTTAAAAAAAGAAACCTGCATGTAACTTATTCATAAAGACATACTGGACATGATCATAAAAGGTCAAATGTATTTTTTGTGTAGGCACTTTATTGTGTGATAATTTACTCCAAATATGATGTTTATTTTCCAGCTTTGTAAAAGTGACAAAGGGTTTGAAAATGTTAGTTATTCACTTTAACACTAAACCCTTGAGTAGTTGAGAAGGGCAATATGACATTGCTTATTCTGTACGAGAAAAAAAAACTACTGCCAGTACAAGAATTAGTCTTTCTGTGCAGGGCTGTGCAGAGACCTTTGGAGGGGCAGGTCTTCAAAGTTAAAAAGGGGCACATAGAACAGGATCTTCACATCAACATAACAACCGGTATTCATCAACAACTAATATGGAGTCACATGAAGTATGTTATGAAATAATCTAAATTGCTGCTGTGTCTTACAAAATAAACCCTAAGAATATCTGACTGGTTAAAATCCACAGCAACTCAGTGACAGTCTGCTTTAAAGATCATAATAGCTCAGAGGGGCCAACTCTACTTTTCTACTGTCGAGTTAGCACCTCTGAGAAATTTAGATTTGTAAGTTGGAGAGATAAATTATATTCATGAGATCTTGTCCTTCTCAACAAGATCTTGAGAAACTCATCCATGCATTTATCTTTAGTCGCACTGATTACTGCAAGTGTCTTCACAGGTCTCTGCCTAAAAAGTCAACCAGACAGCTGCAGCAGAACGTTGCTGTTCATGTTCTCACTAAAACCAGGAACATAGAGCACATCACCCCAGTTCTAAAGTCCTTCCTCTGCCTCCCTGGAGCTAAGAGAATAGACGTTAAAATACTTCTGTTAGTTTAAAAATCACTAAATGACTTAGCACCACGATACATTAAGATGTGGTATACAAATAAACTGCCTTGCCTTTTTCGTGTCTTCAGCCATGAAGTAAAACAATTAACAAACTTTTAAATAAGTTAAATTTGAAAAAAGTTAATAAATTAATTTGTTTGACAATGAATCCTAACTTTTATTAAAATTTAATATGTACAGGTATCAATTTTTGGACGTCTTGATTTATTTAATTGTCACATATTTGGCTTCAAGCTGCTGTCCAAGTTGTTCAGTTCATTACTGTTTATGTGACATTTTTAGATGTGAGCTCCAAATGCTGTGGGCCGAATCTTTCTTTAGCGGTTAAGCTTCTACAACAGCATGCATGGCTGCTCACCTCCAACCCAGATCTTGTCTGTAGGGGTGAGGACATGCCTGGTAGTAACGTCAGATGAAAGTGGAGCGGAGAGCGAACCGAAACAGGCAGTAATCTACATGGGTTTTGAGGGGCGTTGTGGTGACAGTCACGGTACTGTTTCTTTATATCAGACTGCCTTACCCAGAGCAGAGGGACCGACTAAGGCTGCGTTTTCATCTCCCTCCCTTTAGCACACCAGACATTTAGTCCAGCACTGGGGCAGTCTGACAAACTCAAAGTCAGAAGTTTTCTCGGCAGCTGAAACATTCTGTGTTTGTACAGGAGGGGCGGTGAGGGGTTTTCCAGACAATGCAAGGACAATCAGAAAAATAAATACATAAAAACATTTTTTTAATAACTTTAATGTCAGATCTACATTTTTCTTCACAAACAGGTCTATGTTGAAAAAATATTCTTGCAGATAATTTGATAGATGGAGGGCCCAGTTCTGCCCCCTCCCCTCTACTATTGGTGTGGAAAAACTGAGGACATGGGGGCAGAGGCACGTTAAGGATGAGAATCGGTTCTTAGTCATTATTTGACTGAGGGCAGCCAGATCAATTTATTTAGCTAAATCGTTATTGTTAGTTAAACATTATTGTTGAGGGTCAGAGGCAGATACTGTATTATAGTGTTAGCACCTCTGAGAAATTTAGATTTGTAAGTTGGAGAGATAAATTACATTCATGAGATCTTGTCCTTCTCAACAAGATCTTGAGAAACTCATCCATGCAGATACAGGCAGATACAGACACTATATATATATATATATATATATATATATATATATATATATATATATATATATATATATATATATATATATATATATATAAAAGTTTACATATATATGTAAACTTTAAAAAAGGGCAGTTGGGGCATCTCGGGTGAAAGGAGCAGGTGCTCAAGACACCATAACCCTCCCCGCCCAACCCCTCTTCTGTGATAAAAATCATAGGAACTCTAATTGATCATGTGTTTTATCTCTGTTGAAACCATCAAGGAATGCTTTGTTTATATTTTAGAATAGGATGAAGACTGCACTACTTAATTTAACTTGTATCAGAGGTAGACTTATTTTAGAGCCATATTTCTGTTTGTAAGGATAGGAGTATAAACAATTATTAAACTGTAGCCAAAAAGACAAAAATGTATTCATTTGCATTTTATACATTATACCACAAAACATTGTAATACAATTTTATGTCCATTTCACCTACCCCTAGTGGGTAGGTGAAGACAAGATTTTATACATTTCAAACACTACTTGAGTGGCAAGGCACTGCATTATTAGGCACCAGTTGCCTGTTGCATAAAATCATATTAGCATTAAACACCAGAATGGACATGGAAGTCGGAGGTGAGGGACAGCATTATTTTGCCATTTCTGGCAGAAAACACGTTTTAAATTAACAGCACTTGTCTTCATAACACTCACATTTTATGTTATTACACAAATCTGATCGGTACCCAGTTTTTTTGTTGTACTCTATCCACCCAGACAAGCAAGAAATAGTACTGAAGTAATGTACAACTTTCAGTTAATATGTGGAATATTACCAATAAAAAAACAACAAAAAACTGTTAAATTTCTCATACCAAAAAAATGTTTTTAAGAGTTGCAGCCTATTTGTAACCTAAGCTCTGAAATCCAGCTCGTTGTCATGTCGTATTTTTTTAATATTCTGAAATTATCTCTGAAATTGTCCAGCTCCTGCTGACTGAAACAAGAAGCCTTCAACATGTTCTAGGGGGGCAGATCCCTGCAGAATTACTTTGCTTAGGCATTTTGTGGAAACTTTATTAGAAACATACCAACACATTCTATTAAAGTCTATTTTAATGCATGCAGTGTACTACATGTGTACACTACTTTCAGTGTCTTACATGACAAATTTCAAGTGCAGGTTATTAATAAACAGGTTGATCTTCCTAATAATATTTGAAATCTTCAATCTGAAGGCCTGTACATTCATCCAATTTAGGAGTTCTCGCAGCTTTTTCTTGACACACAATCTGAGCAAACCTGTTTTCCTGTATGGTTACAGATACCTTTCATAAGATTGGTCAAAAATTTGATGTGGGTGTGATTGATGCAGAGAACTGCGAAATGTATGCTGCGGAATATGGAATGGTCCTATTAAGACTTCTCAGGGGTTTATCATTCTGCAGAACTGACTTTGCTCTTGTTCTTGGCACATTAAGTAAAACAAACATTTTTTGGTTCTTGTGGAGAACGTACAGGTCTTCAGAGTGAAAAGAAGAAGAAAACTTTAGCATTCAAAACTCATGTAGATTTACTTCACTCAAACATTTTCTGAAAATCACGATTTTTAATGTTAGTGTCAGCATGCAAACATTAGCATTATTTTTTTAATTGCATGCTGAATTAGGGCATACAAGCAGTGTACCACCTCTGTGCACTATTTATTTTTCCTGCAAATTTTTAGTTCCATTTATAGCAAAACTAGATTCTCAAACAAATGGATTATTCAGTGAATAGGAGAACATTTTGAACACCGATTACGTGTTTAATGATGACTTCAAGTTAAGTAAGAAAACATTATTTATGAATGTTTTCTTCATCTGTTTTTGATGATTTTCATGTAGTGATATATGCTTTATGTGAACAACTTGCTGCAGGTTACATCTTGGCAGGAAAAGCAGGACAAAATACAACTGATGTTAACCTACTTATTTTGACACTAACTAAAAAGATGTCCACTTTGAAGTGGAGGACAGTGGAGGACATGATATAAATTTGTGGGAGAGGCAGAAATTGATTTTTCTTTCTCTGTAGTTGTCCACAACTCAATTAATAAAAGTTTACCTGCTAGAAATGTGTCTGTGTAGATGTGAGCATGTCTTAAGTGTGAGTGAAGGTGACAGTTTCCCACAAGTGTGTTTGCCTTCTCAGAGTAGGGAGCTGCACAGTCAGATTTTTTTTTTCGTTTCAGTTTCGTAACACCCATAGTCTAAACTACCTTTATGAAGTAAAAAAAAAATATGACAGTGGAGGTTAACATAATCAAAGAAAGGCTCTGCAACATTTTTTGTAAATAGTTCAAAAAACAAATCCTCTATTATTAGCTCAATGATCTTTTCTTCAAGATTAATGAACTAGCATTATTTTTTAGATTTGAACATGTTATTTTGGACTCAGTGATGACTTTTTTGAGCTACAAAGGCAAAAAGATTATTTCTAAAAAAGTAAAATATGGAAATCAGTTTTTTAAAATAAAAAAGATCAAGCACATTAAAATGGAAGTCCCCATACAGAACTGTATGCTTATATCAACAGGAGTCCTCCACCTAAATTCTCCAGTTAGCTATACAACAATAACAAACCTCTTTACACACCCACCCACACACACACACACACACACACACACACACACACACACACACACACACACACACACACAAGACTCACTTATTCTTTAAAATATATATATTTGTACAGAGAACTAGTTACCTCGACCATGAACTCTCTTGCATTTCTGTCTTCTGACTAAAATTTGAAAGTAAGACCCTTCTGGAACCGGGGCATTTCCACCGTCTAAAATCTCACATTACACCCATCAGTCTTTGTTTTTTTTTTTTGTTTTTTTTTTTTTTTTATAAAGGTATAGTGTTCCTGACTCTTGCCCATAGCCCAACGAACAGAACAACAGACTCCAAAGGAGACGCCAGCTGAGACACACCCAGGATACTTTAAAGTAGACCGCCTCGGGCTTGTAAGTATGGGTGTGTACATGTGTGCCTGCTTTAGAGTGTGTTTTTGCCGCTACAGTAGCCGAAGGTGATTCTGGTTGGGACACTACTGATGTCATTTTCTAAGCTGCTCCCAGTGTAAAGATAAATAACATTTAGTTTTGATATGAGGAGAAAAAAGACAGAAACATAGTACCAAAGAAGCAGCAATTCAAAAGGCTTGAAATGATTAAATAAATGAATAAAATTATTCAGTTTTACCCATTAGGTTGTGAAATAAATGAGAATTGGCAGCAAACAGAGGCATCATTAGTGCACAGATATTTCTTCCAAAACACAATATGTCACTTGACAAAAAGAGAAAAAAAACCTGTCAATGATTTTTACACATATCTCATAATTACTAATTTAGAATAATAAATAGAAGGTTAATATGTCTTTAAAAGACCTGTTTGTCATGTTTATTTTAACGGCTTTTAATGAACAAGTGGTGCCTCCAGTGGGATTTTTTGTTTGTGGTGGCCAGATGGGGGCCACTGGTAATCAATCACGCAATTATAGAGTTTTAAGGACTTTACTGTTGTCATTTAGAGAGGTCTGGGGATGGACATCCTAAGTGTCTCACTATAAATAGACAAATAAATAAAAAAGAGAAAGATGCATATAAATAAATAAATAATCTCAAGTTTTATCTATCAGGTTGTGAAATAAATACACACTGGCTATAAAGAAATACATCACTAGCACCAAGATGTTTTTTATTTTCACCAAATGCAATATGTCACTTTAAAACACATATGTCCTACTCACTGATTTAAAGCAAAAATAAAGCTTCATATGTCTGGTAAAGACCTAATTTCTACAATATCTTATTCCTTTATTTGTTTTTAATGAACATGGGCATCTCTAGAAAGTTCTTAAGGGTAGCACTGATGGTCTTGGGGAGCCAAACCAAAATGTCTGGTCTCTAAGAGAGATGTAATTCTGTTGTTTTATATAAGGTGCGGGGGGATGGGCACACAAAGGTGGCTTGAGAAAGAATAAGGTAAATAAACAAGCAAATACATCAGTGAATACAGTTTTTAACTCATTTTAAAAAGTATAATATCCATATAGGACTGTCTGGCCAGGACTGGGGGTAGTGGGAGAACAAGAAACAAATTTGTAGGAGAAAGCATTGCAGGACAGTTGAAAACTTGAATCTATCTAGTGTTCTGAAGAAGCCTACTTGGAAGGAGGGGTGATGGTTCCAAGTGTTTAAAGTGGTAGAGGTATTCCCAAAAAGAATGATGTGTTTGTAACACCTTTTATTGCCACTTTTATTGTTATTGCAATAAATACTTTAAAATATTGAATCTACTCTGACATTGTCAATCCTTACACTCAGTAACTACAGTGATACCTAGATGGAATTTTACTAGGTTAATTTGACAATATTATATTTTAATGTCACAGTGCTGGCAGTTTGCTTTGCACAGAGTTCAACCACAGATGGATGTGTAATAGAAACTCTAATTATCCCTGGAGGATTTGTTGAAGGAGCAGCATTGCACCAAGAAAGTAAATGTTTTGAGTTGCACAGTGGTTTCATATCTAAATGCCTGAGTGTTTGTGGTTGCAAGTCCAGCTTTCCAATCGTTTGATTCTCTGAAGCGCCTTCACTTTGAAATGATCAGCAGGGTGACAAACACCCAAGCATATTTCATGCTTTTGCAACAGCTACATTTTTCTTTTTGTGTGATAGACATTCAGTGAGAGAGGGGGGTTAAAAACTCCCACTGGGCCTCATACTGGCTGCCAGTTTAAACTCTGACTGCAGAATTAAGTCTCCTGCTCTTGGATGAATTTTCTCCTCCTAATTCGTGACCCCCAATTTTGTAAAGAGTATTTTCATTTTGCTGGGAACTTCTTGGACAGAAAGAGAAGTCTGTGAGCAATTCCATGTGAGAGGGGAAGCATTACAGTGCCAGCGGCTACTGCATTCCTGGAATGAAAATTCATAAATAATGCAAGGATGGATAACAAAAAAGAACTCCCCCGCTGTCTCACACAGCTATGCACTATCCAAAGGCCATGTGATATCACTCAAATTTCTGAAAAATACAAATTATTAGAGGTAAGCAAAGATGTTGCTGTAAGAGGTGTTTTTTTTTTTTTTTTTTTTTTTTTTAAGTCAGGACAATGGGATCTGCAGACAGCTGTGGCAACATCCCAGTATCCTAACAATCGCCACTCCAGGGCTAAATTTGCAGGAAGTTGCACTGAAATAATGATGTGACTCCAAGCCAAGAGCTGAGCAGTCACTTTGAATTTCCAAAACGCCATACGCACTACCCACTAAACAAAACAACAAAAAAGGGGTAAAAAAAATTATTCTGAGGATTAAAAAGTGGGAGGGAAACATGTGAAAGAAATAATTAGCACATCAACAACCGCTTAGTTTCCCTGCTGAGGGGAGGCCAGAGTTTGTCGGAAAACCTTTGGATGCAACATCCTGAAAATATGACTGACTGACAGGTCCTGTAGTTGGGTGGCTTGCTGACAGAAACGCCTTATCAGTGCTATGAGGCATAATTGCTGAAGTGACATTTCAGTTCTAAAGCATACCCTCTAATTGTTAAGGTGTGCCACAGGAAAATATGTACTTAATCACTGTGCAGCAGCCCTGCAGGGCCTGAAAATTCCAGGAGAGAGAGCAGAGAGCTACAAGCCCCAGATATGACAGACATAAACGTAGTGCTACAATCATCTACCACTACTGCTTCCATACATCTAAATCATCTCCCTATTCATAGAGCATATGTCTGTGTGTATTGGTGCCTGTATGGGTAAAAGCCCAGAAAAGCTGTATGTGTGTGTATGTGTGTAAGCTAACTTCCTGTAGATGCATTTTTATTAATCACATTCGTCATTATAACATCAATGTGTGTAACACTGCAAAGGACTGGCCTGACGCAATATCTGGTAGGCCGTTACACTTCAAGAGCAATCTATTCATTTTCTGCATGCCAATAATATATTTAGCTAGAGATGCACCGATCACATCGCAAGAGGTGGAATCAGACAATTTTCCCCACTTCGCTCTGATCTATGACTAGCAGGTCAAACGGTGTAAACTCCAATATTTTTTTATTCTTTGGCTTTTCAATAAATTAATCAAAATGAAGAACTTCCACTATTTTCTGTTTGTAAACACATCAAGCAACTACACATGCTTTTGTGCACTTCATTTGAGTCTGGTAAAGAAAAAAAGATCACATAAAGGTTATTAACATATGCTTTGATGGATAATTTAGGATATTCTTGTAATTGCTTCATACATTCATGAATTGCAGCCCTTTTGTCTCCCACTTTGTGGTAAAGTCCTTCAATGGAAAACTCTGAATAATTGGAATTGGCAGTTCAGACCTAAAAGAAAACAAAAATCTGCCCGACCTGATCAGTGAATCTCTATATTTTGGCCAACTAGATGTACTTTCACTGCCCTTGATGCCCACACCCAACTTAGATTTTAGCAAGGGAGATGCTAACGTTTACGAAAGGTGGTGGGGACACCTTGATAGTGGAAGAGAAAGACAACAGCGAGGGGATTTTGGGGTGATCGTACCTGATACTGTCATTGTACCTGAAACTGTATATATGTTTAAAAATCATAAATTCAGGTAGCTCTGAATCACTCTAAGCTAAAACAAATCAGATTTAGCTATCTATTTCCATCCTTGCTATCAATAACATAGAAACTGTGGAAGAATTAGATGCAACTCAGGTTGGGCAAAAACACACTGAGGCACACTGGGCCAGAAGATGGAACAGAAATACAGGATTCTAATGATTAGGGTCGATTTCTATGTTCAGATTCTACAAGTTAAAACACAGGTCTAACCGATCCAGAATAAGCAATGGCTGGAGGAGAAGTAGTCCATCACATCCCTGAGTACAATTTGCATTTTTCAAATTAAATAACTCATATTAAAATCAGGCTGGATTACCAAAACCTTGCTTTATGTTCCTAAATGATAACAGAATATATTTTAAGAATCCTTCTGATTTATATATATATATATATATATATATATATATATATATATATATATATATATATATATATATATATATATATATATATAGTCTTTTTTCTATGATCCCTTTTGTTTTATTGCACAGGTATGTATTATTTATTTCTATTTTTTTTTCTCCCTCACTATAGTTTACTCAAAGCAATTATTCATAATTCACTGTGAAGGAGAGCAGTGAGCAGGTCTAATTCAAGTCTAACAGAGCATGTCCATCCTTGTGCAATTTGTGCAGCCTTCACATTAATTAAGATTTATCAAAATCCATTTGGGTTTCAGTTGTTTGGCCCACGCACTTCCAATACATTATTAATAAATATGTTTTTATAGTTGTTCTTTTCAAAGCTGTTTTTTGCTGCAGCATCGTTCAGGCTGGAAGAAGTTGATGAAAAACAGACTCTCGGCTGCGGATCAGATCGGCGCACACGGTGTTCAAATGTGTCCTGACGTGCCTGCTGGAGTCGCGCTGGTGCTCATGTCTACCACACAGTCCGGGCCAATCGAGCGAAGGCTGCTGATGCTGGGGGATCTGAGGAAGTCTGCACCCCGTCTGCTTCTGAGCGCTTCGATAGGAGAGCCAGAAGTGGAGGCAAAAACAACTCAAGGCGAAGCATGCAGTTGCATGGGGGGTGGGGGGGGGGACATGAAGCAGGCATGCCCGACTGCTGTTCCGCACTCCCCCTGAACTGTCATCATTCAGACCGCTGGAAACAAAGTCACTCCGTGTCCCCACTCTTCAAAGGAGGGGGTGCTGATTTATATAGAAAAGGAGCAGCACCACATACACATACACATAGCCCCCCCCCCCCTCCCCCCCTCTCCTTACGTTTTGCCTCGCATGCAAACACATCCACACACATACAGGCACCAGAGTGGGTCATAGCACCGCAGAACAGCTGATAATAAGCATTAACTGCATCCCAGCATCCAAGCATCGCGTAGCCGAGGCACAGTGTAGCCAACCCCCCCTAAAAAAAGGCCACAACTAAAGACGTCGCTCACCTTCCCGATGTAAAGCCATTCCTTTTAGTCCGATTCTTTCCCTGCAATTGCTGAAGCCTGAGCAAGCCCCCCTTCCTCCTTCTGGTTGGAAATGTGCTCCTGTTAAAAATGTGATGGTCTGGCTCTGAGGTGGCGGTGCTGATGCTGATGATGCTTGCTCGCTCCAAAATGCCGATAGAGAGGACGACGAAACGATTTGCGCGGAATAGGAAGGGATCTCCTTGCAGAGGCTGTACGCCAACAAGCCAGTCAGTCTTGCTGCGCTGTACTGTGAGACAGAAAGAGAGAGAGTGTGTGTGCGTGTGTGCGTGTGTGTATATATGTATAGGAGAGAGTAGTATAAGGAGCCCGGCGCGGTGCGTTTAGCGGTTGAACCCAAATGAGGCTGATGCTGGAGCTGCTGGTGAGGGCTCGGTGCTGCTATAACACTTTGCCTGGATCGTACCACCGTTCCGACTGAAAAGGGGGTGTGGCACAAACACGGACACAGGCACTAAACCGCGCACTGGTGTCAGGAGGTCGTCTGGACCGCCGGCTTGAGTTGTTCAGGTGCTGCCATATGGCTGCACCGCGGTCCCGTGGAGTGCTGACTCACCATCACAAAGTTTAGTGTTTTCTCCCTGAAACCATAGCAGCACGCTTCTAAAGTGACAAACACAGATTATTCTAATGATCAACAAGCCAGAGAGCTTCTCTGGTGGAAAAACAATTCATACAGGGGGACTTCAGTGAAGTAGAAACTAATATGTCATCATTTATTTCTGTGATGAAAATTCAAAAGAGCAATAAAAATGATTTTTTAAAAATAATTAAATGTACAGTTATGCACATGTTTTGGCAACTGTTCCACAGAGACTAACTGACATCCTCCAGAGGACGGTAAGTCTAAGAAGCTGAATGTTCATAGAGAACGACATCCAAGCAAGTAAATGGAAAGTTGAGTGGAAAAAACAAAAGAGAAAGAAAAACCTGAAAAATATGTTTTATTGTGTAAAATATTTTCTTAAAAAACAAAAACTACTTATTATATTAAATGTTTGCCCAGTGTGTAATCGTTCTACATAATATAGGGTTACAAATTTTTAACTGAATTTCTGCAATAAATTAACTTTTTGATGACGTTCTAACTTACCGCAGCACACCTCTCATATCTCTTATAATAGTCTTTATGGACTCAGGGGGGTGAAAGTATTTTATTCATTAATTTAAATGTCCTAACCAGCAGTTTTTTGTACACTGACAAGAAACCCATTTTGGGGTAATGAAGTTTAGATTTTTTTTTTTTTTTTTTTTTTTTGCAGGATTTCACAATATACAATGTTTTTAACAAGCACACAGTAGATCAGTTCTACTTTGCGTGTATTTGGGAAGAGGCACAAGAATCCAGCCCATTTGCTGGCATTAGTAAAAACTATGGCAAATGAGTGACTTCTGACAGAAAGGATACTAAAGATGGATACTAAAGCATTTGCTTTGCATTTGAGGGCAAGGGATTCAACCTTACATGTCTGAGAAAGGGTTTGACTTTGATAACGCACCACATCATGATAGATGCTTCCATTGACAGAGAAGCTCAAGTAAACAGTGACAATGATCACTTTCAGAAGCTAAACTGGTATAAATCCATCAACAAAAAAAAAAAAAAAAAAAAAAAAAAAAAATGCACTAAATGTGATTGGAAGTGATTAAAAACTACACTGCTCAAAAAATAAAGGGAACACCTAAACAAAACAATGTAACACTTTTGTGGAAACAATCTCACCAGTTAGGTAGTAACACTTATTCTGAATCAGTTTCACCTGCTGCTGTGCAAATGGAACATACAACAAGTGGAAATGAGAGGCAATTAGCAAGACAACCCCTATAAATGAGTGATTCTTCAGGTGGTGACCACAGATCATTTCTCTGTTCTTGTCCCTTCTGGTTGAACTTTTAGTCACTTTTTCATTTTGTCAGTGTTATCACGCATAGAGGGATAATGAGGTGTTTTTTACAGCCCACTGAAGTTGCTCAAGTAGTGCAGCTAATCCAAGACGGAACATCAATGTGAGCGGTGGCAAGAAGATTTGCTGTGTCTCTCAGCAGTGTCCAGAGCATGGAATAGGTACCAGGAGATAGGCCAGTACACCAGGAGACATGGAGGGGGCCGCAGGAGGGCTACAACCCAGCAGCAGGACCACTACCTTGTCCTTTGTGCAAGGAGGAACAGGAGGTCCACCTCCAGGGCCCTAGAAAATGACCTCCAGCAGGCCACTAATGTGCATGTTCCTTCTCAAACTGTCAGAAACAGACTTCATGAGGGTGGTATGAGGGCTGTCCACATATAGGACCTGTCCTTACAGCCCAACACTGTGCAGGACAACTGGTGTTTGCTAGGGAACACCAAAATTGGCAGATTTGCCATTGGTGGCCTATGCTCTTCGTGGATGAAAGCAGGTTCACACAAAGTACATGTGACAGATGTGACAGAGTCTGGAGACACTGTGGAGAATGTTATGCTGCCTGCAACATCCTCCAGCATGACCGGTTTGGTGGTGGGTCAGTCATGATGTGGGAAGGCATTTCTTTAGATGGCCGCACAGCCCTCCATGTGCTAGCCAGAGGTGCCCTGACTGCCATAAGGTACTGGGGTGAGATCCTCAGACCCACTGTGAGACCATATGCTAGTGCAGTGTGTCCTGGGTTCCTTCTTATGCATGACAATGCTAGGCCTCATGTGGCTGAAGTGTGTCAGCAGTTCCTGCATGATGAGGGCATTGATGTTATGGACTGGCCAGCCCATTTCCCAGACCTGAATCCAATTGAGCGCATCTGGGACATCATGTTTCGTTCAATCCACCAATGCCATGTTGCACCACAGACTGTTCAGGAGCTAACTGATGCTGTAATCCAGGTCTGGGAAGAGATCTCTCAGGAGAACATCTGCCGTTTCATAAGGACCATGCCCAGACATTGTTGGAATGTTATATGTGGAGGCCACACACACTACTGAGCCTCATTTATACTTGTCTTGAGGAATATTCACTGACGTTGAATCAGCCATTGAATCAAAATCCATATCTCCATGGTGTTCTAATTTTGATTTGCATTGATAATTTTTGTGATATTTTCTTCTCAATCAGTTCCACTGTGTTAGTCATAAAGTTTTTCAATGAGAGTATTTAATTAATTGAGATCTGGGATGTGTTATTTTAGTGTTCCCTTTAATTTTGTGAGCAGTGTATTTTATGATACTATCACCCAAAATGGTTATGTGTTTTACCAGTACAGTGACTGTGTTTAGTCTGAACTTGCACTACTTTAGCTTCTTCTTTCTGAATCTGAAGTGACAGGGTTTTTTTCTGAATGGCAGGAATTTGACAAAAAAATCTACAAATAAACATACTCAAAAGGAATCTGATCTTTTACCTTATGCCTCATGTGACGTCACCAGAGATATGTATGTTCATCAGCTTGTTTTTGGGAGGGTAGATTTTTATCTCAGTGAAATACTGATTCATAACAATAAGAACAGGACAAAAAGAAAAAATGTTTTAGTTACAAACAGTATCTAAAGGAAGCTTGATTGATTTCTCTGAAAAGTCTGCCTCGTAGCTTTAATGCAGAGAAAGTGACACTAATTTATAGCTCCACTGGGCACCGGTGTGTGTTTGCACCTGCACATCATCCCATAAAAGCTGTTTTTCTCTGCTAAATGAGCCACCTAACGATTCTAACCCGTGCTCTCTGTGTGATGCCTTGGTGTGGGTTTTTCCAGCCACGTCTTATGCATACTCCTCATGAATGACAGGCGTTCTAATGATGCAGTTTATTATTTCCCCAAAGCACCATACGCACGGGGCTACAAACAACCACTATGACAGCTGCTTCAGTCTATCTGCCTCTCAGCCTGTCTTGCTGTATCCCCAGCACAACACGGCAGTATGCATCTTTTATCACCAATGGGTTTTGGCACTTTCTGTCACTTCCATCACCGGGGCTCTCTAAATGGAGGCCATAAGTCCAGCAGTTCCACACAGGGAGGTAAGTGATCTAAGGGATAGAAGACATTTAATAAAATCCTCCTTTTCTGCCATGAAGATCACCTGTGTGTTTCTCATCAGGACAGCAGACTTGTAAGTATTCAGATCTTTTACCAAGCATTATCCAAGAATTAGCAACAAGAAATAATCAATCAGATAATGTTGTCTATCTGATTGATGAATATTGTGGGATTATTGATGCTTAAAATCACATTTGGAAAGCAGGATGGATGAGGAGCTGCTTAATCTACAGAATATACAGTTTATTCTTCATGTGTTATTCAATCTAGACTATAGAGCTATTGATTAACCAAGAAAAATCTTTTGGATTTTTATGTAGTCTGAATTTCAATAACATTTTGTCATGCAAACTCCATGAACTTTAAAAGATTTTATCAGGATTTTATGTGACAGATCAACACAAAGTACTGAAAATTTGATGCATATTACATGTTTTAAAACTAAAAATCAGAAAATATGATGTGCATTTATACCCCTAAATATAATCCAGTGCAACTAACTTCCTTAAAATGTCATGATATGAGTAAACAGAGTCCACCACCTAGAACACCTATAGTGACTCTGGAAGAGCTGCAGAGCTCCACAGTTCAAGTGGAAATATCTATCAACAGGACAGCTATCAGTTGTGCACTCCACAATTTTTTATGGAATGATCTCAAAAGAAAGCAATAATTGCTTTTTAGAGGCCATATAAGCCACAGTAAACATGTGGATGAAAGTTGCTAAATATCCAAGGAGATAATAATTAAATGCTTTGGCCACTATGAATGACAGAAATCTAATTCTGCACATCATTACCCTGACCACACTGTTCCAATGTTGCAAGGACAGGAAAGCTGGAAAAAGCTGCATGTGAAGGTGGGTGGAGCCTAATACAGCCCAGATCCTGGAAGAAAACCTGTTAAGAGGTTTCAAAAAGACATAAAACTGGAGTAGATGCTCACCAACGACCTTAAAGACAAACCCAGAGCTATAATAGAAAGATTTAGATCAACACAGATCCATTTGTTACAACTGTCTAGTCAAAGTATAGACCAAAATTTTATTGAGAATATTTGGGATGACTTGAACGTTAATGTGTACAGATGCTCTCCACTAAATCTAATTGAGTTTGGGCTATTTGGCAAAGAAGAACAAGGAACCATCTCTCTATATGTCCAAGAGAACAGCTGTAAGCAGCAAAAGGTGGTTAAAATGAAATACTAAGTATATTGGCTCTGAAGGGGCTGCACACAAATGCACGCAACACTATCATTTCTGTTTCAGCTTCCAGTTGTACAGTAGTTTATGTTGGTCTATCACATAAAATCCCAACAAAATACATCAGCTTGTGGTTAATTTTTTTTTAAAAAAATGAAAGAAAAAGTGGAAGGAGTATGATTTTTTTTTCCCCAGTCTTTATTGAAGTAAAATCAGAATGTGAAAATAAAATAATTTTTTTTATTTTTTTCTACCTAAAGTGAAGCTGAGAATGTACAGTTTTTGAAAATAGATAAGTTGAAGATAGCTAACAGAAGTGTCTGCTGCATTTTCAACATCTGTTAAATCCACACAGCATTTTTATAACAGAAAAAGACCAAAAAAAGAAATGTGCAGCTCTAAACTTTAGCAAACTGGAAGCAAAAAGAAAACAGAAAAATGGAAATTCTCAAACACAGCTCAAGTACCTCAAACAGGAACTGCTTCTCGCACCACCGACGACGGGAAACAATCTTGGATTTTGATTAGGATTCCAGCATCTTCAAGAGCCCTGTGAAGGGGCGTAGGCTCATGCTGAAAAGCCTGTGTGTTTCAGAAACTCCATGTTTGCCTGCAGAGTCCTAATGGTAGGCACATTACACCTCCAGTGGCTGGGTAAACGTTCTCTTAAAAGAGCACTTCCTCGTTTTCCCCGACACATCTCCCCGAGATATCTCCTTGACAACCAGCTCAATGCAGAAATTTGAAATGTCACAGTGTTTTACTGTGATTCTTTTTTATCATTATGGCCTATAGAGGCAAGATAATAGATGTGGGGAGGGGTGGAGGGTCTGGCCTTGCTAGATCAGACAAAGAACTCAAATATTCTTCTGGAAAACATGTCTGATAAAAGTTCAGAGGGAGGTTTTACATCCAGAATGTGCTTATAGTTCGGAGATATTTTATATCCGAATCTGTCACAAGCTTTCAGGCTAAGTAAAGTTAAGGAAATGAAACCAGTCGACATTTTATTTGATAATAAGCATCATTAGGGCCACAGATGCTCTGTAGTGCCTATTAGAGTGCATTTCAGACATAATGTCAGTTACATTAAATTTGATGTCATCTTATTATAGTGTAAATCATATTAAATGTTATAACCTCATTAAGTAGTATCTCATCAGGCAAAAAAAGAAGAGAAGAATGTCAGTGGAAACAAAAAGAAAGAAGCACTAACTCCATAAGATAATGTTTGCTGATCCAATTATTCTTGCCCCATTTGGATAAAGTGGAAGCACAGCTGAGGGTATACCAGGAGAGTTTCAGGGGTGGATTTAGGGCTTGTGCTCCATGAAAGCAGCGTGAGAAAACAGAAGGAGCTCCTGCTATCTCTGTGAATGCCAAAATAGAGTATAGAAAAGGAATCCAAGTGGAAAGGTGTCCGTTAACCTGATTTCTCTCACTTTTCTTGTCAGATTATGAGCCACGGATGGTTATTTTTGTTCAACCCTACTTTGAAAGGCTGAACTGCTGGGATGGAAGGTCACATGCTGTCATGAAACAGGAGATAGCTCCATTACGTAATCCCTGCCTTAATGCTACCAGAAGCCTTAGCGATAATGTCGGATTTTAAGTACACATGCACTACCACACTTCACAGCTGGAGGCAGGATCCATGAGCAGGTTCCTTATTCCTTGTGCATTCAGACCACAAAGCCAGAGTTTTTTTTCCCTTCTTCTCAGAACTCGGTGTACCTTGTGGGTTGTGATCGATTGGACGGTGATCAATTTAGGAGGGTTGTTGCACACTGTAACTACAAACTAACAATTATTCATTCAGCTGTTTACAGCAAATCTCTTCGTTAATCTTCCTTTTATTTTCTTCTCAGTCCGTTGTTTTGAGTTTTCTGCTAGAATATTTTCCCAGTTTGCCCCATTTTTTTCTATTCTCCTTCTCATTTCTTTCCTCCCCTCTCACTCTCAATCCCCTTGTCTAGCTCCATCGCTCTCTAGGGTGACGTTGCTGAAGGGGTTTCTCTCATTCCATAATGAGGAATCCTGGATCAATGCTGTCAACAATGCTCACCAGCTCCACTAGAGAGACAGTTCCCCCCCCCCCTCCTTGAGTGTATGCCTTATCTCCAGGGGTGTTAGGAGTTAACTGGGGCATTTTTTTTCTCCTCAGCTCTTGGAAATTATTCACACCTTTTAACTTTTTCATATTTTGTCACATTACATTGACAAACTTGACTTTATTTTACTAGTATTTGATATGATAGGCCAACACATTTTTGGAATCGATGCTGCACAAAGATTCACTACTTCTGTAATCTCCATTGTAAATTGATTTTTTTTTTTTTCAAATTTTGTACAAATAAAAATCTGAAGAGGGTTGAAGTGCAATTGCATTCACCCTGCTCTACTCTGGTACCCCCAAATTAAATTCCAGTGTATCTAATTGCCATGCAAAGTTTAAGATTCTCCTCGCTGGCTAAATGCTTTGTTCCTTCTTCTGCAATTCCAGCTGAAAGCCCTTTGAAGTGTGTCTCTACCAGCTTTACACATCAAGAGACTGAATTCTCTGCCAGTTCCTCTTAGCATAATAGTTCAAGCTCAATCTGACTGGAAATACAGTGTCTGTGAACATCAGTTGTCAAGTCTTGTAACATATTCTCAATTACATTTAATTCTGGACTTTAACTAGGTAACAGATTGAAGCATTCTGCAGCCTCTAAGAGGCTTTCTTCCAGCTTTGTATTTAGCCCCCATTTATCTTCCCATCAACTCTGACCAGCTTCCCTGCCCCTGGCTCAACAAAAGCATCCCCACAGCATGATTCTTCCATCACATTTTATATTGGGGTAAAGAGTTCAGGGTGATGTTAGTTATCCAACTAAATTAGTGTTTTGCATTTAAGACAGAACTTCATTAGTAGTTCAATGCATTTCAGCTTGTGGCCTTCATCAGGGTCATCAATCAGGGTCATTAAAGAAGGCCAGAAGCCGAAATGCATTGGTCTACGAATAAAGTTGTGTCTTAGGACTTAAAGTGTTGCTGGAGTCTTCATCATATCAGATCTTTGACTTTCTCCTTGCATCTTGGGATTTGGTGAAGTTGTGCTAGAAACATTTTGGATTTGCATGTAGGACAGAGATTTTGGTCCTATCTGTACAAAGTGACTTCTTCCATATACTCCATATGCTCAGTAATGGCCATTAAATGTAACTTTTTATGACTATTTCAACAATTACTTTCTTCTTGCCAGATTTGTGGAGAGTCCTGTCAACAGATTCTCCCACCCAAGTTGAGTATTTCTGCTGCTGTTAAGCTATATTTCGATGATGGATTGAACGGTGCCCTTATTCAAACCATCACAGAGCAGCAGGATTTATACTGAGAACAAATTAGAGTAAGGTAGACACTGTTTACTCATATGACATATGGTTGCAATGTTTTTTTTTTTATTATTTATTGGTGTCAGTGTAAAGGGAACTGAATAAAAATACACACCACACTTTTTGATAACTATTTATCCTTTTATCCTTCACTTCAGTACTTTGAGGTGGTCTGTCGATTTAAATACCAAAAATGTGTCAGGTTGCAGTTATAATTTGACAAAATGTGAATGAGTTCAAGCAGTGTGAAGACTTTTGGATTCACTGTCACTTTTACCCCCTGTTCTCTATCAGTGCTCCTGCCACACAGCTGGAGTGTCTCACAGCAGATAGGGCCAAGCCTTTTATTGAAATCTCCTCTTAAATGACAGAGGTATGACCTTTTGGATGCACGCGCAGGCACAACCATAAATTCTCAGAGATTTCACTTTACATTTCCTCCATGTATTCTCAGCCAAATTATACCTCTCAAGCAAGCAAACCCACAGGCAAAGATTCAGCAGTTTCATCCTCTTATTACTTTCTTACTTTCAAATGGTAGTTTAGCACTTCTGCTTGAAGATAGGTGTTTTGGCAGCTCTTAAAAAAAGAAAAAGCTGGCTGTAATCTGTCGTGGGAAAACATACACATTCTGACATCAGTTTCAAAGGCTGTCCTTTTCTGTGCCTGTCATCAATTTCCCATCTGGAGGAAGAAGGAGAAGAAAAGAGGGGCAGGATGGAGAGGTATCTATTGATTAATCACCAACAGTGAGAGCCCAAATGTGCAAGCACTGCGAGCTAGTTTCAAAGTGTTGACAGATGAAACAGCTATGTAAGTTCACTTAGGTGACATATTCTCCTTTAAGCCTTTCTCTCATAATTAGTCACATCCTCGAAAAGGCATGACATTGATAAATTCAACATTAAACCTACATATATAAACTGAACTGGATTTGAACGAAAGCAATATTTTTAACCAGCACCGCTCTGACACTCAGTAGCTTGTGAAGAGTGGGTGGAGACGACTCTACAGAGGACACACAGTGATACAGGGGAGGACATCGCTTCACTAAAGACAGGCACCTGATACAAGAGTTATTGATTTATAAGGCATATCTTTATCCTTACTGTATGCATGAAAGCAAAGAGAACATCAAGAGCATCTCTCAATCACCTTGAGCACTGGAATCGAGTCTTTGTTCTGGGCTTAAACAAAGCATTGCCACGCACTCTTTGGTCCCAAAAAAAGCCTTTTTACTTTGGTCCTCCCAAAATCTGAGGATTTTTCCCAAAAGGATCAAAGCGTGCATGTATGTTTCACCGGCTTTTGTGTTTTTAGTGTGCGAGGTGTTGAGTGCTTTCCTCAGCCCCTGCAAAAAGCCCTCAGATACCAAATGCCACCCTAAAGCATGGGCACTTCTCCTCTTCTCCTTTTATCACTGTACACTTCTTGCTCTCACTACCCTGCTTTACCTGTGACAGGAGCTCCTTTCAAAAGCACCTCATTGCATTTCAAACACTAGTGACTCCCACTCCACTATCCAAGGCTCCCACATAGGCGTACATTCACGCAGCTGTCAGCTGTCCAAATACTGTATATCCCCCTGGCCTCCTCTCCCACCCCCATCCCAAACTAACTCCTCCACAACCTCTGGTTGTTGAGAAAATAATATTTTATGCATTCCACAGCAGCCCACACACAGCAAAAGGCTTATGAAAGATATACCAAACGTACCTTGCTGCCAACGTTTGTGTGTGCGTGCCGTGCATGTCTGCATTCAAATATACTTTTATGCACAGCTTGCTTTATATGCTTAATTAAGATAAACCTGAGTGACGTGCTGTTTTAAAATGCACAAACGCTGAGTCTGAAGCTTATTTCGCAGGGTTTCAGAGATCAACATACAATATGTCTTCTCTCTACAAAACTTGGAGGTGCAAATGGCTGTAGGTGTATACCTTTGGCTCAGGCTTCGTGTTTGTGAGAGAAATAATTAGAGCAACAGAATCAGGTGGAGTTTTCTTGGATACCTGAGCATTTGTTGAAGTGAGAGAAGACACAGTACAATGAATTTGCATCTGTTTGAAGTGCTATTATTAATTCATGCCAATGGGCATAAGGGAGAGGGGGTACAATTTGAAAGGTGGGGGGCATCCTGTAAGCAGGGATGGCTTGATGAAGGTACAGTGCTTTCGAAAAGTATTCACACCTCTGGAACTCTTTTACCCTTTGTCACATTCTAAAAAAAGACTTTAGTTTATTCCAAAACAATGTAATGGATAATTATCAATCCACGCAGTGTCTATACCTGTTTGTCCTTGCAGGGTTGCAGGAGGCTGGTGGCTACAGTATCTAGTCATTGGGTGAGAGTCAGGGTACATCCTGGACAGATGTATCTAAAGCCAATTTAAAGAGACCAATTAACCTAGCAGGCATGTTTTCACACTGTGGGAGGAAGCCGGAGTACCCGGACAGAACCCAGGCATACATGGGGAGAACATGCAAGCTCCATGGCCGGGATGCTTACCTGGGATCTACTTAGTGCAAAACTGCTACCAACTCCACTACCATGCAGGTCTGGATAATTATGAAGTGGAAAATAATGCATGTTTTTATTTAGGTTCTTTTCATTTTTATTTACAAATATAAATCTGAAAAGTGTGACATGCATTTTTATGTTGTTCCATTTACTCTGATACCCCTAAATAAAATCCAGTCCAACCAACTGTCTTTTAGGGTTAGGGGTAGGTTCTCAGCATAAATTTTGCTTTGCTGTGGGTTGTTGTAGAACATCATTGAACTACATATGGAGTTGTTCAAGCCACATATCTGGCTTTTATAGAGGCAGGGGCATGAAGGAAGCGACAGAAAGAAATCCATATGAATAAATGTCTACATTTCATGTCCTGAACTATAAATTCAAGATATCACTTTATTTATTTATTTTTTTACTTTCTGACTGACAACAAATAGAGGTCTAAAATATCACAAAGTGACAAATCATGCTCCAATTTTAGGAAATTTAGGAACACATGCAAAATAAAGTCACTGAGATCTATCTGTTGACAGCTTTGGAACTCCAGTGAACCACATTTAGAGCCACCATCAACGAATAGAGAGAACATGAAGCAGTGATGAACATTCTTAGGAGGTTTTGTTATTAAAAAACCTCCTAAGGTTTTTTAATAACATTTTTTGTCAATGTATGCCAAAAAATCCTAAGAAATATGTAAGGGAAAAAACTTTTCCTTTCACCCAACTGTACACTGAAGTTGGTACATATAACAAGAAAAAATTGTGAAAAAAGTTCAGTGGAACTGAATATTTTTGCAAGGTGCTGTATGTTTGCCTTTTTAATCTACAGCTTGTTTGTCCAATCATTTTTATGTTGTCAGCATAGGTGCTTCACATAGGCTCAGCTCTCTGGGAACACTGGGGTGATATACACATGGGGCCTATCTTATTTAATCAGCATGTGTTGAGCTAAATGACAAGCTATTATCACCGGCCACCCATCGACTTCTGCTCGGTTCCTCAAACACCCAAAGCAAAAGGTCAATCACTGATAATGGGAAGACAGAATGAGCTATCCCTAATTAGACATGACTGTAGAATTTGAATGTGAAATTAGGCTTGTGTGCAGAGGCAAAAGATACGGTTAACCCCTGATTCATTCCAGTTGTTCTCATTGTATTTAAGCCTCTCTTTGATATTTTTTTGTTTTCTTCTACATCTTGTGCCTGTAGGTTTATATGTGTGCAACAGTGCATGTACATATATTACTGTTAATATCAGAACATCCACAGGGTGCACTTGTTGCTCTAAATCCATGAGTATAAGGTCATAAGTAACATGCTATGCTTCAGATGTGCACGTGTGGGACCGGTGCCCGTGGGTCGCCTGTGCCTACCCTGGCACAGTTATATCTCCTCTGAGGGGTGACGAGTGCGCTCATGGTTCATTATCGGGAGCAGCACAAACACAGGCTGGCATTTCCCCAGCTTTATAAAGGGAGTCTTTATTTGTTGTGTGTTTGAATTAAGGCAAGAGGAGAAGGGAAAAGGGTGGTGCCAAGTAGGGAGATTTTGCCTTGAGGGAGAAGGGTAATTACATGTGAGCGGACTGAAGATAAAAAAATCTTAATGGTATTACTGGTCAGTGGAGTTCTGTCCTTGGGGATTACTGGAGAGAGAGAAAGAGCAATCAAGTGTGTTCCGGCAACACTGTTGATCTGAATCTATTCCTTAACAAACTCTGATTCGACACGCAGTTTTCGTCCTGCCTTTACATAATCCAGTCATTATTGTGACTTTGCAATCTTTCAACCAGTGGAACTCAGGTCAAGCCCCAGTGACAGCAAGCATTTACCCTTCTTATGTGTTTTTTGAGGATTTTTACTTAATCCCAACTCACTTAAGGGGCCAACTTGTGATACAGAATCCAGAGCCTCCACACACACACAGACACAATGCTGAAATCTAACTCTGTCCATGGTGCTGAAATCTAACAGTAAGAACCAGGACATATGCTGCATCCACCCGTTTTAAATGACATGGTAATTGGAACCAATTTTCCGTATGCAGAGCATACACACTGGGAAAGTGCTAAAATTAAGCAAAGATTACAGTATGCATAGTATGTACACTGGTATTTGAGAGTGCTGTTGATGGAAGCTATTATCATGAAATGCAGCAGAAGAGCAGTTTGCAGCTGGGGAAAAAGATTAAAGCAATTTGTGGATGGCAGTGAGATTACCTCGGCAATATTCCTAAAAAACAAACCCAAACAAGAACACACGTGTAAACACTACATGCACAAACACATTTAGCTTTCCCTTTATTAACCAGGATGAACTATACCGTACACTGCTTGCACATAACATATCATCAGGGAAAATGTGGTTTTTGCTTTTTTTTTTTTTTTTTTTTTTTTTTTTTGGGGGGGGGGACTGTAATACAACATCATAAAAAAAACAGGCACCACAGTAGAAAGCTGAGGGCAAAAGCTCTAGAGAAGTTTAAAGCAAGATTAGGTTTTTCAACACTATCCAAAGATTTAAACATCATATGGAGCAGTGTTCAATCCATCATCTGAACATAGAACAAGTATGGCTCAACTGCAAACTCACCAGGACATGGCCATTCACCTAAACTGACAGGTCAGCTAAAGAGAGAAAAGAATTAGATAACTTTGGAAGTGTTGCAGAGATCCACAGCTCGGGTGTGAAAATCTGTTGACAAGAGAACTGTTAGTCATACACTCTCAGTTCTTGTCTTTATGTAATTATGGCAAGAGCATTGCTAAAAGAAAGCTACAAGATAGTACTCTGCTCACATATGACCACAATAGCCTCAATCTAATATGCTTTATGTGGTAAAAGCTTACTGCGTGAATCAAATTAAATGCACCTTGTTTGCTTTGAAACATGGTGGTGGCAGCATCATCCTAAGAAGATGCTGTTCTCGGTGGCGAGTGGCGAGGTTTATGGATGGTGAGGCACAGACTCCTCTTGTATTTTAATTTTGACATTAACTGAAACATTTAGATGTTTGAAAAGCTTTTAATTATGCTTTATTCAATTTCATGCTATTCAACAATACGGTAGAAAGACAAATAAAAGAATATTTCACACAAGGTCAAATTAGATTTTTGAGAAAACACGTTTTTTTGACTGATCTCTCTTTTTTAAAAAAATTGAAAATCATGGATGATCTTACCTAGTTGTATTTGAAGTTCCTGCACCAATTTCTCTCAACAAATATTTCCATCACTCTGTTGTAAACATTGTCCAAGTTCGCTTTCATCTTTAAAAGTCTGGCTCCTTTAAAGGAGATGATTGCCAAAGAGGAGAGTTGCCCCGGATCAGTTCTATTCCGACAGTATGTTTCAGTCTTTTCAATGCCGAGAAGCAGCGCACCTGTTGCCCATTGGGGCTATGGAACTCAGCACCGCCCCCTGTTGGTGCGATCTGGTACTTTCTGCTTCCCTCTGTGCGTTTTTAATGCACATTTATAGCCGATAGGAAATACTCAATATGTCACACACATTCATTAGAAATATTAGACACACTGGAATGTCAGCATGTGTAATACATGAGGTAAGGCAGCTCATCACTGCCTCACCTCACTCTTTCTACCTGTATTTGAACAGGCACAATTTAGCAATTTTCTCCATAGAGAAGTTGAAATCATGCAGAAAACAAATTGGACAAATTGATTTTCTCCTATCATTGTTAGTGTTTAACTTGTCATGATGCCTCACCTGCATGTCACAGGCTGTTCTTTAGGAAGAACTTGGTCAGAGTCGATAAGTAATGACCTATTGACAGGACAATCCTAAAACACAACCTGTTAGTGGCTTAAAAACCATGAAAAGACCTGAGACTGGGGTGGACGTTCAACATCTAACAGGACAATACCTCTAAACATACAGAGCTACAATGGAATTGCACAGATCCCTGTGTCATATTCTTGTGTTGGAGTGGCCCATTCAGTCCAGGCCTAAATCCTAATTGTGTATGCTTTTCTTTCCACTTCACAATAATTCATTACTTTGTGATGTCCATCATCTAAATTTCCACAAAAAATCTTTGAAGTTTGGGTTGTAGCATAAAAAATATGTAAAGGAAAATACTGTATGTACTGACCTCAGTCCACTGCAATGTTTTATTGTTTTAATTTTTAAACCTTTGAAACTAGAATAATTATTGTATTTAATTATTTCTAGAAGATATGTATCCATACCATGAGTGAGAATGGCATCTAAAAAGCTTTTAACACTTTTTTGATATATGCAGGGAGTTTCATTACCTCCTTAAAACGAGCCCAGACTAAATTTAACCTAAACTGAGAATTTAAACTTTGTGACTTGCCCCACATACAGTATGTACATCTTCATTACTTTTCTCTGCCATTAACACAAATTTTTTGCCCTGAAAAATAGGTGAACTCCTGCAAGGTGACAGAGAAAAAGAGGTAAAAACTATAAAAAAAAAAAAATAAAAAAAAAAAGAAAGCAGAAATCAGTCTGTCAGAGCCAACATGTTCTAGCGAAGTAGCATACCTGAAGTAGTCAACAAGTACAGAAAGTACAAAGTGTCAAGTATCAGATATCCTCAAATTAAAAATGAGCACAAGCCACAAGCTGAGAAATGCCTGAAGCATGTTTTTTATTAGCTTTACGGGCATGTGATAAGAGAAACTTTTGATGAAGCAGATGGATGGGCCCATGGCTGGACCACTAATGAACAAGGTGCACTGGTAGAGGAAAGGTACTGTAATTGGCTGCTGTCATAAATGATGAGCCAGCTGAACAGAATGTGGATATCTCTAAAACTCCAGCCAATGTCTTAAAGCAGCAGTCAAGGCAGGAAGTAACCAGCATCCGAGCACTTGGATCCATTACATGGATCCGAGCTCTCCACTGCTCGAGGAGCTAGCTAACAACTGAAAGATGACCAACTACTGATGTGGGCCTTATCCTTATCTGACCACTGTAACCTAATGTATCCTTTAAACATGGGCAGAATACAACATAAATCAATAAACAGCACAGCCAGATATGCTTGCTGCTTCAGCAGTAGTTGATTATGCCTATATCAAGAAACTCATAAACTCTATGGATGACTGTGCATGACTATGGGATTCCCTGACAAGGATTTTTTGTTGTAAAGAATTCAAGTTTAGGGTTAATTAGGTTTCTAAATTGATTAAGAGAACTTTATTTGCTCATTATTAAAAGTACAACATCATTACCGCTGCATCAGCATTGTTTGACATACGCAATACTTTAAGACTGAGACTTTCTTGTCTTAATGGTAAATACAATACCATCCAAAGGAGGAGAGTCATCAATTTGATAAGTAGCATAAATAGAGCAGGTCTGTAAAGGCCTCAGCGGGTCCTTAGTGAACAAAATGCATCTGGTCAGGAATAGAAGTGAAGCTTAGAAAAAGGTTAGGATTTTAAAATAATATCCAAACTTTTAAACATTTCATAAAGCACAGTTCAATCTTCAGTTGAAAATGAAAAGAGCATGTCAAACCTGCCAAGACCACCATCCTCCTAAACAAGAGCATTAAGTAGCAAAGAAATCTAACTTGAAACTGGAGGAGATACAGACATCCATAACTCAGGTTGGAGAATCTGTTCACAGGCACCCATTATAAAATCTGGCCTTCATTGAAGAGTGAAGAGAACAAGGCATAAAAAGTCTCATATGCAGTTTGGCACATATCATTCTGGGGAAGGAGCAACATGTTGAAAAAAAAAAAAAAACAGCACCATGAACACGTCATTGGCACAATAAGACATCGAGGGTGTAGGACCCATGCTGTGGGGATGCATTTTTTTCAGCAGCGAGATGGAAGCTGGTCAGACTTGATAGTAAGATAAATGGAGGTAAATGCTAGGCAATCCTTGATGAAAACCTGTTGAGCTGCAAAAGACTAGCTTGGTTAAAACCAGCCCCTTGTTCTATGCTTTGCTTTGTACAGAGGCCTGGACCCCTGGCTTTTGAATAGTGATTGCTTGCTGGAGGTGTGGACTCTGTTGAAGTTTTAAATTTTGCCCAACCACTAACATTTAGCTGTGACATATGTAATGCACCAATTTGACACTATGAAGCTTAGCAGAAATTGCTTACACTTTAAACAACCGTCTCCCACTGCAAAAAAGTGCTGAGTGAAACGAAATGGCTGTTAATGTTAATTCAGTATTTGGAAGTGTGGCTAACATGGACTGACTGGCTTTGTTCACTTCCACTGCTGATATTGCCAAACTACAGACAGACTACAGTTCTAAAACAGCACATAAAATTGACCTCATCATTGACAACTTCTCCTTCTGTTCTCAGATTAGCCCAGTAGAAATTCTTCCGGAGAAATCCAGCTCAGTGAGAGAAAGCCCAGATGGAGCACTGATGGGAGATGAGAATTGATCGGAATTGCGTAGAAAGGCAATAGCCGGGCTAGCAAAAGACAAGAGATTAGAATGGAGCGCCACCTTCCAGGAGGACAATGTTCCCAAATATACAGCCAGAGGTATGATGGAATGGTTCAGACCAAAGCTTATTCTAGTAATTCACAGTACAATGTTAAATCTCAAAGAGGCTGTATGGTAAGACTCATCTTAAAATTTATTTGATAAATACTTTATTTGCAGAACTGGGACAATTGTGTATTATTCATTGCTGTTAAAAAAAAACTAAACTCTGCATCTTAAGTCTGACCCTGGTGCAAAGGTAATCCATCATTTTTGTTGGATTTCTCAACACAGATGAGCACACATACTGTGACTTCAGATAAAGGTGTAAATAAATGATCTTATCATGACTAAATATCCAACACAAAGAAAACCAGACTCATTGTTTAACCTAAGCCACTGTTAAACCCTTAGCCATTTTCTAAGGGAACTGATTGTAACACAACAAACATTTTCAAATTGTGACAGATGTTACCTTCATATTAACATGCTGGTTATGAAAATGTCTTTAGACTAAGAGCATGAATATTTCAAACTGGTCAAAAGAAAAAGAAAGTTAACTTCTAACTGTAATAGCAAAGTTTCGAGCTGGTAGTTTTAACTGAAAAGGGATTTTCAGTGTTATCAGATGAAGCTCAGAGTGAGTGAAGTTTCACAAATCAAACCAAAATGTGCTCATGGACATTCCTTCTGAGGGATTAAAATGGTTTAAGAAGATTAATAATGTATCAACCAAGAAGTTCTGAAATCATCAAGCTATTCACTAGTCTGTAGGCTTTAAGCCCACAAATATTACCAGACTTCCGATAAGCTCATTTTACAACCATTTTGTATTTCAGTGTATCACAATGATGATTCAGCGGTGACTGCCCTTGGCTCCAAATTACTCTGAGGCAGTCTGTGCTACGTGAATGGGTTAGGGAACAACAGGAGTACGCCTTATCAGACCGGCTATGAATGATTGTGCTCCTGCTGTTTCTCTGTTTAAGACGTTTCCTTTCTTTGATTTTGCCCGTACTGTTATATTAAACATGAGGAGCGGCACCATGAGCTGAGACCAATTTAAATCCTTTTGTTCCTTTGACAAAGATATCAATGAGCCAGAATATTTTTATTATCAATCTGATCTAACTCAGTTATATATCTAACTAAGTTATCTTATAGAAAAATCACTATTTCTGTTCCAGATTTTTACTATCAGGGAGGGAGCCCATGGTAGGGGCATTATTTTCATTGATCATTAGTTTCACTGCTATTAAATATCAACTTTTTGACCATTTGGATGTACATGTGGTTGTCTAAGAAGTACATTGTAACTGGAAAGACAGTTGTGTTGGATGATGGTTAATATTATGAGGAGGAAATTTGTCTCCTCATGGAAACCAAATGTACTCCAGCTTCAGTTTTTGGGTGTCATATTGAAAGGAATTTGCATTTTCATAGACTTTTTTCTTCTAAACAAATCATATGTGGAGCGATACATTAGACCATTTAGCTTCATCCCAGGTTTTGTGATTGGTGTAAAGAGTAATGCTGTGTTCATTTGCCTCTGAAAATAGATAGAATGACATCACCCACAGTTGAGTCCATTCTAGGTGGAAGTTGGAAAACCATTGGGATTCGCTCTTTGTTGTGGTTCTAGCTGCTAATACCAGTACTTGCATATTTGTCTCCATTCCATCATTTCAAGTACTAAAACCACACACTCAAAATCACAAATAGAAATTGTACAATAGAAAATGTGTCACTAGTTTTCCTGCTACTTTCATTGCTTCTCTGATCACAGCAGCTGTACTGGAATGAATTTACTTGGTCTCAGTTCCTGAGTTGTATTCAGTTTGATTAAATTCAATTCAACTTTATTCAGATCAGATTAATTCAGTTAAGATAAATTCAGTTAAAATTATTTCAAAATATTTCAGAACAATACAGTTAAGTGCAGCTTAGATTGATTCTGTTTATTTTAATGTATTTAACTTCCGCTTAAATCAGTTTAATTTAAATCAATTCAGTACAATTCTCAGTTCCCTTTTAAAGTTCCCTCTATGTAATTAGATTTAATCTTGTTTAGGTCAATGTTCTTGTTTTATTACTTAATTACTATTAGTCTGAGAACAAATCTTTTATTCTAATATATTGTTCTCATTCCTTTTAATAAAATGTAAATATGTAAACGCAATGTTTTACAGTTTAGAAGCTGATATACTGCGTCTATAGGCTGTGGGTGAAGAGGGCAACAAGGATGAACAAACAAACACAGACACCATTGGCAACAACAACAATGTGTACCAAGAGAAAGAAGAAATGAAAAGTTAGCAATGACATATATTAACATCAAGAATAAAAGAACATACAAGTGATCTATATTTGTGTGTGACTGTGGATGAAAATCATTTTTCAGACTGGAATCAAATCCCTGGTAGACACTATTCAGACTGATCCCAAAGGCATCAATGAGACCACAGGCGTGAGAGAACACTGCTGTTGATCTGGTGATGGGGCATTAGTTCGAGAGGTGTTAAAACCCCTCCGTTAACACTTTCACACACAGTCTGTCAGTGTAATAAAGGCCTGCAGCTCTCGATGCACGCAAACACCCATTCAGTTAACTCTTCCGTCACTTTGATTTAACCTTGTTAAACTGTTTCAGAGACATTTTTCTGAGTGAAGATGGATTTTTTTTTTTTTTTACTTGACATGTGATAGGTGAGTTAATTAAGACAGTGACATTATTAAAGCTAAGAGTGACTGCGGCGTGTTTTTATTAATTCACCATCTGACCTTTTCCTCTGGATTCAAGCTTGAGTAACACCTGATACCTTGCAATTACAGCATGATAGTCTGAAAGCAGAGGAGCAATAGAGCAGGTTTTTCTCAGCTTAGCTGTTAAAAATCTTGAACAAAAGCTGCTTTGGGTTTTTCTGATTTTGCTGGACATTTGATGAAGAACAGACTATGTTTTTAAACTCGGAGAGGATTTCAGCAACTAAGACACAAATGCAATATTTTTTTTCTATGATCTGCAAGATGTCTGTAATAAAGTCAGCTGTACGAGGTATAAAAACAGCATTGCCTTGAATATTGCTTCTCAGAAAAGGTCAGAACTTTAAATGGGAAAAATCTGACATTTACATAAATACAAAAAAGTAATTTCCAAAACCAATTTCCCACATGTACTGATCAGCTTAAAGTGCTCACACTCTTTAATATTAGACCAATGAAATTATTCATTGATTTAGAAAAAGTCACAGGATTACACAACTTACACTTGGTTTCAAGCAACCAATGAGACCTAAAGAGAAAGTTCCAATTTTTATTACTGGGGTTCTGTTGATAGATTATGAGTAGTCAATGTCTTATGTAGAGGAGATAACTTACTTAGTGCTCTACTTTGATTAAAAAGAGATTTGTGTGTTTGTGTGTGTGTTCTATCCAGGCAGCTTAGGCATAAAGCATGGTGGGTCAGACTTCTTTACAGTTTCAGGGACAAATTAGGGTTCTTCTGCTTAGAGAAGCAACAACTTTACTTCTCTAGCAGATAACTACTGTTGTGGTTTAGCATGTTTTGCTTTGCAATAAACATTTTACAATGTTTCAGACTGGATAGTTTTTGGTGTAAATAGCTACAAGCAGCATTAGTTTCCAGGAACAACTGTTTTCATATGAAATAAAGATGCAAAACTAAAGGATGTAATGAGATGTTGTAGCACAAGATCTGATGACATGATGACTCTCTTTAACCTACATTTTGTCATACAAAGTTCCACCCAGATGAAGTCATTTTTTTGACTTTGTCTGGTAAAGCAGAAGTAAGCAATTTTAATGAGCTTTAAGACTAAAACCTTACTGTATCAGTGTTTGAAGCTCTTATTTTAAAGTATAAAAGGAAGAAGTCCTTGAATTGTTGTCTTTTTGTGTTGATGAGATTGGCTAAAAAGACATTGTTGCTCTGGCTGACAACACTAAGTTACATGGGCACTAAAGAAGCTCACTTATAAATCATTTATCTGGCAGTATTTTGTATACTCCTTATGAAAAAGAAATGGTGACTGGAAAGATATGAAAGCATTCTAAGCACTGCAAAAAGATGCTGCATCTCTTCGATAAGTCTGTTGTGGAAAGTATAATCTCTTCTGCCATTATCTGTTGGGGGAGCAGCATCAGAGCAGGGGAATTAAAAAGGCTCAACAACCTGATAAAGAAGGCTGGTTCGGTTCTTGGGACTATTGTGGAACCACTGGAGATGATGGTGCAAAGGATTCTTCATAATATCAAGAAAATTGTAGACAACCATTAAGCCTCCTCTTCATGAGACTGCTTTACAGCAGCGTCTTCAGTCAGAGGCTTCCTTTGATTCACTGTAATTCTGACCACTACAGAAGATTTGTCCTGCCCACAGCCATCAGTATCTATAACTCTTTCAAGAACCTTAGATAATATTACAATAACATCTGATTTCCCTTTGGGATTAACAAAGTATTTTTGAACTGAATTGAACAAAACTGTCAGGTCCTGGTTTGTTTGGGGATTTGGTTATTTGATTCTACTTTTGATTATTATTGTTCTGTGTTTGTGTCAGTCTCTTATTCTTTGATTGCATTTGCTTTCCTCCAGTTTTTCTTTAGTTCAGTCTTTTCTTACATATAGTTTAATATGTTTACACATTCCTTGTGTCTAGTTATTCTTTGTTACTGTTAGATCTATTTTCCTAGTTCCCCTGTTTACTCTCCCTCACCCTTTGCCGCCATTCTCTCTCTTTCTCCTCAGTCTGCCTTCTGCTCTCTCCCTTCACACCTGCAACCTGTTAGTCAGTTAGTCCAGTCCTGTTAGTCTATTGTTCCAGCATTCACTCTCACAGTACTTAAACTCTTCTCCTGCTCTCACTCTTTGCTGGTTCCTCCCGTTTCAATCCTTTGCTCCTTGATGCCTGTGCTTTTGTGCTGCTCTGGCTCCCTGTGGTTTTTGTAAGTTTTTTGTTCATCATTTTTTCATTAAACTTTCATCATCTACTTGCCACCTCTGCCTCTTTGCATTTGGGTTCATCACCACCACATACACCATGACAACAACTGGGGTTACTAGGAAGTAGGAGTTTGTCCTCTACTGGGTAGGTTGCCAGTTCAAACCCCTTCCCAGTCTGTCTCAGTCATTTTGTCCTTGGGCCTTGGGCAAGACACTTCACCTGCCTTGCCTGCTGACAGCGGTCAGAGGGCCTGGTGGCACCAGTGTATGGCAGCCTCACTGCTCCAGGCAACTGTACAATCTAGCTCACCACCATCAGTGTGTGAAATGTGTGCGTGAATGATTAAGTGACTGAATGTGGTGTAAAGTGCATTATCTAATCCACAGGATTCGATAATGCACTATACAAGTACACGCCATTTACAACTGGTTACCACTAACAATGCTAAAGTCATCATGTGCTTTGTAGCTTTCAATTGATACAAAACTAAAGAGTTATATCATTGTTTTTAATGAGTCTGAAAGGCTTCTGACTACAACAGTTATCTAGTGCAGCTAAAATATTAGCTACTCAAAATTTCTCAGCAGAATGGTATTACTGCACTCTTCTGCTTCTGATGACTTCACCTTTAGTCTGAAGTCAGGAAATTACAGTTTATCTGGAATTTTGGAACCAAAGTTTAGACAGCTTGCCTGCTGAGAGGTGGCATTATTACATTTATCTCAATCTCAATCAGACAGTTTATATTAACTAATCATCTCTTTGCTGAAAGTAACAAAACTACACAACTGAGAAGTTTTGACTTGTCTGCACTTCCTGTGTTTAAATAGTGTGCTTCAGAGAGAAAGAAGGGAATAATGGACAATCAGTGATAAAACCAGCAGATCTGATAATTGTTTGTTTTTCAGTCTTTGTCAGTTGTGATGGCTGAGGCCATCACAGCTGGTAAAATTAGCCCACATACTCACTTCATTAGTTTATATTGTTCTGCAGTTAAACATATATTTTTGTAACGTAATTCACTGATTTCTTTATTTGAACCTAACAGGGATGCTGTGAAATGTGCACATAATAATACTATGCGGTTCCCAAAATGTGCTGTGTTATATTAGTTATGGTTCTCTCTTTTTGAGTAACCTTGTTTGGGGAGTTGGCTGCTTCCTGTTTGGACAGGAGGCGTGGCCAAGGGCTGAGATCTTAGAAAGCACAATGTCAGCTCAGCAGGACTTATTACGTGCTTGTCAGCAGGGGGGTGTTTTAGCTTTAGTTAGATTATTTAGTCCTTAGGTAGTATTGATGTTTAATTCTATTTCCCCCATAGTGTGTAAATGCTCTGGCTAAATACCTGAATAAATTAAGCCATAAGCACAAACCATGCAATCAAAAGGTTTTTTTTTTTTTTTTTGCCATTTTGTTGAGGGTTTCTTGGCAATTAACAACAGCTCCTGTTATTGGAATGTTTCCAAAAACAAAAACACAGAATATAAAAGGGAGAATGAAGAGTGGTTTGAAAAAAGGAGACTATAAAAGCAGCAGGGCACATGTGTTGATACACAAAGGATGGGTAGAATATAACTTTTGTTCCTGCTTCATATAAGACTCTTTGAGCAACTCAAGCAGAGCATGATTGTGAAGCTGTCCTTCTGTTTAATAATAAAAATCTGAAAAGCAATGCATATATTTGTATGTAGCCACCTAAGTCAATATGTTTGTATCAGATTTTGTAATTGTAGCTGCAAGGCTTTAAGGGTACCAGCTTTACCAAGTAGAGACTGAAATGTTTGCTAATTCTTCTTTGCAAAATAACTCTAGCTCAGTCATAATTAGATGAATTCACAGTTGGATTTAGTTCTGGATTTTCACAATGCAATTTTAACTCTCAATATGCTTTGTTTTTGATGACCATTCCATAGTTCCTCTAACTGCACTGCCGTGGTCTTATGTCTTTTGCTGCCTCTTAAGGTTTTCATTTACATATTGCCCTGATATTCGATCCATCCAATTAACTCTGATCAGTTTTCCTGTCTCTGCCGACTCTCAATATAAGCAATTACAGCATGATTCTTTCACCCTCATATTTTACCATGGGGATGATGTGTTAGAGAGTGTGCAGAGTAAGTTTTCCTCCACACAGAGCACTTTCCACCAATGTCAAACAGTATAATTGTGTTGCATTTGATCAGAGCATGTTCTTCCACATAATTTGGTGTGTCCCTTACATGGGTTACAGCTGATTGCAAATGGAACCTCTTATGGCTTTCTTTCAACATTAGTTTTTTTTTCTTGGCAGTTTTACATAAAGACCAGATTTGTAGAGATCACAACTAACAGCTGTATTTTCCAATATTCTCCCACTTGAGCTTTAAATCTCTGGAGCTCCTCCAGAGTTACCATGGCCCTCTTGGCCGTTTCTGATTAATGCTCTCCTTTTGCAGCTTGTGAGTTTAATTAGACCACCGTGTCTTTGAAGATTTTTATATGTCAAATTTCAAAAACTTGTATAATTTCCTTACACACAATTTTCCCACTTCATGCTCATTTTTAAACTGCATCTTCTGGTTTTGAAATCTCAGGCTCTCAGTCAACAGTCAGGATGAACGTCCAACTTGCTCTCAAAGGAGCCTTTTCCTTTTGCTTTCATAACCAGCCTGAGCTGCTCTGAGAAATGAAAGGATGGAACAGGTGTCTGTCTGACAGAAATATGTTTGGATGGAATGGGTCTTTCATATCCAAGCCAGTATCACTTCTCTCATATAACAGCAGATAAAGGAAAACAAGAGATAGATGTCGAATTAAACAACGTTAGGTTCCCAGTGCATGATAGGTTAACAGTTTCTCAAGACTTACGTTAAAAACAAAGTATGTTCTCAAGAAGGGTTGTATAGGAAAATATCTCAGAACATTTGCAGGGAAAAAAGTCACAGGAATGTTGCTGTTGCTGACAACAACATAATATAGAATTTTTAAACCATCATGCTAGGCTGAACATGCAGACGTTCCTTCTCTTTTGGCTGAAGCTTGAACATCTCTTCCTCTTCCTCTGATGTCTCCTTAGGTGACCAGGTTTTAAATGTCTTGCTCACTATTATTCTTGACATGTCAAAGATTTTGCTCTACAAAGAAAGACATAAAATGGAAGATGGTACATACAACCAGCTCCCATTCAGTATTACGTGCTGGTACAGCATGAATGATCCTCTGCTGATAACAGTTACCTTAAACATGAAAAATGTCATTGCAACCACATCAACATTCAAAAATATTCTAAATATGTAATTTATAACCACTCACAGACAGCACATTTCTTTAAAAGTTTGAGACGTTCTCTAAATATTCCAATGACAAAAATAATCATGGAAATGGTCTTTCAGGTAGAATCGTAGACTGTGTCTATAACAGAGAATTTCTTGCAGGTCTTATTTGAGGTGCTCAAGGCCTCAGCTCACACTGAATGGTAAACAATAACATTTTCCTCTCTACACCAGAACTAGAGATGACCTGAGGAGAAAATCATAGGTTAAAAATGTCACATATTTGAGGGCTGTGTAAAGCGACAACTTACTTAATCGACATCCTTCCAACTGGCATGAGAACGGCAAGGTGCCAGCATAGCTTAATATCTATTAGAAAATCTATTTTTGCCCCAAATATGGGAGAGAGTGCATCATTTATCATCTACAGGGTAATGTACTGCAGGAAGGACTGCCAGCCCTGCAGAAAGTAATGTGGCTTTGGTTGAAAACAATGTTCTGCCAAAATTTTGATGCGGTATCAGGATAGTGGCTTCCATGAAGCAAAGCAGAAGCCAATGGATTTGCAAGACAAAAATTAAAAAACATTTTTTAAAATCCAGGAGTTTGTGTTTAAAGCAGCACAGGAAAGGCATTGCAAAGTAACCGGAATGCAGCTCATCAAGCAATGAAGCGTGTAACTTGCTGTTGTCTAACATTATGACAAAAGAACTAAGTGCCTTAAACATCTTTATTTGATTAATTCATTTCTCTTTTGTAGCAAAAATGCTGCATGTTCAGACCAATGGCCCTAGAATGACCTTACAAGCTGGAAGATAGCTTCACTGAGGCAGTAGAAGACAAGACTGCAGGAATATAGGATTAAAGGGACTCTTACTGGCATCTCTGTGCCAGCAGTGCTGACTAGAGAAAAAACGGAAATGGATGAGAAGAGATGGATGCAAAATTTGCAAACTGGGCCATATCATGTTCATAAATGCCATATATCAGCACTTACTGGATCTATGGTTCATTCTATGATACTCTTTGAGAAACAGGTTAGTCATGTATTTGGAGTAATGGGCTGCGAGAAACCAGAGCACATTACCATTAAGCCTGAGGATAAAGAACAAAGTGCTGATTTCAATGCAGTGAACTTTGTGAAACCTTGGTAAGCTTTCAAAAAACGCAGATATACAAACATATAGTGAGAAACTGTGGAGAACCAAATATCCTAGTACCAGAGATCTGAGTCATACTTGTCAAAAGGACCAAACAGAAACAAAGGATGGCATCCCAGTGGTACAGATATTGTGAGAAATTGTGAAAATAAGGGAACTGAGGTAGGAGAAGCCAAAAGCAAAAAGTTGCTAAGATCAAGGGGATAAAAGGGAAACTGGCCTTTTGGTAACAGAGACGTGACCAGAAAGTTGTGAGGTATCTGTAGAAAAAGAAAGTAACACCTGGTACCAATGACTATAATTACCTGGACAAGTGGTTTAGGTTGAGCAGGAACAGACACAAGGCACAAATCCAGAGATTTAGGGGAGCCCTGAAAGAGCAGCTCCTTACTTCTAGTGAGTTATGTCCTAAAGCACTAGTCTGAAATGGAAATATGGTCAGTCACTCTCCTGATGGGTATAGGGAAAAGAAGCTTGCAACTTGATGCCAAAATAGCAACAGAATAGTGTCAAAGTGAGTGAAAGAAGAGAATGAAACTGACATTGTAGTTCCAGGAATGTGAACTGAACAAGGCAGGATAAAAAGAGAAAAAAAGATCTCCTATTGCACAGAAATGCAAGCAGAAAATTGTTTAAATGAAGCATGGAATGGCAAGAAGCTTGAACAATGGCTGCATCAAAAAGGCAACTGAGTGAACAAATGATTAAAAGAGTACCTGACCGGCCACAAATAGCACCAGTGTTGCAAAATAAGGAAGGTGTGGGAAAGAACACTTCAGTGACTGCAATGAAAGTAAAAAGCTGGGTAACACAGAAATGAATATTTGAATCTGGCAACAGATACAGAAGCAAAAAAAAAAAAATAAATAAATAAATAAAAAATAGATATATTGATAATGTTTGGACAGAAAATAAATAAACATGATGGCAATATGCAAATACATAAAAAAACACATAAAATAATGCAGGAAATCTAATCATTTATAAATTTTCTATACCTGCTGTATCTTTGTAGGATCATTTAGGGCCAGTTCCTATCTCTGGCAGTCAGTAGGTGGGAGATGTGGTACACCTTGGACAGCTTCCTAGGCAATCAAAGGGCAACACAGGGACAAACAGGTCAAACAGCTGTGGGTTCAGAGACTGATTAACCCAACATCCTTGCTTCTGTGCTTTGGAAGGAAACCAGAATACCCAGAGAGAACCTAGGTATGCACCAAAAGAACATGCAAACTCTTGCCAGAAAGGCCCCAGCCATAGTTTGAATCTAAGCTCCATGGCTGCAATGACAACAACTGTGCTACTATGCAAATTAGATATAGAGAACTTTGAAATCTTAATTCTGTGCCTGAATAATGATAATATTCAGTTATCTTGTGAGTTTTTTGCAAAGAATCTACAGTTTATTTTGCTAAAAAGAAACCTACAGAAACACAATATTACCATCGAGGGCTAAAGACAATCTCATCAAAATATTTCTCAAACCTTACATTAGAAAGTTACAAAAGATGTATGCTCCTTAATTTTGAAACAAAAATCATTTTTAAGTTTTCAAATCCTACTTTTTTAAGTTTATGTAGCTGTGCTGCATATAGACTCAGACAAGTAAGAGCTCCTTTGGCTTTGCTGGCTCATAGAAACAGTATATGAAGAGTGGTGAGTTTGCCTTGGAAACCAGTACCAGTATATTTAGAAACAGATTTTGATTGATGATCATTTAGAAAAAAAAGTAAATCTACAAATTAAAGAGACTGCATAGCACATAGCATATTTTACACCATTTATACACAAGGTAATCTAAGGTGCTGTACATGATAATAATGAAAAAAAGAAAGAAAGTAGCAAAGCATAAGCACAAAAGCATTGCATCATAAAAATTATGTTAAAATACAGTTGTTAAATGCAAAAAAGAAATGTTTCAAACTATTAGTTAGTCAGATCGTTTGATCAAAAGCTGCTGTAAATAACAACAAAAAAAATTAGTCATGATTTAAACAAACTAATAGTTTCTGCACATCTCACATTTTCAGGCTTTTTGCTCCCAAGTTGAAGAGCATAGAAGCTAAATGCTGAGTTACCTTGTTTAGTTCTGGTCCTGGGAAAATTTACGAAGCAGGTCTCAGATAACCCAAAGGCTCTCTGGTTCAAATTTGACAAGCAACTCAAAAATGTATTTTGGCCAAAGACAAATTAATGCATTAGCAGAATTATAACATCTGTTCTGTGACAAGTAGAGCGCATTGCAGTGATTAAAAAACCTAATGTGATATGATCCATTTTCCTAGTAGTGTTCAGGACTTTGGAGTCAGTATTTTGGTTGAGCTGCTGTTGTCTGTATAATCTTTTTTACAGAGGCCAGTAAAGACACTGTTGCAATAATCTAAGCTACTGAAAAAGTAGTTCTTAAAGCGGCAGTATTATGTATTTTCCAAGTCAAGTCAAGTCAAGTTTATTTGTACAGCACATTTCAGCAGCAAAGGCAGCTCAAAGTGCTTCACATCATAAAAAACATCAATCAAGGATACAGCAAATCATCAAAATCATCAGGCACACATGACAATTATGAAAACTGTTATGTGTATTTGACAGTTATTATCATAATTGTCTGGATTTTGACAATTATCAAAATCCAGCAACATAGTGCCTATTTAGCCTTTTTTAAAGCACAAACAAGTAACTATTTCATCTTCAGTTGATACAAAATGCTGTATATATCAAATATGACTAAAAAGAAATTTTACTTCATAATTTAATGGCTTGAAATTGGGACTCTGTCTCTTTAAAATCTCCTGCTCTTTCTGAAACTCTGCCTCCAGTAAGTCATCACAACAGTGCTCCTCTATTAACCCTTTAATAATGTTTTTATCAGCGTTTCACTGAAAAGTAGCTCATATAATGAGCTCAGCAAATGTGCAGTTCCACCAGGTGTGTGCTAATTGCTGCTGGCTAGTCTGAAGGAGCTGAATGGGGAAGTCGTGGGGAAGTCGTGTGCCTTGATGGTGGAGCTTTATTCACCCAGGTGTTTTGCATAGCTGAATGGATGCCATGGGAGATTAAACGATCTCTCAAACATGCATGAAAGAATTAAGGCAGCACACCAGGTATGTTTTTGATGAGGAAATAACATCATAACATGATGTGAAGCTCATAAAAGTTGATTTTACATAATTCTGGCACTTTAAAAATCAGCAGCCAGTATTTTTACACTGTTGCAACAAATGAGTAAGATATTTCTATTATTTAGCAATAGAACGCTCTTTTGAGTTCTGCATTGCCTACGTATTTCATAAACTCCTTAGATTTCGATTTGCCGCAATCTCTTAGATTTAAAGAAAAATGGTCTGAAAAGAGAACAAGTGCAAGAAAATGCCTTGCCCCCTGATGCAGAGGTCAGAGGAGAATGGGTGGACTAGTTTGAAAATATCCAAAGCAACAGTAGTTCAATTAACCACTCTTTACAACCAAGATATGCAGAATGCCATCTCTGAAAGCCCAACCTGTCAAACCTTAAAGCAGATGGACTATAGCACCAAAAGACCTCACTGGGCTCCACTCCTGTCAGCTAAAAACAATAACTGAAGCTCCAATCAACTCATGCTTATCAATATTGGACAAAACAGGTTAGAATAAGGTTGTCTAGTCCAGTGAGTCCCCAATTCGGGAGCAACATTTAGGTGGCAGGGTAAGAATTTTAAAGAGCAGGAAAACACAACACTATTAAAGAAAATTTGTTCTATTTTACTGTTTTGAGCTTTCAACCTCTGTCAGAAAACATGCTGGAATTGTTGGCAGTTTATTGAAACTATCAAAATTAAAGTAAGGATCTACATTCTCTTGGGTATAACCACAAAGAATGCTGTTATATGTAGTAATGGCAACTGCCCTGAATTACTAATATAGGTCTACAGTGCTAAAGACTTTTAAAAATGTTAACTCCAGAATAATTTATCTGTGTTTTAGAGACAGTAAAACTCTGTTCTCACACACCACGTACTATTGTGGGACAAATTGACCATAACAAGGACCTCAAACATGCCAGAGAACAAGACTTTGCCAACGTATTCTTGCTGTTTTGATTACAACTCTTAAACATATAGTCTTCACTAAATTATAGCATGTTTTAAAGAATAAAAATCTAGTCAATAGAGAGCCTTCATCCCCCTCGGCTCACTGTGCACTGCCTGCTGAAAGGGCTGACCTGGAAGAGAACTCTGTTGTGGGTGTAAATCCACCATCACCTTTTAGTCCTCTGTTTGAGCCTTATTGTTGTTGAGGATCACTCAAAGATTTAAGCATTTCTTAAACCTAAATTTATAAAAATGTTATGAATGGCTGTGAGTTTAAGATATAGGAATTTAATTTTTAATTTTTACACAATGAACTATGTACATGAACTCTTCACCCTTTTTATACTAATTTAACAAGTTATTTTATGAATATGTGCAATGTGCAGAAAGGCTCCCATCAGAAATTAACCTTAAGAAACAAAGATTAAAAGCTCTACAAAACATTTAAGAAACATTGTCCTACAGTCTTAAAGTAATAGCATTAGCACTGTCTGTGTTCTTTTTGATGAACCCATAGGCAGCTGGTAATAGCAATACTGATTGCAAAGATAAGACATTTTTTGTTGTTTTATGGCCTTACCAGCTGGTTCTCACAATGCCACAACATTGCACATTATCTTCTGTGAAAGTAGCAGGTTATGAAATAGGCTGATTCATTGGGCAAAGACACAAAAATAGCACAGCTTGACTATTTGACATGACTATTTTTTCTCTGTTGTTCCTGTAGACAAGCATGATTAAAAAAAAAAACCGGCTAAGAATGACTCAAGTTGATTCATGACAGCGTTAGCAGTGCTATGATGCATATTCTGTTATACAACTTCAGTGAGCAGCAGTTATTTATGCCTATGTGATATGATTTGACTAAAGGATTTTACAAGCTTAAGAAACGGATCGACAGAAAGAAAAATCAACAAGTAAATACACTTATATGAATCATAGCTAGTGGCAGTTCTTGCATTAACACTGAGCTGGGCAAGCCCCTCTTTCTGCCAATCAATTAAATTATAGTTAATCACCTAAACTCATGGGAGGGACACAATGCAGTGGTTCCTGCACATACAATGGGGCAAAAAAGTCTTTAGTCAGCCACTGACTGTGCAAGTTTTCCTACTTAGAAAGATGAGAGAGGTCTGTAATTCTCATCAACTATGAAAGGCAAATTGAGAAAAAAAAAAAACCAGGAAATCACATTGTAGAATTTTTCAATGAATTTATTTGGTGGAAAATAAATATTTGGTCACCCACAAATAAGCAAGACTTCTGGCTTTCACAGACCTGTAACCTCTTCTTTAAGAAGCTCTTCTGTCCTCCACTCATTACCTGTATTAACGGCATCTGTTTGCTTTTGTTATCTGTATAAAAGACACCTGTCCACAGCCTCAAACAGTCAGACTCCAAACTCAATCATGGCCAAGACCAAAGAGCTGTCGAAGGACACCAGGAAGAAAAATGTAGACCTGCACCAGGCTGGGAAGAATGAATCTACAATAAGCAAGCAGGTTGGTGTGAATAAACCAACTGTGGGAGTAACTGTAAGAAAATGGAAGACATACAAGACCATTGATAATCTCCCCCGTTCTGGGGTCCCATGCAAGATCTCATCCCGTGGGGTCAAAATGATCATGAGAACTGTGAGCAAAAATCCCAGAACTACATGGAGGGAGCTGATGAATGACCTGCAGAAAGCTGGGACCAAAGTAACAAAGACTACCATCAGTAACACACTATGCCCAAAGGGACTCAAACCCTGCAGTGCCAGGCGTGTCCCCCTGTTTAAGCCAGTATATGTCCAGGCCAGTCTGAAGCTTGCCAGAAAGCATATGGATGATCTAGAAGAGGACAGGGAGAATATCATGTGGTCAGATGAAACCAAAATAGAACTTTTTGGTAAAAACTCAACTTGTGTTTAGAAGAAGAAGAATGCTGAGCTGCATCCTAAGAACACCATATCTACTGTGAAGCATGGGGGTGGAAACATCATGCTTTGGGGCTGTTTTTCTGCAAAGGGGACAGCACGACTGATCCGTGTTAATGGAAGAATGAACGGGGCCATGCATTGTAAGATTTTAAGCCAAAACCTCCTTCCATCAGTGAGCGCATTGAAGATGGAATGTGGCTGGGTCTTCCAGCATGACAATGATCCCAAACACACTGCTCGGGGAATGAAGGAGTGGCTCCGTAAAAAACATTTCAAGGTCCTGGAGTGGCCTAACAAGTCTCCAGATCTCAACCCCATAGAAAATTTGTGGAGGGAGTTGAAAGGAAATAGAAGCAAAAGGGAAAATGTCGCAAATAGCAAAAACAACAACAAGTATGAAACACTGCAAACTTGCTCCACAAAACAGAAGTGTTCCAGACCACTAGGGGGAGTCTGGAGTAGGTCTTGTTACCTACGTATATATGCTGGTTTTCTATGATATTGTAAAAGACTGCATGTTTGAAAAAGACATGAAGTATAACACATATTTTTTTCTTCCAATCTCCTTGTGGACATCCTATTGACATTACAAACGGTTGTCTACGTTTTAAATTTACCCTTCGTGAAAGGGCTCCAAGAAGAAAGATATTATTGAAAGAAAGCCATAAAATGTCCCATTTCAAGTTTGCCACAAGACAAGTAGAGGCACAGGAAACATGTGAAAAACGGGTGCTCTTAAAATACCAAAACTGAAATCTTTGCTGACATGTTCAAACTGGGGCTGCACTGTTGCGTTGTGGCAGGAAGGTCCTGAGTTCAAGTTCTCCCTGTGCATGCATGGGTTCTCTCCAGTCCAAAAACATGACCGTTAGATTAACTAGTTTCTCCAAATTGTCATGCATGGTTGATTGTCTTTGTCTTGCCCTGCAATGAACTGGCAACCTGTCCTGTACCCTGCCTCTCCTTTGTTGACCGCTGGAGATAGGCACCAGTTCCCCTCGCGACCCTGCAAGGATAAGCGTGTTAGATAATGGATGGATGTTCAAACTTTAGATTGAAGATTAACCTGAATACAGAGTTGACATTGTGAAATATGGTGGTGGCATCATTCTGTGGGGATACTTTTCTTTATCAGAGACAGAGAAGTTTATCAGAGTTGATAGGAAAACGGATGGAGGTAAATACAAGCACTACCCCTGAAAAAAAAAAGCAATTAGAGCTTGCAAAAGACTTGAGACAGAGGTTCACTTTCCAACATAGCACTGATGCTAATCATACAGCCATTGCAAGACTGGAATGGTTTAAATCAAAACACTGGAATCATTTAATCTGACTGAGCTCTATCTTGCAAAGAGGAAAAAAAAAATTCATATGCATTGTTGATAGAAACATACCCCAATAAACTGCTGTAATGCAACAAAAGGTGGTACTACATGGTACTGACTCAGAGTGGTTGAATACTTATGCACAACGGCTTTTAATTTTATAACATTATTAAAACTGGCGTAATTTTCTTTCCACTCCACAATGATGTGCTACTTTCTGTTGGTTTATACCAATGAAGAACATTTACCTTCGCAATACACCCACATGTTTTTGACTACAATGTGACAAAACATAAAAACTTCAAGGGGTGTGAATACTTAGGCACAGTAAACAGTGCATTTATTGAAAAACTTTCAGCATTCAGTTATATGTATGTTTTTTTTTTCTTTTTTTGTGGAGATAAAATGAGAAACACACCTCACCACAAGCACATCCTCCAGAGTTTTCCTCTTTATATGAGATACACTAACAGAAGTCGATTTTGTCTGGAAGGTCTGCCTAGATGATATGATGATATGTAGCTGAAAACTTGTGAAGCACAGAGCACCAGAGGTCCCTGAACCCCAGAGACTGCTTTGCAGCCGACCAAAGGCATATCTGCAGGCAGCTACATCACACGCTATTATCTGCCTGGTGCTGGTGTTCATCATCATGAGCTCTGAACACCGGGTACTGAAACATCCAAATGCTGAAGATTCCCAGAGGAGCACTGCTTTCTCTTCCACAAAGCCTGAACATATTGCATTACAGTAGTGGGAATATGAGACAGAGCTGTGTCTGCTGGAGGTTTGTGTTGTGCCTCAAAGGTAAGTTGAATAAGTTGAACTCTGCCAAGAAGACAGTGGAAGTGGTCTTTGGTTGTTTGAGCTTTATAGCAATACACCTTGAAGTAGCAGAAAGAAATGTGTATATGTGTGCGGCGGTGGGGGCTGGGGGATAAATAGCTTAATCGCTAGAACAAAATGTGATTTCCTCATAATGAGAAAGGGTGTAGCACATCACACTCAGAGCTGTGATTGCTGACATCTCACTGAGTGCCAATGTAGCAGAACTAATTCATACATACAAATGTATGTTTAAAAAAACAGGAATTTACTTCAGGCTAATTAATAATCAAACAAGCCAATGAGCAGTAAAACACACAGATGATTTATAGAGTCCGAGCATGCTAGGTGGCTTCAGATCACAATAGAAGACTTGTCTAATGTAGCCTGGAGCTGTGTTGCATATTCCATCATCTGCATCAGATGCAATTTTTTTTTTTTTTTTTTTTTTTTTTTTTTTTTTTTTTTTTTTTTTTTTAAATGAATGCCAGACTGTGACGAATTAAGATATTTTTCTGTCCTAGAGGGATGCGGACATTTTGTGGAAGAGAAAAGACAAGAAAAAGACAGGAGCAGGAGCTTTATCCTTCTTCAAACTAACCCAACACAAAGGCTTTGAACCTGACATTCTCTGTTGTCTTTGCTAATGACATTTCCAAACTGTGGAAATGAGGTCAAAAGATGTGCACATCTCTACATCCACACTGACTTCATCGAAGGGTTGACAACAGATGAAGCTTGAACTGAATTTATGCATGAAGACAAGCTGACATTTGTTAACAGACATTTTAACCCAGAAATGAGACACATTTTAAACATATTTGAATCAAGAGCAAATAACAGTTCATATAAGCTGTTTGATGCTCGATTAGTATTCATTTTATCTGATTCACCAGGCATTTGTGGGTCACATGGCCCCACATCAGTGCTTTTTGAAATTACACAGCTCCCAAAGTACTTAACAAATGTTGATTTTATCTAATTCATCCACAAGCAAGGAAGACAACATACACAACATGGTTAATACTTTAGCTTTGCAGGATCACATTATCAGTAAAGTGCTGTTTCTATCACCAGATAAGAAGCTATTTTTATATTAATATTTAAAAGATTTTTAATCAAAACATGTTTGGAATAAATTATATCCTTCTTATGCAAATATGATTGAAATGATGTCTTCATCTCTCTGTGTTGAACAGAACAACAGAAAAAATTTACATGTAGTGTTTGGGCATATATATATATATATATATATATATATATATATATATATATATATATATATATATATATATATATATATATATATATATATATATATATATATATATGAAACTCTTTGAACAGCTCCTGACTGACAGAGTTTTAATGTCGACTGCTAATATATTTCTTGCACTTGAAGCGTGTTTACTGTTTCTTATTGATATCGGTGTGCGGGTGGATACACATTCAGGCACTGCTGCATTACAGATGAGATGTTCGAAAGTGCAATAAATCACTGCAAAACTGACGAGCAGACGGACTTCGGCAGTAAAACGCACTTAATCAAAAGTAATGTGCTGAATTCATTTTTTTCCCCTACCAGTGTAAAAGCTGAGTGTAAATTTTGGATTTAAGTCTTCTCTGATCAATGAGACAAAGAACAGACCAGTCAAGGACAGAGAACATCTGACAGTGTCCTAGGGTGTCTCATGCAGGGACATTAGTAATAAATCCTTTGTGCACTGCAGACCATTGGGTGAGGACTGTGTTGATTTGACTTGCTTCCATTCAATGCCATCAAATCCCATAAGACTGATGTATAGAGAGTTTGAAGGGGAAGAAAACATCTTAGACACACAGACAGACAAATCTGGTTATACTGAGTGTGTTGGGGGCTTTGGGGAATCTCCGCTGTTTGGTGCTGGGCAGTCTTGCTGGGTTGGGTCCCCGGCTTGGCCTGGAACTGGCAGTGTGGCTGGGTCAAGGAGGAGCTTAGTGCCCTAAATCTCATCCTATGCCTGAGGACTGCTGCTTCATCCACAACCTACCCAGTATGTCGGGCTGCCCTGGTGTAGTACATTGCGTCTGTCTGCCTCTAGTCCACCAGTCTTTTTATGCTCTTGGGAGCTGTGTGTTGCAGGTCTTCCACCGCTCTCACCACTCTAACAGCTGTACATCTTCAGGTGGCGAACTACCTCACATACAAAGAGCTCTTAAAATAAACGACATGTCCTCCAAACTTGTTCACCACAAGAGCTGACTTTAAGATGCTAATAGAAAAACAAAATCCTAAAATGACTTTACAAGACCTACAGTGGGCTCCTGCAATCGTTGCTTTAAAACTGCATGCCTGTTACAATCAGAACGAGAATCTTTGCTGCTGTTAAATATACTATTACTTCTGGTTGTTTCCTGTAAGCAAAAGTTGATATTTAGGCTTTTGTGGATGTCTTCAGAAATGTATGTGTTTACATATGGTACATCAAAGTTCTTTGAATTATGCTTTTTTTTAGTTCTGTGTGCATCTACAATTTTCACCTTACCAGAATTAAACTCCTGTGTGTATTCATGTGTCTTATTTTCAGCCTCACTTTTGCTTGGCCACTGTGTCTTATGGTACAGTAACTTCCAAGTTTTGTTTCTTCATAACTTAACAGGACTGCAAGTTCTTGCTTAAAACAAGAAGTTCCTCTAGGACTAGAAAGTTATTTTGGAATACCTTCCAACTTGGCCAATGAGGACCAGTTTTACGCCTGAGGATGTTTTGTAAATACCAAAAAAGTTTCAAAAGCTGTGATACTTAGTTAAGAACTTCCTCTCTAAGTCAGAGATGCACATCATCTATGAGATACTTAGTCTCAGAACAACACAGTGTTTCAGATCCTCAAAATCAAGAGTGGTCTGTAGGAAGGTTAGTGACATTTGGATCGAGATAGATGGTATCAGGTTCTGACTGCCTTGGGTGTTTTTCCAAAGGCAATCCCAAATCTTGTAAGGAAACCATATGCTGTACATGTTGTCTCTCATGAGGATCACTCTTACACTTTTTGAAGTCCAGCAGAAACTCTTTCTCAAGGTGGATTGTTGAAAGCTGTCCCCAAAAGGCAGCGCACTGAAGGAAAAAGCTGCTTTCTCAGGCAGTGGGACTTTTGCAGATTGAAATGGGATTGAAACTGTCAGACTGTTACCTTGGTTAGAAATAAAATAAGTTTATAGTTTCAGAAATAAATGTTCACCAGGAGCCTGTACTACAAAGCAGGATCAATGGCTTAGAAAGGTAAATTTAAGTTCAACACTGTTATGTTCAATGACAGAGATGTAGTTTTTCACTCAAGAGATCAACACAAATAAATGAGCGCATATCAACAAATCACTTCTGTTATACAACACATTGGTGTGTGTTTCATGAGAAAGTTTCTGTTTTAATGCAAATCTAAATTAGCTGATACTGCTTCTGACTAAATTAGACACAAATCTGAGGAATAGAGACACCTTATATTAAATTAATACAATGCAAATTTGTACTCTGCATTTATTTGTCAGGTTTAATTGCTGCTTTATATTAGGTAAGTGTGGTGCTTTAACCAGGTAATAAATATGGATGATATTCACTTAAAAAAGGTAAGAGAAAAAGGCCGATGATTACCTCACTAGATTTTTTTTTAAAATTCTTGTGAGGTTTCAAGTTGAGCCAAATAAAACATAAATTAGATTTATTTAGGGATGTATGAACAAGAATAGGTGTGCATGTGCAGTAAGAAAAAAAACTACAATGATTATAAATGATGACAATAGCTACTCTATATACGACCAGTGAAATATTCTATGTATAAAATTGTGTTGCTCTTGCAAACCTTGTAAGTAGAGCAGAACGATCATTTGAATCATAATTGTCTTCACAATATCAGTCTGTGCAAACTGGCAATAACAAAGCAGCCGTTTGATGAAACATCTGGTAGACTATAATATTTTGGGTGCCATGCATTCAAGTTGTTTGCCACAGATGTATTTAAACTACTTTTGGTGGACTTTCCCTATCCACATCTGATCTCTTGGTGACCAGGAAGTTAAAATGCAAGGAAAGTGGTAAGGACATTGTGATGATGTAAAAGAAATAGAGCAGCGAGATAAATCTGGGTAAAATGAAGCTGATTTATTTATTTATTTATTTATTTATTTATTTTAACCACAATACTAGAAATCAATATTTCAGTGTTCTGTTTTCCAAAAACCATGCACCAGGATTGTTAGGTAAACATTCTTGAACAGTACTTATTCTCATTTAGAAATACAAATAACTTTGATACATTTTATATGAGACAGACAGTCAGTCAATCTGTGGATGTGTTAATGACTGATTTTGTACAGAAAGAGAAAAATATACCTTCATCTTGATGGAAGGCAAACTCATCCAAATGTAGAAGAGATTGTCACTAGAGCTGCACAATATGTCAAATTACAATTGTTATCACAATAACAGTGTGTTGAATATCATGACTATGAAGAACTTCTAACATAATGCTGTATCTAATCAGTGCCACACATTCACACTCTGCATGCTGTTAATCATATCTGACCAGTTGGAAAAGACATAACTGGCAGAACATAGAATATCCTAAACCTCATGGAATGTAGTTGGGACATCATGATGGAAAATACATATTTTCTTCAACTTACACATTGTCAAGCTAATTTGGCTAACTTCAACACCAACCAACTTTGGCTGTATTTTATTTTATGGTGTAAAGAAGCACTGTTAAAGTTTAGCTGCTATCACAGTTTCTTTTTTTGCCATTTATGAAATGAAGTGTATTTGTAAAACACACTGTCCAATCACATCTAGTACATGTGTTGCCTATAATGTGACCCTATGTGTATTGGAACAAGGGGTGTCAAATGTTCAGTTGGCTGCTGGGTCAGGAGACAGGAAGTCACTTTTGGCCTGACATCAGCTTGTTATTTTTTTTTCCATACACAATGATGGCCTGATGATCTGAGATTGAAAGTTTAATACTCTACATAGAGTCTAGGAACTCTGAAGTGGTCAAACAGTTATTACCAGAATTTTTCAGATCTTACATTCCCCTGCTATTGAAGCCACATCAAGCACTCTGCATGCCAAAAACACTGAAACTTCATCAGCGCAGACATCACGTCTGCATAGTGTAGCGCAACATTTAATGCTCCCTATATTGGGTCAGTGCAGTGGCATTTGTGCAGCAGTTGCATAAATAACCTGGTGGAGCCTATGTATGGTAGAGTATATATGGTGTCATTAAATTGCAATGCTGATACTACAGAGTTTTCTGACATGTTAAAAAAAATCCTTGGCAGGCTTTTTGTGCTGAAGGCCAAATTAAGTATGCAACAAAAAATTAAAAAAGGTGATGTTGTAGAGTTACTTAGGTAAAGCAGTGCATCTTCCTAAGTCATGGAAATGCAAAGCAGCTCTACAACAGTGTTAAGGGTTTTAAAAGTGAAAACAGTTTACTAAAAACAAATCACAGGGCATTAAATGGTTAATTTAAATTAAACCAATGAGATGTCTTTCTGTAGCCAGAAATCAAAGACATACTTTTAATATCTCACTCTAAAACTCAGTATATGCTAAAACATATTGCTGATTCCTCACAGACTTTTATGTTAGCACTGTTGTCAATGCATGAATTATATTTTATGTGAACAGCTAAATAAAGCTTTAATTGGTAACAATATTCTGTCTTGGTGTAGGAATTGTTTTCTTTTTCTTTTGACCTCCAAATGCTTTTAGATGTTTCTATGAGAGAAATCGAGATTCTGTGTCCCTCCCAGACCTCCTGTCCAAAACAATCAGGAATCACCATGGCAACCTGGGACTGCATGTACTGAAGCTGTTTCTAACAGGAAAAGGTTGACCTTGAACATTCAAAATAAATCTAATAGGGCCTCTTCAAACTGTGTGTTTCTGTTATTAGAGGTAGCTTAATATAAAAGAAGATGGATTTATTTAAACTTAAAGAGTTAATAGAACACGAGCCTCTGTTTTATGTTGGATTATTACTAGAGTGCCTTTCAATACCTGATGGAGCTAAAACAACCATAAAAAGTGGGGTTAGTCATTTGGAATTTTACAGAAAAGGTGACAGGTGCAAATAAAGAATGATTTTAAACCAACGATCTTTTGGGACTTTCAAAATAAAGAGATAAAAAAATAAACTGAGTCTTGTATTTAGAAGATTTTTACTAGAGTAGGTTTCAAATTCCAAATTGGACCAAACCAGAACGAACCAAAGGAAGCTTGCAAATAAAGATCAAAAGCCCCACAATTTCATAGCTTTTATTTTTGCAAAAGTGCTTTCCACATTGCTAACTGAACAAACCGGTGACATAGAGCAAAGTTAAAACATTCTCCTTAAAATAAATGTCTCAATCTTACATAGGTTTGCTTATTGCAAACTGGTCCCACATTGCTAATAAACCTAATTCAGTCCTCAAAGGGGGATTCTATTGGTCTTTAAAAAACTTACAATTTTCACAATAAATGTCTTGATTTTTCATTCTTCATTTATTACAAAGGTAGGTTCCTGTCATGAGATCTTTCTTGTTACTGACTGTTTACTAAAAATCAAAATAAGGAAACTTACAAAAATACCTGATGGGGAAACAAGCACAGAGCAGTGACAGGGAAGAACTAAGGTAGGCAACAGTAGGATCCAACTGAGAATGACTGAAGGAGAGTGGTTTAAATACTGGGAGTCCTGATTACTGGATGAAAATAGATTGGTGATTGGAGGTGGTCGCAGGTGTGAAGGAAGAGCAGGGAGCAAAACGGCAGGCTGAGGGAAAGAGACTAATAAACATAAAGGAGATGAGGGGGGAAATAAACAATAACCATGAAGAAACACTGATCTCAAGAAAAGCAAGAATAAACTAACTGAAAACAACAGTGTGAACTATTATGAGATCTAGGTTGAGCATAAATAAGAATACAAACACAGAAAAAAAAAACCCAAAACAACCCACACACCCCAGGATCATGACAATTCCAGATTTCCAATTGGGTTTAAAGTTTAAAGTTGATGGATTTTTGGCTTAAGTCAGCAACAAAGCCTTTAATATGCTGCTGGGCTGTATGCACAAAGAGTCAGACATCTTTAAAATGTTTCAGTTTTTTATAGCTAAAATCTATCATTGATAATAATACTGAAACACTGTGATTATCAATGATACACATTTCTGCATCATTTTGCATAGGTTCAATTCTACAGATTCAAACATCCATGGCCATGAAAAAAGAACATCTAAAATGTATTAAATAATATGCAAGGTTTAATTACCTGCTTGGAATAATATTTAAGCAGTGCACTGATTAAAACAGTTGTATACTCACAATAAGTACTGTACAACAACTGGTATGTCCAGGCCTCACAGAAATGTACCTTAAAGTTAGTGCTAAAGTGACAAAAAGGGGAATTAGGGCAGTACATTGCTGTCAGTTTACAAAATAAGCCAACAATTAGCCGTCCTACTTGCAATTCCCTGTGTCCATAGTGTTAATAGTCTTGGGCATGTTCCAGTATTCCATTACTGAATAATTGGACAGCACAGTGGGATATCGCTGGGGCCCCCTTCTCTTGCCAAGAGAGAGGTGAAATTCTTATTGATCTCGTGTCTGAATCTCTGATCAATCACCCCAAATCAGCCCCGAGGGACGAGGAAGGAACAACAGGTGACAAAGGATATCTCTGTGACTGTGTTGGTATTAGTCAGAACACGTGGAAAGATGCGGGCAGAATTATAAGCAGTGTCAGGCTCCAGTTTTTTCTCACTCAGTTCTCAAGTGAAAATGAAAAGCTACATTAGGGTGCTGAAAAACACAGTTTGGTCAGTTGCTCGGTGAAACTAGCTTTGCTCTCCAGGTGATGTGAGTTGCAGAGGAGCCTGCTGTGGCTTCCTGTAATTGAGTTAAATAAATGATTGCGTTTCCAGTGGTGGTTGCTGCGGCCTTCAGCTTTATGCCTGGCTAGAGCTGCGGCCGATTTAATTAATTTTTAATTAGGAGAGAAAATTGCAGGCCTATTCCAGTGAGACCTTTAAGACATCTGTGCATTTGAGATAACGTTCTTAAATACCCTGAGCCTCCCAGTAGTGGAAGCTTTGAGGGCGATGTGATTCTGCCAGTCCGGGGCCACAGGACGTAGACAGGGTGCTGTAAAAGCTTCTTCTCAATGCATGTTGGTCGCATTCAGCATGATAAGAGTTTGTTGATTAAACTGGACCTACAGAGTGTTGCTAGAATATTCTTACTACTTGAACTTTCTCACATTTTGCCACATTACAACCTCAAACAATAGTGTATTTTGGGGGTTTTATATGATAGACTGGCACAAAATGGTGCATTACTGTAAGGTGGCAAAATATTACATGTTAAATTTTTTACAAATAAAATAAAAAAAAAAAATCAGTCCTCTTTTAATGCCTCTAAATAAAATAAATATCTCTTCCCTCACTTTTATTTGTGCACTTTTTAATCCATCAACCAAAAATGGAATGAGTAAGGCACAATTACAAACCTGTCAAGACATGGTCGCTGACTTAAATTGACAGGCTGAACAAGAGGGGCCATAATCAGTGAAGCAGCCAGGAGGTCCATGGTAAGTCTGGAGGAGTAGAAGAGATCTGCAGCTTAGGTAAGGGGACGTGCTGATGTGTCAAATACTGTACAGTCATCAAACCTGGTCTTTATAGAAGAGTGGCAAGAAGAAAGCTGTTGTTGAAAGAAAGCCATAAGAGTTCCTGTTTGCTGTTTTCCACAATCCGTGAGGGGGTAGCAAGAATGTGGTAGAAGGTTCAGATGAAGCCAAAATCTAACCTTCTGGGTTGCTTTCAAAATGAGCTTGGTAAGGAAAATGCAAAAACAGTACACAGCAAGTCATCCTTAAAGATCCCATCCCCATAGTGAGACATGGTGACAGCATTATGAACAGGAAAGCTGGTCAGAAGTGCCTGCAAACAATCTACAGGCTACAATGGAGTGGTTCAGATAAAAGAACATTTATGTGCTGGAATGGTCCAGTCAAAGTCCAAACCTAGTCTAATTCAGAATCTTTGTCAAGACCTAAAAATGATCACAGCCCCTTTCCATCCAATCTGACTTTGAGATGTTTAACAAAAAAAAAAGAGAGAGAGAAATAAAAATATTTTGTGTTAATCTATCAGATGAATCCTGATAAAAAAGTATTCAAGTTTTTGGTTGCCATGTGACAAAATGTAAAAAAAAAAAAAAAAAAAAAAAAAAAAAAAAAAAAAAAAAAAGTTCCATGCGCTTTGAATACCTTTGCAAAGCGCTGTAGCGTAAAGCCTCTACTTTAACCATGTGCTGCATTAGCTGACTGATCGATTCCCTCCTGCTGTTCTGGACAAACACGTATGTGACAGACATATATTCATTAATTTTACACACACACTCCCACTCAGACCCACTCTCTGCTGATGAATGCATTGGGCTGCTCTGTTTTGCTTCATGCCATGTAATCCCCTTGCACACTTAGCCCTTAGCATGGCGTGGCCGGGCCTTGATGTATGGCAGTGATGGTGTGGGAGAACGTGTAGCACGGATGTTCAACAGCCTGTTTGGGGATGTTTTACTGCCCAGGCAAGCAGTATGTTGTCACAATGTGTTCGATATCAGCACGCATAAAAATTTACAGCAATCTCCCAGCACTTTCCATTTATTGTACTTTATCGTTGTGGCAACACACATTGATCATGGCAAATAATACTTTTTATTATTGAACATTACCTCACGCACTGTGTAATCAGATTTATGTCCTGTCCAGCATGTCTGTACTGTGGCAGATATGAGAGCAGACATGGGGATAAGAAGCTGTATCCTTCTTGGATAATATCCCTGAAGAACCACTGACCTGCGATAGAGATTCTATCTATGTTTGTTGTGCCTGTGAGAAACATCTGACCTTCTCATGGTGATCCAGACTGACATGTTCTTGTAGGAATGCAGAAATCTGATTGCCAAAAAAGGCTCACATTTGATCCTGCAGTGCACGAAGCATATTCTAATTAATATTCATTCCTCTTGTCTGAGGAGGTGAAGATGAGAAAAGGTAGATAACACATTGCTGCACATTACCAGCTGTATGTTTTATTAAAACGGCAAAAATCTTTCAGCAATTTTTTTTTTTTTTATATATTGCTTCACAGATATAATTGGTCTGTGCTCTGAAATCTCTTCTGTTTGGAGCAGCACTTCAATGCGGATCTACATTTTGTAACATTAACAAATGTGTTACTGGAAGAAGCATGTTGTTGGAGGAGCTGATGGCAGAGCATGGAAGTGCCTAATTAGGCTGCTGTCCAGGAGGCTGCGGCGTGTGTGAGAAACGCCCTGTCTCTGGCATTTAATCTTATCCTGTCACATCCACTTTGCCTCTCCCTCAGCCCCTAGAAGCACTCTGAACGCATGGCTGAGGGACCACCTGAATGCATCGCTGTAATTTTCTCTTTGCGGGATTTACGCTCAAAAGCCTCACTCATGACATTGGCCTGATGGTCCTCCAGGCTGAACCCACTTTGCTCTTCAAAGTAATGAATAAAGCACCACACTGCATTGAATATGTTTTGGGTTTATTTACAGTGGCTCCTAAAAGAGTACACATCTCTGTTAAACTGCCAGGTTTATGAGACATAAAAAAACAAGGGGCACAATAAATAATTTCTTAACTTTTTATGCAAATAATGTCATATTTATCTTGTACAATTCAACTGGAAAACAAACAACTTTGTTTTGGGGAAAGTATGAAAAAATCAAGTAAATGTTTGGTGCACACACCTGAACTAATACTTTGCTGACACACGTTTAGACGCAATAACACCAAACAGTTTTCGTTGGCAGGAATCAGCATGCCATGTATTGAGTTTGCAATGTTTTCCCATTTGAAAAAGTTTTCCAAATCTATCAGATTATGAAAACATCTCATGTAAACAGCTTTCTTAAGGTGAACCAGCATTTTTTTTCAGATTTACTGGCTTAGGGATTCCAAAACTTCAATGTTCTCTCATTCTCATGCAGATTTGAATGTAAGCTTGGACTCACTGTGATGCTAGAAAATAAAACTATCTTTAGCTTTCTAGCAGACACCTTAAGCTTTGTATTCAAAACTGCCTGGTACCTGGAACAATTTATAGCCTGGTACAAACTGACCTAAGAATCAGATCCATCTGAAAGAAAGAAACCACAGAATATGATACTCCCCACCACTGTCTTTCACTATGGTGTTCTTTTGATGATGCCCAGTGTTGTTTCTGAGCAAAACATATATATATATATATATTTTTTTTTTTTTTTTTTTTTTTTTTTTTTCAACCCTAAAAGATTTTTAAAGATATTTCTAATTGAATTGTACAGAATACCTGTCAGATTATGTGTTGGAATTTTTTATATGATTTACCAGGACCTAATAATTTATGACACAAACACTGCCTTTTTAACACATTTAAGAATATGTAGGTGTATCTACATAGAAAGATGAAAGTATTGACTGTCCGCTTTGACCAGTACAAATTAAGTAAAAAACAAAAAACAAAACAAAAAAAACTTCTAGAGGACCAGCCAATGGTAACAATCTAATAAGTATTCCTCAAACTGTTCTGTTTTTGTCAAGTGACAGAGATGTAAATTGAATTGTCTTCTGTTGTTCACAACATCTCATCAATGAGACATGGAATCAGGACAAAATTGCAGTGACAAAAACTGTCAAATAGTGACAGGCAGACGAAAATAAACAAGCAAATAAAAAAGAGCAATGATGTCTGATGAGATGAAAAAAAGCTGAATACATTATTTGTCAAATAATCTTCATGATGTAGGGTGTTCTTCTCAAGGTAAACGAACAACTTAAGGGCACAACCTACAGTCTGGAACTGAAGGCCAAGCTCCCTCAAAAATCTGAAACTAAACAAACAAAATCAACACATATATCACAGGCTGTCAAATGTGTATGATTGTTTCAGTTTTATTTTACTGTTTTTGCTCCAAAACCAAAAAAATTATTAAACTGCTAAATTATTTTTCAAAGATGTAACCCGCAGCTTTTGCTTTAAGAATACGTTCGACTGAAAATAATCCACCAATGGAGCTGCCAACACTTGTCGCCAGAACTAATTTCCATAATCCTGATGAAAAGATACAACTGGGAATGAGCCAGAAGCAGAATAATTAACACTATGCTTAAAATTAGCATTTTACTATGTTGCATTATTCTTTTAATGAACAAGTCACCCTGCTCTGTTTGTTTTTATGCATTTCTTGATTTCTTGAAATCCAGATGAGCTCCATTTGGATGCGCTCCTATTTTTTTTTTTTTTTTTAAATCATTGATTCTAAAAACACACCTCTCCGATACAATCAGGGCCTATTGAAGCAGGGATTTGTAAAACAAAACAGGTGCAACCATATATGGAGTGATGCCTACCGTATGAAATGCTCGAGAACAACCAGTTTCTGAGCAATCTTTCCCCAAAAATTAATAATGGTGGACTTCCAGAGAACACCCTCCACACTGCCTCCTCTTAGTAAGTAAAGTACCTTTTACTTCCATCCTTTTACTGGGTATAAGAATCACTCATTTTTTGAAAAAAAATCACTCATTTTTTATATTGCATTATTCAGTTTTATTTTGTGTTCATCCATCAGTGTGTGGTTTGACTCATGCACACAAAAGGACATGTCTAAACCACAATGAACAATCAGGTGTGCAGAGAGTAACATCAGGGCCGACCTTCCCTCCATCCAGGACTTGTATAGGTCTTGGGTAGGTCTAGGGCAGGTAAGATCTTTGCAAAGCCCACACATCCTGGACACATCCTGGAGTGCCCAGATCAACACCATATGTATTTACTCTAATTCAACCTTATCCTTCTCTTCTAATAAAACCCTGTGTATATACTCATATTTACAGTAAAATGTATTTTATTTTCTCTTTTTATATATGTATATTTAAAAGGTTTTCATTAAGAGCAAAGTAAAGCTACAGTCAAATTCCTTGTTTGTGTGCATAAACCTGGTGACTAAAACTCATTGTGATTCTAAATCTTTGGATATGGTGATGGTCCATTAGGCCTTCTATCCATCACTTACAAACAGTTTTTCCTCCTACTCAATGGACAAATTACTGTAAGATTTGTCCATTGAATAGGTGGAAAATAAAGTCCAACACCATAAGAATCTTTGCTTTTCAAGTGAAAGTTCAAGTGGAGGGTTTTCTTACCTGTAACTTTTTGCTGGATTCCAGTTGTTTTATGCAATGAACTCCAAGTTTGGTGCTCTGTACTTAATGTCGTTGTTCCTCTGCAACTTTCAACAAAATTAATAATGAAAAGTTATAAAAAAGATGAAAAATGAACAGTGAAAATATCTTTCACTAAAAGCTGCAAAAAATGTGCTCACTTTCATACCTGTGAGCTCAAATGTAATAAAAACAGGCTTTCAAGACCTTAAAGCCCACAGATAACCGTCTCTGTGTGGTTCAAAGCAACAAAGTAATCAGATTATCACTGACACAAAGAATAGTGGGGAGGTGGAAAAAAATCTTTTAATTTTTTGTTCATTTCTTGCTGCTGCTTGGTCAGCTGTGACTAAAAACACTGCAGTGGGAGAAATGTGAAAATAAATGAGAAAAATGTTAATGCTGTTTTTTACTAGCTTACACTGCTGACTGGAACCATGTTGTAATTATTAAAGTTATAAAACATGACAGATATGCATTCAATTTTTTTGTCATTTGCATGTACATTTATTTCTTGTTTCCGGATTGTTGGTTATGTTTTGCTTCTGTTTTTACTGTAACAGCAGTGCATTTAGCTACAGATCCAGATCATGTACCTCAATTATAAAGGTGCACATGTGCAACTGACAGTGGCGATTTCCATGTATTTTCCTGAGGTTTCCTGCTGCTGCCTCTCAAGCTCACAATATGGTTACTAACCACATCAACACTTGCAGGTGTAACCTATGGCGATCCCTTTTGAGCTCAGCAGACAGCTGCCTTCACAGTTAATGGTGTCTCAGTGGTGCTGGTTTTTAATAGATGATAATCACAGCCGGATGGGAGGGGGGCAGGCCAACACGATTTTAATAGCTTTAGATGGATGTGTGTGTCTTTACAGAGGGATAAGACAAAGAGAGACAGAGACACTGGCACCTACTCACACTGACTCTGGGATGACCTTCTTGGGAAATGCCATCTCAATTAGGCCAATCACATGCTCTGCTTTTTACCATTACTGACCATAGAGATCCTCTGAGGAACTGTGACAACTGGATTTTAAAACCTTCCATTTTAATTTATGATCCAAAAGTGACTCATGCTCACACACAAGTGATGCACTGGGTAATCATCTGATCGATACTCGATCAATAGCTTGATCAGCTGTGGTTTTAAAAGTTAAGTATGTGGAATTTCACCATATGATCATTTTTGCATCTGTCAAACACTATGCATGATATGCGTTTTTACAACTTTAAAAATGTGAACATATTGGATTTAAGCATACCAGGTGATATGTAGTTGTGTAATGAGAGGGTTTAAGGATGTCAGCACCCAATTTTAAGATGTATATATTTTGGCAGCTTCTTGTCCTCAGAAAAAAAATGAGCCCAAAACAAAATTTACCAGACTTTGAAAAGAAAAGAAAAACGTATTTTAAAGGAATCCAACATTCTTAAGATTGCAAATACATTTGGGAGTGATCACAGAATCATCATAAGTTTTTTGCAAGTAGTCAACAGGGTTGCAACAAAGATTTGTGGTGTGAAGTTCCAGGAACCAATTCTCTTCTAGTGCTGTTGTATTTCAGAACTGCAGCCTAGCTGAAGCGGCAAGAAGTATAAGGTCCTCAGTGCTTCGAGACTGACAGTTGTAACAAAGGCTGAAACATGACCACCACTGAACAGGGCAAACATCAAGACTGGGCCAAGAAATATCTGAAGTCAGATTTTTCAAAAGTCTATGGGCTGATGAGATGAGAGTGATTCTTGATGGAGCAGATGGATAGGCCTGTGGCTAGATCAGTAACAGGCCCAGAGCTCGACTTCAGGGCAGCCACCAGTGAGGTGTGGGTTGCACGCTTTATGTATGAGCAGTATGGTCCTTTATTATCAAAGACCAGCCATTTGTACCTTTTGGGGTTTAAGATGGACTCAAAATAATTTCTTACACCTACTGCCAGTTTTTAGAAGAGACTTTCTTTAAGTAGTGGTAAAGGAAAAAGTATGCATCTTTCAGGAAGACCATGATTTTTATGCAGAACAATGCTCCATCACATGCATCGAAGTACACCAGTGCATGTTCAGCCAGTAAAAGCCTTAAAGATGAAAGACATATGACATGCCCCTCTTCTTCAGCTGATAGAACCTTTATGGAGAACTTGTGGGCCTTGCTTAAACAGGAGATACAGTGAAGAAAAACTGTCCACCTCTGAACATTGTCTCGGAGATTGTGGTTGCTGTTACACCAAAACATCACCAACAGATCAAGAAGGTGAAAGACTCCATGCATGGGAAGCTTTTGAGTATTATTGAAAAGACAGCTGGGTTTGTTGGTCACTGTTTATTCATTTTTGTTCAATTTTAAAACTGTATCCTTTTAGATTTTAACTTAGTTACTATTATTTTATCAAACAGAAATAAGCAAATAAGATGGGAAAATGTTTATTTTTCATTTAGCTGCATTTTAATTCTGCACAATAATAGTTGCCTAACAGTATGTCTTTCATACTGTAAATATAATAAAACTAAAATCTGCCAACGCCTCAATCATGGCAAAAAAAGCTATGAAAAAGTATTTTAGGTGCTGTTCCAATCTTTACTTTTACTACAGTTCCTAAAGAATTAGACAAAATTGGCAAGCTAAAACTTTACAAAACCTTTAAGTTAAAAATCAACCCCAAGTGCTGATCTCTGCTCATCTCTACAGACTTCCCGAATGAAAAAGTGGTTAGCTGCAATACCCTTCAAGTAATCTTTTATATTTGAAATATTTTACTTAGCAAGGATTGTTTAAAGAGGTGTGACTATATGTGATATTAATTTAATTAAAGAACTTAAATTAAGGAAGGAAATCAGTACTACACGTTATTCCAACCGCAAGAGAAAATTTTATTAAAATCATTTGGGTGCTTCTTTCTGCATTTAATTCTAACTTTAATCAGTGAGTTGATATGTCAGCATTGTTAAAGCAGAAGCCTCATATACCTGTTTAGCTGGATTGTTAATCAACTTGCAATCATTCCAATATTCATTTCCCTCTTGGCATAAAGAGCCTTTCACATACTTCAAAATCTTTGCATACAAACACAAACAAGAATACACATAGAAGCACCCCAGTGTGGGTCTATCAACCTCTACTAGACATGCACTCATTCTAGAGGGAGACTCAAACTTACACGTGGTTTTTAAACAATAGGAAATAGTGACCTTGGTTTCACAGTGAGTCTGGAAAAAAACTAGGCCATTATTTCCTTAATACAGGGTACGTCTAGCCCTTCAAGCACTTTGGTTTCTGCCTTAACATTTAACCGTTTTTTATTGCTTGCTGACTAGGCTCAAGGCAGCAAGGTCAATTACCAAGGGTTCCCCTAAGAAGGTGCTCTACTTAGCTCATCGTTTTGCATAAAGTTGCCGAAAGTAACCATAATGACCCTTGTAAAAGCCATGCTGAGGGATTAAAGACTGCCCTTTCTGTTTTCACACACACTGCTGTTTTGTGATTTTAGTAGTGCTAAGAAATAAAACAAGTAAAGAGAGACCTGTAAAAAGATTTAAGATCCCACCGTATTAAAATATTCAGCATGCTGCCTTAAACAGTGGGTCACTACATGAAAAATGTTATAGAGCGCATTATTTAAGACTTTCAAAGAAGAATAGAGCTCTCCCCCGGGCTACATTTGGGGCACAATATGAGCTATAGCTGCAATTTTCCACTGCCATATAAGCGCGGCCAGAGAAGCGGGCTGGAAACAGCAAATACCCGTGAAATTATTTGCATAGAGCACCGTCTTAATGACATCAGGTAACACAACACTAATTCACCCTCACCCTTCCCTTTTCTCCTCAGCACACGCACGCACACACACACACACACACACACACACACACACACACACACACACACACACACACACACACACACACACACACACACAAAAACAGAAATCTTTCTAATAAATGTATTCATGTGCACATGAACTAACACACACATGCACACAGTTGCCTCATAAATTCCTAACCTGGCACCACCCTATGCAATCATACTGGCCATGCATGGTGTACTCTCCCTCTTACTGGCGGAGCCTTAATCAAAGGTCACAACTGAAAGAGAAAAAAAAAAAAACAAACAAAAAAAAAAAAAACGCAGCACCGTAATTGTTACAGGCCTAATTTACTAGAACATTGCATAAGCTTTGGGCTGTTGTCTGCCAAGGATTTATGTTATTGCAGCCCTATTGACTTCCATAATAGTATGCAGTGAGCTATTCCCCCTCTGATGTTTACTACACTTCAAGTGTGTATTACATCATATTATATCAATGGAATGGACTGTACCTACATGATAGAAGCTGTTACGACTTGTTGCTCAAGATAAAAATGTTTGTTTCCCCTGAAGACCGCCATCCCACAGCTGCTCTCATACTGTTTTAGAAAAGGCAATGATGATGTGGTGGGGATTTTTCATCTGTTGTCCCCTGACAACTACATCCGACTCTACCCTTACTAAAAAGGCATTTGCTACATGAACTTGAAAAGCCAACTCAGTGGACATTTCACACACACACACACCCCCCCTGCACCCCTGCACCCCTCATCTGTGTGCCAGGCGCCCCTGCACACTTGGAAACTAATTAACTGGACATTTAGTTCTGTCAAAAGGCTCACGACTAAAACACCCAAAGTTCAGCTCCCCACAACTCGAAGAGAAATCATTCTTAAGCTCTGGTTTAACAAGAATGTCATTTTATGAAAAAGGAAGGGTTTAATGTGCATTCCAGCACACATTTAAATTGGAACCATTCACAGCTTGCAACAGCTTAATGGATTTTTGACTTTAAAGACAGCTTTTCAAAAATAAAGGAAAAAAAAGAAAAATCAACCGTAAAATTCTTTAGAATTATTTCGTATTGGACCTTGAAGAAGACTTCTTCTGATTGCTGCACTTCTTTTTGAAGTTAATGTTCTTATTACTGATTACTGGGCTAATGACACTAGTAAAATTTAGAGGCAAGAAATAATGATGTAAAATATTGACTGATAAAACTTTCAGACTAAAAATGTTACGCTATTGATCTTCTACTTAGGCTTTCCATCGAACCTAATGCTTGCTACCTTGACACTGAAAGGAAGGTGTATTTGGCAAATTAATGGGTATGTTCGCAGGCTTGGGTTTTCCAAGAGGTAGGACTATTAAATCGAACGACTCAAATTCAAACAGTTACCATATACTGTGCAGCATCTTATAGGCAAACATGACGGGTGTTGGGGTTGCTGGTTTACCCACAGTGAACACAGTTAAATCGACCTCAGTCTCACAGGGTATAAGTGCATTTCTCTGCTTTGTTCTTCTGTTGCATGGTGTGCTGCCTTTATATGACAAACAAATATCCTTGTCAAAAGCAGCAGCAGATCTCCTGAATGAACTCTCATCCTTTGCAATTTGCTTCAGGCTCCATGTGGTTTGAGTCACTGTCAATCACTTAGTTTGATGCACTTTGGAAGATCGAAGAGGAAGCCTATCACTGCTTTGGGATGCAGAGTATGCCTCTTCTTTTGGTGAAAGCAGACAAAAACGACAAACATTCTCTTTAAACTGGCTCCTCTGAATATAATTACTATTCTACAGGTAATCCCTGCCCCCGCCACCACCTCTTTTTTTCTGCCTCTTGCTCTCTTTGGATGTGCTCATTTGAATAAAAAGCAAAAACTGTGTTCCTTAAATATACGATGTGTTTTCTTTCTTGGACATTATTATGGAGCCCTCATAGAATAGTTGCTAGAGTAAAAACGTCACTGAGCATTACGCCCCAATATACAGAGGGGGCTACAGACACTGACGATGCTAATGAATGCTTCACGAAGCCTCATTATGAGCCACAGAGAGAGGTCGTTTTTCTTGGGGATTTTTTTTCCCATGAAAGTATTGCTTCAGATGGGGGAAATAGGTTGAGGTCCTCAGTGTTAGAATTAAAAAGAAAAAAAAGCAAAGGAAACGAAGAGACGCGGAGCTATCATTAGTGTGTGTGTGATTTATATGTACTAAAAGTCTTAGTGTGTGTTTTTCCTTCAGGGTTTATGTGTTTTGCTGTTTTAGTTTACCAGTTCCTGACAAATGAACAGCAAATTAGTTTAAGATTAAAAATCTGTGGCCATTTTATAGACATAATTATGGCTTGAGTTCCACTGCCACTCTGGGGAACTCATGCAGTTTGAATATAATTTCCATCTCTACACAGTGAAATAAGGGTTTCATTTCTGTTACCAGAGATATTCTTTTTTTAAAAAAACAACCCAACAAGGTACAGAATTGGTCTGTAAGATAATTATTGGTATTTTAAGTGCTCTAAACTACATTAACAAGAGCTAAGAGTTTTAGATTTGCACATTTAATAATCTTAATGTTCTTGGGGAAAAAAAATAGCGGTAGATTTCGCAGTACAGATTTGACTGTGTTGTAGTGTTCTGCATTGCCAACTCCAGCCAAGGCTACTATATTCTAGTTTGCAATCATAAGACCATTAAAAAACATATTTAAAAGACTAATGTCTGGTTTCTGGAAAAATAGGATAATTTCTACGGACACCATACTTGGTTGAGCCTATTTTTGCATTAATTACTGCAGCAATGCGGCACGACATGGATTCCCCTATGGCATTGCTTTGGTGTAATGGAAGCCCAGGTTGTTTTGATAGCTGTCTTCAGGTCATATGCATTGTTGGCTCCATTGTCTCTCCTCTTCCTCTTGACAATACCCTATAGATTATCCATGGGGTTCAGATCAGGTCAGTTTACTGGTCTATCAAGCCCAGTAACACTATGATCATTGAACCAGCTTTTGGTACATTTGGCAGTGTGGGCAGGTGTCAAGTCCACTGGAAAATGAATTCAGCATCTCCATAAACTTGTCAGCAGGAAGCGGCATGAAGTTGCATTTCATTGTAGTTTACACTAAGCATCTCCTTAGACTGATATTGTGGTCAACTCTTAAATCTTTGTGATTTTTGGATTCTTTATATCAAATTTCACATGTACATGCCAAAGGCGACAATGTATCAAGTGCACGAGAAATGACAACACATAATAACAACTTCACAAAATGAGATGAGACTGAGAGTGATAGAAAGAGACTGCAGTGTGAGGACTCAGCTGCCTGTGAGTGCTTTTTGATGGGTACAGGCCCACTGCAGCACATGCTGCTCGTTGAAAAAGTAGGAACTATATGTGCTTTCATGAGTCAAAAATTCTCTGATAAAACCAGAAAACAGGTTGCAAGAATGGCCAGAATGGCCAAATATAGCAACAAAGGTCACTAAGTGAGCAACAGTAAGCACTGTGTTCTTGTAGTGCTTACTAATTGTTCATATCCGCCTTGTCACTCTGTCACCGTTTCCTTTCATTACTGCATATGCAAAACAAATAAAAATGGTTTTCAGTGCTTATGTATAAAAATGTCATCCCTGTTTAAAGAAGATGAACACATGTGATGTGTTGTGACAAAACAATCTTCAAATTTGCACCTTTAATGCAATTTAATAATGTTGAACTGAACAGGAAAATGAGTGAACTTATAAATAAATAGGTAACATAACAATGTCAATTTAAACAGTTGTGAAAAGTATAACAGCTGAAAGTGCTTTAACCAAAACAAATGTTCACACCATCCTTTTGTAGTTGTGAAATTATTCTTTTTCATTAAAAATTAGTTTCTTGTATGAATAATGTATATCATAAAGTTTAATTATTTAAACATTATCTGTTAACACCAATTTAAGTACCAATTAATGGTTGTTGTGGAAAAGTTTGTAATTCAGTTTATTTTATTTTTAATCTGCATTGATAATAAAACACTTTAAGTATTAAGTATGAATCGTAATACTTTCTTGAGGCCATGATTTCTATAAACTACCACTGGTGCATCACTCCAATATGAGCAACAAATGATAGGCTTATTTTATTTTTCATCTTGAAATGTTTTCACTGGGTATAATTTCATTCCAGAACATAAAGGCACAAGAGGAAATTACTCTTTTATAATTACAAACCAGAAGTTAAAAACTGCATCACTTTTTAAGGTACATCTGCAGGGATAAACTATAGAAACTTGAGACCAGTTCTGTACCTCGATTTCTAAGTGTGCAGCACAGATGGGAGAAAACGGCATCCTATTTTTCATTTGCTCCTTATTAATACAGCTCACATGGCCAACAAATTAGATGAGTGAGTATCCCCTCTATAATTTTATGCACACGTTATCCATATTTTTGTGTAATAAGCTCGAGGTCCTGAGACAAAAACTGAGTCTGCCAATTAAGACACTCACTTCCAATCTTCTTATTTTCTCCTTCTCTTCATCTTTTTGATTTCTACAACCTCTTCTTCTCTCTCTTGATTATTTCTGATGTTGCAATCTCACCCCCCCCTCCACCCTCCACCAAGTTCCCTGTCAGCATCTCAACCTCATAATTAGCCAGCATTAATTAGAGGCACTGGCATAATTGTTAATCATTGGTTGCGCTGGAAACATCTCAGAGAATGAACGGAATGCCAAGCATGGCACAGGGGGAACAACAGCTCCGCAACAGGGACAGAGCAGAAGAGATACACAGTGATGATTGTGAGCACACAAGGAAAGTCTCACACAAAACGTAATAATATGATGTGACTAATTCCCTGAGAACTCAGTTTTGCTACTCTGCCTACGGAGACAGCAAAGAAGTGAGATCAAGCTGGTAGGTAATTTATTAATGACTCTGAGCCCTCTCTTATCACCTAATGTTATCACTGCATGCACTCCAGAGGACAATTCTGAGAGCAAAAACAGAGCCTGGTTGTTGTTCAGATTATAAATACTCCTAATGACCATCTCGATGAATGGTACGAAAAAGGAAAGTCATGGCAATAGTTTGATTATGGAGTCCCCTCAGCTCGCAGTGGCTGACTGCACCAATGCCTGTCCATCTCCGATTACTGTCTAATCGAATTCAGCCTCATGTCTGGGTGCTCCCGCGGGTCTGCTCTGGCGGTCGACTTCTGTGATAAAACATTAAAACAAGACACCGCCATTTCATTGTGGAACGAGTCAAAGGGGACATCAAAGACCCACACTGCCTCACAGTCACTATCTCCCATTCTATCTGTCTTTCTTTGCTTCTGTTTATTCACTTGTTTGCATCTTCCCACTCCCTCCGTGCGCCCGTCTCCCTCCATCCCTCTGCATGTCGATGATGAGAGGTGAGCTCAAAGTAGTCGACTGCGCGTTTGTCATGTCATCAGGAGTCAGACGGCGCCTTTCAGAGGTTACACGGCTCATTCTTTATTCTCCGTGTCAACTTCCCGTAAATTTTTATAGCTTTGTGGTAAGACCTCAGCTATTCAAATTATCTTGTCACAATGCATCCCTGAGCAGGAATAAAGCCCTCCTTTATGGGAAACTGTAAACACTCGCTGTGCTTCATGGGGAACAATAGCCATTTATAAGAGTCCAGCAGAAGCCATGTCCAAAGGGGACAGTAAACTTTTTTTCTCTCCTCCGTCCCCTCTTCTCCTGCCTCCCCACCCCCCTCCTTTGTATTTTCCTGTCTCTCTTCAGCCACCTTTTTTTCCAAAGCCTAGCTGAGATCAGGCCGGGTTTTAATGAGAGCCGCAGCCTCAGTCTGAGCCCTCCTCTCTATGCAGCTCCATGAGCCTCGTAATCCGCCATCGATCCTTCCATGAGTTGTTGCTGTCAGCTTTCTGAAATAACAGAAAGACAAAAAAACAAAGCGCCATTCCAATTAGTCCAGGTTATAATTGGGTTTATTACACTGCCGGAGAACGACTCAGCAGAGCGTGAAGCATGTCATCGCTTAGCTCACCGCAAAGCTCCTCCGAGAGCTTTCGGCAGTGACACGGTGCCCTTCTTGCCAGCCTACATCCTGCCCTTTTTTGCCAACTCATATCCAAAAGCAGAAAAGCTTTCACTGCCTCAGCTTGCAACATGAAGCCAAGTAAGCACTCTGTTTGAAAGTGACTATAATCCTAATTACACACGGACAGTCATTTTAGCTTACCTCTTCGCGATACATAATAAACCTATCTCTCGAAAGAGATGAACTTTGTGCCACAAAATGTCAGTTACCTTGCTTGAAAAGCTCAAGGACAGACGAGTGAGATAACCTTTGAGAGGAGTAGGAGTGCTACAATATGCCTTTCAAAGCTTTTGTTCAAACAGTGTGTCTCACCTTTGAGTAATGCACTGGACAACTTTTTGATTCTTTGCTATGCCTTCATGGTGCTGAAATTATACAATGAATTCATTTGAATGACAAAGGGAATCGTTTAAGCAGTGAAAGTGAAACACACATTTATTTTCACTGGATAATAGCGACAATGTCTGATACAGGAACTGTGGTTAATTTACCACTTCTGCATTTGTGCTGCAGATATACTTGGTTTTAGATGGCTAGAACAACCCCAGTGGTACATACGAATACCATTTTCAGATTGGGTGGCTCAGTTGTTGGGGTGTACACAAAAAAGTCATGATTAGATGTATACCTCAACTTTAAAGTCACAGTTTCTTGATCAGGACTTTTAAATGAAAAGAAAACAATAAAAATGTTTGAATATTTTTGCTGTAGTCAGCAGTGAAACAGGATTGTTTACAATTCCTCACAATAATTTCAATTTATTAGCGTTATTTAGTGAGGGACCCTTATGGTACTGACACGAGCTGTGGTTAGATTTTTTTCATGAAATTAAATCATTGTACAACAATAAAACCACTTTAAAATGGTCAAGGTTGAAGGATTTTTAAAATTAGACTTCTAACATTTGATCATAAAAATGTTCAAATAATTAGGTGCTTTTTCATATATGAAGAATCCAGGGTTCGTGTTGTAACTGAATGAACCGTAGAGGCATACCTGGTAGGGAAAATCCTTATGAGTCACCAACAGACTCATCTCAACTCCTGCATGTGGTCACATATTTGCTGCTATAATGACTCCTATGGCGCTGGCAGCTGGCAGAATGCTACAGGCAACTGGATTTGAACTTTAGCTACTTTTTTTGCACCAGTGATGCAGTAATTATAAGGAAGCAGTTAAGTTTAAGATGAACTGAGCTTCGTGCCTTGTAAGTGTTGAAAAACCCTGACATAAAGCTTTTAGTCCACGTTTTCCTCTCCATCTTCAATCGACTGGGAAACAAAAATATTGTCTTTATTGATAATGGGGAGTTCTCCAACCTTGCTTTGTTTGGGTGTCACTTTTAAAAGTTGAATGGCTGAACATAGAGTTATGCACTTTAGTTGGCAACCACTGATGCCTCGCAGCAAGAAGATCAAGGGTTTGAATCCCAGCCAGATATTTTCTACGTGGAGTTTTCATCAGAAATGCATTGAGAGATCGAATATTGACCAGAATAAAAAAACATTTAGTGTGATTGGCTTTAAACAAATCCTGTACTCACAAACTCAACCTTTTTCTGGTCAGTGAAAGCATCATATATAAGAACTAACAGGTCATGGTGACAAAATCACTCTTCAGTGTGGCTTATGTTAGTGAGCAAAGAAAACTTAAAGTTTTCTATTTTTAGTTCCAGTGAGCTGTTTTAACATGAACCCAAATAAGCACAGAGATGTATTGGGAGATGCACCAAAAAAAAATCAGTTACTGAGCTGAATCTGAGAATTTTCTGATCAGTGATCAGTTGTTTGGAAACACAAAAGTCAGATTAATTTCTTATTGGTCAACACACCATACTAAGTCCTATTACTAACACCAGCACAAAAGACTTGGTTTTCAATTTTAATGACGAGACCTGTAAAAAAAAATTTTATTCTTGTTCAGAGAGAGTGAGAGGCTCCTGTCACTGATTTTCAGCAATACAACTACAACAAATTATTCAGTCACAATGATTACACTTTATAACTTTTCAATTTCGCTACTAACTCCATGCAAAGGTGTAACTATAAAAAACTTTACAGTAATTTCGCAAACACAGACTTTTTGTCGCACTTTTGGAGCTTGGGAGGAGAGAAGGCTGTTGTTGTGATAACAACCCAGTGCCAAAACACTCTGAAGCAGAGCTGAAATCACTTTAACGTCAGAGATAGTTTGCAAGATTCACAGATTTTAATGAATAAAGCCTGAAAAAACAGCTTTAACCATACACAGAGAGAACAGCAGCCACATTATTTCTTAACTTCAAATCTTTTGACAATCACAAATGTGGTTTTTTTCATACCTCAAACTGTTTAAAATCCTAAATTTCTCCCTCTTTCTGTACAGACAACTGTGCACAACCTTTAATGATTTGATTTCTTTTACCGATACAGATAACCAGAAAACAGTGACGTCGACAAGTTTCAACTGATATAACTAAATTATAATGCTGAAAGTATTCAACTAATTCAAACTAATTAGGACACTCGCTCCACAAGACTCTACCCAAAGGTTCCTGGCGAATGATAAAGTATAACATTAGTCAGACCCTTTCTGAAATATCAGCTAAGGTAAGGTCTCATTCTAGTTTTTCAAGGAAAATTGTCCAAAATCAGCAACAGGGAGTAAAACCTTTACCGAAACTGAAGATCAGCATAAAATCTAGTAAATGGCTAACAAAAAGTAACCTATTTTTGTTATGTTCAGACATGCCTGTGCTTCATTCAGGCTGTGAAAGAGCTACATATGGAAGTGGATAACAGGAAGGCTATACAGAGTAAAACAAAGTTGCTCTGTTTTACTCTCAAAATCTGTTTGTATTGATACACGCCAGATTTGAAAAATGTCATTTTAGGTAAGAATCTACATTCTCCACTCCGAGGAATACATTACGGCTTTATATAACGCAAACTAGGACTGTTTGTATAGACTGGGGTAAAAATATGACTTGCAATAACTGAAAAAATATATAAAAACTGTTCATTTTTCTGCTTTGAGTTTATGGCAAACATAGACCCCAGATAATGAGAAGTTTATCTTGCTACTTAAAACAATCTCTTTGAAAAAGCTGCCTCTTGTTGACCTCTGCTTTTTTGGAATTGAAACAACAAGTTGTGGTTCTGTAATGATTTGACCACCTCACGGTGCATTTACCTTTAAAAACATTTTATGGTCCATTAAACAATTCATACCATATATATTACAGGCACAGAAAACCTTAAAGCATGGGTCTTAAATAAGTAGCAAGCTGTTATTGCAGTCTAGGCAATTCTTTGCTATATTTATTTTAAGTACAGTGGTATTGCGATAATGATAAATTTGCAATATATTGTGCAGCCCTATGCTACCCTCGCTAACGGCCCTATCACTTATGTAAGGTGCTTAAGTAAGCTTAATATGTGAACTGTGTGAAACTTTCTTTTTAATATTAGCAAAACTCCACTTTACAGCAGCTGCTCTCTCAAACACCAGGCATGGGAACCACTGCTTCTTCCTAACGTTCAAAAACGTGTATTAGGTTAATTGGTCACTTTAAATTGCCCCACTGTTCAAGTGCATGAGTTTGGTTATTTGTCCTGTGTGTCTCCAAGGATGAAGTGGGTATAGAAAATGAAAGGAAGGGATGGATGACTAATCATTTAAACTGAAAAAGAACCCCTTCAGACAAATTAGACAGGAAAGAGTTTGCAGCTTTCTGTCTTCCAGTCCATCTCCGATTCCAAGAAAAATAATCTTCTGAATATTTGAATAACTGGGCAAAGCCAGAAAAGCAAATGTAAGACTTCCAAGATTCAAAGCCAGTGAAAATGAGTAACATTTGGTACAAAAACTCACAAGCGTTAGGGAGGCTTAAATGAGCCTTCACACTCCTCCTCTCTGAAGTGTATTCAGAGAATTGAATTGCACCCTTCTAGAGGGAGGGCGAGGAGGGAGAGAAAAGATTTGGGGGTGGAGGTGGGGGGATGGGGAGGTGAGCGTGCAAGACAGAGAAAAAAAGAGGAGTGTAAATAGAGTTTTCTTGTGTGGAAATACAGTTTTCTAGCTTCGCAAAGAGCAAACATCAGGAGTATCAACTCAGAGATGGAGACGAGGCTGGCCGTGTTGCTGCACCGTATGTTTCCATGGTAACAACTAAACCAACTGATGATGCGAGGTAGCCTGATTGTCACAAACACGGTCACCGGGACCTGGCTGTCAAGCTGCTGGGGGAGAAGCACTCAGAGCACTTACAGGCCTGCTCTCCCTCCTTGGTGTACTGTACCCTTATCCGTCACATCCTGCCAAGCTTGGCTCAGTGAAGGACAGGCAAGTACTCGCACACTTTTATGCCCCCCCCGTCTGAAACACGCTGTGTAAATCTGTGTGGGCTGTTTGAAGCCGCCTCTGATTTGTAGCATCAGGTCTTCCAAGCCTTTGATGTCAGAGAAAACAACAGCGAGTACACTGAAGCAGTGCCATTAAAAATAGTTTTTCCACACTTTTATGTGCTGATTAGGTATTCTGTGTGAAACGCCTCTCTGTTTTCTTCTCGGTTAGCTGTGGAACAGCAAACCGTGAAGGTGTTTAATAAAAAAGACTGGAGCGAATGATGATCTTTGTCTCCGCCGTCCCTCCCTCCTCGAGGGAGGTAACCGATGGGCAGCGGCCACCTGCTACTGGGAGCGCCACACTTTACTGGTGCCACGAAAAGACAGAGGAAGCTCTCCACAGGCCAATCAAAGTATACCAGCAGCTGGCTGGATGCCCTCCTCAGCCTACTTCTCTCTCCCATTCTGTCTCAGTGTCTCTCTGCCTCGATCTGTCCCTCCCTTTCAAACCCGCAGTCCCTCTCCGAACACTCCGTCCTTTAACGTCATCCTCCGTGGAGAATGGCTCCGTCCTCTAACTCCCGGTCGGGTAACAAATATTTACAGTGCTGCCCTGATTTACTCTAGGTTAATTACGGAACGCTAAATAGGCATCATAGACGTGATTCTTTCAAAAAAAAAACAAAAAAAAAAAAAACGCGCGCGCACGTCAATAAACACACACACACACACACACACGGAAAATTGACTGTCTCGGGCACAATCAGCGCCCGCTCGTGACCTGCCCTCTCGCCCCAGAGGTATAATGTGGTTTATTATAGACATGTGAAGACTTAATTAGATGTGTATAATGCATGCTGTCCGGGGACTGCTATCTGTATGGCTGCATAAAACTGGGCCGAGTATAAAACTGGCTGCGTTGACAGCCTGTATTAGTAAGTCTCTTCGTGTTAACGTTCGCGATGAGAGGCGGCTCGACGGTGAAGCTCTGTTTGCTCCTCATTATGACAGATATATGTTGCTTTTCCAGCCAGTAGAGGCAGAATAGTTGGAAACATTTCGCTCGCATATCTTTTTTGCACTTCAGTTTTTTTTTTGTTTGTTTTTTTTTTTTTTTTTTAATAATTGGCTCACTGTATGCGGAGTAGTGGCAGAAGTTATAAGTAATGAGCATCATCATTAAACAAAATACAGCCCGACACACCTTTTGGCTCCGCATTTGACAACTCCGGTAGTGACAGCTGGCGTTTCGGAATCTGTGTAGGAACACTTTCCTTCAAACTCGGCTTGTAAAGAACTTCTCAAGACTGCTGAGAGTTTTTGTTTTGTTTTGTGTTTTTTTTTTTTTTTTTTTTTTTTTTTTTTTTTTTTTTTTTTTTTACATCTGCGGCAAATCACTCAGCTATAAGCTCAGTGCCCTGCCCTAGAGAAAGCCTTAAAGATTAGCAGTTAGATTGCAATCTTTACTACAAACAGCCTTTCTAAGTGAAGGGGGGAGTAAAAGCCATGCCGATGAGGAAGATTAGCCTAGGCCGAAACAACAGAGGCAAAACTAATCTACTCAAAAGAAGAGGACGGTCACATAAAAGGAAGAGGTGGGAGATGGCGTGAGTGTGGAGGCAAGCTTTACACAAAAGGAAATATTTATGACTTGGCAGTGGGCATAAAGATGCAGTCAGAGCTTTGGCGAACCAAACAGAAACAAAGAGGGGAATCGATAAATCCATACAGGTTCACAGCAGCACCAGATTCCCTGACATTTGTCACATGCATTATTGCTCCGTCAGACAGGACCGTGACCCGAGTGACATTGCAGGGCCCCTTGTCCATCCATGCCCAAAAAAAAAAAAAAAAAAAAAAAAAAAAAAAAAAAAAAAAAGAAGAAGATGCAGAACCCACACAAAGTATTGAAGAGGCTACTCGGAAAAAAAAAACAAAACAAAAAACTGTTTCTATTTGCTCCTCTTCTTGGATTTATGTTGCATAGAACCCCAGCGGATCCCATTAAAAAGACCAAAACAAACAAGGAGGTAGACCATCTTTCTCACCAGCTCTTTCTCTGCACCCTGCCTGGCAGCCCCTTTCCCATTAGTTCTGAGTGAAGAGGTAAATTTGTGAAAAGAGGTCACAAATGCCCAGTTTTTCTTTTCTGCTCAAGTAAAGCAGAGGGACCCTGTAGCTTTAAGTACACTTTCTTTATTGAAAACAGATACAATTCTGCTTTTCGGGACTATTTTCTGTCTATATGAACACATTAGCCTGTAGATCAGCACTAAATATTGCTCAGGTACAGTAGAGTCTATGCAGATTAACTAGAATTAAAATATAATGCCCTTTGTAATTTTTAAAGAAGCTAATTTGGAATGGATTTCCAGCAAAAAGCATTTGATAATTTTGTTTCCCTTTAGCATCACTACAGGCAAAAACCAAGACAAAATACTTTTTAGACCTAAATTACATCTACTATAAAAGAAAAATGACTTGCTTTTATTGTGTTTCTGTGCAGTATCAAAAAAGAGAGTATACATTTTAGTAATTTTAGGTAATTCTTACATGCATGCTTTGCTCATTTTGTAGGGATTATGCTACGGGATTATGGGATGCCGCGATGCTTTTAAGGAGTTTTCCTAAAAAGTTATCCAAAATTTGCAGGACAGTTTCAGAGGGGAAAAGAGATGTTTCAGTTTTCCTTTTTGACCTGTTACTGATATTTCTATATTTCTTTCCTTCCTTTAGTTCTCCCATTGCTTTGGCCTACCTCTCTTTTATCTGGTCATTTTATCCATTGATTGTGTTCTACCTTCATTTCTTTCCTGTGTCCTTTCTTCCTTCCTTTCTTTCCCTTTCTTTTTAGAGTTCCTCCTTCTTTTCATCCATCCTTTCTTGTATCCTACCTCATTTTCCTCTGCCCTTCTTTCATGTGTCCTCATTCCTTTTGTTCCTCATGTCCTCCCTCTCTTCTTTTATTGAGTCTTTTCTTATTTCCTTATAAATGTCCTTCTTTCCTTCCTTCCAGTTTCAGTTTTTTTTGCATGTTACTTATGTAAAGACAGAACAGATTCTTAAATTAATGCACTTAAATTAATGGACTTATAACTCTGGAAAGTTGAGTCTGAAAAAGTCTGCTATTTTTACATAAAATTTCAAAGGAAGCCTGGCGTTCTCCCCTTACCCTCACCTCTATGGCAATCCCATTATTTATTACAGCCAATGGGATCTACAAGCCTCTGATGTGCTTGCAAAGGTTTTTTAAAAACTTTTATTTTAACTTTAATATGCTTGAAAAAGGTGCTTCAGGATTATTATCTACTAGACTTCATGCAAAATCCACTCCAGAGATGATTTCCTTATTTGAAATTTTTATTTACTTCAGACATGTCCTTCATAGCTAATTAGCTGATGAAAATCTGTTTCATGATGCAGCAAAACACACACAGCAAGTTCAAATGCTGCTGTCACATAACTCTTTCTTTGGGAAATTTCATTTGCCACTCCTTAAAAACAAGCTTAATTAGGTGGAATTAAACACAACGGTGAAGTTGGAGCGAACAGATCCCAGTGGACTAGGTGTTTTCTAACAACAAATTAAAATTTCATTTATCGTCACATTGTAATTTAATTTCAGTCACCGCAAAGCTCTGCTGAATCCAAACAGCTCTGACTGTATATGTTGCTCTCAAATGGGCCTACCAGCAGTTTTTATTGCAATAGCAATAGTGCCTTAATGAAGATGAGCTCCATAAGTACAAATGTTCAAACAATGATTATTATTTTCACAGGTTTGTATCTGTGAGCATAGTTTTGTTCACCTCGAGCTGTTTTTGGAGCAGCCTGAATGTGACTGTGGCTGTTTTTGTGTGTATTGTTGAAATGCAGCTGCAGTTCTCATTCATTACGCCATAAATAAAACCCTGCCCAAAACCATTATTTAATTGTGAGATAAAACACTAAGACCAGGTGGAGAATTTAGGGATTTACCAAACACAACAGCAAGCTGACAAAAAGTTAATGTCCTCTGTGTAATATATGATTATTAAAGTACCAGCAGAACCAACAGGGCAACTGTGTACTTGTGTTGTTAGGTGCTGCATAATGCAATGTTATGATGCCATAATTTTAATCAATCAGTTGAAAGCATGCATTCCTTCTTGTACATGTGGTCCAGGGTCAATAGTGCCCATTTCATTGTATTAAACCTACTTGCATTACACAAATGGATTTATGTTTGAATGCAGTTTGAATACATTTAGAGTAAAAGGTTCCTAACATCCTACAACTTGGTTTGATAACGGCTTTAATGGTTATAAATATGTGATTATGTGGTGAGGATTATCATTTCAACATGGTCCAACCATGGTCCAAAGAGCTCTTAGCTAAAAAAAAATTCAAGAGGAAGAGAATCTTGCTGATGCAAATGTAATGTTGTGTTAATGCTATTTGTTAAAGCAGGTTCAAATAAACACAATCTTATTGATCTTTTATATTCAGTTTCTTTTTGTCAGATTGTTTCTTTAGACCTATATCCTTAAAAACCTACACGTACTTCTCCATGTCGACATGTTGGGGCCACTGGGACCTCGTCAATGGGCAAGCATAGTGTTTTTGGGTCAGCTAGACCAGGGGTTCCCAAACTTTTTCATGCCATGCCCCCCTAATCATCATTAGCTTCTGGACAGGGACCGCCCTTTGCAAACCCACAGACAATGCATTTGTAAAGAAACATCAACTTTTAGAATGTTTTTTTCTCACTTTTAGTCACCATCCAATAATTATTACATTTGTTTTGCATAAATGCTGCCTAATACCTTCTGATTTTAGTTGGCCATGAGTTCTTAGGGGTTTTCTTTTGCAGCAGTGCTCTCCACAGCAGGGGTACTGGCTGGTTCCTTAGATCTTTTTCTTGACAGAAACTTTTCCATTTTGTGCCTGATACATTAGCTTGAGGAGCAAAACAGCTTGATAAATTTGACTGGCAGCAAATCAGAAAGATGAGTTTGGCAAATAACATTTCAATACATTAGTTTAACTTATATTTTATAATAATGATTGAAAAACATTAGATTTTATGATTCAAGATATTATAGTTAAAAGTCTATGATTAAAAAAAATTATTATATTCAGTTTTTTTAATTTTTCCCTTTTTTCCCCATCCTTTCTCCAACTTTCTGAAGCCTCCATAAAACCCTGGTGGCCCCTCAGGGGGCCACGACTCCCACTTTGAAAAACACTAAGCTAGACCACAAGATTTTTTTTAAAAAAAGCTGTGACTATTACTACTGCCTAATAAGAACAAATGTGTGTCAGATTTATAAAACATAAAATTAAGTGAGCATATATCTATGAATATTAACTCTCTTTCAGATCTCAGATCAGACAGCACTGTTACATTTCTTGATACCCAAGCAGCAGAAGAACTTGACTATAAAGGCAGTGCAACTCCTTGGTCAGAAGTAATGTCTGACCACCAGTGTCTGTTAATCTCCAAGGCAACCAACTGTTGTAGTTGCCAATGGGTGGTGGTACTGTCCACTACTTTCTTTACAGAATCAGATTTTAAATCCGACTGGGCATGCAAAGATACACAAAGTTTTTAAAATATTATGGTTTTGAAAACACAAAAATGTTCCATCATATCATTCCTCTAGTTCAAGCTTTTTCAATGAGGTGCCAGAGAAAGTACAAGAGTGACCAGAATTTTCTGACAATATGCCACAGAGTACTACTGTACTGCCCCTCCTCCACATGTTGCTGAACACTAATACTTAGCTGGCTGATAGAAGGCTACTGCACTTGCCTGCTTATAAGAAAGACAAAATTTGAGTGTTTGTAAGTATTTTAGTACTAATAGACTTGAAAAGACATGCAGTAGAAACTAAAAGTTGACCATTCATCATTAATAATATGGTAATTTTAAAACTTAATATGGCAAACTATGAGTGAAAGTTCTGTTAGGCCACTACCTGCAACCTGGCTACCCAAGTAGATACCCTGATTAATTAACCAGCTAGTATCAATTAGCCTACATTCATAGGCTGTATATCAGTATATACATTAACATTAGAAAAAGCATAACTACCAAAGTGTATAATACTAAGCATGGATGGCTGCACAGAGGAACCTAGCAATGCCTACACCCTGCCGATCAGACCAACTGGGATTCCACACAGCAATCCCTCCATTCCCCATCCTCCAATCTTCATGGAAGGTGGGGGTGCTTCCAAAAGGACAAGTTACTCATATCAGGAAAACATTAAATCTCCTGACACTTGATTTCATCCAGAATTGTTAGGGATTTTCTTGTGGTTTTAATCTGACTTGCTTTTTGAGTTTTTATTAATACATTGTGTTCACAAAAAAATGCATAGCATCAAAATATCCACAGAGGAACCTAGCAGTAGTGGGAAAAAGTTACAACAGTTTATGATGTAGAGTTTGCATGGACCATTATGAAATGTTTAAGACTGCTAGTTGTTTTAAGATGGTTTCCCCCCAGGTATTGTCTGCTTGCAGATACTCCACAGAACCCTTCAAAACAAAATAAAAATATTCCTTTGACATTTATGTGAATGCTGTTCTCAGATTTGTAAAATATTTTTTCTTATTTTATGAAAGTGAAAGTTAACTTTTCTTAGTTTTGTATTGTTTGCTTCTTACTCTCCAATAGAAACATCTCCCAGTTTTATCTTTTTGAAACCCAGAAATATTTGTGTTATGTGCATAATCAAGTTTTTTACATAAGTATTTAAGTAGCTTTCAGGCATACAATTACATACCTATATACTGTACCTATATGTTTTCTGGTGATAGGGCTTGCATTTAACACAAAGCAATCTTTCTCTAACCAGGTATTGTATGTCCTAACCACAAGACCATAAATCAAGTATTTTCTAACCAAATAGCTATTTGGGGTCTGTGACAGAAAAAAATACAATAACATACTGAGCTTTGTTATTGTGCGTTTGTTTTACTATGAGAGCTAAATGACAAAAAAAGAAAAAAACAACTGACCAGTGTTCCTCACTGTGTTTCCTGACACACTGTCTGTGCATAGCGGACAGCAGAGGCAAAGGTGTAGACAGTGAACCCAAGTAAAGTTAAGGTTAACATGAGGTCATGCACTGTCACATGAAAAACAACCTGAACACCCAATGTTTCTGTTCTGCTACACTGTGCTGGCAGTGTTCCTTTTGTATTGATTTGTCTTTTCCATCCCATCCTGTTAGGTGTCATGTCTGGTAAAGGTCTGGAAGGGAAATACTGGTGGAGTGGACAGTAATTGCCTGTTCACAGTAATAGCTATTCAAGAATATGGCAATAGTAAAACCGACCCTTCAGATTCAAGAAAAATGTCTCCAACTAACCTTGTCTGACTTCTTCAGTAGCTGCATGTGTAATAGTAGAGGGTTTATATCAACAATATACGGACAGGGATGGAGTTTGATAAAGCTTATAGTTAGACCGACTTAGGTTATCCTGAGCTAGCTCTGTAGGTATGCTGCCAAAGGCTTAGGTTGCTGTAGGACAAACTGACCTCTTTTTTCTCATTTTTTTCTTCTACTGCTCTCCAATTTGTATTATTTGCTGTTATTTCAACTGTTAACTTTTTGTTTTCTCTTGGTTATTTTCCTCTCCATAGAAGGTATACCTGGTTTGGTATTCCATTTGGTTGTGATACCTTCCTGGAGGAGGGCATCAGCTGAGATAATATTGCCATCAACTAATCCTTCTGCCTCTCCCATTAATAATGTTTTACTTTCATGAACATTGAAAATAATCCTACATCAGTTCACCTGTTTCTTTTTGTGCATTCTGCTCTGTCATCTCAAACCCCCAGTCAGTCTTGGCAGATGGGCGCTTGTACTGAGCCAGGTTCTGCTGGAGGTTTTTTCCTGTTAAAGGGGAGTTTTCCCTCTCCACTGTCACCACATCCTTGCTTGGCATGAGGGACTGCTGTAAAGTCAACTACGCAACAGAAGCAATTGTCTACAGTCACTACATGCTCGTCCAGGAGGAGCGAATGCCACAAGTCAATGACTCGATGCAATCTTCTGGGTTTCCTTAGATAGAAGCTTTTTGAAATATTTTGAATAACTAGTTGAGCTTACTGTACTGTTTGATAATTAGGATCAACTGGAATGTATGTATGATTAAATTAAATTTTCTTTTTTTTTTTTGTAAAGTGCCTCAAGACAACATTTGTTGTGAATTGGCGCTACATAAATAAACTGAATTGAATTGAGTTGAGTTGGACAGGGATGTTTTTGTATCAAAGGTCCAAGGCTACAGTTACCCTTCTGTGCTGTACAATTAGGTCTCCATACTGAGGGTCTTAGTCTGTGGTACATGGACGAGCTACACTATTGTGAAGGATCTGAACTGCTTCCACCCCCTAATAATAAATTGGTCACATCCATAGAAAGAAGCACTAATAGCACTAAAAGCACTAATAAACCTTGGGCACATTTATTGTCTGTCCATTGACAAAAACTAACAAATACTGTAAAATATTAATAAAAAAATTGTTCATTCCTAATCATGCAAACATCTTTGAAAAAATAAAACAATCATAATTATTCAAGCAGTAAATATTATGGAGCTGTTCTAAGGGGATAATTCAGGATTTTAGAAGTGAAGTTTTGTTAAATTGTTAAAAGCTGTTAATATCTTGAATGTAGAAGCAGAAGAAGAATACCTTTATTACTCCCCCAGGGGGGAAATTACATGTCAGTACAGCCCGTCCAAGAGAACAAAAAACAAACAAACAAACAACATAAGACATGAGTAGACAGTTGCCTGAGGCTGGAGCCATGTGGAGGCACTGCCTTTTTGTTAGATGAGAAAAAAAGAACACAAGGGAAGAGGAGGGAATAAAATCATATACCCCATGTATCCCTAAAAGGACAGTGTGAGATTGCAAAAGAAACCTCAGCACAAAAAAGCAACATACAGACAACATCATACATGTGGAATGGGTGAGGGTGGAGCAACGGAGCCATCTGGCGCATCGCATCTGACCTAGGTTGCCATACCGGGGGGCAACACGAGGGGGTGAGTTGGGGGGGGTGTTGATGTAGTTGATAAATATATAATAGCTGATGCTGAACAGCTATTTTGAGAGAGGCCAAGACTGATTTAGATTTCTACTGTCTCAAAACAAGAGACACTGTCTTGTCCTAGAAACAAGACAGTGTTTTTGCAACTGCTGTTTTAATGAACATTTAATATATCATCATGTTTGCTGGGGTTATTATTTGTAAAGAAGCCCAGAATTATTTAAACAAGAACTTGAGTTTGGCAGTGCAACACAAATTATCTTCTGTGAAACAAACAATTTAAAGCATTTTTAGTCAGAGTAACTATTTGATTTAAAAGTGAAGCAGTGTAAAACACAAAAAATATCCTATTGGTTAAATAAATGCTACTTATTTTTATACTTATTTATATATTCGTTAGTTACTCCTTCTTCAGTATGTTTCACAGCGGAAGAACAATAAAGATGCATATCCTCCAACTTCCATTTATCTTGTAAATAATTGTCAGCTTCTTTGTAAATAACATATAAAACATAATATTCAGTAATAACGCAAAGCATTTAAAGGTTAATGAAAGAGAGTTAACATAAACCACAATGTGATTGTTTTGATAAATGTTTCGAAACCATAGAAGCGCATTGGTTGTTAAAGTTTAGCCATTATCTTCAGCCACTGTGACCAACTAATCTGTATGTATACTAAATGAAGATGTAGAGAGTTATTTACTCCAGTAAACTATTAACTGCTTGCAAACTTTTAATTACGTATCTTTGCTCCATTTAAAATTTGAATATGTATTTATGTTAAACAAAAAACTACTTTTACAAACTAGTCAATGAAAGTTAATAATCTGAAAACTTCCCACTTATTCTTTTTACTTACACACACTGTCTGACACCCTTTACAGAGAATCACTGTGTTCAACATTATAATGACGATGACCATATGTTTACACTACGACTCAGAGGGGTCAAGATTCATCATTTAGTCAAATAAACTTCGCTTACCGGCTTAATTCCAACCCTGACAACATGCAATAAATATTGTTAATGAGACATGAGTTCAAGAGCTCGAGTTCATGTCAAGTCTCATGCATTTGTTTCTGTGTGGCTCGAGTTTTGGACACAGATTTGAATCCCTATTTCTGCCTTTACAACTTAATAGTTAAAAACCATAAGATTTTACGAAAGACCCACACATTTTTTTGTAAATCTGACATTTCAAAATGTCTTTTTTTTATATTATTGGCAAGGATCCAAAATTGTTTTCTGTCTGTGTCTGCATCAACAGCAGAACTGCACAAGATCACATTGTTTCATTTGATGAAAATGCAAGAAGAATGAATGTAGTAAACAACAACACCTCCCTTATTTAACTTCAGAGGCAATCATTCCGAAGCAACATTGTTGACTTTTTAAATCCCTTATCTATTTTACTCTGTAATTGCAAAAGGAACTCATCCTGAAAACAGTTTCCAATAGACCAGGCTGTCATTGTCTGTTTTGGTTTCTCTGTCATGCTGTGATGGCTGTCTCCAAGGAGCACTCAATGAGCTGTTGATTAGATTAATAAGGCTACAGACTGAATGTGGTGATGTGTTTGGCTAACAGGTCATTCCCAGAGCCCCTCTCCTCCTGTGGTTGCTATACGGGACCAGCCAGTAAAGCCATTTGTTGTCACCGCAGATGGTGATAGCTCCCCTGGGAGCCGGCGTGGTTGGCTCACTTCTCCAACAGGCAACCAGTCGTGTTGCAGTGACATTTGTGCCACGTTTCTTTTCTCCTTTCCATGTGCAATTCATGTCTAATTATATTATATTATTAACCGTGCTGAAAACACATCAAATCTTTTGGGAGGATTCTTTTAAATTTACTGCCAGCACATCCTGCATGGCTGCCTTACTTTTATTTTTCAGAACAAGGACTGACGTGCAAAAACTTTTAACATGGATTTGTAATATCCTGGTGTTGATATTGCTTTGTCGTTATCAAGGTCCACTGAGGCTGTGCAAAACATTGCTCCAAGAGATAATGAAATAATGCCTCACAGTGGCCTCTGTTCCTCATCTCTTTGCCTGTATAATCACTGATACGACATGATATAATGTGACAAATAAAAAATATCCCATTTCAAAGCGACCAACATCTTGCATTTATCATCGTTTCAGGAAATGCCCAGAGGGTGAAGCCACAGTGCTTACCTGGGAGCGCAGCCTATTGATCTCGGCTGGCAACGCTAACTGTGCTCTATTCATCCTTTTCTGGCTGAGGTCTCCCACAAACACAGCCGTCAGTCAGCGCCGCAAAGCAGCACTGGCAGCACCCTTGACATTAGGCTTACAATATCGTTTATCTCTCAAGTCACTTTGCTGCAGACTCATTGTGGCATTTGAAAGGGAATCCTCTTTCATTTTGCCTCCAAAAATGCTGAATTACATTTAAATTTTAATTAAGCTGTAATGAAACTAAAAGTAGAGGCGTATATAACCCTCCTTAAGCTCTCATTTTGCTTGTGGTGATAATTTAGAGGATTTAGCTGTACGTTATCATCTTGGTCTGTGTGCTGTTTGGACATGGCCTGCTGGTGAAGTGTGTGTGACCGGGCAAAGGGAATCCCTTGAATATGCATAGATGCATGCTGAGTTAAGTGTTTGGTTCAAGGTCACAGCAACAGTGTTAGTATGTCAGGAATCCTGATCAGCGCTTATTTCTACTGGAACCATGTCAGGAGATAATATTGACACTTTAAACAGCTGATGACTTCTTTGGGATGTTAAGAAAAAAAAAATCGATGTCAAATGATTTCCCCCTTAGTAAAAAAAACACTGAATGTGGGGATTAATAATTCATCAAGATTCAGAGGGAATTGATCCACAGGGAGCACAGTTGGGAGGTTGGATAGTTATTGTAACTCAGCGTATTTATACTTTAGATGTGGTACTACTTATTATTTTTCAGCACCTGCAGAGCCTTGAAAAAGTTTTCACACTGCTTCAACTTTACTACATGACACAACTGCAAGCTAGGGCTGCACGATATTAGGAAATCTTGTATTCGTGATAATGTTTTAAAAAACTGCGATGACAATAAAAATATCAGTTGTAATATGTGCATTTGAATTTTTTCTTGTCTTTCTCATATGTGCTTCCATCACTCTGTGACCTTTGCCAGTTAGAACAATGTCATTTGGGTGTGGTGCGAGCTGTCGTGAGCCGTTCAACTGGCTAAAAATTACACTGGGATAAAAAATGAAAGTTCGTGACACTCAGAATTTTCTATCTAACAATAATTGCACTCCAAATAGTTCTTTGGTATATTGATATAGCACACACTAATGTTGTGATGACGATATAGCCAGAATATATTGCGTAGCCCTATTGCAAACCCACCAGGAATATTCAGAGAGGAAACCAAAGGGTCCACAGTAACTTTGGAGGAGCTGCAGAGCACTCTGATGAGAGAACATGTTGACAGGACAAGTATTAGCCATGCATCTAACAAATCTGCCATTTATGAAACACTGGCTACAAAAAAGCAGGAGACAAAAGAAATCTATAAGAACTCCCAGTTGAAGGCTGCCTTAAGCTACAGTATGTAGAGGACACAGCAAACATGTGGATGGATGTACTCTGGTGGTGGTAGCAGCAGCATCATGGTATGGGAGACACATTTCTTCAGCAGGGAGATAGTTGATGGGAACATGGATGTAGCTAAATACAGGCCAATCCAGGAAAAAAAACTATTAGAAGCTGCAAAAGACTTGAGGTTTGAGCTATGGTTACTCTTCAAGATGGGTAATTACCACAAACAGATCTATAATAAAATGAAAACTCATTTTTTTAAAAATGCTTTTGATTAAAGCTGCAATATGTAACTTTTATTTAAAAAAAAAAATGCTTTTTACATATTTGTTAAAGTTATTACTATGTCGTGACAGTATAGTATGAGACAGATAATTTGTGAAAAAAAATCAAGCTTCTCTGCCTTTTACCGGTGCTCATATTGCCATCTGCAAAAATGCACTGTAATTTTTTGTAATTTTTGTAATTTTTCTCTGTACAGCACTTTGTTACCAATGTCTTAAAAGGTGATATATAAATTAAGTTTTACTTGCTTACTTAAAATAGATAAAATATAGCAAACATTTATGCGTTGAAATGCCTAAAATCCAGTTTAGAATCTTTAACAAGACCTGAAAATTGCTATTTACAGATGCTTTCCACCCAGTCTGACTGAGTTGATGTACTATATATTGGAAAGAAAAAGTGTACTGTACGTTGTGGTTGTAATGTGAAAAAAGATATGAAGATGTTCAAAGGACATGAATACATTTAAAAGGGCCTGTATATTCTAAAAAAAAAAAAACAGCAACAAAAAAACAAGTCAAATAGAAAAAAATGTGATATGTTTTTATGTGCTTAAACAACCGCACATTGTTTTTAGGTTTAACTAGATTACCGAACAAATGCCAACAGCTTTTGCATCCCCTGCTTCAGAAGAGGTAGAATATCTGCATTTTTACCTTGGATGCACCCAAGAACGTCCCTTTTCTGCAGTGGTTAAATGGGAGACTGTCTTGGTATCCATGTTTTTTTGTTTGTTTGTTTGTTGCTTTGGATTGAGTTTATCCAATTATCTTGCAGGTGTGACATCAGGGAAGCTCAAGAAAGCTTCAGAGGCATAGAAAAGTGCTGCCGGTTGAATGAGAGATAAGCAAATGAAAAAGATGCAAATGTGAAAAACTTATTTAAAAATTTCTCCTTTGAACGTCTGAGCTAATTGGTTGCTAGAAAGAAGATGCTGATGTGGGTTTTTTTTGCAGCGCACTGCAAAGCTACCCACCCTGCAAACTCGCACAAAAGCTCTGAGGGGGAAGCATCAGACGTACACTCATGAATGCATCCGACACAGCCTGCGGTGACACCCTACCTCGCTTCCTTAACAATGCTCCATTCTGCCTGGCTTCTCCATGAGCTGCATAACACGTCACTTTGTTTTGTCTTCTGCATCATTTCCCTCAACTGTCCTTTATTGTAGTGCATGTAAAAGTAAATGTTAACACATTGTTGTGTCCTGTTTAGGTCCTTTGCATGAATCGCTTGGATTTTTAACCTATTTGCCAACATGGGTCTGTCTCATTTTATAGAAGGGAGAGTGTTCTTTACACACCGTATTAGAGACCAAGCCATAGCTCCAGAAAGATTGGAAATATCTGTGCAGAACATGAATGCACACGCCAACACACCGACACACACAACAGCAACCTCTAAGCACAAGTGTGTGTATTATTCCATCAAAATATTCAGTATTCATTTGATAAAGATGCAACACAAAAAACCTAAATGAGTAGAGCGATAATGAGCTGCAGAGGGAGTGCAGGACACCTGTTTGTTTACACAATGCTTCGCAAACACACTGTGGTTAATCACCTGAGGTGCGGCTGTGGGGTGACGCTTATCTACATCACAATGGAAGGGTCAGCCAGCATTACACACAGAGGACACACGCCATTCCATTTCAGCTTCGGCTTTTCGGTTTTAATGCCTGCTTTTTGCAAGCGAGACGTTGATGCAGATGTTCTTTATTATGGTGCACCTGCAGTTCCACCCCAGCCCCTGCTCGCCAACCAATAATAGCAAAAGACAAAACGACAGTGTATGCGCTCACAATGAGTGAGGGTGAAAAAAAACTCCAACCTTCAGATGGAAAAGAAAAGATCTCACAAGCGATTTCAATCTTGTCTCAATTTTCTCTCAGTAGTCGTCCGTAAAGCAGGGCACACCCATCAGCTACAAAGAGAATCCTGTTACTAGTTTTATATATTTATTTATTTATTACCTTTTACTAGCACTGACAGCCTCTCAACAACTGTAGTTACAGCTTTATTTGTTGTCTCCATAAAGGTGACCTATAAGCTGTTATCACAAGGCCTGCAAGAAACATCAATAAAAGATTAAAAGGTTTGAGCTGAAAAAGGGACAGACTTCATTAAAGTTGATGCAGAGCTACAAACACCTATTGATATGTGAGAGACAAGCGCAACAGTTGAGAGGTTCAATTGAGATTTGGCCCCTCATTGACATCTGCTGAGTCTTCATTGACTTGTAGGGGGCAGCGAGCGGATGGCCAAATCTACCTGGGGTTAACATTCATCTTCAGATAATGGAATGTTTTAGAGATGCCCTGAAAGGATAAAAAAAAAAAAAAAAAAAAAAAAAAAAAAACGATAGAAAGGATGGAATTACCCCGTGAAAATGATGGAGACAACAGATACAATGGTCCTTAACTTGCTGTCCTGCACAAGTTGAGAGTTGGGTTATCTCTACTAAACATGAAGGTGAAAAATCTGGAAACCCGATGAAAGCCGGTGTTTTTCCACCAGATTTCAACATATCAAATATTTTTTCTTTATTATATGAATTTTACATTTAAGACTGAAGGAAAAAGATTTTAAGACTGTTTGTAAAACATTATTTGGAAGAAAATATAATTTGTGGTGAGGAATAAATTAAAACGTGCCCACATGTATTCCCATTTAAAATGGCTAAAATCACTCACAGGTGTATGCCATTATGTGAAAACATGCTTCCTCATATTGTGCAGGATGTTTGCCCTGTTTAAACCTCAGCCATTTAGTTTGGTGTGCCAGTCCACCATCTGTGCAAGAACAGTCACGGGTAGTGTATAGCAGTGAACTGAAAGTAGAAGAATACATACATACACACATTGTCTATGCCAAATTATCCTTTCAGGGTTTAAGGGGGGTTGGTCCCTATCTCCAGCAGTTATTGGGCGAGAGGCAGGATCCACCCTGGACTCATCATCAGTCCATCAGAGGCCAACAAAGAGCCTGGGCTGGGATTCGGACCGAGGCCCTTCTTGCCACAAGGAAACTGTGCTACCAACTCCACAACATTGTTTTCAAAATTAATTCCGAACAGAAATCTAAAAACTATGAGCGACACCCCTAAATGATATGCAATACAGTCTTTAGAAGTTGCTTCATTTGTAAATGAAGTTATTTTGTGAGTAGTTTAATCTTTCTATAAGTAAAGCTTTTTGGTGAAGGCCTAAGAAGTTTGTTAAAGAAAACCAGAGCACAAACAGCTTCATGAAGGCCACACAGCAAAGACAGGGATTCTGGTCAAATGAGACCAAATCAAAGCCTTTTGGCCTACATGCAGAACTCTTTGTGATGCTGACACTGCCCATCGCCCATCACACCACATTATTAAAAATAGTTTAAACCTGAATTATGTACTACTTTGCATTAGTCTATCATGAAATATATTGAAGTTTATCATGAAAATTTTAAAGCGAATGAATACTTGATATTTTGTTGGTAGATAAAAATTCTTCCAAGTGCAGTACGACTCTTAATCTTTGAAACCTTGTAAAGATCTTAACCAAGTATAATGTCCAGATATCACATCTGACTAAAAAAAGAAACATGGGCATTAACAGCATGAATTTATGAGTAAAAAAGTAGATTTTAGTGGCACTTGACAGTCCTTGGCGTCTCTCAAAATAAAACAAAAACTGTTCTAGATACCCACAAATAAAAAAGACAGAACTGTGTGTCCTGACTTTGTGTCATTTTGGTTATGCATAGCCAATTAGAAAAAGGCTAATCCTGCCCATGAAGGTGAATCTGTCGGAGGACGGGTAAAAATGGAACACATTATAGATCAGTAGCTGTCAGCTGGGCTCATGGCTCAGATGTGGTCCATGAGCTCATTCCATCTGGTTTAAGAAGTATTACATTCAGAATCAGAATAAGTTTTCAGTTTTCTTCAACATAGTTCTATAGCAAAGCTAAAGCACTGCACAAATTGTTTAAAAAAAAAAATAGCAACAAAGGAAACAAATTAGCTCATTTAGGTTGTAAAACATCCAAAAATATATTTATTCATTATCTAAGACAAGCAATACAATTTTACTGAACACAAATTTATTTTCAGTTGATTTCAAGTTAAACAAAAATATTCTCAGTGTAAAATGTTGAAAGTTGCACCAAAAGATAACTAGAGTCATTTTCTGTGTTCCTTTCTGGGTAACATTTGATAATTTTGTGTCTGATGAGATGAACTGACGTGTAGAATCAAAGAAAAAAAATACAATGTAAAAAAATGGAGAGAAGGTTGTGAAAAACCACACAAGAGAACAGAAAACCAAGACAAAAAGGTCAGGAAGCCCCTTTGTAAATATGCATTGTCATGTCACCCTTCCCTGTATTTAATTACATCTGAAAACTTCATATTACACCCTAATTTCAGTTATTCTAGTGTGATTCCTATTTAAACCCCATTGACTCTTATGGAATATGACAGATTACAACCCTCAAAGATAACTCTAACTGACCTCTTGCTGGTGAATATTATTTATTTCAGTCATAAAAACACATTTCCTTACTGCAAAACATGAGTAGACTATAGAAGATTCCTTCAAATGTTCTTTTACAAACAATGCCTGGGAGACTTGCGTGTTCAGTGTGAATCAACCAAAGCTGCAAATGTACAGAAGGCAAAGGGCTGAAATAACCAGCTCCCCTTTTAACAACTACATTTTTGATTGTAAAGACAGCTTCTATTGAAAAAACAGCATCACTCTCAGTATTTCTGTTGCTTTCTTTGTGGGTGATAACTCACTTAATACAGTTTCATAGCACATCATGCCGATCTGGTCTTGCTTAGCCCTCAGCTCGTGAAAACAGAGCTACAGCAGGTGAAGGAGTTCATTGCAGCTGCAACCTGTGGACCTCAACAAGCAGCCTCTTCACATGGAATAGCAGACTTTAGCCTCCAGCTGTGACCTCTCTCGTGGAATATGCAGAAAGAAAACTGTGGCACAGAATCGCAGGGCAAGACTGTGTTCACACAGAGGCACACTTTAGTGAAGGCAGAGAGCTTAACAAACAAAATGAAATGCAGCACAGCTCCGGCTGCCAGCATACTGCCCCCATACTCACGTCAATTCACAGTCCTTGTTGCTGTTGAAATATTTTTAAATGTTTATTTATGGGTTTTAGCCATGAATATTAAAAAAGATTACGTCTTCAAAATGTTTGGAAATTGTTGAAAGGTTTCATAAGTTGGGGGGCAAATTTTAGCTAGAAAAAATAAAACAAAAAACAAATGTTCACTATGTTCATGGTGGTCGTTTTCCTCTTCCTTTTGCACTGTAGGCAGAACAGAAGATGCTTTCTCCTTCATACAGGGGCATGAAATCCTTTTCTGTATTAGCTTTAAAAGTCAGTAGTCTAGGTAAATGCTTGTCCATATATATATATATATATATATATGTGTGTGTGTGTGTGTGTGTGTGTGTGTGTGTGTGTGTGTGTGTGTGTGTGTGTGTGTGTGTGTGTGTGTGTGTTTAAAAGGAAGGGAAAAAACCCCCACAAAGAACTCCATTCCCTCTCCTATCCCTGCTCAGCCACTCTGCCAACTAAAGTGGTAAAGAAAACACAAAAATAGTCGACCAACCAGTAAAACAAACAACAATGTGACAACATCAACACCTACGCTGACAGCATTTTCAAAAAAATACTGTTATTACAAGCGGTAAAGAAAACAAAGAACACATTTTTTACACAATGACAATTATTACTTCTGCAACTACAAAGTCTGCTCCTCCTACTGTAACTGTTTGTCTTCATTGAAGGACAAACTGAATGTTGTCTGAAATCTGCAGCTGAGACTTTTGCTTTCAAAATCAACCCCAATTTCATTTTCTTCATCTGGTTTTTGAATCAAAGCAAACCTCTGCCAAATTTTCTCCCTCTTCTATTTAGCATGTGCAGTCATGCTGGTTTGCTTGATGTGAGAATAAAAGTTGGAGGACAATTCTGTGCTTCATAATTCTGTGGCTTTTTCCTCTTTCTGTACGGCAATAATGCCACCTAACTTTTCAGATAAAACCATGTTCAGTCTTCTGTAGAAGCTTTAGAAGGGCAAGCACAAATCTGTCTCTGCTAATAAGATTTTAATCAGTCAAACCAACAAAATGTAATTTTTAGTCGCATGTAATGAATAGGACCTATCATGTCCTAAAATGAAGTAATATAAGAAATGAAATCATATTAAATAATTTCAAACCTTTTTCTAAGCAAATGTCTCAATTTTCAAATTAAGATGGATTAATAGAGATGCTTTTTCGTTTTCAAAATAAAGCTGCATTTTTGACTCATAAATAAAATTAAAAATAAATCACCCAAACTGCTACTCACAATGGCTACTCAATTTGTAAATTAATTCAAATGATAAATAAAATAACATTTAATATTTCATTTTAAAAAGATGTCCCCGTAAAAAGTGACCAAAATTCATTTCGAAATGTCAAATTTGAAAATTAAGATGTATTAGCAGAAATGCTTTTTCATTTCAAAATCAAAGCTGCATTTTTTTGACTCAGAAACATAATTGCTAATCGATCATCCAAACTATGTTTCAATTTTCGTCTACAAGGCTGCTCATTGTGTGACACAACTAAAGAGAAAACTAAGAGGAAACTGCTTTTTCGTTTTCATGCCCGCCCATGCAAAAAGTGTTCCATAAATCAATATGAGTTCCAAGCAGCGCAGGAAAGTGACGTCAGTGGCAGCTCTTCCCCTTCTGTGCTGGAGTGAATTCCGCCTCACCGCCATATTGGATGGGTCTCTCCTCACCCTATCATATCCCTGTATTTTGTGGAGCCTATGGCTGCAATAAGTGGTGCAATATTGAATGTAAATCATGTGGGCTTACCTTTCACAAGTAAGTTTAAACAAAATTTATGGTTATTTGACCATTTATAATTTTATCTCATCATTGCTGACTTTGAAGATTTCCAAGTAACACAGACTTAAGGAAGCAATGTGAAGTTTCAATAAGAAGGGAGGGTTTTGTTGCCACAGCATCGTTTTAAGCTCTGTCGTGAACATCTCAAGCCAGAGGACTTTGACAGGATGGGTCAGATTGTCAGGCTTAGGGATGATGTGACCCCATCTGTCTTCAGCTTCCTATCTCATCTCCAAAGGGTGGGTGTGTTTTTTTATTTCTATTTTTTGTTTATTGTTCATGCAAACAGAGATTTCTATGATTTATATGTAAAACAAAAGTTATCACACCTTGGTCAACCTGTTTTTATCTTTTTTGCATGTTTAGCAATTTGTGATGTACCATGTATCACAATAAACTGTGGGATACTAAAACCTTTTCACGTTGTTTTTAAGTGTCATGTGTTTTCTATTTTAATCCATAGCAAAAAGGAACACAAAAACTTCAATGAAAGTTGAAGACCAGTCGAACCAGACCAGAACGGAGCGCAAAGAGAAGCGTAAAGATTCTTCTGGAGGATCTGAAGAGAAAGAACCTTATAAATGAGGAACTGAAAGGAAGGCTTGACTTCCACTCAGGTAAAATAAACTGATCACACAACTTTGAATATATTGTTGTGGGAGAAAAAAATGATTTGCCAAGCACTGTTAGGCGATAATCACTCAGTCAGTTTTATTTAAAACCATGCGGATGATATGAGAGCCACAAGATCAAAAACTCATGAATAGGTGAAATTAAAGCTCCAAGTAAGTTCTGTGTGGACTCTGAGTTGGCTCTGAGTTGCCTCTGCCCACAGGCAGACAACAAAAGGGATCCAAAACAAGGGAGAGACAGTCTGGTTCCCATGCAGCAAAATGGAAACAACATTCAACTTTGTGTGTGGAACCCAAACAGGTTCATTGGTGAGAGTTCATAAGCACTTAGAATAAAGACATAACATCACATGACCAGCAGATTAATATAGTCATACTGTGTTACCTTATAATAACATTTTCCATCACGATATGTTACGTTTAAACTCTTTGTAAGACTTTATAAAAGTATTGTTTATAGGAAACTAACTAGTTTTATATTATCTGAATTTCAGATCTTCAGATAGCCCTCTTTTCAAAGCGGACCAGAGAGAGCTGGCCCTCACACTGCACCTCCATGGTCCCAAAGCCTACAGATACCTGAGGGATTCTCTGCATCTTCCCTTCCCACTGTCCTAATTAAACATCTCTGTAATCAATGTGTGTAAATGTTTTTTTTGTTTGTGTTTTTGTTTTTTAGGAGGCTGGAATAAAAATCCCTCTGAAGTGGTGGTTCCAGGGCATTTTCCCCCATCTGATGGTCCATTGAGGTGTCTCACCAAGTGGGTCTGTCAACGTGGCAGCACAAGATGAGACTGCGTTCCTATCAGCTGCAGACATCCACTCTGCTTTATTGGAGGAGGAAGAGCTTCCGTCCCTACCACAGTTACCTGCCTACCTGCTTTAGTGATCTTGAGGACAATGCCCTGGCCTATATTTCAGGGTTTATTGTCAGAAAAATTGCGAAAAAACTGTCCTGTGAGGTGTGCTGTGTACCACCTGCTTGAATCATGATGGGCTGGTGTTCTCTCAGAGGGAACAGTGAAGGTGGTCAGAGCAGAAATTATTGTTGTTGGTGTGTACTGAAGGCTCAGGATTGGTTGTGTGAGAGAGTGAAATAAATTCAAATAAACAATCAAACTTGTTTCTTTATTAAAATAGAAAATTTATACACTTATTAATTAGCTATATCATAAGTCTGTCTTTGTTAGTTTATTTGTATTGCACATTTCAGCAGCAAGGGAGTTGGGGAGCATAAAACAAAGTATTTCAGTACTGAGACCAAGACCAAGACTGGACCTTCCAAGACCAAGACCGAGGCCGAATGTTTATAATGTCGACAAATATTTCAGGACATTGCTTTTTGTACACCACCAAATGCAAAAACTAATGGAAAAACAGTTAATTACTCAACCCAAACCACTTCTTGGTATCAAATTAATAGTGGTCATAATAAATTATTACTTATATTATTAAATGCATTCATACATACATACATTCCCTAAACTGAAATAATCATCTTACATTGCACAATAGTTGTATGATAAATTAAAAAACAGTGAGAGATTAGGCTGATAAAAATTGTTATATTTAAAAATAATCTTTCCTCTTATGATCATCTGAATAAAAGCATTTCATCAGAGTATCAGATGTTAAAAAACGCATATGCTGGACATGTAAATAAATTATTAGGCATTTTAATATTAATATTAGACCATGCAGGCATGCAAATTGCCTCACAAGGGGAATTCCAAAACCATGAGAGCCAAAAGAATAAGTGGGATTTACAAAAATCACACAGCCAAAAGATATGACACAGGGACAACAGATTACAGGAACCAAGTGGGAATATTTTCTCTAACATGGATTATGACCATAAAACATCGAAGGTAAGGCTGAATTTATGTTTTTGGCTCGATAAACCTTAGTTTTTGTTTTTTTTTTCTTCATTAGCTCCAGTGCAAAACTCACTGAATATGTGCATGTTGAGTGGTGATGCATGTTTAGCGTCAGTTTACGTTTTTATTGTTATTATTATTTAGCTGCTTAGTGTTGAAACTGAGTGGTGTTGTGCATATTTTTTTGAATTATTATTTACTTTTCCTTGTTTCTGTTGTGGATGTCTAATAAAACTAGATGTCATCCCGCTAACCCCATAATACACAGATCAAAAGATGAGCATGTGACAAGAGTTCAGAATGTCAGTTTTTATTTCCCGGTATTTACATGTAGATGTAGTGAACAACTTAGGACATGCTACCCTCTTGTTTGAACCCACCCGTTTTACAAGTGAGCAAAACTATTGGAACATGTGACTCACAGGTGTTTCTTGTTGACCAGATGTTGCCTTTAACCTTGATTGTTCAAACATTAAATAGCTCTGCATGACTAATATACTTTTTGGCATGTGTTTAAACCTATAAAGGAGGTGTTTCTTGTTAAAGAGGTTATACCAACATGAAGACCAACCTTAACCCAATAGAGCATTCATTTCACCCCCTGAAGAGGAAACTGAAAAGAGAAACCCCTTGAAAAAAAAACAAGATCTGAAAGAAGCAGCGGTAAAAGCCTGGAATAGCATTACAAATAAAGAATGCAACAGTTTGGTGATGTCATTGGGTCACAGGCTTAAGGCAGTCATTGCAAGCAAGGGTTATGCCACCAAATATTAAATGTTATTCACTTTAAGATGATTTGTTCCTTTTCTTTTGCTCACCAAAAATTGCTGTGGTGTAATACAAAAATGGTGATATATCCTAAATTGTTTAACACACCTACATGTAAATACCAGGAAATAAAAGCTGCCCTTCTGAAGTCTTGTCTCATGCTCATCTTTTGATCTTAAATCCAAATGTCTTCAGTGTACAACAAAAACAAAGGAATTTGCCTTGCTGTTCCAATACTTTTGGAGGGGACTGTATTTCTCAGCATCACAGTGAGTCCAAGATCACACACAAATCAACAATGGAATGGATTGACCTGAAGAAAATTAAACTTTTGGAATTGGCCAGTCAAAACCAGAACTAAATCTGACAGAAAACTTAAATCACTTCAAGAGGGCTGTGCACAAGAGGTGTCCTCACAGTTTGACAGATTCTGAGAACCTTGACTGAGTAGAAAGTGCAAATATAACAAAGTCAAAATACGATATGCTGATAGACTCCTACCAAACATGACTGAATCCTGTTCTTTTAAAAGGTGGTATAACAATGAATGGGTTCAAGGGTGTTCACTCTGTAGAAACCAAGTTAATATGTTTTGCAGTTGAACCGTGTAGGAAAGGCTGAAAATGCACCGAAAATGTGTTAATACGTACTCTCAGTCTCATTTTTTAGAGCACAAAAAAATGCCATATTGACAGGGGTGTGTAAACTTTTGAGACCTGCTGTAACTGCCAGGATGACAACCCTATTGATCCAAAGTATAGCTTTTCTCCCATTAGCAAGCAGCTAAAAAGGGAGAAAGATGGACTCTTCATAGACTGTGATCTTGCAAGAAATCACAGAATCCAGTACTTTTGCTGGCTAACAACCTTCATAATTTTGACATAATATCAGAGGCTGTAATTTGTAAAAAGGCCTAATGGATGACATCTCAAACAGCCAGCCTGAAAAAAGAAGAAAAAAATTCCAGACAAGCTTTCAGCAGTGGTGCACACATTTGAAAGGAAGCTGTCTGCTCTTGATGAGAAGGTGAGTGAACATAAAGGCAATGCAAGGTCTCTGGATAACAGCGCACAAATAACAGCCATGGGAAAAAAAAGCCTTTGTAATCTCCTACGTAAAATGTTCATATTACCATCATTCAAATCTATTATTACTCACTGGTTTACAAAATGGAGAGGTGAAAGCAGCTTTTACTTACTTTTGCTGTATTCACAGGTCTAGACTTTTTTCCCCCAAAACTTTATGGATAGCTTTTTAATTTCCTGCTATAAGAAGGGCACATGCCAGTATTTCTCCTGTAAAACACAAGGAAAAGAATTCTGCAAGGTTACATGTGAATAGGCAGTCACGATGAAACTGGATGCCAAATAAGGTCAGACAAACGATTGTGCACTAATAGAAAAAGCAACAACTCAAGGTGTTGAGTGCAGAAAACTTTACCTCGGTAGTTCAACACCAGTTACTATTTAACTGACGCAATTTGATTCAAGCTCTCAGGGAAAAATATGAGCTATTGGTGAACTAATTTAAAAGTTCAAAAGGTGAACACAATTCCATAATTTTAAATACTATAACTATATTTGCCCAATGATCCTAATGATTTTGATGCATTGATATTTGCACAATAATTTTGATAATTTTCATGTGTATTTGCTTGATGATTTTGATTATTTGCTGTATACTTGATTGATGTTTGTTATGATGTGAAGCACTTTGAACTGCCTTGCTGCTGAAATGTGCTCTACAAATAAACTTGACTTGACTTGACTGACTTTTTTCAGTAGAGTAATCTGATGCATCACTATTTCCAAACCAGTATTTAGATTAAAGTTACTTATCCAAGTCACTGTGCGTTACTATTTTTCTCATTTTCCTTTGTTAAAGAGATATATTTGCTTTCTTCTTGTGTTGTGGCGAGTGGCTTTACATATGCGGCAACTCACGTTATCAGCATGAGGACAGCTTACATTTACCAAGCAGCCAGCAACACAAACATGAACAGCAATGAAGGGTAGAGAGAGATGAGCTGGAAATACCATCACTATTTTGAGTTTATGTCAGCTAAACATGACAATATTAAGGTTCGCTGTAGACTCTGTGATGGTGCAAAGTCTTATCTAGCTAGAAAAACACTACGTCAAATTTAAAGAAACATTTTGAGTGGCAGCAAGGCATAGTCAGACTTACAGAGAAAGTTCCACCAGGTAGCGAAGCAGGGAGCTGCGATGAGCTTCAGAAGTTCCTCCCCACCGAAACAACAAAAGCTTGACTTCAGTGCAAAACCAGTAAGTGTTTTTGTTTTTTTTTTTAATAAAAACAAGTAGGTTAAGTCAAGAAAGAAGGTATTTAAAAAAACAAAACAAAAAAAATACATATTTTCTTTCTAAGAAAACTGTAAAAAGGAAACTTTTTTAAGTTAAACTTGAAATGTCAGGAGAAACATTGTTGACATAACTGTTGGAGATATGACGTTCACGAACGATCCGATTCTTTTGAATACCCTGAATGACTGGACTCGAGTCTCAGTCAGTGAGAGCTGTTCTTTGGTTGTTATGTCTTTGCTTGCTTATAATGCCCTGCACACACTGCAACAGCTATTATTTAATTTAATTTAAAATTATATTTATTTAATCAGTGAATAAATACAATAAAAGAAAGGGGTGGACGTATCAACACAAAGAGCGCATGCTCCTTGGTCACCGTTTGTTTTCGTCACATGTCATTATGGCAGATATGTGTAGCAAGCACCAAAATGTTATTAATGCATACACACTTGCAAACACTTGTAGTAAAAATTACATGGCTATTTGACATTTATATTTTGAAATTTATATTTTATAAATATATATACACATTTCTTTCCTGTAAGAACATACTGGGGTTCAGTTTTCCCCCTTTTGAATAAATATTAATTTTACTTCACACAGATGATTCTACTGTTTGTGAATTTCACTTATAAAGCCAGGTTTCTCTAAATTTATATAAAACTGTATTAGGGATGGGTGCTGGATGGCTCAGTTGGTAGAGCGTGCGTTCCATGTACAGAGGTTGTTCTGGGTTCAATTCCCAGTCTCAGGCCATTTGCTACATGTCTTCCCCCTCTCTCTCTCCTTCTGATTGATGCATGAGCCAAAAAAAATGTATTAAGGATAAAATGGGTTATTCTTAGGAATATGTACATTTCCAAAAGTGCATCATTTGAATGGCTCTTTGAAATGAACAGATCCTGACGATTCAGTTCCCTTCAAAGAACCACAAGTCCCAAGTAATCAGTAAAGTAATTAAGTTACTTTTTAAAGGATTATTCAGTCATCAGTTGTCAGATTACTTTTCAAGGTAATAGAATAGAATATAAATATTCTTTATTGTTCCACAATGGGGAAATTTCTGTGCAACAGCAGCAAAGTGGCAGTGGCAGGCAGTAACAGAAAAACACGATCACACAAAGAATATAAAAATATGTATAAAAAACAGAATAAAGAATAAAAAAAGAAGAGAATATTGTACAGTGCTGTATTGTGGTAACGGTGGTTACTATTTGGATTAACAAGCAATAGCAGAGGTGCAATCACTGGACACCCAAGGGGCGACCAGAGGGGGCCATGTTTGCCTCTTGAAAAATGTTGGCCACCCTATCGGCCCTCCCCCAGGGAATAATATTAAGGTCATAGAAAGGCATATAGAGTCATCTTCTTCAATGAAGAATTTTACTTTATTTTTATTTTTTTATTTTATTTTTTTCTTAGCTGTTCCCCTCTAAAGTTTTTACTGACCTGGTCAGGCCACAATTATGAAAATTTTCTGGGGGTGACACTGGGTGTAATTAATAAAGCAGAGAGCGAGTGTAGGTACTTTCTCAAATCTTACGGATTGTGTTACATAGCAGAATCTGTAAACCAAATTTCTTTCACCATTCTTTTTGTGTTACCAAGAAATAGCCAAACATCAACTGGAAAGGTCCTTTTTGTAAAGAAAACAATGTTTCCTCTTCAAAACCATTCAGAGTTGCATCAGTTTGTTTTTTGACTTAAATGACTAACTGATTAACTTGACCTTTTGATTCATTTGTGTTTCATAGTTGCTAGATTTTTAGGTTTTCTGGTTCAGTATTTGTCATTTAATTTAAATGGATTCTATTGCAAAAGTGGGACATGGACAAAGAATTATCTCACTGATTATTTTTTTGTCTGTTTGTTTTCTTTTTGGTAAATTTTACACATTTTTGTTAAAACTGCAAAATACAACACAACAAAATCCTTGGGATGGAAAAACATCTTTTTAAAGTATTTTCTCTCTCACTTCATTCCTTCCTTCTGTGTTTGGATCATTGTTGGTGACATTCGAAGTCTCTAAGCACAAGCGAGTGTATTATTGCAAAATCTTGAATTTTTTATAATGTTTTGTTATGGTGCACTTAAATATGATTATAAGCTTACAATTTAAAGAATAAATAAGACTATTCTTGTTTACCTGGCAACTTGTTTGTCATTTACTTAATAAACATGACATATGTTCCATCTTCCTTTGGCTTACCGACAAGAGCCTGTTTTTGCATGCTGTACTTGAAAACTGTAACTAAGGACTAAGGGATACGTTTGCCATATGTTAAGTACAAAAAGAATGGTATGAATTCAATCATCTTACTTCTGGAACTTGAAACTTGAAGACTAAACCATTTTGTACAGTTTAAAGATGAATTTATGAAAAAATGGAAGATTATTCTACAGACCTCACACAGGAAGCTAGTATGCATGTTATAAGGAATTTAATTGTTTTCAAAATGGAGATATTAATCTAAATTTGTCATATTATAGCCTATACTAACATTTCAAATCTAAACAGTTATGGGATTGAATTAATATCAATGTCAGCAGTGTCAGGCTTGCACAGCAGCACTGTAGACACAAAAAAAACATTTATTTTTCTCTTTTTCCATTACTAGGTACATTATAAATTTCCTCCAGCATGCTAGAATATGACTGCATGTGAAACAAACGGAAAACACAGTCATCATACCACCACCAGCTGTCCTTTCGTCTCAACACCTTTTATCAACACTGGGTTCTTTCTTTGAGAGCTCTTTGCTTTTTGTCCCTCTCACTTTTTTCTGTGCTTATTGGATGTTTAAACGAAAAAATAAACAAGCATACAGGCCCTCCTATAATGCAACAGAGACACATTTCTGAAAAGGATCAAAAGCGGAAGCAACTGGTCATCTCATTTATCCAGAGGCAAGAATGTATTAATTCAGACAGAAAACCCCTTTATGTTGTAGAAACATTTGTAGCACATTACATGTGTACGTTTGTGTTGTGTGACATGTATCGCTAGAAATTTATGGATAAAACTAGTTTTTTAACTCGATCACAAATTTTGAACATGGAACTGTTCAAAAGCATATCAACATGACTGAAAACAGTTTGGGAAAAGAGGTTGTGCCGATTTGTTGCCGAGAACTCAAGCTCAATGGGACAAATCACAGATGGAGCACTGAAGGGAGATGAGAATCGAGCGGAATTGCGTGGGAAGGCAATGGCCGGGCTACAATGAAGCATTTGTCTCTGGTGAGCTTTACTCACTGACTGTCGAATGCTACAGTAACTGCCTGTAAATGTACATGTCAACACTTGTAAATTTGACAGTCATGAGCTTGATTTCTCAGGATGCATTTCATCCTAGCCAGTCAGCAAATAGAAGAAGGAGTTGTCAATGATTACGCTGAGTTTCTGAATTGTTTTTGAATTGTAGTCTGCCTATGATTGTAGTTTGGCAATGGCAGAGGAGGAAATGAACAAAGCCATTCAGTCCGCGTTGGCCATACATCCAAATACTGGGCAAATAAAGCCAGAGCAAGAGGAATGTTTACCAATTGCTTTATGTGGGTTGTACAGATGTCCCATTGTGATAACACCGGGTACCTTGCCTGAGTCTTGCCCCCCCCACACAAAAAAACTGATGGTGTAACCAAATGCTCAAATTACTTTCAGGACAGAAATGAGATAGTTTTAACAGAACATTGGGTCGAAAATTGTGAAAAACTGCTTTAGGTTAGAGAGGAGCCTAGAAAAGATTTATCATCCTTCACAGACCATCATTTTGAAGTCTACAAACTGATCAGACTTCACTGAACATCTAGCCTAACTCAGGAGGAAAAAAGAAATGATGACATAATAAAATAATGCTATGTAAAATGTGAATGGGTTGTGTTTATGACTATTTCACAAAAATATGAATGACTTTGAGCCTTTCAGCTCATATGTAGTTTGAGCTGAAAGGCTCAAAGTCATTCATATTTTTGTGAAAAACCCAGTTCTAGCTATGTTCAACAGTCATACTTAGACATACTTAGACCAAGCAACTCGTCATAAAGTCAATAAAGACAGGTTAAGGAGCTACATTTATTTATTATATGGTATTTAATTTTACCTGTTTATTACAACATGCGAACAAAAAAAAAAATCCTTTAGTATAGTCTTTGTTGGGTGACTTGGACAATTTCTTCTGAGCAGTTAAACATTTGAGGAATATCAAAATGACCATATGTTAAGTAAATAATTAATCAGCAAATGCTTAACTATCATGTTGCAACACTGCACAATAAACTCTCCTATATCACAATATTTTGAATGTATAGGCTGCTCATTCTAAAACCTCGAACACTTGTTTCTCATATCAAAAACAGCCCTACTTAAAATTCTTTGATACCATCTGTAACATACATGTACAGCAGTGCATTGCACTAACTGAGGTCTTAAGACACAGCAGGACAAACAGCTATGAGCTGAATATGTGTAAATGAATCACTGACCCAATCAATAACAATTTTGTTAGTCGGTTTTATGTCCCCATGAAGTGCTTAAAAATAATAGCACTGCATTACGTTTGTAGTACAAAGTGTAAACTACATGCATCCATTTAACATCACAAGCATCTCGCCTGCCTGAGGTGTTGAAAGGAAAATATAGATTTAACGTTTAACTGCACACATTAATTATGCTCTTAAGGATGGGAATTTTCTCCCACTGCACCTCTGTGAAACTCTGCCAAGCCCGCCCTTTACAACTATTATGGCTTACTTCTTGAAACTAAATTCTCATGTGATGATAGGCTCCCAGGTCATCATTAAGAGCAGTAAAGGTAGTGGCGTGTTACATTACAATCAGAACAGTTGTAGGTCTTGCTCAACAGCCCTTCTCTTCATTAAAAGTTAGTTAATTGACGGTGAACTGGATCTACTTAAGAAGAAGTAATGAGCTGGGAGGGAAGGTCAGTGTCTGTGAATCAGCACTGATCTCTGTAATTAATTTGGAAAGCAGAAAAAACTGTATTTATGTCTGAAGGGAAATATTTTTTGTAACATTTCCGCAAAACTACACAAGCTCAGAACAGACATCAGGATAAAACATATTTACTAAATGCTTCTACATATTTTTCTAAATAAAATCCTGTGTAACTAGTTACTTCAAAAATCAGATAATTAATCATCAGGGTCACCCTTTGGGTGACATGTTCTCGAACAAATAACAAATGCTGTGAAGGCCTCATAAGTTTGCTGGAGAACATTCGTGAACAAACCCCATCATGAAGACCAAGGAACACAGCTGACATATCAGGGAGAAAGTTGTTTAGAAGTTTAGGGTGAGGTTTTGTTGTAAAACAATACAAAAGGCTTTGAACATCTCATGAAGCATTATTCAGTTCATCATTTGAAAATGGTGAAAATGGAAAAAGAATGGCAACACTTATATACCTGCATCATGGCCAAACCCACTGTCACCTGGACAAAGCAGGCAGCACTGTGAGGATCATGTTCTTTGATTTCTCCAGTGCATTTAACACAATTCAGCCTGATCTGGTTCGTCTGAAACTTCAGAGGACACAGGTGGAGGCCTCAACAATCACTTGGATCCATGACTACCTGACAAACAGACCACAGTTTGTGAGACTGAAGGACTGTGTGTCTAACCAGGTGGTGAGGAGCACAGGAGAACCACAGGGGACTGTACTCTCCCCATTCCTTTTCACTCAGTACACTTCAGACTTCCAGGACAAGTCAGACTCCTGTCATCTACAGAAATACTCAGATGACTCCCAGTGGTCGGGTGTATCAGAGACAGACAAGAAGCTGAGTACAGAGAGCTGGTGGACCGCTTTGTGTCATGGTGTGGAAACAATCATCTTATCTTGAATGTGAACAAAACAAAGGAGATGATTGTGGATTTAAGGAGAAACAGGGTCAAATCAAACCCTATTTCCGTCATGGGAAAAGAAGTGGAGGTGGTTGAGGAATATAAATACCTCGATGTTCATCTGGACAACAGACTTGACTGGAGACTCAACAGTGAAGGCATCTACAAGAATGGACAGAGCAGACTGTATTTCTTGAGGAAGCTAAGGTACTTCAAGGTTTGCAGCGAAATGTTGCAGGTTTTCTATAAGTCTGTTGTTGAGAGTGCCATCTCCTCTGCCATCCCCTGTTGGGGCAGCAGCATCAGAGCCAGGGACCTAAAAAGGTTCAATAACCTGATAAAGAAGGCTGGTTCTGTTCTGGGGACGACTGTGGAACCACTGGAGACGATGGTATAAACAAAGTGAAGAAAATTATGGACAACCCTGACCATTCTCTTCATGAGACTGTCATTGGAAAACAGAGTCTCTTCAGTCAGAGGCTTCTTCAGAGTGGTTGTAAAACGGACCGCCACAGGAGATCTTTCCTGCCCACAACCATCACAATCTATAATAACTCCTTAATTAAATGAGTTACATCAACATTTAATTTCCCTTGGGATAAATTAAGTATTTTTGAATTGAATTTTTGAATTGAATTGAATTAACCTTTCTTTAGATAGGCTCGTGTTCCACATGCATGAGTGGAGAAAAACAAACACTGAATTTGAATGTATGTATTTAATATGGACAACACATTGGTGTGAACCAGATACATAGTGTTTAAGTGTATTAGCAAACATGCTAATTTTTAACACCTGTCCATAGAAAGCTTTTCTCTACATAAAAAGAAAAAAGGCAAAAGAAGAAAAGAACATTAAAATACAATGACATAAATAAACGAAAGTAAACAAAATTGTGGAATCGGTGTTAGAATAATGTTTGTTGCATTTTGCCATGTGAGCAGGTCTGCCCAGACTTACGTCATTACTTTAGGCCTTGATTAAAGATGTTAATGTCTGTTTTCAGTTTTCGGACAGTGGGGAAAAAGTTCTAAAGTTTGGGTGTCTTAAACAAGAAACAAGACTGTCCAATGGATGTTTGCAATACAGCACCTTGAACATACCATTCCAGAAGTGAGACATGGTGGGGACACATGCTGTGATGAGGCCCATCTTCAGCAAAAAAAAACAGACAGGAAAGTTGTTAGGAAAAATGTGAGACTGGGGTGGAGGTTCACATTGCAACCAAACAACAACCCTTAACTTACAGCCAGAGTTACAATGGAATGGTTTAGAGCAAAGCATATTTATGTGTTTGAAAACTGCTGTTCATAAACACAGTGTATCCAACCTGACTTAGCTTGAGCTATTTGGTATAGAAGAATTAGTAAATCAGTCATTTTCTAGAATTACAAAGCTGTTGCATACACTAAAAGACAAAACATAAATATAAATGCTGTGAAATTTGCTTGTACAAAGCCAGGGAGCAGAATACAATGCATGTCACAGTTTTCGAATTTAATCTTCTTCTTTCTCTTTCTTCTGTTGGTCTATCACACAAAATCCCAACAAAATACACTGACTTTTGTTTTTGTATCAAGATAAAATGTTAAAAAGTTCAAGGTATCTGCAGAAATACTTCCAAAATACTTTTGCAAGGTATTGTGTGAATCATTGTTGGAATATATTGACTTAGGAGAATTTATTTAAAAATATATATTTTTAACATACCGATCTGTTAAAACTTTAACTCAACTAATGGTTTTTAAGCCATTCAACGAATGAACACGGAGGTAAAGATAAGAAACGTAAGGTATATATACTGAGAAAATATCGATTCAGAAAAGAAAAAAAATGTCTGGTTCTTTGCTTGACTGTCATGTCTGTAATTCTACTACCAAACCCATCCTGCCTCTGTATTTTTGGCCTGTCAAAGCTGACTATCAAATGCGGTGTATATCTGGGATCTTTACATGCAGCTTTTCATAGCCCAGAAATAGAATCAGTAGATCAGTTTTTTAAACAATCACAAACTTCTTGGAGTTTGTATCTAGTAAATAAAGTTCATGCTCTGGCAGGATAAAGCTCTGCTTCTGTAGCAGTTGTTGACATGCAGTGACACAGCAGTATCAGTGGTTTCAAGTAATTAAGCATCTTGCAAGACAGTATTATACAATTTAGAAGAAACAGAAAGTAAAACAGGAGTTTTAATTTGTAAACTTAATAAAGAATAGAAACTGAATCTCCACCCAACAAGAATACAAATGAAGGAACAAAAAATTTTAAAACACCAAATAATGTGTATACCAGGAAATACTCTTAGAGGTTACAGACTTAGGCTGTCCTTGATTTCTATGTACTTTAATTCATGAGTTCACATTTTCTTGTAACCTTTGAAAGCGATCTTCTTTTGGCTGTTTTCCACCAAACATTTTTGGTCATTTTTTAAAATAGTCTCTGACATACATGTAAGACCCATTTACAAACCTCCTTAACTCCTTAACCCCTTAACTGTCACCTCAAAAACATTTACATGCAATTCAAAGTATCCATACGGACACCGGTGTTCTCATGACAGTAAAGGGGTAAACTCAATGGATAAACCACCCTTGTATGGACAAGCACCAGACAACATGAAGAAGAATAAATAGATCAGATGTTTGTGCTATTACCATAGCACTTACTGTGAATGAATACTGGTGTATCTGAAAAACATGTTTTACAATGGTCTAAATGTGCAAACATAAAGTGCATCTTGTGAAACCTCAGGTCTTCTGAACTATGTGTGTCACTTTGAATAGTGTATTAAGAAAATGTATAAAGCACTACTGTGTTGGAGTGAGTTACTCCTGCTAGACATTCACTGTCTCCTTTCATTTTTTATGCCTAATGATCACCTGACCATCTTGGATAAAAGGCAAATGCTCTACACACAGTCCATAACCATAAGAGAACCTCAGCGTCATGCATGAATGCTTTGCACTATGGGGCCTCAAAATGGTGCTGGGTCTTAGAATGGTGTTGAGAGTCGGCAGCAATATACCTTGGCCGTTGTCATTGCTGGATTTATTTTCATTTTTCTTAAAGACATGATTTTCAGATTCGTTTTACTTCCTGTAGTTTCTTTGAGCTTAACAGCTCTTTGCTTTTCTTTCACTGGTCCACTTCCCTGTTTTTTTAAGTATACAATACACAGTATGTTTTTATGGTCAGGTATATTGGTGAAAAATTCACCAAAGTCCAAAGAAAAACATTCTCCATTGAAGAAAAATTCCACTGGAGGTTGATTTTTTTGTAATTATAGGTGGTTTAAGGCTTTTGCACGGCACCAGTCAGAAAATGCATTTCTAAAAGCTGCAACAGGCTGGATTACAGGACGCTTACATGCAGCAGTCTTTCCTTCCTGTTTTCCTACCATCAGACTGATCCTGAGTACATATGATGGCCTATACCTCGACCCTGCAGTGAATGCGTTGGCTGACTTAACGCAACATTTCATCATGGTCTCCTCTGTCAGAGTTTATCCTCGCCTTTGTTTCCTCCACATCTAAGCTCGCTGTGTTTTTTCATCTTCTGCTTTCATTTTTCACGTGCTGGCCACTGTCCATGTTTCTTTTCTGCATCTCTCCCCCTCTATGTTATCTGCGCTTTATCTCTTCCATCTCCCCAGCTGTCCCTCTCACTCTTCTCTCCCTGCCCTCCCATCTGCTGATGATGCCCTGATTATCCTGCAGAGGGAGGTTCTCCCCCTCTCGCTCTGTCCTTCTCTCCCGATGTTCCCCATTCTGCCCCACATCTATCCACAGACGCAATCGCTCCATCTCTCTGTTCTCCTCCACCTTCTGAACAGCTCTTCCTTTCCTTTAATCTTTCTTCTAGTTTTTTATTCTTTTTTCCTTTTCTTCCCTCCAAAGATTCATAAAGCTACCGCTTCATGAATCATAACCATCCACCCCTTCATCCAGCCAGCTACTCCTCTTGTGTTCCTTCCAACCAGTCCACACCCTACAGCAGTAGGATCAAAATGTTGCAGAGACAGAGCATGAGCCAAGATAAGCTCTCCCTGCAGGTCACTGTCTATGTACCAGCTGATAAGAATCAATCTACACCCCAGGATACAAGTCTTTTTGTTGTGCTCTTTCTTTTTGTTACAGACCCTGTTCTTTTATTTTTCTTTCACCTCAGTCCAAACCATTTGTTCTACAGCTCTGCCAAAATCACTGTAGTGTGGCATATTCCTCTTTTCTTTTCTGTCATTAGACCGTTTCATTTCTGGGGGGGGTTCACCTTTCTTATTTGAATGAGTTTATGCTCCACTAATGGGTGCTCTGTAAAAAGGTTCAGCATTCTACTGCTCTAAATCTCTGAGGGCTTCTGTGTGAAATGGATGAAAAACAAAAGATGTATATGGATGTGCTTTACTGGTAAGTGAAGCTTTTTCAAAACCATTGAAGATTTACTATGGTTCATGTAGAATTAGATGTGTAAAAACAGAAGTGCAGAAAGACCCTGTGGTCATTTGCAGTGTGAAGTAACACTCCCTTCCCCCAGCATTTGGTGTGATCTGTCAGCCAACTGCGCTTGATTTTATTCGCTCTTCTGACAAAGAAAGAGACGATCCTTTGACTTTGCTTGAAGACACCCAAAAAATAAATTCAACCACAGCTTGGCTTTCAGACAAAGCGATTAGTAAAACTAGATTAGCTTGTCAAACTCCCAGTGTTATATCACAAAGCAGAGAACGGCAGAAATTTCATGTTTGGCAATAAACAACAGAAAATTTAATTTACCTGGTATTAACACTATAAGTTTTTCCTATTTACATCAGGTCACAAAGACTTTTTGAAATAGCTTGCTGATTCTCTGCTAGGGTTTTTTGTGTGTTCATTAAAGAGATCTTAGAGATCCTTCACATTACCTTTCAGTTACTGCTCAGATCGATGTGTTGGCCAGAATATTAGGAGTAAAAAAAAACAAAACAAAAAAAAACTATCAAGACTAAGTTTATTTGAAAACGGGCTTATTAAAAACTATTATATCTTGAACCAAAATGCTGGCTTAAGATGATAGGAAATTGGATATTTAAAACCAAAAACTAATTTAAACTATGACCAAGTTTGTTGAGTTAGAGAAAAGACGAGACAGAGCCTCATTATTCTTCACAGAACACTATTGTTAACTATACATATAAGGTCCTTATCAGACTTCACTGAACCTCTTCCCCAGAATGAAAAGGAAATGGTTATATTATGAAATAATGCTGTATAATAATGTGTCAGTGGTTCATGTTAATAGGTTTAATTCACACTAGAGAACAAGATTATTCACTTAAAATAACAGCCTCTTATCTGCTAATTGGTTAGCACAAGCTAGTCCTAGCTATGTTCAGCATTTAACAGAGCTGGTCATAAAATCAAAATAGACAAGCTGAGAAGCTATATTTAATCGTACTTTAAATTTATTTGCAACAGTGTTCAACTTTACTACTTATAATGATTTATTTCAGACAGTGTTATATGTTATTATATTTTTTGTTGTTGTTGCCCAAATAAGTTCAACAGTTATTTCTGTCATTGACTTTTTAAAATAATTGTAATGATAATTTTGTGATAAGTTTTCACTCAGAAATAAACCCAAGATAAAAACTAAATTGTTCTAAGCCAAATATTACTTGTTTACTAATACTAATTAGTTACTTTAACCTATTTTTTTGGGTTGAGAACAAAAACCAGTATGTTGGGTCAAGCAAATAACCACACCCTGTTGTGTTGAATCAATCCAGGGTGAGGTCTGCATTTGACCCAGAATTTATGAGCAAAACAACCCAGATTTGATTTTTGTTTAACCCAGCAATCTTGAGAAAAAATAAAACGTATCCTTTGAATGACTTGGTTTTCAGGAAATTCTAAGTTTTCGAAAACAGCACTGCAACAGATCATGGACTCTTTCAGCTTGATATTTCATAAAAACAAAAAATACACTGTCGTCAAATTCTAAATTGTTACAATAAAACTGAAGGATGCCGTGATAGCTATCTTTTTCACATTATTCAGAAGCTAGAAATTGCTAGCTTAAATTTGAAGGAATTAACAGTGAAGTTGGAATTCCAAGTGAGAAAGTCAAAGGTTTCTAACCAACCGCAACCTAAACATTTAATATGGCTGCCTAAACCTAATAATAGCCACAGTAAAGCAAAATGTTTACTTACTGTTCTGACAATTTGGATCTATTTAAAGGCTTGTATTCCTATAGACTTTAAAAGTACAAACTGCAGAGAAATATATTAATTGCTTGTATTGCTAATAGTAGTTAGTGAGTATGAGTATGTTAATTAGCAATTCCAAGAAATCTTATCTTGACTTTCTTCTTGTGTTCAGTTGATCATTTTATTTTATTTTTTTTTATTTTTTTTTTTTCAAATCCATACTGGTGTGGATAAAATTAACTGTGAGGAAGCATAGAGGACGAACCCTTACCACACAAAGAAGGTCATTGTAGAGGTGGATAGGAGTGGACCACACACCTTCTGCCACAGAAAGATTTATCAAGCCAAGCTTTGCTCCCCGAAACACATGGTTAATTTAGCAGCCATTACAGTTGACATGTTGATGAATAGAGAGGACTGTTCACGCATACATAGACAATGGGCATAAACACACACATCTGCGCACAGAAACACGCTCATAGAAAGAATAATTGTCATTTTACTGCATTCTGCAGGAGGACAGGAGATAAAAGTTAGTGTTGGCAGAATGATGTGTCAGGCTGGTTTCATTAACTCAGAGATAGAAGACTCCTGTCTGGGCCATCAGCTATTATTCTACAGAAGAAAATTATTCATCACTGCTGGAGATGGACATATGCACTAACACAGTGACAAATGATCAAGTTAGTTAATCCCAACTATTTATGTACTCACCCAACTAATCCTGTCACTAATTAGGACTCCTGCTAATCGGGATTTTAAATGAAACAAAGAAGTGCACCTGAGTGTGCAGCCCCAGAGAAAAATATTGTATTCATTCTGCAGACAGCAGCCTATTGCTCATCAGTTCCCTCAATCGTTTATCATCATTTTCGTCCCTTAAAACTGATATGTATTGATTTGCTGGAGTTGCCCTTCACCGCTCTGAGTAGGAGGTTCCACACGCAATGTGAACGTTCGATCACTGTCAAACATGTGTTGGCTCGGCCTGCGACAAACATACACTAAGCTGTTCTACATAGCGCTGTCTATTCAAACCAGCAGATGATATAGAGTTGTTCTACCCACACATGCAGGAAGCCGTCTGCCTACGGTTGAACGGCAGCCCAGAACCGGCAGCGGATAGAGAATGTCCTTTATGAGGCAGCGACTCTGCTCACGCTTTCTATCTCTCCAGCAAGTTGGCAGGGAGCAGAACAGACATACAGACAGACAATAGAGAAGTCTCTGTGGAGATCAGCCTGTGCCACCACACAGTCACCACTTTCCTCCCCAATCCCATTGCCTGCAGGGATGGTAACACTTTTAATACACATTTTGAAAACATAGGCAAATTCATTTTTCTTCTAGTTTTTGTTGGATATCGGAGTTCTCCCAGAGATTAGCTTCAGATGCAGTGAAAACTACTCCAGGCAAATGAAATGAGAAGCCCCTGAGAATGCAGCACTGGAGCTGCAACCCCTAATAAAGAAATAGCAGAAAGCCAATACTCTCTCTGTCTGTGTCATCGCAGTAACAATCATATCAGATCGAACAATCACGTTGGATCCAAACTTGATTTGATTATGGTCTTCCACTGCATTTTTTTCCCCCTCCCTGCTGATGTTGGGAGCAGAGGGCTGTCATTACCTTCAGCTCTCATCAAGATGCATCCTGAAGGTCAGGCCTGATGAATTGGAGAGACAGCTCAGTCATAGAGAGCAGCCATTATCCACGATGCTGAACGGGATTATTCACTCTCCTGGGAGAGAAGATGCGGAATAACGTAGGTGCAGATTAAAGAAAGACAGGGAAAAATAAAAAAAAGAATGGAAAGACAGAAATGGGTGAAGCTGAAACAACACTTCACCGACAAGTTGCTGTGAAATACTGATGGGTGATCGGTGACAAAACTCCCCCTAACCACTTAAAGCTGACACCTCGGTGCAACTGTTTCTCTCCACAGCAGGCAGTCAGGGATGACATCGGTGTACCTGAGAGAAGCTGCAATAGTCCCAGCCCAGTTAGAGCTGACACCAGGAAACAGTCTCCTTCCCCCGCTGCCTCTGTTTCAGCTCAACATTTTTCCTCAGCGGAGATGTCCTCTGACAGAATCCTGTACTGAAACCTCTCCACAAGGCTGTTAGCTAAAGATATCCCCTCAGGGTGGAATTTAAGGAGGGAAAGGCCTGCTGGTTTGAGTGAATTCAAATAACATTGATCTGTCCCCTTATTGCCAAGAATTTTTGCCAATAATCTTAAAATGTAAAGACATACCATGCTATATTCTATTATCCAACAAGTCAGAACATCATGGGGTAACAAAAACAAGGTGCTGAGATTGGCAGCTGATGGGATAACCCATCCTAATAGGGTTCTTCTTGAACCTTGAGCTCGTCTTCCCATCTGTCTCTGGTTTTCTCTGCAGGCTGTGGTGATGAAGTGCTTTGTGCCTGCAGTAGACCAGCAGTGTGCCATGCATGATAAAAAGTAAACGATGGTAGGATAGAGCCAGGGACTCAGCTGCTGGCACTATGCTGCAAAGCCAGCATGCACTTAGACCTGGGGGTGAAAAAAATGATTGGAATAGCAGTAAAACATGGATGTAAATTGGCTTGTGTACCCACACAGACATGTGCATGAAATGATGCACATAAACAAAAGTGAGTACCTGAATTTATGTGCAGATACTGATGTGATACTAATGGATGAAGACAGCCACATGTGCACATGAAAGAAGGTGGAAGAAGCACCCCCCTTCACATTTAACAGAACCCCTTTTGTAAAGATGAGTAAATATCCTTGAAGAGATTATATTCTCTTAAAAAAATATCTGCAGTTTTTCGTATCTCTCTGGCCATGTTCCTATTGTATGCTTACTCAAGTTAAGCTACATACATTAAATTCATTTTTATAAATCAGTCTGACAGCATCACACAATCTCAATGATAAGCATTGCATTTCCAATGAGATGTCTCTATTACACACTAGAAGAACGAGATCTCTATATTCTTCAGGATTCAGACTTTTATTTAAAACCAGCTCAAAGATAAACACTGACAATTACTAAAATCAAGAATCAAATGTATTATAAATTAACCAACATCTACTCAATTAAAATGAGTAATACATTCATCCATCCATCCACGTGGTGAGGGTGTCGCCTATCTCAAAAAGTCATTGTGGGAGATGCGGGGTACATCCTGGACAGATTCCAAGTCCATCACAGATCAACACAGAACAAAAAAAAACCAAAAAAAAACATGCAGGCATATATTCACCTATAAGGACAATTTATTGAGACCAGTTTAACTAACATCCATGTTTTTGGGCTGTGGGAGGAAACCTAAGAGGAGCCACACATGCACAGAGGACAAGAACATGCACACTCTATGCAGAAAGAGCCAAGACAGGGATTTAAACCCAGGACCTTCTTGATGCAAGCCAACAGTGCAAACAACTCTTCACCATCCAGCCAATGAAGCTAAACGTAAAAAAGCCAAAACAAATAAAAACAGCCAACTGACAAACAACGTTAACTGTAATCCACTTATTAAGGAAATATTAAATGATGAGGAAGAGACTGCTCAGACTGCAATGAGTATGGAACAGTGGGAAAAGCTAACATCTTCCCATGCAAAAGTTGAAGGTTCGATTCCAGCTCCCTCCTGTCCACATATTGATGTTTTCCAGGGCCAGGCATTTAAACCCAAGTTGCCTTCCTATCAGTGTATTAATCTGTGCCACTGCGTATTAGTAAGTGCAACTTAATGGAAGTAGCTCTAATATCAAGTGCTTTGAGTGGTCCATATGTCTAGAAAAGTGTTATATGAATTCAGACCACTTGCCTTTTAATCAAAACTAATTAAAAGTCTGAAAATTAGCAGGAGCTTATTGGGTCATCAGAAGCCGTCAGAAAATAGATTTCATGGCCTAATTCAAAATTCTAACACTTAATTTTAACCCCCTTTGTGATCAGCAAACTTTGCAAACACCAAACAACAGCCTCAGCAGAACAAACACAGTGCCTTACTTGCGATCTAAATCATGATGTTTCATCTCTAATGGAATGAAGCCGGGTTTCTGGTGACGTGCGGTTCCGAACACCTATCACTCAACTCAGACGATGATCTGGAGTATGATCGGGTTATTGCAGGTATGGATGAAGCCAACTTTGGATCACAACAGTACTGTTGCAAAGACAATGGGAAACACAGCTTGAAATAATTTGCTGTGTTACACTGAGCACATTTCCACAGTGAGTTGAAAACAATGTCTTATATTAACTCTGTACAAACCTTACACAAAATAAATGAAATGCAAAAGGTGGACACAGAAGAATTAACACAGTCGTACTAGGGAACAGGCAGTCAACTCCTCCACATCAAGATGAGAAAGCTTTCACATCCACTGTCAGGCATTCAGATAAGCAGCTTGTAAATAACAACCAAACAAGCTCCTTATAGCTTAGGATTCTGGACAGCCACTAACAAGGGGAAGAATTAGCTTTGACTAAACCTTTGCCTACATGAGGCCTTGAAAAGTGACCTGCATTAAATCAATTACATATATCGAAGTTCACATTTGAGGTGTGTGTGTCTATAAAATAAACATAGCCTTTATAATTTTGAGTCCTTGTGTGGCCATGTTTGTCACAGAATCAGTTGAATGGTATATTATCTTGTTTTTGCTATTTTGAAGACAAATGGAACGTTTCAAAAATTTTCCCTGATGGTAAAAATGCACAAGTTTAGTAAAGTAGATTCTTTTTTTTATATAATTTCTTGACTTTGTAAGCTCAGCACAAAGATCTGCCTTACTGAACTAGGCATGTTTTATTGTGTTTCCTATAAGAAATGAGCCTCTGTGTCATGTATTCATACGCCAAAGAAACAGGAAGTCATTGATTACTAATAGAGTCTCTCGATACTCTGATAAACTTTAAAAAAATAAAACAAAGTATTTTTTATTGTGAAATTACTCTTTTGCAAAAAAATATATTTTATTTGAAGGTGTTTTACGCATCTTTTTTAGGGGTGCCTCTAAATATAGAGTGCACTGCAGGTAAAAAAAAGTTTCTATGGATGTTCAAGAATATAACTGAATATCACAGTAGATGTAAATACTGCAAGTTTTTGTTCAGTGTTATTTTAAAAGTCAAAAATTTTGCCAAGATCATAATCTTTCATATTTATGGGGTTTATCAGTTTTTCTACACAAACGTCTTTTTTGACTTGAATATTATACAGTCATACATATATTCAGCTCAACATAAATCTGAATGAAATGAAAGCTGACAAGAAAAAAAGCTACGAGGTAAAAGAGCCTTTTTCCTTCTTTTATAGCTTGTCATACATAAGAATACATTCTGGGGGATACGTTCAGCTGAATAAAAATAACATAAAAGAGGCAAAGAGTTGTTATTTTAAAACAGATTACACTATTCTACTTATGAACACAGCCATGCCTCAGGGCCAGTTCTCATCTCTTCAGCTGTGGGTCTTTAGTGATTCCCAAAATGGGAGGTTTGAGCTAATGCAACCCCTGACTCTTTGTTGTGGTGTATTATCTTCAGCATTGTTCTCAGTCAGCAACAGTTTAGCGTCTCCTCTTAACACTGTGAACACACAGGCGGTTTGACATCTCAGCCTCATAACTGAGTAGGTGATAAGGCACAAAATTTTTTTATTGAACTTTATATTTGGATGTGTTGTTTGCTATAAGGTGGTAACATTGGCAGTATACAGAAACATCTTTTTTTAGCTTTAGCCGTATTTTATTAGCAAAGTATGAATCACCAAATTTCCAGACCTTTTTTTTTTTTTTTTTTTTTTTCACCAGTTTATTCTTTGAGCCTGCTTTGTCACACTCAGGGTGGCAGGAAGGTTAGAGCAACATTACAGAGCCATACAACAATGCACACACACACACACACACACACACACACACACACACACACATATGCTTTAGGGCAATTCAAACTCTCCATTGAACCCCACATGCATGTTTTTGAAAGACTAGAGAAAACCTGCAGGCAAATTACATATACATTAATGAGAAATAGGGTTTATATATATATATATATATATATATATATATATATATATATATATATATATATATATATATATATATATATATATATATATATATATATATATATATATATAAATTCCCTTCTCACCCTCCACGGGTGGTCTTTCTCAACCTCTGAGCTCGGGTCCTCTACCAGAGGCCTGGGAGCTTGAGGGTTCTGCGTAGTATCTTGGCTGTGCCGAGAACTGCGCATTTCTGGACTGAGATGTCTGATGTTGTTCCTGGGATCTGTTTTAGCCACTGCTCCAGCTATATATATATATATATATATATATATATATATATATATATATATATATATATATATATATATATATATATATATATATATATATATATATGACTGTTATTATCGAACAAATGTGAGTGTTAGACAGAAATAACGCATGTAAACACAAAATGTAGTGTTTAAATAGAGGTGTTTATTATGAAGGAGGGGGGTTCCAAATCTGAACAGATTTGTGTGAAAACATGATTGATTTCTAAACCTAATAACTGGCTGCGCCACACAGAGCAAAAACAACTGCAATCAAGTGTTTGCAATAACTGGCAATGAGTCTTATCCAGCGCTGTGGAGAACGTATAAGCCATCTTGTCTTTGCAGAATTGTTGTACTTCAGCCACATTTCAGGGTTTTAGAGCATGAACCACATTTTTAAGGCCATGACATAGCATCTCAATCCGATTCAGCTCAGGACTCTGACTTGTTTTTTGTTTTTCCTGCTGCAGAATCTAGCGCAGTTTAACTGGAGATCTTCCATTCTCCCAGGTCCTGAGACAGCAAAACAGCCCCAGACCATCACACTAAAACCATCATCTTTTACTGTTTGTATGAAGTTCCTTTTATGAAATTCAGTTACTTTTACAAAAGATGTAATAGACAGACCCCATCCAAAAAGTTAAACTTTTGCCTCATCAGACCATACAGTATGGACCACCAAGGTGTCTTCTGGCTAAATTAAGACAAGCCTTTTGCTCAGCAGTGGTAGGACAGAAAACAGAACAGAAAATGGTTCTGTAATGCCTCCCAAAACAACAAGCTCACATATAATATTTGTATTGAGGGATTGTTATAGTAACTTGGTGAGTCCATTTGGAGTTTTTTTTAAACTTCCCTTACAATCCTCCTTACCACATGAGCAGGATAAATGGGTCCTAATTTAAAAAATATATTTGGTTACATTCATTTAAAAGAACTGTCACCAGTGATTTTGTTAACAGTTATTTCTTGCTGTGGGATTTATTTTTTTCACTGAATAAATAGTTGGATTTTTCTGTATTTTCCGATAAGAATAATCGACTACATGAAAAATTGTAAATATTTCCTGTGAATGCATTACATTAACATAAGTACACAAACAGATTTGCCCTTTAAATCATAATAAAAATGGCAGCAAAAATTCTAAAAAAAAAAAAAAAGAAAAAGAAAAAAGAAAACAAAAAGTAGAAAATGCACATTACAATAGAAAAGAGAAAAAAAAAATCTCTCTCTGTGTGTCTACTTCCATTTGGTTCACCGTCAATGCTCCGAGGATTAAATTAGGAGAGAGGAGTTTCTTCTCTGTTGTGAGGAAGGGAAAGGGTGGGTTGTGTTTCCAAACCCCATCAGTACTACAGACATCATTTAGATGGAGATCTCAGGGGGTCCAGAACAGACAGTATGACCTGAGATGACCTGCGGAGCCCACGCTCAAACAGTCCAACATCTTTGCACAGGTCAAACATAGCTCTCCAGGGTGTGATTAAAAAAAGTTAGAGGTGTGATTTTGCTAGAAACTACACCACTTTGAGCACCTTCACAGAAACTGCCTTATGTTCATGGGTATTGACAACATTTTCTTTCTCATCTGCAAGATCATCACAATTCTGACATACTGGTAATAAAACCCATTATTCTATTCCACAGTTTAAGAATTGTTGAGTTCTTGTACACTTACCTTCCCTGATGTCATGTAATGTTCAGTTACACAGTTTAAAATTAAAAACTGTATACAGCAAAACTTTAAAATTCATTACTATGCTAACGGATCATACAGGTTATAGTACCTCCATCACACTATTGCATTCCTTTTGTTGTAATGGCAGTAGAAAACATGATGGCATAATAAAATACTTCTCATGGTTTGCCTTACTGTACATTTCATGTGTACACAATTTGATCACCAGCTAAGCACAGCACCACAGGTGCGTCACAGCAGCCTCACATCATGCATATTGCTTATGTGCGTCACTGCTATAGAACTGATGTAGCTGGAGCTCAAACATAACCGTAATAACGCCACAAAAATCGTATTAATTAATCTCATTGTCCACATGTTTCACTAACCTCAGTATGCTGGAAGCTTGAAACTGAATCTAACAGGAAAACACACTTTCTGATAAATTTGACTAATAATTTTGAAAGCAACTGGAGGCTCTCAGAGAGCACTGACATTTCATTCCCAGCTGTTTAGTTGATCTTCAAATTTAAATAAAATAAAACAAGACATTGACTTCACCCCAAAACCAATATACGCCGTCTTCACTTGATTGAACACAGTGAATCCCAAGCCCTTGATGCTAATACACATAGACAATTCAAAACAGGGGTGCAAGATCAAAAGCAACACATAGACTTATGTGACAAGTGTTTTTTTCTGCTCTCCCTAGTACGAAACAGCACCTTTATTGTGTGCAGAGAAATCTTTTGTCTTCCTAACACTGACAGGCTTTTATTAACAGTTCTTGGTTAGTTTGACCCGTAACAAATTAGCTCTCCATTTCACTCCGCTTTTTTTGTAAATTTCTACTTTTATTTTGTACCTTAAGCAAATCCTATCAAATCAATGTATCTTGTACATTTATTGTAATTTTTTTTCCTATTTTTGTTTTGCATAAATAAGGAAATAAAAAGGCTTAAATCTAGCATTTGGTAAATTTTTCATCATATATATTTTTGATAAAACTAAAATAACCCTTAGCAAACACCTACTGACAGATATTATTTACTGAAACAAATCATGAGGGGATGATGAAAAATTACTTTAAATTGTTGATCATCAGTGGTGGTGTGAAACATAGTCCTGGAATGTATTATTTGAATCAAAGTCAATTTGAAACATCCCTTGTTAGATGGCTTCCTTTTGTATCCAGTGGTGCTAAATGAACAAAACTGTAGCGGTATAAAATGGGGAGGGATCAAAATGATTAGCACCCTTTATTAGAAAGTGTTGCTTACTCTTTTGCCCAAGATTTATAGCCCAAAGTTTCCTAAACATTAAAACAAACTGAACTTTTGGAATATATGTATTATCATTAAGGCGCAGTTAGGATTGGTCACAAGATAATATAGAGAAACAATATCTTGTCGTTATAAAAATCCACATATTTCTTTCTTCTGCTTAGATACTAAGCAGAAGATATACTAAATTAGATATACTAATTTAGTATATCTTTTATGGAGGCCATATAAGATTACTGCATCTTAACTGTGTGAAGAACATTTTGCGCTTTCCTTATACACTTTGTATGCATACCTCTATTTAAGCAGTCAATATACCATGGTTACTGAACAGAAAAATAAATAGTCATCTTAATAAACTTCCTGTTAGTTCATTTAATCTGTTACACATGATGACATTAAGTTCTAGATAAATTCACCAGGCTTGGCTCATCCACTCTTTGCACTAGTTAAAAGCATGGCTCTGCTGAACTGACTTATAAAGGTCAATTTAGCATTGATGGACATTCTTAATTAGCCTGGAAAGAAAAAAAAAATCTGCATGAGGTCTGCTATAGCTGATAATCTGACCTGAGATTTAAAGGTGTGTTACAGCTGAGAGAAATGAGAATTTCACATTTGTGTCTGATGAATCTGGTATTGCAACTCTTTCTACATTAAAAAAAAAAAAAAAAAAAAAAAAAAAAAAAAAAAAAAAAATGTTTAAAAATAACAACAACTGAGTTTTCAGAATTCATGTAATTGTACATTAGAAAACATATAATCTGGTGCCATGTGCTTACAGTCTCATCAAACATGTAAGCACTGTTCAGAATTATTTAAGTGATGTTCTGTCAATAGATTATAAGAAGTTAATATTTTAGTTGCTGTACATAGCTCTCTTGCCATTTGCATTTAGTAGAAATCCAGATTAGTAGGTCTCAGAAAATGAAGCTAAAAACCAATCTGAGAGGAACCATGAGCAAAATGGATCGCAATCTTCTTAAAACAACTCTAATCTCCAAAATGTTAAACTGGTTTAAGCAAATGCAATTTCATAAACGTTTAAACTGTGTAACATTCACACTAGGTTATGGTTATTAACACAGAAACCAATAAATGGCATGGAAAATGGTGGTACACCATCAAATATCGTCCTGCTTTAAACGTGCTTACAATGAAACATATAAAGCATTTCCATCCAGAGTAGGTAGGTGATATTAAAAAGTAATATATTAGTTTAGGTGAATGTTAATTTACTGATTTAACTCAGCCTTACTTTTGATGCAGGCAGGTATGTTTTAATGGGACTGTGTTGTACCATTCATAGTATGATGTAACACATTCAATTCAAAATGTCATTTGGGGTATACTGCCTCCCACCTGTCATGTAACTTGTAAATATTCATAGACAGAGCACTGTGTCTCAACTGTAGAGTAGGTACACCATATATGAAGACCATAGGTCTTGACCCAGCTCACTTGGGTTCCAACTCCATGCTATTCACTGCATGTTGAAGCCACAATCCTCTCATTAAGTGTGAGAACCAGAAACCTTTGTTTACCTAAAGTGGCCAGGGCACTCCAGGCTTCATGAGAAATTCCTGGGAAGACCATCCTGCTGTACCTGCTTTAAATACCAATCACACAAAAGTTGTCAAACACCACATAGAAAGAAGGTTCTGTTCACATGATGTGTGGAAAACGAGCTAAAAGACTTCTGAAATCAGCATGGTGAAAACAAATTACTTGGCTCTTGTGGTCAAACTACATGACTTGAAACCACAAAATGCAAAGGTGGTGGCATTTTAAAGGTTTATAAAATAGTGTTTGTATAAACTGCTCTAAAGTTTTTTTTCAGATCTGAGTTTGTTTAAGATGCTAGAAGTCTACTTTGGTCTTGGCTCCTCACTGACTTCAGCCTCTAAGACTGCCTAGCCTGGATTTCTATTAAACAAAGGTGCTATAAGAACTATCTACTGTAGGTAAGATATGAACTGCTTCCAACCCTTAGCAGAATCTCACTTAATCAATTCTAAACTATTCATTTAACAACAATTCCAGGCTTTGCTGCTGCTCCATGCATCTTTGAGGGTTAAATCTGGCTGGTGCTCTCTCTTGGCCTCAATTCATTTGAAATCTGCTCATTGCATTTCTGATGCATTTTGTGTTTGTACTCTTTCAACTGGCCCTGGCATAAATATGATTACTTTGAGTGCAGTGTGTTTGTTGTGAGGTTTATGTAGAGTCTAGCTATGAATGTCATGGTATCTACACAACTTACAGATATTTTGGAGTGGCTTAAATCACAAATTTACTTTTAAAGCCAAAATAATATATTTTAAAGTTTGAATAGCACTTGAATCCCATCGAAATGCTTTCATTTTTCAACCTAAACAAGCAATAGTTAATAAAAATGGCAACTGAATGTTTTTCTTTTTTGTTTTTTTGCAGATGACTTGAAACGACTGGAAGCAGATATAATCTAGCATTGCATTTTGTTTTCCATCTCCTTGTAGGCAGATTTAATTTTTAATAGAACATCTGCTGATCTAAAAAGGAGGTTTGGGCAGCTGTTGATACACCCGTAGCTGTCAGTCATGTTTTATGTGTCCTCACTCTTTATTTCCCTGAGGTGCATAGACAAGATATAAAGAAAGAGAGTTAATCAAGAGTAGTTTTGAAATTAAGAGAAAGTGAAAGTTACGGGATTGGATCTTGAATCCATTTGGTTTACTTTATGCCTGAGATGAAGGCTCCAAATAGGCTCTGTTGTTTCTCAGATTTACTGATTAAGACAGTCATGGCATATGATACTACAATAAAGCAGTGTTTTTACACTGCATTTTCTTGTTCATGTGCATTTTTACTTCATCCAGAGGAAAACACTGAGCAGCAAAATCACTGATTAGTTTGATAGAAATAAAAATCATCCATTGTTCTGGATTTTAAGATTAAATGCAAATAACTTGTGATGTTTCTTCCCTTATGAATAATTCTGAGAGCTTCCTTTCAGAGTCCAGCTATTCGTTTTGAAGGGTATCCACATGGATCCAGAGTGTGACCTCATTGTATGATTACACATTTAACTCTGATATTGATGTAATCCACAAAAAAGTATAACCCCATAGGAACCCACCTGTGGATATGCATTTTAAAGCTTTAGCTCTGCAAGCTGTGTCCTCCTATCTTGGTTCCTGCAGCTTTTTCCATCACACAGAAGCAATTTAGTATATTTCTCGTGATGGGGTGCTCATCTGCACTCCCCCTGCATTTGGGCAGCTGACCCTCCAGCCAAGGTGCCCCCTCTGGCAGGTCTGAATGTTTTATTCATAGATGTGGAGCTCAGTAAACTACTGAACCGCTAACGAAAAACAAATGTTTCTGTCACCTGAAGAGAACTACTTTTCCTGTTTAAGTAAAACAACTTACATATCCGTTTTGGTGATGTTGTGATCCTGATACCCTTTCAGCAACCAAGGAGTGAGAATTTATTTCATTTGTTGTAAATCAGATGTTCATGTGCTAGTTCAACCCGTTTAACTAAATTATGTCCTTATATCAGGAATGTTGTCAGCAAACTATTTTTGCACCTCTGACTTCTCTCCTAAAATAGTTAGGCTTTTCTGAATAAACAATGATAATAATGAAAATAAACTGATACATGATATAATTAATTATCGTATTTCTGTAATCCTTTGCATTAAAATGTGTGTTTGTAATTACATCAGTTCTACTTGGTGCCCATAAATTGATTAAAAAACTAAAGTTGCAAGGAATGTGTTAGGTTAGTATAGCTTATCATAAGAATTCATAACAAGGATACTTAGCTGTTGAGTATTGAATACCCAATTTAAATGATCTTGTTTCTATTCTGACTTTTGTCTAAATTAAATACAAGCATAAATAAAGTAGCATACTGCTCCTTGTAGATTGACTTGTGATTAAAAAGACAGGGTTTAAAGCCTAATCGTGTGTTCAGTTTGAACTCAGAAGTTAAATTTTCAGAGCCAAAGTATTTTCAGTCCAAAAATACTTTGAAAGTCAGAGTTTGGTGAGCCACCCCAACTTCAGTATTCAGGATTTCTGGATTTCTAAGTTTTCTTAGAACTGTACCTCGATAAGATAAGTTATTCACAAAGCACCTTATACCTGGCTCACATGGCAAGATTTTAAAGATGTCAGTTGATTTTCAAAACCTGAGAGACCATACACATGGCAATAAAAAAATCATAGGTATAACAGGTTTGGTTCTGCAGTGTGTGGTGTCGAGCTACAAGGCAGGAGCAACAGATCACACGTAAACCGATTTCACTCACCAACATTCAGATGTCAGACAGGAAATCTCACAAAACTTCTCGAGACCAAACGTGAGATCAGACTAAACAAACATGGCCGACTGGGGAGAAGCAATAGCAATAGTTTGTGGAGTACATTTAAAAGAAAAAAAAAACAATACAAAGACGTTTCCAACATCCACAAGACTGGTCTACCATGACAGTTGTTTTGTCTTCTGTTGATTTTGGATTCCCCTCCGTGTTTCCCTCACCTCACTATCTGATTGGCTGCTCATCACGTTCAACAGGCTGCGTTCTCATTTGTACTCAGGGAACACCACACATGCTGTAATATCAGGCCAAGACAATCCAACATGTTGAATAGCCCCAATTTTAGATCGAAGTGGTCCCGGCGTTCTTCCAAGCAGACCAGATCACTCTTAACACACCATACACAATAGGAATGTCTCTTCAGATTATCTTAAGAGACTCCCCGATAACTGGGGCATCCTGAAATTGTCAGAAGGGGGAGATTGGAATAAAAATGCGAACTAGGCATTAGGCCTTAAGAGAGCTGCTAATGTGGCAAAACGTTAGGAGTAGTGGGGAGGATTTTTAGTGAGCCTAAGAGTGTCTTAAGCAGTGAAGATTCTGGAATGGTCAACAGAAAGGAGTGACATTCTCTGCAAAATGGATAGAGCTGTGCCAACAGGAGGCAGGGGCAGTCCTAGCCTAGACAAACGGCATTCAACTCCCCCCCCCACCCACCCACACACACACACACACACACATTTAAGATTCCACTGAAAATTCCTTTTAGTACCTCTTGTGAATAACGTGGTAGTGTGATGCGGCACAGGTTTAAGGGGTGTTTAACAAAAGCAGAGAATGAAATAGATGTGCTCACTTATACACAGTGTCAGAAGTGTAAAGAAATACATGTAATCTATATGATATTGGTCAATATTGGCTATCGACCCAAATTTTGCTATCAGTGCATCTCTGTTTAATAGGCTATAAACCACTCTTGAGAAGCAACCTAATGCAACAGAGTAATTACAGCAGGCTAACACAACTTTTCGAACTAATGTGAAGTGTTTAAGTACTGTTATACTGATACAGCAAATGGCAAAAAACTAAGAGAAAAACAAACAGGCCAACATATAATTCCAACTTGTGAAGTATTCAGGATAGGAGACCATGCAACACCTCTTCTAGTTAATGGAAGCTACATCATAGGAGCACTGCACAAAAAATTGAATTTCTGCAGTTAGTATTGGGAGCTCTGGGAGAAGGCAGAAGAGCTTGATTTTTTCACAGATTATCTGTCTGATATTATACTGTCACGACATAATGATAATTTTTAACAAATATGTAAAAAAGATGTTTTTCATAAAAGTCACATACTGCAGCTTTAACTCAATATATTGCACTCTCTAGTGCAATATATTTTTGACATTTCCTAGTCAGTCTTGGCAGATGGTCACTTGTACTGAGCCAGGTTAGCTAGGATTAATTGGAATGTATGTATGACTGATTTGAAATTATTTTTATGTAAAGTGCCTCTTGACAACTTTTGTTGAGAATTGGCGCTATAGAAATAAACTGAACTGACATTAATTGAATTCAAAAATCAATACTAAAAGTCTTCAGATTAAAGATTTGTAAACCTAGTCTCATATTTCTTATATACTGTATGCAGATGGTAATTCACTTTTATTTGATCTTCTGCGAGGTTCTCTCACAATGCATTTAAAACCAAGATGGCTGGTGCAGATGAGAATGAATGTCTGAATTGTCAAACCTAGCCCTTTCAAGGCAATCAGCACATCTGAACCAGTGGCACTTTTGATCACAAAATGTCTTCTCTCTCATGAAAAATGCAAGAATATCCCTCATGATCAATAAAAGCTTGCATGACTGGATCCCAGGTGATCAGACAGAGTACATAGCACACCTACCTTATGACAGATACGTATTGTTGAATGAGTGAAATTGACATCAATGTTCAGTAATCACAAAGCTCCCTGTCTTCTCTCCTTGATGATTCAGAGTGAATCAGACACAGTCTTTGATCAGTCTCTGGCGCTGCACCCAGGGACCAAGAAAAAGAGACCGGCAGTACAGAGGATAGGGTAGACACAGCCATGTATTTACCCTTGCATTTCAATTTCCCTATTGATTATTCACGTCCAGTCACTGTATAACAGCTTGGCAGAAGCCAAGTGCAAAGCCAAAGCCTTTATTACTGAAGATCTGTGTGAACATTATAGCTTTTGCTGCATGAAACAAATGCTTGAAGCAATTATAATGATTATAATTATCTGCTGGGAGACATGCTCAACGCAAATTGGCTCTATGTCCATAATTAAGAGATGCACCCCAATTTTAAGGGAGATGAGCAAAGTTTTCATGGTGCTTTTTAAAATAAAAAGTCTGAGTAGTATTGCGTTGAATTTTAATATCCATCCTGTGGGGGATAATTTGACCCCCCTCTCTCAAAAGGGTCCACATTTGAATATGATCACCATTTACAGTCACTAATTATACGCTGGAAAAGGTAAAAGAAAAACGTTCGCTGCCTAATTTGCATCACTATGCTCTTAATGGTCAAACAACACAAGAAATGGACTGTCCGAGTCAGGCTAGGAGTCCATCCTGCCTGGTGGGGTTATTTTTTCTGTTTTTTTTTTTTGTTTTGTTTTGTTTTTTTGCTAAAAATTTCTAACTCTGTCACTGGAACTCACCTCAGATTGTGTGTGGCAGTGTGTAACAGTATAATTTCCTCTCCATGGCAAGGCAAGAGAAAGCAGTTGCATTAGAGCAACCCATTTAGACCATCCCCAATAGCACCCCTCTAGTAACACTAGCACCTCCAGCCAGTCCAGGTGTGAGTTTATGTATACATTAAATTTTATATTAATTTTGATTTTTATTGCCTTCCACTGCTTTCAGAGGAGTGCTGCTGCACAGAATGAGGTTAGCCAGAACACCACCAAAAGGGGTGGCTACAATAAAAAGAAATGACAGTGGAGCCACACACCAGATGCTGTCATAGCAGGAAATTATTTGATTACATCTGACATCCCTTCCTCTCAAGCCGAAACACCTTTGACAAACTTTTCTTTCTATTACACCTGATGGAAACTTTGGAGAAGACTGATCAAAGCATTTCAGTGTTTTGGCAGGCAAATGTGTTCGCTCAGTGCACACACACACAACCAGGCCACTATTAGTGTTCAGGATGCATCCTTTTATGCTTCAAGTGTTTGCGCACTCATAAAATGCAGATAGCACAGTCACATTGTTGATTGGAGTTTTCAATTGCTTTCAGCTCAGTCCAGAGTAGGCTTCTCTGTTCCAACCACAAAGAAATGCAGTCTCCATCTCTCATAGAAAATTGGGTTTATAACTATCTGTCAACCCTGTATGCGCAACACTGCACCTGCTCCTGCTCACCCCAAGGCATTTACTTCCTGTTCCTCTTTAGCTTTTCCACTGCAGTCTCATTTCTCTGCCCAAAAATCAATTGCTCATTATGTATTCCCACACTGAATGCCACATATCACATCTCTGTAGCTAACAAATAAATCCCTGACTGTTTGTTGTTCATGCGCCTGGCTGTGTTCTTTCCTTTTCTTGACAGTCGTTCAACCGATCAACTTGAGATTTAGTCTGTGTAGTGGCGGGGATCAAAGTTAATTGGATTGCAGAGTTTAAGGAGGTTTACATAATTTGGCTGAAAGTTGTTTATTGCTTTAAAATCAATGCTGCTAGATTGGATTAGCTGTAATGATGCTGTACACCGTTGCTAGTGTATTATTTCGTTGCAACTTGTTTGTTCAGTGTAAACAGGTGTACATTGTTTGGGGCCACAGATGTTGCATTAACCACTGCATCCTAGTGCTCCTTTAAATATAACATTTTCTTACAATTTTTACAGGATGTTCTTCTTCTTTTATCATGCACACAGTGCAAGAACACCTGCCCTTTACTCTAGAGCTGCTTGTCCACTCATCTTTACCTTGCCTCCCCCAAGGGTAAGCCTTAGCAGCATTCTAATTTAAACTTCCCAACATTTTAATTCTTATAAACTTTATATTAAATTAACCTCATATGGATGGAGCAAGAACTTGTTTTGGGCACAAAAAAAAAACCTGAGGGCCTTTTTGAGGTTGTTGATTAATTTAAATCAAACATAAAACAACATAAAAGAAAAATTAATTGTTGATCATTGAATAAAGGTGTCTATAACACCTCCCACAGCTGCGATGCCAGTTAAGCTTGTACCAGTAGAATTTGGTTATTACTGTAAAGAATTGACAGAGATATCATTATGGAGCTTAAGGTTTAATTTCTTGTTGCAGCAGCGAAGCCTGCTGCGAGACTGATTTTCCAAGGTAGTTTAGAGCCCTGGAGGGTATAATGATCACAGTGGTATAATGATGATGCACTGCATCCTGAGACATACTGAAGGACACATAGATCCAACAGGCTTTTGTGACCTCACACTTTGTGTACTGACATTTTCCAGACTGCCAGAATCTTTTTCGTTACACTTCACAGTGTAGAATTTGAAGTGCTTAAATTCTAAGCAGATTTGTGCTTTTATTTGTTTGTTTTATTATTCAAGGTCTCATATCTCAGTGATCCTAAAATTATATTTGTTGGAGTGTTGTTGAGCCATTGCTCTTGCTGTTGGTCTCAGAAACAGTATCACACAACAACAACAACAAAAAAATTTGAGGTCTATTCATTTCAGCCTCCCAAGCAAATTTTCATTGTTGCAAGATTCTTCTGCATGGTACAAGTAGGGCAAAGAATAAAAACAATATCATGGTAGAGTCTGAAGGTGTATTCATTTTGATAGGCATATTTACAACTAAATATTTGTTGTAAAAGTGACATCAAATTAAAAATGCCACCTAAAAATTACAGTTACAAGGAGAAGTTCTGTAGTTTAGATTTTGTATGCAGTGGACCCCCACCTAATCACGGTTCAGTATTTGCGGATTTTTCTGAGGAATATAATACCAAATTATTATTATTATTATTATTATTATTATTATTATTATTATTATTATTATTATTATTATCATCATCATCATCATCATCATCATCATCATCATCATGTTATAATTTGCCTGATCGTAAATTTTTTTGTATAGCACATCTAAAATATTTAAAAAAAAAATGTAACTTGGGAAGCTGAAATATCTTGATTTTCTGATATTTTAAATATACTTCCCAAATTTAACAGATAAATGAGAAGATTATGCAAAGTTGTCAAAACAAGTGAAACTGTTTTGGCTTAATTAGACTTCACATATTTCTAAAGGCACCACAGCTATATATACACAGACAATATTTTTCAAAATTATTACACTGTGTAGGTGTTTGGGGTCAAGCCAACCATATTGCAGATATTCAGGCACTAAAATACTGGAATAAAAAAGCAGCCGAATGACTCCTTTCTTTATATTAAAAGAATATAATATACTAAACTTTAACAACTTTGCAAATGTTTCTGTTATCAAACTTGCTGTGAAAGGTTATTTTGTCAGCTCATAAACAGACCCAGTGGACTTAGGACAAGGGCTACACAAGGCAAAACAAAATATATATTCATTTGCACAGCTAGATTTGGTCAATTCATTTTTGTAGAACAAGCAACACATCAGTGGAACATTTTATTCCATTACTGAATTCAAGGTTTTCAAAAGACATTGGTTAAAACATCAACAAGCTCGTGAGCATTAGGTTTTGGTTGTACGAATTAGTCTGGTATTCATCGTTATTCAAATTTTTTATTTTATATTTTCATTTATTTAAATTTCATTTGCATTTGTATTGTTTTATCCAGGTTTTCTCTATATGTTTGGATCATTGAAGCCGAGCCAGGGATGAAGGTTGCAAATTACCTTTAGCCAGAATCCTGTATGCATGTCAGCCTCTTTATATTTTACATATGAAGAAATGTCTTCTACATTTCTCACTGTTAAGTAAGCAAATAAAACAAAAGCACAAAAAAATAAACAAAAGATGGTGACTAAAATATTTTACGAAACAGGATGGTTAAGGATTGCTCACTGTCGCCGATTTCTTTAACATGAACATGTGTTTTTAGTGTTACCAGTTGCTGATCTGCTATAGAAATAACCTTATGTCAGGCTTATTTTATGCTTTAAAAAGAACTAAAAACTAATCATACACAACATATAACATATATAGCATATAGCAGTGTATACATTTTTCTTAAAAACCCCCAAACTGTATTTTTTTAAACTGAGGATGCTTTCATTAAAAAAGCAAAGGTATTTCCTGTTTGGTATTAAGCAACATGACATCTTCAAGTATTTTTGAAGTATTTGAACAGATCATTGATCTGTAGAATGTGACAAATAAGTGTTTAGACGGGTTGTCTGACTAACTCAAAAAGAATAATCTTGCTTTCATCAGTTCTCAAGATACTACATCATTTATCCTTCAACTACTCAATCCTTGGCAAAATGAAACCTCTTCTGCAAGGCTCATTATGTATTGTGTGATTGAAGCTTGGCCAAAATGCAGACAAAAGTTCAGAAGGATCATGGTACAATTCTAAAACAGTGCAAAAAAAGATGTCATCATTCACAACTTCTCCTTCTGTTCGCTGATTGGCCCAGCTGGAATTCTACCAGAGGAATCAAGTCAATGGGAGAAAGCCCAGACTGAGCTGTGAAATGAGGTTAGAATTAAGTGAAATTGCATAGAATGGCAAAAGCCAGGTTATCATCATCATTGCAAAGTTCAGCAATAATATGTGGAACTTTATATTTTCCAAATGTTACCCTTTTCTGCCGCATGGTGGTAAAATGGATTCAACTTAATCCTGTGGTGGACACTTCATACACCTAATATTCCAAAATCATTTCTTGTTGCCAATTAAAATGACAGCTGTTGATTCCTGAATAAGGTATTCATTTGTATAAGTATCACATTTATGTATAGTCTTTGCCTCTTTTGCAACTATTTTCTGTTTGTGTATGACATTAAATATCTGATGTAGTTCAGTTCTTTATACGCAGTAGTGTTACCAGTTGCTGATCTGCTATAGATATAATCTTGTGTCAGGCTTATTTTATGCCTTAAAAAGAACTAAAAACTAATCATACACAACATATAACATATATAGCATATAGCAGATGTTCAATCTGATTCAAGTCAAAGGTTTTACTAAATTAACAAATTACAGAATTAACTTTAAGTTCCTGACTCATTAATTAAATTTAACATATCTTATGTCACAGAGGAGGAATTTTGATCCTCTCTTTTGTGTAGAATTAATATACAGTGCATCCGAAAAGTATTTATAGTGCTAGACTTTTTTTTACATTTTGTTACAGCCTTGTTCCAAATTGTATTAAATGAATCTCTTTCCTCAAAATTCTACATACAAATACCCCATTATGATGATGTGGAATTTGAATTTTTTTTTCAACATTTTTGCAAATTTATTAAAAATAGAAAACCAAGAAATCACATTTACACAAGTATTCACAGCCTTTGCTTAACACTTTGTTGATCTACCTTTGGCAGCGATTACAGCCCCAAGTCTTTTTGAATAATGATGCCACACGCTTAGCACACCTATCATTACACGGTTTCACCCATTCTTCTTTACAGCACTTTTCAAGCTTCATCAGGTTGGATGAGAGATGTCTGTGCAGCCATTTTCAGATCTCTCAAGAGATGTTCAATCTGATTCAAGTCTGGACTCTGGCTTGGCCACTCCATCACATTCACAGAGTGGTTCTGAAGCCACTCCTTTGAGAACTTGTGCTTTTGGTCTTTGCCCTGTTGAAAAATGAACCGTCGTACCAGTCTGAGGTCAAGAGTGCTGTGGAACAGGTTTTCATCCAGGATGTTTCTGTACATTGCTGCATTCTAAAAGTTGACTTTGTTGAGCTATATCATGTTAGAATATTATTCCCTCATCAAAAAAAATCTCTGGAGTATTGCTTTGATTCTTTCATGCATGTTTGAGAAATCCTTGAAACTCCCCTGACAGCTATTTCGGGGGTGCCTAAATAGCACCTATTTACACAAAGCTCTTCTTTGGAGTTGCAGTCCGAAGCCAAGCTTCCGTCCCACAGAGCACCTCTGCCAAACACCTTCCCCACACAGCTCCATCAGACTAGTGGCAGCACCAGTCAACAAACACCTGGTGGGACTGCGGGTTGGCTGAGCTTAAAATACAAAGTACTTCTTGGCCCAGCGCTCCCAAGAATGCTTGTAAACGGCATAATGGACAAACATAGTTGTGATGATGTGCTGAAGGCGGAGTGTGGGAAAGAGTAGGAGTTTCTTAAAGAGACAGAGGCCCATTTCAAGGCGTCAAATTGTGAAGTGAAATTTATTTTAAGTTATGTTTGATATATACAGCATTTTATAACAACTGAAGGTAACATGGTTACTTGATTGTGCTATAAAATGCCACTATGTGCCTGGAAAATACATAATGACCCCTTCAAGCCTGTCTCATGCACTATAGCTCTCCTCTTCTCAGGGCAGAAGCATGTGTGACTGTGTGTTTCGTGCCATGCTCCTCAGGCTTCCTTGACACACATAAAAACAGCTGCAAGGAGAACTCAATCCACAAATCACTTGGTAAATGTGCGCAGCACAAGTGGGAAGAAGACAATAAGAAGTTATGATTTACAATGCAGCATACCTGCTGCTTGGAGTTAAACATTCATTGACCAACAACTGCTGCTAACATTTCAGGAGGAGTCTATGACCTGCCACACAGCTCCGGGCTGCACACTGAACTCCAAACAAAACCAGGTCACCCCAGATGTATAAGTGGTGAATACTGGCAGCAAAGTGCTCCATTTTCAGCAGAGGCCAACTGAAATACTGAACCAACAACAATCACTCAACAATTACTCAAGGTTCTCATAAGAGAAAAAATAAGTCACGATACATTCTCAAGAACATTCAAGGATAAGTTATTGTGATGTGATCATTTCACTTTGTGAAATGAATAACTAAAGGCGCATACACTGAGGTACTTCTAACATCACCTACTATATGGAAATGTATTGCTTAAAATGAATCCTTTTTTAACAAATCTTCATATGCTATAGAAAAAAATGTGCAATATGTAAATCAAAGGGCCACAAAAGGAAATCCAAGGTATACGTTTCAGATTGGAAAAATTGATGACAGAAATGGATACAATTTTTAAATTGTTAAGAGGTCAAGCAAGGTAAAAGATGAAACTGAGGAGTGGGTGGGTCATTGGGGGCTGTTACTCTGGTGCAGGCAGCTTAGGAGGTGTGTGAATCCATGGGATATTGGATGTCCTGACCTGGCCAGTGGAGGGCGTGAGGATGGATTGGCCACTGCGGACCATTGGAGAAAGCTTGAACAAGGGAGAATGAGAGATGGGATGATGAAGGTGTGGAGAAAAGGAAAAGAGTAAGGAGAATATCAATGGCCAGACAGAGACACGTATGGATTTCTCTTCTGTCTCTTCAGAGCCCAACTTTACTGCAGCGCAAGAGTGGATCGAATTGGGAGAGAGAGAAAAAGTGCCTGCTGAGCCTCTCCAGAGAAATCAACACTTATGCATGAAAAGCTTCTTTGACTGTTAACTTTGTTTCCCTGCTCATTGTTCAATAGAATGCACTTACATTTTCCATGTCCCCATGTTTACAAGTTGACACAATAAAAGCAACATAAGGTGTTGACATAAAATAATGAATACAACATAAATGATAAAAAGTCCATGCCTCAGAGTTGACTAATATTAAAAAAATGTAATATATGAATAAATGTGGTTATTACAAAATCCTGCCTTGTGAGTATTTGCATAATTTCAATTACAGAACAATGATACACTTCCTTCCTGATGTGATTTGTGCTGACTTTTAATACCATCAGCATAAACAGAGAAATATCACATTGATTCTCAGGCCGAGTCTGTCAATATCTACATCTACATTCATATATTGTGAAAATCTTGTAATACAGAGAGACAACTAGAGGTTATGTGCTTTGAAAGTTATAGAAACAGAAAACTGTTAATTCCTAACTTCTTTCAGACTACCTTTGGTGTCAATAAAATATAACACACAATACTAGGATAAGTTGCAGAACAGGTTGTGCAAACTGTGGGAACCTGTATACTTGCAATAACCAGTAAATAGAAAGCCAAGTTTTCTCTATTTAAAGGGCTTATATCATTATTTACAACTTTTCTTATTCAGTTGTTTTTAGGCTAGTAGCTCACAATAACTATATTCACTTCTAAGTCCAAAATCAAGAAATACATGAAGAAATGCACAAAAAAAAGCAACTAAGAAGGCAGCCAAAGACGGAGTGATGATGTTACATATATAACATCATACAGGGACATCCAAGCATAAAACAATTGTCACTGAAGAACAAAGTTTTGTGGGTAAATCTCAAGCTCCAATAAGACATCATGATGTGAAGATTTTTATCCACATTTGTCCAGTGAGAAAGAGGCAGTCAGGGGAAATATTCTCTGAAAACAGTATTGTAAAGAGACCTAACAGACCAGCTCCCCACCCCAGGGATTTAAAGCTCTATGTCAAGGCCAGTATGCCTATAACTCCCCATGGTGGTAAATGAAAGTTTCTGATGAAACTGCAACTAAAAAGTAAACAAGTCTTGGGGTATTCAGGTTGACATTAAAAGGGACCTATTATGTAAAATTTACATTTTGCATGTCTTAGTTCTTCCATTTGGGTCTAAACTATTTCTAAAAACACTCTAAGTGTTTAAAGAAACCTACCCAGCTGTTTTTAACAATAAGTTCATGTTTTTTGGTATCTGAAACGACCTGCTTCAAAAACATTCTGAATGTAACGTCATACTGTACTGTTACCTAGCAACCCCAGCGAGCTCGGCCTCTCAGCTAGCAACCCAAGCAGAGTTCCAGCACAATTGGTCAGCTGGTTTTACCGCTGTATGCTATACAATGGCTGCTGGAAAAGACAGGTGTTTTGTTGTTGACTTACCATTCAGAAATGACTTGCTGCGTTCTTGTTGGTTGTGAAGAAGGTTCTTCTTCTGCTTTTCAAAGATAAACAGTTGTATAATTGCACATCTGTTTGCAGCTATTTTCATATGCGAGTGTAAGCGTTGAGTTGGGAGGCGTGGCCAGCAGCAGCTTATTTGGATTTAATGTGACAAGAGGCCCTAAAACTGCTCATTCTGAAAGGAGCTCAAAATAAGTAGAACTGACCAGACTGAAATATCATTATGTAATTATGATTTTTTTTTTTTTTAAAATGTAATGAAAATGTTTTCTATAGCTCATAGACCTATCCTAACCTGTTCAATGCAGCATAATGGAAAAAAATCCAGGAAATCACATTGTAGGATTTTTAAAGAATGTTTTTGTAAATTATGGTGGAAAATAAGTATTTGGTCACCCACAAACAAGCAAGATTTCTGGCTCTCACAGACCTGTCACTTCTTTAAGAAGCTATTCTGTCCTCCACTCATTACCTGTATTAATGGCACCTGTTTGCCTTTGTTATCTGTATAAAAGACACCTGTCCACAGCCTCAAACAGTCAGACTCCAAACTCAACCATGGCCAAGACCAAAGAGCTGTTGAAGGACACTAGGAAGAAAACTGTAGACCTGCACCAGGCTGGGAAGAGTGACTCTACAACAGGCAAGCAGATTGGTGTGAATAAACCAACTGTGGGAGCAATTGTAAGAAAATGAAAGACATACAAGGCCATTGAAAATCTCCCTCAATCTGGGGTCCAACACAAGATCTCATCCCATGGGGTCAAAATGATCATGAGAACTGTGAGTAAAAATCCCAGAACTACATGGAGGGAGCTGATGAATGACCTGCAGAGAGCTGGGACCAAAGTAACAAAGACTACCATCAGTAACACACTATGCCCAAAGGGACTCAAACCCTGCAGTGCTAGGGGTGTCCCCCTGTTTAAGCCAGTACATGTCCAGGCCAGTCTGAAGCTTGCCAGAAAGCATATGGATGATCTAGAAGAGGACAGGGAGAATATCATGTGGTCAGATGAAACCAAAATAGAACTTTTTGGTAAAAACTCAACTCGTTGTGTTTGGAGGAAGAAGAATTCTGAGTTGCATCCTAAGAACACCATACCTACTGTGAAGCATGGGGGTGGAAACATCATGCTTTGGGGCTGTTTTTCTGCAAAGGGGATAGGACGACTGATCCATGTTAAGGGAAGATTTATTGGACTCATGTATCGTGAGATTTTACGCCAAAACCTCCTTCCATCAGTGAGAGAATTGAAGATGGGACATGGCTGGGTCTTCCAGCATGACAATGATCCCAAATACACCACTCAGGCAACGAAGGAGTGGCTCCATAAAAAAATATTTCAAAGGTCCTGGAGTGGCCTAGCTAGTCTCCAGATCTCAACCCCATAGAAAATTTGAAAGTCCATGTTGCCCAGCAACAGCCCCAACATCACTGCTCTAGAGGAGATCTGTTTTGTTTTGCCAACAAAGTTATGTTACAAAGTATTGAGTTGAACTATTGTTATTGACCAAATACTTATTTTCCACTATAATTTACAAAATAATTCTTTAAAAATCCTACTATGTGGTTTCCTGGATTTTTTTTTTTTTTTTTTTTTCATTTTGCCTCTCATAGTTGAAGTGTACCTATGATAAGAATTATAAGAATGATAGGCTCTTACATACATTATATCATCTATATGTAAGTACATATCTATTTTAGAGGGCATGGCTCCAAGAGTATTTTGAGTCAGAAAGATGTTTTTTTAAAAATCTTGACAGTTTTGAAGAACAAAAAAGATGATTTGCTAATTTTTACTAAAGTTTTAACATTTTAAGGCTTTCAGGCTCTAATATGTGATAGTTTCCCTTTAAAGTTCAGAGAATACACCCATTAAGTTATTTTATTAATATTTCAGCTGATAGTTATCAGGTAAATTGCACTTCTCAAAACCGAACAGTCATGCCATAAAGTAGACTCATCCCACAGAGATCTATAAAAAAATGTCCTGGTTAGGGCACTGACCATGTAAGCTTCAGGCCTATTTAAAGATGGCAAGATCTCTTTTGCAGTGGAATAGGACTAAACAGAGGAGAACAGAGCGGTGGCCTTTGATCCCCAATAGGGGGATCGCCTGTGAAGAAGATAATGAGTAAATCAATAGTCTAGTTGTAAAACTCCGGCTAAGCTATGCCTGCTCAGCTGGGGGTATCTTAACAGCAGTCCTTTAGATTTATCTGAAACATAACTGCAATGCCTTGTATATGCAAGGGATTGTTTCTCAACTTCTGACTCTGTTCATGTGAGTTATTCCAAATCTGTGCTGTCATTAAAGCGCTGCGTTGGGTACAGTACATGCTCTGCCACATCCTTTTGAAATGCATGCTATAAGACAGCTACAGAAACAGAGATGTGTTTGAATAAAGAAACTGTAGCCTATATATTGATCTTGCATTTTAAGACAACCCTCAGAAAACAAGGACAATTGCTAAAGTGAGAAAGGTGAGGGAGATTTCAGTTAAAAACGTTAACTCCACAACCTAAGAAACACAATTGTTCCCTCAGCAAGGTATCTGTTAGATATGAAGCAAGAGTGAGAGGTCAGATATCTCATCATAACCGAAAAAAAAGTTGAAACAGGGGGAAACTCAGTCTGCATCTGTTCCAAGGTAACTAAAACTGAATAACTAACAGTGCTGTTGGATGGATTTTATTAGAGTTTCAAGTTTCTCATGTTTTCAGTTATGATAAGCTTCCAACTGCTAGGTATAGACACCTTTTAAGAATCAGTTCAGTTTCTTGTTAATGAAAGGAACAAAATCATTTTTTTCCTATTTTAATAATTAGTAAATAAAGAAAATAATCATTGGTGTAATTTAGGATCATTCTTTAAAAATGTATCTCCCCATTATTCTTAGTGAAGTATCTTACTGTGTATAACATACCAGGCAACCACCTACAATATTCTATATTACTGAATGACTAATGTAAATAATTAGTGTCATGGTGTAAGATTTGCTGTCAAAGATTAAATAATCAATGTACACTGACAGATGAAGTGAATAACACTTACTATTTCTTTGTCATTGCACCTGTTAGTGGATGGGGTAAATTAGGCAGTAAGAGAGCATTATGTACTCAGTTTATGTCAGCAGCAGAGAAAGCAAGCAAGTGGATTTGACAAGGGCCAAACTGGATTAGAGAATATTTTTGGGCATTCTTAGTTAGCAATGGTTGGTGTCCATCAAAAGAGTTCTAAGGAAGAAACGGCAGTGAATAGGTGACAAGTTCATTGGCCGGGGCTTATTGATCAAAACTGGTTGTTGGCTCAAGTGGTCCAGTTCAAAACAACTGACCTAAGTACTACTTTTAATTTCTACCCCAAATTAAGTGCATTTATTACATTGTTTAATTTGTACTCCAACACAAATGCTTTTAATTCCTCACTGCAATTAAAAGGCAGTAAAAGGGAGAAAGTGGAAACAGCAACACAAAGCTGTATGATAGTTGTTATTGATGTAGGGGTTTTGTTTGCAGGTCCTGTGTCATCCACCAAGCTTTTGCATGGCACCTATATGTCTCCTGCCTGAAGAGATACCTAGTGTGTTCAAAATTGTAGCTAAGGGCTCCTGACTAACATCAGAATGTGTTGATCTATTCAATAAAGAAGTGAACCTCAAACAATTTGCTTTGAAAATTGTATGTATAGAAAAAGAGAACAGAATGCTTTACAAGCTGGCCTTTTGTGCAGACAGCTGACGAAATGTTTACTTTCATCAGAATAACCTTCTATTAAACCTTTGTTTGCATTTGTTTAGGAGCCATTCAAACTGAACACAACCCAGCGGACCGATCTGGGAACACATTTTATCTGAGCGCAGTAAATTTCGTCATCAAGCCAAATCACTCCCAGGCTACGTGCTGCAAGCCGCAAATCGAATACAATCATTTGTTCAGACTCTTATCAGCACAAGGTCAGTGAGGGGGTGGAAAAATTGCCCACTGCTTGACCTGTTTTATGCTGAAACACTAATGTATTCATTTTAGCTGTTTAACATTTTATACAAAAAAAAACCCAACAGAAAACAAAATTTAGAACAATTTGACATTATTGGTTATATGTGTTGTTACTCATGCAATCTGTGTGCTGTACACAGCTGAAGCATATATTTACTGTGTTAAGCTCATAATTGACAGAAAATAAGAGAAGTCAGAAAATTCAAATGCAAGGCACGAATATGTTTCAGGTGTTCATGGGAGTGTATTTCATGCTACAAGGTGACAGCATGTCTCTTTATATGAAAAACTAAAGAAAACATGCTGCCTTGTACTGTGAGAGCAACGATCTAGCAACAGTCGAGTGACTATCCATCCATTGCTTGTTATTGAGTCTGTTTTATATTTCACTTTACATCATATGTTAAGTTTTGTTTAATAAAAGTCTGTTGTTGCTAAGAAAAAGCACCCTCTCCCTGGGCTGCCACCTTACCGTGGTGGAGGGGTTTGAGTGTCCCAGTGATCTGAGGAGCTATGTTATCAGGGGCTTCATGCCCCTGGTAGGGTCACCCAAGGCAGACAGGTCCTAGGTGACGGATCAGACAAAGCACAGACCAAAGACCCCTTATGATGAGTACAAACAGTAGAAACAGTGTTTCCTCACCCAGACGGGGGACACCAGGGCCCCACTCTGGAGCCAGGCCTGGAGGTGGGGCATGCTGGCAAGTGCTTGGTTGCTGGGCTTTCACCCATGGAGTCCGGCCAGGCATAGCCCAAAGAGCAGATGTGGGTTCCCCTTCCAGTGAGCTCACCACCTGTGGGAGGGGCCAAAGGGGTTGGGTGCAATGTGAGATTGGTTGTGGCCAAAGGTAGTCTGATACTCGGCTACAGAAGCTGGCACTCGGGATGTGGAATGTCACCCCTCTTGTAGAGGAAGCAGCATGAGCTGGTGTGCAAGCTTGAGAGGTTCCAGCTAAAAATAGTTGGACTCACCTCGACATACGGCTCTGGCACCAGTCTCCTTGAGAAGGGTTGGACACTTTTCCACTCTAGAGTTTCCCCTGATGAAGACACCAAGCAGGAGTGGGCATACTTGTTGCTCCCCATCTTAGTGCCTGTACTTTGGAGTTCACTCCGGTGAATGAGAGGGTAGCCTCCCTCTGCCTACGTGTGGGGGCACATGTTCTGACTGTTGTTTGTGATTATCCGCCAAACAGCAGATCAGTTTACCCACCTTTTTTGGAGTCCTTGGAGGGGATGCTGGAGAGTGCTCCTCCCGGGGACTCCCTTGTTCCGCTGGGGGAATACAACGCTCACATGGGAAATGATAGTGAGACCTGGAGGGGTGTGGTTGGGAGGAATGGCCCATCCAATCTGAACCTGAGCGGTGTTTTGTTATTGAATTTCTGTGATCGTCATAGATTGTCCATAAAGAACACCATGTTCAAGCATAAAGGTGTCCATATGTGCCCTTGGCACCAGGACACCATAGGGCTCAGTTTGATGATCAACTTTGTTGTCATCTCATCTGATGGGCGACCACATGTCTTGGGTGGGACATTTGGGACACTTGGGTGAAGAGAGGGGCAGAGATGTCCACTGACCACCACCTGGTGGTGAGTTGGCTCTGATGGTGGGGGAGGATGCCGATCAGAACTGGCAGACCCAAATGTATTCTGAGGGTCTGCTGGGAATGCCTGGCAGAGTCTCCCATGAGATGGAGCTTAAATCCCAGCTTCTAACACGTACCAGAGGAAGTGGGGGAGATTGAGTCCAAGTGGGTCATGTTCCGCACCTTCATTGCCAAGGCGGCTTACCGGAGCTGTGGCTGCAATGTTGTTGGTGCCTGTCGTGGTGGCAACCCTTGAACCTGCTGGTGGACACCGACAGTGAGGGAAGCTGTCAAGCTGAAGAAGGAGTCCTGTTGGGTCCTTTTGGCCTGTGAGACCCCAGAAGCAGTTGATGGGTACTGGCAGTCCATTCTTATATATAAAACAATATAGATACAAAAAGTGGTAGTTCCACTGGCAGATTTTTTTCACTTAAAACAGGAAAAATGTCTTGTTATAAGTGAAAAAATCTGCCAGTGCAACTTTTACTTTTTATCTATATTCAAGAATTATTGACTTAAAACAACCTTATATATCTTGCTGAAAAGTTACTTTTAACTTAGTTTTGTCGTATTTCAAGTGTACAAAGATATTCACACTAGAAACTAGTGTAAATCATTCACAGAGAAGTCTGATTGCAGTCGCATTTTGTTAGTAGTATGAATGACCACACAAAAAAAAGATTGGATTTCAGCAAAGAATCAGAACTGAACATCAAGGCCTGCTGTGTGAACATAGCCTAAATGTACTAATGCTAACCATCCTGACTGCTAGTATTAGATGATATAGATATTTTAAAATGTCAGTTTTATAATCAGCCTGTCTTTGAGCACAGCAACTACTCATGACAGAAAGGCTACAAAATGTAAAAATTCATCTTATATTTCATAGTTAGCTCTTAAATAGAATATAATTTCACAACATTTTAATAGGTACATCTTTGATTTTATGTTTCTTGTCAGACTACACTCACTGGCCTCTTTATTAGTTGCATCCAAATTGTTGGCTTCAAATTCACGATGTGAAGCTCAAGTTGCACCACATCCCAAAAGTGCTCTATTTGAATGAGAATAGGTACAGTTTAAAATTACTTAAGTTTATGACACAATACATTATCCTGCAGGAGCCATCAGAAGTTTAATACACTATTATAAAGGGATCAATATGGTCAGCAGCAATGTTCAGGTAGACTGTGATGTTTAAAAGTTACCCAATTGTTACTAAGGGGCCTAAAATGTGTCAAGAAAAAATCTTCCATACCTTAATACCAACAAAAACAACCTAAATCATTGCTACTAGGCAAGAAGGATTCATGCTTTTAAGATTACCTTATGTTCATAAAGTTGCTGTGGAAATCAAGATAAATTAGACCAGCTAATGTTTTTACTTTGGACGACCCTGAATGTGAATTGCAGCCTTATTTTCCTGTTCTTAACTGACCAGAGAGGCACACAATGTCGCCTTCTCCTGCTGTAGCTCATCCACTTCAAGGTTTGATCTGTGGTGCTTTAAGGGATGGTATTCCACACATAATGAATGGCTTTTTGAGCTCGCCTTGCCTTTCGAATATTACCTGCCAATTCACTTAGCAGGTAATATTTTAAAAGGCAATTTGATGTTCACTGGATATTTTTCTATTATGGCCCATTCCAGATCACTAGTATCTGTAATACTAAGACTAAACGTTCTGGCACCAACAACCATGCAACAATCAAAGTCACTTGACTTTCTTCACCATTTTGATGGTCGACTTGAAGTTCAACAAGTTCTTTTTACCATATCTAGATACCTAAATGTATTGAGTTTCTGCACTGTGATTGGCTGATTTGCTATTTGTGTTAACACAGCAATTGAGCAGGTGTATCTAATGAAGTGGCAAGGGACCTCTACTGCATTGTTTCTGTCAATGCTCATAAGAACCCTGTAAAAAATGTCTTCCCAAACCACAATTTCTAAATTTGACCCAAAGGACAAACTGTGTAAGTTCCATACTTACTATATGTTTTTGTGCTATCTTCACATCAAAGGGGTGTCCAAAAATAATACCTTGGGGATGTAAGTATTTCACAGTCTCCCTATTCTCATAATGGCCATTGTACAGAAGGAGATGAGAGGAGAACCAAAGAGAGAAGACCTTGGTTTGGTGATATATTCAGGACAGAGTCTCACACTAATCCACATACACTCCAGCTCCATCCCTTGTGTGTGCCCTGCCCTTAAGAAGACAAACAATAGATATCCTTCACTCTCCTCCAGATCACCTCTTTCAACACATTATCCTTCATCTGCTCATTCTTGATCTTTTTCATGTACTCATGTATTTATTTTCATGTAAAACAGAGAGCCCTATCAATAAGTAAAAAGGCCGTGTTTACAAAAGTGCCCACATGAAAATAAATCTTATGCAAAACAGGGAAGGAAAAGAAAAAAAACACCCACGGTTCGCTTTCTGTTTGTGTAAGAGGGATTTTTAGTTAAGCCCAATTTAACAGTCAGTGAGTTTAACCAAAGGTGCTCCACACTTTCTATTCTGCAGCATAAACACTCAATATATGCTAAGCCTCATTCTCTGGGCGTGCATAATGCTGCCTGGCTCTCACCGGGCTCCCGTGGACCCACACACTCTGCCCCATCCACCTTACTCCTTCTGCCAATAGCTGCCAAGCCAAATCAATATGTCAATTCACATTGCAAATGTTGGGTCTTGACTTTGCAGGGTAATGTCTGCTTGTCTCTGCAATTTTGCTCTGTGAAATAAAAAAAAAAACAAAAAAAAAAACAATTTCTCCGCTCCCCCATGGACACTGATGAAAACCGTAAGCATCTTAAGAATTCAATGTTCTTTCTGATGAAAGCAACATATGACAAGGTCCTTGTCGAGAATAACAAGGACCTTCTCTTACTCTGAACAAAACTTTATTTTCACACAGGTTTTTAAACCACAAAGCTTGTGATTAGAAGGGAAAGGAAGCACTAGCACTGCCATTCTTTTGTCTTAGCAACATTCTCTTTCTTTCTCAAGTCATTCTAAAGCAGGCTTGTTTTAAATGGAGACCTCAACTGTGGGGACCAAAGAAGTTCATCCACATTTTATCCCAAGGCCTCTACGATATTTAAGCAAAGGGGTTGAGGGGAGTGGAAGGGGGGATGCCGAGGAGAAGACCTGAAGCTCTTTTCTAAGAGCCCAGAGAGCCCCCCAGCTCTCAGAGAGATCAGTTCTACTCCGAAAACTCTATCTACACTTAATACCATCTCCCAGGGACACACACCCACACATGCACATACAAATGTAAGCACTCAAACACACATGGTCCTGAATTATTCATCCACACACTGAGTGCATATTGTACATAATCACAGCAGCTGCAGGAACACTCTATCCTCACTGGTGGAACTTGTTTCTGAGAAGACTAACTAAATGAAAGATAATGATATTTTTCACATTTAAAAAGTTTTCTGCATTATGCACTGGCTCTTCTTCTGGCTATGAGCCCGATTACTCGCCAAAAGCACATGTTGTGAAAAGGAGTTCTTTGCAAAGCATATGAAGCTTCTCTCAGCTGAGTTCTTACCCACCAGAAAGTGTGTGACAAGTCAGTAAAGCTGGAACATTCTAAAACCTCTTCAAGAGATGACGCTGCCCCACCTTAATGTTTGAATATGCATGAGATTTTAGATTAGCACTTTTCATTTCAAATGTGCACGCTGCCTCATCAGCTGTCATATCCTGGGTACGCATCTGAAAATAAACATTAAAAAAAGAAGAAAAAAACTATAAAGCCCACTCACTTTTCATGTTTTATTTAAATATCATTTTCCTATCATCAAGCACAAGGAGCAGAAAAGCTCATTTGATCTGTCTTTTTCAAAAAGTTGCATGAATAGGGTCACCAGGGAGAGACCAAACAACCCTGTCAGACACTGGCAATGTCTGAAACCTATAAAGGTTGCTATCACTCTGGGGATTGTTTGTCGCAGTCACTCTCGCTGCCTTGTTCAGGTTTGATCCTTGCTTTGGCCTCAACAGCTTCTTTGGATGATCACTGATGTAGCTGAGAAAGGTGACTCATGAATAATAATATGCTTTCAAGTATGGTAAATTAATTCTTCAGCAGCATTTCAACACTTGGCTTTCAGAGTAAACACAGCATTGACATGTTGACAATTGCACATGAAAATGTCCTAAAGAAAACCAGTGTTGTAGTTAAAAAAAGATGTCTGTCCTTCCCTGAAGGTGGACAGAAAACCACTGCTGCACACAGAATTATTGTTAACAGTTTAAAGGATGAGAAAAACAATCTGTCTTTACATCTGCCCCTATCTGGGTTTCTGGTTTGTTTTATTTACCCCGGAGTTTGAAACCCATGTCTTGGAAAGATGTCACACCCAACTAAATTCTGCTCTGGTCACAAGACCAGTTGGTTTTCATAATGGTTCAGAGACCAAGTCTTCTGCATTTAGCAAAACAAGCCAATAACAATGAAGTATGACTTAGAAGTGTCGTGACCCTGGTCATGTTGGTGTGTTTTGTGTGAGTGTCAGTTTTCCATAAACAGAAGGTCTTTTCTGGAGGGAGTGGCTGGCTTGTTTGTGATCTTCCTTGTTACTCAGCTGGAGATTTAAGGAGCTACTGGGCAATGATTCAGCCTGGGATGATTCACTGTTTGTTGGTAGACCTGAGCAGTAGTGATTTCTTGTTGCTACTCCTTGTGATCAATTTGATCAAACCTCCCACTTATATTGACCTAATAACTTCAGGATGCATCTAGATGATCTGGAAGTCAGAACTTCCCAGACTTTTACCACAAAGCCCAAACAATGGAATAAACATAGCAACTGATTTACGCATCTAATCAAGTGTGTGTTTTTGTGTTTTGTTTTGGTTATTTTTGTTTTTTTTTTTTCCCCTTAGCTGATTATCTTGCAAACAAGTCTTCCAATTGCCCACCTTCAATAGTATCTGTTGAGCTATTGAAGACAATTTCTTTGGTCAGGTGTTTCATATTTGTTGGTCATTTATGAAAGGCATACAGAGAACTTTTCCAAACTGGTCATTCAAATCAATGGGACTAAAAATTATACAATCATAGAAATGTATTGAAAGTGAATAGTGACTAAAAACTTCAGATATGTTACACAATATCCTGTCAGTTTTGGCTAGCGCATATATATCTCAAAATAAGGTCAGGAAGGTTAAAATTTTAAAGAAATATGTAAAATTGAGGTGGCAGTGAAATATGTTGAGCCAATGGACTCAATTTTATCATATGCTGAAAGAGCATTTTGCAGTAAATATTTTTGATAAACTGCAGATGGCAAGCCATGATATGAAGAAAACAAGACAGGTGATTTGGGAAGGTCTGTTTGGTTGATGCAAAGTAACATAAAACAGATCAAATGAAACAGTAACCATGTATTATAAAAGGGGGGGGGATCCCAGCCCTGTGATGAACCAGTCCCTGCCTCTCGCCTGATGACCGCTGAATGTAGGCACCAGTTCCTCCATGACCCTGTATGGATGAGCAGATGATTAAAGACTAGCATGGTAGTGTATGATCTCAAAAGTAAGATGTTACATTTTTGCTGCAATAACTGTTTCTGAAGAAAACTTCATTAAAAGTTGCAAATAAACATAGTTTAGGCTACATTACCTCAAACAGTACATGCCTTATTTAGCTAATGCAAAAAGGCAATTCATACTGAGTGAAAAATGCCATGGAAACTTTGAGCAGTGCTTCTACACAGCCTTAAAAAATCTTAAAATATAGGATTTAATTCAAGTATAAAAAAAAAGAAACCTGACTATGGAGAAATGTTTGACTTTAAAAATTCTTCTATTCAATTATATGAAAGATAAGAATCTGCTATTTATGTTTTTTTTTTGTTTGTTTGTTTTTTGGGTTTTTTTTTTTTTTACATTATTCCTGTGTAGATTATGCCCTTAGTCTTTGATTAGCAACATCACACCTTACGTTTATGTCCAACTTATTGTTTTGGTTTTCGGGTCATTGATGGCATTGAAAGGCAAAAACACAATAGGTCAGGGTTTCTTCAGCTGAACTTGGTAGTCTTAAACGGCTGGAGTTTAGATGAGAAACAAAGCCCTCACGTCTAGTTTTACAAACAAAATACATCCACGAACTGAGCTATGGGTTTTTTTGTTTTTTTTTTGGGGGGGGGGGGTTTAAACAGAGCTCATAGAAGTTTTTCCAGATGGTAGAAAAAGACTGTGAAACAACCCTTCCTGCTACAGCTGAATGGAAAAGCAAGTTCTTTTTTTGTTTTGTTTTTGTTTCATGATTTGTTGTGTGTGTATGTAGATAGATAGATCTGTATTAAGATGTTGAGAATGTTATAAAAAGAGGGAGTTTTACAGTTGACTTTAGTTTTTGGTGATCAACTTATGACTGTAAAAGAAAATCATCCTCCTGAGGCGTTAGCGTTTCAGTTTGTGATCCTAAAAATTCTCTGCCTTTAATATGTCTGAGTTGAAAGCCAAGTGTAATGTGACAATATAACTACATGTGGTTAACAGTTATTCACAGTGTTGCATGACCTAGCCAGCTCATCATGTAAATTGTGCAGCAAGCATGCTGCGAAATTCACTGAATTCTTACACATGGATGAGAAATAATTTTCTATATAATCAAAGGAATTGCTCCCAAGGGACAGGTTCAGCTGAACATGGACTACAGAAATGTGTTGGTGTGTGAATAGGAGATACCAGCTGTAAAATGTTGTTTTTTTTTTTTTTTTTTTGTTGTTGTTGTTTTGTTGGTTATTTTTTTATTTTTTTTTTTTTTTTTTGCCAGAAGCAAACAAAACCTAAACAGCATTATTTGGCTTAAGACCTACAGTTAAAAGGAAATCTCTGAAACTGGATATACAGTGCAATGCAAAAGTGTTTTTAACTTTTGAAACTTCCAGATTATTTTATTGGGCTTTTATGTGATCAAGTCAAAGTAGTGCATAATTGTAAAGCGGAGGAATAATAATGGTTGTGATGTTAAGTGTTAGTTTTCTGCTGGCGGTTTGTATTTAGAGACCATCATGAATTACAGAATTTTTAAAGTCAACATTCGATGAGAGAAGTTGTTAAATGGGATGTTATTAGTTGCTATCCAAAGCTAGTCTTCCGTGTTGTCTGTAGACATTTTCAAGCTATTGTCTTTAAACAAGTTCCCTTGTACTGATAAATATACACACATTGTGCTTGATCAGCTGTTTATTTGATTTAATAATGCTACTTAACAATAAACCTTATACCATTGGAAAGCTTGGGGTTTTTTAGTTTTTTGTTCTTTTTGGGGGTTTTTTTTGTTTTTTGTTTTTTTTGTTTGTTTGTTTTGTTTTGTTTTCTTTGCATTTTTGGGTGAAGCAGCAGAGTTGAGTACATAGGGATGTGACCATGTACAAATTGCCAAAAACTGGGATTTTAACATTTTTATTCATTTTAACAAACAAGCCACAGTAGGTTGTGGCAGAACTGCTCCACACAGTCACAACGTTCTGACACCTCCTTCTCATGCACCAGCTTTGTCACACGCTGTTGTGGGGTGCCTTCCTATTCCTCAATCCACATTTGTTGCAGGTCAGCCAGCACGTTGGCCTGTCGGTCGCTCTGGCACGAACAGCACCCCCAAGCTGATCCCACAAGTGTTCAGTGTGGTTGAAGTGAGGACTAAAGACATTCTATTCTCTTCAGTCCCAAATTAGTGAGGTAATCTCTGAATCTCACTCTGTGGGGTGCGAGCATTGACACCTAGGAGGGTAACGTTCAATCTCTGAGAGTGGTGCAGAATCTCGTCTCGATAACTTTCTACATTGAGATTGCCAGTGATGACGACAAGCCTTGTTTTTCTGGTGAGGTAGTGAGGGAAATGTTGTCCCACACCATCACACTGCCTCCACCAGCAACTGTTTGATTCGTTATGGTCAAAATTAAAGGGGCAGTATTATGTGTTTTAAGGCACATAGAATCATTTTGTACCACTATCAAGTAATTATGTTACCTTCGGCTGTTACAAAAATGCTGTATATATCAAATATGACCTAAAATAAATTTGACTTCTTAATTTGACACCTTGAAATTGGACCTCTGTCTTCTTTTTTTTTTTTTTTTTTTCCACCTCCAGGAAATCACCACAACAGCAAGCCCTTTAACAATGTTTTTACCAGCATTTCACTGAGAAGTAGCTCAATAGGTGTGCAGTTCCACCAGGCGTGTGCTGATTGCTGCTGGCCAGTCTGGAGGAGCTGAGTGGGGAAGTTGCGGGGAAGGGGTGCTCTGTGAGGCTTCAGATCTGTGAGGCTTCAGATCTGTGAGGCTTCAGATCTGTGAGGCTTCAGCTACAGTTTCTAAGCTTGGAAGCTTAGAAACTGTAGCTCTGAGGAGGAGCTGTGCGTCGGTCACCACCGAAGCATTTTGCACAGCTGAATGGCTGCCACTAGAGATTAAAGGATTTCTTAAACATGCATGAAAGAATCAAAGTAACACTCCAGGTATGTTTTTGATGAGGTATTAACATTTATAACATGATGTAAAGCTCAAAATAGTTGATTTTACATGATACTGCCCCTTTAAAATATGAGCTTCTATGTTGGATTTGTACATCGGACTCTGGGGGAGTCAGTCTCTCGCCAGTCATGAACCTCACCACATGTCATGGTATCACGTGCAAGTATTCAATAAAGGGTAATAAATATATGCAGCTGCAGTTGTAATAGCTACTATAACTAGTCCAGTTGGATATATTTACAACCGTTTCAAATAGTTCAAGTATGATGACAAATCTTCTCTTGGCCCAGTTTAAAACCATTTTGGGGAAAGTATGCTACAGTCATTGACATGCAATGACAAGTAATTCCAAACTTTCTTGGTCAGTCTTTGATTATTTTTAATTATTTTCATAGATAAAATCCTTCATTTAAAGAACATTTATAATAATTACACACAAAGGACAGCTGTTTTCCTGTAAAGCTATTGATCTGTTAGTATCTAAATGTCTTCCATTCAAGCAGAGGGAAAGCTCTATCAAATGTAGCCTTCACAATCCATGTAACTTTACACCATTCATTTCCTGATAGTGCAGTTACAGCCAGCAGAGATGTGATACTGCACCCAAAGACATTTAATGTGAAACTTACCGTGTACACAAGCTTCATTTTCCAGTTGCCTGCCATCTTTACTGAGCTACACACAGGCAGAAACTTATTCTTATTTTAATTGCAAGTCCAATTCGTCTTATCAACCCACGTAGCATCGCAAACGTAACTTCATGATGCGCAACCCAGGAAGAAAACGATTTCCTCTGGGCTCTTATCTCTAAAAAGTAATTTTACACTATTTAATCAGAGATGCGTAAAATTGGCTTTTTCACCACTGGATTTCACTCATTGGTCTCAGGTGAAGACAAACTAATTAATCTATAATCCATGACAGGCTGTATTTTATTGAGATGAGGTCTCATATAATGATCCTTTTCCTCTCAGACAATATCCACCCTCCTGAGTTGAGTACCATTAGGAAGGAGACAAAAATGTACTGTTTCAAGAGAAACACAAGCTTCCTGTACTTGTTCTGGGATAGTTTCATATTCTTGAATTTTTCATTAACTTATTTGATCTGCTTCTTCATCAATAGCTCTTTTATTATCATTATTTATAAAATTAACTGTCTTGCTTTAAACTCATTAGGGAACTTGGTTAAATCCCTTCAGAATTTGCCATTTTTTTCTGGTGATGTTTATCAACAGTAAGGCAATTTTTAAATTCTCTCAAGTGATTTCTTACATCATTTAAAGAATTTAAATTTCTAATTTAATATAATTTTGAAAATCATTTTAGATTTAAAAATGTACCACATGAGAACATGCACAGTGAAATTTTTATTGTAGGCTCATTATGTTAAACTCATAATTTAATAATCTAACTCATAAACTAATAATCTAAGTTTAATGTTTTCTCTTGGCTGTTGTCACATTTCATGCTTACTGTAAATATTTGCAGCATTTTTACAAATCCTAATATCAAACAAAGATGACCTGAGTAAATACAAGAAGCAAATTTCAAGTGATTTCAAATATTAAGGGTGAAAAGCTGCCCAAACCCACCTGGCCCTTTTTGAAATGCTATTTAAAAAGCCTAAGAAATGGATGTGCCACTCTTTGTGGAAACAACTGCAATCAGGTGTTTGCAGTCACTAGGAAACAGTCTTCTATGCTATGGGGGGATTATGGACCACTCTTCTTTTCAGAACGGTTTTGATCAGCTATCAGTCAAATTTACAGTAAGTCCTGACTTTGACCGAGCCACTCCAAACGCTTCATTTCGTGTTGTTGTTTATTGAAACATTTGCCGCTTGACTTGCTGGTGTGCTTTAGATAATTATCCTGTTGAATAACTCAAGTGTGCTTGATTTTAAGGTCATGAACTGATGCTTAGAAATTCTCCTAGAACAGAGCAGAATACATTTGTATATTCAAATCTGTCCAGGTCCTGAGGCTGCGAACCAGTCCCAGACAATCACACTACCATCATGTTTGACTGTCAGCACAATGTGTTTTCTTTGTTGCTGGTTTTTTTTTTTTTTTTTCTGAAATGCTAGGATATTTTACATCAGATGTAACAAACTTTCTAACAAGTTCAGATTTTGTCTTGTCAGTCTGCAGAATATTTTCTAAAAAAAAAATCTTAAGGATCATCAAGATGGTTTTTGGTAATTGTGAGGCAGACCTCTGTGTTGTTTTTGGTCAGCATCTATTGTCGCCCCGGAACCCTCCCATTCTACCATTTTTGTTGAGTCTCTTTCTTATTGTTGAATCATAAACACTGACCTTAAATGAGGTAAGTGTGTCTCAGGTTCTGAGTTCTTATTGACTTCTTAGACAAGGTGTTGATGAGCTCTTGGTAAGTTTCACCACTGTTCCATGTTTTCTCCATTTGTTAATAATGACTCTCTCTGTGGTTCACTGGAGTCTCAAAACCTTTGAAGTTACTTTGTAACTCTCTGACAGACAGAAGTCAGTTAATTTTTCTTTTATCTTAAATTAGTTTCAATCATCAGATGATTGTTTTGCTTTTAAAGATTTTTTTTTTACCCTGCTTCATCTTGGCATACATGTACTATTTAAGTGATTTATTGATTCCAAATCTTTATGTGAATAAAAGATTCTTTTCTTTCACTTTTTTGCTCATTTTAAGTCATGCAACATTCCAGTTGCACAGATACTTTGTACATTTACTTTTTTTGTTTGTTTGTTTGTTTTATGCCCTAGCTGCTCCACCAGGAATGCAATTTCCAAGACAAAGCAGAAAGTATTGACTCAACTGGACAAAAAAAGAAAGTTATCCTGTACATGGACTTTAGCTTGACGTTTTATTCCGTCATCCTGCAGAGCCTTCAAGAGAGAAACTTCTTTTGCTTGGCCTGAACACTGCCTCTTCATTTTCAGGTAGTCAGCACTGAAATAACACCTCCCCAACCTTATTATGCAGAGTGTTGGTTTCCCTCTAGGTTGTGAGCTCAGTCCACTGCTGTTTACAATGTTCAGGCACTTCTGTACATCCACACGATAGAAAGTTTTCATACCACAGCTAGAGGACTGGTGCAGAGACAAAAATCCTGTACTCAACAAAACAAAGAAGATGAGCAGTAACTTCCTTTTGCTCACAACCTGAGCATGCACCACCCAGTAACAGTGTCATAGAGAGAGTGAATATCATTAAATTCATTGGAGTGCAGCTCTCTAATGACCCCACCTGGTCAAATAACATCCCTGTGATCATAAAACAAGCCTAGCAAAGACTGAACTTTCTGAGGAAACTGAAACAAGCATCACTTCCAACCAACATCCTCACAATATTCTACGAAGCTGTGCTTGAGAGTGAGTTGGTATATTGCCTCTCTATGTGGTACTCTAGCTGCCAAATGACAGAGTAGAAGGCCCTGCAGAGGACCGTGAAGGGAGCTGAGAAGGTCAGTGGAGTGTCTCCACCCCACCTTCTGTGTGGGATCTGTCTTCCCTGCAGTAACAGGGCTCTGAACATAGTCAGAGACTCTTCATGTCCTCCTCAACATCTTTTTGATATTCTCACACATTTCACAGTACTGCGTTCATTTTGTCCTATATGTTTTGCATGTTTTAGCTATTGTTTTTTTTTTTTTTTTTAATGCTTTAATTTATTAATTTTCTAGTTTTTAATGTAATTTATCATACAGTAAAGTGAAAGTATATAGATTTAATTCGAACATGCAAACAGCAAAATATGTGTATGTGGAGATGTTTTAGTTCTGTGAGAATTTTTATTTCGGTGTGTTGGTGTGAGCTCTCATGCTGGTCAGTGTATTCTCTTGTGAGGTAACAATATGCTTCAAGAGTTATTGGGTGTAATCCGCTATGTATTTTATGATTCCACAGTCAGCCGACTATGACCTACCAGAAAAGTATTACCCCTTATCGAACAAGAGGAGAGGAGTCAAGTGGCTTGCTTACCTGCCTGTTATAAACATTTTTTTTTTTCTGAGATCTTTTGAAAAAACTTGTCTGTTTTTCCTGACCTTAACATTCTGACAAGTGACAGAGAATAAACTTTAAATCATACCTAAAACTATTTTCCAGATGCATGTCTGTTTGTCCTTCCAACAACCTCATGAACCCTGTGATGCTCTTCTTACAACCTGTTTTGTAAAACTCAGACTTTTGGTCATAACAGACAACTAAACCACTGTTGTTTCTACTTTTGTTATGACAGCTGAAGCTGCACTTTCTCCTCTAAAGAGTAGAATAAATATGAGCTTCGGAGAGACCTTTTGAATCTGTAACCTCAGCTTCTCATTCCTTATAAATAAATAAAATGCCTCGCTCTGCAGAAATTTTAGGATTTCAGATTCCTACTTTATTAAGAATCAGTCATTGATGAATTGAGCCTTTATTTAACTTCTTTCTCTTTTCAATGTTGTGGTGTTTAAAAAAACTCTTTTTCCTCTCTGTCCATTAGGTTTCTGCTATCCTAAACAATACAATCTAAATATGAACTACTCCCTCAGCAGTCAAAAAACTGACAGAGAGAGACAACTAAACTTTTTCTTCACAGTGACCTCCATGGTCCTGACGGCTGAAGTTCCAAGGCACATCTTAAAACTGTCAGAACAGCATCTTATTTTAGTTTAATTTGAAGTCTGGGATGACATTTCTAAATCAGTAACAGATGTATGTCATTAATGATATTCCATGGCCATGGACTTGTGACTATACTTGTTCTGCTTGTCCTGATATGGTTGACAACAGTATTCTTTTCGACTTGAAATTGATGATCAAGAAAACGCCACCTTTTTTAGGTGATATTTATCTGACAAATCTATGGCTTTTTATGTTAGTCAAGTCAAAGTTTATTTATGTAGCACATTTACAACAACCTAAGCTGACCAAAGTGCTTCATCATAAATGCAGCATCATAGATACATATGTGACAAAATAAGAAATAACACTAAATTATTATGTCAGTAATAAATCTTTCTCATAAACTACAGTTAATTATATAATAGTTATGGAATACTACAAAGTTCAGTGCTTGGGCAAACCTAATTTATAATTTAGGCTATGACTATGTCTTAACATGAAAGAATTGATGCCTTTTTATTTTCTGCTTTTAAATTCACACAAGACCCAAAGTATACTTGTCTCCTAACCGTTTTAATTTAAATCTACTATGTCATTATCTGTTAAGTCTAAAATAAATACTGTCAGCCTGTGTTTACAAAGATACTAAGATCCTACTCAGCTTCAGTTACAGGCCATGCTACAAGAAAGCCTGGACTAACTCGAGCTTTCTTTGTTCTTGGTCTTTCATATAGGGGCATTAGTAAAGTAAACCACAGGATGTTGTTTTGTGTTTTAACATATTGTGCAGCAAAATTATTTTACTTAACTGGATTTCTTATAAAGCCCCTCTTGTTAGTGGTTGGTGTAAAATAAAATTCAAATCAGACAATCCACTACTACAAACAAAAAGAAAATTGATCAACAAGTTGACATAGGAAATAATTATTGGTCATGTAAAAGAGAAGGATGTGCAAACAGGCATAGGAAGTCAAGAAACCAGTTAAAATCAGTGAGTATTTAGAAAGCATTCAAGCTGCAGTGTGCAAATCAATACCAGTTTTAATATCAACTGATGGCCTATAAAAGGGTTTGTTAGTACTGAGGTACTGCACAGAGTGGTACAACTGGTTAAAACAAAGAGACCTTAACCAAAAAGTCTTATTGTTTCAAACCTTTACTGTTTCAAACCTGATGCCAATGTTTACAGCTGTATTTCTAAACTCCTGAATGTTCCAGTGAGGGCCATTGGAGCCATAATCTGAAAATGGAAAGCACACAATTTTACCATAAACCGTTTTTAAAGCTTGCAGCAAAAGATTTGAACAAGCAAGTGAAACACTGGGAAAACATAGTCTGATCAGATGAGGCCAAAGTTACACTCTTTAGATGTCTTCAGACATATGGAGAGCCATTTCATTCTATATTAAATAAATAAACACTGTCATTGATCAATATTTCATGAAATAAACAAATGTCGCCAGGAAATAAAACAAATGCAATATTTTTAAAAAAATACATTTTTACCTTTTGTTTATTTTATATTTATTTTAATATTTATTTCATTTATTTATTTCAAAATGTATTTATTTATTTCAGGGTTTATTTATTTATTTCAAGAGTTATTTAATTCATTTATTGATTTCATGATTTATTTTATTTATTTCAAGATTTGTTTGTTTCATTGTTTATTCACTTCATAATGATGTTTTTTGTGACACTTTTTTGTAAGGCTACTTTACATATTTGACTTTTATTTTTTAAGTGGTTTTTATTTCAGGCTCTTTTTTTTCATTCTTATATTCAAATGAGGGGGAGTCCATGAAATACGTAAAGTAGCTTTACAAAATAAAAGTATCACAAAATAAAACACCATTATGAAATGACTAAACAATGAAATAAATACATACATAAATATTGAAATAAATAAATAAATCTTGAACTAAATAAATCTTGAAATAAATCCATAAATCTTCAAATAAATAAATCTTCAAATAAATAAAAAATAAACAAATAAGGTGACCATTTCTTTTTAAAATATTTATTTTGTTTTATTTCATGTAGACATTTATTTCATGGAATATTTAATAATAATTTATTAATGACAGTATTTATTTATTTATTTAATTTTGAATGAAACAGCTCTCCATAATGACACAACATGTTTTGAAGATAAATGGTTCTGCTCATTTCCCTAAAAACAATGCCAAAATCAAAGATTGCAGGTGGGAAATTCATGATGTTGGCTGTCTTACAGCATAAGATATATGATTTTATATACCTAAAGGAGGGATGGATAAACAAATGTAATGAAATATTCTTAAAAAGAGTCTCAATATTAAATTAGTTTGGATTTCTAAGCAAGTCTACAATCCCTAATACACAGCTAAGAAAACTCTGTTTGTTTAATGGAAAAGAGACAAACTATCCAAGTATTCAGCTGAAAATTTATGCAAAGAGTTGAAGATTAGATGGCATAGAGAACTCTAGGATCTTCAAGATCTGATTAAAGTTTGTGAGGAAGGAATGAGTCAAAATCACACTTTAGCAATGTGTGCGACTAGTTTCTTCTTTCAGGAGACATCTTGAAGTTGTCATTACAAAGAAATGGTTAGGATTCCACAAAGTATTTAAACACTTCTGTAAGTGTGTTTCGTACTTATTTCCAGTGACATTCCAATTTTTTACCCATACATTTATTTGTGGACTGATTGGTTTCGGTTTCTATTTTTTTTTTTTTTATTACATGGACTTTTGGTGTGAATTTCATGTCAATAAAAATATTTGAAAATATAAGTACTGAGAAAAACCTTGATGTGTCTAATTCTTATTTTGCCTGCTCGAGCTACATATGAATTGGACCTGTTTGTTCAGACATCTTTTGTAATTTTGCACTATATGAACTGACTGAAATTAAATGTAGCGCAGATGTTACTAATGCTGCAACCCATTGTATAAGATTTATATTAAATACAAATGTTTACTATAGTTATTTGTGAAGTATTGTCAATAAAAATATAATTTGTTCTTTCTTTATTGTTATTGCATCCTGTTATTTTCACCTAATAAATGGGAAAAATGTTTCTTGGTTTATTTTATTAAACCTATGAGGTTTGCATTCTGAATATGGAACAGCAAAAATAAGGGTTTTGTTTTTTAAGAATTTGTTTGTAGATTACAAAACTCAAATCCAGTAATGTCAGCAAACATCACCGGAACAGAGGAATAATTATACCTACCATGACATTGTTACCTTCTTTTTGTAAAACTAACAGTGTGGGTATTTTTTATTTCTATTACTCCATCAGAAGGACCACCAGCCTTCAGCAGATGGTACATTATTCATGACAAACATTTGTTACAAATAGTGATGGTCTTTGAAAATAAAATGTATTTGACTCTTGTAGTTACTTACCTACAGTCAATTGGATGTCTTATAAATAGACGAATATGCAAACAGAGGTTTTCACGTGTTTTGTGGATGAAAAGCATGAACGGTCCTTTTGTGAATAAGTCCCTAAGTCTCTTTGTGAAGATTGTGCTACACTGAAAAGCACCTTTTCTATGTTCATATAAATGATGATTGGTACCTCACTATGGCAGACAGTAAAATAAAGATATTACAGCTAAAAAACATCAACAGTGCAGATGGAAAATACATTCGACTGTGTTCTTGTACATTCAGTGGAAACATAAAAGAAAGAAAGGAGAGCCCTTTATAGCAATAGACATTTTACAATGGCCCTGAGGGAAGATGGCACAACAGGGGAGTGGAGACACAAGTGTTTTGATTAGGTATACTAATTATCTTCAGACCGTTAGCAAAGAAGAGAGAGCATTAAGTTAAATGGCCTGCTCCAAATTCTCTTTGTTTCAGAAACATAAATAGCTCGACGAGGAATCAGATCTTCTTCTCCTTCTCACTTTTCTTTCCCCTCTGACTCGCCCCTGATTTCTCTTCATTTGATGAGACCAAAACGAGTCAAGATCTTGTTCATTACAATGAAATCAGACAACGTTAAACTGTTCTGCTGTTAAATTAGCCCTTTGTTAGACATGATTCCATCATTATGTATAAACGACAACTTAGTTCACACACCCAGGTCTCCACAGACCAATGAAACAACTACAGCTCTGCTGCCACACTTAGAAGATAATTATAGTATATATTGTCACAGTGGATGCCTCCTGACAAACACGCCATATGCAGATTGGCCAGTTTAACAGGCGGAGGATAAATCAACATTTATTGCGAACCAACACTGGGGAAATATTTATCCTGCAGGACAAATGATGTGTGTGACAAAGCAGCCATATTGGGAGAAGTAAATAAGGCAGATTAACCGTTCTGGAGATGTTGTGTTCCCAGACATGTTCGAGGAGGACAGATGGAGGCAGTGAGACATGAAAACCTCATTGTTTTCTCAGCCTGGGCAAAACGGCATCAGATTTAATCAAATGAAAATAATCTCAGCCTTCATTATGTGTGCTGTAAAGACCTAATGAGAATTAACAGGGCCTTAGACTGACCATAAAGGATGATCAACTGAATGTCTCATATGACTGAATCTGTTTTTCTCTTTTTATCTTACATTAACATTCCTGACACTTTGTGTGCTCATATTTTCTCTTTCTCTCTCTCTTTTCATCCGTCAGACAGAACATTGTCCATTCCGAGCGAAGTCCATTGGTAAGGTCTAGCCGTGGGAATGAAAGGTCATCAAGCAGACTCAAGATATTTCTTTTCAGCAACAACCTAAGCCACCCACACATAACACTTTGCACTACATTATCAGTCCTGATGAAAAAAAGCCATGCCATCTTTCATCTAACCTGAGAAATGTCATCTTTTTTTCCTTTGGCTTGTGGCTGCAGCAGCTTGTTTGTGCAGAATCATGAGGTGCACTAGCTGTCACTTGTAAACCAACATAATCTTCCAAAGACTGCTGCTATAAAGGATATTTTTATTTTTGTTCTGTTTTTGTTTTTTTTGTTTTTTTAAGAATTTATTCTCCAAATTTAAAGAAAGCTGAATGAAAACACAACAGTGTTTCTAAGTAATTTATGCACTCTTTAAAAGGAATAATAGACGTGATTTTTTTAAGTCATAACAGGATTTACCTCCAGCAAAGATTAAAAAGAGACATAGATCAGTGAAGAGTCCCTGGGGAAAAGTCTAAGACTCTAACAGTAACATATGCATTGTTATAAAGCTGAATATGTATCTTCACAATTTTTTGCTTGCAGGGACTGCAAACTTATTACTAATAATTTGATAGTCTCTACTTTTTACACATTTGACTGTATGGCAGAGTTTTCTCTAGAACTATCATGGAGACAACCTTGAATGTATTTCTCAGCAGGGCTGGTAATGATAGATTTGGAGAAAAAAGGGCTGCCGTTTGTTTGAGACGTCAACTTTCAGTCTGAGCTGTTTGTCACCTTTCTGTGTCAGTCTCACTAATGGAACCAATTCTCTGGGGGGGTTGTTTGCAGTTATCTGAGATGACATACAGGTGTTGTTTGGATTTTTACTAGATAAGGGTGTAAACTACAGTTCGGCCATCCAGTTTTCTCAAACTGGATGGAAGTAACAGGGATAATGCTGTCACCTTAGCAGAAAGACCAGACATCTGATCCATTCAACACCTTAAAGCATATGGTTGTTTCTCAGACTTGTGCAGAAATTACACTCTATAAAGGAGTGGGTCCTTAAATGGAAATGGATGACACTGTAGCTCATGGGGGAAAAAAACAAAACCTTTACTGCAGTAGGGTCAAGGCTTTGATTTTTTTTGAAGTGGAGTTCTACAGAATAGTGATTCTCAAACTTTATAACAAGTAGCACTTCTCTAAATGCTGAGGTTTCTAGGTTACACCATCTTGATATACACTTTAAAGGAGTGGAACAACTTGGACTTTAATGTCATTAAAACAAAGTCAAAACAAAAGGGGACATTTCCAGGTTTGAAGAAAACAGAAAGGGAAAAAAAATCACTAGAAGTCAGAATCCCAAGTTTTAAAAGTTTCTCACCAACCTCACAATCCAATATGGTTCCCTTGCATATTTTTTTGGCCATTTGAGTCTCATTAAATCATTCATATAAACACAGTACAATATAATCCCATTGCTGCTACAAAATAAATACATAGTTAGTAGCTTGTTTTACAGATAACCTGGACTCTGACCATAGCAATACGTGAATCCCACTGGTTTTCAAACTGGGAATTGCCACACAGTTAAGTTAAATTTGATGTCATTCTCAGTTCTTGCATTAGTGGTAGATGAAACATGATAGTACCACCCATTCCAGGTTCACTGTCTTTCACTTTAATTCATACTGGAAGTTCCACAATCCTCTTCTGAGACATTTCTACAGAAGCAAACCTCAGTGTGCTTTAATAGTTCCTCTTTGTGTCTGTCGCTGCTTATTAACCCAACATAACAGTAAATTTATAAATAATTTCAAAGCAATGCGAAGCGCTGTTTTCAAAATAAGATCTTCAATATTTCATCATTACTATTTGCATTTTAAGCTTATTATAGAATATAAGGGGATTTTAGAATGGTTCTTACAATTAGGAAATAAAACAATGTTATTTATTTTGCCAAGAAAACTCTTCTTACTGCCACTCTAGTAAAATATCTGGTCTGACTCCCCCAGATGAATAAAGTTGTGTCCACATTTTTGACGCTAGAACATGACTCCAGGCATGTTTTTGTCCCTCAGAATCTTGTTTCCCCAACTCTGTTGAAATTGTTGTTATAGGTCTGATGTGATCCGTGAAAGAAGATCAAAGCCAGAAACATGTCTTTGCCTTTTTATAATGATCCCAGATCCAGTTCCAGTCAGAGTTAGAAACACAGGTGGATATTGACTTTGCTTTGATTTCTGTTTTCAAACAGGGAATTCAGATTAATACATTTATATACAGAAGAATATTGTTCCACGCAAGATCATGTAACAGACTTAAAGATTTTCAGAAAAGCCTCCATGGACACAAGATCACCTTTTTGGTCATATTTATGACACACCCAAACTCTCATGTTTTAAGCTATAACTTGATATATAATGGGTTTAAATCAACAAAAGAACATCTCTTATGGAGGTGAAAATACAGTTAAAATTTCTTCAGGATTTTTTTTTAGTTTTTACAAATATTCTTCTGGGTACCACTGAAGGCAGCCCAAGTACCTCTTGGTGTACCTGTACAACAGTACAGAACAAAACCAGTTGTAGATTAACTGCCTTACTCTCTTTACTTTGATCAAACTAGGATTAGTTTCCCAATAAATAGTGTAGGGACCATGAAACTTCAGAAATCTGACTCCTTACAAATTTTTCACACTCCTAAAGAAGACTTTTGAAAAGACGTTCTCATTTAATCTATATTGAGTTGAAATAATTCTTTGTCCCACAGTTATTGCTCTTGAGAATCAAATTATGAATAACCTTAAAGAGACGTGATCAAGATGCTGTTGAGATGCCTGATAAATTATTTCTAAGCATAATCTGCTCGTTTACAAATTAGTAAACTAATCCATACCTAATTCATTAGTATTTGTAACTTTAAATGGGTATTTTCATGTTAAATTCTGAAATGAAACATGACTTTTCTTAGAAAATGTCTTGATGAGACCTTGAATAGCAGAGAAAGCTGCTTCCAGTTGGAGATATTTTATCTAATTTCTTTTAAAATCCATGTTTTTCTCTCTGAGACTAAACAAATGATTTAAACAAATACTGCAGACCCTATTTTGGCCTTGGGTGGACATAGTTTTCAAAGTTTTTTGGGGCGATTATCACCTGATGATGTCATTATGGGCAAATTATGTGAGATGAGTTCTGTAACAAAGAGAGTTGCAGATGAAATCTGACAACACCACCACAGCACCAAGACGTTGCTTCCCAGTCAGAGAGAATATGCATGTTTTTAATTCACTGTACATTTTTGTTGCCTTAATTTCTGTTTGAATTTTTCCCACCAAGTCTTCTCTTGCTTTCCTTCACACCTTCACATGCTCAGGATTACCCAGTTTATTTTCTTAGGTTCGGTCTGTGTCAGAACTCAGCTCACTGAAATTATGCACTTCCAGGTTAGGAGACATCATGAGCGATTGCTCAGCCAATCAGAAATGGATTTAGACTAACGTGAAGAGTACATTGCATTAAGCAGATGATGAAAATTATCGTGTCTGAAACATTGTCTTTAGACAAGTGGGGCCTCTCTAAGTTGAAAAAAACGTCAACAAACTATTACTGTAGCAAAAAATACTTATCTAATAACAGTCTGTATTAACAGTTTTTTCTAAAAACATGTTATCATTGAAAAGACACATTAACAATCAATATTAAAAGCTAATTATGAAAAATTTTAATGCGTTCTACATTAGCAAAATAAAATTAACTTCATCTGAAATATTCTTTTTCTTTCTTTCTTTGTTTCATATAAAGTATAGTTCATGTCGACAGTTTCACTCATTGTTACCATAAAAACAGCATCTGTGTATATTTACGCAGCAGAGGGACTCATCTAATTGAATCTATTTCCTTTGCAGATGATGAGTTCACCTTCTGTCATGGTGGACGTTGTCCGATTTCCATGCTGTAGAAATATGGTTTTATTTCCTGGCTTATCTCGCCTGCCTCCAACTCATCTCCTCCTGCTTCTCTCAGCAGCACTCCCCCATCACCTCTCTCTCTCCGTCTATCTCGCTGACATTACCACCACAAGCAGAGAAATGATGGTAATTGGCCATTTTTGGCTTGGACAGCTACTAACATGAAAGCAAAAGTGGCTTCAGCTTGCAGTGTTGGGCCCTATAACCTCTTCAACAGTTTTCCCCTTAATAACCAGAATTTTTTGCTCACATTCTCTGCGCTCTCAGAAGCATGCATTAAAACATGAACGTGCACCCAGGTAAATGGATAAACAAAAACAGGACACATGAACACTAATGAACGTGAATCTCCACTGACGCTGATATTTTCCTGATAGACATAACTGTACTGGTGTGTGGGAACAGATAGGGTCATGCTGACAAATATGGCTCATGTCAAGGAAATTTTCAACTGGATATGAAGAAACAGCCAAAGAAAGAAATTGCATTGACATAGAAATCTAGCCTATATCCATTGTCACAGGTTAATGAAACTGTAATGCAGTCTGAATGCATGTAGATTAGTTCAACTGAATAAAGCTGTTATTGTAGAAGTCTTACCTTACAGATTCAGGTGGAATTTTTTTAATCACATTTCGAGATGTAGAATGCCTCTAAAAAAGTATTCTCAAAAAATTTAGCATTTTTGGATGTTATAACCTCCAACTTCTTTTTGGGGTTTTTTTGTAATAGATCAAATGAAAGGCACATTGTTGTCAACATTTTTACAGATAAAAACCTGTTTACAGTGTCATTATCCCAGGGTGTTTGACTTTTGTTTTGGTCTCCTTTTTCTTTCTCCCCTTCCCCAGTGCTACGGCTGTCCTGTGGGCAGGGTTACCTCCTTTGAGGAGAGGCATGTGAAGCTCATCAGCTGTTTACGTGGCAGAGTAATGAAAGGCTGATGGCCCTCTTAAGAAGGGAATAACTTATTAGAGGGTTATCAAAGTGGTTTTAGAAAAGAAAGTAGCACAGTAGACCTACTTATTTGTCTGGACAATGAACGTAGGAAGGCACGGGTTAATAAAGAGATTCTTTTTTTAATTTAGAATACAGATGTGTTGCATGTGGCTGTGCAACTAACTCACCTTTTTCTAAATTAGATATCTTACAGGCCAGTGCTCTTAGAATGTGCTTAGGAGACGTAAGGACAGCACCAGTGTGTGCCCTGCAGGCTGGAACAGGAAAATGCCATTATGGCTTGGGAAAAAGCAGTTCACAGCAACCTGCTGATTACATTTTGTTGTGCAGGGAGAAAACCATCCAAAGAATTCTCTTAAAGATTTAATTTGAAGTAGGATCCATTTTGAATGGATTGGAAAGTATACAACATAACAACTGAAAGTACATGGAGTTGACCTTTATCCTAAAGTTTTTATAAAAGAGGCACACTGATCTGAAATCACTGGATATTAAGAATGAGAACAAGGTAGTAGATTTGATACTAGATTTGATAGGAATTTTATAGGCATGGAAATACACAGAGTTCACAGACCTGATCGAGGCAACAGGGGTGGCTGTGAACGTCTTGGACTATAAGCTCTGTATAGGGAAAAGGACATCAACTTATACAAGTGTATTTATGTAGTTAAGAATATGGCTTTCTTCAGAATGGGTATAAAATATTCAAAGTATTATGTTGTTATTCATTATCAGCCCCCTTGTCTAGTGATACATAAACTATCAACAGTCACTCAGAAATAGTCTATCACATTTTATTACCAAACTCACGCTTGGTTGCATATGGGAAAAGGACATTTCTTGGTTTCCAGCTCATAGAGGTATTCCTGGTAAATAGCAGAATTTGTAAGCAAAAACAATATAGCTATTCAAAACAAATTTTAAAAGTCTGCAGGGTATAAGCATGACAAGGAAAGAAACATTCAAAATGTGTCAAAAATGCTGGGAAGACATAACAAAATCAAGACAGCAAGTTATTTACAGTGCAGCCAAAGGTGGGAGAGGTTAGAAGCCGAGGCAACAGCAAAAAAAAAAAAAAAAACAGGTCATAATCAGATGGCTTCGAATTGGACACGGTAATTTGAACAGTACTCTTCTCATCATAGGAAAACATGCAGCTGGTTATTTCAGATAAAGCACAGAGCAGGAGACAGTTCAACATATTGTGTTGTCTTGTAGAGAGTAAAATGCAGTCAGAGGAGTTTTAAACAGGGATATACAAAAATGAGAGCTTGGAAAATTTATTCAAAATGTTATCAGGTGTGGAGACTCATCTGAGTGAAGGGGAAAGATTGTTTTTTGGTTTTTGTGAAACTACCAGACTTCAATATAGAACATTATTTCTGTTGAGTGACGAGTCAACAACCAGAGCTCGAGTGACATACAGGACACAGTGATACAGTTAGATTTGTTAATTATCTAAAATGTTGGAACCCAAGAACTCTAACCATTTCAATTTCTAATAAATCATCCACATTTTTGTTCTGCTAACTCCTCTTCCTGCATTTGCTTCATAATTCATCTAAAACATACAACTATTATAGTTGCAAGCCCTCTGGGGTACTGTGTCTTCTCTAGCTTTGGAAATAAGACAAAAGGTGAGTTTAGGTCCCTTTTGTTTAAAGCCTCTTCTTCCACATATTTGTTGTGTCCACCACATGGCTTGTGGCAAAATGCAAACACAACCCTTTTATAGATTTTTTTTTTTTTGAACAATGACTTCTTTCTTGTCACCAAAATCTTGGGAGAAATAAGCAGCCAGGTTTTACAAAAACAAACCCAAAAGTAGCAATCCATCTACCATCTCTCCTGTGGCTTCAAAATATACAAGTAATTGAATATTTTTCTATTAGTAATAACTTCTCTTAAATATTCTGTCTGACTTTTACATTCAATTAAGAGCTGTAGTTTCTTTAGCAGGAGCTTGACATTCCAATCAATAATACACAAGTCGTTGAATATTTTTTATCATAAACAGATACTCTGATGTTTTTCTCTCTGACTTTTTCTCTAAATTAAGACCCATAGCTTCATCAACTTAAGCTATATGTGTACATAGACAGGAGGGGGAATGAAGTGAATGCAATATTTTTTTTTTTTTTTCCAGTCAGATGCAAAGTGGGACGGGTCATTACTCTGCTATGGTTAGCTGAAGTGGAAACCAGAAAAATTAGGTGTATTTGGAGAGAGCAAGTCTAACTAAATAAGCAACAATAATTTTCAATATGCCAAATAAACCGAAACCTGTGACTGGTAACTTACCACTCCTTCACAAAGGCCAGATTTGTGGAGTGTACAACAAGCAGTTGCCCTGGCAACAGATTCTCCTACGTGAGTTGTGGATCTCTGCAGCTCCTCCGAAGTTGGTAGCTTTTCTTATTAATGCTCTCCTTGTTTAGGCTGTCTGTTTATGCACATCATGTCTTTGCAGGTTTGCAGTTGGGCACAATTATAGACTACCTTGTGTTGGTAGAGTCACATAAAATTCTAATAAAATACATTGAGATTTGTGGCTATAACATAACAAAAATGTGAAATTCTGGGAAATTCAGTCAAGAATGGTTTGGAAAACCGTAATATGCCTCAGACAGAGGCTGTTGGATTGTCTGTATCAAAGCAAAATTAAATTTTAACTGGGTGAACTTTTTTTACCTTGTGATAATTTGTATCACACATACAGAAAATTCTCATTGCCTTTTGATTTGAGAGCAGTTTGCTTCACTCATTATAAAGAGAGAAAAGTCCACTTGACTTCTGGTTTATAATTTAAATCAAGCCATTACCCAGCTTGTATCAATTAAGTATCCTTGGATTCTATAAAGATGGCCAGCAAAAAAAGAGTGAGATCATGCTTTTTCCTCAACCTCTTTGCAAATGTGTAAAGCAAAAGAAACCATTTCACAGGGTCAGAGTGCAACATTATAAAAATTGAACATTCTCCCATTCTGCAGAACATCCTCGGGCTTGGGCACCTTGTAACGAAGATCCAATCGATGCTTCCAACCTTTATCACGTCTGGCTCTAATGCTACCCACATCGCAAAGTTTAATTCTTTACTTTCACATCAAATTACTTTTTAGCTCAAGGCACATTTTCTCCAAAAATGGTATCTCTGGTCACAGCTTGAGCAGGATGGCTGTGATATATTGACTGACGTGGGACTGATGGCTACATCCCAGTAGGGAGGATTTCTGGTTGCACATATCCAGACTGGAATCTAAAAAGTCTCTGCATGTGTAACTACACCTCCATGTCAGAGCAAGGTCCCTCAAGCCTTAGGCCACCTCAATCATTAGCGCTGGACCAAAATTCTGTTGCAGAGCACAATCCCAGCCTATTATCAGGTTTGGTGGAGGTTTCTCATTGAACCTGTCTTACAGTAGCCAATAATTCAATCAGAGAGCGAACTAAACCTCAAGGCTCTACCAGTTAATTAAAATCCTCCAAGCAAATTTGATCAATTTCACTTTATCATTTTTGATAAGTTCCTTCGGTTTCATTTTATGAAATTTGATTCCACTGAAAACCGTATTTGCCTGTGTGGTATCATTCCTGAAATAGACCCTATTCTCCAATGCACGCTCAATCTGATTTTTAATAATAAAGGATTGCTTTGTAATACACAGTTCAACTTGAGTAAGATCCATTTTATATTTTTTAGAAGAGCTGCAGTGCCATCATGTGGAGGAGGTTTATAACTGCAGCTTTGAGTTTGAAATGTTTCAAACAGGATGCTCATACAACAACAACAGATGTATTAGAAGGTAGAATCACAGGAATATTGACTGAGATCAATTTGAAAAGACATCTATTTCTTTCATGCATTTAAAGTGAAATAAGCAGTGTGCATTTCTTGAGCCAGTAAGTAATTATTTACAGTTTCAGTTGCCTCCTCTAGATGTCTCCCTTTACTCACTCTTATTTCTGCTTCAAAGACAAATCTTAGTGCAAATGAGTGAAATTCTAATTGAACAAAGTCTTATATTGAAAAAAAATTTTTACTAAAATAGATTGTTGTGGTTCTGAGTATGAAACATGTAAATAGCAAAATCTTGAGAGATTCTATTAAGACTGCTTATTTAATTTGACCATCATTGGATAGACTGACTGATGAGACTGAACCCTTACCATATAAGGCCCTTTACATCCAACTGAGCAACAATAAAAACCAAAAGGAGCACACTGAGCATAATGAAATCTACCAGGGTTTCTACATAGGCCTGATTGTCTTTGATTTAAGTATTTTCCAGGCTTAGGTGACCATGGAAAGGTTTGCTCCCTATAATACTGTAAACTTCCTTCTTGTCTTCCTTTATTCCTTTCATCTCTCCTTCATTCTGGTCTTCCTCCCCTTGCATCTTTCTGCAATAAATTCAAAGTGAACTTTTCCATTATAATCATGGTAACCTCACATTACATTTATAGTTATACTAAAAATGGGGAAAAATTGGATCGAGCTAACGTGAGTCTGGAAAAGTTTGGAATTAGGACCAGAACAATGCATGAACCCTGGATCCAAACACATCCTAGGGATTTTGATCCATCCCTGGCAAAATATGGCCAGTGCTTGAGTTCTGTAGCTAAACCACCTCTAAACAGACTCAATGATGAGGTCAGAGGGCAACATTCATCAAGCAGATAACACAGACAGCTCTTTTAAAAAACAGCTTTTCAAAAGACAAATTAGTTAACAGGAGAAAGGTTTGTTTTCAATCACAGAACTAATTGTCTCCTATCTCTTCTCAGATTCCAACCTTCTTTTTCCCTCAGTCAGCTCGACATTGTGTCCCACTGAGAAGACGACAGGATGATCAAAAAAAAGTTTTATCTCCTTTTGTTCTCAGCAGCTACATATCTATTCTCCTGACTGTAGTCCCGCCCTTTATCACAAAATCCCCTGGGTTCCCCGACTCAGAAACTTCCTGAAGAAGCTGCAGAGACGGGCTGCTTTTTATGTTACTGATTCTGACCCACAAACACAGCCAAGTTTGGATCTGCCTGTGGGCTTGTAGAGGAAGATACAGAGTTGGTAAGAAGGGAATAAACATCTGCCTCATCGGATTTGGGATTTTTTGAAAGCCACAAGAGAAAAACTGTTAAATGGACCACACACACAACGACTATTTATCCACCCTGGATTTGGTCATATTTGGCATATATATTTGAGTTTTTTATTTCCTTTATAATGTAGAATTATGTGGAATGTTCTGATTTAAATTCCTCAAAAATCTGCTGTTTCCTCCCTTGCTCTGAAACAGGAAGTAGAACTGTGGTTGTCTTCCGCTCGTCTTGTTTATTGGAACCCGCCTTCCTGTTTTTAGATTCCTTCTGATAAAAGCTGAAAATCCCCAGCCGAGTGCCTAACACACACACACACACACACACACACACACACACGCAAACAGGCACGCTCCTCTCTCCTCTCCTTCTTTCCCTCCTGCTGTCTCTCAGATAGGCGAGTTGATAAGTTTTGTTTTAGGAGACATTCCCTTGCAGAGCTTTCCACATGCTCTTGCTGACGTGTCAACTTCATTAAGTGCACAAGTCGAACGACCCAAACTGATTGATTGACCCAAACTGATTAACAACTGGGATCAAAGAGTCAGATATCAAAGTGTGAACCATTAGGATGGGTTGAGATTAGTGAGTGATTGTGGTGCCATGTGCAGCCAAGCCAGGAAGGTATGCAGGTCAGTCCAACGGGAATGTCAGGAATGTCAGAGTAACTCAGATTCTTTTCTGCCACTACAGCCAAGTACTACTTGGATAGTTGTTTTTTTTTTTTTTTTTTTTTTTTTTTTTTCAGAAAAAAGCAGGCAAATAAGCACTAAGATATGGCAGTATATAAGAGGTGGGAATGTGCCCATGTTAAAAGCATTTCATGTCCTCAGCTCCCCATAAGGAAGATGGGAATCAGGAATTCTTCCCAGTTCAAGCTCATGTGGTAAAATTCCACACTGTTTTAGCTCCAGTGTACCCAAACACCTGCACTGAAAACAAGACTCAGCTGACCTCCCAGCTGTTCTCACATGAGTTTCACAGCTTCTGAATGCAGTTCCCAGGCTTTAGTAAGCCTTTCATTTGATATCACAACATATCTGACCCCCACCACCACCCTCTTCCCATCCCCTCGCTCTCTTCCCTCCCTCCCTGTCTGTCTGGCTGGCTTTTTCACGGCAGCCTGTTTTCACTCAGCAGCTTTGACAAAGACTGGTGAAATAATTACAGCTGGGCCTTAACTCAGCCAGTGTTTGTCTCCGATAATCTCCACCAAGCCTGCTGAGTACAGGCCGTGTCATAGGAAAAGGAGGAAGGGGTCGATTGTTCTGAAATTGAGAGGCTGATGACATCATTTCAAAGAGCTCTGTTCAGCATGTTCGACACTCACATAGTAAATAGGCGGTAAAGTACATGCACCATTTGTCAACAAAACATGTTGATTCAGAGACACACAGATCCTGGCATCTTTCTCTATTGATCAATGATTTTAATGTTGCTCACTATGGCTTTTTCTCAGAATTTCTCAGAATTAACAAGTCTACTTGCCAACCGACAAGTAGTTGTTTAATTTAACTATATCTTAAAAGTGTAACTTTAAGATGAACAGCTGGCCTGAGTGAGCCCGGATGTCTTCTATGATGGCCAGGGGACAGCAGGAAGACTGCTTGGTCTTCGAAGGAAGTGAGTGAGTACACTCTAGCAACTGCTTGAAAAACAGCTCACATTAGGTTATTTTACCAATACAATTTGTGTTGGTAAAACAATCAAATTTGACCAGATAAATGGCTAGAATTTAACCAATATAATTGATATTAGCAATTTGCATATGTTTCATGGTTGCAGATTTTAAATATTTTTGAGCTAAATAATATAAGTTTAACAGCAAACAGACACTTCAACAAATTAGTTAAATTCCAAACATATTTTAAAATTTTCCTACTCAAGTAAATTAGTTAGATTCTGGTTAATTATTAATAACATTCTGCTAATCTCTTTTGCTAAGCCATTGTAAAAATAAAAAAAAAAAAATAAAAACAAGAGTTGGTTTGTGATTATGACATAAAATGATAAGAAAAGAAAATATAGATCAACTTTCAAAATCTTTTTAAACAAGGTAACACCACAGCTAAGTTATGCTTTTCATTAGCAAAAACTGCCCCAGAAGCTTAGCTTGCTAGCATGTTTGAATTTAGCATTAGCGATGTAGTCAAACTAGCAAAAGCTGGACACAAACTTAAACTCTTGCTCCAACAACATAGAAATTTTTGCAGCCACGCATCTTATACCAGTTTCCAACTTTTACTTAAATGATATTCATTCATATTGCAACCCAGCCTCAATTGCAAAACTCATAATATTTTTATTTTTTACTTTAATTCAGGATTTTAAAAAATTAAGGTGTGTCCAAATTCAAGAGCTGCATCCTTCGAAAAACCCCAAAAGAACTTGGTTGACGTAGGCCAGGTGCTTTGTCGACTGGAAGTATATGCAGCTTTGAAACTAGACAGTCTACCCTTAAATTTTATTCTGGCCCTTACCTTGGGGTAAAACACAAGCTGGTTTTAAATGAAGCTCGAAATCTTGCTGAACTTGTTTTTTTTTTTTTTTCTTTTATATAATCCTTCTTAAGTAAACAATTTAATGAATTAATGAAATAAAGTATTTATTTTACAACAATTATAATTAAAACATGCAAATGACAAAAGTCTAACAACACAACCACTTTAAGCTTTTGATTTTCTTTAAGTAATTCTTTGAATGCAGTGTGAATGTTGAACATACCTAACCTAACACTAGCTTGGACTAAATACCTAGCAGGTAACAGATAGCTCATTTTATCAATCCAAACAAAACCCCTGAAAAACATTTTGTTTGTATATGCTAGGAAAATTGACTATGGGACCATGTTTAATTAAAGCTACTCAACCACAGGGCCAATGGCATAAACCAAGCATTTGGGTTAAAAAAAGTCACTCAGTAATTTCTCGTGTGTGTAAGAAGGGGAGCAAGGGAAGAATAAGACCAGAGAGCAATAAACTTTGAGTCAAAGTAAAACAATAACAGAAAATGACCACAGAATCAAAAACAAGACAAAACTGAAACTGCAAAACATTTTATCTGTTTGAATAATAAACAAAACCATTATAGGTCAAACACCAAAAATGCTCCATCACAGAAAGGTCATTGGAAAATGATGCTGCTGTAATTTGCAGTGACAGTTGTGAGTGAGTTATCAGGGAAGTGTGGCGTGTAAATCACCGTCTTGCCACAACTACTAGTGCACCCTCAACTGTCTGAAAGCTGCTCCAAGGGACTGGGAGAGGGCCAGGCAGGAGTGCAGAGCCTCTCCATGGGCAAGCAAGGGAAGCATGGACACCCGGAGATATTTACATACAGTCAGACAGACTTCCTGGCATTGTCAGCCCGAGAGCGTTGATGTCAGATCCACTCCTTCCTGTGCAGGAGGGGAGAACGCCATGCGATGACAATGGGTCCAAAACAGGACAAAGAGGAAATGTTTAAATTTAGGCCACCTCTTCCACCATCTCCTCTTTCAGGGCAATGGAGCACTGGAGCTGTTTAGTTTTCAGAATTCCTTCAGTTCTCCCCCTGCTCCCTCCCTCCCAGAGCTCCCTCTCCCCATTGTATCATTTCAATAGAAGGATTTTCACATTCAGAGAAAATCCCAAAGGAATATCAGCAAGTGAGACCAGAGTTCAGTCAATAACTTGTTTTCAGTGCCTCTTCAGAAATTATAAGTGCTTTTTCATAAATCCATGAACAAAACTTAAAGCAGCCCAAAAAATCATGTTCCTCTAAAGCAGCGGGAAATGGATGGGGGATTTCTTTTCAAGGAAAGAAAAGGATTAAAAACGGAGTTAAAAGCAAATTAAAACTTCAAGTATGTATGGGCTGTACAAGGTGCAATGTTTACATTTTTTTAAGCAAGTCATTCTTTTTTAAAACTAAAATCAGAGCTGGTCTAAGACATAAGACAACTTTGCAACTGCTTAAATTAAATTCTGCTCAGAGCCTTATCCAACTTTGGACCGGCCCTGGCTGATATGATGCCATTTTCGCTGATTTATTTTTATTTGGGGGGGGGGGGGTCCTGTGTGTGTGTGTGTCTGAGAGAGAGACAAAAGGAGAGAAGTGTGTGTCTGCGTGTGTGCGTTTGCGCGAGAGCTTTATCACAAATCAGAGTTGTCGGCATCTGCAGGAGCTTTACGGGGCAAGAGTTCACTGCTTCGTCTAAACTCGGGGAGTTTCTTCAACTTTGATGAAAGCTGACGAAGTTTTACAGGCGTACAAAACAAACACATGTGAGCCGAGATAAATAAAGGGAGTCGCTATCCACAATATTACATCCGCCTTTTTTTTTTTTTTTTTTTTTTTTTTTTTTTTTTTTTTTTTGAACAGGCAGACTGAAAGTTAAGGCAGTGCCTGAATTCACCCAGTGTTCAGGCGGTGTCTGACGACGTTACGGGACAGCAGCGGAGATGCCCTGTTGAACACTTCGGAACTGTCCTGCGGGTGAGTCCACAGCTGGAACTTCATTTTTGAGTTTAGTTTAGCTTAAAAATACACACTTCCGTTTTTCCCGAAGTTTTAGTTCATTAATGTTTCTTAGTTACAAATCTGTCCTCGGTAGAAATGGCACAGTGTCAGTGTTTAGGAAGTGTACTGAAGTAGGTAAATTGCGTCAACGAGAATGTTTACAGACGCAACATTCCAGTCAAATAAGAAAAAAAAATAACGCCCAACGAAACGGAGAAGAAAGCCACTAACTTTATTTTGCTTGTTTAGTTAAAAACTAAGTAGCTGCGCGTTAACTTTGTCACAGTGACACGAACAGACATCAAAAGAAAGCCTGAGTGCACTTTGTAGCCATAGGCTCTAATTACTAAGCAGTATGTTTATACTACATGTTACTAATGGTATATTATATAATTTGTATGTTAACATTTAAATAATTTAAGTCTATAGTTTAAAAACTTACTGAAAGCAGTTGTAACAGTGCCGGTCCAAAGTTTTACTGGGCTATTGGCACAATTTAATTTTAGGAACCACTTCCATCTATACTCTGTCAGCAAACCTACATCTGCTTCATACTGTCCATGCTGGATCTTTGTTGATGTAGGCATTCACCACAGCTAGCTTAAAAGTTAACTAGTGAGCTAACAATGTATTCTTTAAAGGGATTGTTCATATTTTTAAAAAGGTCTTTCTTCCCATTGAAAGGTAATATCTGCAGGAAATGCTGCTTATATTTTTTGAAACTTTGTTTAAACTTTGTAGTTTGTAGAGGCTAATCAAAGCTGGCCCAAGAACAAAGTGGTTGTCTTCCCATTTTAAAAAAAAGAAAACATTCCGAAAGTTTCATTGCTGAATATGAGAATGCTATTTCATGAGCTATTAAACTGCATTTTGTTTATAGTCTGTGTTTACATCAAGCTATTTTTGACTGCTTGGACCCTGGATAGAGCCCTCAGAAATTTACAGGACTCTCAAAGCACCAGCAAGTAACTCCTACCAGTTGCAAATGTTGTTTCTCCCTTGGGCTGGCTCTGTGTATGAGCATTAATTTGTTTTAATTTAAAGGTTTTTTACACCTGTATTTTAAATAATCGCTCATTTTTCTTGGATGTAACTTTAGCAGCTTAACCAAAAATAAATTGTCCATTTTTGATGCATTGTGCTGAACCCATGCAGGCTGTGACTGGCATAAGTCTGAAGTCCACAAACATCATCAAAAGAATGACTTTCCTCCTCTGTGATGCTTTGCCAAGCCCTTCCTGCTTCAGCAGCAGTTTGTGGGGTTTTTATACCCTCAGCTTTGTCTTCAGCGCAGGAATTAAATGCGATTCTACTGCTTGGAGTGTAAAAGCATATCTTTGTGGGGCTTTATCACCCAAACATTTCTCTACATACCTCATAATTCACCTTGCGGCCTGTTTTCTGTCACCTTGTCACGTGGGTACACATGCCTTTATGAAGCAATTATCCTGCTTGCAGTTTCTTTACAGTTAATGTATGAATACCTCAAGTCAAATAAGACATTTTCAGGCTGATCTTTTGATTTATTACTTTTGATCTTCTTATGCATTTGTTTTGGTTTGCTTCTCAACCATTCCTATGAGAGTTTCTTTGGCTATATTTTTCCAAAGTATGTTCATGCACATGCAAATTTTAGGTCACCCCTACATCTTTTGATAGAATAGATCGTGCAAGGTTTTGTATCATTTTATTCCTTTTGTTTTATATATTTTGATGCAGATAAACACTAAGTAATAGCTGACTCTTTTTAGTGTTTTTCTTTTAAGTTTTCTCTTTTCCTCAAATCTTAGAAACATCTGTGCTTCCAGAAAGCATTCAAAAGCGTGTCTGGATAAAGGCCAGTGAGAATCTTGGGATGGCACCACAAAACCAAAAACCATAATAGGATTTCAGTATTTTATTATATTGTCAGACATATATATCTTAGAATCTCTTTGAAAAGGAGTGATAACCTTTGAAGCTTTGAATTTAATTTTTATATTTATTTTATTTGATAGACCAACTCAAAGTAGTACTTAACTGGGAAAAAAAGAATACATGTTTTCTTTTCTTTTTTCAAATTAAAAATTTTTAAAAATGTATTCAATCACTTGCATTCAGTCCTCTTTCTCTAGTATTCCCAAATAAAATAAAGACAACTAATTGCCTTTAAAAGTACCTAATTATTAAATAGAGTCAACCTGGTTTAATTTAATCTCAGTTTCAATCCAATTGTTCTGTTTTTGGCCTCAGATGTTTGTTAGAGAACATTAGTGAATAATAATCATCATGAAGACCAAGGAACACAACAGACAAGATAGGGACTGCAGAGTTGTGGGTCATGTAAAGTAGGGTTATGCTAAAAAACAACATGACAGGTTTTATAGCAACTCATGGAGCACTGTTTAATCCATCTTCCAAAAGTGGCAAGAGTATGGTACAACTGCAAACTGACCCACATATGGCAGTGCATCAAAGGAGGCATTAATCAGAGAAGCAGCCAGGAAGCCCATCTTTCGCAGGGACAAGGAAGCTGGAGCTAAATACAGGACAATCCTGGAAGAAAAAGGCTTAAGATCAGGGTGGAGGTTTTCCTTCCAGCAAGTAAAACTTACATTCAAAGCTACAATAAAATAGTGAAGCTCAAACAGATTTGTATGTTAGAATGGGGCCAGTCAAAGCTCAGACCTAAATTCAATTGAGAAGCCTTGAAAATAGCAATTTACTGATGCTCTCAAGTCTGATTGGGGCTTGAGCTATATTGCATAGGAGAATGAGCAGAAAACTTTTTCTTGAGAATAAAACAAAGCTGGTATCATATACGCCAAAAGACTTGGTTCTACCAAGTATAGACTCAGGGGGGTTGAACACAATTCCACATAAAATTCCAATAAAGTACATTGAAGTTTGTGGTTTTAATATGACAAAATATTAAAAATATGATTTCGTATCAAACTAAAATATGTCCATGTTTCCACTCCTAACTGTGGAATCGCAGAATTAGCATTTGTTAAAAATTTATATTTATGGTATTAAACAAACTTGTAGCAGTAAAAAACAAACAAAAAAAAAACCTTGTGAATTGTGACATCCGATTAAAAGGCCAGAACCTTTGAAACTCATGTTTGCTTCAGAACTCTCACAACAAAAGTAATTCATGCCGAAGATCTCAATTATGTAAGGTGCCCCTATAAATCACAGGGATTATCACACAGGGGTAATTAGCATGTGTTTGGGTAGAAAGCATCATCATCCTCAAAAGAAGCTTATCTTTGTGGTATGATGGTGTCACAGTAGAAGCAGGTCTGAAATAACCAGACATCCCTGTAGTGACTGTTTCCATGACAACGCAGCCTCCTGGTTAAACGGGGGACCAGGGACTGTGTCTCAAATAATTACTTTGGATAATTGGTACCAAATATGATGGGAAGGGGTGGGGTGGGGGGGCTGGTGCTGACTTGAGGAACAGAAGTCCCTGTTTGAGAATCACAGTCTAACTCTTTCACTGTGATAATCTTCATATCAGGTATTCCTGAATATTTGATTCTGGGTAAAACACAGTTGTCAGACTGATTTTACTCACCTATATTTTCTGGTTTATCGTTGACATTCATTGCATACATTTCCGGGTACTCTCCACAAGTTAGAAGTGAAAGAGCATATATGAAATGACAGTGTTGTCAGTTTAACGTCAGATTGCTGAATAAGAATGTGCTTTTGCTCCTCCAGGTGTTTGAAAAAAAGAGAGAGGACCTAAACATGATGTTCACCGGAGCTGATAGCTGACACTGTAGAATGAGAGAGGATGGAACAGACAGACAGCCCTGCCTCAGAGAGCAGCAACCCTAATGGGTTTGTCAACCGAGTGTTCAATGTTTCTCTGGATGTGGAGAATGAGACAGGCAGTGTTTGTATTCAGGAGACGGGGCCGGGGCCTGTGGAGGTGGAAAAAGAGAGCCAAGCTGCCTCCTCTCAGACCCCTGTCAAGGACAGACAGGAGGTCAACCGGAGGGCCCGTGCCACGGGGGGCATCTGGCGCATCTTAAACCGAAAGAGAGCTGTCTCAGAGCTGGAAAGGAGACCCCACTCCATGATCCTGCCTGGAGAGGCTTCCATCCCTAAACTCTCATTTGCAGACAAAGTTCGGTCTTTTAAGAAGCTAAAATCCCCCGCTGTGTTCAGAGGAAAAACAGGGAAGTTGTCCACTGCCAAGTTCACCAGCTCCTTGGTGGATGAGGAGTCTTTCTGCCGTGACATCGGCACTCCGCAGCAGACCAGCAAAGGCACCCTTCGAAACAGAGGGAAGAGGCATTCATACGCTGGCTATACAGTGGATTTTGACTGCTCATTTGAAGACCTTGACCTCTCTGTGCCAATAGATGGTCATCAGCCTGCTGTTACAGGAGAGACTGTTGTACAGAATGGCTGTAAACCTTCTGAAAGAGCTTCATACACTAAAAGAAGCAATAACAACTCAAACAGCTGCAACAAAATCAGTGCAGACTGTGAGGAGCCCAGTGTTAGAAGTAGTCCTAGAACACATCATATTGGAGGGAGGAGGCATAAAGATGTGTGGAGTTACCTGAGGAGAATTTCCCTGTTGGGGAAAAGCAATCCTGTGTACTCAGAGAGAAGCTTTGACTCAGAGCTTCCCTCGCTGGACAAAACCGTGGACTCAGACTTTGAATCTGTAGACTTTGAGAGTGTCAGAGACTTTCAGCCGCCGCCCCCAAAACATTCGGACACAAAAGGACACTTTGGTGGGCTCTTTAAGTTTTTTAATAGTGTAGCAGAATCTGCCAGAAAATGGCGGACAACGTCACGGTCCTTTTCTCCTCCAGAGGGAGAGAGGACTCCGATGACCTCCCCACGGGCCCCACAGCGCTCAGTGGACAACATTCACAGTGTTTCTCTGACTTTCCACAATGAAGGATCTTTAAAACCCCAACGAACAGAATTGTCGCCACTCACTGCTAAATCCTCAAATCCCAGTAGCTTCGACAGTGAAGCCCCGGCATCCACAACTGGTGGACAATCCCCCAAAATTGTCCTAAAAGCCTTTAGAGCTTCTTCAGGATCTCAAGCTGTTAATGGCTTTCAGAGCACGGACAAAGTGACAAACCACAAATCCACGGCTATTGTAGAGAATCATATTCAGGATCCAAGTTTAAACACAGAGGCTGAAGCTGACACTGAGAGGGTTCAGCTGAACTGCCTCTGTCAAGAGGAAAAGGTAGAGGGACAGAAAGGAAATGAGCAGGATTCCAGGGATGCTCCGCTTGACTCCCACCAAGTACAGGAAGTGAATGTCCAATCACAACATGGTGATAAAGAGAGCACAACCAATAGTGTAGCAGCCTCAGATTCTACTGAAGAAATTTTTAAGGTAAGTAAAAAAAAAAGAAGTGTTCTAACAATGCATTTGTCAGATAAATTATTTCTTTTGTTAAGCTGCTGTTGTATCTCTATTTCCTTAAAGAGAATGACATATCCATGTGTAATGTGTTGTGTATATTTTCCATAACCACATTTCATTGCAGGCATTTTTCATTTCATTAACTTTCCCAGAGGCATGTGTCATGTAATTACTGCACAAATGCTAAAAAGTTCATTTATGTAACTGCCTTAACCATGGTCATTCTTTTGCTTATTAAAACCAGCAACCTAGAATGTAAAGTGCCCCAGAGCTGTTACTTATATCCTTATGATACAGTCAGGAGTGGTTGAATGGATAGCTATGAGATGGCAGCCCTGATGTTGTCCTTTTGCCCCATCTGTTGGAGAAAAGAGGTTACAGTAAATACAAAAAACAGCACTATGTTACAAAAGTTTGTCCTTCCCTATTTGGCCAGCCTTTTGTAGCCTGCAGGAAAAGCCTACATTTCCCATAGAGCCATAGAGCAGTGTTGGGCTGCAGCAACCCCAGAGGTCTGTGACGTCAACGCCTCATAACAGCGGCCTTCCGTTCTCAGAATTAGTCATCTCTTTCCTAGTCATCCCAACGAGTCAGGGCACGTTAGCTTCTGACCAAATGAGATATGACATCTCAATGCTCAGCACACTTTCATGGGGGTTTATTATGCAGAGGCAAGGGCTTTAGGAGCATTTGTTTAGGGAAAAGTGCTAATCTTGTGTCCCACAACCATTTAGCAGGGTTCTGCATTAACACCTAGACTGGAGTCTGATCTATACATAAAAGTTCATCTGAATTTCTTTATTTTTTAATGCAGTCCTTAAGCTATTTGTGTTTAAATGATATTGAATTTCTAAACCACTACTGCTTAAAAAAAAAAAAAAAAAAAAACTACTCAAGATCATTTGGTGACTTACTACATTTAGAGTACAAAACCATACATACAGTGTCTTGTAAAAGTATTCATACCCCCTTAAAATATTCCACATTTTGTCCTGTTACATCCACAAACTTCGACATATTTTATTGAGATTTTATGTGATAGACCAACACAAAGTATTGTTGCTAAGTGGAAGGGTTATTATAAATGTTTTTCTCATTGTTTTACATTTGTTTACATTTTGCCCCCTTTAGTCTGATACCCTTAAATACAACCCAGTGCAGCCAATACCTTCTACAGTCATCTAACTAGTATATAGAGTTCATGTCTGTGTAATATAATCTGAGAATAAATATGTTTTTTCTGTAAAGACTATTAGAGAACATGAGTGAACAAACAGCATCATAATGACTAGGGGATGCACCAGACCAGTCAGAGAATAAAGTTGTGGAGAAGTTTAAAGCAGGGTTAGGTTATAAAATGATTTCCCAAGCTGCAAACTTCCTGTGGTGTTTGATCCATCATCTTGCTGTCCACCTAAACTGACTGGCCCAAAAAGGAGAGAATTAATGAGAGAAGCACCAGAGAAGTCCATGGTAACGATAGAGAAGCTACAGAGATCCAACGCCTAAGATAGGTTAGCAAATCTATTAGCGAGACAAGTATTAGCCTTGCACTTGTAGTCAAAAGAAATACTAATAAGTCATCTATGCAGTTTACCACAAGCAGTTATTTATAGCAGACAGTAATACTGCATCTCACCTTCAGAACACCACGAAACATGTCGGTGGCAGCATCATGTTGTGGGATGCTCCAGGTCACCTGGCCCCTTGGCCAAATTTTACCCCTATTTCTGATCAGAGCATTGCCATCTTGCCACTTCCTACATCCAGTTCGTACCCATAAACAAAACATTGCATACCCATTCACTTGGACTTACTTATTAGCTTACTTTTTTTATTAAGTAACCATACGAGTAATGAACAAACAAAAACCTCATAAAATGAGTTATGCATTTATATAATATAGTATAATATTTTCTGAAAATGTGTGACCAAAAACAAGATAGTTTAAGGGGTATGAGTTCTTGCAAGGCACTGTAAATATTGTTCACAATGCTATTAATTTCCCGTCGAAAATATCAGACAATATTTATTTATATAAAGTGTTTCTATACCCGCAGAGAGTCGTAATGCAGAATGAAACAATTATTTATTTATTCATATTTGATGTGCAACTCACAGCTGCAGCAGACAAGACCAGAACTTAGAAAACCTCCTGAGGTATGATGGAACTTCTTGATATAGTGATGTGTCAAAACATGTTTCCAAAACTATTTTGAGGGATGCAAACAGACTGTAAAAATGGTTTTGTTTTGACTTTTCATCATGATTAAGTAAAGAAATGAACATATGTAAAATTGATAACCCTTCTTTTTTACCATGAGGTAACTACCTCATGGTAAAAAATGTATTAGTCTGTCTCTAACTGAGTTTGACTGCCAGCAGTTTTTGTTACCTGGTTACCTACACTTGCATTGCAAGTAGAAACATGAAGTGACGACTGATTGGATTTTTTGCAAAGAAATATGAAGTATATAGCTTGTCAAAGCTGCAGGCATATTTTCCTTATTCCCTGCACAAGAAAAGCATTGTTGGACTTGTATGTGAGCCAAACTACTGAGTATCTTTGCCAATCCCAGCTGTGTGAGCAGATTGCCAGCAAGACAGGCTGCAGTATGAGGCAGCCCGGACAAGCCGTGGCCCAGACTAGCACAGAGAAGACCTCTGTGCCTCACAGGCGGTTGCTCCACCGTCCTCGACCGGCCTCGGCTGTACTGGACCTGTGGAGGCCAAACCCAGAACGAGAGATCTACACCCATTATAGTGAGGTCGGCTCCCTGCCCCGACTGAGACGCAGGCCCGCTGCCACCATGCTACACTCCCCAGGGCCGAGACGGTTGGCTGCACGCTCCAGGCCTTGTTCTGTCATAGAGAGCAGTGTTACTAGAGAGACCCAGTCAACGGATCTGCCTCACAGAGTAAGATGTTAAAAAGCACAATTATTTCTGAAAAAAAAAATCAGTCAGATATTGCCATAAGGTAAACATATTCAGAGTATATACTATGCACATGTGAATATATATCAAGCTAAAAGTAGGATGGCCAAGACTCACTAGTGGGCTCCACCAACTCACTGATAAATATAGAGCAAGTCCGTAATGAATCAAACACACTCTCCAGGCTTTGAAAAGCAGTCCAGTACTAACCCAGTATTTATATACCGCTCGCTGTTAGTTGCAACAATGCCTGCATGCTCTGCCTCATTTACAGAGGCCTGCATTTCTGAACACTGCTTTTCCCTCATTTGACTTCCCTCTCTTTTTCTTTGCCTCCATCTCACCAAGTCCATTCTTTTTTTCTGTCTTTTTTGGCTTCTCTGTATCCGTCCTTCATTTTCAGTCTTTTTCTGTGGCCAATTTTCTGCCTCATCGCTCCCATAAGCTTTACCTCTCATTGGCCTAACCCAGAGTCAGTTCATTTTAACCTGAGAGAATGCCTGGTTGGCATGATGTATAGTCTCTCATGGTTTGCTGCGGAGCACGCACAGAGGCCAGTGCACCAGAATAGAGTTGCTGGATGTGAAATACTTATATTCACAGCAGAAAAAAAAGGGGACAATGCAGAGAGGAAGGTTTCTTTTAAGGTGAAGGGCAGACCAGTGTGTGTGTGTGAGTGTGTGATTTGCAGTAGCGGTTTGTGGAATATATGTCCTAACTACCCAGTACCCTCTAGGCCTTGTCTCGCCCTCCGGGAGTGTCACCACTAGAGCCCCCACAAAGGGCATCTCTGCAGCGGTGTCGCTCCCTGCCTCTTCCCCCCAGCACTCTCACTGCTCTGGCTTTGCTCCTGCCTACATCAGGTAATAATACATTCTTGTTAGCAATGAATTTGTTGATTAATTTATGTACATTTTCTTAATTCTTTACCTGTTTGTCTGTGCACTTCGAACCAGTGGACATGGGTCAGTCGTCATCGTCAGTACGCCTGAGGTCGAGAGGCTCCACCAGCTGCAGGAGGAAAAGGCTGTTAAGACCTGGATCAGAACCACTTCAGGTCAACATAGTGAGTCAGACACACGCCTCAAACCACCTTGTAGAGTAAAGCATCTTTATTTAGTCTGTATTTAAGCCACCACATTTATGATACCAAGGTCTGGCTTATGCAAACACAACACAATATGGTTATTTCAGAGAAAAATAATAAGTGAGTGCTAAAATGGCTTTAGTGGGTGTTTAATCAGATGATGAAGGAAATGATCCATCTGAAAGGTGAAAATGTGGAGTAATGTCATGCTACACTCCTAAGGAGTTACATGATATTAGTGCTTTAACTTCTGACATCCAAAATGTCAAATTTCTGGTGAAATCTGAAGAAAAATTAGCTGACATATTATTAATAATGTTTTCATAAAATAGCCAATGTGAGTTTAAAATACAGTGCCTAGCAAAAGTATCGACACCTCTTGATCTTTTCCATATTTTGTTACATTACATCCACAAACTACAAGGTATTTTTTTTTTTCGGATTTTTGTGATTGACCAACACAAAGTAGGGTATAATTGTGAGGTAGAAGGATAAGAATACATGGTTTTCAATGTTTTTCTAAATAGAAATTTGAAAAACTCATGCATTTGTATTCACTCTCCCTGTGTCAACTGAAGAACCACCTTTTACTGCCAGTACAACAAGTCTGTTTTTACCCATTCTTTGTTGCAAAATAGCTCAGCCTCACTCAGACTGGAGGAAAACTCTCTGAGAACAGAGATTTTAATATTTTGTCAGAGATTTTCAGGTAAATTTAGGTCTGTATTTTACTGGACCATTCTAGCACTTGACTGTGGTTTGATCTAAACTATTCCATTATAGCTCTGGCTGTATTTAGGGTTATTGTCCTGTCTTTTCCTGCCTCCAAATTGGTTTTCTTCCTGCATTTCACTCCATGCATCTTCTATCACCTCTGAGTAGCTTTAGTGTACCTGCTGAAGAACAGCATCCCCACAGGATGATGCTGCCACCACCATGTTTTCCACCATTTAATTTTTTTCAGAGGGATGTTCAGTATTAGTTTATTGCCAGCATTTAGCATGTAGGACAGAATGTTCAGTTACGATTTTATCTGACCAGAGGATCTTATCCCATATGTTTGCTGTCTCGTCTGAAGTTTATTTAGGGGCATCAGAGAAAAGGGGGCGGAAAACAAATGCATGACTTTTCAGATTTTTATTTATAGTTTATTTTATTTTAACTTTTTAATCATATTCCACGTCATATTCATGCACTGCTTTGTGTTGTTCTACCACATAAAATCGCAATAAATTACATTAACGTTTGCAATTTTAATATGACAAAAAGTGAAAAAGTTCACAGGATGCCAATACTTTTGTAAGGCAGTGTAATTACAAGACTGTATCTTTGTCAGCTGTGTAAAAATTAGCTGCAGTAGATGCTAGAACAATGTTACACAGAAAGCAAATCTGGGTATTACAGTGTCGATGCTTTGATGTGCAAGTGGCCTCTTGGGAACTCCAGTGGAAGGAGATGCAAAGGTTTTCCAAAATATCCCTGACGATGTAGGGAACAGTTCTTTGACTGAGTCCATGTTGTCTGTTTGTGAAACATTTAATGCACAGATCCCACATAGATTCTATTCTATTCTATTCTATTCTATTCTAAAAGTCAGTTATCTGCTTTTAGTGAGTTTTTTCAGTGTTTTTTTTTTTTTTTCAGCCATGTTTCTTTGTTTGTTTCAGTCAAATATACATCTGCATGCTGAGATGTATGGAAATGCATAATGCCTGCAATATCATGACAGTATGTAGATATCGTTTTCTTTAACGGAACTAAATTGAAACAATTCATGGTGTGCATCCACAGAAGACTACAGAAAGTAAATTAAGTAATATAGGCAGCTCATTGTCACTACAATGATGCTGTCTGTTGAAGTGGCAGATTATGAGCCCCTACTGTCAGCTTTTCATGGCTGCCACGTCTTTGGATTGAAACTGAGTAAGCTTCGTCCTTGAGGAAATGAGAATGCTGCGTTTTGACTTTGATTATAACTTTTTTCTTCTTCCTGATCTAAATTGTATTTGTGAACCGCGACACGTTGTTGCTATGACATTCAGCTGGCTCCCGTTCAGCTTCTTTGCTTCTATCTTTAGGCAGCCTTTTTAAGCATGAGCTAAATAGAGAAAGTGTGTGGGTGAAAAGAGAGAAAAAGGGGTGGGAGAGAAGGGAAGAGAGATGCTCCCTTTGTCACGGCCCTCCCCTGGGGGCTGCGAACATGGACATGTAACGCTGAAAAATCCGAGCTCGTGTTTGAATGGCGAGAGACTAAGATTTAAATGAGATGCTGTTTTAATATTGTTATTTATATGGAATAAATCCGGAAGTTGCTCATAAAATACTAATGAGAAACATCAACACTGAGCAAAAATGGGACGGCAAGCTATCTTGGCTTCACTGCAGACAAATGGTTTTCTCTCATAAGGCTGTCTTGCTTGGATGTGCTGTTTGGGATACAGTTAAGTGTATTTTACAGTCTTCCTGTTATGATGATGACTGAAGCCGTGAGGCCGCAGGCAGAGAGAAAGCATTCTCACTGCAGTGGATTAGCTACTAATGCTGACGCCTCTTTTCTCCCTTTCATTTAAATGGATTTCTCCCCCAGTTCTGCTCTCCTCCTTCCCTTACTTCTCTTCTCCTCTCCATTTCTGCTCTGCTGCTACACTTTCATCACATTTTCCTTTCCCCCCACTTGACTCCACTTCTGTTCTGTCCCATTCTATACTTTTTATTTTGAAAAAATATATATGGGCAGCAGCAGTTTAATTCCTGTGCAGATAAGAGGTCTGTGTGCTGTGTGTTGCTAATGCTGCGCCTGAAGCTCTGCTGTCAACTTGTCCAGAAGGAGGGGAGTTGTCTTATTAGGGATTTCATGCAGATTAGGACTTTCAACAGAAATCGTATATGATTAAGTTGCAGTACTAATCATATTATGCAATGGTATCTATTTATTATGAATGCATGAGTCAGCAGGCAGGGGCTAGTTGGCCAAACAACAAGGCATGGATGAAAAGGAGCAAAGTTGGGTTGAAGGACTTCTTTTTCTTCTGTCCGCTCATGTGAAGAGCAGCAGCAGCACTGATAAAGATCTCTTCCAAAGTATTCAAACTCCTAAAAAAAATTTCACATTTTGTTGCTTTATACCAAAACTAAAACATATTATTTTCGGATTGCATGATACACCAATAAAAAGCTCTGAATAGGAGAGAAGAGGAAGGGAAATGATACATTGCTTTCAAAATGTTTTATAGATCTAAATCTGAAAAGTGTGTTGTGCATTTGTATCCAGCCTTCTTCACTTTGATACCCCTAAATACAATCCAGTTTAGAACAGAAGTCATTTTTTAGTGACCTATGTTTGACTTCATCTCAGTAGAAATACAGATGACTGGAGACAACAAATGAGACCAGAAGGTAAACATTTTGGCCTATGTTGAAAATGCTGTGTGGTGGAAAGCTACATGTACAGAGGGATTCTGTACATGTAGCCCTTACATGCTGGTATTCTGAATTCAGTACTAAACCTGTCAGGACAGATGAGTCATTGCATTGACATCTTCATTATTGAATGAGTAGTGAGTAGCACCAGCTAACGATATCTTAGTCAAACACGCTGTGTATCTAAATTCACCTAAGGCCTTATTTTGGAGAAGCCATGGGAAAAGATCCTGCCCAAAATAACTGCACACATGCATAGTTTGCGCGATAACCCAGAGGCGACCCAGAATCCTTCATCAGCGTTCATTCAGCATTGTTCACCTGCCAGCGTGCCAACAGCTACTGCTGTTTGAGAGAACATGATGAGCTCTGATTAATAGCAGTGTCCCTGCCTGCATCTGAACTGGATGGTTGGATCAGTGCTTCCCCAGGCTGATTCCTCCCCCAAAAAAAGGGTTGATGGTGTATATGTGTCTATGTGACCACATTTATGCTGAGTGTGTTTGTATGCGTGTTAAGAAAAGGAGAAAGGCTCAGGGCCATTCTCTTATATAAGTATAAAGAAGGATACCATCACTCACTGCAAAAGCCATTTCGACTTTTCAGATGGCTGCATGCTCTCTGGTACGAGAAGAGCTGTACTCACTGGCCCATCCTGTTTTACAGCATCATCCTATTATACACTGTATTTTGTCAGATCATGCACAGACTTGTGTTTGTGCAGCTCATGTCTCATCAGAGCTGAAATATGCACCATTCCATCTCTTTGCTACGCTGCTGGCACATTAGAGGAGTAATAACAAGGTTGCACTAACTGGCAGTGATTTCTATAATAAGATACTTTAACACATAAACACTTGCTATTAAACACCAGCAGTATCTTTTGGGCTGTATTACATTTCTAATTTTCCAAGATTCACAGCGTCCACTATTTGTGACTCACTGTTTATTTTTAGGCCAGACGTTTGGTTAACAGGGATTAATCCATTCCTGGGCCTTAAGTCAAAATAGTCAGGATGTGATTGGTACTGTTTCATGTTCTCAGTCTCTCTGACAGCACAGTATTAGTTAATTTTGTGTAGTTTTTTTTAATTGTTGATATTTTTCCCCAACTTACTATAATGATAGCCTATATATAGCAAAGTTGGAAGAAATAATGATAAAAATGCATTATTATTTTTATTGTTGTTGCTGTTATTAGAGTAATAATTCGATTTATAACATTTATTTATATTACTTTCAAGCCAAGATTTCACCAACTAAACAACTAATTGTTGCACCCTAACTAACCCTAAGTACTTTTCAAGTGTTTGTTGCACATAATATTACTGTTCTGCAAACTAAGCTGGTATTAGTGGACTATATTTAGTCAGGCAATCTGCTCAGGTAGTCAGCTAGCAGTGGACTCATAGCTTTCCAACTATATGTTTATAAGAGTGATGGCTAGCACATCTATGACTGTCCATGTTTTCCGTGACCTGAAATGTTTATAAACTAACAGATTTATGTTTCTCATGAGATGGGACAAACTGTAATAGTTCACGTTCAGTCAGCTGTTTTGCAGTGCACAGCAACAGGTTGAGGCGGAAAACTTTCTTGCCAGTGTGTTAAAAGCAGTTTAAACAGTTGGCGTGATGTGATGTAAAATTTTACAGTGATTTTTTTTTTAAACTTTAATTAATACAATATCTAGTACAATATTATCTTTATCTGCTGTGAGCCACTTATTTTTAAGTGTAAGATATCATTAGTGCAGTGGTACATCGTTCAATGAAATTCACCAGAGACTTCATGCAGTAGGTTGCTCATTTCATGTGAAATATCATACCATGTTGAATTATTATGCAATTTAATTTATTGTGAACTTTAAAAAAAATGTTTGTAAAGGAACTGATTGACTTACACACAGAAGCAGGAGGTGTTGTTGGAAATTAGGCATTTAAATCATTCACAAACACTGATCATTATTATGTTTTCTTTGAATATTTGGTTGAAGTTTTTACGGCTGTTCAATTACGGAAAAAATCTTTTGCTACACTGAATGAAGAAAAAGAAGAAAGTGCTAACAAAGAGAAATGGAACTAAATAATTCTAATTGATTTTGTCAACAAATTTTCTTACATGATTGTTTGGAGCCAAAATTAAAATAGAATTTTGATAAATTGCACAGCCCTTGAAAACAGACTTTCAGTATGTGTTATAGATTTTCTTCACAGGCTATAAGGCTGATGGTTCTAATTGTTATTCATTAATGATTACCTCACATTTTTTGATTTTCCATGAAGATATTTATTGTTTATGTTTTTGGTAATTTTATCATTTTATTTTTTTGAAACTTTAAGTCTTAAGTCTGCATTTGTTTCACATATATTTGTTTTCTCGACATACATTCACTACTTTTGTCTGTGTAGCTTCTTCATTCAGAGAAAGGAAAAGTTAGCATACTCCTTTGTAGCTTTCACTGTAAAACACTGCCCAGAACTATTATTCTAACAATGAATCATCAGGAGCTCTGAGAGTCTGATTTTACTAACTACCCAGCTGCATTTTGTAATTTAAATCAAACACATAGCTCTAACCCTGATCACTTTATCGTGCCATAAAATAATGAGACAGAAGCTAACTGCCTTCTCAGTTTCCTGAGAGTTCGGATGTATCCTGGAGGGCTCTGAGTACGATGGGCTGCATTTTTCTGGCAGCTGCCACTTCTCGTGTACATTATTTAGCCTAACTTTCTCCCTCTGACCTCCCTGCTACTGTGCTACACCACATGTGGCATGAGAGCAAACTCTCCACTGTAGACATGGATTATGCAACCACCTATTGGAGGTCTTTGTAGTTCTACCTCATTCTATATTCTTTGTGCACCTTTTTTTTTTTTTTTTTTTTTACCGAAGAGCTCATTGCATTCCTTCTTTCTCCTCTTTACAGATCAGTTTTTCTCCCCTACTGTTTTTTTTGTTCTGTGTTCCTTCACCTTGTCTTCCCTTGCCTCATCCCATTCCTCCCCTCCAGGCATGTGAAAACACCTGCCTTCTGCAGCCTGGTGTGTGTGTGTGTGTGTGTGTGTGTGTGTGTGTGTGTGTGTGTGTGTGTGTGTGTGTGTGTGTGTGTGTGTTTTGTGATCTTCCACGCCGATGTGTAGTCATATATCTTAGCAGGCTTTGGTTTGGGGAGCCAAACTACTCACCTAAATAATATTTCAGTGGATAGTTGTAATTCATTTTATTGCCTGTATAGGAGTTGAGGAAATATTATACAACACAGTACATACCTCTGTTATATGTGAGGTGGGGCTTTTATAACTCTTTATGATGAGTGCCATCTACTGTAGTGGGAATGAGAGCTGATTTATTTCAGTAATTTAATTAAAAAATTTAAAATATGTTGTAAAAATTATTTGCATGCAGAGGGATATATTTCAACATTTTTTTTCCTGTTAACCCTGATGATGATAATAGCAACACTAAATTCAGTTTATCTGAAAATTTGAATGTTGTATAAAACCAATTGAAAAGGATTTGTAAATAGTATGTGATGGCCTTCACATGTTTTAGGTCCACTGCTTACTTGACAGTTGTCCATCAGAGAGCGATTTACATTGCTAAAGAAGACGCTTTATTACAGAGTGCTGTATTCAAGCATATCTGTGGAAAGTTGAGTGGAAAGAAAAGGTTTGAAAGAAAAAGTTGCACAAGCAGCAGGCATAATTACTGTCTTGAGGGGAAGCTAAAGCAAAACCCATTCAGGAATTTGAGGGAGATTAACAAGGATTAGAGTGTAACTAGGCTCAGGGTTTTAGAAGCTAACACAAATATGTATCCAGGACATGAGCTCCAACAGTCACATTCCTCATATTAAATCACTCCTGAACCACAGACAACATCAGAAGTGTCTTACCTAAGCTAAGAAGAAAAATGACTGGAATGTTAGTCAGGGGCCCAAAGTCCTCTTTTTAGAAGAAAGTAAATGTTGTATTTGATTTGGAAATCAAGGTCCCAGCGAGAAGTTTCCACAGTCATAATGATTTGGGGACTCATGTTATCTGCTGGTGTTGGTCCACTGCCAAAACACCAATAGCTGCCCTTCTAACCATGGTATCGCTGAGTTTGACTGGCTTCCAAACATGCCTGACATAGACCCCATAGAAAACCGATGGAGTCTTGTCAAGAGAAAGATGAGAGACACCAGAACCAACAACTCAGATGAGCTGGACACTATTAAAGCAACCTGGACTTCTTTAACCGCCCAGCAGAACCACAGGTTGGTCGCCTCCATTCCATGTCATATCACTGTCATATCATTCATTTGCCTCTAATTTCCTCATACATTATCTGAGCTGCACCCAATTAAGATGATTGATCTTAATCTAGCCCAAAATATAAAATACCGTGCCACACCTACGTCATTTGTGAAGCACTTCAAAACAACCAGAGTTAAAACCAAGTGCTGCACATAACTGCGTAGTATACACATAAATTGAAAGAAAAAAATGAATATATCTAAGTAAATTACTTGTGATTGTGGCAAACTGGCACCACATTGCCAAAAATAGAAATTTTCAAATGATCACCACATATCCATGCCATGCTGATGTGATGTAATATTTCATGCAAAAGGAGCCCCAACCAAGTAATGAGTGCGTATGCAACACAGTATCTGTTAATCATTGTAAGTTGACATTTTGTTATTGAAAATCTTTTTTTTTTTTTTACATTGCTCTATTAATTTTCCTGAGAAATTGGGGCTATAATCATGAAAATTAACAAACTGATATGAGTGCCACTTTTTGAAATGAATTACTGAAATAAATTTTAATTTACTGAGAGGAACCTAGAAAAATCTGCACATAGATGATTTTTCTTTAGATGAATGGTATAAACAGTAACCTCAGGACAGATCCAAAAGGACAAATCTCTTCCCTGCTTCCCAGTGCTTTGGGCCACAGGTGGCAAAGACAGGACTCTGATGAATAGTGGCAATAGTGAGCATGAACACTCACAACCAGCAGAATGAGAGTTAAGCGGCACTGATTCAGGCAAACCAAGCAAATCATAGCACAGTTCATTTGAGTGTTTCCCTTGTGCCACAGCTGGGGTTTCAAATGATCTGTTTTGCTTTATTTCATAACACACTGGCACTGATTTTGAGAATCATAAATAGATTTGGGGGCCTTTAGTTTTATCTGTGCTTCCAAAAGTTGATTTTTTGTTGCTTTGGTTTTATGTTTTGTTGCAGAACAAATGTTTTACTCCTCCATAGGAAAAGATGACTCAATGAGGTTGCTTTTTTTTTTAACTGCTGAGAAACATGTAGTCATGTCTTTTATTTTCATCATATCTGCAGAAGTAGTTTCAAATGCAGGAAAAATCAAATATTTTTCTTGTAAAGTGAGAATATTAATAACTTTTACATGTGTGTGTGCAATGAATCTAAAACTGTAGCAAATTGCTGTTCTTCCAGTGTTACCTGGATTTTTTTAATTTAAGTAAAGAATGTGTATGTTTTTAAAGGTTTTATGTATGGTTAAAGTGTAAGGACTCACTGGGAGCACCCGGAAATTCAACCACACACAGAAGTACGTAAAGGAAAAACAAGTTTATTTAGTATCAGGAACTGGTAGCAGCTCAGGAAGAATCAATGAAGGTCTCCACAAGGGAATCCAACGCAGCACCAGGGGCTAGACGATAATCAGGCAGAGGTTATACACGGAGAGGCAGAGAGAGCAAACTTAACTTGAGGGTCAGGCAATACTCGGTGGTCGTGAAGCGGAGCTTGAGTCAGGGTCCAGAAATCCAGAACCAAAGGAATCCGTAATGGGCTTGGCAGGAGGGGAAGATCCGTGGACGGAAATGGGTCGAAGAAACACAAGAAGGCAAAGCATGAAACGTTGGATTTCTACTGGCTCGTGGCTGTCGATAATCTGGCAGGAAGGCAGGGGCTGAGAGGAGTTAAGTAGAGCAGGGCCCAGGTGGCACAGATCAGCAATCAGGTGACACAGGTGAGTAGAATGAAAACTAATTACAGCATGGGCAGGACCAAACATGAATCATAACATAAAGCTCCTATTAGGGTGACCATATCTTTACCAAAAAATAGTGGGACAATGGTACAGATACACCTGTCATTTCATCCTGGCCAGTACAGATTTCTTGTTTTCTTTAAGGTTTTACCTGCCTGTTCCAGTTTTGCAAGATTGTTTTTTCCTCTCTTAGGAATTGTGGTGCTTATTTTTGTTGTTATTGGAATTCATAATTTCTCATTAACCAGTCAGAAATACAGCATGAACTATTCAAGTTATAAACTAAACTTTTCGAATCACAAATACTGAAATATACAAGTTTTAAATACAACATTCCTAACTTTGAACAACAATTTTAGTTATGTGTTGTATTTTTATCCAATCAAACAGTTCAGTTCAGTCATTATGAAATGGTTTCTTGGCTTTCTCTTCATTAGGAAAAATGCCTAAAATGCATTTCTGTCAGGGATATGTTTTGTTCTGTTAGTTCTCCTGTTTATTCATCCTTGAAATAAGAAGAATTTCACGTAGTGGATTTTATGCTCTTTATTTGATTAAGCAAGTGTGTAGATTTAATCTCTGATGTAGAATTCATCACAGCTATACCCCATGCTTTGCTTAACTAGGACTTTAGGTTTGATTTTAAAGCATCAGTTTTACTGGTGGCGCTGTGGTTTACAGGTTAGCATGCTTAGCTTTGTAATAATTTCAGGAGGACCTGCTTTCCAGTGTCTTTTCTAGTTAGTTGGTTGTTATGATTACTCCAACCACTTTGCAAAATGTCTTCTCATTTCATCCATCCTGACTTTGTTTTTTCTCAATATTCCAAAAGCATTTCACTGCACTGAAATCAAATTACTCTTGGACAAAAACATCAGTTATTTTCCTTTATAGTTCTAATCATGATGCAAGAGTTTTTATTTAGTTTTTGACCTGAAAAAATGTTGTTTTTCATCAACAAAATTAACACCGATTTGCTTTAATCAAAGCAGATAAGAGGGTGAGAGGTTAACTATTACCTCCCTCCATGCGTCCTGTGTTTGATTGTCACAGCTGCTATTCACAAGAGCCATCAAGAATCAAATGGTAATCATTGTTAAAGAAGAAGGCAAAACTGTTGAGACATGTTAAATTAAAACCAGTCTCCAGTGTCATATTTCTTCATTAAGCTTTACTTCAGATGCTTTTTCTTTCCCGAATATAATTTATAACAAGTAAGTTCAGGCTGAGCATATTCAAAGACTGTCTTTCTTAAGTTTATCTTCAGTTATAACAGTCCTCTCAGTTATGCAGTTTCACTGGGGACTGAATCAAAGAAAACAGTCACAGGATAGCTTCATCTTGTTCTACAGTTTGGAGAACACACAGATATTGCACTCATGTCATTAGAAAATGTATCTTGTGATGTTAAGCATCTGACTATGGTTTCTTCATCCTAGTTGGCAAACTCCTTCTGTTTGATCTGTCTGTCTATTCTTCTTAATTCTCTGTGTGCTCTGACCCACTGACTTGACTTTCTAAATGGTCCTGAATGAATAAACAGCTGATGGCCGGACAATGGTGACACAAACTGTGCTCAGGAAAAGTCCAGCGATTTTATTTTTAGGGCGCTTTGTGGCTAGAAGGCCTGGGAGGAAGCAGGAAGTCAGTGTGGTTGCCGTGGGGATGGGAGGAGAAGAAAAGAATTGGAGCAGACTATAGGGGAAATGGGTGTGGTGGGTTTTGCCTCCCATTAGTGACATACCTACCAACCACAAACAGATTCATTTGCAAGCTCTAAAAATTGAAGTCTTATTCGAGGAAAGATTTTCTAAATATGCAGCTACTTAGCCAAAGGCCAAGTGGTGCAGTAATGACCTCAGATACATCAGAGGACCTTAAGAAAGAGATCAGAAAATGATCTGGGCTTTCTATATTTGTTATTTTCATTATCTATGATAGTTTGTAATTTCCATTTGGTTTTATGGCTGTGAACCATGTTGTGCTGAATAGATTTTCTACTTTTAAAGCTCAAATCTTGTATTTTTGAAATAAGTTCAAAATTCACATTTGGAAAATTGATAAACTGGAAACTGAGGAACAGCCAAGGTCTGGGAAATCCATTATGGGGACATTAGAGTCCCTAATTTAAATGCATTTTATTTGGATTTTATTTAATTGTGAAGTGAAAGGAAAAACATACATGACTTCAAAATGTTTACAAATATAAATCTAAAGCAGCATTGTTTAGATTTAATTTAACCCCCTTAGTTTAATCTCAGTATAAATGTAGCTATTCTTTGAAGGTCTCATAGGTTTGTTAGTGAACATTAGTGAACAAACAGCATAATGGAGACGAAAGAATATCATAGATTAGGGATAAAGTTGTGGAACAGTTCAAAGCAGAGTTGAGTTATAAAACAATATCCCAGCTTTGAACATCACACCAACTACTAATTTATCCATCATCCGAAAATGTAAAGAGTATGGCACAATTACAACTCTACTATGGACCTGGCCGTCCACCTAAACTGAGAAATTGAGCAAGGGGCGTATTAAATAACCATGAAGTCCATGGTAGCACTGGAGGAGGTGCAAACATTCACAGCTCAGGTGGGAGAATCATTTAAGAGAACCACTATTAGTGGAACCACACTTCACAAATTTAGCCTCTATGGAAAAGTTGCATGGAGAAAGCCAAAAGAAATTCAGCTCACATGCATGTATCTTTCTCTGGTTTAGATCAAAGCGTGTTTTTTTTTGTTTTTTTTAAATGGCCCAATTAAAGTTCACACCTAAATCCAATACAGAATCTGTAGCAAGACTTGAAAATTGGTGTTGACAGGTAATCTCCATCCAATCTGAATGAGATGACAAATTTTGCAAATAAATTTTGCTGTCTCAATGTGAAAGCTTGATAGAGACGTACCTCACTATACCTCCAGCTGTAACTGCAGCTAAAGGTGATTCCACAGAGAATTGACTCAGAGTTACTGATTCCAAAGGTCAGGGCACCCTTTTTTAAGATTTTATCTGTAAAATACTATGAAAACAACATATTTTCCTTCCACTTCACAATTATGTAGTACTTTGTGTTTATCTATAACATAATATCTCAATAAATACAGTGAATTTGAGGCTGTAACCTGACAACATTTTGAAAAGTTATGAATACCTTTGCAAGGCACTGTGCACATAATGAAGATCATGATTAGTGTAGCAGCTGCAACAACGGGCCTCACATTAAGCTGTTAACAAAACACACACTTCATAACCATCTGGTCTCCAATATAATGTCATGTTGTCCTATTTGGTCCAAAATTTCTGTTCATAATTTGGACTTTTATTTGAAATAGTAAAAAAAAAAAAAAAATGTCATATTAACTGTGTTATTGTGAACAGCATCAAGGACAGGAAGCTGCCAAATAAACCTCACATTTTTAATAAAGGCAAATGAAACAGCTGCCTCAGTGCTTGTTCTGCATGCAGCATACATTTAATAAGTCTAATTTGATATAAGATTCCTGCCTAGAGTGAGAAATTCCACCATTTATACATACTCTCTCTCTTTGTATATGTATGGGTATATTAGCGTTGGTGTCTGTACAGATTTAGACTTTCAGATGTGACCTTTGTTGTCTAAATGTCAGGGAGATTGGAGAGGGAGCCCACAGAGGTAGGACAAGCTTATGTAATCTGCTCACTGACTGAGTCTCTCACACACACAATCACAGATGGGGGGGCATGTTTGAGGACGACTGTCATATCTCAGCTGTGATGCACCATACCCCTCTCTGTGCTCTGAAAGCCTGCCTTTCAGGAGCCATTGCTTTTATCAGCATGTATGTGCAGAAAGTGCCTCGGAAATTATTTATGGTTTTAAAAATACTGATATGCTGCGCTCCTTTGGTGTTGTTCTTTTGAACTTCTTCTGAGGTCTTTTTATCTGTACCAAAGCTCTCAGGTGAATCTTAGGAGTTTGCCTTTGTGTATCTGTGTGCTGGATGGTTAACTAGGCTAGTTTTGGTGTGTGGGGACTAAACTGTATTATCAGTATTCCTTTTCAACACTTCTTTCATGATGAGCTTTTTATAATCCAACAGTGAGAGTATCTGAGCTACAAGACAAGTGCTGCAATCGGCTCATGATTATAACTATGTTCGTTTTTAAGTATCGCAGGCAAAATAAAGGCCAAAGTGATGATTTGCATGCCAATGGTAAGAACAAGCTTCAGATGGGAACTTGGGCCATTTTCATCCTGTCAGTCACAACTACTGAGCCTTAAAGGGGCCCCGCATGGAAATGTTTTGAATACCAAACACTCTCCTCGTGTAGGTTTGAAAGGCAGCTCTGAAATGTTGCTTGGAAACAGATTTTGGCGGCATTCAACATGGATTCTCAGCTGTAACGGTTTACATCAACAGCAACAACTTATTTTTTCTTTGGAGGTTTCAAAACATCCAGTAGAACTTCTCAGAACACTCCCAAAGCATAATCTGCCTTGCCTGCATTCATCATAAATATGCTTGGTATGTTCTAAACCCCCATACTGTTGCCCAAAAAAATCAGCCCACAACTGTGGTTGGTACTAGATACTGGCTCACAGTGCAAAGAGCAAGCTAAGAAAGCAGTAATTGGAATTGTTGGGCAAAAAAGAAAAACGACATTAATAGTTAGAGTTTCTGCTACTTCGATCGTGTAATCAAGAGTATAAGATGTGGTCTTGTTATGTTAGTTTTACAGTGTGCAGGAGACTCAGAGAGTAGTCACTATGTCTAAGAGTTGTTGCTCTTTTAAAGTGTGTGTCACAATCTCTTTCTGGGACAAGGGCGTCTCATGTTTACTGCCTTTTAGCGCAGATCTTCTTTGGAGTTTAAAAATGTGGTTTATGACACAACTTTGTTTAAAAAATACAAAACTATCAAATGGAATCACAAACAGGATGTTTCAGCATAACACCGCTGGTTTAACATCTTGAAACTACTACAGTTATAGTCCCATCTGACTTTGTAGTTTGACTGCAATTACAGCTGCTCCATTCTGAGGTATGTCTCTACCAGCTTTGCTCACTCTCACTCAGAAAGAATGGAAATAGTCTGTGAGCATCTGTTTTCAGGTCTCGCCCCAGAGACCTGAAAACAGGATTTAGTTATGGATTTTAACTAGACCATTGTAACGCATGCTTTGTTCTAAACCAATCCATTGCACCTCTGGCTGTATGTTTAGGGTTGTTCCTGCTGAAAGGTGAACCTCTACCCATCTCAAGTCATTTGCCCTGCATTGAGGTCCATTCATCTTTCCAATAACTCTCCCTAGGTTTTATTTTTAAATGGCTTTTTTTCTAGGTACTCTTCCATAAGGCCTGATTTTTGTTGGTCTGTCAACAGATTTACTTCTAAAGCTCCTCCAGAGTTACCATTGGCCTTCTCTGTGCTTATCTGAGTAATAGGGCTGCAGCTGTGTCATACGCTTTCAGTTTCAAGTGATGGATTCTCCACAGCTTTTCCCTGACCTGTCTAGTGTGTCCCTTGGTATTTATGATGCATTATGTTTGTTCGTGCTGTATGACAGCACACTTTTCAGATCTTTAATTGTTAAAAAAAAAAAAAAAAAAAAAAAAAAAAAAAAAAAAAATTGAAACCATGTATCATTTTCCTTCTATGTAATAAGTATGGGCTAATTTGTGTCAGTCTGTCACAAACATCCTCCGAAAATATATTAATGCAAGATGTAAAATCGTTTAAGGGCTATAAATACTGTTCCAAGACTGTGTTGCGTGGTTGGTATAAATATCAAAAACAGGACAGAGAACAAGAAAGATCATCCCAAACAGACTGAACCTTTCACAAGTAAAGATCACAAAACCCCCCACTTTTCTCATATAATGCATTAGGAAAAAGTTTTAACTATTTATAAAAATATGATAAATATTTACTGTGGTCTAAAAGGGAAATTACAACAGCTGGAGTTTTATTTTTTGTCAGTAATAAAGCTTCATCAGGTGAGTTCGGGCATTTCCATTAGTAATAAAGTGGTTGGGACCAACATAGTAGTGGAAATACTCTGTAATGATTTCTGCCCTGTTTTTTTTAAGTAATGTGCAAAATAAACAGGCAATGTCTTACATTAGAACAGCAGCATGTAAAGCTACTGTGCCATATTTAGTTGACATAAAAATAGGCCAGTAATATATCAGGGGAGTTGAATTGTGTTCATTTCAACAATCATCATTCATAAATCCTCAGGAAACCTTACATAGAAAGGAAACTTTTTCATTTGCAAGTATAAAATTCTATTCAGCTAAATCCTCTGTGCAAGTTCCAACTTATTAACAACTAGGTCAAAGTTCAGTTCACAAAAATGACATTTTTATGATAAGTGTAGCAAAAGTCAGCTGAAAAAGTGATCTAAATGTCGCCAGATGACACAGTGTGCATATTAGCATATTTATGACATCAGCACATCACATGTGTGCTGCTCTCTGCCCGCCCTGTACATCTGTTTACAGGTCTAATCCTGTCCTTGCTCACAAGCATTGTTCGAATACAGCAAAAGCTGCTCACAAAGCAACCCTTTTTCACATTCTGTTCTTTTTCTGTTATCAGAATGCAAAACAAATCTGAAATCAGCCCGTTAGAACTTTAGTCATCCAATTTTTAACTTTTCCCTGACATCCAAATTTTAAAAAATGTGACAGGATTTGATCAAAACTAAACAGAAGCACAGGACCAAAGCCCCTCTATGTAGCATTTCTTTGGATCTGGCCACTTCTTTGCTGCTAGTTTGTGACATGGTGAACAATTTGATTCCACTCCCCCCTCTGTTTTGTGAGGTGTGTTTTTGAAGTTGGTTATACACTCAAAATTACCCTTTTAATCCTTCAGTTTTCAACCTAACAATTCACAATAGACCACACCACAAAGCCAGGGCTAGTACTTGTCAAACTATTTTTTAATATATTTATAATACTTCGCATTTCCCTTGTCTGCACTTCAGTATGAACGGTTGACAATAATTTCTCCTTTAGGCACAGTGTCATGGTGAGTTATGAGCTGAATTGGCAGTGTTTAATAAAACACTACACAGCAGATAGAAGCCCTGAAGTGATACACTGGTCTTCTGATTAGTTAGGAACCTAGGTAGCTTAATTATATTGACACCTTTCAGCTTAATAAGCTGTCTCCTTTCCTGTTTATTCATTGTCTTCTTTTCTGTTAGTTTTTACTTTCAGGTTTTTTTGGAAACTAATGCTAAAAGTAGTTGTTGAGTTTCTTGTGTTACTGCATTCAGTGTCAACTGCCAGAATTTTCATCATCCACTTTATGGAGAAAAAGAACTAAAATAAGTCAGATATTCTTATCAGAATGGAAAACCTGTGACAAAATGTTGATGAGGTTTTGGTAGCTCACTTACCTCTGAAATTGTGGCATAGTTATGATGATTGATAGTTCTATATCATTCATTCCCATGTTGATAGGTGATTTTAAGTTAAGTTTCATGTCGTAATTATCTTCTAAAAAAGTATTACAGGGGTTTTAAAGGATCACACCAACCAATGGGAATTCAGATCTTTAGAAAGTATTATACAATCAAATTTCAATATACTTGACATTTGAGCATTTTTACAAATAACTATTCATAATTCATCTAATAGACAGAAAAATCTGGTATGATTTGTGGGTGTTTGTACTTTGGTTTTTATTTATGTTTCTGTTTTGATCATTTCTTTATTGTTTATTTACTTAGATCTTGCCATTTTAGTTCATCTCTTGTGCTAGTTCACTTTTTCTCATTGTTTGTGGTTTGTAGTTGTTTCTTTAGATTTGTGTTTACTGTTCATGTTCGTTTGAGTGTTTTCTCTTTCATCTGTGGTTTACCTGTGTCTCAGCTTTGTTTCTTTCTCCCTTCCTCAGCTTACCAGTATACTTCCCTTCCCAGCTGTTCCACATCTGTTAATTTTACTCTGCCTGCTTTCTTCCCCAGCTGCTTCTACTTACTTCTGATTAGTCCCTCTGGTTTCTATGCCACTGTCTGAACTGGTGAAGGGACATCTTGGCTGGAGCTTTCAAACGTCTCTACGAAGGCAGACAACTCACTACCCGTTAGAATTTCATATTTTACTTATAGAAAATAAATAAATTGTGTTGTTATAACAGATTATATTGAAAAAACACAATAAACACTCAACAATGCAACAATGTTGTTAGATTATTCAACATGAAACCTAAGCATTTTAAAGCTATTTTGTGTCACAACTCAGTGTATAAAAACACATTTGTGTTGGTGAATAAATAAGTTATTTTTATTTTATAGGTTTCAGCATTATGAACTTCAAAAAACATTTCCATTAAGTCTCATGCAACTTATTTGTTGCATTTCTGATGAAGAATTGCAGAAACTTCAAGTTAACTAATGATTCAAATGTTGGGGGGGTTCACTGGACCTTTTAATTAAATGTACCAGACACATGTTGACCTGCAGGGAACAGACTTTGTTAATAATTTACAACATAGGTTGTTGCGGTTTACAGCTACTCAGTCTCCTTCTTTAGGTATAATTGAGTGATTAATAATAGTGTTAAGATGTGTTAGTGGATGTGAAGCATTTGATTAAAAACTTTGGTTTCTCTTTAACTGTTGGGAGTAACCTCTGATCATCTTGGAGATGGCACCTTGGTGTTGCTGCCTGCCACAGTGAGGCTTGTGATACAGATTGTAAACATTGTTGAATTTCGAATCAGTTTTGATCGTTGCACCTGATACAAACTGGGATAAAGGCTGACATCATGCCAGTAGAATAGTATGATAATAAGATGACTGAACTATTATTTTACTTCCATTCTCCTTCATGTTGAGCTGCTAATGATAAGTCATAAATCACCACAGCACCAGCACGATATTTTTAGATGGGGAGGGAGATGAATGAGGTTATGATTGTGGTCTCAGTGGTCGATATAGTCAGAAAGGGGGCTGGCTGTGCCCCTCCCCCGGCTGTAGGTGATGTCTGAAGCCGGTAGTCCAGCAGCAGAGCGCTGATCACTGGAGGACCGCCTCTCAGGCTCCCGGTACATCTTTTTGGTTCCCACTCACCGGAAGGCTGCTCAGCAGCTGCGAACAGCCTGCGCATAGCCTTTTCTCTTGTTAGCCGTGCGAATCTATTGGCCTGGCTGTCGGTCAGTGCAGGGGAAGAGGCGAAAGCACCGACAGGTGTTGACTAGCGGGGAGAAATCGCGGTGCAGACTGATGACGATGATGATGGTGAGGATGATGCATCTCTTCCCGTGCCTTTGTGAAACGCTATTGTGAAGAGGCATAGGAAGACATTTTTCCCTCCTCTCTCCATTTCTTCCCCATCGGTTATGGTGGATTTCTCGGCCGCTTTGAAGCTCCGCGTCTAGACCTGGGGGGGGGGGGAGAGAGAGCTGGGAACAAGCCGTTAACAGAGAGCCCCTCTCAGCATCGGCCCGCAGCGCTGCGCCATGGCCTTGGATGTCCAGACTTGCGCGGTGTTTACGGTGATCGCGGTTCTGGTGCTTGTGAACGTGCTGTTGATGTTCATCCTCGGTACTCGTTAATGGATCTGCGCTTGGGGCCCGGTTCGCAGCGCACCACGCTCTGGAGAGGAGAGAAAAGCGGTGCGCGTTGGTTGAGAGCGGGGACACCCGGCGCTCCATCACGGCTACGCGTTGAAATGAATGACGTTGGTACAACATAATGTATTTCTGTGTCCCCCACTCCCACCCCCAGCACCCCCCCACTCCCTCCCCTAAACCTTCGTTATGTCTTGTGTCCTCTCACCGTTTGTGATAGCTGCTGTTGTCTAGTGGTGGCTGTAGTTGTGCGGATCCAGGTCTGTGATGTTCTTACCCTTTTTCTGTGCTTACTAGAAATTCATATCACTGGTACACAGCCCCTTAATATGTCGATTCTCCTCTGCCCCATGTTGTGTATTCTAATATCTTTCTTGCAGTGTTATTTTTTTTAAAAGATGAAAATGAATCAGATTTTCTAACCCTATCCTACTGCTGCGTCAGGACTTGTTTTTTTGTTTTTTTTTTTTGTTTGTTTTTTTGTTTTTTTCTATTATGATCCACCGTAGCCACATTCACAACATGGCAGCTAATAGCTGCTCAGTGATCTCTGTGCAGAAGTTAATGTGATATTTGTAGCAAATAGCGTTGCAAGTGAGAGGCCCAGGCGGCTGCTCTGGAGGATCATTGTGATCTCAGCTGAACAGTAACCGACAGCAGGCAGGGCTGGGCCTAATAAAGGAGGGCCTCCATCACTCCAGGTTTCCCCCATTTTAGATTCAGCTAAACTCAGCTCCCATTTCATAGCCCCCAATATTCTCATTTGTCCAGTCTGCATAATTTCCACCTGACACTCATGTGCAACCTGTTCATTTTATAATGATGAATATAGCTGTGGAATGATATATTATTTGTTTCAGACAGAATGTCTTTAGAGTAGAAAGGCTTGTCAGGTGGTGTTTAGAGAGAGAAAAAACACATTTATTCTCTTCTTGCTATGGTGTAATAAAAGAATTGGAGGCAGGTATCATGAATGTTGAATGAATGTCAGAAATAGATATGCTAAAAGCCTGTCCCAGAGCCATCTATGACGGACCTATTTATAGAGATATACTGGCTAGGAATTTTTTAAGCCACTGTATGTGCTGTTTAACACTCAAGCCAAAGTGCTTTGTCTTTTTTGCCTCCGTGCATTAGTGGCAAGTGTTTTATGCAGGGCTGTATTTAGGAGGTCATGGGCCCCTGGGCTGAAGCATGTTTTGGTGCCTTACCAACTCAAGTTTCTTTGACGCATGTAAATTATATTTGATAATTAGGCACATGTCAGCTTTCTGTACTTCTGAAGCAATCATTGTTTGTCCTTAATAAATGTTTCTCAGAATGTCTTCATTGATCTACAAAATTACCTAAAAGATTGTAATAACTATGCCAGGTCTTTATTTGATGATGTAGCACACGTATTGAGATACACTAAAAGCAAGGAAGGTGGCGTGGAGTATGTGCTTAAAGTTTGCTGTTGTTACTTCTGATGGGCCTGGAGTTGAGAGTTAGGATAGGGATGGGGCTATGACATCATTGTTTTCAAATAGTTGTGTATTTAATGTTTGCATGAAAATCTAACAAATGAAACACCAAGTTTTGTTTGGAACTTCTATGGGGAGAATTTACAAATTAGTGCAGTTCCTTCCATTTTTTTTAAAGTTTATTTCATGCCTGTTATTTGCTTTATTTCTAAACCAGATCCATGAAGCAGGGTGCACTATATACATGCAGATGCACACATGGCCATCAACTGCTGCAGATGGGAGCAGTTTGCATCTATGTTTGCTTAAGGACACAGTTGTTCCCTCTTTATACACCAATACCACATTTGCAGTGTTATCAAAGTGATAAAGAAAATGTTTTTTTTTTTTATTAATATTATTTTAACTGACAGACAGCTCCTGACTGTCAGTGTATTCCCCAAAACTTTAAGAATGTGAGAATCACATCACAATGGCATTTCTAAATCAATAAGTGATAAAAACTATAAACAATATTGAAATTATGCATAACTTTAGCAGTTTCATTTTATAAAAAACATTATTTGCAGGCAAGAGAGTATTAGTTTATAAATTATTCAGTGTGGTTTATACAAATGTATACTTTGCTAACTTGTAGTTATATGAGAACAAAATCAACACATGCATGATTAAATCTTGTTAGTTTTAGTAAATACAGAAAAAGTTTACAAAGTTCTGCCTTTCTTCTCCTTTGGTAAAATTATCACCAGCTTTCAGCAGAGGGTATGTTTACACATTCTGCATTGCCAAAAGAAGTTGGTCTTAAAGAATGTGAAGCTATTTGCTCTGACCTTAATTCACCTAACCACATATTGAAATAAGTGGATTTCCCTCTAAATGCATGTCTCATGCCTCATATAAATGCAGACATCAGTGTAGAAAGCCACTGTTTGATCAGTGCAGCTATTTTTGAAGTTCTGCATTTGTTTCAGAAGTTTGAACATTAGAAGTATGCACAAACAGGCGATGGCACGTTTATCACTCGCAAACACCTTCGTGCATTTACCCCTATGTTTGCAAACTTATTAAAATATCGATAAAAAAAAATAGAAGAATATTTTTAGGCCCCCAAAACCTTCAGTTTTCAGGCTATTGCCTTCTGCTAAGCATCAGCCCAGTTTATACGCATAAAGAGAGAAGTTTGCTACAACGGCTCGAACACGGATACTTTCATCACATGCCAGAGCATGTGGGCTGGAGTTGTCATCCCTGTGGCACATCACATAAACATCCTACTTAGCTGTGACTGCACAGGACCCAAAACATTTACTTATATAAAAAATTCCGGAAGGCACAAGATCATAACATCAACTGCAGGGGGTTATGGCTACCACTGATACCCTTCCTTATTACAGATGTGTGTTCACATGTAAGCATGACAAGTAGCATCTCACTGATGGTCTTGATTGGGTGTTATCTGTTGTTCTTCATTGAATGTGTAATTCCTCCAAGACAGGCACCTTCAGATAGAGCTGTTCTGGGTTGTGTGCCGTGCAGCCAGAAGTGTGGATGTGCAGATGGTGTGTGAGTGAGTGAGCCGACCGTTTTGTGTGAGGATGTGCGTGTGTTTCTCACCAGTTCTGAGGAGAGCATATTTGATTGGCTCCCAGACTCAGGGTATAAGTGTATTACATAAGAGGGCTGGCAGACACAGGGAGGACGGACCGCGATACTCACTCGGTGCATCGGAATAGAGAAACCTCTTCCAGGGATAACGGTGTCTTGTTACTTGACTTCTAAGGAGGACCGTTGCCTTGACTGCTTCCTAAAGGGACTCAGTTATGATGATTTGAATGAGCCGGACTTCTCCATGCATACGCTCTCCGAACAGCTGCACGCCACCAATATGGTAAGGCTCGGACATGAGGCACGTGTGCATCTGCTTGGGGATGCTATAGGTGTTTTGGTGCAGCTGTGCTGTGGATGGAGACAGAATGATGTTGGAATGCAGTGAATCTGCCAGTGCAGTGAATGCTGATGTGTTGAGCTGCAAAGATGATACAAGCAAATGAATCAGCTTTTTATTCTTACATATTTGCCAGGCTCAAAAAGAGAAAGCATTGTCATATGCTTCTATGTGTGGGAACAGATTTTTTTTGCATTTATTTGCATTGACCCGAATAGAGTATTTGCAGTTTAAAGAGTGATTATAGGCTCTCTGATGTTGGATGTTGCAGCTATAACAACAAGAGCAGATAGACAAACAGGTAATAATGAGCATGTCTTTATCTTTGTGTTTACTGAATGTCAAATGATCAAGCTAGGTATGGGGGTGTTCTAGAGGATTGGGGAAGATTGATTATGTAAGGCTTTTAATTTATTCAAACATGAGCAGGGAAAAGGGATGCAATATATTGGAGAGTGCAGGACTCATTTGGGAGATCAAGGGATGAGGCAAAGGAGAGTGAGGTGGGATGAGGTCGGGGGTATTGGCAGTAAATGTTCTGTCTCTCTTTCTATTTCTGTGTGTTGTCTGTGTTACAGTCCATTGGTAGAGACTGGAGAGATTCTTCTTGTGCTGAATGAGGTTAAAAATGAAGTGGCGGTGGAAGTGCAGGAAGCAAGACTGACTTGAATGCAGAAGCTAATCTGTTGTAGGTATCAATGTACAGCAGCGTTTTAGCTTTGGTTTCAAAATTACTACATTTTAAGTCACACTGCTTCTACAGTCATAATGACATGACAGAGTACTTTATTTTGATAAATGTGCCACTACTTTGTTCTATAAGTAGTGGCCAGAGTTTTCTCCAGCTGTGTGGAGCATAGAGTTGAGAAGTACTTGCCCTCCCCCACTTGTTGCTGATCAACCCGTCAGCTACCTGAGAAAAGCAATGATTGTTTGTTTTCTGGTTGAAATAGAATGAATTAGATCAGGTTTACATTTTGATTAAGGTTACTATGCCTAGGAGTCACATTTATGCCATGCTTAATCAATTATATGTGAGTTTTCTTATGTTACATATGTTCAAAAGTCTTTTAAGCCATCTTTAAAATGGTGCCACAACGATTGTTGCCTCATTTCAAAGTGACACCTACCTGCTATGTCAACATTATTCTGAAGCTTGAAATCAGAAGGCACCTATCTTTGCACTTAAGTGCGACAGGTTTGTGAGTGTAAAGCTGAACAACAGAATGATTGCACACTTGGTCAGTGCTCACTCTTTGTTTGTGACAGCTCACACACTCCCCACATTTGGAAATATTCTGGTGCTTCCTGAAGTGTCCTTGCCTCATCCCATCATCTTTGTCAGCATCAGTGAAGCATCCTCATCTGTCACCATGACGACAACCGTTCCTTGCCTTGCAGGCATGGATGCCTCCCCTTGTGTTCACTCCTCCGCCCTGATTGGCTTATGTCTCCTGCAGCTGCCTTGCTGAGGCGTCTTGAATGTGGGTTTGTGTACAGGTTGAAGGGCCCGTGAAGCCTGAGAACTCATGGGATTGGCAGGAGAAACAAATTTTTTTTTGTACAAGAGAAATGACATATTTGTTGATTCATCACTAAATCAGATTTAATCAGCCTAAATAATAAAAGGAAATATAGCTTCTTTGATTAAAAAAGAAAACACAGAAGCCTGAATAGAATATAACAAATTTCATATCTGTCCATGGGACACCATCATCTCCGAGCCTTTAATAACTCCTTACCTAGAGCTTAAGCATCGCCTGTCAGGCTTGGTTAGCCCTGGCTACTCTGCCCACAGCCCCGGGGAATGGATGCATGGTTAGCTCTGAACTGTAGAATGCTGATGAACACTACTGCAGGGAGAACAATTTTAGAAACAACTCACAGAGCCGTAAACAGGGTTAACATATACAAAGAGAGAAGTGCCGTTCTACATGTGCATATATGCATGGAAATGTAGCTGTCAAGACAAGAAAGCTGAGTAGTCAGCATGATGGATGGTGAGGCTGTAGACTGAAGATGTGAGGCTTGGTTCTGTCTTCAGAACATTGTCTGCTGCCTATTCTTCCTTTAATGAGAACAACCTTTAACTTCTCCAGACCCCTTTAGAATATTCATCACCCTAATGGCTTTAGTGCTCTTACTCCACCTGAGATTTTTAAAATGTCTTGCAAAAATGAATACTTTTTGTATTTTTTTTCCCCCCACATTTTGTTACATTACAACCCACACTACAATGTATTTTATATATATGAATTTTATGTGATGGACTCACAAAAAGTAGTGCATTTGTTTTTAGCTCTCTTGACTGTGATACATATAAATGAAATCTGGTACAGCTGTTCTTTAAAGGCCTGAGAGGTTGGTTAGGGAATGTTAAGGACAGCATCATGAAGACCATGTAGGTGAGCAGAAAGGTCATATTTAGTAAATTACAGCCCAAGCTTTGAACAGTTTTTGTGAAAGAACTGCAGAGATTCACAGCTGGGGTGGGAGAATCTGTTGACTATTAGTCATGCACCCCAGAAATTTTGCCAGAGAGAAACTATTGTAGAGAAAAAGTTTTAAAAAATAAAGTCCAGTTTGCAGATTTCTACAAGCTATGTAGGGCACATAGCAAAGATGTGGAAGAGGGTACTGTGGTCAGATGAGACTAAAACTGAACGTACTGCCCTGTATACAAAATGCAATGTGTGACAGACAATTACCAAAAAAACAAACCATACCCACAGTGAATGGTGGTGGCAGCATCATTCTGTGAGGATGCTTTTCTTCAGCAGGAACAGGGAAGGTAGAGACATAACGTAATACTGCAGGGTTAACAGCAGCAAAACAGTTCTACAAACTATTTTAGATTTTGACCTCACTTTTCAGATAATTTGTAAAATATTTAAAAACTATGTATGATTTTTCTTCCAATTTACAATTATGTGGTCTTTTGAGTTCTTTGTGACATGAAATCATAAAATAAACAAAATATGAAAATGTTCATGAGGTGAATAAATGAGGATGAATGATTTTTCAAAGCACCTTGTTATATATTGCTCCTCGCTCTGCACACAGCTGTGTACTGTTACTGTTTATTTATGGTGTGACAAGGTGTACACATTATTTATGCATGATTTGGTAATCAATACATATAATCTGATGAGTCACTGGTCTGTGATTTGCTGAGAACTGTGTTGCAGATAAAACAACAAGACCATGGTGAAAGCATGGAGGAAGGTTGCTTCTCAGCTGTTCTATTACATTAACACTTGTAATTATTACAATGTTATAATGAGTCAATTAGAGCCTTGTGTAGAGATGGGTATTGCCTCTGAACAGTGTGTTGTTTCTCCATTAATGACATTGCCTTTCTTGTGTTATTGCTTTTCTCTTGTTGCACTGTGTATGCTGTTGTGGTGTTGTATTTGGATTGCAATTCCTGTATTGTCACAGGACTCCCCATTCAGTTATGCGTCAGTTAGTAATTTAGGGGGTTTAACAAAAAGGATTCACAGGTTGAGGCCAAAATGAGGCATATTGCTGTTTTGAAATGAGCATCAAGTTTGATGTCTGTGCTGTTTAAAACATGCATTTTATTGATGAATGTCTGTTTCATTATTGCACAGCAGTGTTTTTAATGTAATCAGAGTAAAACATAGTAGATCCCCTGTCTTTTTCCCTTAGTTGATAAGTGGAGGCTCGGTTGTCAACGCTGAGGCGGTATGGGACCATGTGACCATGGCGGATCGGGAGCTGGCGTTTAAGGCCGGCGATGTCATAAAGGTGCTGGACGCTTCCAACAAGGACTGGTGGTGGGGCCAGATTGATGAGGAAGAAGGATGGTTCCCTGCCAGCTTTGTACGGGTGAGTTAGTGGCAGCTGTGGCTGTCAATAAACCTCTGACCCAACAGACAATTTCATACACACAGAAATGTTGGCACTTGAGCATACATAGTGAAAGCGATAAACGCACAATCACACAGTCACCTAAACTAATGCACACATTTAAATAAATGCAGAGTTTTGTATTAGTTTATTTTAGGAATACACAATACCCAGGAGTTGAGAGAAGAGCTTGCTAAGCATCTTTATAGCCAAGAAGAATAAAACAAAGATGCTAATGAGGTTCTCATTTTATTTGGCTTTCACCTTCAACTCCTGTCCTTAATGAAATAAATTTTCCAGATTCTGATCATTTTAACATCTTGCATACCCTATTAGACTGTTTTTTCAGATTAGTCTGGTGTAGCTACTGCACACTTCTGCAAACATCTGTACTTGTATTTTATTTTATTGCCATGATGTTTTATTTGGGCATTTTATTTGCAGCTCACTACAATTTTAATTGTAAACCATTTACACCTTACAGCCAAAACATTGTGATGAAGTAAAATGTATACAGTATGAAAACCAGCAGCCTGGAATGATATATATGTCCCTTTAATGCTCTATACCCTGCTGAATATTGAAACGCACAACTGTACGCCACATAAAAACCGGGACAAGCAGCTTACACTACTTCGTTATTAAGGAGATGTAATTTGTAAGAAGCGCGCTCAAAAAACACCTCAACCCTCCACAGGGTGCATGGATAATGATCAACACCTCGATGTTCTTCGTCTATGCTTAGACTGGCCAGAGATGTTTTAGTGGTAAAAGGAGGATTAACACGATGTTAAGCAGGTGGTCATAATGTTATGGCTGAGAGGTGTACATTTTAAATTTAACAACAGAATTGTGGTTTACAGGTTTCCTTGTTAAGCTTTGAAACTTTCTTCACTAACTAATCTGAGAGGCTTGGTCCATTTAGAAACTAACAAAACTTTGATACAGGAATTAAACATTTTGCAGTGCCTTCAAATTGAGATTAACACAGAACAATCTTCCTAATTGGACTTTATATGTGTGAATTTATTTATACATTTCTTTTTAAATCTTAACATTTTTTCTTGTTAGCATCATAGTAAACTATTTTCATTGTAAACAAAATATTTTTTAAAAAACTTTTTCATATTTTGTCAGATTACAACCACAAATTTGAATAAACACAAATGTGATAGACCAACTCAAAGTTGCGCAAATGGTAAAGCAGAAGGAAAATTAAACATGTTTTATTAAGGTTTTGTATGAATAAAAATCTAAAAATGTAGCATGCATTTATTTTCAGTTCCTTTTATTCTGATTCTCTAAAATGCAACCACTTGAAGTCACCTTTACAAATCAAATCCAGTCAATCAAGTAAATCAAGTCCATCTGTGTATAATTTAATCTAAGATGTTTAGTGAAAGCCTCAAAGGTTTGCTACAGAACATAACAGCATAAACAGGATCAAAAATACCATGAATCACAGCAGACAGGTTTGGGAGAACACTTTTCAGTCCATCATCTAAAATGGAAAGAACAACCACAAACCTACCAAGACATGGCCGTCCACCTAAACTGACATAATTCACAGAAGCAGCAAAGAGGTCCATGGTAACTCTGGAGGAGTTGCAGAGATCTACACCTCAAATGGAAATAGTTTGACTGTGCTATTAGTTGTACACTCCACAAATGTGGTCTTAATGAAGAGAAGAAAAAATGAAGCCACTGTTGTTAGAAAGATAAAAGTTCCCATAGAACGTTTAGCTCAACTCAGGGGTGACAGAGCTCTAGATAACACCAAAACTTTTTTACATACTTATAAAGCACGTTGTGTGGGGCTAACTTTGAAACATGGTGGCAGCAATATCACCCTGTGCGAATGCTATTCAGCCTTGGAAGAAAGTCATTTCAGAGTTGATGGGGAGATGGATGTCGCTACATCTGGGGCAATCTTAGAAGAAATGGTTTTACAGGTTGTGAAAGACTTAAAACTGGGGTGGAGGTTCATCTTCCAGCTGAACGAAGACCTAGTATAGAGCTTGAACCCCAATGGATCAGGGAATCTTGGATCTTTGTTCTGGTCTGTCATATTAAATCTTATTTAATCACATTGAAGTTTGTGGTTGTAACATTACAAAAGTTCAGAATGTGGTAAAATACTTTTGTAAGGCATTGCACAGTATATCTTTAGATGTTCATGTAGGCAATATTTAACCTAGTGAAGGTGGAGTATGTAAGTAGGTTAGTAACTTTACTGTAGGTAGAGTCCTTCAACTGTAGACCACCGTCCCTCTTCTCATGGTCATTCCCACCTGTCCACCCTTCCATATTCACTCCTGAGAGGGCAGGAAAGAGAGGCTGAGTGACTGTCAACCAAACAGTATCTCTCTGTTCTGTCATTCTCTCTCTCCAAGGTGGAACCCCACCCTCCTCAGCCCCAAACAAAACAGGTTTTCTATATCAACCCCATAGCAACTCCACGGTTCCAAAACACCACGTCAAAGGTGCGTTTTTTTCCCAAGCTTCCATCTACCCATCAAGCCTGCCCGCTCACCCGCCCGCTCCAGTCTGTCCACGCAACGTTCCCTTGGCATTACCAGACATTAATGTACCCATGGCGTTATCACATCATTCCTCAAAGGGGTCAACAGAGAGGCGCCACTGATGAGTCAAAAGTAAAGACTGTGTGAAATGCCCTCTTACTGGCCTAGAGTAAAATTCTACTAATATATTCATCTAAAAGAATTTCATTTCAGGATGATTTTGTTAATATTTATTTACATCAAGTATGATGATTTTCCTTAGTACTTTTTTTACTATTGACTCTGACTACTTTTCAGTCGTACTGCTGCTACCAGTTCTCGTCAGTGCTCAACCACCTGTCACTCTGCTTGTCTGTGGCGCTACATTTCCCATCTTGTGTTTGGCATTCTAGACGTCGGTTCTTTGATGTACTCTTGGCAAACTGTGTGTCATCAGGTGTTGGCTGCTGGGCAAATCAAACCATGCTCACTTGGCCCCTTCTATGAAAGACTGGAATAAGCTTTATATGTGGATCTCTGTGTGTGAAGTGCAATTATTGAGACTGCATGATTTTTTTTAAGGAAATATTGTGCATAGCTTTAATAAAGATGGTTTTGTAAGTAACTCACGTGACTGAAGTTGAGCTTAAAATCTCAGAATATCTTTTCATTTTAGAAAGAAACCTTTTATCATCTCAAGTATGATTGGCAATATGTCCCCAACTTTTTTGGAGCTACTAACCCAAGACTCTTATTTATTGTGCAAGCTTTGTGAACTCTCTGAAAGTAATGGATTTAGTTTGTGTATTGTGTGTGTGTGTGTGTGTGTGTGTGTGTGTGTGTGTGTGTGTGTGTGTGTGTGTCTGTCCATTCATGTTCATGCTGAAGAGCGACTGATACATATTGAGCAAATGTGTGACTATAAATTGCAACAGTTTAGTAATGTTAACACTGAATATTAATAATGCTGATCATACACAGTGTCCTCCACACTTACTGGAGCCATTTGTAAAGATGGGTTAAAAGAATTTTTATTAAGTTCACCATTTTTTTTTACTGCGGTAACATAATCTCAAATTGCCAACAATAATAATTCAACCCCCAAATTGAGTATAATTATTTAGTCTGGAAAAAAATAACATCCTTAGAAATAACATATAAATGTAATTATTAATTACTTTTTAAGTTGACCAGAGTGTCAGGGTATTTTTAGTCCACAGTCCATGACTTGCTATTTCTCTGGAGGGTAAAGATTACAGGGCACAGATTTGATCCCACTTTGTTAGCCACTGTTCATCATGGGGAATACAAGAAAACATTCCATTCAAATAAAACAGATTGACGCTATTTTTTCTTTCTTTTAACGTGTCCTGTCCAGCAGTGTGGAATTCAGAATTATTGTCTGAGTGTCAAGGAAAGTCCCAGCAGATTTGCTTTCACAAGCAGAGCATTATGGCCTTCACCATGATATTCCCCTTGGTATATATATGAAACTTTATTAGAAATTGTTTTGGGTTTATTTCAATTGTAATGGACACAAAGACGAAAAAAGAGGAAAGGAAAGAGAAAGATAGAGAAAAGGTTTAAAGAGAAAGGAGATAGAAGAAGAGGAGAAAAAAAAGCATAGAGATAAAACAAGTCAACACCCTTGAAAAAAAGACAAAACAAAGAATTCACAGCAACAAACTATATGCATATATAATAATAATAGTTATAATGTCAATGGAAAGTACACAGTACAAGGTAATACAAGATGTATTTAGTGGCAAAAGCAGATTGACGCTGATATTCAGACTAAGATTGAGTTCTTTGACAACAACCACCCCAGTTGGATTTGGTGTGAAACAAAGAACGAACACAAAAAAGCATGTCATTCCCACTGTTAAGTATGGTGGAGAATCATTGATCTTGTGGGTATGTTTCTCTACCAAAGACCCTGGATATTTGGATATTTTAAATGAAAATACTGTATGGTCTCCCAGAAAACTGAATATGTGTTGAGATTGAGTCTTTAAGTAGGATAATGATGCAAAACTTAAGGACAAATCAACACAAATGTTTGACCAGACACAAAATCAACCTTCTTTCATGGGCATCTTAGTCCTAAACCCTAAATCCTATTGAAATCCTGTGAGTTGAAGCTGAAGAGAAGCAAACATAATTAAGGACCCAGGACTCTGGGCGATGTAGACAGACCATAAATAGGAATGCTCATAGATCCCTCTCTCTGGATGTCCCAACCGTGGTAAATGTAATAAGAGAGGACTAGGTGCTCTCCTATTCACAAAGTATTGGCACCAGAGATCACAATAACTGTTACACATGTTAGATTCGTTTTTTCATGTGAGATTATGCTACTGCAATAAAAGACAAATTTATTTTAAGGCTTTTTACATGTCTTGTGGTGCTAAAAGGTATGGAGCGTGCTGTATAAATATGTTCAGTGAAGCCTTTTCCATCAGATTTGTGCATAAACCCATATGAGCTCTTATGAAGTCGCTCTGTGAATGTATTTGTCCTCAGCTGTGGGTGAACCAGGAGGACGGTGCGGCAGAGCCGGCCGAGGGGACCAGCGAGGTGCAGAACGGGCACCTGGATCCAACCAATGACTGCCTGTGTCTGGGCTCACCCCTTCAAAACAGAGACCAAATGAGGGCTAACGTCATCAATGAGATAATGAGCACAGAGAGGCACTACATTAAACACCTCAAGGACATCTGTGAGGTACTGCACACATGCACACATTTAGCAACACAAACATTAATGCTCTTTGCTGTTTCTTAATATTACTAGTAAGAGCAGCAGAGGTAGTAAATTGTAAGAAGCTGAATAAACAAAAGCAGGTGTGAGATGTAGAGCAGGCTTTTTCATGCTACACAAGGATCTATTAAGAATCAGTAACACTCCCACATTCACACTTTTATCCGATTATCATATTTTTTCTTTTGATTAAAAAACAGCCCAGAGCTAAGGCTCTTCTTGTCAGAGGCATGAGAGACTACTCTGTAGGTTTGGCTGTCTATAAGAAATGTATCTTATTAGTTATGCTGGGGTTTAAAGTTGAATTTTACCCTTAAAGGGGCAGTGTTATGTATTTTCCAGGCACATAATGGCATTTTATAGCACAATCAAGTAACTATGTTACCTCCAGTTGTGATAAAATTGCTGTATATATCAAACATAACTTTAAAAGAAATTTGACTTCACAATTTAATATCTTGAAATTGGCATCTGTCTCTTTAAGAAGCTCCTACTTTTTCAGACACCATGCCTTCAGCATATCATCACAACAGTGTTTCTCCATTAAGCTGTTTGCAACCTTTCTTAGGAGTGTTGGATTGAGAAGTAGGTTGTATGATGAGATCAGCAGATGTGCAGTTCCACCAGGTGTTTGCTAATTGCTGCTGCTGCTAGTCTGGAGGAGCCTTGTGTAAAGAGATGGTGCTTTGTGAGAGCAAGCGTGTAGGCACCCCCAAATGGTTGCCATGGGAGATTAAAGGATTTCTCAAACATGCATGAAAGAATAAAAGCAACACTCCAGGTATGTTTTTAATGAGGGAATAACCTTTTAACATGATATAAAGCTCAAAAAGGCGATTTTATTAATACCCCCCCTTAATAAAATTCTGCCATGCTTTGTGTATTCTAATTTTTCTTGGAGGCCTTCCTTGGGTGCCATTTAAATCAAAATCTGATTAAAACCTTAAAGTATGACCACATTTCTAATCAGCCAGTCACATAATTTAAAGATGCTATCCACAGTTTGGTTTTTTTTTTTTTTTTTTTTTTTTTTTTACTAACAACTGTAAATAAAAAAACAGCTAAGTATGGTTGTATTTCAGAATACAAAGTTGACAGGGATGCTGAAGAAAAAAAAACAATTAATTCTGACGCATGTGTATTGGACAGTAACACCACAAGAAGCACAAGAATCTTGCTGTTTAGCTTCCATTGGTAAAAACTGTGGCAGAAAAGTAGTTTTTGGTAGATTTTAATAGACTTCCATCCCAAGTCCTCTTCACAAACAGTGTTTTTTATTCCAGCCAAATTTTCCAGAAACCCATGCAGTCTTTTCCCATATTATTCATTGTTGTTGAAGCTGTGTGAAATACAAGTCAAAACTTTTCGAAAGTAAACTGATTTTGAAAAGGCAAATAAAGAGGGGGAAAAAAACTGAAAAATATAAATGTATGTCTTCAAAGGAAATCAGATTAGCTGCTTCATGCCTTGTGTGATGTCACCAGGGGCATGTTTTTGTGGAAGCTTGTTTTTAGGATATTATCTCAATGAAAAATGTTTTACAGCAAAACAGCAAAACAAAACAAACAGAAAATGACCATGACATGTTATTGTGTAGGTGGCAAACTATATCTAAATTGAGTTTAATTGATTTTACAGAAAAACCTAACCTGTAGCTTTCAACAAATCCCTCTTGTAAAGCTATATTGTGTTTTTTTTCTCTCTTGATTGTTGTTTGATTACCTGAAACTATAGTTTTATAGTACTATAGTAGACTCAGATAAACGCAAGTTTGTTCTGGTTTGATTTTTTTTCTCCAGAGCCAGCATCAGCCTTTGTATGGGTGCATAGCAGCAGTTCCAAAACAGAAAAAGCAGATAAAGAGACCACTTTGACTTGGGGTGGTTTCTTTTGCATATTTCTGGCTTATCTCATCATCTGGGTCTAATCCTCTATATGCCCTTTGTTTGTTCTGTGGATAAAGCGTAATATTTAAAAGTAGTTGCAATAAAGCATAAATTTCACCTTTTCACCTCTGCACCTCCTGCAAGTGGAACCACTCCGCATAAAGGTTATAATGTAAAGGCCTTTTTAGCTTCAAAACCCTACTTACCTAATAGAGAGATATGAAATTAATGAGTGTGATTATTTGGACAACTTGACATCTTGATATTTTCACTAAATGTTAAAGCATCATGACCTTTAATTAAACACTAGCAGCCATGTCACATTCCCTTCACACAGTTCTCAGTGAGAAATATGTGAAGCTCATTTTTTAAGTGTCATCCTTTAAAAAAATAGCCTCACAGTGTTGTGCCTGTTTTTGTTTTTTTTTTTTTTTTTTTTTTTTTTTTTTTTTTTGTTTTTTTTTTGTTTTTTTTGCAGGGTTACCTGCGCCAGTGTAGGAAGCGTGTGGACATGTTCAACGACGACCAGCTGAAGGTCATTTTTGGAAACATTGAGGATATCTACCGCTTCCAGATGGGCTTTGTTAGAGATCTGGAGAAACAGTACAACACAGAGGAACCACACCTCTCTGAAATCGGCCCATGCTTTTTAGAACATGTGAGTATTTTCTTTTTTGTTCACACTGAAAAGGAAGAGGGGATGAACATTTTTTGGACCAATTTTTAGTCATCAGTTTTGTAAAGCTTTGATGTTCTATTGCAGATTTTAGCTGATTGTAGTTTCTGTTTACGAACTGTAAATAACAGCATTTTTTCTCCTCTCTGTATAAGTTGAATATTTTAGGGATGCACACTATATCAGCATTAACGTCAGTCGACTGTTCGTCATTGTTTTACATATCGTATCGATATGATAAGTAAAACTGGGCCGATATTAACAAACGATGTTTATTTCCATCTTGTTGCTGTTTGTGTATGTGTTTCAGGAGGGCAAGGGGAGGGGATTGGTCATGTGGTATTTGTTCAGTCGTGTAATAGTGATGCAGCGCAGGATTATCGGGGTGTTAAACGGAAGCAGAGAAAGTGGTGTGGTCACTTTTACATGGTGTCGAAAGTGTAGGGAAATATACATATAATTTTAGTAAATATCAGTTATCAGTCATAACAGCAGTATTAATATTGGATATCAAAATTTCAAAAACAGCATTACAGAGCTGCTTCTAAAAACCTACAAATATTGTGATTAGAGTGTAGCAGTGTGTGATGTAGCTGGGGTTTGACCCCGACCTCGACACTCTTGCTGGATGTTTTTTTTTCTCCTTTTCTGTCAGATTACCAAAAATAAAGGCCCTTTGCATCATAAAATATTTTACAGAATATTTCTTCTGCTACTTTACAATACTTATAATAAATCATTAAAGGTTTTTGTTTTCTTTTTCTTTGTTTTTTTGCTCACAAGTGACTTTAATGTGCACCATATCACAAGATATCACATTTTTCGTGATCGTGGCAAACTTAATGAGTGATGTCTAACTTAATAATTGAAAGGAAAAGCTTTTATATGTAATTGTTAATTTATTATAACAATACAAGAGCCTCACACTTGGTTGATATCTGCCTTTTGTGTCCTCACGTCCTGTCGTCCAAGCTGAATGAGGCGGCTGTTAATGTTAATTCGATATTTGAAAGCGTGGCCAACATAGACTGAACGGCTTTGTTCACTTCCCCCGCTGGCATTGCTAAAACTACAGCCTGACTACAATTCTAAAACAGTGCAGAAAATCGACGTTATCATTCACAACTTCTCCTTCTGTTTGCTGATTGTCCCGATTGAAATTGTACCAGAGGAATCCAAGTCAATGGGAGAAATCCCAGACTAACCTGTAAATGAGATTAGAATTGAGCGGAATCGAGCAGGAAGGCAATGGCCAGGCTAATTTAGAATGAGAATAGGAACTGCAGTGAATTTTGTGCACCTCAAGTGAGGCATAAAAGTTAAAAGAACATTCAGCAGATTTGAATTTTCTTGGTTTCTATCGATTATCGAGGTATACTTACAGCTTTAGGTGGCTTTTCTGTAATTTAGGAGGATTTTTTTATATTAGAAGCAGAGGTGATGTCACCATGAGAGAGCTGTTGCTGTTACACAGCTCTTCAGTTAAACAGCATTTTGCTTTTACTTTAAAACAAAGGCACAACATTGACATTTCAAACAGTCTTTAGCATCTTATCTTAGTTATTCACATGATTAACGTTATTAACATTACTAGCACAAGTCCCTGACTACTAAAACGGCTGAAACAGAGCAGCTGAGCTGTATTACAATCAACTTCGTGTTTTCTATTGACATGCAACTTCCTGTTGTAAAGTAACAACCTGAATGAACATGTCTGTGGAAAACACTGTTTTCTTTCTGGAAGACTCTTACACCTATTGTGCTTTCTCTGATTTCACTAACTGAGCCTTCTTTACTCAGTAACAGTGTCCACACCAAAGAGTATTATAGTCAGGGCAACATGGCAGATCTTAGGTATGGCACATTCACTAATAAATAGGATTAGAGTTTCAGTTTCTAACCACGCAATTCTCGATCAAGGTTGATCCAGTATAAAATCATCAAATTCCAGTTTCCAGCAGATTTCTAGATACATAAACTAGGGTTTAACTATGTCAGGATCTTGAGGTAACATTAAGGTTGAGGGAACCAGTAGGCAGTTAAAGTTAAAAATATGTCAATATCCTGAAGTTAAAGATCTAGAAGCCTCAGCCACTTTGTTGTACATATTGGCAGTCCAGCTGTATGTTTAACTAAGCTTACAGTCTCATCTCCTCGATGATAAATCTCTCCTCTTTTACGTTGCAGCAAGATGGATTCTGGATCTATTCAGAATACTGCAACAACCACTTGGATGCCTGCATGGAGTTAAGCAAACTGATGAGGGATGGCAGGTATCAGCACTTCTTCGAGGCTTGTCGCCTCCTCCAGCAAATGATTGACATCGCTATAGACGGCTTCTTGCTCACCCCTGTCCAGAAAATCTGCAAATATCCCCTACAGTTGGCTGAGCTTCTCAAATATACTGCACAAGACCACAGGTATTGTCCACTATAGAGCTATTCCATGATTTTAGACTCTGTGGTTATCCTTTATTGTATTCTAAGATGCATAATGCTGCAATGCATCTCCTGCAGGTGTTGAGTTTGTTCTCCTGAGGTGGTTATTTTCCTTGCTTGTACTGAAACAGATGTTAGAACCAATAATATGCATCCAGACTGGAAAATCACACTTTGTGTTTTGTTTTGATGGCACTTTCCAGCAGCATTTTGCACCAAACTGTAAATATTAACAGATTTCTCTGGTATACGCTACCATTTTCACAACTACATGCACAGTGCAGGTGATGGGTGGAAAATGTAAACATTTGCACATGCACTCTCACGGCCAAATGCATATTTGAGCACCCAGATGTGCAAACTCATCCATGTGAGCCCACAGAAACCCTGTGCAAGTAATTCAGCGTGTCTCCTCCAGCTCCAGGTCATTCACAAACCAAGCATTCTCAGTCAGAGAGGGACAGGTGCCAGCTCTGCCAGAAAAGCCTGCCAGATCACAGTGTTTCACTGTTTGAGAGCTGTGGAGAATCTGCCAGATATAGGCCTGTGTCTGTCTCACTTGTTCACACAACACTAGGGCACAAACACACACACACACTCACACACGTTATCTTCCAAAGTGAGGATTGGATCCGTAGCGTGTCTTACCCAGAGGGATAAATCCAGCTCAGTTTGCATAGATGCTGTCAGACCTTACTGTGAATAAAGAGACGGCTGAATAAAATTAAATAGCCGTGTGTTAATTTGACTGTATTTCAGTGGACTTACCCCGCTTACCAGAGTTTATCACCGCTGTCTTTAATAGGCTTCTCTGTATCCCTCACTAATGCATCGTAATATGTCTTTGAGTGGACGAACTCCAAGAGCTATAACTTTACCCCTTGACACTCCCAAGTAATTATGTATACCTTGTGTCTCTAGCGACTATCGATACGTGGCAGCTGCTTTGGCCGTAATGCGGAACGTCACTCAGCAGATCAATGAGAGGAAGAGGAGGTTGGAGAACATCGACAAAATCGCCCAGTGGCAAGCGTCAGTTCTCGACTGGGAGGTATGTACACCATAAAAAAGTTTTTTCCAATTTACTTATTGATTAAAGAATGTATTGTTTCAGACTGGCAAAACTTGGAAGGATGTAAGAGTCATGCAAAAAACAAAATACTTTCTATAATCAGACCTGTTTTCCTCTTTTGCCGTACGCTCAGCTCATTTAAAAGAAAAGAAAAAACATCTCTTCTTATGTGTTCTCGCTAGCTTCATGGGCATGTTTCACATACTTTAATGTATGAACTACTACTTTCATATAAACTTAAGTGTAAGATTCTCATATCACTGTATTTACATAAGGATTTTAAAAAATTGCTTGACATGAATTAATTTTTTTTCACAGTTTAGTTTCAGAAAAGTAATTTGTCCTGTTGCTGCAAAAATGATGCAACAAATTACAGTTCTACTAATGTAACATTTATTGTCAGTTGTTGTTTGTTAAGGACTTGAGTAAAAGCATAAAACAGAAACCTGATGAATTTATTTGTAGTTTTTGATTACTTATTGCTCAGAATATTAAAACTTTCAGCAGTCTTGCTTTTTATAGATTAACACTATTAGTAGCTGACATTAATTGATTAATGTCAGCAGTCTGCTGCTTATTATAATTGCTGCTTGTATTTCAACAGCATTAACTTAAAGGAATAGTTCTGATATTCTGAAATGAGGTTATGTGAAGTTATCAGTTAACCTACCTATAGTAGTAAGTTGTCATAACGCACTGAGTTTGTAGAAAAGTGAAAAAATCCCCTAAATTGTGAAAGGCTAACACCTTGTTAGCAGCTACATAGGCAATTTTATCCACTTAACAGAAATTGAAAATATATCATAGGATAAAATGTTAGAATATTTTAGAGTTAGATTTAGTTTTTTAGCCAAACAACAAAGCATCCAGCTGCTTTGACATTGGACACAGCATGCGCTGTGCTTGCTGCTAGCTAGGGTTTAAGCTGGAGATAGGGTGAAGGACTCAAATCTTGAAATTGCTAGTTGCTACATGTAGCTTTTGTTTAGGTTGCAGACTGAACAAAACATGTGGGAATCTGCAAAAGAAATGCCTGGGCCCATATATGCACAGATAACGAACAGAAGAAAGGAGGTAAAGATTTTCTGGTTGAATTTTGGCTCATTCAGCTACTGACTATAAACAGTGACCACTCTGTGTACACTCTGCAATGGGTGGTAAGCAGTATGGCAGCCTTTAAAACAACTCTTAAATTAAAATCAATAAAAGCAACACACATTTCTTTAACTCTGTGTGATCAGGCCACAGTGATCTGTTCAAACACACACAAGCATCCATTTTGTCACAAGGTGCAACGTGGCCTGTTTGGCAGTGCGCTGGTCCATGCTCTTCGCTCAGCTTGGGTGCAGCGCAGTCATGCTCTGCTGCTGAGCAACACTCATGTCAGTAGTGATTTTCAAGCAGGAAGCAGAGCCTGTTAAAGAAGCCTTATGAAAATAAATATAGGTGGCAAGGTTTACAACTAAAACTGGGATATCCATATGATAACCTGTTAGCCTTTCACAGTTCTGAGGATTTGTTCATTTTTCTATAAGCTACAAGTTCTCTGTACTAGACATGACATCAGTCTACTACAGGGAAGTGTTTTGAAAATAACTTCATAGAACCAGACTTAGCAGTCTTTGTTTTTCACAAATGGAAGTATTTTTGAAAAAGCCAAATGTATAGCAACATGTGCGAGTGCGAGAGGGGTAGAGCTACGTTATGCAATGCTCCATAAACCCGGTGAAAACTCTGAAAAGCATTTCTTGTGGCTTCATATTAAATTGATTTAAATTAAAGGAATGATTTGATGGAACATTTTAAGGGTTTTGAAGCGGTAACTTTTTAAATACTTGGTATACCTTGATACTGAAAACTAGGGCTGAGGCTTGTGATTATTTTAGTAATCAATTATTCTGTTGATTATTCTGATGATTAATCAATTAATCAGATGAAAAATTGGCACATTCTGCAGATTTTTCATTTAACCACTTAAATTTATTTCATACAATAGAAATACATTAAAAATGCAAGCAAACAAATAATTCAGTTCCTTTTTTAAATAAGAAAATAAACATTTTATTGCCCAAAATACAGTACCATAGCATTCTTTTAGTGTATGCATGATCATTTGTAGCAAAGGATGCATCTGCAGCTTTCAAAAATTACTTCTAACATCAACATGTGAAAAGCTCGACCCTTTCTGCTTGACTTAACATCAATGCAGTGTAGGGCTAATCTGTTTACTATTTTTTGGATTAACCAATTAATAATTAGATTGCAAAAGGTGCTTAATAGGATAATTATTTTTACTGAAGTTAAACCTGGTAAGGCTAAAAGTGTGCCACTTGAGGAGTTCTGGGTAGAACATATATACAGACAAAGTTTTTTTATATATATACATCTTGAATGCAAAATGTATATATATGTATATCAGTGTATATGAATCTGTATACTCCAGTTAACGATTAATCGGTTACTAAATTAGTTGATAATTATTTCAATAATCTGTTCATCATGATTAATAATCGTTAATCGTTTCAGCCCTACTGATAACTAGTCCATGCCTACTTGGGGGTGTTACAGTAATTGCTGCACAGGAAAGAGGAAAGATTATAGTAGTGTTAAGTAATATATGGAAAATAACCTAAAAAAAGTAATCAAGAAAAGGCTTTACATGATGATGATATTAATAGATGTTACTGATTTAAGACAAAATCAAAATAGTACCATAATCACCTCAAAAAGAAAACAGAAAGTGATAAAAGGTCATGTAATTGATGCTTTGTTTTTCCTAGAATTGCAGCTCAGTGGATAGCTCCCATTTTATTACAATACAGAATTCTGAAAGGTCCCTCAGAGCCACAAAAACCATTACATAAGTGCTTCCAAAGGCTGAGAAAATGTAGCTATAATTAGTAAATTGACTATAAGTGTACTAAGTACCAGTGTCCCTTTAATTAGTTAAGTTTTTCTGTGATTGTATCTAGGGAGATGATATTTTAGACAGGAGCTCTGAGCTTATCTACACCGGGGAGTTGTCATGGATCTATCAGCCGTATGGACGCAGCCAGCAGCGAGTCTTCTTCCTCTTTGATCACCAGCTGGTGCTCTGTAAGAAGGTAAATGCTATCTGCCTCCCTTTTTTTCTCCCCTTTATTTCTATGCTTTTATGGGCATAAACAAGCTGGTTGCAAAAACATAAATCCCCAGTTAGTGCTCCAGCAAGTTGCAGTATCACATGGCTGGTTAAGAGGGGATGCTTGAACGCAGTGTGACTTCATACAACCTTAGTGAGGAGTTGAAAATAGATTACATAACGCTGCATGAGACACACTAGTCCTCTGGGAAGACGCATTCAAATCCTCAGCGCATTTCACAAAATGGAGCTGTGGTCGTTTGGGCTCTAATGCACTTGGGCTGTTATTCTTCCTGTCAAACGAATGTTTACGCTCGGCTGGACTCGATACACTCACCGAGATGGAGATACAAATGCAGATGGACACATAGACACAAACACACAGACACACACACACACACACACACACACACACACACACACACACACACACACACACAGGGGCCAGATCACTGCATTAACACAGGCAGAGGAGCAACAGTTTCATCACAACACAGACACAGAAAAACTGAAAAGGAAAATAGACATGTCCTTCTGTTTTTTCACCCATCAGTTCCTATAGTTGAGACTCTCTGGCACTCAAAATTAACCCCAGTATTTTGTTGGGTCTTTATGTAACTGTTTTTTTTTCTCTCTGTTTTTGGATTCAGCCTCAATATGTTCTAAATTATAAATTCCAGTCTATTTTCTGATTATTTAATATCCAGCATCCTCAGTACAACATGTGCCTGAGATCTGAGATCCTACCAGCCCTTAGGGGTGTTTCACAATAGAAGCATGTTTCAAGTACTCCTGTAACTCTTCATCTCATCTTATACTTATCAGCACAAGATCTGCATTTATCTCCTGATGTTAATTAATTTAAATGTATTGCCTTCTTTTCAAGGTAAAGAGGCTCAGGTTCTAGAAAGGATGGTTTTTTGTGATTATCTTTCCCTTGAAAAGTTTAAGAAGGTGGGGCTGGTTTGGAAAGTACAAAACAAATATGTATTTACTCCGACTTTCACTTTTTGAACTTGATTGGATTGGATTTTGGATTTTATGGGATAAAAAACAGAAAGTGGTGCTTAATGCTAAAGCGGGAGGAAAATAAAAGATGATTTTTAATTTTGCTTACAAATGAAAATCTGAAAATGGGGTGTCCATTACTGTTTAGCCTCCTTTACTCTGACACCACCCAATAAAATTCATTTTATTGGGTGGTGTCAGAAGTCTGCCTGTGTGTAATATAAATATACAAGACATATTCTCAGGATACTAAAGGAAAAGCAGGTGTTGACATCATCTCTCCGCACACAGACACACAATCTGTACCAGAAACCTTCCTTTCTCTCCTCAACCAGGACCTGATACGTCGGGACATACTCTACTACAAGGGCCGCATCGACATGGATCGTTACGAAGTCCGGGACGCCATAGACGGTCGGGATGACGACTTTAATGTCAGCGTTAAGAACGCTTTCAAGTTGTACAACAAAGACAGCGAGGAGATTCACATCTTCCTGGCCAAAAAGCCAGAAGAGAAGATTCGCTGGCTCAGGGCCTTCCACGAAGAGAGAAAGATGGTGCAAGAGGATGAGAAAATTGGTAATCACACACCATTTATAGCTTCCAGTTTATGTTAAATCATTTAATTTAAAGCTGCACAAAAGGACTACAACAAACCAATGCTAGTTCTGACTTGCTGGATTCTGTCAAGGAAAAGATAAATGACTCATTATAAAAGACTTTCATTTTATCTGTGACTTAACTGGAATCTGTTTCAGCCTCTAAAACAGATAACTTGTAACAACAAACGGACCAAATATCTTTGCTGTTGTTTAGGTTTTGAGATCTCTGAGTACCAGAAGCGACAGGCAGCCATGACAGTGAGAAAGGTGACCAAACAGAAAGGTGAGGCAACAAGAAGATACCAGGTGATTTTCCCTTTTTGTTTTGTTCTCCTCACTGATCTACTCTGTCTTCTCATCGCTGTTTACTCTTTCTTTAACAACCTGCTCTCCTTTTTTACTTTCTGCACCCCGTTTAACACATACCTTGTTTCTGAGTGGAAATAGGCCAGTCTTGGACCAAGTAACCCAGAACAGTCAAGAGATTATGGTTACTCGTTGTATTACAGTGCCCTCCACACTTGTTGACACCAATGGCAAACATGTGTAAAAAGCCTTAAAATAAATTAATTTCTTTATTGCAACAGCATCATTTCACACTGAGGAACTAAAGAAAAATCCAACCTTTACATTTATCTTATCGTGATGTTTATTGGCACTCCTAACAATTCGGATAATATAAATGTAAGATCTTAGATAATTGCTACAAGTAAAGAGCTGCTGGCCTGAGATGGCCCACACCTACAGTCAGAGCCATAATTAAAAGTTTAAAATGACTGAATCTGTGAGAAACCAAGATGCATAATGACCTATTTATATCTTTCCTCCATGCACCGCAAGCAGGATGATAAGAAAAGTAGAAAAAAATCCCTCCAAAGCTCAGTGTTATAGAACTGCAGCAATAAGTGGCATATTGGTGTCACCAGGTCTCCATAGCAAACCACAGAACGCTATCCACATGCCGGTTGGTTGACGAAAAAGCCTTTCCTGTCCTGGCATATAATGTGAAATTTGCAAACCTCTACTGGGTCTAACTAAAACCTGTGGCCTTCAGTCAGATGAGACTAAGATTGAATTTTTAAAGAGTGAATGCTCTAGTGTAAAACAAATGATGAATATGTAGAAAGCACCTCATGCCCACTGTCAGTTCAGAAGGGAGCTCTGTGATGCTTTGGGACTGTTTCTATTCCATTGACCCTGGGAACTTTGTTAGAGTGCATGAAATCATGAACTGTTTGAAATATCTGGACAATTTCGATGAAACTTGGTTGACCCTGCTAGTAAACAGAAAATGGGTTGTAATTGAGCCTTTCAGTAGGATAACATATGGTTAAATCAACAGAGATCACAACACACAAAATCAACCCTCTTCCATGGCCAGCTCAGTCATATAAAAAAAAAACCTGAGGCTAGCTGAAGAGAGGAGAATATACAAGAGGACCCAGGATCCAGATTTTGCAGAGAAGAGTAGTCAAAGATCCCTCTCTCTGTATGCTTCGTCCTATTTTTAGTAAACAGGCAAATTGCTGCCCTATTGGCAAATGAGTTTATGCAAACTATTAACAGCAGGGGTGCCAACAATTTCAGAACCAGTTATTTGATTTAAAACAATAATATCTCAAAATGTGTTTCTTTTTCCTCACTGAATAACCCAAGTCAAGCTTTGAGATTATGGTTTTGCAATAATGCAGGAATTTATTTGAGGGCTTTTCCCGCATGTTTACCAGGGATCCCAATAATCATGGAGGGTGCTGTATATCTAATATCCTTCGTCTGAGTCAAGTGTTAGTCAGCCCATGTGTCACGACGATTTAACACAAGTTGAAAAGGTAGCTGTTAAGCAACAATGAAAAGACAGAGGGCTGTTTGCATGAAGTTTAAAGGACGATCCCAGTCTTCAGGACATGTGGGTCCTGTGTCGCGCTTGTGTAGAAACTGTTAATAGTCGTACTCCAGACGTGTTTCTCTCTCTCTGAGCTAAGGTGGTTGGTATAACGTCTGCTTGCCTATAAATGCAGTGTAGTATTGCAACAACACAGCATGGCAAATTGGAGCAAGGATTTCAGCAAAGTGTTTCTTCAAATTTTACATATTCTGTGCATATTATTGTGACACAGATGAATACCAAACATGCAACAATGAGCTCAGTAGCAGAAGAACACGTCGAAGAAACCATATCACTTCCAACAGGACGGAGCACCCACATGCCCTCACTTGCTGGCATCAGTCCTTTAAGATTTAGCCATTTATATTGCTAGGCTAGATGTTTGTACATTTACCATTACTGATGTTCTTGCCAGATAAGCATGACCATTCATTAAGGTATTGATGAAGTAATAACTAGAGCTGGAATGTTCTCTCTGATGCTAGGAATCCCCTCCCTGTAGATGTCTGTGAGAAGTAAATGTTGTGTGTTTCTAAGTGCTGTATGTGTACGTGGCTGGCACAAGGTGAAGTACTTTCTTGAATTTCAGATTCATTTATAGATTTCATCTTGAGAAAGAGGGCCATGTTGTATGGACATGGTTTGAAAATGATAAAGGTATATGCATTAGAGTTTTCCTTAGAGCTAGCACAATAAGATGCCATGGCAACTGCTAAGCAGCATTGGAAGGTGTTGTGTTTATAACGTTGGCACTGGAGCATGCAATCACTGTCCAATCTGTTTACAAGCATTATCTTGACAATCCAAGATAAACAGCCTCTACTAACACAAATAGATCCAACCTCTCTGACTGCTAAAACAGAAGACACCGTTTCTCATCTCTTTGGTTTTTTTTAAGATGCCATGGCAACTTTTTAAATATTTCATCTTCAAATTCCGATTCTTTATTCTTCTAGCATAGCTGTGATGCTTGTAGACTGTAGCTCAATGACATCGTAGACTGTAGATTAGTGCATATTAAAATGCTTTCTGTTGGCTCTACTTTCTCCACCTGTGTGTGTAAGTGTTAAAGGGTGCTATTCAAACAAAGGAGCAGATAACAGACTTGGAAGAACAGACTTCAAATGTCTAGTTTCTTCATCATTTCAGGTGGAACCTGTCAGTTCTCTTGTTGGGCTGCCTCAGTGTTTGATTGAATAGCATCACCATCCTCCACTGTGTCATTGCTACAGCTGAATTCCACTTTTCTGCTAATTCAGCTTTCATCGTATGATCAAAGTGTATCATATATAAGGATTAATATGCAGGAATGATAATTGGAGGCTAATCTTGTTCGCCTGCGTGCCTGTTTTCTGTGGGAAGCATGACTTTATGTTGTGTTGTTCTTCGAGATGCACCGATTAAAATTTGGTGGCCAGTTTCCGAATAATGTAAAACTTGAACCTGGCGACAACAGTTTTAGTTGATTCCAATTTCCTTGTGTAAAAATGTAAGTTTTCAGACTTCCTTTGCTAAATCAAAAATCAGAATTAAAAAAAAAAAAAACTGTGTTTTTACATTGATTGATTTTTTTTTTTTTTTTTTATTTAGGTTACTTTGAATATTGTAGTTACTCTCCAAGAACACAAAACTAAAAGCAAAAATGAAAGAAATGTACAATTTTATGGCTTTTTTTGGCCTCAAAACAAATTAGTATCTCGAAAAGTATGAAATGTTGACATGAAAACAATGTAGGAACCTTGAATATATAAAGATATAGGACAGTTTTTTTTTTTTATTATTATTATTATTTTAATAATTATATCAGCAGCAGAGGAGACATCACAGTACCGTATAAGAGAGTAGTCACTGTAAAACCGGGTTTCATTATTATTTCTAAGGCAAAGACAAATAATTATGGAGTTCAGCATTGTATATTAGCAATAGCATATCTAAAATAGAGATCCTTGCATCAACTGTGTAATTTCCCAAAAAGTCCCAGCATTTTAAAAACAGCATGTTCCATTCTAGAGACTCAAAGTTCAGTAGAATAAAACAGTGATTTCACTGTACTGTTTAGCCTTGCTGTTATCTGCTGAAAGTCTCACTCTCTCGCAGCCTGAATGAACCAACAGCTGACTTGTATTTTCTTCGACATGTCTGAAAATATCGACGAAAATTTTCTTCTTTTAAATCTGCTTTTTCTGACTTTATATTTAAACACTGATACTGAAAATAGCTTAGGTCTTGTCCACTCAATAGCAACGTCCACACTGAAGAGTCTTGTTGTCAGCACGATGCGTTTGCGTTTGAGTGGTGCTTTCACCGTTTGGAAAAAAGATTGGATTTTTCTTGTTTCGGGATAGTCTGGTCACCAGCCGATTTTTTTCGGTGCATCTCTAGTTGTTTTGTCTGTTTCGTACAAGAAACTGATGATATTTCCTCTTTGCTGCCTCCCTTCTTCTCTCTTCTGCTTTGTGATCTGCACTACTTCCTTACCCCTATCTCTACCCCCTCAACCCCTTGCTTGCTTTCTTTTGCGCCTGCCTTCCCAGGTGTAAACAGGTGCACGCCCCCTTCATACCCGCCCCCGCAGGACCCCCTCAGCGCGGGGCAGTATGAGGTAACGGAGGACATGGCACAAGGAGAGGTTTTTGAATTCAGTCAATCCAAAAGAGGCCAGGGGCCTTTCTGGCAAAATTTTAGTAGATTAGCTCCATTTAAGAAATAGAGAAACACAGACTCTTCTGAAGGACCAGCTATTTTTCTTAGAAGCACTAAACACTGGAGGATTATGTCCCATGATGAAGAAAATACAAAAACCACAAATACACCGGAGACTCTGAAGTTAAGGACCAATGTTACTATATCATTTGATCGGAAACACCAAGAGGATTTTGAGACTTGAATTTAAAAATTGAGAAAAAAAAAACACACCTTTACAACAATTCTTCTTTGTTAGTAACGTTCTTAGTCATCATGCTTCTCCAGCTGACTCTGCTGTCACAAACTCTTTCCCTCCACCTTCTGAATGTTCTGGAGTTATTAAGATTGTTAAATGATTTAATTTTGAATCCATCATCATCATCATCATCATCTGAAAATAGCAAGCCTGCAAGGTTAAGCTGGGTCGGTCCTCGTGAGAATGAGATTTTGCTACGCTGCGATCCTTCTGATTATGCGTTGGACGGATGACATGGAAATCTGATGTGTTAAGGACCTGCCCAGCTCGACGATCCCAGACGGATCAGGCCGTCCCTGCTCCACTGATGCCGGTATCTGGAAACCATCCATACCCATTTCAGTCTCTAGCAGCATACTTATGATAGCCCCTCTTTGTTTTTTTTTTTGTTTTTTTTTTTTATGTCTGCGTCCAAGTTTTCCCATCCTGCTCCTCTTGTCCTCTCTATCTCCCTGTCCACCTGCTCAGCTTCTGTGAGTCAGTGGCTCTCAGAGGAAGAGTGTCATTCTTTTGGAAACCTGCCATCGTCCATGATATGACAGGTCAGGGAACAAATCAATAGTCGGAACATCAATAGAATATTTACATCCTCTCGCCAACTGCTCGTGACAGGGTATTTACAACGGCTCACACTGATGCTCAGCGCATCCCGCTCAGATGAGCCGTCTGGGAGCAGGAGATAGGTAGGTTATGGTCCGCCTGCCTTGCGTCACAGCCCCACACCACCACTACCACTATCACCACTCTCCCCAGAGACCACCCCTGTAGCACTGTGCTGGCAGCTTACTGGGTGTTTGGAAAGAGCACAGCCTACCTCCAGAAATGAGCAGTAAAAGTCAAGTTGATGCATCGGCCAAGGTCCAAAAATCTCTTTCTGACAGCTTGCTCTAAAGGAAAAAAAAAAGGACTTCTTGAGTTGATTTTGTAGTGTTCACACTGTAAAATATCTCCAGTCTGAGTTCTTCTGCTCTCATTTCAATACAAGGGATACAAATATGCAATGCTACAGTGTGGAAAATTAGCCAGAATCCCAACCGGCACACTGGTTAAGGACATTTGGAATCTGTTCTGAATTAAAAAGAGCCGATACCACGAGGAGGGGGATAGAAAGGTGTATTTAATCTGTAGCATGCACCGTCCCTCCTGACAGATTCATTAATCTCTTAACGCTTCAAATCTTGCCTCGCATCCCTTCTTCTCCCGCCACCACCACCACCGTTTCCTCGCCCCCTCCGTCACATCGCTTTCCAGATCTGATCCGTGTTCTGGCAGTTAGCTCCGGCACCGTTAAGTGATTTACAAAGGATCGAGGCCTGATCAGATTGATTTGTTTAATCAACAAAGTCCCTGCGGTTGCTTTGGGAGAGAGATCCTCGCCGCCGAGTCCTTCTGGCAAGGCGTTCAGATAAGGGAGGATCTGAGGAGGGAAAAACGATCGACACTCATCATGAAGGCGTAATTCTACTCTTGGAATGTAAGTGAACCATATGTCCATGCTATGTGATCATGTTTTGACCTCAGAAGTACATTTTGTGTTGAATTATATCACCCGATGGACAGTGCATATACAGTATGACAATTGTGCAATGTGATATATCATTATATATCTTCACTACTCACTACAGTGTGCTATGAAAGAGATAAATATCGTTCTATGTCATTTTGTTTGCCTTCTTATGGGCCTTATAACCTATTGGAGACAAGACCTTAGACTTGCTTTGTATGTTGTGTAATTTATGTTCTGTTTCAGTAAAGATAGTTGAAAAATGGGTGAGTTGGCTGCTGGTGTCTATAGAGATGGCTCCCAGTGAGATTGTCTTGGAAGATTAACTCTCATGCCTGGCACAGCAAAAAGAAATGGTTCCCAGGCCATGATAACCTCAGGTCCCCGTGCTACACCTATCCTCCCCCCACACCTCCCCCCCACCCCTTACTCACCGCCCGTCAGATCAACACTACACACACAGGCATTCACACACAACACAGATGCACAATCACTTGCTGGCCCGTTCTGCTGCGGAGAAGAGAGATGCTATCTAACAGTGCCTTCCAGCATTCCACTAGTGATTATCTATTCAGTTTTCACTGGCAGATTTGAATTAGTCATGTATTTTCCCTTCGGTGCATTTCTTCCTTTCTCTCTTCTTCTCGTCCACACACTGGGAATTCCTCGTCCCCGACTCCCGCCCCCACCACAACTCCCAGTGCACGAAAACTCCAACAAAACGGACAGAAACTCAAGAGGTCAGGCCTTTTTGTTCCCCCTACTCGAGTAGTTGCAGTGTTGTCTGACTGAAACACTTTTAAACACTTTATTATTGTCATTATTTTGTATTACACTCACATAGCTGCATTCAACTTGCACAGAAAGGAGGTTTGTTCTAATTCCAGCTACGTAGAGTTCATTTATTATCTATATATCTTGCAGAAAGATTTGATTTGAATTTAGAGTAGGAAACAGATTCACATTACTCAAGTTAGACTTCACATTTCAGAGTATATTATTAATAGTGAGTTATGAATCGAAAGAAGTCACCTATTTTAACTTTATCTGCTACACTCTGTAAATAGTGTAAAAAGAACAGATCATATATTTGGATATTTTGCGTTGGAGACGAATGTTGTTCCAGTTCTAGCGTGCGGTAGACCTCAGTACCAGGTAAATGCATGCTTGTGGCATCCAATATTTTGCATGAGACTTAAGGCAACTCTTAACGGATTATTTACGTTCATCGAACTTCCGAACGTTTTCTTTTTCTTTGTTCTTTCCCCTCCCCTCATAGCGGAACCATTCATACGTTAAGCCATGCCATCTCACTAAAGGGAGTTGTTTTCTCTGTCCACCTGTATCCTGCTCACTTCACGCTCCAAGTTGCAGCCTGTGTTTTTATTTATTGCCACTTAAAGCAGCATGTCAGTCTCTCATGCTGAATCAAATATCTGTTAGGTGAAACGACAGACACTGATGGTCTCCGTGCCCAGATAAAAATGGGTATTTTAATCCGTAACTTTTCTTTTCTTTCATACTGCAGACTGCTGGTTATTTTTATTTTATTTTGTTTTATTTATTTTATTTTAATTTTTTTTTTTTGGAGTGCCATCATCAAGCGGAGGCAAAACGGGTATAATTTTTCTATGACAACAGTGAACCAAATAGACGTTAGCTCTGATTGCGGCTGTTTGTGTATAGATTTGTAGTCGAGCAGAAGACATGAAAACGTGAAATCCCCCTCTTTACACAAGCTAAAGCTAGATCCACCCATTGAAATCATTCTCTAGTTTAAGTAATGACTTGACATGAAAATTTACTATTCTATTTATTGATATCAGTATTAGGGTCATTAAGTTTGGGCCAAACAGTTTAAATAATGTATATATTGGGTTTGTTTATTCTTATATAACTATCAATCTGACCTTTAAGGAGTCCTAAAGGACAGCCATGTGTCCACTTTGAGGTCTTTTTTTTTTTTTTTTTTTTTTTTTTTTTTTTTTTTGTCTCTCTGCTTCATGTAAACCAAGTTAGCAGACAGAAATTTATTAGAGAATGCTTAGATTTTTGTCATCCTTGTTTTTTTATAGTCCAGAGTTAACTTGAGCCAGTAACCATCCACGTTCAGCATCCAGTGCCGAGCAAAAATATGAACACCCCTTGAGCTTCAGCACAATTTGTAATGTTACAGCTGCTTACTCTAATGGGCTTTATTGGAATTTTATTTGATAGACCAACATAGAGCAGTGTGTAATTGTGATGTTGAGGAGGAATGATACGTGGTTTCCTTTTCTTTCTTTTTTTTTTTTTTGTTGCAAATAAAAATCTGAAAGTTGTGGCAGACACTTCTGTTCAGCCCCTCTGACTATGATACTCCAAAAATCGTTTCATTGCAACTTTCATAAATCACCTAATTGATTAACCTCTGTATGATTCAGTAGCATCTGGAAGACCAAAGAGCACAGCCGACAACTCCGGGAAAAATTGTGAAGTTTAAAACAGGATTAGATTTCAAAATTATATGCCAAGCTTTGAACATTTTACAGAACACCACTCAGTCCTCCATGTAGCAATACGGAGTACAGCACTGCAGATGGCTGTCCACTTAAACTGACTAACCTGGCAAGGGGAACATTAATCAGAGAAAGAGCCAAAAGGCCTATGGTAACTCTGGAGGAACTACAGAGATCCTTGGCTCAGGTGGAAGAATCTGCTGACAAGACTCTAAAAAAATCATGCACTCCACAAATCTGGCCTTTACTAAAGCCATTAATCAATGAGACTCATAAACAGTCTCATTTGCAGTTTACCACATGCCACATAAGAGACACAGTAAACATGTGGAACAATGTTCTCCAGTCTGTGCAGTGGGGATGCTTCTCTTCTGGAGCTTTAGAGTTGAAGGGAATATATGTAGATGGAGCTAAATACAGGACAATTCTGAATGAAAAATAGAGGCAAAAAAAGACTTGAAACTGGGGTGGAGGTTCACCTTAAAGCAGGACATCCATCCTAAACCTACAGCCAGAGCCACAATGAAGAGGTTTAAATCAAAGCATATTTATGTGTTAGAATGGCCAAGTCAAAGTCTGGCCCGAAATCAGATTGAGAATTTATAGCGAGATGTTTGCAAAAGTTCTGCATCCAATCTGACTAAGCTTTAGTGTTTTTGCAAAGAGTACCCACAAATGTCTGCCTCTAGATGTGCAAAACTAGCATAGAGCTACCAGAAAAGACTTACTCCAAGAATTGCAGCAAAAGGTGGTTATATGAGAGAATAGATGGATGGATAGAAAAGCAGGCCATGTTTTTCAGATTTTTATTTGTAAAAAAAAATTAAGTGGTTTATCCTGCTACTACCACTTTGCAATGAGGCATAACCTTGTCTTGATGTATCAAATAAAATCCCAATGAAAAACATACAGGTTTCTGGTTGTAATGTGACATAATTTGAAAAAGTCCTAGAGGTATGAATATTTTTGTAAGGCACTGTTGCAGAATCTTCAGTAGTAGTTCCTCAAAGCTGATTATAGGGTCCTGTGTTGTTTCAGAATAGTCAGGGTACAAAGTCTTCAACGAGCCATATATTCATGTGGTATTTAGTGACAACAAGAAGACTTCAGTCCCCACACTTGGAAACTTTTCATTGTATATTACCATCAATTTTGAGGTCCGGATTTTTTTCCTGTCACAGAAAAATGTACTCCACATCTTTTGAAACCATATGCAAAGTGTTTTTTTTTTTTTTTTTTTTTTTTTTTCTTTTCTTTTTTTCTTTCTTACTTTCTTTCTTTCTTTCTTGCTGGCCTTTATTTGTTGTAGAAATGGATAAAAACCTGAAAAATAATGCCTATTCAATCCAGAAACTGTGAATGGGAGAGTGGAGATGTCAACTGTATGTACATTATATGTTTTGATGTAATCAGAAGCACTGGGAATATGTTGTACTTCGCTGTAAAGAAAAAAATAAATCCATATCTGATATAGCTGTACTTTTGTTGAAAATAAAACCTCTACAGAACACCGTGTCGAGGCATCAGTGTGTGTGAGTGGGAACGGGGTGCATTGTTGTTGAGTTTCCTGTCGCGTGACATCACCTCCTGTTTGTAGGAGCCATTTCCAACACATGACACATTCACTCCAGGATATATTACAAAGGAAAGATAAAAGGGGATGAGATATCCATGATCGCGTCACAGAAATAAAAGAAATCAACAGACTCCCAGCCACAAATGGTAGCTTGCATATGACTCTGCTGCAATGAATAAGTAATGAGAGTTACGCAAACGTATCTCCCTCTTGGCCACGCTGAATCGTAGGCTGTTCACTCCGCTTCCTGATGTTTTGAAGTCCAAAGAGGCAAGATTTTTTTTTTTTCTTTTCTGCTGCCGGAGATCTGAGACATCCTGGTGTGATACAGACAGCCTGTGCGTGTGTGCATGTGTTTCTTCAGTTGGGTCTAAATTCAGTGGGGTCATGAAGCTGATGCAAAAACACACCAAGGGATAATCCAAACTGCATATGAGAAGCTTCTAATGGGGACAGAAACATTGTGCTGTGTGACTGTGGTCTCTAGTGGTCGGCCACGGTGTTACACTTCCCACACATTTTCCCAACATGGACTCCCTCTGGATAATCCTTTGTCCTAACCAGTAAAATGCACAATGAGCTTTGAAGAGCATAACCAGTATGTATGGTGTTTCAGGAAACAATGAACTTTTTCAGATGTTGCTAGATTATGACCACAAACTTTAATATATTTCGTTGGGATTTTATGAGACAGAGTGACAGAAAGTAGTACATGATTGTGGAATGAAAGAAAATGATATAAATAGGATTCTGAAACGTCTACGTTGGTATTCAGCTCTCTTTTCTCTGATACCCCTTAATAAAATCCAGTAGAACCAGCTGTCTTTGAAGGTCCCCTCAGTAGTATAAATCCAGGTGTTCTGTCGAGGTGTCGAACATGAAGACCACACGAGACAGGTCAGGGATAAAACAGTAGTTATCTTATAAGGACAGGGCAACTATTAGTTACTCCACAAATCTGGCTGATCACAAGCTTTATAGTGGATGATTTGAACATATGGAAGTCGGTGTTCTGGTCAGATGACACCAACATTAGTCTTTTTGACCTACATGGTAAATGCTATGTGTGGCAGGAAAACTTAACACTGCAAATCACCTGAACATGCTATCCCCATGGTCAAACACGGTGGTGGCAGAATCATGCTGTAGGGACAGCAAAGCTTGTCAGAGTTGATGGAAAGATAATTCTGGAAGAAAACCTGTCAGAATTGTATGTAAGTTGAAACTAAGGCAGATGTTCACAGTCCAGCAGTAAAACAATCTTAAAGCAATGCCGCACCTTTAAGATTTTTATTTGTAAACGATTTAGAAAACCATGCATCACTTTTTTTTTTTTTTTTTTACACTTTATAATTATGCCCTACTGTGTTTTGGTCTATCACTCAAAATTGGACTAAAATACATTAAAGTTTGTGGTTGTAGAGTTACAAAATGTGGAAAATTTCAAGGAGTGTCAATGTTTTAGGTCACAGGAACTGGTACTACCGTTTTGTGTTGTCCTCCTTATTGGAAGAAATAGAGAATTTAGAAACAACCAATCCAAACTGAACTCAAAGTTCTGGCCAGAAGAATCAGTAAACTCAATCTAATATCACTCAAGTTCAGAGTTTCTGTGCTTTAAGTAGTTCCTCAGGATCAGAGGTATGTCCAGACTGTCTATTGCAGGGTCCTTGTCGGCAAACGGGATGTGTCTTCGGATTGCCAGCCGAGCCTGTGACATCAGTGTTTTGGGGCAAACTGTTGGGTAAAAATGATAAAAGTGAAACATTTGCAGAAGGCAGTACTTAACCATACCAGAAGCTAAATCTGTAAGTCTCACCTCTCTCTTTGAGGAGCAGTAGAAGAGCTTCATTCTGCTTCGTAGTTTTGTCAATAATGAGTGTAGGTAGATAGACATCTGCCCCGAAGTCTATGAGCAGCTGAATGTACTCCACCCCACAGCCGTAACGGAGACACACCTCCACAACTGTCTTGGGCTGCTTGATCCTAGCCAGCATCTTCTCATCTGTGCAATTATAGTTCGGGTTGGCCCCATGAAGCAGGAGCAGCTTAAAGCAGCCCAGGTGTCCATAAACGGCAGAGATGTACAGGGGCCCTCTGCAAGCTGTGGCATTAGAGGCCCACTCAGGTACTTTAGGCCGGACGTCCACTTCAGCTCCAAACCGCAGCAGCTCCCGGAGAATGTCTACATCACCCTCCCGGGCGGCGGTCAGCACCGGGGAGCAGTTGTTGTACTGACTGCCGTTGGGGTCGGCTCCTGCCTTGAGTAGGGTCACCACACAGTCCAGGTGTTTCCCACTCACAGCTGTGAACAGAGGTGTCTGGGCCTTCACATCCAAAATGTCTATCTGGATTTGAAGAAAAACAAAGGGGCAGCATGACTTTCTGAGAGGAAACTGTAACGACAAATGTTTTAGGGTTTCAAGAGCAAACATCAAACTGAAGCCCTTTGCTGCATTCACACATCACCACAGTAAGGATGTGAGGTTCCTGCGATGGACTGACGACCTGTCCAGGGTTTACCCCACCCCTTGCTCAATGACTGCTGGAGATAGGCACCAGCCCCCCTGCGACCCTGCATGAATAAGCAGGTATGAGTAGATGGATGTAACGTTATCACAAAATATTGTTGATTACCTCCATTTCGTCCAGGCCAGTTCAGTTATTTCTTCAATGCATTTTTATGTGGGTCCTCTGGGGTGCCTGACATAAAAATTTAGCTGTTTGGAACCATGCAGTTGTGTTTCATAGGATTTTTTTTATTACTATTACTTCTTTTTTTCAGAAATATGATTTGTCTCCTTGATCTAAACTTTCCTTTGTTTTTAGTTTTATAGCACTGTACAGCTGTGGCCAGAAGTTTTGAGACCGACAGAAATAACCTTCAGTTTTTATGGGAGGCATCACTGATGATCAATGATTGTATGGTGAGGCCAAACAATTGAATTAGAAGATCTGATTGGTTTGTGCTTGAAATCAATCTTCTTTCTTGAACCTTGGTCACCTTCAAGAAAACGTGTGCTGTCATCATTGCTTTGCATCAAAAGGAGTTGAGAGGTAAAGGGCTTGCTAAGGATTAGCAGCAGAGAAATCACTCCCTCAAGAAGAAGAAAAAAAACGAGGGACAGACTGAAATACGGAAAGACACAATAGGATTGTTGTTGTCAGACTGTTTGGGACTGGATCTGGGAAAATGACTGATGAAGAACTGGTGAATACTACCATGGGTTTTGCTGACACTGAAGCCTTCAGAGATAATTTATGTTTGGGCTCGCCTCTTGTGCAAGGGAGTGAGCTCACTCACGCTTTTGCCTAATAACTCTTCTATGAGTAAGGAATGGGATCAAAATGTCCCCTAAGAGCAACTTTGCTCAACGATCCAGGAGCAAATTGATGATGATCACGGATTTTTCCGGCACAATGGAGCTCCATGCCGGGAGGTAAAAGAAGAAAAAAAAATATCTAAGGTATCGAAACACTGAAATTATAGATGGAAGCACCTCCAAACCGCACGGAAAAATGCATGACGCTTCAATTGGAAGATGTTTATTGTTGAACTGCATTATGCCATAGATATCTGACTATAGCTCTTACAGACAGGCAGGGAAGTTTGTGGAAACAAAATTTCAAAATCAGTCTCAAAACTTGTATTGTATGTAAGAAAGAAGGCTTAGTTTCAGTAGCTCTTCAGTCTGTCCGAGCACCCCCACCCACCCCATCTGGGAGGAGATTCATCTGCACAAGCACTGTGCATAAAGAAGAGAATTCAGTGGCCTGTTACTATAAAAACGTGGTTCATTGTGAGGTTTCCACAGCTTTTACTGAGGGAGTAATATTCTAAGCTACTGGTCACCAGTGAAGACAGCTACGCTGATAAAAACTGCTGATTCACTCACTGGCAGTGTTGGCTTGAAGCAATCAGTTCTGTTTGAAGGAATGTGGATACAAAGTCATGCAGAACACATTGTTTTCAAACTGTGGCACAAGTTTGGTACACAGAAGAAATCTTGCTATTGATTGCTTGCAAGGTAAATACAATGAAACTTATTAAGATAAAAAGCTAAAAATAACAAACTCCAAAATGATGAGCTACTCAAAAACTCCGATCTCTGGTTTATCAGGAACTTCTCGGCAGAGAATCACAGTGGGGGCAACTTTGAGAATCCCCATCACAAACAGAAAAGGATGACAGAAGACGAGGGACAGGTGCTGGTGTTTGCTGCTGTGCTGCCTTCCAGTTACCTCTAAAGTTGGCGTTTAGATCTGGGAATGACTTCAAATTCAACTTACTTCCAGTTCCACCTCAAAAAAAAAAAAAAAAAAACAAGTGGGATATGCTAAATAATATGCTCAGTGACAAAGCTAACTGTTATTAGCAGTGCAAGCTCATAATGTATATTTCTCCAACATGTTCACTGTAGGAAGGTGTAAAGTTTTGTGCGAGTGAAATATTTATGGGACTTCTGAAAACAGATGGTTACACTGGATTTTATTTTGGAGTAGCCTTAATACAAACGACAGCCACACTTTTCAGATTTTTATTTGTAAAAACCTTTAAATATTGTTTTCCTGCTCCCCTCCCCCCCCTTTTTTTTAACACTATTTTAAGTCGGTCCATCACTTAAAACAAATCCCAGCAAAAATCCTTTGAAGTTTCTGTTTGTATTGGCTGTGAAAACTTTACATAGCAAGGCAGCTATATTGGATGTTGAGGTTGGTCTATATTTATATTTTTGCCTTCCAGGGATCTTTCTGTTCATTTTTCAACTTCTGAATAAAACTATGACATATAATTAAACTGCATTCCTCAACCAATCATGTGGTGGCTATTTAAAATAATGATTTATTTCCTTGCTTTGATTGTTTCTAACATAAGCAAGCAACCTGAAACTTTCAAGATGGAGATACTTTTGGTACGAGATAGTACTTGGTATGCAAATGATAGGAAACACTTCACGACATATTCCATTATACTTAGACGTTTGATCCAAGTCTCATGTCAAAATATTTGTAGCCGCAGGCTTAAAACACAAAAATTTCCAAAATATGGAAATCAGAAAGAATTTGTTTCATGTGTCACGGGGTTTTCTCTTAACTGGGTTGACTGGTGGCAGTACAGCACAGCATGCAATTTAAGTCATTAAAAAAATAATTACATCCATTACACCCACTGATAGCAACAAATCTAATGCCTCTCTGAGTCTCACCTCTGCACCGTGCTCCAACAGGAGCTCCAGGCACCTCGGGTGTCCGAGAGCAGCAGCGGTGCGCAAGGGTGTCACCGGGACCCCCCAGCCGCTCGGGGCGTTGATACTCCTCCTGTATTTATCCTGAGAGAGGAGCTCAGACAGCAGAGCTGTGTCATCAGCACTCACGGCGTTGTTCAAGGCCTGACCCTGCTCGCCGTCCTCGTCCTCCTCCTTGGGCTGGAGCAGGGAGAAGATCTTTGAAATGTCCATCAGACTCATGTTGACAGCCTGGCCCAGGGCCATCGTGAAACTCCAAGCAAGGAGGGATCACAATGACTTCATCTGCAAAGCCACATAATTTTGATTTACTCATGGTATGCAACATGTTTGTGTTAGGATTTTGGGGGTTTGTGTGTGTGTGTGTGTGTGTGTGTGTGTGTGTCAGCAGAAGATAAACATCACAGATTATGTAAAAAGACGAGACGCCTACCTTAAGTTGCTTTGAGTCCCACTGATACCAGCGATATTAAAGCTCCATTATTAAGACGGAAGTAGACACAGAGAGGTCCTCCAAGAAGTGGGATTCCTCTGCTGCTGCTATGAGTTGTAAAAAGCGCAGTATGCCTCTGTGTGTGTGCATGTGTGTGTGCGTGTTAAAAATGGGGGGTAGAGGTTTCTTTCTAGTGGGGGTCCATGGGGGGCTAATTTTAGGCCACACAGGGGCCTGACTAAACTTCCATTCAGGGAGAGTGAAGGCTCAGGTTTATAATTAGAAAGGTGATACAGCTATGACACTGATTGGAGAGCATGACTTAGTCCTCCCGCCTACCCCCCATAAAACCAGAATAAGCTCAGCAGGTGGACAATTTTGGATATGAAGATCTTCCTAAGTAAATAATTTGATATATCGGCCTTTTTGTTATGCGTTTTGTTGTTCTCTCCTGATTCCTGACTGAGGAGCCGTCAGCCGTGGGGCTGTCGGAGGCTTTAGAGGAGAATCCAGTCAGCTGCTCCTGCCCGCCCATGTCTTCTCTCTGTCCCATGTTTAGACAGGAGGCTCCGACGCACACATTCCTTCAGCAGATGGCAGACTGTCAGATTTCTGGCGTTGTTCAAACACATGAAGAAGCTTTACTTATTTATTAGAGCACACAGAAGAAGCAGACGAAACGGATGTGGATATGTGAGGTTCCTTTGATACAAGCTTACTGAGCCCTTTCCAAGAACAGAGACTTAAATAGGAGCTGTTGAAAAACTGCTAAATGGATTCTGACCACACTGGCATTCCTGTTAATTTCCTTGTATTACCTCTCTAAATAGCATTGATTCTTTGGAGAATTACCAAAGAAATATGATTCATCTTAATCTCCTTTTACTAAAAATACAAGAATCTGCAATTGGATTTCTCTCCCCTTTCATACATTAAAAAAAAAAAAAAAAAAAAAAAAAAAAAAAGCTGAATGTCTTCCAGACACCCTGTTTCTTGCTCCAACTTGTCACAACAGATTTGCCAAGAAAAGTGCTTAGCGAAAGTATTCACACCCTCTGAACGTTTTCATATTTTGTCTCATTATAAAAACAAAATTCAAACTTCGATGTGTTTTATTAAGATTCTATGTGATGTATATAGAAGTGAGAGGAAAAGCAGAAGTGGTTCTTTAATTTTTTTTTTTGAAACCTTTTTATTTATTTATTTTTAACAAATCTAAAAATCAAATCTAAAACCTGTGGCGTGTATTCAACCCCCCCCCCTGCCTCCGAACTAATGTTTTGCTAGGAGGTGAGCCCCATTCCAGTCTCCAGTGTTTTGCAGCCTCCAACAGGTTTTCTTCCAGCACTGCCCCGGGTTTGGCGCCAGCCGTCTGTGGATCAACTCTGACCAGCTTCCCTGTTCCAGTTTCCTCCACCGTTCTTTACATTGGGATGGTGTGTTTGAAGCTGATGTGCTGCGTAAAGTTATGGGCCACGCATGAGATTTTATTTGATACACAGCACCTCCCGATGGCAACTAGTCTCACTGGATTCTTTTAAGGGTATCAGATTAAAGCTGCTTGAATACTCCACACTTTTCAGATCTCTGTTATTGAAAAACGAGGTTATTTTCCTTGGAGGACGGTAAATACTTGTAGATGGATACAATCTGCAGCATTTTATGTCCGAGCTGTAGGAATGAACCTTGGTATTCTTTATCACCCAGCATTTCTTGAGATATTGCTCTGGCAATATAAAATACCTGCCTCAAGGTAAGAGTTCATGCTTACTGTATTGTAGATGACATGCTAATAATTCTCTTACCTTTTTGCAGATATATGTTCCTCAAACTTGCTGTCTAAGTCTCTTGGTGGCCTCCCATAAATCTTAAGAACATTTTCACTGACTTCTGCGGTTTATTTGAACTCTTTGGATGTTCTGATTGCTTTACTGCATAATGTTTAGGGATAAAATGCTTTCCACTATTCTTTTTTTTCACAGTTTAAAAAATATTTTGGCTCTCTCCAAGATTGTTCTGCTTGTATGGCAAGGAGAGGCATTGAGAGGACTTCTTGAGGAAGAAATTTGTATTTTCCCTAAAGGTACATTTGCCACCAATTTTGTGTTAGTTAAAAAGTATATGTCATTTCAAATAGAACCTTAAGGTGTTCTGCTGGCTCCACTCCAACTAATAAAGCTGAGGACATATTCTGTGATGAGCATGAAAATTCACAGTCATTTCATAAAATGTACAGAAACAAAGAAGTTTCAGGCAAAGAACAAATCCATTTCAGACTATTAGTGTCAACTCCGCTGGCATGTGTAGTTAATCTAATGACCACAACCGTATGGAGGGCACTTGGATTTATTTTTGATTTTATGGATCTAACATTGTCAATTTTGTCACTCCTTCCAAGACCACTTCAAATGTCAGAATGTGGTAGTTATTCCGCATTACTGCGTGTTTTTTACTGTTCAATGATCGCTAAAAAAAAAAAAAACAAAAAAAAAAACTAATTAAAACAGGCTGGATGGTAAAAATTGGTGCGCTGTTTCAGGTTCCCTCATGAACCGCCAGGTGGCGGTAGAGGCGCACCTGTAGCAGGAAGTGTAGCTTTAGCAAACACTAGAGAGGAAAGTTATTTTCTATGTAAACATGGTTACCGCCAAAAGACAATAATACTCAATGAGAACTTTATTGGCTGGCTTTGTTTATCACATAGACAGGGTTTGTTTTATTTATTTTATTTTATTTTTTTTACTTTATTCTAATTAAGGATTTAAAAAGCATAAAAATGCCTAATTAACAGCAAAAAGCTCAACTCTTAGCTGTATATAAGTCTTGTGTTACTGAGCAGGGTTTGTAATCTGTGCAGAATGAATGATACTTTCTGGAAAAGTTAGATTACAAACAATACAAATGAGAAATATAAAACGAGTCAGGAGTTTAATTTAACCTTCCAAAATATTTCCAGTCTTATTCCATATATAATTGCTTAAAAGTACCATACAGCAATCTATTCATCCCAGGCATATGTCGGAACCCTGGAATGAAGATGAGGCTTTTAAAAGCTACTGGTACCGACGCTGAAAGGTTAGCTTTATTCAGGGAGGCTCCGATCTGCCTCAAACTGACCAAACACACCAAAACAGAAACCTGTCCCTCCTTTACGAAGCGTCAAGGTCCAGATGTCCCTGTTCAGTCCAAGGGGATCGGACATGTGAAAGACCATCTTTTTGTGATTCAGTTTTCACTCTGTAGCTTTTATGAGAATAGAAGGCCTTATTTCTGCTGCTCATATCTTTGTGCTGACAGGCTGGAGAGGCGGGAGGCGCTCCCCCGTCCCAGTGTCTGCAGGGTGTGCGAGCACAAACAGGCCTAACTGGCCTTGACAACTTTTATCTGTAGGAAAAAGACACAACTGCACTTCCAAACACTGAAGGACAGACTAAACACAAACTTGAGTGAGTGACTTAAGGACAGATTAGTTTGCAGACAGATATTTTCTTAAATGTTGCAGTTTAAATGTCATTGGACTACTATGTGGGAGTTGGTGCAGAGTTCCGGCCCTCGCTGGATTTGGGAGGAACTTCTTAGGTGAAAATATGCGGTCACAGCAACCTGGGGTTGCCTTAGCAACCACTAAAAAACGTGGAGTTGCCCTGGCAACAGATGAAATGAGGGTTACCCTGACAAAAACGCTACAGGAACTCATTTAACAAATCCTCGCTGTCCTTTTTCAGACAGATAGCTGCAGACATCACAGCGTATCACGGTATTAACAGAGTGAAAGGCACAATGATGCGCTGGAGTCAAACATATTCCTACCTCTTTATTTTCAAACACAGGCTAAGTTCATCCATGTGCTCGCAATGTTTATAGGGCTTCGCAAAAGTATTTACACCCTCTAAACTGTTTCATTTCACCTTGCAACCACAAACATTAATATTTTCACTTTATGTTAAATGCCATCACAAAGTAGTCAGTAATTGTAAATCCAGCATGTTTTTTTTATTAACAGTTCCTTCAAATGAAAATCTGAAAAGTGTGGCATGCATTATGTTTAACCTCTTTTATTGTGAAACCACAAAATAAAATCCATGTTCAAGTCACCTGATTATGACAGATTCCAGCGGTGTGTAATTTAATCCCAAAATACAGCTGTTTTGTGGAAGCATCAAGGGTTTCTTCGAGAACAGAATCACCCTAAATGCATCATCACCACTACTAGCATCCTTGTGGGATGATGCTTTTCTTCAGTAGGGATCTGGAAGCTGGTTAGAGTTGATGAGAAGATGTATGGAATCAATTAAAAAAAAACAAACAAAAAAAAAAGGGAATCCTGGATGAGAACCTGCGAAAGGCAGCTAAAGACTTGAGGCTGGGGGAGAGGCTCAGCTTCTAGCAGGGCAACAACCCTAAACATACAGCCAGAGCTGTAATGTAATGGTTTACATCAAAGAATATTGGTGTATTGGAATAGTCCAATCGGACATAAGAATGCGTGCCATGCCACACTTTTCACTTTTTGTATTTTTTTTTTTTTTTTTTTTTTTTTTAAACCTGAACAAGGTATCATTTTTCTTACTCATACGATACATCTGTGAACTACCTTCATAACATACCATGACAAACATTTGTTGTTTTAACATGACAAATTGTTTAAAATGTAGGGAAACATTTGCAAGGCACTATGAGCACAACACCAGATAACATGATGCTTAATTCGAGTATTTGTTCCGCGCACAAAAAAAAGACATGGCAACAAAGTTAGTACAAAACATCAATTTATTTCCTTTTCACCGTATTAAAGTTAAACATGTTACAAGCTTTTTTTAAATTTTTTTTCCTCTTTCATTTTGACTGTAAACATAAAACAAGTGTAACTGCATTTAACTTAGAGACTGAACCCATGTAATTTTATATTGGCACAAAAACTACACAACAGTCATGGCATGCACTGCAAAAAAAAATGATAAGAAGATAATATAAGACAAAAAGGAGCAACAATGGCAACATTATTTGGACAAGTTCACTTTGCATTATTGCAATACACTATTAAGGAGCTAGTAAACTACTATGGAAGTCATACATTTACATACAGTAAACACATCCAAAGCAATGATAAACACAGATAACTTATATGACATCACTATATCCACAATTAACCGCTGACAATACTAAAACAATTTACTAAAACAGAGAGGGTGTTGAAATCGTCCTGGAGCTCAGGGCTTTTTATTTCAGTCATGTGGAGGAGTAAATCTGGCTGATCCAAGATCAGCGGATTGGAGCAGTTTAAACCCTACCGAGAAGTTGACGGTGTGAGAAGGATCTACTCATCTGGCTTCCTCTTGGGCTTCTTTGGGTTGCGGGAGCGGCTCTTGGCCTTGCACAGTGGACATATGGGGGCGTTACGGTGAATCTGCTGGTGGCAGGACAGGCACGCCTGAAGAGAAGAGGTTCAAACAAACACTTTATTCTAGGCTCATTGAGTGCTATTTTGTTTTGATGTGGAGAATCAAAGAAATAATTCAGACATGTAAAATTTCCCTAATTCTATTTATTTATCTACCCCTTACACTTTTTAAATTTTATTTATCAATATCAGTGTGTTTCACTATGATTTTATTTCATAGACCCAGACCAAGTAGTGCATAAATGTGGAAGGAAAATGACATAAGAGAATGGCTTTCAGCATTTTTTATTGATACAAATCTGAAAAGTGCGGTGTGAATTTGTATTCAGCTAGTTCTAGTCCGATACATCTCAATAAAATCCAGTGTAATCAACTGCCTTCAGAAGTCCCCTACTAAGTAAACAGACTCCACCTGTGTGTAATTTAGTCAAATGAATACAGATTTTCTGTGAAGACCTTAGAGAACATTTGTTAGAATGGCTCAGTCAAAGTCCAGACATAAATCAAATTAAGAACTTGTGGCAAGACTTTAAAGTGGATTTTCAGACACTTTCTATCCAATCTGCTTTTTCTTAAAGAGAAAAGGAGGAAACACCCTAAAAACTTGCAGGTTTAATTGTAGCAAAAGGTGGTTCTAAAAAGTATTCAATCAGGGTGGCAGAATATAAATAGCTTTGGTTGTAACATGACAAAATGTGAGAAAATGTTTAAGGGGTATGAACACCAGGCACTACCCCACTGAAACTATACTTGCATTATTTCCAGTATAAAAAGTGTTATGTAAATCAGTTGTGCTTTCTCCCATTAAGTAGATGTAAGAGCATCTGTAAAGATTAGCAAGAGCAAATCTTGACTACACTAAGTGAAACAAAGCCTTGTTTGTTTAAAGTAAGGGCAATACTGAAGTTGTTTATGAAATCTGTTCATATATCACAACAAGGAGATAAAGTTGCAAGATCTAAAGGCAATTGAAAAGTGTCGTGATACTCTGCTGATAACAATATTAGTATTGATGTGTTCCATCTGTGTTCACATTACAGCTGTAATTTCCAAATTTTCTGTCACTGAGGCTTCTTGGGAAATTGTGTTTGCACTGCCTCAAATCTGATAAAGTCTTTCACAGTTACAACGCATGGCAAAAAAACAACTAAAGCAAAGCACAAGAGTCAACTGTCCAGTGTTTAGTATACAAGCTTGAAAGGAATTACTTCAGTATAAAAAGATAAAAAACAAAACAAAGGTCTTCTGTGAATGAGCAATCAAATGCAACCCACTTCTAACATGTTTTACCAACAGACATGCCAATCTAAATTGGAACATATTATATTAAAAAAAAACAAAAAAAAAACAAAAAACAAACAAAAAAAAAAACTGTGCTTGAGTGGATCCAAATTGATGTAAGGTTGCAGGAAATATGTACATTACCACCCAGCTCTGAGTAGAATGATCAAGACCTACCCACCACCATCTTCCACCCAGCGCCACTTTGAAATCATTTAACATGGGAACTAGATGTAGTCTATTTTATTTGATGATACTGGCTCTCAAACAAGCTTTAAAAACCCACTTAGTTACATCAGTCTTATTTTTAAAACCTATATGTAAGAAAGGACAAATTGGTGCCTGCCATTGCAGCGGATGGAGAGCAGTGCATTCAACAATGAGTACACATTGCATGGATCTCTTGATTGCATAGGGTTAATGAAGGCAACATAAAAGGTGCAAATCAATACACCAGAAGCCACTTTTATGCCACACGACACACTTTTATGCCACATGACAGCATGTTAGCCAAGCAGTTCACCTAATAACTGCATATAAGCTGCTAACAAAGTATAGTACAGTTACTTTTTTGTTGGCTAACATGCTAATGATGACTATACTATAGTTTTAGTATTTTACCAAAAGCCAGTATATAAGCTACTATTAGCAAAATAAAGTTAGCTAACGCAGGCTAACCTGCTAGTGATAGCAATGCTAATATTCACACATTAGCAAGCACATTAGCAAGATTTAGCATTTAAAGTGATAACATTTCAAAGCAGTGTTAGCAATTTTAACTTAACATGATAACATGATGATAATTTAATATGGTTAAATTAATGACATCATTAGTACTTTACCTAATAGAGTATTATAGCAAACAGTAGCATGCTACCCAACTTCAATGTTTCCCATTGATAGCTAGCATGCTCATTGTTGTATTAGCTAACGTAAAGCTGTTTTGCTAATAATAGCGCATACCTATAAGCTGCTGTTGGAATAGCAAATAGTGTTTGCTACAGTTGGCTCACATTCTTAGAGTGGCTTGGTAACTAATGGATAATATTGATTAGCATATTAGCCAATCTGAGCAAAATAACCAACTTTAACATTATATTATGTTTGCTATCAATCCTACTCGCTAATATTACCATTAACTAAAACAAATCAGGCTCTTGCATGATGTACAGCTAAGCACAAAATGACTCAGACATCTGGCAGATTAAAATTAAAAATACACATTTTCATTTAACTACTAGGTTTGGTTCAGATAGGAAATGAAAAAGGCATCGCAAGAAAATGTAAAAAACTATTACTGGAAAAGCCTTTGTTGACATTACAGCAATCAAACCATTCCTGTAATTGCTGACAAATTTTTGCATGTTTCCAACATAAACAAAACAAAAGAAAATCTAAAATCTGCCTTGGGTATGAATGTATATTCTCTTAACTGTAAATTCATCCTACTGAACAAAGGTTTGCACTCATTCCAGCCACTTAAACCAGATACTAATAAAAGAGGTGTGAAGGCAGGGTTAATAGAATGTAGTAGTTCTGTTATCTGTGATATTTTTATCACAGGAACATAGAAGCACAGGGCAGGAGACATTTCATGAAAACCTCTGGAATACATCTCAACTGCACACAAAGAAAATTAAACCTCTCCTTTATGGCCTATTTGTACCTGAATGCAAAAATTTCTATCATTATATCTAATTTGAAGACATTATTTAATGCATGTCCAGGTAACAAACTCCAGCACTTACTCTATTGTAACAAGTAAACTGTCCATACCTGTTATCAAATATTTTTTTATTCAAGCAGTACTTTACAATATATTTGAAATTTGCTGGCCATTAAAAACCAGGTTAAAAATTGTGCAGAGATTTTTTTTGTTTGTTTTTTACCCGGAAGGTATTCAACATATAGCAAGCAAGCCACAAGTGGAATAATGATTCCATCCCACTTTGGACGGAGTAGCTCTTCTTTCTAGGAATCTGGCCAAATTTATTAGTCCTCCAAAACACTGACAACCCAGGATCCAGACCAAGGAGCAGAGTCGCAGTTTAACACACCTCTCTGCAGCTTCTGCACTGTTACCCACCCATTACCCTATTAAGACAGTGTCTTGCCCACGGCCAAAATCAAATGGATTAAAGACTAACCTAAAAAGAGCAAATCATTAAAATCTCATAAAGATAAATGCAACTCTAACTGAACCGAAAAATAAAACAAATAAATGTGGTTTACTGAACATGAAATCTCTTCAAAGACTTTGATAGTACTAGTTCATGACTTGATTTGTGATAATCAGATTGATTTGTTCTGTCTCACAGAAACCTGGCTGCAGCAAGAGGTTTATGTTAGTATAAATAAGTCAAACTCTTTTCATAATTTAAATTTTCACATTCCTCGAAGTACAGGGCGAGGTGAAGTAGCAGCTATTTTTTCCTTCAGATTTATTAATTGTTTTGTTTATTTTGTTTATTGTTTTGTATCGTCCACAAGGCCGTTACTCTCAGTTTTTAGATCATTTCTCAGATTTATTATCTGATTTAGTGTTAAATACTGATAAGATCATGATAGTAGGAGATTTAACATTCATGTCAACATTGAGGGTGATAGCCTAAATGTAACCTTTAACAAATCTTTAAAACATCTTGGACTCAATTGGCTTTACTCAGAGAATTCACAGTCCTACCCACTCGTGTCGTCATACTTTATAGACCTTGTGCTGACATATGAGTAAGTGGAAGGTATTCCTCATGATAGTTTATTTATAACGCTGGAGTGAGTAACTCTCACTCCAGCGTTTCTTGTGGAGTAACACAGGGCTCTGTACTTGGACCAATTCTTTTTACTATATATGCTTCCAATTGGAAAAATAATCAGACAGCATGGGATAAATTTCCACTGTTATGCTGATGATACTCAGCTATGTCTATCCATAAATCCTGATTAATCCAATCCGTTAGGTAGATTACAGGCATGTCTTGACGACATTAAAACCTGGATGACACTAAATTTTCTTCTTTTAAATTCTGGCAAGACAGAAGTGGTTGTTTTTGGACCAGAACCTCTGAAAGAGACACTGCTTAGTCAATCATTTGATCTGGATGGCATTAAATTGGCCTCCATAATAAAGTAAAGAACCTCTGTGTTATTTTTGACCAGGATATGTCATTTAAGTCCCATATTAAACATGTTTCTAGAATTTCCTTCTTTCATCTCCAAAATATTGCCAAAATTAGAAATATTCTGTCCAGGAGTGATGCTGAAAAACTAGTCCATATATTTCTTACTTCAAGGCTGGACTACTGCAATTCTTTACAATCAGGAAGTCCACATGTATATAACCCCAGAATGTAGTTAAAAGCCTTCAGCTGATCCAAAATGCTGCAGCAAGAGTTCTGATGAAAATTAAAACGAGAGCTCATATTTCTCCTATTTTACCTTCCCTTCATTGCCTCCCTGTTAAATCCAGAATAGAATTTAAGATTCTCCTTCTCACATATAAAGCCCTTAATAATCAAGCTCCATCATGCATCAGAGATCTGATTGTTCCATATATCTCTAACTGAGCACTTCGCTCTCAGACTGCAGGTTTACTGATGGTCCTTAGAGAATGGGAGGCAGATCCTCTAGTTATCAGGCTCCTCTCCTGTGGAACCATCTCCCAGTTTTAGTCCACGAGGCAGATATCCTGTCTACTTTTATGACTAGGCTTAAAACTTTCCTTTTTGATCAAGCTTATAGTTAGATTGGCTTATGTTCGTTGCAATCTGCTGGGTTTCCTTAGAAATCTTTTGAACTACTTTGAATAATTAATTGAGCTTACAGTAATGTTTAATAACTAAGATCAATTGGAATGTACGTATGATTGAATTTCTTTCTTTTTTTTTTTTTTTTTTTGTAAAGTGCCAACAAATGTGAATTGGCGCTATATAAATAAACTGAATTGCATTGCTAGTTTGTAGGGGCTGAGTGGGGAAGTCGCGGGGGAGGGGTGCTCTGTGAGGCGGAAGCTCGAAAGCTTAGACACTGCAGCTCCAAAGAGGAGCTGGATCTCAAAGGTGGCGCTAGCTCCATCCAGGTGTTTTGCACAGTTGAACAGTTGCCACGGGAGATTAAAGGATTACTCAAACATGCATGAAATAATCAAGGCAACACTCCAGGTATGTTTAGGCTGAGGGAATAACATTATAGGATATGTAAAACTCAAAAAAGTCGATTTTACATAATACTGCCCCTTTAACCATACGTAATTTTTGTGACAATATCTTTTGTGTTTTCAAGCTTTTTAACAAAAGATAGAAAAGCTTTTTCTCCATGCTCCTGTGTGTGTAAAAACCCTTGGATGCAGTCAGCTTGAGTGTGTGTGCACTGCATATGTCAGTTGTATTCAGCTCCTTCTGAGTAAAAGTTCAAAACAAAAACAGTTTTAAAAAAAGAAAGCATCTGCTTTACTATTAGCATTTTTTTGTTTGTTTTTTTTAAGGCCAAAGTGTTCATAAGTACTGGAGCACATCATAATAACACAAGGGTTTGAGTACTCTAAGATTTTGTTGCAAACCACAGCAACTCAGGTGCCATATATAACGGATACATGTTTTTAGATAAAAGAGATATTACAGAAATGTATAGATGGCAATCGATCAACCTATTGTCTGCTTTGTTAATGTGCAGTTTGTGGACGAGGACAAATCGCTTTATTCCATTTCAATCACATTTAGCCATGTAGAAAATGGTAATATGTACATAAATGAAATTTAAACCAGACAAACTAATAAATTATACACACAGTTAATAAATACAAGTAATTTGTAAGTTACAAGGAAATCATACTCGTTCTACATATTACATTTGAGGTGAGGCGTTTCACAGAAACAGATTCTTTTTCCTTTGGAGTTCCACTCATGACTGAACCGAAGCCTATTTTGGATATTTACAGTTCAGTGTCATATTTGCCTCATGCTTATTTATTTGCAAGTCCACGAGTAACAAGCGTTTAATTTTACTTTTTCCTTCTCATTCTCATTCAGCGTGTAGAAAAAAAAAAAAACTCATTTTGTAGTATGTAATAAATGTGAAAAAATATATAATTTTAAATTTAAGCAAATAAAATCTGCTGATAATGTACTGTTAAAATATTTAAATAACATTTATTTCATTAAATATTACAAATAATTATTAAGATATTATCAAAAATGGCAATTTTTTTATGAGAAATTCTAAAAAAAAAAAAAAAAGAAAAAAAAAAAGAAAAAAAAAATAATAAAAAAAAAAATGTGTTAATATCCAGACTTTGATCCCTGCTGCATCTGTTTTCAATGAAAATACCTTCATGGGTGGCGGCTGCTGCCTGAAGGTGGCCGTCTGCCGGGCGTCTTGCTTCCTGGACACCTGAAGCTGCTGTGCTGCTGCTGCAGCTGCAGCAAGAGATTCTGGGATGGCGGGCTCATGTGGCTCTTTCTGCCACTCTGCCTTCTGCTTCTCAAAGTAACTGTTCAAAGCATAATGAAAAAAACAAGAAGGAAGTAAAGCTGGTAAGCAGATCTTATTTAGAGCTTATAATTCCCACAGCTGACACTAAACAGTCCACAGTCAACATCTTAAGTTAAAGAAAATTACAGTGGTGACACCATTTCTTTTTAAATGCACAAGTCTGATCAAACGCCTAAAGTAATTAAAAGACTGTTAGTATGCTTAAACATGTATGTGTGTGTGCGAGTTTGTGTATGTGTGTGGGCAGGGGAGGGCTGGGAATGAAATGTGGCCTTGGACTTTATGCATGACTGGCCCTTTTTCAAAGACAAAAAAAAAAAAGTGATATCCCCTTTCATTACCCTCTCTGGTTTCTCTCAAAATAGGTCCAGGCTAGACTCGATCTTTTAGCATTCACAGAGCAAATTTGATGTGTTACATTTCCTGTGAACACGACTGACCTCTGTGCCAAGCATGTTGTCCTTTTTACTCGCTTTGCTTTACCTACAGAGGCATTCAATGTGATTCTGATATTTAGATTCTAACTTTCATTCAGGTTAATATTTCACCAGAGATTTTTCCATCTCCTGAGGTATAGAGTGCTCATTTTTCTCCTGACATGTCACTTTCAGATATTATCCTAAAACGTACCCAGCAAGCTGTCGGAGGGTGTGATTTCATTTTCTCCAAATCTGCTCCTTCTCATCCTGTCATACAGTTCCACAAGGAACTTTTATTATTTACTACAATTACTCCATAAATCTGTCACTCTGCTTCTGTGATGGGTTGCATATACTAAGAAAAACCGCAGGGGAACATAAGCTGCAGCTTTCGAAGTCTCTTTTATGGCCAGCTGAACATCGAGGGGGAATGTCACCAGGATGGGAAGGAGAGACAACAACCACCTGGCCAGCAATGAACTCATCATTCGAGCCTGTACACAATACACGGCCAAATCGTGAAGTGAGCTGACCAACAATGTTGTCAGCACAGAGAGCAGCAATGGGTCAGGGCTCTTATTCCAGACTTTTTTTGTGTTTTAGTGGACAAGAATTCTCAAGATCTTTCTTACTTATTAGGAAGGTCACATTTAACCTTTCAGCTGAGGAATATATCTGTTTAATAAAAGCACAAAAAGTAACACTCTTTAGGTTAGTAAGATGGAAGAGAAAAAAAAAAAAATCTCTGATGAAAAGTTCTTTTTTTAAAACTGACTTCTAAACAAGAACATGGCCTTCCGTGCAAATAAACACCAATTATAAATAAACTATCATGAGGAATATCTTCCACTTACACTTCAGCACTCTTCCCGTAGAGGAAAACATGGATGACGAAACTAGAAACAACACCCAATGCACCGGACTCGGGATACCTGGAGGTGTCTTCGTCCAAAAAAACTTTGGATGAGTTTAACTTCTATATTCTAGCACCATCAACTATGATTTGCAGCAGCAAATTGTACAATCATCTGCTGTTGATGGATGTCAGCCTGCGACTTGTGCTGCTGGAAGCTTACTTGTCAGACCACCCTGATGTACCTCCAATTTTGTGGATGACACAGATTTTTGTGATGCCTGAAATGGCTTCATTCGTCATCATCATTTTGGCAGTTTCTAAAGCTTGAAAATTCTGGACAAATTTAGGATAAGAAAGAAAGTTTCAATAAATGTTAATATCTGAACAGTCCATTTGATCAAGAAAACACCAATGAGAAACTGAAAGCCATTTAAAACAATCAAAATGGGTATTTTAAATTTTTTCAGATGAGTAATTTGTAAAACAAATCTCATATTTAGGACTGAGTTTTTAAAGGACTAGTTCACATAAATCATAAAACACAAGGCATCTCAGGATATGGTAAAATTCACAGGCATCTGTACTTCCACTCGAGTTCAAGTGAATGTATCTGCTGCCTTGGAAATAAACTTTAACATAGCCATTTTATGATTAATCACCATGATTACTTGAAATTAAGCCAAACTGCAGATTCTTGGACCAGTGATTGCAAAAAGATCACATCCCACTCAAGTGAGATTCCACTGCAACTCAGTTACAGCATGTCAAATTTGTGTTCTCTAAAGAATTTGCACATTCCCTGTCACATGTGGGCTTTAAGGACATGCCTGGAAAACATATAAGACCCCCATGGTAATGAAAGGGGCATGGAATGACCAATCAGGTTCTTTGCCCTTGACTTATGAGCAATGTGTTCTCTAGATGTTGTCCAACCAAAAACTCTCTCCAAAGAAGGAGCTCTAGGTTCCTATGACTAACAGTTTTCCATCATCTCAACAGCTCCTCTAACAACACTAGAGGTGCAAAAATATTCATTAGAAATACATTCCAGCAGCAACTTGTGCCATCCATAATCTTGCAAGACAATCTGTAAAGCAAATTTTTGACTGTACTTTGGCATTAATACATACAGTATAATTCTGGGAGTCACAATGTTCTGTAGCTTTGGTTGCATTTAATTGGTCTGGCTAACACCACACCAACCAAATACCTCCTAAATTAAAAAGCAACCGGTCTGTTTTATGTATTCTGGTTGAGTCAGATGACATCAAAGGTATTTGTGGAAAGGTACTGACAAAAAGAAAAAGAAAAAAAAAAATAGAGTCACAACTTTTCATACACACCCAAAGTATAATTATGGCTTACTGCACCGATACATCAACACCAAATCTGTCACCCTGGGAGTGCCATTTGGTAATCAGAGTCATAAATCTATGAGAGCAAAAGGGAAAGAAAGTCCCACTAAAGTTTTGTTAAAAGTTCCAGTGCTATGCAGAAGGGGATCCGGTTTGGCCAAAAACAGATTAAATTACCTTGTGGGGTGATATGAGATTCTCACGATATAACCTTAAGTAAAATTACAACACAATCTGAAAGAAAAATGCATATTTTTCACTAGGTTACAACTCTTACATGTCTAAACAGCTGTATTGTGAGGAGTAGGTGAGAGAGGGGTACATCTGAATTATTCCATTCTTGATACGGTTGCTTTTTCTAGCATCTTACTGAAAGGACTTTAAACAATGGGAACAGTAAGATGGAAAAATTTAGAATACTTGAAACTCTAACTTTTTCTAACAGCTGGCCCCATTCTTAGATTACTCTTTTTGACCCAGGAACACTTCCTAACTTTGTCCTTTGCGACACATAGAACTGAAATATATATTGCTATTTTATCGACCGTACAGTCTTTCTTTCATGCGTCAGATTTTGTTCAGTAACTCTCTCGGTGCACACCAAGTTTGTCCCAAAAACTATTTTGTGTTGGTAACTTTAGATGAGACTTGTAATAAAGTAAGATTACATGTTCTTGTCAGAGAAATACCAAGAGCATGTTAATAGCTTCAAAGCTTCAAGCAATGAGGTCAGCTGTGATGCACATTAAAATGCCATCCATCGCTGCAAATATTCAATGTGCCATGATGCTAAAATAAACCCTCTAAAGGATTACTATTGACCTACTGTATTTCATCTGTAAGTCTCTACTTTATTCCTGCAAGTAGCAAACATATTATAATGCTAAAGTCAAGTCATGTTACAAGAATATCAAGTCATTTTGTAAATAAGATATTTTACATAACATTAAAATGACAAAAAAGAATATTATCTCCAGTATTTGTCACTAATTCATTGAAAAAAACAAACAAACAAAAAAAAAAAAAAAAACAAACAAAAAAAAAAACTTATGCCATCTTGCTAAGGTTTTTATTTGTCACATCACAACCACAAACTTCAGTGGGGTTTTTTTTCTGTAGGTCCTACATGAGGTAGTGCATGATTTTAAAGTGGAAGGAAAAAGATGTATTGTTTTTCTGAGAAGTGTATCTAAGTAGTGCGCTATTTAATTTCAGTGTAAATGCAGCCGTTCTGTTGGAGAGATGCGTTACAGAACATACAGGAAGTGAACAACTAGCATCAGACCAAGGAACACACCAGACAGTTCAAGGAAAAAGTTGTGGAGAAATTCAAAGAAGGATTAGATTATAAAACATCAGCAAAAACTGTGAGCATCTCTCAGGGCACTGGTCGATTCATCATTAAAAATGGGAAGAGCGTGGCACAAGCAATGAAACTGATCCAATGAGGCTGGGTCCAATGAAACTGACGGGCCAACCAAGCAGGGAATTTTTCAGAAAAGCAACCCAGAGATTACGAGTAAATCCTTTTCTCCTGATTTTATTTTTTCCTTTTATTTCATCACAATATCCTCACCATTTTGTTTAGCTTTCGAATCACACTCACAACAAACAAGTGTGGGCATCAAGGGCAGTGGCTGCCTCTCTAGCCAGATATATTATCAGCATGCTGAATTTGCATGCATGCCTATTAAATATCCCATCAAAGCAGTTTTTGTGATTGCGAAATTGCAAATAATGATGACTGTGATTGAGTATATTGTGCTGCTTTAGTTTATTTATGTGTCAGACTGGTACAGTCAAAGTCCAGATCCACATCCCATTGAGAATCTGTGGCAGGACTTGAAACCTGATGTTTACAGATGTTCTCTTAACTTATTTTGCAGTGAAGAGTGGACAAAATCTTCAGTCTCTGTAGTGCGAAGTCCTTTTTGCAGAAAAAGGTTGTTTTACAAAGTACTTGACTCGTAGGTGCTAATGTAGAAATGTACATCACATTTTTTGATTTGTATTTGTACTTTTTTTTTAAGCTATGGAGCCGTCTACATCCTCTTTACAATTCTGCTCTATGTTATGTTTGTCAACCACATAAAATCCAAATAAAACAGATTTAGATTTTTCAAGATGATGAAAATTCAAGATGAAAACACATTGTTGCAAATGCAATATCAAGTAGCACCTCTGTTGTGTTGTATTTATCTGTTAGTGTGTGAATATACTGACTCCAGTGAGAGCTTTTCCTCCTCTTCGTTCAAGTTGGGCAGTCTGTGCAGACCTAAAGTCATCCTGAGAGCATCAACATGCTCCTTCAGAGGTTTGTACTCATCATGGAGGCGGCGAGTTGTTTCTAGCAATTTATTCAGGTCGTTCTCTGACTGCTTTATGGTGCTCTCCATCTAAAATGACAGCGTTTTAAGATTAACACACACATTTTGGCAAAAAAACCAAAAACAAACTGTTAAATTCAGAGCCTAAAATACTGGATTCCACTTAGAAACAGATGTCAGTCCTTTGATTGACATTAAAAGGATTTTTCAAATAACAACCTTTGAGTTGCTGGAACTCTAGAAATTTTATTTAACAATAACCAAATGGGTTCTTGGCTGTGCCAAGAGCATTTCAGAAATTTGACCCACTCACCACATTAATATCTGCATGGATGAGGCGCAGCTCTTCAACATGGGCCATCTTCTCTTGCAGAAGGAGATCCATTTCTTGTTTGTATTCTTTTAAATGCTTTTCCTCAGACTCCAGAGCCTCAAACTCCATCTTTAGACGAGACTTGATCTTCTGCATCTGGATTGTCTTGTTTCTGCAAGCCCGTGGAAAAGATTTTTTTTTTTTTTATTGTTTTTTGTTTTTTTTTTCAAACTGTCACGATTCTGAACAAGTTTCCTCTTTCACAAAATTCCCACACACAGTTGAAGTAAATGACCCATAAATTTAGTTAACTTCTTAATTGTAGTGTTGTTAAAACGGTACAAACCTGTTCCTACAGGAAAGACTACTAATTAAAAACACCAACATCCATCTCCATCGAGCAGCCTAATAACAGCTACCTAAGCTAAGAAACTAGCTAACACAGTTCAGCAGAGCACATCTGGCATTTGTTGTGACACAACTGGGATTTTGATTCATTACCTCAAATAGGCGCTTTAAATACAAGAATTCCGTGTGTATTTGTTACACAATTAGTCCATCTCTCTATAGTGTCAGAAACAAAGTAATGCAAGATTTAGAGCAACAAAACGCCTTTAACTCAAAGCAGAGCGGCCAATATTAGCGAGGTTAAAAACAAAAGCGAAGCCAAGGGGGCTTATTCCCAGACGGCTAAAGCTAGCTAACTTAACGCTGCGAAACACTAGCCAAACATCTGGAAAACATTAATTAAAGAGGTTGAATTTGAGCGTTACCGTATTTCCAAGATATTCTCCAGTTTGCACATTATTTCTTGTTCGTCCGCCATGGTTTTTAATGCCCCTCAGTTATTATTCAGCTGGTCACTCACTAGGTTACCCGAGCAAGGCCGTAGTTTTCTCCTGATGATATAAAAAAAAAAAAAAAACCCCACAATAGCCAGCGTGAGCGAGCACTGATGCACGCGCGCGCAAAGTGAAACCGTGGCAACGTAAGACCACAGAAAACGCACGAGCTAAAATACTCTGTTTCTGCTTCCTCTAACCTAACGAAGGAGCAGGACAAAACAATAACAAGTAGACAATTCTTGTGCTTGCTATACAGAGCGTTGCAAAAGTATCTATAGCTCTTCCACTTCAACCCTCGGGAGACGGACTTAAAGTGCAATATACTGAAATATTTCACGGTTTTCACTTCTTAAAAAAAAAAAAAAAAAAAAAAAAAAAAAAAAAAATATTAAAGTCATATTTTTTCCTACCGGTTTTCAAGTGGGAGAACTTTTTGACAGGGCAACCAAGGGTGATGAACTACACAAATCTAGTCTAAAACAGTGGCAACAAGAAAGCCATATGTTACTTTTAAAGTTTCTCACATGCCATGCAGGGGACACAAAGCATGTAGTTCAAGTTTATTTGTATAGCACATTTCAGCAGCAAGGCAGTTCAAAGTGCTTCACAACATAAAATCATCAATCAAGTATGCATCAAAGTCATCAAGCAAATATACATGGAAATCATCGAGTAAATATCAATGCATCAAAATTATGAGGATCATCAAGCAAATATTCAAAAATATTGATCAATGTTCCACTTACTACTAATCAAAGGCAGCTCTAAACAGGTAGGGTTTTAGCCTTGATTTAAAAGAAATCAGTGTTTCAGCTGTTTTGCAGTTATCTGGAAGTTTGTTTTAGATTTATGGTGCATAAAAACAGCCTATTTTGCTTCACCTTCACAGTTATGAGCTGACTTTTGGTCCAGTCCCTATCAGTTAAGGAAAATCTTAGAAATTGTTGCCACAACAAGAAAATTGTTTCAATAATTTATGTATCATAGAACATCTGTTTGTGTTAAAGATTAATTTGACACTAAAATTTTATTTTGCATACCAGTTAGTTATGGCATTCCACAGAGTTCCATGCTTGGAATAATTCTCTGTACTTTATTAATCTCTCCACTCAAAGTAGGATTAGCACCTTAAGAGGGCTCTAGGGCAGTGAAACTCAAGGAACCCTACTGGGAAACTGACAGACCTAATCTAAATTACATGCATATAACAGCAAGCCATTACATATTAAATAAACTAGATGTATTAAATATACCACACCAACAGAGAAGATTCATGAATCATAAAATCACTTATGAACAATTTCTTCTCTGTCTCTGATTGTAGTCAAAACCACCAAAGTAGACAACATACAAAGCAAGATGCAGAATATGGACCAAGAATTTTATTACAGTATCACCTGAGCATTTATTTTATACCCGAGGAACCAAGAGAATTAAAATAATTTAAAGTGCATGCTCTATGTATTGGTGATCTGCAGACATATTTAGTTAGGGTTTATCTTTTTTATGTCATAATTAAATAGGGATCACAGGGATTTTTTTTTCAGGTGTGTCATAAACAACTTGCTATTGATTATCAATTTTACGTATTGCTAACACAGGAGTATAATAAAACAGAAATATGTATCACTATCATTCCAATATAAGCTGAGTTCAAAAATGGACATGAATGAATGGACATCAGTAAATCCTTTAGAGGAAAAAAACATTACTTTTAATACAGTTTTACAACATATTTCTCTGCAGACATGCTAACAGCACAGAAAAGCATGGTTATCATAGTTAGGTAAAATAGAAGACACACAAAATGTACAAGTCTAATAAGATAAATTAAATCTTTTTGTATATTTATGCAAAAACAAATTATCTAAAAGCATAAGGAAACGTGCAAAATATAGCAGGAAAATGAACAGCTTATTGTGTTTTTTGGGAGCAGAGATGGTTATAGCGTTAACTGCTGGGAGGAGTGACCTACAAAACTCTAATTTTTGCATTTAGGAGGCTCCAGTCTGTCACTAAAGGAGCTCTCCAGTTCTGTAACGTGTCATGCATGGGGTGGGAGACATTTTCCAAGAGAGGTGCTTAGCAGGAGCTCGAAGGGACATCCTAGGACATGAGCTTTTCTTTCCAATGAGTTTATCCAGTCATTTCCTCTTAAATGTTGATAAGCTTCTGCTCCAACAGACAGCACGGTAGGAGATGGCACACTAAATGTGGCACACTATGAGGGAGGTGGTCATAATGTTATACATGATTTTCGTATTACAATTGAATTGGACCATATGTAATTCGTCTTTGAACCTGAACCTGACAGTAATAAATTCTACTCAGTTCAAACAGATTTGGGTTGGATTCTGTATGTAAAGATGAGATTTATTGTACATTAACACTGAATAAATAATCTTCATTGAACTGCTGTTGGAAGCGTTCTATGTAAGACTGGAAATCGTGTGTAATAGCAATGCAAAACGAGGAAGAAATAAACTCTTACTTGCTAAAAATTAAATTCAACATCAAAAATATTAAATCACTTATAAAAATAGCAATGACAATAAAAACTAGTGACACTGATAATCAAGGAGTAAAATATGAAATCCACTTGAATTTATTGATAACACTGGATGATAGCTGACTATGTAAACTTTGAAACTTGTTTTGGACACCAACAAAATCAAAGTAATATATGGTTTGGGAAAAAAATGTAATTTACAATCACTGACATTTCCAAATATCACCACCTCAAATGGTACAATTACTGAGCAAGTTCCTGAGTACAGATATCTGGGTATCTAGCTGGACTTTTATTCTCACAGAATATCAATAAGTTACAATCAAAAATCAAGTCTAGACTTGACTTCCTTCTTTCACTTCTGCTTGAAAAACTTTGGTGCAAATGACAATGATGCCCATGCTTGACTACGATGACATCATATATAGATCAGCTCCTAAGTCCACACGAGACTTGATGCTGAGCATGAAGATACTGCTAAAATATTCAGTGTTAAATTGTATCCTATGTTTATGTCACAGTGTTGTTTTAATTGTTTTTATGACCTGGTGTTGCTAATGTATGTTGTTTGTTGTAACTATGTGCTGCTTTATCTGCCTATTACTCCTTCTTTTCTGCCAGTTCATTATTGTAAATAAGAATTTGTTCTTAATAACTCACCTGGGTAAATTAAGATTAAATAAATAAAGGTTAAGTAAAATAAAACCGGTACATCTGGTTCTGTCGACTGGATTGAAACTGATTTTTCCATCGGAGCTTTGCTTACTATTCACTTCATATTCTGCTTTAAGTGATCACAGCGGTGCCTCAGACATATTTTGAAGTTGCCGAATGGTTAATGTATCAGTTTTAAAAAAGAACCCATTCACTGAATACAGAATGGTAGCATATTTTGTTATTTAGTAAAATCTAAATGTAACCTTTACATTGTCTTTAAATTTCAGGATCCCAGGATCTGGTGTCTATAACTAAACTGACTATATAATTTAGATAAACTTTAGCAACCACTAATAGCATCATAGAAATCTATGTGGACGTGATGGCAGTGCTTTGAAAGTGGGTGGGGAATGATGTGATTTATGGCAGAGTTCCGTTTAATTTCAGTATAATTTTAAAAAAAAGAAAAAGAAAACAACAGCTAGTCTGTCTTATTGTGATTAGATGAGTCAGAGAAGGAAATCATTTTTTCATCACTTCCTGGTGATTCAGAATGAACTTCAACAACAACACGTGTTCAAAAGAAATGGTGGATTTACATGTAGCAGCAGAGTCCTCCTTCAGGTTGGCCTCTCTACAAGAACTGTCAGGACTTTCACCAGAAAGTAGTGGTGGAGGCTAGGTGTTGCTTATCTCTCTCTTTTGAGGTTGTCTTCACTTCCTCCAAGACTTAAGTTAAATCTGCAGGTTGAAAGCACTCAGAGGAGAAGGATAATCCTGAACCAAGGCGGCCTTTCCAGTTGCATCCTCTCTGTCTTAGATGTCAGTGCTCCCAGGACTGGAGGTGCACAGCGAGCTGGTGGAGATGAAGCGAGAGGGGGATTCTGTCTCTTGACTGAGTGTTGAAAATGTCTCAGATACCTTTCCTATCAAGTCCCTTTGGACTGAACTAGAGAGATAGGTTGAACAGGAGTCAAAGGAGCAGGAATGACTGGAACCTCATCTAATTCTCTGACAGGTTTGGGATCTTCATCCAGTTTAAGGTTCTCCTTTTTTTTCTTGAGCATGAAATGTACCGATGAAGTCAGATGGTGTTGAAGGAATTGGCATGATCAGAGGAGATACTGACTGCTGTTCTTTGAGTGCAAGAATGCAACCAGGACGCTCAGCAGTCGGTGTCGGATGTTTTGGGACTTTGTGGCTCATGGACTGAAAGCTCCGACAAATGTGCCTCACTGCGACATCAACAAGTTTAGTCAGTGGCTCTGCTGCAAACTTTGCAATGTTCTAAAGGATGTAAAGCGGATTCATCTGTCTGGTCCCTATAAAGTCAGACAGGACCATGTCATCTCTGATGCAGTGAGAAAAGGTGCTCTGATATTCCACACTGTGGACAGGATTGGAAACCCTGTCTAATTATTGTGACCCCACCATACAGTTCACTAAAAGGTGCATGTTTAGGAGGTGGCAGAAGGGTCCTCCAAAAGCTCCATGGAACTTTAAAAAAAAAAAAAAATCTACAAACTTTGAATAAAAAACAGTATATTGTAGCATACTTTAGAAACAGTTAAACACACAGAAAACAACACAGATTAATACCAGTGTATTAGTTTTGCAATAATATTAAATAGTTAATATATTCAGAGTAAAACAGATCAAAACACAAAGTAATAACAGTTTGCAATAATAATTTGGTCTTACCTAATATTTACTCCTATAGGTTATTCCCTGCAAGTCTTCTTGTTTCCATATTTGTAGTTTCCTGTTGAGGTTGTCTCAAGAAGATGTAGTTAGGCTGTGCCTCTGGTGTATCTGAACTGATTCCTTTGGGAATTTCTTTTTAGAGAACACCCCCAAATTACAAAGACAATATGGAACAAGCCGTGTAATGCTAGCGAACATCTGACCCTAGTAAGAAATTAATTGATTCTCTGCAGGCAATTAAAAATTAGCATGCTTAAATGAAGCATGGTTAATATTGTTACATACATCAAATTTGTTACTAATCAGCTGATATTTTTTTCTATTCTTATTGGTTTTAGTTCAATAATTTCAAAGTTCCAAACTGCTTGAAAGAATATAAAAGCTATAGGAGCATTCTCCTCCCCCTCCTAAAAGCACCTCTTTTATGTCCTTTGAAAGAAACCCGAAATTAAATAGTAGCCCCATGGTAACAACTGAAGGTTCTGTGCTTTGCTTAAGACACAGTATACTCAGAGGTGATTAAGGAGTTAAATGCTCCACATCATCTCAGGGCTCAAACTCGGAAACCTTGCTGTGTTCTTTGTGTTTTTAATGTTTTTTTTCTAAAAGAACAAACATATTTGAGAACTTCAGTGACCCAGCAAAATGTGCATTACATAGCTCCCAACGGAAGATCAAATTACAATGCTTTGCAATACTATGTAGAACTTTTGAACCTATTCATACTTTGACAGATAACAACCACAAACTTCAATGTATTTAATGGGATTTAATGTGATAGATCAAAAAGAGGATATAAGTGTGAAGTGGAACAAAAAGGATAGATAGTTTTCACTCTTTTTTTTTTTTTTTTTTTTTTTTTTTTTACAAATAATAAAATGAAAAGTCTGGAGTGCATTTGTATTCAGCAGCAATTAAAGCTGCAAGTCTTCTGGGGTGTATTCTTATCAGGTTTCCAAGAAACTATTCCTTTTAGCTTCAATAGCTCAAGCTGAGTGAATCATATGGAAGGTATCTGTGAACATTAGAATCAGAATCAAAATTAGCTTTATTAGATAAGTTTGAGTGCACAAACGAGGAATTTGACATCGGTTTCGCGTGGTCACACCATGCACCATATTAATGTTTAAAATTAATTTAGATTAGACTTTCACTGGGCCTTTCCAACACCTGCTTTTATCTAAACCATTCCTTCATAGCTCTTGCTGTAGGTTTAGGATTGTTGTCCTGCTTGAAGCTTCTCCCCAAGGCTTAAGTCTTTTAGTCTGCCCCATATTAAACTCTGGGATTGCCCTGCATAGCTCCATCCATTAGAACCTGTCTGACAACAGCAAGTAGGTCAAAAGCTCTCAAAAGCCAACACATCATGACCTGAAGATCTATCTAAAGAAATTCAAGAACAGATGAGAAACAAGGTCATTGACATCGACCAAGCTGGAAAGATTTCTAAGGTTTTTGGACCTCAGCAAACCACAGAGGGAGCCACTCACCTAAGTTAAGCTCAAAGTTCATGATTCAACATCATGAAAATACCCAGTAACTGGCAAAAATGGGATCGATGGAAGAGGTCACAAACCACTGCTGACCAAAAAGAACACAAAGGCCTGTCTCACATTTTCCAAAAAGAAACCCTTCTTGATAGTTCCCTAACATTTTGGGGAAAAGTTTTGTGGGCTGACTAGACCAAAGTAGAAACTTTAGGAGGGTGTGTTACATTTGGCGTATTTCAAAAAAGAGCAGCCAAACATGGTAGTGGTAGTGTGATTGAATGGGCCTGCTTTGCTGCAAAATGATAAAACCATGAACTCTACTCTCTACCAGAAAATCTTGAAGGAGAATAACCAGCCGTCAGTTGGTGATCTTAAGCTCAAGCACATTTTGGTTGTGCAAGGGCGGCAATGATCTGAAGCACACCAGCAGGCACACGTCTAATTGACTCGAGAAAAAGAGGTTTTGGAGTGACCTGGTCAAGGTCGTATTTAAATCCCATTGAGATGTTGTGGTATGACCCTAAACAGGCTGTTTATACTCAAAAACCCTCCAATGAGTCTGAATTAAAACAATCCTGTAAGAATGAGTGGGCCAAAATTCAAAGTTTTGATTGTGAGGTAACTTACTGAGTGAAAAGTTGTAGTAAGCAGAGGTTCTTTACTGACTCGATCACCTAAACCTACTTTCAGCTGGCATTCACCTGTCAGAAGTATGGCTGTGCTTCAGGTTCTCAGCAGAACATTGCTGACATGGTGAGGATAGAAAACATGGCATCAGAACTAAGTTAAAGAGTAAGAGGTCAAAATTTATTCAAAGCCATGGGGATCTCTTTTACACCTCGGAGAAACTGGATCTCTTGAAATCACGGTCAGACAGAGTATACTCATCAAATTAAATAATTTATAATTACAGATGTGTGAAAAAAGTGTGGGGGCTTTAACTTGAGAAAGCCCTTCAACTGTTCAAGATGGGGCTTCATAACAGTCAACAACGTTATTAGCACACTCGTCACTCACTCATGTTTCCTGTTTGCCACCTGACACGCGCGCCCTCCGCTGCTGGCTTAAACCTCCAACTTGGACTTCGCTCTGAACAGGAATTTTTTCCACCATCTGTGAAACGCTGAATGGAATTTTGCCCTCTTCTTTCTCAGTAAGTTCATACCTTTTTAAATCTCTGAATGAGAAAAGCGTTCGGCATCAACTTTTTTAGCATCTGGTCATTTTTAGTCACCCTTAATGGCTCTGCCGCTTTGGAGACCTTCAGTCTAGCTGTGATTTTAAGATGAAAGTCATGTTTGCTTCAGAAAACAAACAAAAAATGATAATCTTCTAATCCTTTTTCTTTGTACTGTAGCCATATTTTTTATTATAACAATGTCCTGCTGGAGGCCTAAGGTACACCCATATTTATAGCAGGTGAACAATGGGTGCGGGTACATTTCATCAAACAAACCTCAGTGTTAGAGTTCCTTTTCAACACGTGCTTCAGTGGAAGGAATAAAACTTAAGGAAATCTGACCTTTTGTTCAATAGGGGATGACATGGTCAAGCAACAAATTTGCCTTAAATTTGACGGCTGACCTGAATCTTGAGCTGAATCCTAAACCTATCCTTGTTTTATTTTGCATATTTAAATTTGTTCTGATTTGAAACAGATCCTAATCCTATAACCTACAGTGTCTTGTAAAATATTCATAACCCATTCATTTTTATGGTTTAATTTTATGTGATAGACCAACACAAAACAGTGTATATTAGTGAAGTTTAAGAAAAATGCTACATCATTCCTAAAGTTTTACCAAATAAAAATCTGAAAGTCTGCATATTTATTCAGACACCCCCACTCTGATACCCCTAAATAACATGCAGTGAATTCATTTGCATCAGAAGTGTAATTTAATTTCAGAACAATGATAACCATTTTCTGTTGTTTTTAAATGTTAGAAAGAATTTGTGAATAAACAGCCTCATGAAGACACAGGAGCACAGCAAGCACATCAGATATAAAGCTAGAATAGAAACAGCCTTTATTGTCTCACAAAGGGGAAATTCAAGCTGTGGAGACATTCTGAAACAACATCTCAAGCTTTGCACATTTTGTTTAATAATCTTCAATCCATAATTCAAAAAGAGAGTATATCCCAAATGCAAACCTACCAACACATGAATGTAGAAATAGGTGGTTTTTGCGTAACTCCAAACATGAGCTATCCTCTCTATGCACCAATAATTTGATATCAGTTTTACAGATAGTCTTTCATGCTTGTCTCAATTTGAGCTTTTCTTGATGCCAAAAAAAAACTCCTAGAACATAGAAAATGCTTATTTTGTGCTTTCACAAAGAATCTCACACTTTTTTCAAGCTTCCCTATTCTGTATGGAATAATTCAAGATTAGTTGGACTAGTTTAGGTATTATCGATTTTGAAGCAGACCTGATCAACTTCATTTGAAGATTCCTTAAAAATATTGAAATAACCTTTGAATTGAGCCTTAAATAGGAATTTTTGACAAGATACCAGCTTTGTCATTAGCTAGACATATTTTTTTTCTGCACTTATACTGTCCATAATACAGGAGGCCACTCATTCCCTACTGACTGGATATGCAAAAAAGATCTGCATGGGGATTAACTGAGAAAACACCTGTTCTGTCTCTTTCTCTCTTTTTATTAGCGCTTCTGTTGCCCTCAGACACAGCTGTGCCTTGGATGAAGAGTTACATCACCAATATCTAAAAATCCCTGCCAACTGTCCATTTAATCTGCTGGGCTGGGAAAGAGGAGCATTTGATGAAAGAAGAGGTCCATAGTAACTCTGTCGGAGCTCCAAGGATCCACAGCGCAGGAGGAAAAATCTTTTGACAGGCCATTTTTAAATAAAGCCACAAGAAATCCTGTCTGCAGTTTACCCTGTGTATGTACATATTGTCTTTGTCCAAAATCCTGCATGTTAATTTAAACGTCCTCTCTAAATTGCCCTTAGGTGTGAGTGTATGTATGAACGATTGCCTGTCCTATGTGTGTCTGTGTTACCCTGTGATAAATGGGTAGCCTCTCTCACATTAACTGTTGAAGATAGGCTCCAGCCCTCCTGCAACCTTCCAAGAATTAAGCAGGTAAAGGAAATGGATAGTAAGAATAAGAATAAGAATAAGAATAGCCATAAAAGATCAACACCATGATACTACCACCACCATGTTTCACAAATAGTAATAGCGTAACAGCTGTTACATTGGAAAGATGTGTTTCCCTCTCATTCATACTAGAAATCTTTGCTTTGGTCTTGTCTCTTCATACAACAAACTTGTTGTGAGGTGTGATTTTTACATACTGAGAACACTGAACAAAGATCTTTTTGGAAAAAGATGGTTTTCTTCTATCTCCTGTCACTTGTCCATCATTTATTGTGTGCTTCCTTTTCCTCTCAAAAATCCATTTAAGTTATTTTTCATTTTCTATGCTGAACAAAAATTTTCACATATGAGTAACACAAAATCAGAGCTTATGATAATTTAGGAGAAAGGTGTTTACAGAAGGCAAAGCCTGCCTCTTTAAAATGTCTGGACCGGCGCTGCAGTTGGATTAACTAAACAAGCAGCACTAGAACAATACAATGGCCTATTCTCAGTCACTGTAATCCTTATAGGTATTGCAAGCACTTTCATATGACTCTGCAGAGAAAAGGCTTTGACAAACCTGTCTCTGAAGAAAGATTTTAGCTGCTGATAAAGAAACAGCACAAATGTCAACTGTAAGTAGATATCATTGTTTTATATCCTTATTTTTGTTATGCTTTATTTATCTTTAAACCTGTGAATGACAGTTTAGTGAAATGTGTGCTTAGCTGATGCTATATCGTTGTGATAGATTGTAGTTCTGGAAGCATCTTTGGAGGGATTTTTTTTCCAGTGTGGTATTCAGCTAAATAAATGGAATATTAGCCAAATATTTCTCATTTACTGTGGTTGTGTTGCTGGATGTAGTCCATTATCAAGAAAACTGCGCAAGCTCAGTTATTATTTTCATAAATATTTAGGGGAAATTGTGTTTTGAGCGAGGTAATTTCTCTTATAAAATGGACCAACTAAAGGCCCCCCTCATTGCAAACAGGTTTATATTGAATGTTGTCAAAAGGTTACTGTCTTTTCCTGCCTCTTTTTTGTTTTCTGAATATGGCAACTCCTGTAAAAACAACAGGAAAAACCACTGCAAAGTCACCTTTATTGGTGTATTCTTAAGTAAAATCAATATTTCTTTGTGATTTATAAACTGTTCTCAACATTTCCTTTAAATTCCAGAGATTCATATCTCAGAAATTATTAAAAAAAAGATAAATTAGCTCAGAAATCAGTATTTGGGGGAATAACCCTGATTTTTAATCAGAGCTGTAATGTATCTTGCCATCCAGTCTTTCGCACTGTTACTGGTTGACTTTGTGCGACTCATGATACAAATATTCAAGCAGATCAGTTATGTTTATTTAACTTTCCATTAAATCAGATTAAGTGGTTTCAGTGTGGTTCAGGATAGTTCGGGCAATGACAGGTTTTTGATCTGGTGGTCTTTTATTCACACCTTGTTTGATAAACAAGGTGTTTATCGAGGCATGTCATTGATCTGATGAAAAAAATAAATCAGTCTTGATTTTTATCAGCAAATCAAGCCTGTATGCAAGAGTAGCAAGAAAAAGCAATCAATCCTGTTTGCAGTTTGTCACATGATGAAAGGCCCAGCAATCATGTTAGATAAGGTGCTCTGGTTAATCTAAATTTTCTGTCCTATGTGCAAAATACTATGTGCGAAGGACAACTAATACTGCATATAAAAACATGCTGGTGGTATGTGGAGGTGATCATTTTCCTTAGCTGGAGAGTTCTGATGGGAAGATGGATGGAGCTAATTATGGAGTGATTCTGGAAGACAGCCTGTTAGAGGCTGCACAGGACTTGAGAGTGTGGTGGAGGTTCACTTTCTAGTAGGACAATAACCTCAAGCACACAGCCAGAGCTACAATAGAATGGGATAAATCAAAGCACATTTATGTGTCAGAATACCCCATTTAAAGTCCATATTTGATTTTTTTTATGGGTTTCAGTTCATGGGATTGAGACTGGGTGACATTGCCAGAGCACAAGCAAGCAAGCTTTCTTTCGGCCAATGCTAAGATGAATGTGCCCAGGGATTGCAGCCCCACGAAAGCATCACCAAGCCTTCACAAAATATCCCTGCAGATCTGAAACACTGGTTTGTAGGTATCTTTGGGCCTCTATTAAAACCTTTAGACAATCTTGTACTGGGCTCAGTTGAAACTTGACTCAGAGAAGAGTCACTCACTCACTGGGTGTTTTTTGAGCTTTACCCAGCTCGAGAAGTACCCCTGGAAACCTGTTGTGAATCAATCTTACTGTGTAGTTCAACCTTAAAGTTATTTATTATTTTCTTTGTGGGTTGATGTCATCAAATAGATCCTGAGAGACATTCGACTCAGGTGGCAGTCAGCGTGGGCAGAGGGGAATCACTTTATCCTTATGGCTTTGTTGTCCCTGATAACTCAACCAGCACCTTAGAAATTGCAGAGATCAAAGCAAAGTGATGTTCCCTGTATCCTTCTGTGAATAAAACAAGAATTAACCCTGATTTGACTCACTCTTAGCTTTTCTTTTTAACTGTTTTGTCATTGTCTAATGGGTATTTGCTAGGAGTATTTTTATGCTACACAGTAGATCTCGGTCCAAGAAGATAACTATGACCATAGACGTGACATTTATACCTTTCTAGTTGGTTCAGATGATCGCCTAAGTTCTTCCTTAAGTAGAAATATAGTGTGCTTGTGTAGAATGAGTGTCAAACATGTAGAGGTGCTGATTTTCAGACAAACTCTGCAGTGTTTCTTAATCTTTTCAGTTATATATCTGAACATAGTCTCACCGTTTTGACTTGTCAACCAGTTTTGCCTTAAGATTAACCCCACATTTCAATGAAAACTATAACACACTATGGGCTTCATTTTTGATTGTAGTCCCCACCAAGCTCTTGTAATTGGATGCTCCTGATTGAACAGAAGAATGTAAGGAACGCTCTTTTAGGTCATTTTCCTGTAAAGAAGCCAACATGTATAGCATTGTTACAAAGAACAAAGCAGTTTTATTGCAGAATTGGTGTTCTCTGTACTCCCAGTTTTGCATCTGGATGCAATCCAACACTTTTTGCAGTGACTCACTCTTATGAACAGTTGGGAGCTTTTCCTCTGTTTTTTTTTTTTTTTCTCTGGCAGATCAATGTCCGAGTTACAACAATGGATGCGGAGTTGGAGTTTGCCATCCTGCCAAGCACAACTGGCAAACAGCTTTTTGACCAGGTACAATTGGTGTATTACAACCAGAAAGGACGTCTGCTGAAAAAAAGGCATGATCTTGATCCTATCTATGTATTTAGGTGGTGAAGACGATTGGGCTAAGAGAAACATGGTTCTTTGGTCTTCAGTATCAGGACAGCAAAGGCTTCTCCACCTGGCTCAAGATGAACAAGAGAGTGAGTTGAAAGTCTGAATATCCACTTTGTATGACCCTGCTTGTATAAATGTCTCTGTTTTTTTGTTGTGTCACCCCAGTAAGGCTAATTAGTATCTATTTATTCTCAAACCCCACCACTTTGGGGCATCAATCCCAGGTGACGGCTCAAGATGTGAAGAAGAACAACCCCCTGTTGATTAAATTCAGGGCCAGGTTTTACCCAGAGGAGGTAGCCGAGGAGCTGATCCAGGAGGCAACACAGCGCCTCTTCTTCCTGCAGGTCAGATGATGCCATATTTTTCTTCTCTCCAATGAAAGAAATTACATCTTACAGCTGTTAACATCTTACTTGTTGAAACAGAAGCAACGGTGATGCTCTAAGGTGCATGTATAGTAGCCCACAGTTTCAGAGAAACAAACCAATCCAAACAAGATGTAGGACCTGTCCTAATGACCAGTGGGGTTTTCATAGTGACTCATACAAAAATTCTAACCCAAATGGATGTTTTTTATGGAAGACCATACAAAAACAAAGCACAGATCCATGTGGAAGATGTACAGTGCCTTATAAAAGTAATCCTATCCCTCAAATCTTTTCATATTTTGTCTCATTACAACAACAAACATCAGTGTTTTTTGATGGGATTTCTTTGTGATAGACTAACATAATTGTAAAGTGGAAGAACAAATAAAAATCAATTTCGTTTGTTGTGCATTTGGTTTCAACCTCCCATCAGGAAGTGTTTTTCAGAACCACATTTTGCTACAATCACAAGCATATCCACAGCATGATTCTGCCATCACTATGTGAACATAATAGTAGACTTGGATGGAGGTCCACCAAACTTTGGTTCTAAATCTTAACTTAGCTTCACCCATCTTCCCTGACCCTACAGAAGAAAACCTTACCCACAGCATGATGCTGTCACAACCATGTTTTATCATGGGGATGGTGAGTTCAGAAGATTTGCGGATTTATTTGTCAACAAAGAAAAAAAAAAAACAATCACGTTTTGCATGGAGGTCAAAAAGTTAAGTTTTGGTCTCATCTGACCAGAACACCTTTTCTCACGTGTTAGCTGTGCCTTCTATATGAGTATACTAATGGCTTTCAGCCAACATTTGACTTTCCTCTTGCCTCTTTTCAATAAACACCAGATTTCTTAAGGCAACTGGTTGCACTCGATTTTATTTTGTGATGTCAGAGTGAAAACGACAGGAAAAAAAGCACACCTCACTTTTCAGACTTCTTTTGTAAAAACATTCAAGAACCTTGTGTTACTTTCCTTCCACTGCACAACTATGTGGTACTTTGTGTTGATCTTTCACATAAAATCCCAATAGAAGTAACCATAACATTTGTGATTGCCATGTGACAAAACAGAATAAGTCCACAAGGTGTGAATACTTTTGCAAGGCACTGTATGTACCTGAAAACATACATTGTTTTCTCAGTGAGAGACAATGACGCTATCAGCCTGTATTGTGCCTTTTCTCAGGAGCCTTTGTCTTTCTTGGTCTCTTTCAGGTGAAAGAGAGCATCCTGAACGATGACATATACTGTCCACCTGAGACTGCAGTGCTCCTGGCATCGTATGCAGTGCAAGTCAAACACGGAGACTACAGCAAAGATTATCACGTACCGGGATACCTCATGAAAGAGAAGTTGCTGCCACAGAGGTAGAGCTTCCCGTGCATATAAGTATAAACCAAAAAGTTCACCCTAATTCCAGTTCCAGTCACCTGAATTCTAATCGGTTTGTCCTCTTTACGGATAAAACCAGGGTTTTGGAGCAGCACAAGCTGAATAAGAATCAGTGGGAGGAAAGAATCCAGGTGTGGCATGAAGAGCACAAGGGAATGCTGAGGTAGGGAGATCGCAGTACAAAGAGAGTTAATGGGCTTTTAGCAAACCTCTGTTTCAGCATGCCATTAAACTATAACTCACTGCAGAGAGGATGCAATGTTGGAGTATCTGAAAATAGCCCAAGACCTGGAAATGTATGGGGTCAACTATTTTAACATCAAGAACAAGAAAGGGTCCGAGCTGTGGCTGGGAGTGGACGCACTGGGGTTAAACATCTATGACAAGAAAGACAAGTAGGTCACAGCTGGATCAGGCTGGAGAGAATGCTGCACTGAAAACTGGCACAGAGTTCCCTCAATTAATCAAGAGCAGAAATGCATCTGTTTGACAAAATGTCTTATCTGCTGCAGACTCTCATTCGTATTGAACAAGTTAACTAAATACACCATTCTTAGATTGCAAAACTTACTTATCTTTCTGCAGAATGACCCCAAAGATCGGCTTCCCCTGGAGTGAGATAAGAAACATTTCATTCAATGACAAAAAATTTGTCATCAAGCCAATTGACAAGAAATCCCCAGTAAGTAAAAAACATGAGAAATAAATTTAAATTCTGCAGTGTTTTTGGTTATTGAAGGGACTTTTCCCCTGTATGAGTCATTGATGAATCATTTTAGATTTTTTTTTAACAAATAAACAAAATTGTAACATAAAGTCTTGTGAAAACTCAAACTGTTTTCCCCCCCCAGGATTGCTCTTGTCATCATAATGCTTCTTGTTCATTATTATTCCCCCCAAAACCTCTGAGGCCTTGTACAAAACAACTGAGTTTAAACTGAGGCTAAATTACACAAAGAAGGACTCCATCCATTACTTAAATGACTTGTGAAGGTAGTTGGTTGCCCTGGATTGTAATTAGGGGTCAGGAGAGATAGGTGACATGAGGATATCTCCATTTAAAGGGAAAGTCTATAAGGAAGTCGTGAGACCAAGACAGGAGACTGAACTGGAGGGGTCAGAGTTGAAGAAGCTGAGATTTACATTGGGAATGAACAGGAGGGATAGAAATTATCAGATCAGAGGAAAAGATAGATAGATAGATAGATAGATAGATAGATAGATAGATAGATAGATAGATAGATAGATAGATAGATAGATAGAGAAGCAAGGTTGGACATGCACTGAGCAGCCAGAAGAATTTACTACATTGTGTCTGTCTGTTACATAAAATCTCCCTATAAACATTAAGTTTGTAGTTTTAATGTCGCAAAATGTGAACGGCATATTTGTCTTCATATCCCGATTCTTAGATCCTTCTGGGATAAAATAATGCTCTTTCTCCACTAATACTAGTGAGGATATATCCTCCTAAAAACAACTTCCGCAACTACATATGTAGTTTTCCCAAATATGTCTTCTAAGAAATGCAGATTTGTATTTCTTTTGCTGTGGCTGTAAACAGGAGGTGTGACAGAACCCAATTGATACTGGTAAAATGATCAATTTGCAAAAGCACAAATTACAGCGAGTAGAGTTTCAACAGCAGCTGCTACTTGATCTCATCTACAGACATGAGCTCTGCTTCCCCAGCCCATTTTTTGACTCCATGCCCAGATTTAGGGGATCATCCAAGAGATTGGGAAGGAAAAAAAGATAAAAATTATTCAAAAACAAAAATCATTTTAGATTCGGACCCATTGCTTTATTGGGAAAAAAAATTTGGCATGTCATTTTGGCTAAAGGCATTTGCTGATTCCTTTGATCCAGGACTTTGTTTTCTATGTACCTCGTCTCCGCATCAACAAACGCATCCTGGCATTGTGCATGGGAAATCATGACCTGTACATGCGCAGACGCAAACCCGACACCATCGAGGTGCAGCAGATGAAGGCCCAGGCGAGAGAGGAGAAGAACAAGAGGCAAATGGAGAGGTAACGGAGACTTAAATAACAGAAACTTATGTCATGAGATTTTTTTTTTTGTACAGTTTACACTGTGTTCTCTCTACTTTAAGGAGGAAAAAATTGTCAGGAGATGAAGTTTTTCTAATGTGTATTTATGCACAATTCTCCTTGTCAGGGCTCTGCTTGAGAGTGAGAAAAAAAAGCGAGAAAATGCTGAGAAGGAAACAGAGAAGATAGCCCGCGAGACCATGGAGCTGATGGAACGATTGAGACAGATTGAAGAGCAGACAAAGAGAGCTCAAGATGGTCTGACAACTTTCTGAATACAAATCTTTATTACTTTCAGCTTTGTAGGGTTGCTTTCTGTTAAAGAACATTTAAAAAGCAGATTAGCACATTTAAACAGGCTTGATTTAGGACTGCTGTAAAATAAACCATGTATAGGCCTCGTTGTGTGACCTGCACGTGTGGGGATATTGCTTTAGAGCTGGAAGAGCAGACTCGCAGAGCGCTTGAGTTGGAGAAGGAGAGAAAAATCGCGCAAGACGAGGCAGAGCGTCTGGACAACGACCGTAAAGCTGCAGTGGAGGCGAAAGCGGCCCTACTGCACCATTCTGAGACCCAGATCAAGAGCCAGGAAGGCCTGGTATTTACACACAATACAAATTTTTCATCATTCATTTTTAGTCAAACAGAAAAAAAGCCTCGAGGGGCTAATAAACCTGAAAAACTCTGGAAAATATTTCAAGGTTTACACATCCAAGCCGCAAAGTGAGAACTAAAAGATTTTGGTTATGCAAAATAAATTTAAATTTTAAGGTACAAAAAGTCCGGATGCATGTAAATATATTACACGTGTAATATATCACACATGTAAGCACGCACACATGCATGCCCATTCGTTCTCTCCTTCACTCTTCACATACACAAACAGAACACAATGACTTCGGATCAGAAGCGCTCTTAGCTCTTTTTCCATTTGTGTGCATGGTTTGTGCAGGCCACTGAGCTGGCTGAGCTTACCACTAAGATCTCCCAGCTGGAAGAAGCCAAGAAGAAAAAGGATGAAGAGGCGCAGCGATGGCAGAAAAGGGTGAGAGAAAATTAGAAAAGTCATGAGGGGGATGGAGGATGAAAGAGGGATGTGTGACGGCAGGTCCGTGTCGGGTAAAAGATGATTATGAGCCAAAAACAGGTATGTTTTCATTGTTTCATGCTAGTGGCAGGCCGAGATGCTGTTGTTTGATCTCGGAAAGTATTTAATTGGAATACAAATTTCTGTTCGGGACTATGTAAAGTGTATGCAAAGCAAACCAGTGTGCAAATACGGAATATTGCTTTAAACCTGCATGTAGAGCTGCTGAGTTATTACTTAACAAAACTGTTGCGGTTTATTATGAAAATAAAATGGCTAAGATGCAAAATATATTATAACTAGAGATCCAAAAGACTATGGGCAGATCAGATTATGTGTAAGTACAGTAATGCTTAAATCAACTAATTAAACAATAACTTATTCCATTTTTTGAAAAAATGGAAAAACATTTTAGGATTCAACCACAGCAATTCACTGTGTATTGACAGGCCTTGATGGTAGAAGCTGATTTGGAGCGAACCAAAGACGAGCTGAAGACTAAACTGATGGGTGTCCAAATCCAGAATTCTATTCACCCCCACATGCATGAGCACGACGAGACGGACGAGAGCAGCGCCGAAGCGAGCGCCGAGCTGACCTCCCCCGGCATGGTCCGAGATCGCAGCGAGGAGGAGAGGGTGACGGAGGCGCACAAGAACCAGAGGCTGCAGAAAAACCTTAAGGTGAGATGATGCAAAGATTTTCAGGCAGAGGTGGTTTTTGATAAAGGCGAATTGGCTCACCACCCAGGGCACCATTTGGGGGAATCACACGAATTGTCATTTGCGACCTGAGCAAGTTCTCTGTTCCTTATTAACGTCCCGTCAATGAGGGTTGGGAGTCCCTGGTGATATTCAAAGTGTATTCACCACAGCTGAGTAACGCTGCTCAAGGTAGCATCTGATACATGTATGCATGTATCCTTTACTTGACCAGGAAAATAGCTCATTGAGATAAAAAAAAAAAAAAAAAACTCATTTCCAAGAGTGACCTGGCCAAAACATGCAACAAATCCAACATACAAGAGCAAATACACAAAATACATAACCAAGAGAAATCACATAATTAAACATTTGGGCAGTCATGGGAGCCAAGTGATCTGATGGCTCGGTCCTAGATTGATTTGACTGATTGATTTGAATAGTCCCCAGGTAACAAAAAAATGATAACTCTAAATCTTTCTGCAGATTATTCCAGGTGGCAGGGACAGATAATTTAAATGCCTTTTTACCCAGTTCAGTTCTGACCTTTGGGACCTGCATCAAAATGATATTCTGAGAGCACAGGGCATAATCGCTGAAAGTTCTAGACAAAAGTAAACATAAATATATTACATAGCTTCAGATTCAGCATTATTTTAAAATGTGTGAAATATTCTGTTTGTGAAAAGACAAGAAAAATGTTTGTTTGTTTTTCCTTTGAGAAACCTTTAATCTGTTTGTGAAAATAACAAAGTGTATATTGTCAGTGTTCTAAAAAGTATTGTTAAAATCTTGTCTCGACTTGTCTTGTCTTGTGTCACTCTTGACATCAGTCCAGAAAGAGGTGCTCGCCCAGGGCACTGTTCATGCAAAAAACCACCACTGTTTCCAGGACTCCTGGTCCAGCTACAGGTTAAACGTTCCCAAGCTACATGAAGCTTTTATGGGGTTTAAACAAATTAATTTTGAAATACAGTTTCTGGGAAATTATGTTTTGTGAATTAGGAAAGTGCTCCTGCTGAAAGGGGAGACAAATGTAGCAGAGGGGAAATGAGCAGTTTTTAAAACAGCAAATGACAACCCAAACAAGGCCGTATTAAGAGGTTAAATCCAACTTCTTTCTAAATACAAAGCTTTAGTTCTATTGCCAAGCAGAGAAATCTCCATAGGTACTTATTACCACACAGACTTACGCCCTTTCTATTTATAAAAGTAGTCTTAGAACAGTGCACTAACAAAAATATTCACACCCCTTGAACATTTTCTCTTGTTACAACCAAAGCCTCTAATGTGTTTTATTGAGTTTTATGTGATAGACCAACACAATCTAGGGAATAGTTATGAAGCGGAAGAAAAAGGATTCACATGTTCACAACCTTTTGTATGTAAAAACATATTGAAAGTGGCGTGTGTGCATCTGCATTCAGCCCCCTTTGCAATTTTACATCAAGACAAATCGAGTTGCTTGGTGAAGCCCTCAGAGGTTAGAGAGCATTAGGGAACAAACAGCATCATGAAGACCAATGAACACAGCAGACATGTCAGGGAGGAAGAAGTGGAGAAATTTAAGGTGGGGCTAGGTAATAAAACAACCCAAGCTTTGAACATCTCACACGGCACTTAAATCTGTCAGCTAAAAACGGAAAGAGATGGATGTCTTTCTGAGCTGACAGGATGAGTAAGGCATTAATCAGAGAAAGAGCCAAGAGGCTGGTAACTCTGGAGCAGCTGCAGAGATCCACAGTTCAGATGGGAGAATCGGCTCATAGGAAAACTATTAGTTGTGGACTTCATAAATCTGCCCTTTATGGAAGACTGGTAAATAGAATAGAATAGAATAGAATAGAATAGAATAGAATAGAATAGAATCTTTATTGTCCCTGTGTGGGGAAATTCAGGTGTACCAGCAGCAAAATGACAGGCAAATTGAAGCATGTAGAACTATTGTTGAAAGAAAGCCAAGAAGTCCTGTTTAAACTTTACCACAAGCCATACTGGGGACACAGCAAACAGGTGGCAATCTTGCCAGATGAGACCATAACTAACCTTTTTAAGTAAAACTTCATGTGTGGATGGAAAAGTAACACTGCACTAGAAACCGCCCTGAACACACCAACCACACCAAAATATGGTGGCAGCATCATGCTTTTTGAATATTTCTCTTCAGCAGGGACAAGAAAGCTTGTCAGGCTTGACAGGAAGATGGGTGGAGTGGAACACAGGGCAGTCCTGGAAGGAAAACTGATAGTCTGCAAAAACTTGAGACTTGGGTGGAGGCTTAGCTTCCAGCAGGCCAATGACCCTTCACGTACATCTGGCTTAAGTCAGAGTATGTTTATCTGTAAAGGTGACCCAGTCAAAGTCCAGAGCTAAATCTAAGTTAGAATCTGTGAGAAGACTTGAAAGATGATGTTTTCCAAATCTCTCCATCCAGAGAATGAGCAAATAGGTCAGCCTTTAGATGTGTAGAGCGAGTAGAGACATATTCCTAAAAAGCTGCAGCTGTAATAAGATTTATATTTGCAAAAAAATGTGACAACCCATGTACAGTTTCCCTTCCACTTCACAATTATATGTTTCTTTGTTTAAATTATTCACATAAAATCCTAATGAAGTACATTGAAGTGGTTTTTGCATGTCTAAATGTGGAAATTCTCAAGGTGTTTGGATACTTCAAGAAAGGCAATGTTTACTGATACAGCTAATACCTGATAAGCATCTGCATTTCAGCATTTATTTTAGTATACATGTATATAACTGAACAAAGCTGTCATCTTCTGTAAATAGAAGAAATTATGAATATGTTCAAAAGGAAACAGTGACTGGGCTTCAGAGATTGCTTTACTTTTGCCCTCGTGGCGAGTTCTTAATTTCCTGTTTTGTGTCAATCAGTTTATACTTTGAAAAGCAAATTTGATATATTTTTTTGAAAGTTTGGTTTGTTCTGTTTTTGACTCTTTGTGTAAATATGGAAGAGTAATTGCTCTTCCAAATTGTGCTGCGCCAGAACTAAGTGCACTTTACATAATTAAACATCGTTGCACTCATGGTACATCATGATTGTTATGGTTTCGATCAAGGTGCAGATCTCGCCTGCCATTTGAACAATATCGTGTTTTAGACCAGACCGAACGAAAAATAACCTGAATAAATGACGCCAATCGAGAGGTTGTTTCTTTTTTTTTCAGATGGAAGTGGGGAGAGTGTGGGAGAGGAGAGTGAGGTTGCTGAATAGTCTCCCAGACTGAGGCAAAAGGATTCTATTCTCCTCTTTTCTCTTTCAGTTCCTGAGCACCGAGCTGGCAAGAGCTGTAGATGAGAGCAAGAAGACCCCCAATGACCTGATCCACGCTGAGAACGTGAGGGCAGGCCGTGACAAATACAAGACCCTGCGTCAAATTCGCCAGGGCAACACAAAGCAGCGCATTGATGAGTTTGAGTCCATGTAAGACAGTGAGGCTCAAAGCAGTGTTAACAATGAGGATGAATTGGAAGTTTTTGATGCTTTAGAAGCTGATTATTATCCAAGAAAATGTATTGATGTAACTGAATGTGACAGAAAATTATTTATCAGACTGTTAGTTCTTTGCCATCTCCTTTTTTGAAAATAACAAACTGCCCCTGAAAGCATGTCTCAAGTTCCACCCAGAGTTGGAAACTTGTATCTTTATTGCCTTTGTTTCCTGATGTCCCGGACGGTCTGATTACACACAGCTGTGATTTTAAAATTACCGTGCTGTGAAACACTTCCCAGTGTGGACTGATTTGAAAGCACTGGCATTTAAGGCAGTTGCAAGTATTCCAACTATACTGTTGTTTGTCTTAGACAATAAAATGCCCAGAAGCAAATATCAGTGCTATTCTGTTTTTTGCTGTGTTTCCATATGAATGAGTGAGCATCACCTTCAATGTGCCTAACGAGGCATATTGTCACCAATTATAACTTCTGCCATTCATGAACACAAAACATTGAATTCCGAACATCCTCTCCCCATTACTGCACTTACAGTTTTATTACACAGTCTTGCAAAAATGAGTGTGTTTGGAGACAAATCAAGCAATTCTGTTGGGTATTTTTCCCCCTTAATGAATCAAAACACAAATGTACATTATTAGGCGAGATTTGTTTGGTTTACTGTTAGTAACGTGAGTGAATTATTCACACTTGTAAACTTGTCATAATTAGAGAAGAAAGAGAAGAAAGTGCAGCCTGGGTACATGTCATTATATGTTTTATTGTGGTATAAAATGTGAGTACAAATGACTGCATGTTGCCTTGCAAAAGTGGACTAGTTTTTAAACCTTTGTAGGACTAAAAATCTGAAAAGTGTGGCATGCATTTGTTATGAAGCCCTCTTTACTCTGAAACCCTCCAAATAAAATCCAGCCAACGGTATTCTTTTGTCATGTAAGTAATAAATAATTTATACTGGAAGGAAAATGATATATGGTGTTCAAATGTATAAAAGAAAATCTAAAAAATCTGGCATCTATTTGTATTCAGCGCCCGTCTGACTTACTGTAGAACCACATGTTGCCGCAGTTACAGATACAAGTCTTTTTGGGCTACCTCTCCAACCAGTTTTACTAATCTAGAGACTGAAATTTTTGCACGTTCCTAACTCCTCAAGTTCAGTCAGACTGAATGGAGAGAGTCTTGCCACAAATTCTTAACAGGATTTTTAGGTATGGGCTTTGATTAGGCCATTCTAACACATGACTACACTTCAATTTTAACAATTCCACTGTAGCCTCGACTGGTGGTTGGGCTTGTTTTCCTGCCGAAAGGTGAACCTCGATCCCAGTTTCAAGTCTTTTGTAGCCTGTAACAGTTTTCCTCCAGTGGTTGCCTTTTATTTAGCTCAAGCCAGCTGCCCAGTGAATATTTAACCCTGATGAAAGAAAAGCATCCCCACAGCATGATGCTGTCATTGTCTGATTTCAAAGTGGGGATGGTGAATTCCGAGTGATTCAGTGTGCACTGTTAGTTTTCTGCTTTGCATGGTGTTTCAAATGTAAAAAGTCCAGTTTTAAGTCCAGTTTTTGTCTCATAATAAGAAAACAGTTTCCTGCCATACTTTTAATTATGAAACAATTTGAACAATATGCATTATTTTCCTTCCATTTCACACTTATACACTACTTTTTCTATCAAAATCCTATCAAAATGCATTGAGGTTTGGTGCTATAACTTGACAAAAGCTAAAAGTTCAAGGAATATTATTTTTGGAGTTCACTGCATCACAGATGTTAAAAGTGAATATTAGTGGAAAAAAACAATCGTTTTGTCCGTACTTAACAGGCATTTATGATACTGAAATGACAAAGAGAAAGGGAGCAAACAAGATTGTGTAACTGAAGTATGACTGCTTCAGTCTTGCTGTTAAGTGTGGACAGTGACATTAAATTGATTTACTGCCTGATCGCAGCTATTCTCGCGAGATCTATTTACTTTTCGCACCCAAATAACAAGGGAGTGAGTCCTCACTCAAGATTATAAGTTACGTTACGGCTCGCCTGCACCGTGGGGTTATTGTTCACTTTGCAGAACTGACAGTGTAGCCAATCAAGGTTCAAAGTCCTCCCACTGCTGTCTATCGGTTACAGTCGAGGTTAATTTTAGTAGCGTGCAAACAGCCTACCCGAAGCGCCGCTCTTGAAAATGGTTTCTTTGTAAGAAAAAGAAGAAAAAAAAAAAAAAAACCCTGAAAAAGTTGTGCAGCGCTTCATTCGCGGATCAGATCGGCGGGACGTCCCTTCCCTTCAGCGACGTCGTCGGCTCATCTTAATTCCCCATCCGCTAAGACGCATGAGTGGAGTCTCACTGAGTAGGCGTTTTCTCGCCGGGAAGGGGGAAAAAGTGGTTTGTTTGCTCTCTGCTCACTCTGCCTTAACTCCAAGGACGAGAGCCGAAGATGGCCTTTCGCTCCAGGCTGCCCGACCGAGACGAAACGGCAAACTCCCTAAGGATGACCGAAAGGGATCGCTTGGAGACCATCGATTCATACGTGTGTCCAACTCTTGAGCTCAGCAGAGCCGTGTCGGTGTCTCTGGGGTTGGACCCGATGTCGTCTCCGCTCAGCGGTCTGAACCATTGCCCCAGCAGTGCCTTCGCAGACTGCGACCCCGGCGCTGCCGTTGGCGGAAACAGTTCCTGCGGAGCGCCGGAGTTGGGCAAGCTTGGAAGTGCGAGCTCGGAGGGAAGCAGGCTCGTCCGAGATGACAGCAGCCTCGGAGTGGATGAATTTGGCGAGGTGTGCCACGGCTTGCGGCAGGTGAGCTGCGCGGATCAGTTCAGGTCGGGGGACATGGACAGTGCGCAATCTGTGACGCGCGGCTCTGTGATCTCCAGATTTGTTTGCAAGGACTCAAGCATGTTTATGAACACGATAGCGGAGGATCCCAAGACCCCTCAGGTGACTGAAGTTGGACCTTTGAAACCATACTCTGCCGAGGCGAACCTGTACAGAGAGACCCAAGGTGTGTGGTGCGCAACCGAGCGCGCTTATGGCGAGCGATCCGAGCCGCATAGAAGCGCATACGAGGGACACAGTTTCTTGTGTAAATACTGCGGACAAACGTCTTTCGGACCCAGGCAAGAGTGCGACTGTGTGTGGTACAGGAGAGGTGAGCGGGGCGGTAAAAGTAGTGCGCCAGTTTCGACGGTTCAGGCGTACGGCCAAGTGGAAAGTTACCCAGACGCGATTCCTCAAGGGCAAAGCGCTTTTTCAACCATCAAGACTGAACCTTCCGTTTGGGTGCACTGCACAGATCGCGGCTTCAGGTAAATTATTGATTCTGAGTTCATTCTTTATTTGTTTCAATCCAAGAGGACGAGCCTTTTCAGAGCCGCCCCAAGGCATAAGCAAAGAAAGCAACTGCTTAGGGCACTCAGGCCACCAGGAGGACACCAAGAGTGCTTGACCTCTCATAGAGAATATCTGGTGTTTTTTCTTTGTACTTAGATTTTCCCCGTTTTTTGTCAAAAAGACCACCCCATTCAGTCAGAATTCCGACTCGGGAAGTTGGGGTGTCGCTCAGCAGAACCAAACTTGGGATCCAATATGGCTGCCACACAAAACATGGTGAATGTTGCTGAATAAAAACTATGAATTGGGACATTTAATGGTTTATATCTCACAAAACCTGTGGCGCACATAATGCAGTGCAGTCTCTATCTGTGAATGTCTTTTTTTTTTTTTTTAGGGTTTAGTTACTACATTTTTGTCAGCTTGTGCTCTTCACAATAGTTAATAATAATAATAATAATAATAATAATAATAATAATAATAATAAAAAACAATTAAAAGAATTTAAAAATTGTTTTTAGCTTCAGTCATTTCTGTCACAGACCAAAAAGCATCTCAAAGCTTTAAAAGTGTAGTTGCTTTTGATTGAACATTTAAAAGAACTCTAAAAATTTTCAAAATGTTGAAGTTAAATGAAGTTATTCATTTAAAAAAAAAATCATTAACTGCAAAAGAAAATATCTGTAGTTAGATTCACAGATATAATTTAATGTCACCACGGTGTACTTTATTCATGTGTGCTTCTTGAGTTGTGCTAGAGTCCCAAAGTTATTACAAATTAATCAATAATTAAAAGATAAATAATTTTTTCTTTCCACATGCTGCTGAGTGTGTGTTGAAATGCTGCACTCCAGGCATTAATACCAAACACAAGCTTGTCTGTCATTTATTTACTGCTTTCACTGACATGTGACCTGCAAATGGGAACTGAATGAAACTCTGCTCAGGGTTTCCATACAGTCTTGGGCCAGGTCTGGGTCTTGCCACTTTTAATCTTCACGAGCTGTCAGTCAGTCTCTTCTGCATGTTGTGGAAAACAAAGAGCAATGTGTTATGGGATCACGCTTCATTACAGCAGCCTTACTGACAGGCATTTATTTTTAAAGCACTGTGGCAAAACTTCACTAATATCTGATTTCAACCCCGATTTCCCTTTCTTTGAAAGGCCTCATGGCATCAATTGATTGTGTTGACTGGAAAAACGTGACCGAGCCTCGTTATTGGCTATGACTTGCTTTGTTATTTTGTGGAATCATGGGTTGTCCCGCTGCAGCAGCTGCATATCTTATTGAGCCTGCCCCATTGCGCTCTTCTTCTCTTGGCCTTGGCTGAGCTACGTTTCAGGATACAGCTGCAGTGAAGCAAAGTTCACCCAGTCCCCAAAAATTTCCAGAAAAGCCCTTTTTTTTGTGCTGCAGCTAAAGCGACTTCCAGACAGGGAGGTAATGTATCAGAGTGGCTATAAACAAGAGATACAGCACCTGTTGCTGATTCCGTGCTCGGAGTGGAAGAGTCTAAATGTTACGGGTTACTGATTTCCAGGACTGTGGCATTCTTTAATCACAAGTTTTTATTTGTATCTTAGTTGAATTCACATCTTGTGTCATCAGCTCTGTTGATAGGAAAACTAATTGTAATTGGATTGGATTTAAAGGGTTAGTGCTCTAATTCTCCACATAGAACAGCTCCCTCTGACCTGAATCAATAAATATATCTGATTTACTCTGTCCTTAAATGCTGTTTCATGCATGTCAGTGTAATAAAACTGACTCTGAAATACTCTAATAATATTACGTTCCCCCCACCCCCCATTTATACATCTTTTAAAACCATGTAGGCAGTAGGTTCTCATGGTATAATCACTTTGTATAAATACATCACAATTTTACAGTATTTCTACAACATTTTAAACCAAGAATGTATAATATGCACTGGTTGGGTTTGCTATAGACAATATGCCCTTGTGTTAGTGGGTGGCAAAAACATTTTAAATCATGGTGCTTATTAGCCTGTGCCACAGGGGTGGTCCTAGACTGTTCGGTGCCCTGGGCAAAACACATTCAGAACCCCCCTGCTGCCCCCCCATTATAACAAATGTTACATTTGTTATAATGTAACATTTGTTACATCATAACAAATGTAATAACTATATCTATGAGATACAATTGAATTTATTTATTTTTTAATTTTACTTAATCTACGAACTACATTTTAAACACTCTCCTGGCGGCTGGTGGCGGCCATAGAAGACATAGCAGGAAACGGTATAGCATTGATTGGTGCTCTGTTTAGATAGAACTGAAGCAAGAGAAGTTTTAACTTTTGCATCTGAGGTTTAGGAGACAAATATACTCGTTTTGTTTGTTACCTGGATGGTTAGCCAGCCCATTTGCAGGGCAGAGCTCTATCTGGTGGTGGAGGAGAGGAGAGGAGAGAGGAGGGGTTGACATGCTGCACACAGCACCTCTGAGTCTGTGTATCTGCTTTGCGAGCACTGCTCAGGGAGAGCGAGGAATGGAGTGGGGTGCGTCAGGTGTGTGTGCATGTGTGTGTGTGTGTGTGTTTGGAGGGTGGGGGCGATGTGGGGAAGCTCATGCCGCCCTAGAGGAGAAGCTGCCCATGTCTCTCATATCAGAAACTGCTACTGCTGTGCAATATGGAGTGGAGTGTAAGCACTGTTAGAAATAATGGCTGTACACCTCAGCTGGCGAGGTAAGGGGGTAGCATGAGTGCCCCACCCTGGTGTTGAGTGTGGTGCAAGCACTATTAAAAATATGGCTGTACACTTCGGCTGGTTTAATTAATTGGCATCTGATTTAGGATTCCTACTCAGCACTAAGTTGAATCTGAAGTGCTGGACCTTTTTAATCAGATGATTAAAGTTGAAGAGAGATTCATGAAACCTTTGTTCTATTTGAGAAATCACCAAAAAGAAAATCTCATCTCATTCTTGCGAATCCAGTATTGTGTTCTATACATCGGCCTAGACCAGCAGTTATGCCAGAACCACAACCGTTAACATGATTTAATTGCTTTATTTAACACAGAAACAAACAATTATTTCTGCTGCTGGAAAATTAATGTATCATATGTTATAATAATGTTACCGATTTCATTTTAATTTTTATTTAGATACACAGATTTCAGAAAAAATCTAAAACACACACATGAAACGTAGTCACACTTTTCAAGTGCTTTTTGTGTTGTTATACCTTTAAGCCATATAATGCTTTATAGAGTAACTCAGGTGTACTAGCTGGTCCCTCCTTTAGTGTTCCCATCATGATTGTCTGTTTTTTGAGGCCAGAAATATCAAAATGTTTCTTTCTTGCATGTGAGAAAAAAGTAGGAGCTTTCTTTCAGGTAGCTGATGGCAGTGTGCAGCAATGTGTGGAGGGTGGCAGCACTATGTTACTCTATGCTCCATTTTTAGATAAAAATGCCTTTTATTTATCATTATTTTTATTATTATTCTCCTTTTTGGAAGAAGCGTGTTAATTTGTCTCTATTTCAATGTAATGTATTCTATTTATATTGCTTGTACTTCAAGGAATGAAAACTAGCCTTTATGGCTAACTCTAGCATATTATGTGATGTCCATTGTCCCTTTTGAAATAAATAATCAACAACAGCTGGAGACATTTTTCCTGGATTTCCCTGGGATCTTATGTAAAGGTCTCCAAACCGTGACGGAAAGCTTAAGCGACTTTTGAAACTGTAACATTTGAAAACCATAGTTTATCCTCATAACTGTCCAGGTGTGTGTGTGTGTGTGTGTGTGTGTGTGTGTGTGTGTGTGTGTGTGTGTGTGTGTGTGTGTGTGTGTGTGTGTGTGTGCACCTCCAGGCATGAAGATTTTTTCCCAGGCGTGTTCCTGTCAGACAGGAGAGTGTGTCAGGTGTGCGGCGACGATGCCTCAGGTTGTCACTATGGAGCGGTCACCTGCGGCAGTTGCAAAGTGTTCTTCAAGAGGGCCGCTGCAGGTGGGACTGACGCACACAAATACACAGTACACACACACAAACACACACTCACTCAAGCACCCCTGAGTACACATGAAAATTACAGTATGCGTCCCCTGATTTAATTTCTTACACCCACTGACTCTCTAATGCTGACTGGGCAAAGTGACCTGACATTATAAGGCCGAGCAGTTTGTTATCAGTAAACACCCACGTGGCGTTGCTATGAGTTGAGACCTAGGCAATGTAGATTTTGTTGTGTACCTCCAGGAAAGCAGAACCACCTGTGTGCCAGTCGGAACGATTGCACCATTGACAAGCTGAGGAGGAAAAACTGCGCCTCATGTCGGCTAAAGAGGTGCTTCATGTCCGGAATGAGCTTGAAAGGTACAAAACAATAGACATGAAAACCAAAAGGAGAGAAGTTTCCCAAAGTATTCAGACCCCGTTACAACAACAACCTTTAGTGGAATATATTAGAACTTTATGTGATGGATCTGCACAGAGTGGTGCACAATTGTGAATTGGAAGATGAACCTCTTCCTCGGTCTCAAATCTTCTGCAGCCTCTAACAGGTTTTTCTCCAGGACTACCCTACGTTTATCTCCATCTATCTTCTCTGCTCTGACGAGCTTTTCCGTCATTCAAATTGAAAAGCATCCCCAAAGCATGATTCTTCCACCAGCATTTGGAGTGTTCAGGGTGATGTTCACTACATCTTTGTGGCATACCATAATCACAACTCTTATGGCTGTCTTGTTGTTGCTCTTCTGAATATTTTAAAAACACTAATAACAACGCTAACACATTCTCCTATCTGTGCTGTGGATCTCTGCAGCACCTCCTTACTTATTGGCAACCTTTAGCTACTACTTTCTATTTTTAGGTTTTGGTTTAAGCTGTGCTGCTGGGTATTATTTTATAGCCTAAACCTGTTTTAAACTTAAGATCTTTCTCCCTGGCCAATCTGGTGTTGGTTCTCTAATGTTTTCTGACAAACCTTTAAGGCCATCAGAAAACAGCTGGAGATTGCACTACATGCAGATGGACTCTGTTTACTAATTAGGTAAAGGCAATTTACGACATTGGATTTTATTTTGGTCTGTCAGAGCAAATGGGGCTGAAAACCCATGCATACGATACTTTTAAGTTTTTTTATGTGTAAAAAGGTGTTGAGAAGCATGCACTACTTTGTGTTGGTCTACTGGATAAAATCCTAATGAAACACATTAAGTGTGGCAAATCCAAGTTCAAAGGGTATGAACACTTTTGTAAGCTGCTGTATTTGGTGTGCATGTGGATAAAGAATGGGTCAGTGTGGTTAAATGCCTGATATTTAGCAGATCAGAAGTGTTCCAGCTAAAATTTAGTGTAACAAATTCAATTCAACAGGGGTCAAAAAGAGCTTTTCTTTTCAGTCTGTCCGTTGGCCGGCAAAAAATAACTTACTTACATGTCAACGATAGCAAACGTCACATGAAGCCTGTAAACAATTTTAGCCTTATTTGTGGTAACCATGTGCTGCTCTTTTTTGTTGTGACGTTATTTGGCAAAAAAAAGAGATCACTTGTAAATGGAGCTTCCTGTTTTGGGCATTTGTCTTCCACCTGTTGATGTTTCTGATGTGTGATTATAGGTCGTAGGCTGAAGGGAGCCGGACAGACGAGAGGTGGAGAGGAGGAGCAGCAGCCAGGTGCCTGGGGGCATGGAGAAAGGGAAGGGAAGCACAACGTTGTCTTGGAGCCTGGAAATGCTGCTGCCAGGGCTCAAGGTGCGGAGGATTAATGGCTCACAAGCTCAAATATCAAAGAGATTTACAAAGAGTGTGACCATTTTATATATATAAATTGTACTTCTACTCCTGTTTCTGTGTAAACTCCTGCAGGGCCTCAACTTTTAGGGATCCCCCCAACTATGCGTTCCTGCCTCTCTCTGCTTACCATCCTGCAGTCCATCGAACCCGCTGTGGTCAATGCCGGACACGACCCTGCCCAGCCAGATAGCCCGGCCTCCTTACTCACCAGCCTAAACGAGCTTGGGGAAAGACAGCTGGTGACCGTGGTGCGCTGGGCCAAGGCAATACCAGGTAAACTGGGATGAACTGAGATGAAGATGTTTTCCTGAAAGTGTTCTGAACTGAAAATTCCTGTGGTAGCTGTCTCCGATTCAGCCTGTGATAAACAAAAACATGACTGAATTTCTGAATTTCTGCTTTGTGGGACAATAAAGACTGTTTCTATTCCACTTGATTGGACCTGTTGACAATATTCCATGGTTAAGCAGCTACTTGTGTGACTTATCAGATGTCAGTGATATGGAAATATGTCAAAAGCTGGCATGAGAAGTATGGAGTATCTTTTAGCTCTGTGTGTGATAATATCTCACTTGAAACAGATAACTCTCTTGGCATTTTCATTCAGTATAAATCTGGACTGGATGGTCCATCTTAAAACATATCCAATCTCAAAAACATCACAGTGGTTAATGCTGCTATTTTATGACATTTTAAGCCGTTTTCACATTTGCTTTGCTCAGTTATTTATGCAGCAGCTGAGAATTATTTACACAGGAAATGGAGATGGAAGGGACTATCACTGGTGCACCACCAGTGATAGTCCTGAGTGAAACATGAGCTGAGAATGGAACATGTAAAGGATTCCTTATCAGAGTAACTGACTAACAAAAACAGGTTAGCAAAGTAAAAACCGATAAGATACCTTTCCCTTACATTACGAGTCATTAACCATTAATTTTTGGTGTCAGAGAAAAAAAAATTACATTCTGAAATGTTTTATTTTGAAAAACAACCCCGCCCTCCCAAAAAAAAAAAAAAAAAAAAAAAAAAAAAAAACATTTGTCTCCCTTATATCATCTTTCCATTCCTGTGGGTATGCTTGACACATACTTGTAGTGCAGACATATGACCCAACTGTAGACAGCTGGTCGAAAGCTAAGGATCTCCCAGCAGAATCCACTATATAGCCCTCCTACTGCTCGCCAACTCTGCCACCATGCTAAGCGCTGTGCTGGTCGCATGACCACGACGCATCATGCCAAAAAATTTTTGCAACTGGCTACAGAAAAACTTACACAGGTGTCTTTTCAGCTTATTATTTTCACCCAATGCCCCTACATCCACCTAGCCATGAAATTTTGCGTTACAACATCCATGGTCCAAAACAGGTTCAGAGCCACTTACCACTGAATATTCTTGTCTTTTATACAGCTTTACATTTATATCAGAGATACTCAGACTGGAAATGCATATGTTCTATGCTCGTAACGTGTTTTACGCAGGAAGTGGTGGCACACTGCATCTTACCTCTTTTATATATATATATATATATATATATATATATATATATATATATATATATATATATATATATATATGATCCTCAGCTTCTGTGTGTATTACCATCCAATGCAAACATGGCGACTGTTCAAAGGGTCTTAAAATATGGTTTACTCAAACAACTATGACCTTTTTGAGACTGTAATTGTTTTAAGATATTAGAAGTCCTCTTTGTTCTCGGTTCCTCCCAGACTTCAGCCTCTGAGGCCAACTAATCTGCATTAAAACTAAATGAAGAAACAATAAAAGTTGTCTACTGCAGGTAAAAGATCAACTGCCTGTAACCTTTTGACAGAACCTGACTTCAAAAAAAGAATATGACCTATCCCTGTAACACTGGAGCGGTCTGGTGCAGAGCTAACTAGCTTGTTCAAATATAAACCACTAGAGGGAGATATGTTCTTGCTTAGGGAGATGATGGAGAACTGAAAATAGGCAGCATTGTCTCTTGTATAATCTTTGATGTTATTAGGCTCCATATTTAATTCATTAAGCCAAGCAAGATATTATTTATATTAATATAAAAGCTTTCCTCTTAATCTTGAGCACAACATTTTCTAAAAGGTCAGTTTTATTAACAGGTTTCCGTGACCTGCATGTGGACGACCAGATGTCAGTGATTCAGTTGTCGTGGATGGGGGTGATGGTGTTCGCTTTGGGCTGGAGGTCCTACACGCTCACCAACTGCTCCATGCTCTACTTCGCCCCTGACCTGGTCTTCAATGAGTGAGTAATACAAAAAAATGTTTGCATCCCAGATGTCTAGCATTAAGTCGTTTTTGGTTGCTAGTAGAACAGTTGACTAACTGTTTTCCAAAGCTGTCGCCTTGTCTTTATAAAACAGGAAAAAAAAGTTTGTTTGGGCATAATCAGCTGTAATAATTGCAACGGCGTGGGGTTTATTGGAATATCGAGAGATTTTCACCTGTCACCACGCGCTTCAGAGGAAGACTGACTAATCAAACAATAAAACATCTGTTTTTCTAGGCGAGACGGTAAACAATCGCATTCTGATCTTACCACTTCCTTTGCGTCTGATACATGTGGCCGCAGAGGGATCACCTCTGATGATTTATTCCATTTTATCTTTTTTACCGAAGCAGTCATCTCATTGAGATGTTTGCTTTCATTCACCTTGATACGCGCCACAACCTTCCAGCCTCCACCCAAAAATCTGTCTTTAACTTTACCTTTCGTCTTTTGTCTTTGCTTTGAACTTCCAAAAAACTTACTGCCGCTTTTATCACAAATCGCAATGCGTGATATGCATGTACACTGTGTCTTACAAATGCATTCATATTCACAGAGTGGTAAAATAAAGCCATTGTTGAAACAAATCTATGAGCAGTCTTGTTTGCAGTTTGTCACAAGAGAGACAGAGAGAGAGCAAACTTATGGAAGAAGGTGTTCTTGTTAGACCAGACCAAAATTGAACTTTTTGGTTTACATGCCACCATGAGTTTCAAAAAGTTAACTCTGCACATCAATGGAAACATACCACTGCCTCTGCAAGACATGGTGGTGGCAGTATTACGCCTGGGGGGTGCTTCTGTTGACAACTCGCATCGCCATGCAGTCCATAAATGTGTTTTTATGGAGAAGTTGTGAGAAGGAAGCCAGTGTATAGTGACATATTCTGGTCAATTGAGTAAAACTTCTTGGGCTACATGTAAAGCACTATACTTGGGTGAAAACTAACTTTACATCACCCCAAATACAGCATCCTTGTGGTGAGAGGTGCTGGTTGCAGCATCATAATGACGGGATGATTTTCTGCAGCAGGGACAGGGAAGCTGGTCAGAGTTAATGAAAAGTGGGACAGAGCTAAATACAGGGCAGTCCTGGAAGAAAATCTGTTAGAGGCTGTAAAAAATTTAAGAGTAGGGTGGAGTTTTACCTTTCAGCAAGAGAACAACCCTAAGCATACAGACAAAGCTACAATGAAAGGGTTTCTACCAAAATAGGTAGTATTGTTTGAATGGGCCAGTCAAAGTTCAAGCCTAAATCAGATTGAAAAACTGTGGAAACACTTGAAAATTGCTGTTCAAAGACACTTTCCATCCAGTCCAACTGGGTTTGAGCTATTTTGCAGAGAAAAATTGGCAAATTTCAGTTTTTAGATGTGCAAAGGCCCAAAAGATTTCTTATTTAGGGGTATCGGAGTAAATGGGGCTAAATACAAATGCATGTCTGTTTTTTTTGTTTGTTTGTTTTTTTTGGGGTTTTTTTTTTTGATATTTACAACACATTTTGAAAACTATGGATCATTTTTGTTCCACTTCACTATTTTGCACTCCTTTGTGTTGGTATGTCACATAAAATCCCAATGAAAAAATTACACAAAGGCCGAGGTGTGAAAAGTTCCATAGGTATTCATCCTTTAGCATTGCTCAGATGGCTTACAGCCAGTCATTTACCTTTTCAGTTTTTCTGGCATTTTCTGTTACATTAGCAAAACACTCGTTCTCTGTGCATTAGACCTCTGTCACTCTTACAAGGCTGCCTGTGACCAGGACGTTAATGGATACGCCTGCCCGTATTGCTGACCCTCATTTTTTCTCTGCCTATCTGCCGCTCTCCTTTTCCATTATCCATCTAACTCATTTTTCTCTCACCCCTGCTGCGCTTTCTCCGTTCTTCTCTTTTCTTGTCCCTACAACTATTAATCCTCTTCCTCCTCTCTGTATGTTTCTGTCAGAACATCTCCTGGCTTCACACTTCTGCTTTTGTCACACCTTGTATTCAATCACTCCTCTCTCCCCTCTAATGCTGTGTTTTGTTTCTTTTGGGGTTTTTTTTTTTTGCCTCCCTCCCTCCCAGTCACCGTATGCAAGTGTCCAGCATGTACGAACACTGTGTGAGGATGAAGCTGCTTGCCCAGAGGTTCTGCAAGCTGGAGGTTACCGAGGAGGAGTTTCTCTGCATGAAGGCCCTGGTCCTCTTCAGCATCAGTGAGTCACCTGGCATCATTTCCAAAAAACAGCCCCATTGCAGCCCCGGGAAGTGAAATACGACTTGAACGGAGCGCGGCCCATGCTCCGGAGAATTGATGGGGAGGGATAAAGTCTGTGAGAGTTATTGTTGTGTTCTGGTTTTGTGGTCACAGTGCCAGTGGAGGGCCTGAGGAGTCAGCGCTGCTTTGACGAACTGCGGACCTCCTACATCAAGGAGCTGGACCGCTTGGCGAGCCACCACGGGGAGACCACCCGGACACAGAGGCTGTTTCAGCTCACACAGCTACTGGACTACCTCCAGTCGGTAATACATGTGACTCTGTAACCCACCCTCCTTTCCACTTCTTACTTGTTGCTGATCTGTTATGTAAGTGTCATTTTGTCATTGGCCTTCTTTAGAAAAAAGCCATTTGGATTTGAGTACACAAACACTTGTATTTGGCTTCCAGCAGTACAGTGTTGGTTTATTACTACCTAACATGTTCAGGTTACATTAACAGAGTCAGTTATTCTGTTAAAATAAATTAATTAATTTTAAAAAAAACTTTCTTGGCAGACAGGTTTCAGTTCAGTTTTTTTCATCTCCTCTGCTCTGGCTCCACCTGCTGGCTGCAGAGTGTCACTACTGGAATTAAAAAAATTTTTGCTTGGTTTTTCGTTTCCAACTCCTGCGTCTGATTTGGTTATGTATGTCCAGATAAAACCCTGGGAAAAACACTGCAAAAAGATTCATACCCCTTGAACTTTTTCACATTTTGTCACCCCCACCCCCCGAACCTCCCCACCCATTCAGAAAAAAAAAAAAAAAAAAAAAAACACTTGCTAACATTTTGCTTGGGGTTATGGCATACATTGGCTGTGGCATTATTTCACTAAGCTTCTTCAATGTCACAACGTTTATTTCTGTCCAAAATTGCATTAATTTTTCTCTAAGATCGTGTAGGAATGATGACAGTGTCAAACAACAGTGCAGTTAGTCTCCAGCACTTCCCAAAATTTCTCAGTGGGTTTAATTTCTGGACTCTGGTGGCCAATCCATCTGTAAAAATGATTTTTCGTGCTCCTTTAATCACTCTTGTGCAATCTGAGCCCGATAAATCCTGTCATTGTCATCTTGGAATATCCCCGTGCCATCAGGGAAGAAAAAAACCCCAGTGATTGAACCTTGTCATTTAGGATTTTCAGGTCGTCTTCTGATCTCTTTCTCTGGGTATATATTGTTTCTGAACCCAGACCTGACCAACTGAAGCAACCCCAGATCATAGCACCGTCACCACAGGCTTGTACAAGAGGCAGTAGGCATGATGGGTGCACCACTTCATCTGCCTCTCTTCTGACCCTGATGCTCCCATCATTCTGGAACAGGGTAAATCTGGACTCATCAGACCACATGACCTTCCTACATTTCTCCAGTGTTCAATCTTTAAGCTCCCTCAGCCTCACTGATCAGTGCTTTTCTTAAAGCTACACAGCTGTTTAGGCTTAATCCCTTAAGTTCCATTCGCATTGCATGTGTAAAAATGTTTTTACTTTAATCTCTGAATACAGGGGGGTGTTCTGCTGTTGTAATTTTTTATGACTTCAGTTTACCAAATGTTTAAATGACCACTGATCGTTTTCCATTTTTTTTCCAACCACATTTCTTCTGCAAAGATAATAGTCCCCCATTATCTGTCCTGTGTTAGACAGTTTTTAACCAAATTTTAGTAGCTTCTGTAATGTCCTTAGATGTTTTCTCTGCTTGATGCGTGCCAATAATCGGACCCTTCTGGAACAGACTAACATCTTTTCCACGACCACGGAATGTGTCTTTTGAGGTTAAATATCTTGCCGCCATCTGAAAGATACTCATCCATGCAGCAATTATCCAGTTGGAGTTTCTGACCTATTTGATTTGTTAGATCAAAGTGGAGACTTTCTTTTGGGACAGGGAGTGTATTTTATTGGGATTTTATGAGGAGGGACCAACACAAATTAATGCATAATTGTGAAGAGGAAGGAAAACTATGCATGGTTTTCAACATTTTTATAAATAAGACTAAAAAATGTGTAATGTACGTTTGGAATCAGCAGTCTGGATCAATATTTTGCTCTCTCAACTTTTACTCCAATTACATCTGCAAGTCTTTGGAGGGGTATCTCTGCTCCAGCTTTGCACATCTAAAGACAAACATCTTTGCCCATGTGTCTCTGTAAAACAGCACAAGTTCAATCATATTTTATGGAGAGCATCTATAAATAACAATTCTCAAGTCTTGCCACAGATTTTCAAATAAATTTATGTCTGGATTTTGACTGGACCATTCTAACACATGAATATGCTTTGATCAAAACTAGGGGTCTGGAACCTCTGCCTCTGGAGCAACAAGGGGCTCTTTTGACCTTCCACAATGGCTCTTAATAACCTTGGTCTAAAAATAAAAACACTTCGATGGACTGGTGACCTGTCCAGGGTGTACCCTGGCAGTATGACCGCTGGAGATAGGCAGTCATACTGCCTATCTCCTTGCAGGATTGCCCCCCTCGCAATCCTGCAAGGATAAGCATATTAGATAACAGATGGATGGAAAAATAAAAACAAACTAATGACTGAAAATTAACCAATGAAGTCAGACATTGCTTTTGAATTGTGCTTCAACAGAATCATGTTAAAAAACAGTAAGGAAACAAGCTTGGACAAAAATGTTGGTACCTGTAGCTTAATGTTTTGTAGCACAACCTTTTCAGGCAATCACTGTGGTCAAGTGATTTCTGTAACTGTCGATGAGACTTCAGCACCTGTCCACAGGTATTTTGGTCCACTCCTTGTGGGCAAACTGCTCCAGTTGTCTTAGGTTTGAAGGGTACATTCATGCTTCAGCTCCTTCCACAGGTGTTCAATAGGATTTAAATCAGGACTGATAGAAGGCCAGTTCAGAAGAGTCCAGTGTTTTGCTCTTCGCCTTTCTGGGGTGTTTTTAGCTTTGTGTTTTGGGTCATTATCCTGTTGGAAGACCCAGAACCTGCAACTGAGACTGAGTTTTCTGACACTAGGCAGCACATTTTTTCACCAGAATGCCTTGACAGTCTTGAGACTTCATCGTACCCTGCACAGACTCAAGACACCCTGTGCTTGATGCAGCAAAGTAGCCCCAGAACATAACCGGGCCTTCTCCATGTTACACCTTTGGGACACTGTTCTTTTCTTGATGTGCTTCATTTTTGCGTCTGTGAACATAGAGTTGTTATGCCTCACCAAAAAGCTTCAGTTTTGTCTCATCTGTCCAAATGACATCCTCCCAGAAGCTTACTGGCTTGTCAGTATGCATTGTGGCAAATTCCAGTCTCACTTTTTTATGATTTGCTTTCAACAGTGGTCTCCTCCTTGGTCGTCTCCCATGAAGTCCACTTCGGCTCAAACGATGACGGATGGTGCAATCTGATACTGATGTACCTTGACCTTAGAGTAAATCTTTAATTTCCTAAGAAGTTGTTCTGGGCTCTTTGATTCCATTATTCTTTTCTTTCTCTTCAATTTGTCATCAATTTTCCTTCCTACGGCCACGGCCATGGAGGTTGGCTACAGTCTTGTGGACCTTAAACATCTGAGTAATATGTGCAACTATAGTTACAGGAGCATCAAGCTGCTTGGAGTTAACGCGCTTCTCTATAATTTTCTTTCTGATCTCCTGGGACAACTCCCTCGTTTGCTTCCTGTGCTCCATGTTCAGTGTGATTCACACTAAACAGTACAGTGACTACTTGACACATGACAAATAACGAGGTTGAAGACACCTTTAATGCTAATTAAAGGACACAACTTAGTTTAACACGACCCTGTGCTCAAGTACTTTCAGTCTTTTCCAGAGGTACCATCATTTTTGTCAAGGCCTGTTTCATTTGTTTATTATTATTATTATTATTATTATTATTATTATTATTATTATTATTATTATTATTATTATTATTATTATTATGTTGAACCACAATTCAAAAACAGTGTCTGATTTTCAATGTTTAATTTTCAGTACATTTTTATTTAGTGTTACTTTTGTTAGTTTCAAGTTATTTCAGTGACCATTGTGGGTTTTTCTGTCACACTAAAATGATGTTGTTGTTTTTTTTTTTTGTTTGTTTTTTGTTTGTTTGTTTTACATAATTTTCCACAAATATCAATATCCCATAGATGACCATTCTCTTTTTGCAAAAATTTTGTTCTTTTTATTTTAAAGCCTGAGAATAGAAAGAAAATGGCTTTTTAAGAAATGATCAAAAATTCCCAACAGTATATGCTTCTCAAAAATTATTATTGTTTTTTTTTTTTTTCAAAATGTCATGTAATGGCATGTAGCTTTGTTTAGAAGAAGTTCAAAAGGTATGAATACTTTTGGGTTGACGTCTTTAAACATCTGTGCTATCAGGTTATGAACTATTGGAGCAATAAACCATATATACCATCTTTATTAGCAGTGTCAGCTCAGGATAGTTAACCACCTCCCAGGAATGCTTATTTTTCCCCCGGCAAACCAGATTGACTGAGGAAAATTAGCAGCAGACTTTTGGCTTCTAAAAGTCATAAATTACACCACATATCTTTACATTTACTGAAGTCTGAGACAGTGGGTATGGCTAGACAGGAACCTGAAAACACAGAATGTGTTGCCAGATTAAAGAGGGCGACCGTGCGTGTTATTTCTCCATCTATCCTCTACCATCATTTTTTTTCTCTCTCTGTTTCTTTCCTTAAAACATCTGGGCACATTTGCCTCCAAGATAAATTCCATCAGTAAAAGCTGAAATAAATCACCGACTGAGAGCTTGTTTATCATGCAGACATGTCAGGCAGGCTGTGAGCCTTCTTTCTGCAGAAATTTATCGCTCAAGTATTTGTCGTTCTGACCTGAGGGAGCGCCTGGGAACAGAGTTGTATTTAGACAAAGTAAATGTTTTTACTCAAGGAAAAGCTTACAAATCACTTGTCGTTATGGATGGGACTGTTTTCTCACTGTATATCTTTTTATTTTAACAAATTAATACATCAGCAGCTCTGTTGGTTCACTGACTTTTTAAAAAGAAGATACTAACAAAAATTCTACCACTAGGGGGAGCAGATGGACCACTTTCCTCCTGAAGTAGCTTGAGAAATTGAATGAAAACAATTAACTGCCAGAAGACAAACTCCTGAGATCATTTATCAGGGTGTAACCCCAAGAGGATCAAATCTCTCCTACAGAGAGCAGTTTTGTCCCCTAAATGCTCAACTATGTGTGTCATGAGCTGGAGAGCAGCCAGAGAAGAGGCAGAAGAGCAGAACTGGTTAAGTTCTCGCAGTTCAGGCTCTGATTCAGGCTCTGATTCAGGCTCAAAGTCAGGCGCAGTTCAGGCGCCTGAACTGCGCAGATTTCCACCCATCTGTAGAGCCTAGAATGTCCTATGTCTTTTTCAGGGATAATCTCGTGTTTGTGTGTATATGTTATGTTATATATTCTAACTATCTTTCTCTTGTTTTACTTCCCTCTCCAAATCTTAGGTTGTGAGAAAGTTGCATCAGTTCACCTACGACCTCTTCATCCAAGCTCAGTCCCTGCAGATGCGCGTCAACTTCCCGGAGATGATCTCCGAGATCGTCAGCGTTCACGTGCCTAAGATCCTCTCGGGCATGGTCAAGCCCATCCTTTTCCACAACACGGCCTAGGGGTTCTATCCACGTCCGGCAAATCTGAAACATGAGGACGCTTTATAGTTTTACGAGGTGATGGAGCCTTTCAATCGGACCTTGACAGATGGAGGGGATGGCGCATTCTTCCAGTGTTTTGTAATCCAGTAAAGTCCACTCTGCTCTTCTTTCTTGCTGCCTGTTCAGTGCATCGCACACATCACATGGTTTTCTTTTTGTTTTGGAGAGCTGATCACAACACGTGCATGCATTCCAGCACATCAACCAACGAAGTTGGGCATGTAAAACCTCTTCAGCTCTTCTTACCGATTACCGTCAGCTGAAAGATAAAGCCAGTACCATAGTAAGAAAAACATGTTTGCAGAGTTCTCATCCCCAAAAGCTTTTCTTCTGTGTGCTGCGGTATGACATTTGAACTAGCTTTTTTCCACAATGAACGTTATTGTGTGCACCTGAGTGAGAGAGAAAAAAACTGCTTGATTGACAGTTAATAATAACGCAGTTGTGACTTGCATGCTAAGAGGAAAAGTTATCTCGCCTGAAGGCATATAAAAACATTTTTAAAAGCTGTTCTCATGTCTTAGAAAAAAAACATTAAAAAAAACATCTTGACTAATAGTTTTATGTATTGTTCAGTGTGTTAAAATGAACACCTTTAAAGTGCAAGTGACTGCAGTAAAGCTGACTTTAAGTGTATATTTATGAAAAAAGAAAAAAACTTTAAATCCAAATAGAAAGGGATCAGACAGAAAAGTTTCAAAGACTTGTTTGCCAGTTAACACTGAGGGGAACTTTCTAAAACGAAGCTTTTTGGAGTGCCAAACACTGTTCTAGTACAACTTTTTCAAAGTGGATATTTCATACTGCTGTGGAACTTTTCTACCGTTTCTTAAAGGTGTTCTTTGCAAATGCTATCTTGTGTGTCGTCATGTGTTCATTGTAGCTTCAATATTAAATGTCCAGTAAAGACACTACACATTGGTTGCTGTGTTTCTTGCAAAAGTGGTGTTGGATTTATGGGCTGAAGCATGGAAGGTATCAACGTAGACACAAGAAAAAAGTCCTTGTTTTGTTTTCATGTTTTCACTACCATCTGTCTGAAGGCCTAGTTTTATTAAAGAGATGTCTTGTTGTGTCATTCAAACCCCTTAAACAATAAATAAATAAATAAATATATATATATATATATATATATATATATATATATATATATATATATATATATATATATATATATATATATATATATATATATATAAATACCCTTAGCAGGGTTTACCTCCACTTCTATAAGTCTTTTGTTCTAGTTAGTATTTAGTTACAAATTCTAATGCTTTTATAAATGTTAAACATGTTAAAACTATTACCTTAAATGATGAATAAGAATGACTGCCATTGCTTTTTTTTGTTCGAGCTGTCACTGATGAACGAACTGTTAGAATTTAACCATTAAAGTTGGGAGAACAGTTTGAAATTTAAAAGAAAGAAAAAATGTGCAATATTTCTTTTAAAAAATATAATTGTGAAACAAAATTAGTTAAATTACAAAATATTTAATTATTGTAGTAAACCAAATTATTTGGGTTATAGTGCTGTAAACCTCAGACACAACAGGGAATATTTGTCCGTTTGTATCTTGTTAAACCAATGGAATTATAAAAGACAATCAACAGTTCATAAACACCAGGATAATAGCATGTATTTTAAATTTCCTAAATTCAATATTGCCTAAAAGAAGTTTAGATTGATTAGAAGAAAATAATAACGGATGAATAATGATAATAACACAATGAATCATCTGGTTGGTCCTCAGTGTTAACAAGAAGATTGTTTGTATTTAAGGTATGAAATGCTATTGAAATAGTAATAAACTTTTAATTTCTATTCTAACAGGCTAAATGTAAACCCTTTACCCTGACAACCAAGGCTAGGATGTATTGTGGCAACAACCGCCACAGAGTCAAACTTGCCAGCTTACGGACAACTCTGACTCTAGCGTTAGCACTGTGGCTATTGGAGCTAAAGGCGTGAACAGACTTATTAAGTTTTTGCTCCAACGTAGAAACTCCTCTAACCACACGTCTTGTGACTGTTTATACCTCAACTCCCACAACGTTGTTATACACTTTCATAATAGAACCCATATAAATATATATCAGCCCTAGCATTTCCTGCTGGATACAAACAGTTGACCGAATCAACATATTATATGATTTAAATTCTCATCATAAGCTTTAGGTGGGATTTGTTACCAAAATAAAGTAGCTAATTTATGAACATTGCATTTTGAAACTATGTGCTTCATCATCTTTTTTTAAAAAGTGGCTGACATTTAATACCCTCCAAAGGTCCTTTTTACGATGTTGGGCTGTATTTATGCTTTGAAGCATAGAGCTTTCTGATCGTGTTTAATTGTCTGTCAAATTGATTTATTTCTGCAATGTTTTCCACTAGCTGGACAGGCTTTAGAGGACAAAACACAAACAGAAATAACAGGGTGGACAGATAAATAAATGTAGCAAATTTAAACAAGTACTCATGATAGGACAGAAACAAGAAGTCATAGAAATTAGTATTGAGTAGAGAAATCGAGGGACTAAGCAAACTTTCTTCCAAGTCCTTGGCAAACACATAAAAATTTTTTTCCAAATTCTCTTTGGTATTTCTTGACTTTTAATAGCTTTATCGCCGTTTCCATTTTCATATAGCTGTTTACTGACTCATGAAGATTAACACAGATCTGCCTCACTTGGCATGTTTCCTTGTGTTTCCCATTTTGAACAGTGACCAAGAGAAGTGGACCTTTGTGTCTGGTCCAGTTTATACCCCATAGAAACAGGAAGTGATGGTTTGCCAACATCCCTCGAAACTCTTATGAATAGTAAGAAATAAATAATTCATAAATGAATCGCTGACAAACTCTTTCTCTCATTACTGTGATATTTAGCAAATAGAAATAATTTTAGTAATTTTAACTGACCTAAAACAAGTAAAGTTTGGTCTTAGTTAGCTATTAGCTACAGACAGCTAGGAAAAAAAATGTGCATATGGATTCATTCGAATGAATCCATATATAATTCATTCGAGATATATATATATATATATATATATATATATATATATATATATATATATATATATATATATATATATATATATATATATATATATATATATATATATATATACATATATATATATATATATATCTCACTTCTACAGTGGGATCCCAATGGAGTAGAATATCATTGAAAAGCGCATTTTTGTTGCTAATAAAATTCAAAAAGGGAAAGTCGAGCTAATGTAGATTCAATACACAGTGAAATATTTATATATATATATATATATATATATATATATATATATATATATATATATATATATATATATATATATATATATATATATATATATATATATATAGATAGATATAGATATATATAGATAGATATAGATATAGATATATACATATGTTTATAGCCATCTGAGTCCAAATACAGTATACCATCTAGTGGCGCTCCAGCAAAATAAAATCGGAAATAAGCATAAGTGGGACATCTGTTGGATCTATTGACATTTGCCCTGCAATGTAATTGGACACAGATTCACTGCATGTTTTAGAGCAGTTTCCATTCAGCGGTCACAAGAGTGGACCTCTATGTACTGAAGGTTTACGGTAAATAAAATATACATGAAGCAGACATGGAATGATTCAGGGTCAACCAACTCAAAGGTCAGGCAGTCTAACAATCAGAAGAGACATCTTCGCTCTCGCTTCTGCTAGGCAACACTTGCCTGGAGCTGCAAAATCTGTGACTCTTCAAAAGATAACATGCCATCTGTACAGTAAAATAAAATGGGATTTCTATTTCTTAGTGATATTAAAAATTGACGTTGAGCTGATTTAGGACAGATCAAATCAAAAAAGTGTACTTTACTGTGTTAATCTATGTAGGCTTAGAGATTGAATACAATTAAATACCTTTAAGCACATTATTGTAACCAAGTAGTATTTTTGTTAACTTATTACTTAAAATCTGTAAGTTTTGTTTAAATGTAATACTTTGCTTGAATTAAAGCCATAGCCATTACTAATGTTGTTAATTAAAGTTAAAGAGCTTAGTATTTGGGTTTTGATCAAACCTAATAATGGCATTCTTAGTTGACTTATTAGTTAACTACTCACTAATTATACAATGCCATTAATTGATAGAATTTAACAAAATAGTACCAGTAACACCCAAAATCTCTTCTGAAAACATGTCAAAGTTAAAATCTATTAGTGAATCAGGTTTATTTTAAAACATCCAACATTATGAAAATAAGGTTATATTATATTTTATTAGGGTTCTATGAAAAATTATATTTTTAATTATCAACCGTAATTGCATTCTGCTCAATAATAAATAAATAATAGTTCAGAGAACCTGCTTAATTCCCACATCAGCTGATAATTTTCTCTATGACAGGTATTCACTCTTTAACTGGTTTGTAACATTTTATGGATGAAAAATCCTCATCTGTTTAAATTTGAATAGGATTATGACTTTATAAACAAACTCATTACATTTGCAGCTTTATGAATGTTGAAGTGATAGTCCAGCTGTTTTTAATGTCCCATTTTGGACAGCAATTAGTTAGGACTCCTCCAGGTTGCAGGGACAGAAACAGATGGACACACAGCGCAACAACATCACAATGATTAAGATTTGTTTTAGAAGGATAAATGTTTACAGTCCGTCTGCACAGCACAATGGATTCTGTCCACTCCACACAGGAAGACTGTGGAAAGTTGTCTGCTGCTTGTAATACACAGACAGAATATAAGCTCCTTATGAAAACTAAGTAAAAAAGTAATCTAGAATCATTCATTTATAGTTCTCAGAGATTTAAAAGCAATGTTCATGTTCTCTCATGTCTCTGTAAAGGAGAATGGAATAGTTTTGCAGCTTTCAGAAGGAACTGTCAAACTGTAGAGACAACCGGGCAATTATCTAGGAGTTTTTTTATAGCAGCTGTCATGTGGCAATGTAGGTTGGTCTGCAGCTTGATGAGCACTTTATACTCTCCTCATGTTCTAAATGTTATATATGAAGAGGCTTTATGATAATAAATGTAAAGACTTCCCTCTAATTAAAGAATGTCAATTTTAAATAAGTTACTTTGTACCGCTACTAAAAAATATGTTTATAGTTTTGTCTCGATCTTGTCAGTATATATATATATATATATATATATATATATATATATATATATATATATATATATATATATATATATATATATATATATATAAAAAATTCCCTTCTCACCTTCCCTCCACGGGTGGTCTTTCTCAACCTCTGAGCTCGGGTCCTCTACCAGAGGCCTGGGAGATTGAGGGTTCTGCGTAGTATCTTGGCTGTGCCGAGAACTGCGCATTTCTGGACTGAGATGTCTGATGTTGTTCCTGGGATCTGTTTTAGCCACTGCTCCAATTTTTTATATATATATATATATATATATATATATATATATATATATATATATATATATATATATATATATATATATATATATATATATATATATATATATATATATTTGTTGTGGTACTCCTGTGGCCATTTCTATATTTGGGAAAAATGTATAAAATAAAGACCTTCCACAGAAAGCAACTGTACACCAAAGCAATATATTAGTTGTATTCAAGCAATGATAACATTGCACATATAAATTATTCCCTGGAGTTTTAGTGCCTTTCTGTTGGAATGCTGGAACTGAACTAATTTTGTTGAGTTAGTAGATTTTTAAAAAATTGTTAGAATTGATCGAATTTAATCATCTATCTTTCAGCTGCTAAACTTAGCATCTTACTTAGCATATAATTTCTATTGATTTAAAATCAACCCAAATGAAATGTATAGAAATCATTGCACTTATTCATTAGTTAAAGTATTATAGCATTTTTTTAATAAGTGATACAGCTTTTAAACCAGGTGGAATAAAACTGGATATTACTTTTTATAAAAAAAATACGGATATCTGGTTTCTATACTATACATTTGTTGAAGAATGTAAAGCAACTACAGAAGGACTCAAAAGCTCCAGACAGCTTTTTCATTAAAAATAAATAAATAAATAAAATTACAGTGAAATCTAAAAAAATACATTTGAGCTGAAAATATTTTTTTCACTTGTGTCATGACAAAATCCAAATTCATTTTGCAGGTTTCAGAAGGTGCAGTGAGGAAAAGCTGGCTGTTGTTGGAGTGCATTTGAAAGCCCCGTCTATTTTGAAAAACAGTCTGTCTGGGTCAGCTCCACCGCCATTTTAAGTCCCATTTCCTGAACAACTTCTTTCAACAAGTATTTGTCCCTCTCATAAATGAACTGGAGCTGAACAGCACTGCGAATGCTGAAATATCACTTATTTCTAAAAATATATTCCTGGCTGCCCGTACCCACATGGCTTCCCCCTTTAAAAGGAGCGCCGTCTCGTAGGTTTGCAGAGATCAAAAATGCATGTGTTGATGTCGACATTTGAACTTAGCTTGGATTCCATTTGATTTCTGTGTTTCTCCGAGTCTGCTCTGCATCAATATTACATGTGTGCTCCAGTGCAAGAGGGGATTTTTTTCTTTCTTTCTTTTCAGTTGTTTGTTTCTGCTGGGTGAGGACGACCACAGAAAGTACAGTTATGCTGACCACAAACAACAAAAGTGGAAAGTGTTTCCTTATGTTTCAGAGGGTGGGAAGATTTGCGCAAGGATAGAGTGAGACAGAGAAAACAATGAACAATTAACAGAAGGGGTGATTCAGTAACAATTTGACACCAAAGTAACAGAACAGGTTGTGTAAATAACATGGAAATATATTTGAGACAGGGTGGAGCAGTTCTTGCATAAAAAACACAGCAATAATGTTTTTAACACCAGGTTACTGCAGCCCCACAGCCACAGTGACCGGAAACCAATTAGATTAAAAAGGTGGTAAATTGACACCCCTGAATGGGGGTGTTGGTGTGGTCTATCTAATGGAGGGTGATTCCTGCCCAAGCACCAGTCCATTAACAACCAATTAACTTCCTATTAATATTTTACCAGACAGGGCCTCTCATCCTGACATGTTTTAAGGAGCTTTTCCCAGGAGGGTCTGAACATGAGCAGCTTTTAGCGCAGCATAAAGAGGCCTGTGTAATGGGCTGAAGGAGGAGTAGGGGCAACCTGATAGCACTGAGAGCTGAGGAGGGGAGACAGACTTCTGCAGCTGGTCCGCCCCGAGCCGAGCCAAAGCCGGGCCAAACACGCACAGTGAGCAGCAGTGTTGGGAAATCCACCGGTTTTTCACCAACTCTGACACCAGATCAGACATGAGTAACGAGCTCGTGCCCTGTGTTGAGTGTTTTGATAGTTTTAAGATATGAGAGATGACTCCTGTTGTTTACTCAATAAAATGAAAGTAGACAGCAGTTTTGCCTCCAGGAACTGAACTTGCTACTTACCGTTAGGGAGTTAATCACAAAATGTAAAGAATACCTCTTGAACTTTTTCACGTTTTGCCTCTTTACCCTCAAACTTTAATATATTTTTTTAGGTTTTTAAGTGATACACCAACAGAAAAGTGTGGCACAGTACAAATATGGCCTTCATGAATGCCTGGCAAGAAAAAAGCTGTAAGAAGTCTTGTTTAGAAATTCCCACAAGTCATGTATGGGATATAACAAAAATGTGTAAGAAGCTGTTTTAATCTATTTACAAAACCCTACTGATAGAAAAATAACACTGCACATCACTGTGGACGCACCATCCACAAGTGGGAACTTCAAGGTGACAGAATTATGCTGTGTAGAAGCTGGTCAGACTTGATGTGAAAATGGACAGAGCTAAATATGGGGCAATATTGGGAGAAAACTGGTGGGAAACTGCGAAACACTTGAGACTGTGCTGAAGCTTCACCTTACAGAAGAAGGATAATCAAAAACATGCAGCTAAATCTGCAATAGATTGGTTTAAATAAAACCCATGGATCTAAGCAGCCTGTTCACAGTCTAGCACTAAGATCTAAAAATTGCCATTCAGCGATTTTCTCCATTCAATCAGACTGAGCTTGAGCTATTTTAACAAGGAGAATGATCAAAAATTTCAGTCTCTGCAGTTAAGCGTTTTTGATTTAAATAAATCTTTAACTTTTACCAACGTGTTTTATCTGACTGAAAGTAATGTTAACATTCTGGAGTATCCTAACATGAATCTGTGAAGGGAGCTAAAGATGAGTGTGATGGCAAGGAGGTCTTCCAACCTCAAAGTCTTAGAATCTGCAAAGGGTTCGATCACTACAAGATCAATAAATATTTTTATTGATTATTGAGAAGCATATATACATTTTTTTTAACATCCCATGTTTACTTAAAACTTGAATAAAACCAATTTTTTTCGAAACTGATATTCCTTTTACTATTTTTATCTTTATAAAGATGAGGCTGAATAAAATAATTTTACATCTAAATCTGCCAGGTGTATGAATAATTCTGAGCCTAACAAAGCTGGTGGAGACATTCCCCAAAAGACTTGAAAATGTGATTGTAGCGAAAGGCATTTCCGCTAGATGTTACACTTTTCAGACTTCTGTTAAAAAATATACCTGGTAAAACCATGTGTCATTTTCTTTCGCGTCACCATTTTATACTACTTTCTGTACATACATTCCCCATACAATACAATGAAGTTTGTGGCTATAATGTGACAAAATCCTAAAAAAGGTCAAGGGGTATGAATACTTTTGCAAGGCGCCATAAGCCAAAATAAAGATGAGTATCTCTGCTCCTGATCTTCCCTGAAGTGTTGCTTTCTGCTGTGTAAGGCAGATGGATATTTAAAATGTGTGGATATTTAAAAACTAGTTCAGGGAAACTCCCTGCCTTGAGAGGAAAAAGAAACAGAAAAAGGGAAGGAGGCTGAAAGAAAGAGAAGCCATTATGACTATAGCCTGCAGCTACTCCCAACGGATGGGGCATTTGTCTTCACTTGAAAGTATGATTTATTTTTCCACCAGTCGGAAGGGTTATGTTTGTCACCGCGCAGTGAAAGGACTTTTAGAAATAGCAACAAAAAGCTGAAATGGGAAAAAAAGGAAGTCTATTTTCTAATGCAGACCTAATGTTTTCCTCAAATACTTCCCTTCTACGGTTACCTTGTTTGGGATCACTTTCAATGCTCATTAACTTTAGTTAATCATACTGAACCTTGTGTCTAATTTATCAGCAGGGGCATGTGTCTCTGTGCGTTGATGATTAAGAGAAAGAATGAAGGGATAGAGGGTTGGGGGGTGCTGTTGGAAGATGTGGTTGTATCAGGTTCCCTCCACTGGGTGTAGATGTGGTCTTAGATTTCTCTTTGGGCTGCTGATTAACCATGTGTGTATGTGTGTGAGTGTGTGTGTGTGTGTGTGTGTCAGACCTGGGAGTGCACTGAGGAGGGGAAGAACCTCAGCTTTAATTTCCCCCAGCTCCAGATATTACACCCCCGCGCTGCTGCTCTGTTTTTATTGGAACAGAGACCAAAAAACAGCAAGTGTTTACGATGCATTAAAACATGCTAGGGAATTCGAGTGTGCAATTGTAAATCTATAGATCTGGCTCCTTCTCTCTCTCTCCCCAGCAAAATTAATTCTTTTATAGAAGAGGTTTGCTGTGTTTTACAAAGACTGACGTTTGTTACGTGTCGTGAAATCTTGAATATCTTCTTGATATGGAGGGTGGCGGTAAATCGGCATCAAAGGGAGAGAAATACAGGCAGGATTTTGGGGAAGGAAGAAAAAGGAAAAAGAGAAAAGTCGAGGGTCACATGGAGAGGTGGGAGGAGTTGCTGAGTTTTGGCTTTGCTTTACTCTAATGACCATTTGGACAAAGGCATGGTTGAGGAAACCGCATTACATTCTATTAACTGGGCTTTTGTTGTCAGTGAACTGTTAATGATGTACAAAGGGAGCTCTGCAGCGCTCTCCTGGACAATGCAAGCTCTGTGCCTCTAATTATTCTCAGGGAAGCACGGTAACCTTTATACCTGGGGACACATTAGCCGTCTCTAATTAGAGTAAATATTCATTCTGGTATAGTAGCAGCATTGCCTCGTCACTCTAACAGCAATTAACTCTGTGTCTTTTTCTGCAGGCCTCTTCATATCTCTCACCTCGTCTTTCTCCCCCACCCTCCCTCCGTCTCTTGTCTTCACCCTTTGCTTCTCCTCTTTCAATTTCCCTCAGCAGCATCAGAGGCACCACCAGCTGTGACAGAACCGCAGCGTCCAGCCTACCTTCCAAGTTCATTATCTGTACACGCACAGACAGTCCATCCCTTGTAGCCCCCTTTGTAGCCTCCTCATAGTTCCCACGTCGCAGCCAAATGCAATGTGACAGCACCGCCGCAGTCCTCGTTTGCAGACATCACAGGACAGATTTCCTCCTCCACCCTCCACCCCCTTCTGTGTCCTGATAGATGGCACCCCCTGCTTTTTGCTTGTGCATGCATGCAAGCAGCCGTGTTGTTTCTCTGCGTGTGCATGCAGTGCAGTTTACATCTCTCTATTCATCTTGCATGTGCATGCAGAAGGCCTATGTCGAGACGTTTCCCCTGTCAGTGATGATCTCTAAAACAATGTGTTATGATATTATGGGCATTGGCTGCATTTGCTCACACACTGTTTTTATTTTTAATGTCCTCTGCATACATTTTCTGTCTGACTTTTAGAGTGCCTCTCACGTTTATTTTTTTTTCCCTCAGACCTTGTATTTTCTAAGGCATGCTTATTGAAGCCCCCTTGGGGTAGGCACATCTGACGCTGAGGGAATGGCTGCCGCAGACTTCAGATATCTTTCCCACACACACAATTTCTCATATCTTGTCTCTCCTCTTTACTGTCCTGCCTTCTAAACATTACACTTGTAGCTGTTGCCTAAGGCTTCGGCACTATCATACTGGGAAGGTCAAAACAGACACACACACACACGCACACACACATGCATACATACAGACACGCCATATACACACACTCATAGATTTCAAATATCAGCCCTCAGAGGATCAGATTGTTTTACGGGAAATCATGTCACGGGTCAAATGATTGAATTATTAATGCTGGTTCGGTGCAATAACAATCTGCTTTTGTCTGTTGTGGGTCCAACGTGATATTCGCAGACTCTTCCCAGTCTTATTTGATCCTGCAGTGTTACAATCCAAATCCAATAACGCAGACTCGGCAGAAGAATGTCTCCCCCTCTTCTCCCTTACTATTGTTTCATCAGTCAAATAGCAATCGTAAGTATATGTTGCCTCCGAAGTCGAGAGTAAGTCTCCAGAAGCTTATTGACTTCTGTGCCATATTTCCAAGGACAAGACAATACATTTCTATCAAAGCAGACCAGGTAGTAGTAATCCACAATCATGGGGCTGATTCTGTCCCTGGTCCTGGAAAAACATGCCTTGATGGGATGATGATACAACAACAATCTTCAATAAATCAGATCAAAAAATATTAATAAAAAAGGAGTTGGGTCACAAGTTTGGGTGTGTGGTGGATTTATTACTCATGCAGGCAGATATGTATATATGCCCCCCCACCCCAATACTTGGTTAAAGCATTATGATCCTTCCTTGCATGTTTTTTATATTGCCATTAATGAACTTCAGGCATAATTCCAGCTATTTGACCACTCTTCTTGGCAAATTAGGCTAAGTTCTGTTAAATTGTTTATTTCCCTCAAATTGAACTGACATTTGAAAATAGTTGACAATTTTCTGGTTTAGTTGAGGTCAAGGCACTCCAAAAGCTTATTATTTGCTATTCCAGAACCAGTTTCAGTGCTTTGGATCATTATTCTTTTGGAAAACCCAACTTCGTTCTTAAGTTTAAACACCTTACCTTGGCTCCTTCAGTAAGCCAGACAGCTTTGTCTTGTCTGACCATGAAACTTCTCTCCAGAAGGCATTTGGCTTGTCTATGTGGGAAGCTGTACATTTTAATCGAGCTTGAGAGTGTCGTTTTGGACCAGAGGCTTCTTTTTTTGGCCATCACACTCTCAGTTCAAAGCAATATGAAACTTGCTCAGTGGTGAGCACCCATCAGGCTTAATAATTCCTGGGTTGTTCTTAAACATCCTAACCAATTTCTTTTCATCTGATGGTGGCCATTTGGGTCAGATTGTTGAAACCTGGACACAGTTGGGCGGTCCATCAGGAAAACGATCCCAGAAGCATATCAGAGCTGGTTTTATAATGGATAAAGCAGGCTAACATTAAGCTTCTTGAAAAGCCCTGGCCTCAACCAAATTTAAAATGTGTGGACTATACTTAAAAGCTGGAAGCTTGCCAGGAAAACAACCCAATTCTGCCAAGACGAGTGGTCAAATATCCAGCCAGAATTATGTCAGAAGCTTGCTGACGGCAACAAAAAGCATGTGGTTTCTCAGCAACTTGCTAAGGGGTTTTTATGCAAAAATTAGTGGGAGGTGTATGTATATATTTGATACTGTGTGTATAATGTTAAACCTGCACAGATTTGAAAGTTAATCAAAATCAAATCAAATCAAAATTTCTACTCTTGTTCTTGTGTTCAAAAATTACTTCAGTTGCATGATGCCTTATCATACCTCCCTGTGAAAAGAATAGTTCAAAGGCATTACACTAAATCCCTAAAGCAATATAAGATTCATGGTCAAAAGGGTATGAAAACCTCCGACCTTCACTGTATGTTTATCTTAGAGGACATGTGTGTGCATGTATAAAGTGGTTTTCCTTTTTAAAAAAAAGCTTTTTATGCCTTGATGCAGAGCCAAATATGGTTTTTGTTTCAGGAAAGCTTAAAATCAACCAAGCAAATCTGAGGCTTCTTCATGGCTCACATTATGGAAATGAAAGCAGACAATTCAGCATTCTCTCATTTGCATATGTAAAGAATGGCACTCAGAGAGGTACAAGTATTTGAACCTAATTTGAAACATGAGAGATTAAAGTGAAAGCAATATGATGCTTTATGATGTTTCGAGAGGAGTTCACCACAACCAGAGGCCGTTCTCGTTCTTCCCGGGCCTGTTTCTCACCAAGTCAATATGGTAATGAATGTTATTGTATGACCCCTGGTGATGGATTCCTGACCTCAGCCTAGGAGGATTTTGCGGCCTGTTTCTGACTACGACCGTGGAGGAACACGCTGGAAGGAGCCGGTGGGGTCAAGCCTTTAGCATTTATTATCCACCCCGCGCCAGAAAACACAACTCTTTTAGACGTCCTAAACATAGCTCGCTGGACACATGGCCTGACAACTTCACTTAGGAACAGCAAATCAAACAGGGTTGTTAATGCAGCTGCTGAAAACAGTCCCATTAGGAGCAGTCCTACTATTTGTTTCAGTCTCATCACTTGTGCTCGCATTTTCATAGTCATTTTGGGCATGATCGTAAAAAAGAATCCAAAGCGATGCAGAAATTAAAATATGTTCCCTAAAACATTTAAGGAAGACATTTCTCTTCCACTTACAGTTCAGGATGGATATAACAGTGAATAAAACTGGGAAAGAAGAAAAGAGGCGTAATAGAATTTTTGGTTTCATATTTCTCTGAGAGGCCGCTGCTATGTCGGGCCCCATCAAGCTTGTTTGAGTCATTATGCATTCTCATTACAGCTTTAGCAGAAGTTTCCCATCTGGAGACGCAATGTCCCTGTTTACAGTCCTCTCTTCCTCCCTATTTCAAACCCCATAGACATCCTCCGAGGCCTAAATGAGCTTGAAGACAAAAAGAGCACTGTGTAGTGTTACACAATGCTGCGCAGAAATTAGCTTTTTTCCCTCATTATGTTCCCCCGCTTTATGGGAAATAGAAAACAAAAGACGACATATGTAATTACCGCATGAGTAAAGCATAAACATGAGGCTGCGCTTTCGGCAGAAGGCTAATTGTAAGTTTCCCCCCTCTTCTCCTTCAGTGCCTGAGTTATGCGATAGCTCACGGTGAGACCCGAGAATATGCATATGCGCTTGCATGCAAGCACACACCCACACAGATGCTCCCATGCTGCGTGTGCGCTCAGGGCCATTTTACTTTCAATCTTTAAAAAAAAAAAAAAAAAAAAATTGGGGGGGTGGGGTGTGTGTTGTTTACTCGTTTTATTGCTTTCACAGTGCTTCTTGCAGATTTTCTCAGATTTTTAAATAACAAATCCAAAAAAATATTAACAACAGTGATAAACTGACTAAATCCAAAACTGAGTTTTCAAATGGTGATTTCATTTGCAAAGGGAGAAAGCTATCCAACCCAGCCTGGCCCAATGTGTAACAGTCATGAATTAACTACATTTTGTGCTAACTATAAATCCCCTAGTCACAACCAGGCCTGATTACTGTCAGACATGTAAAATAGAGAAATCACTTAAACAGAATCTGTCTGACAATAAGAAGTAAGCTAGAGGTTTTTTTTAAAAAAAAAAAAAAAAAACAACACACTCTGCCTTGACCTAAACAAAGTCACTGACATATTTCAGTCTGGAAAGGGTTGCAAAGCAATTTCTAAGGCTTTCGGTCTTCAACAAACGACAGCGAGAGATATTATGCACTTGTACAACTTGCTGTAATTTATGATACTATGAATTCTACGCCAGACAATTCAGAAGGAGAATGTCCAGCCATGAGATTGTGACCTTAAGCTCAAGCACACTTGAGTTGTGCAGCAGAATGATAAAAAGTACACCCCTAAAAAAACTAAAAGTCAATATTTTGGAGTGGTCTAGTCAAAGTTCAGACTTGAATCTAGCTGAGATGATGAAGCATGACCTTACACATCCCATTCATGATTGAAAGCCCTTCATCTTGGCTGCATTATCAGCAAAAAACAGAGTGGGAGTAAATTCTTCCACAGTGATGTATAAGAGTTATTGCTACAGCAGACAGCAAACATCCTTGATGTTAAGGCTATCAGGTTAACTGTGCCCGATATTATAATTTGTTTGAAGATCTAAAATATTAAAGTGACAAAAAGGCAAAACTATAAGAAATCCGTAAGGGTGTAAATACTTTACCACAGCACTGTATACAAGGAGGCATGCAGAGCCATATAGATGTGTGCTTTCCACTTTGTTCGAATAAAAAAGATCAAACTTTTTCTTTTTTAACAGATCATGCTTGCCCATCACAGCCTTAAAGCCTCCTTCGGCAGTTGAAACCACAACACTACAACCATGAATGGCATCCCAGCATTGGACTACACTCAGATCATTCCACACATTACTCCCCTAGCTCCCCTTTTGATGTGTCGGAGGGAGAGCTGGCCACTGTTCCACAGCTTTTTTATTTTATTTTATTGCTCGCTCTGCAGAGCGAATGTACATGTACAGCATGTATGTGTGTTTGTGAGTGAGAGAGAGAGAGCGAGCCTCTGCTCTTCAAAGGCAGCTAAGGGGCTGTGCTACTTAAGGCCTATTAAACCTGGAGCTCTGTTCCTTGCAGCCGGCAGAGGCAGAGCTGCATGCTGAGGCTGACAAAACGGCGAAGGGATACCTTTGAACTGGAATCATGTGGGAGCTCACATTTTCACAAGTGCTGCAGAACTGAAAACAATGTTTTTGGTGAGTCCCTTGGTACGTGTTTCTCTTTTTTTTTTTCTTAGGGCCAGCTAACAGAGAATCTGTTAGGACTTTGCCCTGATGGTGTGATATTACAAGCCCATGGTACATAATCCAACATAGTGCGAGTTATTAAAATATGACCATAGCAGCTCCCCAAGGCTATATAAGTTGCACATAAAGTGTCTCTCTCTTACACATTCACAGACACACACTATGATATGCATTCCTCAGGCACAAATGGAGGCTGTCTGTCTATCCCGCTATATTTGGCCACACAGTTTTATCCAAAACTAAAAACAAACTCATACTGCGCTTTAAAAAGTTTGCATATGCCACAAACTTTTTCACACTTTGTCATATCACAAATTTAATGTCTTTTATTCAGATTTTATGTGTCAGACCCAGATAAAGTAGTGATTAATTGTGAAAAAGAAGGAAAATGACACATTGTTTTCAAACTTTCTACAAATAAAAGTATAAAAGGTTTGGAGTGTTTTTATATTCAACCCCTTTTACTCTGATACTTCTAAAAATGTCCAATGCCATCAGTTTAACCAAACGGAAATGGAGCTTTTTAGCCAACATGTAAAATACTATGGAAAAGTGTTTTGGCATAGAAATTTATGCCCATACATCATCCAGAACACATCATTCCCTCAGGAAAACATGGTGGTGGCTCCATCATGCTGTGAAGATGCACAGCATGATGGAGCCACTTTGAACATATTTAGGCTGTTCAAAGTGGAGTTGATGGGAACATGATGGGAGCTACAATGAAGGCCAAAATTATTCATATCCCTGGTGGATTAAGGTTTAAATTAATCCTTTGATAGCGCCACATGGCTCAGTCGTGGAGCAGGCACACCATGTCCAGAGGCTACGGTTCTCGGCACAGTTGTTGCACTTTGGGTAAACTTCTGTTTTTTTAAATGTGCTTTATAAATAAATTGGATTTGGATTTGGATTTGGTTATGGTTATGGATTTGGATTTAGATTCCAAGTCTTCCACTTCCCTCTTCACCCTGTCCATCTACTGTTAAATAAAGGCCACTAATGCCTAAAAAACCTAAAAAATATAATTGTTTGATTTCACCAACTTGTTTGATGGTGTCAAGAAGCCTTCCAAAGACTTGGAGTTCATCAGTAAAGATAAATTACCCAAATGTCAGTGGAAACACAAAAAAATCTGTTCAGCAATTATGAGGTAGAGTTTGGTTGCTATACCAACAAAGGTTTTTCCATTGACTGTTTTGGCGTGGAGTGCATTTATATTTAATCTCATTTTCTGTGAAGCACCTAAATAAAGTCCAATGCAAGACAGTGAGAGTGCTATATTTGGCTATGTGTTATTAAAAATGGAAACTCAAAAATTATTTATCAGGGTACAAATAATTTTTGAGAATAAATTTTTTTAGATAAAATTTGATACTTCTTTCGCAGTGTTGTATTGTCTTTTGAAAGATGCCTGCCCCATTTCCCATCAGAAAAAAAACTTCTTGAGTAAATAATAGTTGCTCTACATTTAAATTTGCTAGAGGAATAAATGGAAAAATATGTGCAAGACCTGAAAAGTAATGTTTACAGATGCTTTCTATTTGATCTGACTGAGCCTGAGATGACTTGAAGGACTAAGGGGTAGAAATCTTAGTACAAGCAAAAGGTGGGTTGCTTTTCTTACTCTTTTCAATTATGTTCTACTAAGACTGCCAAAATGTGAAAATGTTCAAGGTGTAGGAATAGTTTTGCAAGGCATGTATCCCAAAGTGGAAGGGATGAACTCTGCCTGTAAATCACCGCTTCAAAGGAGTTTCATACCATCATTACAAACCTCTTTGCAGTCAGTTGCCCTTAAAGTTGAATCTTAAGAAAAAGGATCATGCCTACAGGGTGGTCTGTGCAAGGCTGAAATCATCTTCAAACCTCATTTGAAATTTAAAAAAAAAAAAAAAAAAAAAAAAAAAGGCCTGATTTGACTGCAAGTCCTGCAGTAATGATGGATATGCCCATATTGGATTCATTTATAGACTGGGAGAGGAACACTATTGTTAGACCATAATTCATAAAACCTGCTTCTTTCAACTATCATAGATGAGACTCCCAGGAGGCCACTGCTTCAGTTCAGTCGTCTACATTATGTGTGCGATGGCACACACACACATACACACCTTGCAGGCTCGTGCAGACATGCAGTTTTGGTGCCATGCAGTTCCCAGGAGTGCAGAGCAGGACAGGAGATTTATGTTCTCTGTCGCCCGCGCGCTGCTCTCTGGGCTAGCTTGCCGCTCATTAGGGGCTCCTGTACGGTCATACGTGTTACTCTAACAAGCTGAATGGAGTCTTCCCTCTAAAGCCTGAAGGATTCATGAGCATGAGTGTTTTCCCTTACTGCAAGAACCCAAAGGAGACGTCACGACGTATAAAAAAAATAGCAGGGGCAACTTATCTTCATCCAGGCAGGAAGAGGACTGTGAAGCTGTTCGGCCATCCATCATGGTTAGCTGCATTTATTAGGCCTTAGCTTAATGATCCTCTTGCAGACACAGTGTGCTTTAAAATTAAAATGTTTGCTTTGCTCACTCTGTGAGTGTGCGTGGTTCTGCAAAAACAGTGAGTTATCACTGCTGCAAGGGCAACCGAAGCGGGACAGTTTGCTAATCTCCATAGTTACCTGATACGAAATGAGTGTCATTCTCTGCTGGCTGCGGAGGCTGGAGCAAATATGACAGGCAAATGAACACACAGCCGACTTGTTTGGGAACTGCTCTGATTACAGGGTTTATCTGTATTGTTTCTAATCCACCTGATAATGAACCCCCGAGTCTATTTTGCAACTCACACCTGAGTGATTAAAGCACGGTGCTCACAGGAGAAACACTGACACATCTTTCTATTAGATCAGCACCCGTCTCAGGAGCTAAGTCCAATCGGAAAAAGACCCTTTACTTTGTTAAAATATAATTTCTTGTGAAAGCTCAGGCAATAAGTGGTAATATCGCTGCCGATGAAGCTCATTTCATCCGAGTCTGCGCTGCCGCCTTGGGATTTAATCAAAAATCCTCCAGCAGTTCACGTACAAGAGTTGCGATCAGGCTCTGTATTCCTGTGGAATATATTCTAATGATTTCTGTAATGAAGACATATTGCACATTCCCTGGACCGGCCATCGAAGCTTTAATCAGAAAAATAAACGAGCTAACAACAGCTAATAATCTCCCAGCGGACCGCTTCATTTTCCCCACGCAGTGAGAACGACAAAGTTGCACGCAGGTGAATGAAACGTTGCATTATTTACAGGCCCCGTAAACGCAGTGGGATACACGAAGGGATGGCCTCTGCATTCCTCAAACGAGCATATTTCAAGCACAGCCATCACGAAGTGGCAAATAAAACGTCTGCAGTCAAATTTTACAGACCAGTAAAGTGTAGGCGGCAAAATGCACGGAGTGTTGACTGCTTCTGCAGTAATGCGGTGATTCCAGAGTGATGGAGGATGCCATTAACAGTCCCATTAATGAGCCAATTCAGTGTCTTCGTAATCAAATGAATCCGCTCAGTCTAACTGAGCTAAACAAACAGTGGGAACCGAAAGCTGCTGTAAGAGCAGAGCCTTCCTCCCCGAGCCATTTCTGATTAATCACTCTGAGATTTTTGTGCACTAGGTCATTCACCTCAGCCTGCTTTGGCAGCAGCAAGTGCCTTGATGGCTCATAGGAAGTGATATTTATCATCTCACCAAATACAGGCTTTTTAAATGCGGGACAGGTCAATTCATTCTACCTTCTAAAACTGTTTGAGTTGGCTCGCTCTACAGGTTTTTAAAAAGATATTTAGTGATCTGGAGAGGGTATCACTTTTCAGACTTGACATCCAAAGTAAACCTTTTCAGGTCCAGTGACAGGGAGACCCAGAGCAATGCAGTTGGAAACAAATTAGCAGTTTGGAGGGAGGATATCAGGAAGGAGTATTCCTCGAATTAGACAAACCCCAAAGCCCAGCTTGATGCCGCTACGCCCTGGCTGTGATATGGCCGGCTTCCATGTTTCATGAGGAGCCAAGGCAAATTTGAGCTGATAGTGTTGGCCGGGCTTGTTGCTGTTAACCTCCGTGTTATCAGGGCTCAGGCCAATTATCTTTCCACATGCAGCAACTGGTGCACCATCTATCACTGCGATGCAAAGACAGGATGAAGGCAATTGACTGTGTGAGAGTAATTTCATTATGGGAAAGTCATGTTGGTAGCTTCTTGGATCTTTTTTTTTTTTTTTTTTTTTTGCTGTGTCACTGTCAGATTTGTGTTGTTTTCCCTGACTGAGGAAGACAGAGAGGGGGAAGACTTTTATGTATGCGGTCTCAATCTAAGCTGCTCCGTCTGGGGGAGAGGGGGGGGTTTGGGGAACCGAGCCAATCTGGCGGCCCCGGCCCTTTCACAGAGACAGTGCTGGGTTTAATTATCCCCAGCTGTGTCTCATCTCCCTCCCCAGCTGGGCTTGGTGCCCCAGTGTCCTCTACAAGTATGCCACATTCACAGAAGAGTCAAGGTGAGACATAGATACGGGTTCGCACACACACACACACACACACCAAGGTGGCACAGACTGACATGCAGCCTCACAGAGAGACCATCCATGCAGAGATCAGTAGAAACAGACTAAATAACAAGAACACCTGTGCAGTTTAATTCAGTCACCTGCATAGTATGTGTAGGATTTAGGCTTTTGTGCTATTTGAATTTTTCACATTAAACAGAGAGGATTTTTTTTGTGTATAAAAAATATAAAAAGTAAAGTTAGCTTGTTTGACGCCATTTAGAAAAATATATATGAAATAAAGCAAAGTCATCCGATTATATGGTCATTACATCCTAGCAGTGTGAACATGCCCAATTAGGTGCTGGAAAAGCTTATAGTGTGACTAGGGCATTTAATTTGATCACAGGAGGAGAATACTCACTCATGGACTTAAACGACGTTCAATTAGTTCAGTGATAATTGGTGAATTAAAACTCTTCACAGCTCTATGCGCTTTATAGTTAATCTATGCTTGTAGTTTTTTGTCCTGTTGGAATTTCTCTTCTGTTTCTGGCTATTTTTCCTTTCCTGAGTAAATATTGACTGCTTAAGTATGCCAGCAGCTTGGCTTAGCCTTTACACATTCGGTGCCTTTCAAAAGTTTTCATTGCCAGTTGAACTTTGTCAAATTTTTTTTCAAGTATCAGCCACTGATTTATGTGCTAGAGCTCAATATTTCGCTCCATGCATCCTCCCATCAACTCTGAACAGCTTTAACGTACCTGTGGAAGAAAAGCATCCCCACACCATGATTCTGCCACCACCATGTTTTACAGTGGGTATGGAATGTTTGCCCATTGTTTTTGCCATTTCTCACAAACTCAGTCAGATTGGATGAAGAGCAGCTGGAAACATCAGTTTTGAAGTCTTGCCACAGATTTTCAGTTGGATTTAGGTCTAGATGTTGGGGCACTCTAACACATTAGTACAATTTGATGCTGCTGAAAGACAAACCTCTGCCCAAATCAGAATCTTTTCTTGCAGCATTGTCTTGTTTTTAGCTGAATCTATTTTCCCATCAACTCTGACCTTGTCTCAGCTAAAAAAAAAGAACCCTGGCAGCATGATGCTGCCAACACTATGTTTTGCCATGGGCGAGGGATTTCACAGGAGCTCGGCATGATGTGTTGTGAGTCTTGTGTGCGAAAACTAATGCCCCACAACCACGTGACCGCACATCGACCCTTAAATCTCTGCAGCTCTTCCAGAGCTACAGTCAGCCTCTTGGGTGTTTCTTTGAATAATGATATCCTTACATGTCTTGATGATTAAAGAGAATTCTCATATCAGTGGGTTTGCAGTAGGGGCGTACTCTTTTGATTTTCTGATGATGGGCTGAGCAGTGCTCCTTGAGATGTTCACAGATGTTGTTTTATAACCTAAATCTGCCTTAACCTTCTCCAAAACTTTAATCCAATCTGGTGTCTTGGTCTTCATTTCGCTCTTTGTTCTCTAATGTTCACTAACAAACCTCTAAGACTTTTACAGAACAGCCTATTCATACAGAGATAATACCCAGGCAAATTCTATTTACTAATTACACTGTAAATTGTAACACTATATTTGTTGAAAAAGATGAATGAATATAATATGACTTTGATCAAGGTTTTGCTAACACTCAATCAAACTAAGTCCAATAAATTTTTGGGTGTATAGTGAGTTACAACATTGACTTTAATCGAATAAATGAAGTGGATTTAACTTATTTTTTTACTTAGTTACAATAAGCACTTGATTTAAAAAAGTTGAGGGCCTTTTGAGGTAAGAATGTTTTAAGACTCAATTTAGTTAATTTCAAGTCATGTGAAAGGGTATGTGACAGTAGGGACTGGCCAACAAGGTATCCCACGGTGCATTGTGTCACCAGCAGCAGCAACTAATTAAACCACTTTTTTTATTTGTCACAGAAATTAGCTTTAGAATGTTTAAGGTGAAAAGGTAAAGTTCAAGGCTTCATCTATGCAGGCAGTTCATCAAAAATGACCCTACTTTCAGATAAATACAGCTCTTATTGGCTTTTTTTTTTTTTTTTTTTTTTTTTTTTGGGCATACACATTTGCATACATAAAACTGCACCATGAGTGAGTTGTATGTTCATTTTTGTGACTACTTTGTTTTACTGTTGGACAAGGGCTTGCAAGTGCTTGTGTTTATTTTAGTAAAAAGGAAGGAGCAAAATATTTCTGTTGTCTATAGTTTTTGTTAAAACTTGAGTAGAGAAACAAACCAAAAGCAGGAGCTTGGAACTATTTTGATCATGCAATTTTCTTTTTATGTAAGTAGTTTTAAGTTTTAAAAAAATGTGCCTTCAGAAATCTTTGGAATTTATTTACATACACAGAAAGATTAAAATTTGGGTGTAATTAAAACATATTTAGGTTTATTAAATTAACTTAAAGAGGCAGTATTATGTCAAATCAACTATTTTGAGCTCTACATCATGTTATAATGTTATTCCCTCATCAAAAACATACCTGGAGTGTTGCCTTGATTCTTTCATGCATGTTTGAGTAATCCTCCTCAGAGCTGCAGTTTCTAAGCTTCCGAGCTTCTGCCACACAGTCCGTCCCTCCCCTGCAACTTCTCCACTCAGCCCCTTCAGACTAGCCAGCAGCAATTAGCAAACACCTGGTGGAGTTGCGCATCTGCTGAGCTCATTATACGAGCTTATACGAGCTATTTCTCAGTGAAACGCTGGTAAAAATGTTGTTAAAGGGCTAGCTGCTGAGATGACTTCCTGAAGGCGGAATTTCAGAAAGAGCAGGACTTTCTTATATAGACAATTTCAAGGCGTTAAATTATGAAGTCAAATTTCTTTTAAGTCATATCTGATAAATACAGCATTTTTGTAACAATTGAAGATAACATAGTTACTTTATTGTGCTATAAAATGATTCTATGTGCCTGGTAAACACACAGGCACAAAGTTATGCTCACAAGTGAATGTTAGTCAGTTAATTTAATAGAAACTAAACAATTTTGAGGCAACGAGTTTGCATATATTTTTAAAGTAAGGAGAACTAATTAGGTTTACAGTGTAAGTGACTTCTAAAAGCTAGTGGTTGGCCCAGATTTTATTTAGGGCTATCAAACTGAGCTGGGCCAATTAAAAATGCATGCAGCACATTTTAGATTGTTATCTGGAAAACAAAAGTAAAGTTAAAGCCATGTATCATTTTCCTTTCTTCTTTCTGCAATTATGCATCACTTGTTTTAGTAGCATGTGGTTGTAGCAGGACAATTTGTGGAAAAAGTTGAGGGATATGAATACTTCTAACAGCCCCAGTCAGAATGTGTAAATTGTCCTTGTTGTGGTTTCAGTCAGACTATAATATTACCATAGATTCATTAAAGACTGGTTTGCTGGCAAACTAACAAAATCACATATTCTTTTCAACAGAAAGTAGTCCAGAGTGACTTCGAGTTTGAACCTACAGACCTTGACATCCTTTCTGTGTACCCCGTCGTTATGTTTTCCCAGACCTTTCCCACTCTGTTACCACATTCATCTCTTTCCCTGTTTTGGGGACTCTTTCCCTTTATTTTGCTCCTTGGCATGTGGTATGCAGTTAAATCCAATCAGGTGATTGACTGAGCCAGTCTAGCGCATTCCACCTCCTCCAGATCTTTGGTTATAGAGTTAAAAACTCTGTTCTGCTTAAAGATTATGTGTAACTTCCAATGCATTTGGTTTTAAGGCATCTCCTAGAACAAAAAGGAAAAGCAACAATAAACACCACTTCCTTTCACAATCACACTGAGTATATCCAAGCCATTAAAGAGGCCAACTTTGATTATAGCTACATTTTTCTTGCTTCATCTGTTAGCTGAACTTAATGAAAAACAACCCTTTTTCAGCCATTGGTTTTGCTGTAGTTGGGGAATGGCTACAGTTTACATTTGAGGTGAATCTTCTGAGGTTTGGTTAATGAGGTCCTTTCGTGATTGTTGACAAGGAAACACCTACGCCTACATCCTGAAGAACATTCTTGAGCTGATGAGCTGCCATAAAGGGCTTTTAGTCTTGATTGTTACTCCCACCTACAAGACTTCTGCACCTCAGTTCACTGGCTTATGTAGCTTTCATGCACATGTCTGCTTTAATGGAACGAACCAAAGTGCCAGTTCTGAAAATAACCTTAGCTACCTTGGATATATAATGTTTTTCTCATGGTTTACAAACATGTCCTACAATTAAGCATATATTAATCCTCATTTGACATTCTTTTCCACAAGATATTTATACTCAATATACTTGCCTCATGAAAGTGTGAATTACATGTTAGCTATGTAATGCAAAGAAAAAAGTTACATCTGCATCAGTTAATTGTACTCTGCCCTTTGACTGTACTGAAACGCAGAGCAAAATTATGGTCTTTGACAGCAACTATTTAAAGTGGAATGTGCTGTTTTAAAATGCTTTTAATGCTACTGAATAGAGGTGTAGCCATACATCTGGCTCCCAGTACGAAATGATCCACCACACTGGGGTCACAAGAGTAAAACTGGACAACACCAGAATCATTCTGAGGAATTATTTATTGTTGTCGTTTTCAGAAATAGAATTAGGTTTTCTTGAATCAGAAGCTCCGTTTGAAAGAATCTGTGGTGATGTCGACATGAACAGCAGCAACAATCAGATATGATTGTTGATACAAATGATACTAAAGTCTGAAGCATTGATACAAGGTTGGAAGAATCCATGCTTTCATGTTGTTCGTGACAAATTCCAACCCTACCATCAGAATGTTGCAGCTGAATTAGAGACTTATCAGACCAGGTAATGTTTTTTTCATGATGCTATTGTCGAGTTTTGGTGAGCCTGTGTGAATAGTGGCCACAGCCCCCTGTTCTTAACTGGCAGGAGTGGGATCCAGTATGGGCTTTTGTTGCTGGAGCTCATCTGATTCAATGTTTGACATACTGTGCTTTCAGGGATAGTATTTTATATTCCTCTGTTGTAACGAGTGGTTATTTCAGCAACTGTTGCTATCGTATCATCTAAAACCAGTCTGCCCATTCTCATCTGACCTTTGACATCAACAAAAAATTTTGTCTACTCAACTGATGTTTTGTCTTTTTTGAACTTTTCACTGTAAGCCTGAAAGATTGTTCTCCGTGAAAATCCCAGTAGTTCAGCAGTTTGTAGAATACTCAAACCAGGCCATCTGGCTCCCATTTCTATCCCTTTCTGATGTTCAGTTTGAACTTCAGAAAATCCTCTTCACCATGTCTGGGTGCCGATATACATTGCCATGTGACTGACCAATTCACTATTTGTATCATCAGGCAATCGAACTTGTGTAAAATGACCAGTGAATGCAAATAAACTTTGGAACAATTAGGAACGATGGCAGGCCTTGTCGTTGAGAAAGTTTCTGTGTTGGAGGAAGAATTTAAGTCTGTGTCCATCATTCGGTTATTAGCTAGTGCTAAATCAAACCTGCTACAAGATGAGCTTCTTCACCCCAGCTGCAGTTGAAAAAGATTTACATGTCACATCCCTAAACTAGGCTTAAAAGGTTTTGTTGCCATTTCACATGTTTTATGCCTGAATCAAAAACCAGCACTTATTTTTTGTTTTTTGTTGGGGTTTTTTAACAAGAAAAACAGATTATCTTGATTACTTGAAATGGATTTAGCTTAGATTAATAAGTATATTTTAAAAAATGATCAGCTGAACTGTGGTGCAGTTGGCAGCGCTGTTGTCTTGCAGCAAGAACGTCCTGGGTTTGCTTTTCCAATTTCGAGTCTTTCTTCGTGGAGTTTGCATGTTCTCCTTGTGCATACATGTGTTCTCCCCCGGTACTCTGGCTTTCTCCCACAATCCAAAATCATGACTGTTGGGATTTTTGATCTCTCCAGATTAGCTTTAGATAAGTGTGTGTGTGTGGGGGGGGGTTTTTTGTTTGTGTGTGTGTGTGTGTGTGTGTGTGTGTGTGTGTGTGTGTGAATGGTTGTTTGTCCTATGTCTGTCTCTTTTGCCCTGTGATGGACTGACAATCTGACAGGCTTCAAATGACCCAATTTTATATATAATAACATAAATTCTGTTTGGCAGAGAAGATGCAACAGCATTAAAATACAGAAAAGAGTGTTCGCACATAGTCGAAAAAGATCTTTGAGTTTGAATTTTTTTTTTTTCGATGCTGGAAATTGCTCTTAGATGCTCTAAGTATCTCTTTGTTTGACTTCCCACTGAGAATTTACTCTTTATTCTCCAAACTGGGTATTTTCAGAATGCTGCTAACTACAACTAATGCACTGACTACTCATCGCTACATCACACAACTCACCAAAAACAAGAAATGAAAAAAAGAGAAATCTGTTCTTTTTTTATGTCTGGTCCAGTTTAAAGCATAATATTTTGCCTGCAGTAGTACAGCTCCCAGAAGGACAGTGAGGGTGAACTGGATAGTTGGATTTTAGAGAGCTGGGAATATTTAGCCAAAAGACTCATTATTGCTCCATCTGAATGTTATTAAAATAGATTTCCAGTGCATATTTTCATTAAGGGAAATCAGATTTAGCACATTATGCAGAAATCACATCAGCAGTGTGTTTACATCTCGGTGTTAGAATTTGCTTACATTAAGGTCAGGAGTATTAACTGAAAACATCCCTGCTGTGCCCCTGTATATAAAACACACTGGTATGAGCTCCATGTTATACAGTTGTGAACACTACTTGCATTCATGCGCCGCAGCACATTAATCATCCCCACCTTTGTTTTAGTGCAGACATATTTGTTGAGATAACAGAGCACTGCCGCTCCATACTGTTTCCAGAAAAAGACAAATGCTTGTGAAAGCATTCCCTGCGTGACGCTTTAGCATGACCACTGCTCCGGCAGTTTTGATTGAATCCCAGTTTGACTGAGTTTGACTTGGTCCATCTGTGCAACCGTCCTTGGCCTTGGTGTAAGGTTTGGGGTTGAGGATGGGGAGGGGGTTGCAGAGTTATCATACTGAGAGGCTGTTAGGGTCATTACAACCCTCTGCTTCAATATTTCCACTTTTTTTTTTTGATTTTTTGATGGGAGCCAAATGTTGCGCTGGAATCCCCGTGTCTGTCTGTCTTTGTTCCCGTCTCTCACCATCCTGTCCGGGGCTGTGCCAGCACAGCTGTGAGCGGCAGCGTGTAATAAAAGTCTAATGCAAGCAGCTGCTGGGGGTTTAAACTGTAATGAGATGGTGTGTGAGATTACCACACTTCGCTAGTCGCTGAGAGAAAGCTTGGCACCCCAACATCCCCACCCCACCCCCCAGTGGTACAATTACACTTTAGATATGGCTAATAGAATACACACAAAGCGCCTGTAAGCAAGTGGCATAATGAGCTTTAACTTAGCCTCTTCCCTTTTCTTTTTCCTCCCATCTCTCTCTCACATCCCCACAGCTGCACGGAGAGCATCCACCCAAAGGAGCTGCTGTAAACTGCAAGCGGGGCTGATGTAGAAAACAGAGACAGAGTTTCTGAAATCAAAGGCACGCCTCGTCAGAAAATTCCCACAGAGGGGGACCATTTTTCATAGAGGTTGATAGCTGGAAACACGGTTTGCCTGCTTGCATCATCTCAACAAATAATTCAGGCCTCAAGTCATGAATAGTTGAAAGGCCCTGTGTCAACTTCATTAGTCATCAGGGGAGTTTGCAGTAGCGGATGTATGCGTAGCCTACATGGTGCCCATACATTCAATAGCAGGATCACAATAGGAAGGAGTCTTGCCATGGCGTTGCTGTGGAGCTTTTGTCATGTGACACTTTATCATGCAAAATCTTTTCTCCTTGTCTTTCTTTCCCTTCTCTCTCATTGTCTTGCATACCTTCCATTGTCATCTCTGCTCTCTGTTATCCTCTCTCCACTCTATGCCTCATCCTATTATAAGAGCTGCATCGTGTGCATGATGGGATGAATGTAGCAACATAAAAGTGCTTGTTAAGATTTTGACACCTCTTCTGAGGTTTAATGAAAGTTCAGAGTTTCTGGGTGTGAGGCGTCTGTACCTGTCACAGCATTGCTGGGATAATGGCCCCAAAGGTGCCAGGGCCTCATCACAGCAGAGGAGGAGCTACTTTTAATGCATGCTTCTCTTCATTACTTCATGCAGAAGGCTAAACTCAAGATTCGCTTCTCTGCAAGGGCTGAATATGGTGAATGTGACCCCAGGGAGTAGAGCAGCGGAATTTCAATACGCAACCGGGTCAGTATTATTCCACACCTGAATGCAGAGCCTTCCAGACAATTAGTGGAGAATTATAGAAAGGGAGCCTCTGGGTATTTTGCAGTTTCCGTCTCACCTCAGCCTCAGCCTCAGCCCTGGCCTTGCCAGCCAGCAGGGATGTTTCAGATTTCCTCACCAAGGGGAGAGCTGCATGTAGGAAAGAAAATAGATGTTCTCAGAGAACTTCAAAAGGAGCGAGTTCAATTTCGATAGGTATTTTGATGGTGTCAAGTGAGGTTGCAGCAGTCATTCAGTATCTAAGTGTTTCTGTCTCAGGGAGCTATCTACTTCAGCACATTTATTTTCAAGCTATTCTTACTCCTGCCTCACCAGATGCTGATGCGTAAGGTTTTTCCAGTTTGTAACACAACAATTGCGAGATGCTTTCTTGTTGCATACAAAAAATTTTGGCAAAGCCAGAAGTGGTAACGAATTACATTTACAATATCTTTTACAACTTCATTCATGAAGCAACTTAAAATCAAGAGCAGCAGAAAACTGAACATAAAACATAAATACAGAAAATAAAGGTACACACACACACACACACACACACACACACACACACACACACACACACACACACACACACACACACACACACAGAAATATTCTCATTTTGTGCCTTTGTGGGTTTGATCATTTTGTACCCAACGTTTTAAGTATAAAGGGTGCCATCTACTCTGTGAAGTTTGTACCTTATTTGACCACCAATAGTATACTCTTCGTATACTTTAAGGACATATGGTTAAATGACTCAAATATATTCAGCATGGTTTCTTCATGCATATTACTACTATTACTATTACTTACTAGTCATATTTCACAACAGCATACTCTTTAACAGGGATAAAACAAACATTTGTGGGAAACCTGTAATACAAACTTGTTAGATAATGCAATACAATTAAACTGATTACATGTGAGATCGGGGCATTATTTCTCATCTTTTATCTCCATAATTCTTGAATATATCTAACCAAAAAAGAACAAATGACTTACATGAGAACAAAATTGTGTGTTTACATGTACAAAATGGAAGTAGAAATGTGGAAAATGGCAAGGCATAGGTACAAAATAGGGGTTTGAATAGGCAAAGGGTCAGATTAACCCTTAAAATCAACAAAATATAGAATGCATTGAACAAAGCAACAAAAAGTAAATATAATAAAGCCACAGTCAACTACATACATCTGGCCAAGAACAAGAGAGTATGCTTTAAGCGCAATTTAAAAATTAAAGGAAACTTTAGGTTTCCAGCTAATAGCGTAGTAGACTAAGAATGGAGCCTTGTGGCACAAAAACTGAGAGGGAGGACCTAAATCATCAAAGAGTTAAACCAATTCATATGTTAAAGTTATTGAGTATTGTTTCTGTGTATTCATACTTTTTCAGTAATTCAACAAATTTCTTTTTTTACAGAAGTATTCCTTGTTTCAAGTATTATGCATGACAACTACTCACATTGGGTCAAAAACAAAAGAGCACAATTATGTTTTGAATGAGATTTAAATGCATTAAGAGAAAGTGGCTGTCTGACATGCAGTAGCACCATTTCAAACCTTTATCACCGCAGTTAAAGTATCTGGCTTACTGACCCTAGAGAGTGATATAGATGTAGCTGCAGCAGTTCACAGATAAAATGGAGTAAAAGAGATTTAAAAACAGAGAACAGAATTTTAAAATGAATTTACAAATGACCACAGAACAGCTCCACCCGTTAATGTGTAAAACTCACTGAATTTTTTTTTTTTTTTTTTTGTACTCATACTTTTAAAGTAATTCAACAAATCTCGACTTTTAAATAAGTTTTGTTTACGTACAATGCTTCACTACATTTTAACTCACATCTTTTCCTGAAGAAAAATAGAGGGCAAAGCAATGATTTTAAAAAATAGTGCACGGGTGTCTTGCCAGAAAGTGGTCTGTCTGTAACTGATCATGCTCTATAGGAGGGTGTGCAGCCTGTCAGAGCTGTGCTGCTCAGTGTAACTACGTCTGCTACTTTCATCCGGTAAGTCTTCACTTTGTGGCACAACTCCAGAAACTTCTGCAATGACTGATGGGCGAAACACGGTGCTGAAATCCCAAAAAAAGATAAAGATGCAGAAGCCAGAGGCAGCAGTGTTGACCCTCTTGACAGCCAACCCCTGTCAAATTTTGCTGTAGCTAAAGCAGAAACCTCACTACTGGCCATGTTGAAGAAAGCACTCCGGCTCCAAGTAAGACGAAGGTACCTGCTTCGTTATGCAATGCATTTGCACAGAGAAAAAGATGCAACATATAGAATCAGACAACAGGTTGATTAAATAATTCTAGTACTGCTTCACTAGAAAAAAAAAAAAGTAGTAATCCTTTAGGAAGAGGCTTTGTCACAATTAGCTAAATTTGACATTCATTCAGCATGTAGTAGCTATTTAAACTTTGATCTATAAACATGACAGAGATAACAACACTATATTTATAGAAGTAGACACTGACTGTAATTGCAATGTGTTCATTCAGCAGTCTGTCTAAATTCACAAATCAGTTGATTATTTGCTTCATGCCAGGTGCTACATTTGAAATGTCCCTTTATTCCCATAAAAAAAATTACAGTTTGCTAAAAATAATTTGAATTAAAGCATAACTTTACAGTCACATTAAATTAGTAGCTGTAATGAAAGTGGCAGTCGTTTTAACAGGGGCTTTAAGAGGCACACTTGTTGGTCTAATAGGTATATTAATGGTATTTAAAATAACTCAAAGCTTGCAGGATCAAAGCATAGCAACAGAAAAAGATACAGTTATGCTGAAATGAAAGCTCACTCTTATTCAATTTATTTAAATGATCCAGTCTTTACCACGTACTAAAACAGTTTAAATGTAAACTCAAGCATACAAAGCCATACTCGATAGAATCCATAATGTCATCTTTTATAAAACAAAGATTAATTTGCAATTAATTTCAAAGCAATAATGGGTGATTATATCTGTCTTGCATTCTCTTCATGCATCAGCTACAAACAAATTTGTTTATCACTCTTAACATGCTAATATCTGCATCAGATTCCACCAAACAAGATCCGATATAAACTGCAGGATCATGGCAACTTCTTATTCTGAGATCCAGGATTACCTTTGAATTTCTCCCCAGAACGCTTAGACCTATAACAGTGATGGGTCAGCTTGGACCTCATATTTCACGTGGAAACGTTCAGAAGATCACTGAGATATGCAGAAGACATCACCGATGGAAATTATGACCTGAAAAGAGCTTCTGTGAGCAACAGCTGCAGAATTCCAGTTCCAATTCCAGCAAATCAAATTAGTAAATGCCTGTTTAAAAGAGTTTTTGAACCAGCTGCCACGTGTTTCGTTAAGTGTGTTTTGTTTTGGACAAGCCCATCAGACTCTCCAAATGTTTTCAGTGATGTAAGTGGACATGTTTTTATTTTATTTGGTCCATACCACTAAAATTACATTTTCCCCTTCATTTTAGGACAACTGCTCTGATGTTAATATCACCTCCTATTTCGACATGCAGAGAGAATCAGCTGATTTTGTGCTTGACCGGTTCTGATTGGTCAGAATTTAAAAATCGGATCTTTTTCTATCAGTAAAAGCAACACAAGAGTTACCAGGTTGCTCTGACAACATCATTCTTCGGGTTATAGGCGTTTACTGAGTGAAGAAAACTTTTTTCAATTTCAGTGTGATGCTTCAGAATGAAATTCCTGAAGCTCCAAAGGTGCATGAAGCTTCCAGAAAGGAAACTTCAGGCTCCTACGACAGGGAGATAGACGTCAACTGATAACAGAAGGACTACACGTGGAGATGCTTTATATAGCTGGCAATACTAACTGTGCTAACCACGCTAACTGCTACCATGTAATGCTTAAAACAGTTTACAATGTCAAAGTCCTTATCATTTTGTCCTTGTTTTGAAATATTAGTGAAGTTGTGTTTGACTGCAGAGGTGTAAGACCGACTGCTCCCTCAAGCACAGTGTCACACTCTAGTCTAAATGCAAATAATGATCAATCATATCAGAAAGGTTTCTTAAGGCCTCTCTATATTAACAATGAACAAATGAATGAATAATCTTTCATAACCAAATCAGAGCTTTATCCTCTTAAATATCAAGGTTGACACAGGTGTTATTTACAATAAAATCATCTTCTTGAAAATAACTGGAATAACTTTTATGATATGGTATACCTCTACATTTTTTTTTTTTTTTTTTTTGGTTGGGTTTTATTTATAGATATGGATACATCTGTCCCTTAAACCAAAGAATTTTAGATTTTCAGTGGTGCAGCTCTGTAACTGGGGAAAATGTGTTTTTGTTTTATTTTAAACATTTTACTAATCCGTTCATTTCTCAATTTACTCAGAAAGATGAAAAAAACAATACAGTTCTTGACAAGAAAGCAAAGTCAGCTAAAATCTGTGATCGGAAATCAACCACAAAAGCTCAAATTGGTGCATCTCTAGTCTTGTTCAGTGAGCTCAGTACAGGAGAAACCCTCCTGTGCAGGATAATGTGGCCATACCTGATGTACAAACTGGTTAATTAACACAACATACTCAAAGGTGTCAAAACAAACACAGAAAGTTAATAAAAGGGAAAACCTCACCTTTGTAATTAAAATTCCAAACACCCCATTCTACCCTGCGCTCCCTTTACGTGATCTGTGAGCACCGATGGTGCATTGTTATACAGAAAATTACCAGACAAACTTGTTATGTAGAGCAGCTCCCTGTGTGTCAAAAACTGACAGGAAGAGTCAATATGTTATGAGTTAGGGGGTGTAAATGTGTTATTTTTCCCCATCTCATGTCTATTTGTCATTCACTGCAGGTACAGCTTTGAGAGGCTCTGCAAAGCAAATGGTCTATCACTGTTCCAAACTAAGGTACGGCTTTATCATCCCTCTGCAGATGAGCCCTGTCCTATTTTAAATTCAAAGGATCATCAAGTCATTAAAGCAGCATTGGAGTCTAGGGTCTGAATAGGCAGCCTTATCAATGCGCTCCCCCTACTCATTTCATTAGCCCGCCTCATCTTGTTATTATCATCAGCAGCTGATATCGTCTGCTGGAGATAACAGTTGTCATTTAACCACACTACAGCCCTTTGATTAAAGTGATCTATTAAGTAACACTCTGCTGTCACTTTACAGTGAATCCATCTCTTCATCTGAATACAGAAATGTGGGTAATTATGAGATGACATGATTGTAACGGAAAGTTATGCTGAATTTTCAATCAGCGGGCATCAAAATGAAATCCCAAAGCAACCTAAACAAATGAATCCGGTAATGCATCAGTCAGTTCACCTCTGCTCACCTTGTCAATTGCGTGACATGCAATGCCACAGCACTACAGCTCGCAGCTCGCAGCTCGCCGCTCACCGTGGAATGCCTATTGCCACATGAGATCTTCATATTGTCTCGGCTCTCTCCTTCTGGAACGTGTGTTCCAGCTGTTACCACTCTGCCGAGTTGTGAGGTTATAATGAGCATGGAAGCAGCTGCTTCCTCCTACAGTAGAGGCCCCAGCCTCTCTAATCCTGATCATTAAGAAAGGAAAAGGGTGTGGGGAGCTGGGGGCGCACAGACAAGTGGGCCTCAGCACTCCAGGACAGGGTGCAGAGACTTGAGTTACTCGACCATTTTATTAGTCGCACCAGCGGCAGGTATGAAGTCCTATTGATCTGTTCAAAGTGTTAAAATGAATTAACTTACGCAAGACAGCTGGAGCAAACACTACAAAGATTTTCCGCCATTTTAGTTCCACCCATCTTTGTTCATACCCACCATATGTCAGGTCATATACTTTCTATCATAGCATTCCTACAGTTTAAGAACCTTTCAATGCGGTCAAACAGAAACTTCTAGAGTGACTACAGTTTTCTTCAATTGTCTGGAGCAGAATCCCTGTATGCTTCCCCCTCCCTCACCTATTTCTGCATGCTGCTGGTCATGCCTCCACATTTCTCCTGTTTACAACTAAAATAAGGTTTGCAAGGACATTGCATGAAAAATAAAGATATGGTAAAATACACTCTTTATACGGTAGCACTTATTTGAAAGTATATTTGGAAAGTTAAAAACAGACTAGCTTCCAGAGCTGATAGCCCAGCTATTTAACAAGAAGATATTAGCTTGTTATACTCCTAGCATTACTCTATAAAGATCAAAAAGATATTATACTCTATGCAAAACTGAGGTTTATTTGCTTTTAAATTCTCTTAAGTTTATTTAGAGCCAGGATACAAAAGCTTTAAGGTTGACAGTCAAAAAGCATTCAATAAGTCCTCATCTCTTTTAGGTTGTTTTTGTGCTTTGTGTGGCAGCATTTTCAGTACCCAATAGGAAAAAGCAGAAATGAGGAGGCTGCATGCACTATAAGAGTCCCCTGACCAGCTAACTGTTAGTTGCTAACAGATGACTCTGACTTGAAATTTAATCTCATTACTTGTGACTGAAGTGGAATTTAAACCTTGCTCTTTAAGATATCCTTAGCTGAAAACTGATTTGTTAGTTATTGTAATAAATCCATGAACAAGGTGACTGATCTTCCACAGATGGTAGGTATGATCACCTGTTCATTGTCACTCTATCTCATTTGGGTCGATATGAGAGCCTCTTGGTATGAAAACCTTAAGTACAAATAACAACGGTTTTACAGTATTCCCACAGAGTTTTAAAAAAATATATATAAAAAACAATGAAATTACTTTCATTTAAAACAGCTTGTAGTTTGAGGAGTGACTTTTTTCCCAACAGGAAGCATTTAAAGACAGTCGAATATATATATATTACTAATTTTCTGTCATACAAATGAGAAGAAAAAATATTCTTCCCACTAGATGACCAGGGCTGTGCAGCAATGGGTGGGGGGAGAGGCAGCAATGTATGACTGAAGGCTACACACACCCAGAGGTGGGCAGAGTACCCAAAAATTGTTCTCAAGTAAGGGTAGCACTGCTTCAGCATTTTACCCAAGTAAAAATAAGAAGTATCCATCCAAGACATTACTCAAGTAAGAGTAAAGTTATGTGCAAAGTTTGGTATTTTAAATATTAAAATTAGAATTAAAAAAATGAATTTAAATCAACAATATAATTAAGAAATAACAAATTAAGGGAGAAGAAACTTTTTTTTTTTTAATCTCCAGAACATCTTGATCCTGGTAATCAGCCCATGTCTTTCTATATATTTAAATCAAAGTAACTCTAAATACATGTATTACACAGGGAATAGCAAGATTTACTTTTTGTGAGATATTTTAGGGCTCTTAAATGTTGGAAAATCTAGTACAAATACAGCTCCTTATTTAGTTGTTTAATTAGCTGAAAAAAAAGACACTTATTCACTTATCTTTTTATGGCTGAATTATGACCAGTGTTTATTACACTGTGGTTTTAGTTTTGTGTTTCATCTTAGACAACATTAATATAACCACTTTCATCAGTGTTATTTTGTTTTAGCAGTAGTGGAAATAATTGCATTTTTACCCTTGGTTATCATACTGTGGGAATCACATACTGACCCACGCCTAACTCATACCCTGGTCTGAGTTTAGCCGTTCCATCAAAGTGTGACCTTGCTTAGTCAAAATAAAGACACAGAAGCCTGATGGATATCTATTTTCACAGCCTGAACATCTGTCTGCAGAAACCCCAGCCCTTACATAGAAAATATCAGATGATGAAATATTTATATTTTGACCTTTCTCCGTTATGATTCCATGATTTAATTTTCTCTGGCTTTAAGTTAAAGTGCAGTGAGAATACAAAACAGTCTAAAGAACTCAGCAGGAGAGAAGCAGATGATCTACAGAGACGCTGACATTTGCATTCAGCTTGTAAATACCAACAACTCTCCAGTAGTTTATTCATAGGCCTAGCCTTGCCTGCTCCTACATGCTCTCTCAGTGAGCCATATTTCAGGAGCAATGCAAAAGTATTCATACACCTTTTACACATTTTTGCGTATTACAATCACAAACGTAAATTTTTGAGTTATGTCATTGTGATTACAAAGTAGTTTATAATCTTCAGAAATCCCCCAGTTAGAGCACATCACCTTAAGTACGCCATCTTCCTGGTGAAAAATGGTGGTGGCAGATTCAATGCTGTTCTTCAGCAGGGACAAGGAAGCTTCTCGGACTTGATGCGGAGATGAGTGGAGCTAAATACAAGGTAATGAAAAGGCTTTAAGGATGAGGCAGAGGTCTACCTTCTAGCAGAACAACAACCCTAAACATGCAGCCAGAGCTACAATGGAATGGTTTAGGTTGAAACATATTCATGTGTCAGAATGGCCTAGTTAAAGTCCAGACCGAATCTAAATCTGATTGAGAATCTTTGGCAGAACTTGAAAATTCACAGGTGATCTTGTTTGAATCCAATTGTACTTGAACAATTTTGCAAAGAATGGCCAAAAACATCAGTTTGTAGATTTGTAAAGCTGGGAGAAACAAACTCCAAAAGGCTTGTGTCTGTGATGGCGGCAATATGTGGTTCCACCAAGTATTTCAGAGTACAGTAAGATTTTATTTTGAGTTGTCAGAGTAAAAGTGGCTCATTTTTCTCCCACTTTACAATTCTGCTGGAACACATTGAAGTTTGAAGTTGTAGCATGATAAAAATGTGAAAAGGACTTCCTGCTCTGTCTTCTGGTTTCATCCTTTAAGACTTTTGAGCTCCAACAGAAGAGCAAGTGAAGTTTACAATAGAGTGATATCTGATACAGGAGCTGTAAATCACAGCCCCTGAACACAGTGTCATTTAGCCAGAGTATACGCATGCACATACCATGGAATGTACCAGTGTAAAGTTAATGGTGTTACATTCAGAATAACAAGCCCACTCAGACTTGTCACGGTTCAGGCAATGTGAAACTGCACCCAGAGCTGTGACACTAATAAGACTATGTCTTTGGAGCAGTTTTATGTAGATTAGTAATATGCTAATTTGAAGCATGACCTCGCTGTTTGCTGGAGAAAATCAGGCTCCTTTTTTTTTTTTTTTTTTTTTTTTTTTTTTGATCTGCATATTAATGCCTAAAGAATAGATGGGAGCTGAGACATGAAAGGGTTTAATAAAATCAGCAGGTAAAATGCAGCCTCATAATTAATCCCACAAAGAGGAAGACTTCCACAGACAATGGTCGCACTTCACATCCATAATTGGGCTCTTTATTGATATTCCACAGCCTTCTCCCCACACATCACCTGAAAAGGTGATTAATCTATCACTCCGGATGATAAAAAGAAAAAAATGACGGTGAGACGTGCTTAACTTCCTACAGTACTCCTTGCACAACAAGTAGCAAGAGGAGAATTCTGAATTATTTTAGCCTAAGTCTTCCTCAGCCTCCCTCAGGCGACAGATAGAAACACAATCGGGTAAAATTACTAACCAAACTCATTTTTTAGCTGGAAACACAAGTGTAGGTCCAGTGCTTGGGATTTGTTGTGGCTCTGTGCTACCACATTCTGTCATTGTGTTTGCTCTTCCTAACCTCTCTTGACACCTGGAGTCAGAGACCCCCCTCGAAATGTGTAATATTCAATCTTCCTGACAGCTCCGCTAATGACCAGAAGGAACCAAAACAGAGGTAATAGGTGAGCCTCAAAATTGCTTTCAAATTATCCCTGATAATGATTCCCGTCCAAGTAATAAACTCTACAGAGAGCGCGTGTGTGCGTGAGTGAATGCCGGTGTGTTTATGTCAGGAGAATGTAGAATGGCAGGGCTAATTATCAGCACTATTAAAGGTAAGTACATCCAGCTGCATCCCGGACAAGTCCTAATGAAGGACAGCAGACAAGCTGGACTCTTTCATCTGTCTTCTGTTGTTGGTTCATACCCAGCATGTGGATTGCTTTCTGGTTTTGTTTTCCCTCTAATTTGACTGTTAGGAGAAAGTCTCACACCTTGTGAGGAGAGGACTGATATTTCTTTGGTGTTTATGTCAATATACTCAGCCAAAGCATTCTATCTTTATACATTTTCTTTATGCTTATAAACATAAAATTTGAGAATTGGTGTCTGTTTTTATGAAAAAGACTTTGAAAAGTAGCCTAAGACTACCTCAGATTCTTAAGATTACTATCTCATTTCTTTTACTTTCTGAGGCTGAATTTAATTTTATTTTATAGGTAATTTGAAATTTTTCTGGAGACATGTTAAAAAGGTGAAATAAATTTTTTGGGGGGGTGTACTAAATATTAACCATTAATTTATTTACATTTTCATCAAGTTTTTATTTAATTTACCAATAATTTTTAATTATGTTTGCTTGATGATTTTGCTGTATATTTTCTTGATGATCTTTATGATTTTGATGTATTGATATTTGCTTGATGATTTTGATGATTAAGATGTATACTTACCTGATGTTTTTACAATGTAAAGCATTTTGAATTGCCTTGCTGCTGAAATGTGCTATACAAATAAACTTGACATGACAGTACATTTTAGGTTGTAACTGCAATGTTTGATAATTGTTAAATTCTAATAAAACTAACAACTTTTTTTGTATCAAAATTGTTATTTTAATTAGCATTAACTAAAAATTCTGGTTTTAAACTTATTTGTTGCTTGCGGTGCCTAAAAGAGAGCAGAGCCTGATGACTTTATATGATTTGCGTTGTAACTTAATATAAGAACTTGTTTTATGACGTGGTTTACAAAGTTGGAGCAAGAATTCAATTCAGTTTAGTTATTTATACAGCACCAATTCACAACAATGTCATCTCAAGGCACTTTACAAAAAAAGTAATTTCAATTCAATCACACATACATTCTAATTATTCCTAGTTATCAAACAATGCATTAAGCTCAGTTTATTACTCAAATTAGTTTAAAAAGTTTTTTTAAAAGGATACCCAGCAGATTGCATCAAGTCATAGACTTGTAGCATTCACTCCTCCTGGACCAGCATGTTGCTACAGTAGACAATCGCTTGCGTTGTGTCATTGACTTTAAAGTAATCCCTCATACCGAGCATGCATGAAGCAACAGTGGAGAGGAAAAACTCCCATTTAGCAGGAAGAAACCTCCAGCAATTAAAGTTTGAATCCAGCTTTAGACAAGTTACAGTGCTAATGCTAATGTTAAATTTGCTGGCAAGTTGACCTTTTTACGTCATTGCATATGAATGTCACATTTAAACTGTGGTGGAGTTTAGATCTAAAGCCTGAGGCCAACCCAAACTGGAACCAAAATTCAGGCCAGGTCAGGCAAAAATTATATGGTTGATGGTCAGATCAGGCTGGGCTCGGACTTCTGTGGCACGTTTTTAATAAGCCTACAATACATACAGCACAGAGAAAACCATCCACGAATGCACAATATGAAGTTTTGTTAATCTACTTATGCTCGTCTAAAGAGAGAAGGACGTAGTTTACCCTAGTGAAGAAAGAAAGGAAGTAAGGTGCTAAAGTTAATCAGACTGTAACAAGCGCAGTGCACTGCACAAGCATGAGCATTTTATTAACCAAATACTATCAGTGTAGACAAATGTCAATGCCAACCACAGTAATTGTGTGTATTTACAAGGAATAAATGTAAAAGGATATTTCTAGTTATAACAGTACAGATTTTTAAAAAGTGTGGATAGTGTTACTGTGACAAAAATATATATCAAGTGTATTAACAGATTTATTTTGGGTTGTTTTTTTTTACTTTGTTGAAAGCAACATGTTTATAAAAAATAGCAGGAAGGCAAATTAATAACTGAAATTAAAATGCTTTAAAAAATTAAATTCAGACATGTTTGTGTGACTGATCTGGACTGGGAGCAGGTCAGTTTCAAACATTTGTCAGTTTGACATTGGATTCCTGAATTGGAAAATTTGGTGTGTGAACTCCAGCATATGTTGTTTGATTGTTTGTTCCTAATTCATTCATTCTTTCTCCATCATTAATTCATTGGTTTTTTATATGGGCAATATGGCTCTTCACCTTGGATGGCACAGTTTGAAGGGAGCCACAGTCAATCAAAAAAGTATATGGGTGCTCCTCTGGAAGCACTGTAGGTAAATAGGGCCATACGCTGCTGGTGACCAATGAAGCAGAAGAATGCATCTGATTCACAGATATAATAATGTGACACTTCCATGTTTCACATTGTTTCAAATTTACATTAAGCTAACTAGCATGTTTTTGAACAGTGATAGTAAACCAAATTACCTGGAGGAAACCTGCCTATGTACATGAAGAACATGCAAATTCCACAATGAATGGCCCTGCCCGGGACTGAAACCCAGTATAAACAACTGACAACTGTACAAAAGTCAATGTCAACCACAGTAATTGTGTGTATGTACAAGAATTAAAGGTAACAAGATATTTTTTGTTATAACGGCCCAGATTTTAAAAAAGTGTGGATAGTTTGACAAAAATATATATCAAGTATATTAACAGATTTATTATGTTTTAAAACATAATGTATACATTTTAAAACATAATATACAAAATACATAGACATGGATAATTCTACACCGAATATCAGTCAATCACTGGTTCTGAAAAGTTATGGAAAAACAGAAGAATGGGCTTCTCAGTCATATAGAACTCACCTCCATTGCTTCCTCTTGCATATGGTAGATGGCCAAGTCCTGCTAACAAACATGCAAGGATTCCAGTCACAGTTAAAGTCATTTAAGGATTTCATTTTATCCCTTTCAATATTTGTAGGTCATAAATCATCCATATAAATAGTTCATGATTTTTTGCCACTTTTAGTACCAGGTCACCTTTTTCCTGTGTCATGTAATGTCCTCCTGAGACGCCAAGGCAGCTCATTATTATAGCCTATGAATGAAAGCCTGTAAGGCGTACATGTCAAATTTTAACAAATGGCTGATGCACACATTTTCTGACTTTTTATTAAACAAAGGCACCAACCTGTCACATCCATTGAGAGATCGATAATTCCACACTTCCACAAGAGCAAAATGCCAGAACAGAATTGGCCTGCCAGAGCTGGACAGTTTATGAGTTTTGGGGGTTTTTTATTTTGAGGCTCTGTGACATTCTGGGAACTCTAGTGGTTTTCATCTGTGTCATTTTTGCATAGCTTGGCATGGGGATTTTTTTTTTTCTCTTTATGGCGTCAGCAGATTTTGGAGCATTTTTCATGAGGACAGAAAATAACTTTTGTAGTGCACATGATAAAACACTACATTCCCCTCTTTAATTGCTGTAACATAAGGAAGTCATGGTTTAACGCATGATGTTCCGCTGCATAAAGACTGCAGATCCTTGTCATACATCTTCTTGCTGGGCATGTTCTACGCCAAAAAACGAAGAAATGGGCCTGCCCATATGACAATCCTGGACCACAGTTCTGTGTATTTCAACACTCCACTACAGCACAGTATGCCAACGTGCAATATATCAGGCTCTATTTCTCCTCTAATGCATGTAACATAGCAGTTTGTACATTTCTAATCAGTGCTGCGTAAATATATCACTGTCAACATGCAGCACTCCACTGACTTGTTTCTTCTCTCAAATTACGGTTGTTGGACGTGCTCTTAATTTTCCACAGCTTGCGAGTTACGGATGATATAAAATATTTAAAAAGGAGCAAAAGAGCAATGGTAAAAAGCGTCTCACAATCAGGCTAAGTATGTGGTGGTCTGTACTTAACTAAATGAGAACAGAGCTGTGCAAAGACCACGGTTTGACCTCCACACTCCGCATTTATTTTCCCAACATATGTAGGCTATTTTGCCCGAGTCTGGACTGTGAAACTGAGACAGGAGGTAGAGAGGTCTGTGGTGCATGTGAGCATGATCTAACTGGCTGTGAATACGGAGGATTGGAGCAGCGGTTAGCTGGTGGGGTGGAACTTTTGAAAACTGAATGACATGTTTGGGTGATCCGATGCAGATTTTTCTGAGTAGAGCTGTAGGAAGGGGATAACCTCGAGCCTTCAGGCTACGAACCTCGAATCATTCCTAAATGTTCATGAGCACGTTTGCACACAGCTTCACGTAATTACACCACCAATCCCCACTTGCATAAACACTGGTAAGACGCAGCTGTTCTACTGTGTCAGATATTAGCTGACAAGGTGACATGGTGGCCACCTGAGAGGTGAGGCCTCTGCAGTCTGTTCTCTACAGCGTTGAGGGGAACTCAGTCAAGCAGAGCAGCAATAATTTCCCCGCCCTGCTCTGCTTTGCTCTATTCCTAGTCCCTCCCAGTTTGCCTTCAAGTCAGCACCAGTTGGTAGGTTAGTGTCTGCATGTTTGTGAAGAAAAGATAAAGTGGTGTTCTCAAATTACACCCCCCTTATGTATATTTCCTCTGTTTTTGCTTTTTTTGTCACTTTTAAGTGTTTCAGATCATCAAACAAAATTTATCAGACAAAAATAACCTAATAAGTAAATACAAAATGCAGTTTTCAAAGGTTTTCATTTATTTGAGATTTTATTTTTCCAGTCCTTCCACGTGAAAAAGTAATTACGCCCTAATGCCACCCAAGCATTTGCAATAACTGGGTATGAGTCTTTTATATCACTGTGGATAAATTTTGGCCCATTCTTCTTTGCAGAATTGTTTTCATTCAGCCACATTGGAGGGCTTTTGATCATGAACAGCCTATATAAGTTCATACCACAGCATCTCAATTTCATGACTTTGACTAAGGTACTCCAAAACCGTCACTTTGTTTTTGAGACATTCAGATTTTGACTGTGTCTTTTAGATCAATGTCCTCCTGCATAACCCAAGTGTGTCTGAGCTTAAGGATTATGAACTGATGTCCATATGTCAGGAGACAGCAGATTTATTGTGCACAGAGGGAATTCTATTTTCACATAAGGCCATCAAAATGTTTAAATCAGTAATGGGAAAAAACATTTATTAAAGCACTGAACGTCCATGCAAGCCTGTACAGTAGGCTAATTTCCACTGCAGTGTGCTACAAGCGTTTTCCAGGATATTGATGTGCTGCATATTAGGCAGCAGACTGAATCGACTCTATGTGCTGTAAATATTCTATTGTCACTTTAATGCCTTGGTCAATGGCTTTGTCCGGGGTAATTCAGTCTGCTGGTGTTTCTGTCCCCTGTAGCCTCTGCCGACAAATGGTCTCACACACATGTGGACACACACACTGAAACAGAGAAAATGAGGGGTGGAGAGGAGAGACTGTGAGGGCACTCACCTCTCATACACACACACACTCAAGCGCGCACACACACAAACCCACTTCGCCTCGGGTTTTTTCTTGCCGTCACAGATGATCAGGCCCAGTTTTGGCTTTAGCTCATCTCTGACCAACCCTTGGTCCTGGAGCCAAACTGTTAAAAGACATTAAGTCAGCACAGAGACGCGCCACTGCTTCCTCTTTCTCCAAACCACAGGACACTAAAAGTGTGTGTACATGTGCATGTGTGTCTCTGTGTATGCAAGATGGAAACAGAGTGGTTGCAGGCCTAAAAAAAAATCTGCACACATGTGTATCCCAAATGAGCCTCTGCATGCATGTGCGGAACTCTCCTTGGTGAGGTCAGATAAAGAGGGGGCAGAATATTTGGAGCAAGCCTTTTCGGTCTCTCTTGGCACACCACATGCCTGTCGCAGCTCAGTGAGCAGACTGTGAAAAGCTTATGTAAATGACGAACCGCTCAGATGTGAAATCAGCTCTGTATTAAATTGTTTTGTTCCACTTGTCAGAGCTGATTAGTCTAAAAGCTCTCCAAAAGCTGCACAGGTATTGTGTTGATTGTGCTCGTATAGGAGTATGCACGAGGAGAAGTCTATAGATCACCTCAGGAAAGAGCATCTGTGCAGGTAGCAGGGTGCAATTGCTCCGTGAAGTGTGATCAGTTATCCCATGGCAGATTAGCTTAGTGGATTTTGAAGATGTTGGCCGGCTCTCATAGATGCACACTGATTGAAATCTGCCCCCGCATACAGTAAGATCCACTCCACCTGTCAGTATAAAAAGAGGCCAAATCAGAGGTTCAATTAGTTTAAAGTTAGTGCTCTATCTGAATGTCAGAACTGCGACCAACTATCGTATGTACAGTGCCTTGCAAAAGTATCAATGAGACTTTTTCACATTTGGCCACACTACCACCACAAACTTTAATGTATTATTGTGGAATTTCATGTGATAAACAAACACAAAGTAGTGGAAGGGAAATTATGAATGGTTTTCAGGATATTTTACAAATGGTAAATGGCTTGTACTTATATAGCTTACAGCACAAGTCCAGAGGACTCCAAAGCACTACATGGCACACTGCACACTACAGTACATTCAGTCATTCACCGACCCACTTACACACACACGCTCACACGCTGATGGTGGCAAGCTACTGGACTGTAGCCACAGCTGCCCTAGGGCAGTCTGACAGAACTGAGGCTGCCATGCACTAGCACTACCTCTGACCACCACCAGTAGGCAAGGTGGGTGAAGTGTCTTGCCCAAGGACACAACAACGGAGACAGACAGAGTGGAGAACCAGCGACTCGATTAAGGGACCAACTCTTACCACCATCGCCCCAAATAAGAATCTGAATAATGTGGTTTGAATTTGCATTCAGCCTCACTGAGTCTACATGTTGTATTACTTGGTGTGAGTCTCTAACAGCTTTATAAATCTAGAGACCAATATTTTTGCCCATTCTTGTTTGCCAAACAACGGATGCAGAGTATCTCTGAACAGCAAACGTCAAACCTTGTCACTGGTTCACAGTTGAATTAGGTCTGAACTTTTATTAGGCCAATCTGACACATGAATGTGCTTTAATCTAACTACTCATTGTATCTGTGGCTATATATTTTTGGGATAATAAATGTTCTCCCAGGATTGACTTGGATTTAGTTCTATCCACCTTCCAATCAATCAACAACTTTCCTGTTCCTGCTGAAGAAAAGCATCCCTACAGCATTATACAACCACCATGTTTGACTGTGGGAATAGTGTGTTCAGTGTTATTTTTCCCTTCGTTCAAACATTTGCTGTGTCTCCTATATGGCTTTGGAAAACTGAACACAGGAGTTTTTATAGCTTTCTCTCACCAATGGATTTCGACTTGCTACTTTTCCACGAAGGCCAGAATCTCCCATCTGGGTGTTGGATCCCTGTAGCTAATTTTCCTTCCACTTCCCTTCCTGACTAATTTGTGTTGGTCTATAATGTAATATCCCTGCTGACAATTGTGGTTGCAACATGACAAATGATAAAAAGTTCAAGGGGTTTAAAGAAATGTTTAAAGAAATAATACCACCCCCTGTTTATATTTAATTTAGAATAGTCCAACATATGAACTCCTACAATGTTTGATCAAGGGCAGTAAAAGATTAGAAATGTGGTATTTTATCTTACAATTTTTGTGAAGTACTGTGCATAGGAAAATAATTTTGAGATTTAAGGATTGGGTTTCAGATTTTAAAAGCAGAATACATTTAAGGATCTGATCACCACAAAAACAGAATTATAGCGTCTTTAAGTGCAGTGAAAAAAAAGAATGTAAAGCCTTTTTGTTCCCCAAGTTTCAGTTTTATGTTTGCAGTTGGCCCACACTTAACATGGTTTGACCAGTCACCGTGAAACGACTACATTAGCAAATCATGCTGCCAAAGTAAACATGCTTTTTGTTGCAGCTGACAGGCTGCGATTGTTATTACAAGCTTCTGAGAACATTACAGGAAGTATCTCTGTTGAAATCTCTCCAAGGAAAAACTCTTGGTCTGGGATGTCTTTCCAGAACTACACATGAATGTGAGAGGCTCTCTGGGTACAAGGTTGAACTTGGTCAGGTTTCTGCTTTGTCAGACTGAGGGGACAAAATGTTTAGCCACACTTTGAAAAGACTTTTCAAACCAATTCTACAGAGTCTGGCACATCCTCAAGTGCTCGTTGACACAAAAGTACATGCTTCCTGACTGTTGGACTGTATGTGGACTCACTGACTGGCGTCAACACATTGGCAAGAAATCTTAAACCAAAGCATCTTTTACTGGTAAAAATGTTACACCAATTAAAGAGGGTCTTGCTGTGATCTGTTAACTGAAGCACATCCTTCTCTGACTTTTGAAAGATTGACTTCCTCATCTTCTCTTTAGTTTGTTCTGGAGTTTGAAATGGCTGACTATTTCAAATGCCTAATCCAGACAAATAATGTGTAACATCATCTTTGTTTATATTCAACACAGAAAAGCAATAATTAACCCTCTTGCTTCTAAAATATTGTGACAAATTTATTTTTACAGTTATACTAACATTTTTTTTTGTTGTTGTTGTTAGATTATGGAAGATAGGTTTATACAGAATAAATCTGGGCTAATTTCAGTGAAAATTTTCAAGACCTTTTCAAGACCTTAGTGTTCAGGACCTTAGTATAGGTGACCTTTTTGTCATTTTGCTCTTTCCAGGGTTACACAAGTATAACAAGTCAATATTAGCTGGGTAATTAGTTGTGCAATCCACTCAGGTAGCCAGCCGGAGTTTGGTTGTTTAACATTCATGCTTCTCAGTGGTTTCCAACTAAAGCTTTGAAACAGTATTATCTTGATAAGAGTGATGGGTGGCACCACTTTTGTTTCCACACCGTGATTGTCTGTTTGTCAAGCCTAGAAATATGTCCAGACAGCCTAGTTTGTCTTTTTTTTTCAGATGGATTAAAGCTTTAATATGAAAATATTGCTTTGGACGTTACCAGAATCTTTTTGAAAGGCTTATTCCTTTTTTTTTTGTACAGTATTATGAATTTTTAAAATCTACATTTCTGTTTTGTTGATTCTAATACCTTTTCTCATTATTTATTTATTTATTTTTTGCAAAATACATGCGACCATAAACCCCCTAAACTTTGTTATTCACATCAAACAAGTCAGTCTGGTGAGATCATGGACCGCCTGATGTTGCAAAGCAGGCAGCATTCAAACTCCATCATTCATGCCTGTGGTTGTTGATAACAAAGTACAATTGTGTGACATCAATCAATTTTGAGTTACCACAGTTAAACTTCTATTTCCACAGCCCTCTAGATGCTGTCAGTGATGTTCGATCAAATGATCACAGAGGCTGGAAACAGCAGTCTCCAGCAACGTTGGCACACATGCTTTGTCCTGTTTTTAGAGACAAAAATCAACAAACAGATCAAGCTGGAGACTTATCCAAATTCAATCAGCATTTTAAAGGCAATGTCAGGAGTTGGCTCTAGGGTTGTCAAAATAATCACATTTCAACATGACCGATACCAAAAAGTTCTTGTTTTTAAGGGAGTCATTTGCATAAAAATCAATATAAACTGCAACACTTTCATGTCCCTTATTTGGAATCTTAAAGACTAGCACTCTGATGTTCATGAGAAATTTAAAAAGGTCTCATAATAGCAAAAGTTAATGCTAGCCTTTTACACATTAGCAACTTGCCAAAAGTCCATTTAGAACTTTATATCCCTGCTGGGCACATATAAACAAATGGTTGGTATGAAACACTCTTGTAAGAGTGTGTCTAAAACCAATGTTACATGTAGCGTCTGCAACTCTAAACTGAATGAAATAAAAATGGTGTTTGTTTATAGAAACTAAAGCTTAAAATGCTGTTCATAAGAAGTACTGTGAACAAAGTTTACTTGGGCATCGCCATGTTGAAATCCTGATGTCTCTAACTATGTCAACTGAAACGCTATTACCTCGGATGTGACATCAAAAGCAACTCCAAGTTCTGACTATATGGGACGCAGCATTGTAGGTTAAAATGAGCTAACAGACGGTTAACCTTTGCTGGTTTGAAGGTTTGATTAAGTGTCCTTCCCTTTATAGTTGAATTGAGCATGTGCATGTCCTAAAAGTAGCCCCAGTTAGCTTAATGTTAGATGAGTTTTTTAAATGTGAAATGTCACAATGAGCAGGGTATTAATTATTGCTTTGATTTCGCATTTGACTGGAACTGTTTGTAACTTTAAAAATACTACATTGAAACAGTGTGGGGAGTAATTAATACCAATGCCAGCAAACTCTTCCACATGTAAAGACATCAGCAGAAGAGAGATTGATCTTGTGTTATGCAAACAAAATTTTTCCCAAATTTTGAGTGTACTGGCATGGCTTCTGATTTTCCCTTTGGATCACCTCCATCTATCTAGTCTTCAGTTCTGTGTCATTGTTCACTAAACAATCTAAGAGCGACAAATTGTGTTGTTTTAATCAAAACCATACTAGACCATGAAGTCTTTTGTCCTCCACCTACTAAACAGGTAAACAGAAATAAAGTGATTCTATGAAGGTAGCTCTACTGTTACAGCTTTGTTCCACCCACAGAAGCTGCTTCACGACTGTGAGGAGTTCTGTTTCACACTTAAACAGATTTAATTTGCCTAATCTACTGTTTACCTCAGACCACAGAGGAAACTGAGAATAGACAGTGCTGAAAAAATCTGTTAACTCACTGGAAAAAACCCGCAGGGCATTTAGGTTCTGTGTACTTATGGTCGAAATGCTCCTAATATAGAATAACAATGCCACTGTTAGGAAGGGCAAAGGCCAAAAGTGAATTTTTGCTGCGGATCACTTATCAAGCAGAACTAATTTGAAAAGTAAGAACTGAGAGGAAAAATTGCTGTTTCAATGCAGGAACGAAGGACGGCTTAGGATCATTTGAAAGCAGTTCAGCAGTACCCTTTTGGTGTACAGTGCAAAGACAGTAACCTTTCTCTTATTTCACATTTATTTTAAATGGCTCAGAGTGAACTACACACTTATATCGCTGATAAAGTATTGACTTTTTTTTCTTGAAATCAATGATTAAAAAATAAATAAAGGATGTGGCTTTCTCCTAATGAAAGACAAGACAAAGTGTACCACAATAGAACCAGTTAAGAACAGTTATAGTTTTGTGATGGTATCTGGGTACAACAATGCAAGACAGTCCTCCTTTCACAAAATGAAATAAAGGCTCACTTTTTTCTCACACATGGAGTTTTGACCTATAATCAAATTTCAAGAATATGTGACCTACAGGGGTCATGAGAATAACTGCATGGGAACTGTCAGAATGATGCCTGTTGTTATGGCCTGGCACTGCACAAAAGTTGTATTTTAGCCCTGGTGATGACCTTTTTCTCACCCTTGGATTTGGTTTATATACACAGCCTTCTGGTTTTGTTAAATCAAGCAGAAAGTGAGTGAAATGTGTTTATGTAAATTGTGAAATGTGTTTATGTAAATTGATTTAGATACAAAGCGAAGCATCAGCGGAGCACCTTTTTCCACGTTTTCCACGTTATCATCTGCATGACTTCTGGTAAACTCTAAACTCTCCCTGGATTTTAATGGCTTTCTTTCAATATAGGCTTTCTTCCTGATACTCATTCATAAAGACTGGATTTGTGAAGTACATGATTAATAGTTTTTCTGGTAGCAGTCTCCCACCTGAGCTGTGGATCTCTGCAGCTCCTCCAGAGCTTCTTACATGCTTCTACTCTATAAACTTTCCTTGTTATAGATTATTCTGTTGGATGCTTAAAGCTTTGGATATTGTTTTATAAGCTAAAATAGCCCACCTGCAGTTCAGAGCTGTCATCTCCTCTATTCATTTTACTAGTTATGAAAAAAGAAATACAACAAAGGAGCCCTTGAATAGCTTACCTCTATATTAAGCAAGAATGGGATAACATTTCACTTTCAAAAACACAGCAATTACTCTTGCCAGCTACCAAACACTTGTAGGGTGCTAAAAGTGTGGTGATGCAACACAGTGGTAAACATCCACTCCATCACCAACCATGATTCTGGTGTCAAATAGAGCACATGAAGAAAAGTTGTTGAGATTCATATCAGCATTTTATAATGCATTGTGAGTGAAAACCACAAACCTAACAGAAAAGATTAAAGAAACATTACGAGAAGAACCACATATTATAATATTCACCAGTGATTTGGAAGCAAATGTGAAAGAGCTTTCAAAAGATCTACTAGTTCATAAAAGGGAGGGAGAGAATTCACACACCACTTACCAAATGATCAGTAAAAGCTTTAACCAGAGCCTTCCATGTTGAAGAACATCTGAAATGATATTGCCAACTGCAGTTTAAAGACAGGGGGAAGGATTTTGCATTTGATTGTGTCTCTTTGGCTCTAAGTCATGTAATCTTTTCCAATGAATGTAGAAAGGGGTTATATAAAAGTTGCTTATAAGAAATCAGTAACAAAGAAGTGGAACCAGGCAGAGACCCAAACCAGTCGATTTGAACTGTAGAGGTATTTATATTTTTCAGAGGTCTCAGGGATGCTGCATTTGCCATTTTCAAACTAACGCAATGAAAAGCAGTGACATTAGGGCAAACATGAAGATTTTTGTGAAGGTGCTCAGCGATGGAGGATGAGCCTAGTGACTCTAACAAGAACATCTAGGCCTAGATCCTGGAGAAGGAAGCATTCCCCTCTGACCAGAAGAAGCTGATCTTTGATAGTTAGCAGATGGAAGCTGGACATACCCTCTTGGACTACAACATGAAGATAGAGTGCACCGTCTGCCTGATCTTGCATCTGAAGTATTGTATGTTGATCTTTGTCTAATATCTTCACTTGTGAGATCTATTTCCTAGAAGTGGAGTCAATTGGAGACTATTGAAAAGATGCAAGCCAAGACATTCCCTCTGACCATCACAGGTCAATCTTTGTCAGTGAACAGCTATAAAAGGCCAGTATAATCTCCAAATTCAGCATCCAGAAGGAGTCCATTCCCTCTTGTCCACCGTGTAGCAGGCATATCTTCATCAAGACCATCACCCTGGAAGTGAAACCAAGGAGACCACAGAGAACAATGTAGGCCTAGATCCAGAACAAGAAAGATTTTCTGCCTGACCAGCAAAAACTGATCTGTCATGACAAGCACTTAGAAGTATGTTGCACCTTCACCACATCCAACATCCAGGAGCAGTGACCCTCCACATGGTTCTTTTGCGTAGTGGTGGCTGGTAAACATTTCCATGATTTTTCTCAAATAGCATGATAACTACACCCAAAATATAAAGTAAAAAAGAAAGATCTAAGAAAGCCCAAATGCAAGACAACTTGAAGAGATGAGCGAGATACAGAAAGCAAGTTAGTAGTACAAAGGACTGAAAGACAATGTACTGGGTCTCTTAAATCAACCTTTCTGTCAATTGAAAAATACCTCAAATACAGTTTAAAAAAATCATCCTCATTGTCCATTTCCTTTTTCTTACACGCATACTTATAACTCACTTCTTTGGGATATGGCAACATCCACAGCCCAGGTGCCATTGTATATTAAATTCTGGTTTGGGACAGTGAGGGGAAATTAGAGTAGAGCAAAGTTGGATGTATCAGACTGTGTTTGGGAATGAGACAGAAAGCGAGGAAGTAGGTCCAGTGGATGTGTGGTCAGAAAAAGACAGGGGGAAGGAAAGAAAGAAAGAGAGGCAGTAAAGAGATTGCAGCACTACGTCTGGAGGGCTCCCAACATAAAGCAGGTCTTTGAAAAGGGCAGACAAAGAGAAAAGGTCTCGGCCAAATACCTGAAAGAATGTTGAGAGGCAAGAGGAGCGCGGCCAGAAGGAGATAAGGCAGTTACTGCACACCGAGGCCGCTCCTGTATCATTGGATCAGGTTACCTTCGTGCTCATGTGTGTCTTTGCTTGTGCTCATCTGTGCGCTGGTCCATCTAAGGTTGGGATTGGCTCTGCCGACATTCCAGAGTGGTTTACCTCTGTTCACGGTCCAGCGAGGCCGTTGACAAAGCTGCGATGGGCGAGGCGATGTGTGGCGCCTACCGGGCGAACCCAGGTTTGTGTGATAGGACACCGACCGCAGACCTAAACTGCAGCATCAGGCCAGACTTCAGGGTCGAAGAAGGATAAACAGCAGGCCTTGGAGAATATCTGTCCCCATGTGCTGATTTTTCAAGCTCCTCTCCTGGGCTTCAAAGCATCCCAAGATGAGAGGTTGTTTTGAAAGTGATTTTGAGGTTGGGCTTTATCTGCATTTGGGAAATCACCCTCGAGCTATTTTGTGAGCTCAGGTACCTTTCAATAGAGTAACAGGCCCTCGGGATAAAGGCTTCCTCAGAGCTGATGTAGCAACAAACCAAAATGAGTTTTCAAGCAGCTTCTTCCTGCATCAGTATGAGAACGCCAACAAACCTTTTAGGATATTAAAAGTGGATCATATCAGTATCGAAACAAATCTGAGCAGTTATTAGTTGTGATTGAGGTCTGATAGCAATTAGTCTCGCTCCGCCACACAGGCTGACTCCTCTAATGATGTCATTGGCCTTGCCACCTCCCAGAGGTCAAAGTGTCCATGTTAAACCATGCGTAATGGTTCCGTGTTTAGACTACAAGGGCCTGTCCAGCTAAATGGAGATGGATCGCTTCTTTTTTTGCTGGCAGTGGTGTGTGTTGCATCAGATGATACGGCCCTCAACATGATATTCAGCTGATTAAATCAATACTCCAAGGAAATGTGCGGTGGACTCAATTTCAGTTCAATAACACGATGGGGTTTGGGTCTGTGTGCGCACACACATGAGCCTGTCCGTGTGCACCCTTGAGGGGCGGTTGCACATGAGGCCCACATAATAAGGGACAAGGACGGCGGGTTTGTTTGTAATATGCCTCTGAAATTGGGTCATCAGGAGAAAATGTGTGCCTTTGCAGAGGTTTCCCTGATCATCTGAATCTTGTAAAAAACAGAAATCTCTTCCCCTATCAGTGATGACAGACTAGATGATTGTGGTCATTTAGCACCCGCGGTTTCCAAATTATAAGAGAGGATCGAAAATCACAGACAGCTCGGTAGGCTCATGCAAAAACAGAGGGCATATGTTTCCATTTTCCTCGGCTCTCACTTTAAATTTGGTCAATGAAGAAGCACAAACAGCTGCTGTAATGTTGGCAGAGATGTGACGTGAAAGCAGCTCGAGGTGGATAGGAAAATTATGAAATTATTACCGACCAAATAGTCACTACATTGTGTTGTATGTTAAATGTGTTAGCAGGACAGGTGCTCCCCTTAGGCGACATTCGTTAACAAATGCCTACATGCTGTTCATCTCACACACACACACACACACACACACACACACACACACACACACACACACACACACACACACACACACACACACACACACACACACGGAGCAGAACTCAGAACAAGGAGAATTTATGCTTTTTTATTACCTACCTCTTTTGTTTTTTTCTCTCCTTCCTGCTTTCACTCCTTTCTTTCTTCTTTGTCTCACTCCTGCAGTGACCCATAGCAACCCCGAGTCTAATGACCGCTGCAGTTCACCACTTATTAAAGGTGGTCAATTAACCAGAGGGCCTGGACTCACTTTCATTAGATGACTTGTAAAGGTCTATTTTAGTCCGGCTTTTAAGCAGAAACACAAGGGAGGCAGACAGGGTAGGTGCCCGGTGCTGGACCCCAAATGTTTCCGCAGTGCCTTGCAAAAGTATTCAACTTTTTTTTACATTTTGTCACATGGCAACCACACACTTAAAGTATTTCATCCTAGTTTAGATACACAAACACATAGGAGTGCCTAACTGTGAACTAGAGGGAAAGTGCGACACAGTTTTCAAAATTATTGCAAATAAAAACTTGTATTTTGTGGCAGATAGACTGTTGTGTTGAGCCCACTTTCCCTCTGATACCTTACATAAAATCGAGAGCAACTCATTAATTTCAGAAATCATCAAATTAGTAAAAAGAGGCCACCTGTGTTTAAGGTGAAGGTCTCAGAGGTTAGTTACAAGACATTAGTGAACAAACAGTATCATTAATATTTAATTCAGGTTTGTAAAATAATAAAAAGCGTATGGCACATCTACAAACTTAACAAGACATTTCATTCCATCTAAACTGACAGGCTGCACAAAGAGAGCATTTGTAAGAGAAGCCGCCCATGATTCCCATGGTAACTCTAGAGGAGCTGCAAAGCTCCATGGCTCAGATTGGAGAGTTTGCTGCCATTACAACATTTAGCTGGGCACCCACAATTCTGACTTTTATGGAAGAGTGGCAAAAAGAAAAACCCATAAGAAGTCCCATTTACAGTTTGACACAAGCAAACTGGATCCAGGAAAAATGTGGAAGAAATTGCTTGAACCATTAAGAGCAAAATGTGTGGTAGCAAAGTAACACTGCACATCACCCTGAAAACAACATTCCCACAGTGAAATACGGTAGTCGCAGGATCATAATGTGGGATCGCTTTTCTTTACCTGGGATTGGAAAGCTGGTCAGAGTTTCATGGGAAGATGGATGCAGCTAAAAGTCAATCATGGAAGAAAAACTGTTAACCTTCAAGCAGGACAACAAACCTAAACGCACAGCCAGAACTGCAAAAAGCTTACATCAAAGCATATTCATGTGCTAGAGTGGCCCAAAGTCTAGAGAATCTGTGCCAAAACTTAAAAATGTATGTTTGCAGGCTTAGTGAGCAAATAGCACAGTTGGTAGTATTGCTGCCTTGCAGCAAGAAGGTCCAGGGTTTGAATCATGGCCTGTGGTCTTTCTGCATAGAGTTTGCATGTTCTCTCTGTGGATACTCCAGTTTCCTCCACCAATCCAAAAACAAGACTTAAATTAATTGGTCTCTCTAAGATGTCCTTTGTGAGCAGACAATCTCACTAAGCTTCAGTTATTTTTCAAAGAATGGGCAAAAATAGGTCCAATATGTGTTGATCTGCCACAAGAAGTTTTTACAGAATATATTAAAATTTGCGGTTGTACTGTGAAGAAGTTCAAGTACATGAATATGGCACATGCGTAAGGCACAGTGCATCCTAAAAGTGGAAGAGTAAGAACCTACAGAGACTTGTTTGTTTTATTTATTTGTTTTGTTGAAAGGGAATCTGCTGGTATTTTATGGAGACAAACATAAATGGTTGGGGGAAAAATGTTGAAATTGCTGAACAGAGCACAGAAAATGAGATCTCATGAGGGGGGAAGATGAAAAACAGAGCCATCTGCATGGAGGGGTTGGGTCTCCAAAGACGATCTGGTCCCATTTCAGTCCTCTACATCACTCCCTTTTACTGTAAATCAAGCCAGAGTTCCTTCCCCTGTCTTTAGATTTCATGCGCATGCACGCGTGCTGCCAGACAAACACGCATGTGTGCACACACAGACAGCGAGTGTGCGGAAGAAGGGGGGAATGTTTTTCCCATTTCTGTAACATATCAGCGTGTGTGCGTGTCTGGTTTTAAGCAGAAAGTGTCTGCCTGGTCCCAGGCCTCTGGAGTCATCAGTCTGTGAAGGTCAAGTCTGATTCAGAAAGAGACAAGGCAGATTGGCATGGAAATGGAATCCGCTGTCTGTGCCAAACGTCCAGACTGACTGACTGACTGACTGCCCTCAGCCCTCTCATCACATCCGAGCCCTATCCTCTCATCACACCGTCCACTCCTCCTCCTTCCCGTGTGGGCTGCCTTTGCATACCAATATCGGAATAACACAGCAGAGGGGAACAGCTCTGTTTGATGATCGTAATGTCAAACAATGTCTCTGTGAAGAGGAAGCATGAATCCAGCTGTTAGTTGCTACAAGGAACCATCTGCTTGAATCAGAGCTGTCTCTTCTCATTGCTTCTCTGTGTGTGGCAGATTCTGCCTTGAGTCAATTTTAAGCAGCTATTTTACACCAGGAAAAAAAAAAGAAATGCACACCCTGAACTAATCGATTCATAACCAGCTGCTTTTAGGAGAGATTATTCTCATCTTTGCAAAATCTTTATGGGAGGAGTCATCAGTTGTGGTTAAAATATGGGTGATATGGCTCATTGCCCAGGGTGCCATTGTGCCAAAGGGAAGAATAAGCACTTGAAAAATAAATACTCTATTGCTTTTTGTGATTTTCATTAGGGAGTGGGTACCACCCTGTGTTGCGCACAGTGTAAGCACGCCTCGGCTGGCTAATGAAGTCGGTATCTGATACCTTTTCGGCTCTCAATTAAATCTTGACTGTGTTTGATCAGCTTTAGGTCAAAATCTTGCACTTCTCATTATTTTCCCAAGACAGGCAGGTTTTCTCTAAGCCACTTTTAAGCTCACAAAAAATGCAGTCATTGAACTAAAAAATTTATAAACAGCAGCATTTATGTGAAATGTTTCGATGTTTGTTAAACCTTTATGGAAAGAGCCAAATCCCATTTAGCCTGATGGCTCTGCGCAGGGCACCATTGTCATGCACAATGTAAGCTGTTGTAAAGTGACCCTGTTCATCATGGCGAGCTAACGCAGATTAAGGATCTTATTCTATGCTAATTTAAAGATCAACTGCTTTTGATCAGCTCTAGTTCAATATCATGATTTCCAAGGCCATCGGGATCCTAAGTCTGTGCCACACGGGCAAATTTGTCAAACTGAAAGTAGTAGACTAATGAAAAAATAATAGTAAGAAATTTACTGTATTTTTTGCACCTGGTTACTATGAAAATTACATTTGTTGTTTGTGGTTCTTCTGATTATGAAATTAAATGAAAGCCATATTTGTCAGTAATTACTAGAATGCTCAAGTTGAAAGTAAATGAGATATTTTTTCCTGTTAATAATAATTAATTTGTTGTATGTTTGTGGTCCTACTTTGAATGAAATGGCAATGAAAGTCAAACATTTGGTTAATAAAAGACAAAAACTTTGTGTTACGCTCTCCATTTTAGAAAGGTTTTAATTTTTCTGTTAAAAACTTGCCTGAAATTAATATTCCTCCTCTGAACAGGGACTCCGTAAAAACCTATTTCAGATTTATAAACCTTCATTCTGTTTGTGAAATCACAGGAAAAGTCTCATTCTTGTGAACCCAATATGGTTTTCTCGACATCAAGCAAGGAAGGAGGGGCTCGCCCCATGCAGCAGTCTTGCTAGATCTGCCACTGAGCCTAATCGCTGTGCTTGTTCGTGTGTGTGTGTGTGTGTGTGTGTGTGTGTGTGTGTGTGTGTGTGTGTGTGTGTGTGTGTGTTTGTTCGTGTGTGTGTGTGTGTATTGGATATAATGAGCATGCGCTTTTGATGTGAATGAGAGCAGTGAAGCGTGAGATGAGTATGTGCTTGCTGGTATGGAACGAGTCCTTGCACTTCCTCGAGTGTTCAGGATTTTGTGACAGGACGATGTGTGTGTGAGGTAGAGTAAGAGGGAGTGTTCATCACGCTCAAATGGTTCCCTGCCCTTCATGAATATTCACCCCCATCCACCTCCCCAAACCTTCCCACCTCCTCCAAGTTTCACTGATGTCCCACTGATGTTAGCTTGCAAGTGGGAAAACGAGTTGCCCCAGTAACATTCACTCCCTCAAAGCTGCCCTTACTGTTGCAAATAGAAAAAGAAAAAAGGAAGGGGGATGTGTGTACTTTAGGTCATCCTTTAAATACAAAGCACTGTTGGTCTGGAGCTCGTTACAATGTGCAGATGAGTGAAATGTTCTTGATCTCATGTGGCACTCTCAGAAGTAGGGCAGCACTTAGGTCACATGTTTAGGTCAGTCACCCTTCACTAAGGGATTCTCTAATGCATCCTGTCAACTGCTGTGTAGCCACAGCATTGCAGGGAGCAGGAGGGGGCAAAAAAAAAAAGAGAAAGCGTTTGTGATTTTTTCCCGGCTGCTCCGTCTTGGTTTTAATTTCTCAGCTGGGCATTCGCTGTGAATTTGTTCCCAATAAAAAGCCCGCTCAGCTCTCCTCGGGTCAGGGTGACATTGAGAGATCCTTCGCCACACCACCGGCTGAGAGATGTTGTTATTCTGACGCTGTCGTTGTCAAGAAAGATTTCCAGCTCAATGTGCTGGCACACACACACACACACACAAATAAACACACAATATGTGGGCATACACACACTCTGTCTGTGAGCATCGTTCTGCTCTGCCCCCACAGATGTTACGCAGTATTTAGGTCAGTTGGTTTGCAGATGGGTGGTCAACGACGCCTGCATCAGCTTGGGTTTCCACACACTGACACAATAGGCTAGTCAGTGCTCAGTGGCCACCCTGGTGAGACCGGAAGAGTAGCTATTGGTAATCAAATTGGACAGCATCAACTTAAGGATACCAAACAGCATTAAGGTCCAGTCTCTGTATGAGCTGTAGCTGTGGGCATGAGAGAATCTAGGGTGCGAATAATAACCTTTGAGATAAGATTTATCTTAGATTACTGCAGTGCCCTCCAAAACTATTAATTTCCCTTGCATTTTCTTCTTCACATTTTGGCATGCTACTGCTACAGACTTCAGAAATATTACATATGGAATTTTATCTGATAGACCAACAGAAAATTGTATGTAGATGTTTTGTGTAAGGAAGATAACTCAATTTATTTGACAAATGTTTTTGCAAATAGGAGGTGTTTTTGGGAATTTGAGATTTTTGCCCATGCTTTGTTGCAAAACATCTAAAGCTCAGTCAGATGGATAGACAGCATCTGTGAACAGCAGGTCATGACACAAATTCTCAATAGGATTTAGGTCTGGACTTTAACAAGGCTATTCTAAACACATGGGTATGCATTGATTGGCATTAACATTTTCCTTGTAACTCTGGCTGCAGGTTTCAGGGCTGTTGTACTGTTGTCCTTCCAGGACTGTCCTTTATTTAGCTCAATCAATCTCTGAGCAGCTTCCCTGTCCCTGGTCGGAGAAACAAAAACACTACATAATGATTGCCTCCAAATTAAATAACAGACAGGTAGACTCTATCTGACATTTGGGTGACTTCTGAAGGCAAGTGGTTGCACTGGATTTCAATTTGGGGTTTTAGAGTAAAGAGTATATATACATGATTATACATGCACATCTTTTTTTCAGATTGTCATGTTTAAAATCCTATAGATGGCCATGTATTATTTTCCTTCCACTTTCACTTTTCTAAAATCAGCCAGATGAAGGTACTCATGGGCCATAAAAAATAATTTTTTTTCATTTAGTTTAGTTTAGTTTTAGTTTTACTTGCTTAACAATAAACTAAACATGCAATGCATTATTGAAACTAAAAAGCAGTATTATTGTAGGTATCTGTAAATAATTGTATCTCACATATTTGTCCTATTAATAGAAAAGGATATAGTTTCTGACCTTTTTGGGGGTCAGCTGTGTTCCTTTTTTCCACTTTTCCACTTTTCTGTAAATGTCAATAAATGTTTTTGGTCTTATGAAATCAACATGAAAACAGTTTAATAAAAGAACAAATTTTTAGTTTTACATAACATTTTCTATTTTAAAGAAATGTTTGATTCATCAACAAAAAAGCATTGTTTTTAAAGATCTTGAAAAAGCATTAACTGCATGTGCTGGTGGGTCAAATGTGTACCATTCTTGAATTGCAGTAGGAGGTCCGCACAGAATCATTCCAAGGGCCACAAATTGCCCCCACACCACACTTTGGGCACCTGTGGTTTGGAACATAAAAAGCCAATTAGACATGTTTGAGTCTGTGATTGTAATGTGAAACTATTTGCAATGGTTACAGGTGTTGTACTTCTGTTCAGTAATAACTGCCACCTCCCTGAATGTCATGGGACCTCAATCACTGGCATACATTATTGTATGAGAAAGATGACTAAACATGTCAACAACTAAACACTGAAGCTTAATTCCGAGATTAAGATCATTTATCTTTATTTAGTATTTATATGTACTTTTGTTTTACCTCGAAGTAAAACAAAAGTACCGCAGGATGTCAAAAATGGCTACATTTTACAACAAAAAGTGCCAAACACATTTGAAATTCAATAAGAAAAAGTACACAGTAGTTTAGAAAACTCACATAAGAATAACCATGTTGCAAAAGACAAAGGAGCTTTCAGGAATGAATCGTTTCTGTTTTGTCACCAGTTTCTGTTTTTACAAAATACGATTTTTTTTTTTTCTTCAGTAATGTGTTGCATTTTCCATTTTTCTTGTTGACATTGCACTTGCCATTTGTAACTTAAAGGTAAAGAAGCCTCTTGTCAGTCATTTTCCTCCTGAGTATCCATGTAAAATACTATAAACATTTTGTTTAATTTTCATATTATGGGTTTTTCAGTCCAGCTTTTGGTTCAAAGTTGTTTCTTGTTTCAGAAATGTCATCAAGTTTTGTTTGCTTTTAATTCAGAATTTGAAAATATTTCCATTTTCAAATTTGTGTTGTTGTTGTTGTTTTTTGTTGTTTTGGAATCTATTTAGTCACGTTTTTTGGGTTTTAATTTCAGACTGAATTTCTTGTCCTTTACAAACTTGCAACTCACCAAGGTCAGAACACAAACAGTGTAGCCTCAAAACAATTGAAAATAAAGTTTCATAAACACCAATAATACCTAAGGGAACAAAGGACTATTACTTAAAAGTATAAATGTGCCACTATTTTCTTTTACAGTGTTAAACATCAAGGGTTGTTTGAGTGAAAGGCAGGAAATGAGAGAGACAGAGAGAACCAGAGCTTCAAGGCATAATACTGTAATTGGAAAATTGTGCAAATGCATTTTGGAGTCATGTTATATAAATGGCCCGTGCAGATAATGCCTGAGATTCGAGGCATGGCCTAATTGAGAGTAGGAGATGGAGGAGCAGAAGAGTGAGGATGCTGAAGGGGGCGAACCAACTGCGGGTTTCTTTAAATTGGGTGAAGGAAATGTGGATGGAAATGGGATGTTTTCAAAGACATGGCTGGGGGGGGGGGCTGTATCTCTTTAAAAGGGAAGGAGGGGTTAGGAGGGAAAAAAATAACAAAATAATTCCCACTTTCTTTCTAGGTCTCCACACCTGTGACCCAGCAGCCAGCTGCCGTGGCTATTTCTCCGGTGAGCCTGTTCGTTCTTTTGGGGGAGTTTTTTTTTTTTTTTACCCTCATGTGTGCAAGACTCTTTGGTTCTCTCTCAGACTCTGTATGATTGATGAGTTGCGGTTGGACTTGAATCCCCGCCACAGCCCGGGCCTGATCAGGCATGTTCTGGTCATAACAATGCCATCAATATGTGCCTGACGGCTGGGAGCGATCATACATGTGTGTCTGTGTGTGTGTGTGTGTGTGTGTGTGTGTGTGTGTGTGTGTGTGTGTGTGTGTGTGTGTGTGTGTGTGTGTGTGTGCGCTTGTAATGAAAAAATTGAAAGTTACCATAACCCAGCGGAGCAAGATGCAGGGTGGAATTTCCGCTTCCTGCTCTTCTTGAAGGGATTAAAGTGGAGTGCTGTTTCGATATGGTCCCCCTTGCTGATTGGGATGTGAAACACATTAATTAGCCCTTTCATGAATGATCTACAGTATATGTCACTGGTTGACTGATGAACTCTCTTCTTGTGGTTTTTCTGTGCTCCGTTTCCATTTTCTTTATGCCATCTTGGGTTTCTTCTGCAGCTCAGTGATTGACCAAAAATCTGCTTGATATTTGATGAGCAGCACTTGATGAAAGGCATTAGCAAGCCTGCATTATTTATGAACAGGCGAGTGATGCATTAACTCATTAAATATGTATGTGTACATTACATGAGAAAGAACATGCCCCATCGCATGTCATATTGATTCTGGTGTGAGTTACGAGCCTCCTGGACGGACTTTATGAGGAAAGCACACCAGGAGGTCGAACACTTAAGAGGCAGATCTGACAGACCCTGTCCCTGGATGCCCAGCCACAGCTGAGGAGTTGCACAGGTTTAATGTTACTCACCTCTGCAGATCAAGAGCGGCGTCTGAACATGCAGCAGATTTTGCATCGGGATCGTGGAGTGTGAAATAACGTGAGGTGGCTGGAACCAGCGCCAGCTACCAGTGTTCTTAAATTCTTTCCTTCATCTGGTTCGCTGTATCACTTTACTCCTCCAACTTTGTTTTCCATTTGTGGCTTCGCAAGCTGTGCTGGCTCTGTCAAAACAGAGAACGCAGGCATGCAATGGGAGATAATGGACAACCTGTTGGCGATTGAAAAATAAAAACAGCAGAAGAAGAGGCTGTAATATTTGCTTCCTAACCCTAAAAGTCCTGGCTTTAAGCTTACATATACTGGTTTTGACAGTTTCAAAGGATGGTTCAAATTCTGCTCACAAATAAAGAATGCAGCTTTGCTTGTTTTGTAGGCCCCAATGCCTCGAAAGGGAACCATCTCGGGTAATTTATGCCTTTTCTGCAAAAAAAAAAAAAACCCCAACAAAAAGAAACCACTAAATACAAAGACAATAGCTTTCTTGGTCCTTAGTTGGCATTCATACTCATGGAAAAAAAATGTTAAATTGTCTCCACAAAAACACTGGCAGCTGTTGCTCTCCCAGGTGACTTGTTTCCTCTATGAAGAGATGAGAGCCATCGTGTTGTGGGATGAAAAAAAATGTAGTGTATATAATACAGTGCTTTGCAAAAACTATTCATACCACTTGAACTTTTTCCCATTTTTTTAACCAAAATCTTTTATGTATTTTGTTGGGCTTTCGTGTGACAAACCAAATTAAAAAAAAAACCTATAGAAAGTAGCAGTGAGTCCTTTTTTTCTACATGTCTCAACCAGCTCTGTATACCTAGACATTTAAATATTCACCCATTCTATTTTGCAAAACAGCTCAAGCTTGGACAGAGAGTGTCTATGAAGAGCAGTACAAAAGTTTTATGATCGTTTCTAAGCTGGGAGCTAAGTTTAGCTCTGGACTTTGACTGGACTGTTTTGACATATGAGTGTGCTTTTATCTTAACCAGGCACAGCTTCCCTGTCAGTGCTGAAGAAAAGCATCCCCACAGCACAATGCTGCCACCGTGTTTCACTGTGGGGATAGTGTGTTCACAAGGATGGGCGTTGTTAGTTTTCCACCAGATGAAGTGAGATGCATGTAGATAAAAACTACAGTTTTGGTGTCATGTAATCAGAGCACCTTCTTCTACATACCATGTCCCTTACAAGGCTTGAGTCAAACTACAAATGGTACTTCTCATGACTTTCTTCTTGCCTCTATTCATGAAATGCACATAAGCACAAATAATAATTGTCTTGTTAACAGATTCTCCCAGCTGAACCTCTGAGGCCTTCACAGAACAACTATACTGTCATTAATTTACACATAGCGGACTTTATCTACAGAGTTTTTGAAGGCATTGGGCTTTATTTAATGGTGTCAGAGTAAAGGGGCTTCGATACAAATGCAAGCCCCACTTTTTATTTTTCATTCATTAAAAAATTTAAACAGCATATCCTTTTTATTACACAGTTACAGTACTCTGTGCCAGTCTGTCACATAAAATCCCAAGAAGATAGATCATGGCTAAAACACAACAGAATGCGAAAAGGTTCAAGAGGTACAAATGCTTTTGCAAGACAGTAAGTATATGTTATGAGAATTATTCAATAATTTACAAAGTGATCAAGGGGATGCATTTTGATGTTACAACTCCCATTTGTTATGTTTGCACAAAAACACGGTTGTAGTCTGAGATGTACGCAAAAACAACAAGCCATCACACAGAAGCTCAATGGGGGGGGGTTAATAAATCCACAGTAACATAGGTCTGTGGGGGCGTCTCGGGACGGAGCCAGGAAACCAGATGAGCATATACCTGCCCTGGGGCGCATACAGAAACAGCGAGGATGGAGGGGGGGGTTAGACAGAAGGGAGGGAGGGTTTTGAAGCCACAGGCACATTATGTCTCTCCCTGCCCTGACTTCTTCTCTCCCCTGCCATCAGTCTCTTCTCTCGCCCACTCCGTCTCTGCTCACATCATCATCAGCATGAAAGCCATGCCCACAAACACTGATGTGTTTGTCAGAGAAAATGCCCCGTCATTTTAATAGCATTTCATGCCATCTCTGCTTTCACCGAGGACTTGGCGTTTGTTCTTTAGTTGCACAAAATACAGACTGTAATTTCAGACAAACGCAATGGAAATGTCGAGTGCGGCCAATCAGATTTAATCATGTATGGAGAAATGTAATTTTGGAGGACACCAGGGCAGAGAGTGGGTTGATGCGGGTATTAGTTACTGCGCTAAAAAGCCGTGTCCGCATTCCACAAATATGGATATATGGAGCCTGCTTGTGATTTCAATCTGACTAATGTATCAGAACAAACCCATCTGTGCAACACTGACCCCTGAGGTGAGGGTCTGGGGTGAGTGAAGGGGGGTTGAGAGCGTGGGCGTCCCGTATATGCTCCAAGACGGCCAGGGAGATAGGAAGTACAGTTTGCTGCAAAAAAAAGCATGCCCCCAGAATTTTCTCTGCATTTTGTGTTTAGTCGCACATAATTTAAAGCAAAGTAAAATTATAGATATTCAGCTGTGTTATCCAGCATCCATTGCATCAATTGCTGGAGGTACATACAATGTATAAAACCATGACTACATTTTTTCCGTCAGGTATTATAATAGATTTCCTGCTTTAGGTCAATTGGGATTCCCAAAATTATTTAAATGGGAAAATCAAAAGATATCAGTAGAAATGTCAGGAAGAGAAATGTGGATGTCCACAAGTATGGGTCATCCTTGGGTACAAGTTCCAGGTGTCTGAAAGTACCATATTCATCTGTTCAAACATTTATATGCAAATATAACTAACATGGGATCCAGCAATCATAACGTCCAGAAGTGGAGATGGACTCTGTGTCGCAGAGATAAAGATGTTTTGTTGTGAAATGCTATGGAATGTTTGAATCAACCCTGGAACAAAAGTAAATGATCTTGTAAAGATACTGGCTTAGAGTCAATATCCACAGTGAAACAAGTTCTGTATCAACATAATCTGAAAGGTCAGTCAGCAAAGAAGAAGCCATTGCTCCATAACCGACATAAATAACTAGACCACAGTTTGCAAATGCTCTTAAGCATAAAAACTAACATTTTCAGTTTCTGGTTTTCAATAATAACCTTGGCTAGAAAAAGGGGAAAGCTTGCAAGCCTGAGAACACCATACCAACTGCAAAGTATGGGGGTGGCAGCATCTTGTTGTGGGGCTGCATTGCTGGAGCACTTCTGAAAACAGATGGCAATATGAGAAGAGAGCAATATTATATGTGAAAATACTGAAGCCAAATCTCAAGACATCAGTCAGGAAGTTATAGCTTCAATACAAATGGGTCCTCCAAATGGACAATGACTCGAGGCATGCTGCCAAATTAGTCACAAAGTGACTTCAGGACAGGAAGTCAATGGCTTGGAGTGGCCATTACAAAGCCTTTATTTCAGTCCCCAAATATGGTAGCCGAGATGATAACATAAGTGCAAGCAAGGCAGCCTACAAATCTAACTCAGTTACACTTATTTTATCAGGAGGAATCGGTCAAAACTCCAGCAAGCTACTGTGTGAAGCTCGTGGAAGGATACTCAAAAATGTCTCACAAAGTCACCGCTCAAAATGCAATTCCACAAAATACTAAAAACAATGTACATAAAACTTAGAATCTTAATATTTTTATATTATTTTCCATAAATATATATCTTGCTTATTATTTTAGCATGGAAATAATTTGGGTAATTTTAACTGACCTAAAGATTCAGCACATTATCTCTGCTAATGCTGCCTCTAAAGAACATTTGGAAACTCCACCCAGAGTTGAGTTCAAAAGACCTCCTAATCTGAGAGACATGTTGGTAAGATCAGACAGACCATCCTCCTCCTCTTCAGTCTACAGTTTTATTGAACCTGGAACCACTAAACATTCATTCAATCATTATCAACCATGTCATTTCACTCATAAAACAAACGTTTTTATCCCCCAAATTTGTTTCCTGTAAAACTTAGTGTTGTTAACATGCTTTACCTACGTCACACCACCAGAGTTGCATAAACAGGTAAAACATGTAGACCTCATAAACAAAGGATTTCAAAACACAGAAGTGCCAACAGAAATCTTGCAATCTCGTAAGGAGTCGTCACATGATTGTTTTCTTTGCTTCCTTCTACTTCTAAGCACCTTCATTATCAAAACCAGCAACATGTTCAGTGTGTGTCGATGACCTTTGTGTCTGGCTGTGCTGTAAGAACTTTTTACTCTAGATTTGCGTATCATGTGATATTTGCACATTTGCATTGTTTGCACTTTTTGTGTGGTGAATCACAGTGCGCGTGACTAAGCTTATTCACCAGTTGTTCATATCGTCATTTATAGGAACTCTCCTGCTCATGTGATTTTGCCACATGACTGTCACACATGATTTAAGGTGGATTTCAATTTAATTGTCGAATGAAGTGCAGACTGCTGGAAATGTCACCTTTGTGTTATGAAGGAGTGCAACAGATGATCTAGAAATGAATAACAATGGTGTGTGAGCAGACCTGAATTAGTCAGCTTTTTTTTTTTTTTTTTTTCAGCAAGTACAGGGAAGCTGGTCAGAGTTCCATTTATTGAAGAGAGAACATCACGCCAGACCAAGTTCCATGGGAAAAATTTTATTTATCAATATGCTGTAGTTTCCAAACTGGTGGAACGTTGTTTCCATTGTAGCTGGTGCCAACAGGTTACGCTGAGAAGTGGTAAATAAGTGAACGGCAAGAAAAAAAGAAACATAAAATAACATTTGTGATTCGAACAAAAGGAAAGTAAATTCAACAGGTTTTGCTTTCACATGCACATTGAAAAAAATTATAATACTGTGGCTTTGAAAAACAGCAGAAACCATCTTACAGCATCCTTGTGGCAAATTAGGAAGGAGGGGACGACAAAGGAGAGGGGCAGAGGGAGAGTGGGGGGGGGAGAGGGAGCATCTTTAAAACAAAAGACCGCCTGGGAGATAATGAGTGGTGTAAACCAGATGATTTATTGGTGAGCGCACCACTGTCACGCTTTCATACGTGGCCTCTTTCTCTTCTCTGCTTCTCCTTCTCCCTCTTTTCCTGTGACCTTCCCCTTCTGGCCCTCTGGACTTATTAAACCTGAAATCAGAGTCTTCTTTTGTGGACCAACATCTTTCTGTCATAATGTCACCAAGGGTGAAGGTAACTCAAATGGAGCGGAATAACACAGTCTTCATATGCAGAGTTAAGTGGTGCCTCCAAAATCATACAGTTTCAGCAATCTATCCATTTCAAAGCCACTCGATGACAAAGGTTCAGTCTGAAGAAATAAATTCCTGTTGAATGGCAACATAAAAAAAACCTCTGAATCCTAGTTTTATTTTATTATTATTCTTATTAATACTTTTAAAACACGTGTGGTAACAAAGACTTTTTTGACAATACTGGATGCTGCGTAAAAGACAGCACATGTTGCAATATTCAGTTAAAGTCTAAAGGAAAGGAAAATGAAAACAAAAAAGAAATTGCAAGGATTCATACAAAACACACTTTAAAAAGACGGCTATTTACAAACTTCCTCCATTACAAAAATCTAATCTTAAATTCTTCTTATGAGCAGTGTTCAGGTGGAAATTAAATCTTAAACTGGGCTCTATCCATATATTTACATTTCTCTGCTTACTCTTTTTTTATGTCGTTTTATTTTTTCATAACTCCTCCCAAATTTGAATAACACTAAGCGGTCACTAGAATGAATGAAAATGAGATATGCTTTGTGGTAATTTGGTAATGACTCCCTAAGCTGGTGTAGATGAATAGAGGTGCGGCGATCCGAAACAAAAATATATGCTCTAGATGAGTTTTGCAGAGGAGTGCATGCTGAGTTAAAACACAGGGACGCAAAAAAAAAAAAAAAAAAAAAAAAAAAAAAAAAAAAGCACCGGCAGCTGCTGAGGTTGTTAACTCAGAGGTTAACGACACACAAGAGCCACCGGAGTCTTCCCCGAGTCTTCAAGCCGGGGTCGCCTTTCAACTCAGCAGCGCCTGTCCGAGGGCGATATCAGTGCTGGTTGAGGCAGCAGATGATGGGATGCCTCTGTCGCTGAATAAACGTTACGCACCAGCCTGACCGGAGATAAACCTGGACCCATCAGTCTCGATGTGTTTGTGTTGGCATGTGGGCGCAAACAACAGCTTGCTGTCATGTATGGTCCTCCCTTTGTCCTCTTATTTTGGCAAGACATTAGTGCCAAATATTAGTACATCAAAAATGCTGCTTAATATGTCAGAATGATTAAAAGTTGCCAGGAATATTTTATGTGGTCATTGAACGCCACTTTTTAAGTCATGCCTGATTATGAGCAACTGAAAAATTGGTGTTATCGCAAGATAAAGCGCAGCTATGTGGTGTCAAATGATTCAATGACTTGATTAAACCCTTTATTATCATTGCTCAGAGAGGCATTCGAAATGCTGTAAGTTGCTGGTGTAAAATATGGCATTTTGGTGGGGGTTTTGCCTACTTTTACAGCATCCTGCACTTTTTATTTCATTTGCTCATGTCACGCAGGTGTCCAATGAATGTCTGTTTATGAGAAGCGAAAAAACATATGAGGTGATTGAACAAAAATTTTTTTCAGCCCCTTACAAACAGGCACAAGGCAGTGTTCAATAAGGAAGGATGGGTTCAAAGCACGACTTGCTGGTGTAAAATATAGGGTTGCTGCAGAGTTTTATTAGACATCCTTTCTAGATGGATTGGAAAAACGCTGATATTTGGCACTAGTGGCTTGCCGTATAACAAACATTATTAGCCTTGACTGCAGTGCTCTACGCTCCATTAGAAGAGGTGTCCAGTCCCAAAAACAGTCTGTCACAGCAGCAGACAAACTTGCACACATCCGCTGAGTGGAAACTGCAAATATAAGCACAAATAAGCACCTATATGTACACACAAAAACATCCCCCCTGCCCCTCCATCCCACTCCTCACACGTGCAGCTGCAGTAAAATCCTGCCTTGATGCTGTCGCCCTGGGCTGTGTGATAGCTGGGCTGCAGTGTCCTCGCTGAATATTCTACGCAGCATTTTTATTCACAGCACAGCTGGTGAGAGGATGGCAAAATGAGTGCTGCTGAAACCACCTCAACCAGCCCTGCCTCACCCGTCAACCCCCCTCCCACTCCCCCCTCCCCAGCTCCCACCTCCATTATCCTCTCAGGTTAAAGCCAAGTCACAGGAACATTTTCTCCTTCATCTCCCCCCCGCCCCAGCCGGAGAGAGTGGGCACGAAGATGGCACATAGATTAGTCACACGCTGGCAACAAAGCTGACTCTGCGATCCACTGACTCATCTACAGATGGCGGCCAATTGGCATCTGACGATACTGTATTCCAGCTCTCCATCCAAACCTATATGTAGGGCATCATACCTATGTAGGCCAGCCAATCAGGGAGAGCCATTCGACCGACGCCCCAAAGTAACATTTTTGATGCTTCAGTTGTGGCTCCAGAAGATAAAGCAAACAAATACCAACCTGCCTGCCTGTCTGAAAGCCGATCTGACGATAAGATCTCCGATCGGTGCCAACTGGAGCACTAAGAGTGTTTGTTAGATCTTGTCTGTCTGTCAGCACATCACCCTCTTTCTTTTTTCATGGTTAGAATACAGTATCATAGCGTCAAATCCAATAAAGTCTCCCCCTCTTACTGGTCTGGACATGTCCAACCACAGACACTGAAGACACACCCTGAAATATACACAAATGCCAGAGCAGTGCTGGAACTCATTTCAAAGAAGCAGGAGGAAGGAATTCACATGCACACACACACACACACACCTCGATAACTAGAGTCCAGGTTAAAGTCCTTCTTAAGAGATTAAAAACAACGAGATGACGTGGGCGGTGAGGAGATGGAGTCGTAACGTTGATCAGTTTAGCTCTATACATTGTGCACTCGTAGGAAAAGTCTAACAAAATACAACTGCTTTGTGAACTTAATCAGGGTTCAAGGAAATCCTCCATCAAAAATAGTAAGTAAGGCAAACATTAGAGGTGCGTAAGGGAGAGGAGCACATTATTCCACACGCTGTGTAAGATACCTGAGCTATCTGGAGAGTTTTCCTGGCCCAGCAACGGGGCCCCCCGACACATGCACAAAGGCGCACACATACACGCACGTTTGTTTTTTGTTTTCTTTTCTTGCTCGCACACAAGTTGCAGGCTGAGTGGCTCTCCGGTCCCCTGTGTCCCCCCTGCCTGTTTCCCAGCCAGTCGTGTGCTGGGATGGTGTGTTTAATTGGGTGTAGCACAGACTGCACTTCAGGGAGCTGAGATAAGTTATATCCTGTCCGTTAACAGGGACAGGGAACCACGAAGCTAGAGTTCCATCTGTTGGTCGGTTGCTCCAGTCCAGACTCTCCGGCAGTGGGGGAGACGCAGAGGGTGGGAGGTGAGGGACGATGGTCGGGGCGTGTGGGGGGGGCGAAAGGGGGTTGGTGGCGGGGATCATCAGAGAAGCCAAACAAACAGGATCTCTCATCAGTCAGCTCCCAACCCCGCTGGTGACTGGTCAGTATGTGTTTCTCCAGATTTGTGCAGCAGGTGGTACAAATAACAGGGGGCTTCAAGTCCCCAAAATTCAAAGGAAAGTGTTCTTCCCAAGAACGTAAATCAAGCGCTCCTCTTTTTTTCTCTCTCCTGGCCGCTGCTGCTGGCTCCGTGAAGCGCATCAGACCTTGTAGTAGATGTTGGCTGGGCTCTGCGGAGGCATCTCTTGGACGATGTAGACCGGGTGACCATAGTCCCCGCTGACCTTCTCGTAGTGGGGGCAGTAGTTGTTCTCTGTCCGCAGGGGGATGATGATGTCGCTGGGCTCCGTGCCGGCCGTGCCACCAGGCAGTTTGGGATTAGACAGAGTGCTGAGAGACAGGGCCGAGGGGCGGGCCTGCGAGTGAGCATTTTTCCTGGAGCGCTTGCGCATCTTGATGAGGAGGATGACGAGGAGCAGGATGAGCATGAGGAAGATGATGCAGCCGATAGCGATGGCGGAGAACACAGCCACCTTGGAGCTGAAGAAGCCATCGGAACTGGAAGAGGACTCAGGCCCGTCTTGTATCTTGGAGCCTGGAAAGAGATGCAGAAAAGAGAGAGGGCTTAAGGAGAGGAAGGTCATGAAAAGGCAGAGATAATTTATTATTTTTCTTGGCTGAAAGGAGGAAAGATTTCTGATGAATGGAAAACTATCATTCAGTTGTTTCCTGATGTACATCTCTGCTTAATCCATATTTAAATTTTACAGATTTATGTGAAAAATGGTTAAAGAGTTCCATTAAGTAATAAAAAACTCTATTTCACCGTATGCACATTGCACATAACTCATTTCAGTTTCCTGCATTTTGTCATGTTACAAAATGCAGGAAAAAAAACTTTAGTGTATTTTATAGAGATTTTATGTGATAAACTAAGACAAAGTAGTGAATAATCAGAAAGTGGAAAGAAAATGATTTAAGCACATTCTGTTCAGGGTATGTTTCTTCCAACTTTGTAAATGTAGAGTCGGAAAATTCTACCTGTTCTTTTTGCTTATCTCAAGCTCAACCAGACTGGATGGAGAGCATCTGTGAGGATCAGCTGCCTCAGATTCTTAAATGGGTTTAAGTCTGGATTTTGACTGAGTCACTCAAACACATGGGTATGCTTTGATCCAGTTTGCTGCCCCAAACAGTATTGCCTGTACTCTTCCATCAGCTCTGACCAGCCTCCCTATTCATGCTAAAGAAAAGCATCCCAGCATGATGCTGCCACCACCATGTTTCACTGTTCACAGTTTTCTGCAAATAGTGTTTGGGCTGTAGACCACAAAGTTCAGTTTTTGTCTCATCTGATCAGAGCACCTTCTTCCACATGCTCTGCCTCCTCCTTGGACAACTGTGCAAACTGCAAACAAGACTTCTAATGGTTTTCTTATTGCATCTCCTCCACGAAGGCCAGATTTGTTGAGTGCACAACTAATTGTTGCATCAACAGGTTCTCCTACCTGAGCTGTGCACTTTTGCAGCTGTTCCACAGTTATCACCAGCCTGTTGGCTGCTTCTCTGATTAATTACCTCGCCTGGCCTGCCAGTTTAGGTGGACCATACTGTTTCCATTTTCACGTGATGGCTTAAGCGTTGGTTCATAGCATGTCAGAATCTTAGGACAGATGATTTATATTTCAGGGAAAGATTTTAAAACAGTATCCTTTCCATTCCACTTCACAATTATGCAGAACTTTGTTTTGATCTGTCACTTAAAATACTTTGAAGTGTGTGGTTGTAACATGGAAAAACAGTGAAAAGAATGAAGGGGATGTGAAGACTTTTTCTGAGGATTTGCTGTAAAAAGAGCTGTGCATACAAAAGTTATCCGTTCTTGTTTCCGTAATCCTGAATTGCTTTAGTTAGCACAAATATATTGGACGATTAAAGAGAGGTTCCATCACCGTTTGCTCGTTTAAGTAGAATATAAAGGAGGTTGTTTTTCCAGTTAAATCTAACGTATCCAGACAAAAGTGATTCTTCAGAAAGCTGTTCGTTAGAGGAGACAGACCCCCCTTCCTCTCCCCCCCAATGAATAACTTTCATGAAGTTCCTAAGAGACAGCCGAGCATTCACAGTCCGTCTGTCCTGACATGTGCAGACCATTCTAAATCAACTCTGAGTGCATCTCACTCTCTTGTTTGTTCAACATGACTAACAGCCCCCTTGATGTAATCTAATTGAATAAGCTCAATCAAAGTGCCCCCCCCGCCTTGCCCCCCGCCAATGAAACCCGAAGTCAACACTCAGCACGACAAAGGTTCCCGCTCTGATCTTTTTTTTTTTTTTTTCCGGGGTGCGACTCGAGCGAGGGCAAGTTGTTCGACATGTTTTATGTGTCAGAGGCCAAGCGAGAGCGATGGAAAAACCAAATGTGGAGGGCACATCTGAACATCTGATTTTATTTTATCCTTTTGTTCGAGGGGTTCAGGATGGGATGGGAAAGAGAATGGCTGGCTCCGCCGGTGACTGAAATCCGAGATGAACCAAATCTGTTTTCCATGTATGCATGCAGCTGCTGCCAAAGACCAGCACTCACCCCCCCTCGCTTCAGCCATCACTCTTTTACTGTCCATGACCCCTTCTCACCCCTAACACCCTCCCTCCCCCCTTTACCTCCACAGGCACACAAAAGTCTCATACCTCAGCAGCCTGCCAGCCCCGTTAATGACTGTGTCTCTGCACACTGCTGGCCCCTTTTACACTTAACCATTTATTGATAAGGGGCTAACTGTGCCTTAAGCCTTTATCACGACTGAATGCTGTGATTGAAGGCTACCAATTCTGGTCTTATCGGTGAAATCAGAGGCTGAAGGAATTTTGTACATTCTGGGCACCGGAGAGCGAGCCGGAGAGAGAGGCTGTCAGAAATTTCATTCCTGAAATATCAGCCCCTCAACCCACCGCCACTCGTCCTTCATTCCACCCTCACTTGACATAAGAACTGATCCAACAGTGGCAGGCAGGTGAAAACCCCAAGAATACAGGAAAACTGACATAGGGACATCTTTTTTTAGAGCAGCTAATGTCAAATAAGCAACTATTAAGAAAGCATCGCTTATCACATCGGGACAGGCAGAACAGTGTGAACTTTGGGGGAAGTTTGTGTTCCACAAAGTTGTGGAGTAAGTCAAAAAGTTCCTGCAAAGCAGCGCTCTTTGGAGCCAAGAAGAAGAAGTGGCTCATCTGGTGGGAGGCAGCTGTGAAAAAAATGGAGGTAAAAAACAAGAAACAAAGACAGCCCGACAGCATCCACCGAGGCTCAATGACTCCTCCAATTATCCCTCCCTTTTGATCTTCATTTATCTGCAACTCTAATGAGATTTAAGGCAGATATGTAATAAAGAGATCTGTCTTTAAGAATGCAGCACACTCCCTACAGCTCGACTCAGGGCGAGCTGTGTTTGTTTAGGGTGTGGTGTTATGTCATTTCATCGCGACCTGCATTTTGGAGAGTTTCACTCTATTCTGTGAGCAACACTGGTGTTGCAAGTACTCCAGCATGCTGAGTAAAAAAATTGCCTGAAGCGTGTCAGAGCCATATGAGGAATAATATACTTTGAGAGGCTAAACTATTATTTTTAATTTTCTCTCCAGAGACTAAATGTGATTAATTATTAGTGCAGCCTCGAGGATGTAGGTATTCTTTTTGAAAAACCTTTGGTTTTTATTGCACCCTAAACTGAATGATATCATATATTTATAACAGAAGTTAACAGATGAAATATAGATATAGAAATCAGAGAGGCAGCCAAGAAATCCATGGTTACAGTTGGGAGGAGCTGCAGAGATTCAACGCTCAGGTGAAAGAATCTGTTGACACAGCAGCTATTTATTTATGCTCTACATAAATCTAACCTACATCGAGGAGTGGCAAGAAGAAAGCTATAAGTAAAGAAAACCACAAAAATATCCAGTATGCTATCTGCAAAAAGTCATGTAGCAGACGTGAAAGAATGGTAATAATTGTGGAGGCAGTATTGTGCTGTGGGGATACTTTTCTTCAGCTGGGAGAAGGAAGTTGGGTCAGAGTTGAAGGGATATAAATGTGTTAGAGGCAGTAAAAGACTTGGGACTAAGGCTGAAATGTACTTTCCAGCAGGTCAGCGACCCCTAAACATACAAACTGAGCTAAATGAATATCTGTTAGAGGCTGCAGACGACGTCAGACTGGGGAAGTGGTTCAAATTTCAGCAAATCAACAACCCTGGAGAAAAAAAGTTTCATTTTCAGTTCGCCACAAGTCATGCAAGGGACACAGCAAACATGTGGAAGAAGGTGCTCTGCTCAGATGAAACCAAAACTGAACTTTTGTTTGCCATTTATGCAAACAGCTTCGTGTAGCAATAAACTAATGCTGCAAAAAATGTGAATCTAGTTTTAGACAGAATTTAGCCCTCTGGAGCCATAATAGGCTTAGTCTAATCTTCCTACATTTCTGACTAAAATATGAAGTCACAGAGGAATATTTTAGGGGCTCTTAGGTCTTTAAGGAAACTCATTTAACACCTAGTTGAAATATTTATCCAGGGATGGAACTGAATTAAAGTTACATTTTGAATTGTACACACACTGGTTGCCTTTTGTTGTTTGAAACAAAAACCATAAATACGATGTTCATTATGTGCAATGATGATTTTTTTTTTTTTTCAACTTGTCTTACCCTTCCGTACAACTCAAAATTAGATCTGATAGGATTTCATGTTTTTGTCATTTTTTTATTAAGTTTATTTTTGCCTTAGTTTTAGTCATTCTAAGGGAAAATATGGTTAGTTTTCATCTTGTTTTTATTTGGTGGGGAAAAAAAGGTAAGTGACGAATATTATGATTCAGGAACAGTTCATCCCAGCAGTGAAACATAGTACTGGCAGCATCATGCTGTGGGGACAGGGAAGCTGGACAGAGTTGATAGGAGTACAATCTATTAGAGGCTGCAAAAGACTTGATACAGGAAGAGCCACAATGGCATGGTTTAGATTAACGCATATTCATGTGTCAGTGAGGCCTAGTCAAAGCCCAGCACTAAATGCAGCTAAGAATCTGTGGCAAGATTGAAAATGTGTTGTTCATGGACGCCCTCCATCCAATCTGACTGAGCTTGAGTTACTTAGTGAAGAATGGGCAAATATTTCTGTTTCTCGACATTCAAAGCTAATGGTTGAAGTGTCTGTGAATGCACTCACCAGGGATTCCTGGCATCACAGGCCCAGTCTTACTCGGGTCGGGTGGACCGGAACTGCTGGACTCCGGTATTGCGTTGTCCTCTGGGGTTTCCGGCGCCTCCGGGTTCGCTGCGTTTGGGACTGTGGGAAACAGAGGAGAAGAAAAGAAAAAAAGAAACACACAAAAAGTCAGCCTTGGAAAGCCGCATGCGATGAATTACAATGACTTGTTCCTCTGCTGCAGCAAAGGATTATGCTTATTATCTTTTGATATATCTTTTATACGCAGAGACGGTTATCTTTGCCTGTGTCGAAACTGTGTCAGAAGGGAAGATGAAAGCAGGAAAAAAAAAAAGGGGTGGGGGGGGGGTTTGCGAACGCCTGTGAAACACGCCGATATCCCTGTCCTGTCGTAAAAAAGTGAGCTCACATCTACATCAGCAGCTCCTTCAGCAAACACTCAGACAGGCATTTCCAACACCAACACACTCGTGAGAGCTCTGCACACTCCCACACACACCTACAATATACTTACAATACACTCAGGCCTGGCAGAATGGGGGTAAAGTAGTTATATATTAACTTTTTATTGTTTTACATTATTCATCACGTTAAAAGGCCATAATATGCCTTATTTATTGCCCTGGCTTTAACTCTGCTAGAAGAGGCACACTTCGGAGCGGGGAGGGGGGTAATAAGAGGACCGGAAAAAAGAACGTAGGGGTAGATGAGGAGAGGAGAAGGAGGAGAGGGAGGAGGAGGGGCGGCTGTATGAGCTCTGAGGGGAGCACAGAGGAAACAGACAGTTTATCTGACTGTCTGTTGTGATTTCAGCACACACACTTTGAAGGCTCTGTGCAGTAAACAGCGGTGGGTCTTCCAGCGTGGTTTTTACGAGGGGCAGGGCCAGCAGACAGAAGACAGTCAGACACTATTAACCGATGGATTCCACAGGAGTCCATCAGATATTTCTTCCACACCACGGACCTTATCTGCATCTGCCTCAAGGCCCGCTCAAAGGGCTGTGGGGGGGGGTGACAGAAAAGGGGGCTTGTGGGGAGGCAATTTGTATTTGAGTCCCCTGTGGGAAGTGTGTGTGGCCAAGCACAGGCGGATGATAGGAAGGGGGCCAGTCATTCTGGCAGGAAATTTTCTATTTCCAAGCAATTATGGCTAAATCCTGAGTCGAAATGAGAAATGATTTGGGTGTGGACGGGGAGATAAAAAAAGGAATTGGACTATGGTGTCTCTTTCTTCTTCTTTTTCTTTTTTTGTCTGGGTGGTGGAGGCCTCTTCTGCTCTATCTTCTCCATGTCCCGACCACAGCCCGGCTTGGCGCTGATTGCACCAGTGCCGAACTTAGCCGTGAGCTGTTGTGTGTTGTCAATAATTGATGAGAGAAGACAGGAGTGAGAAGTGGGAACATTCACGCATGACAGGGGATGCGTGCAGACACACTGATCTGACTCACTCTGAGCGTGCACGTGCCCCGACATCGCGTCCAGGCGCTGAGCATGTGCATGCTGCGGCCCAATGTTCTGACCCATTTTTTTCTTTTTTTTTCCTGTGCGTGCTGTTTGACATTTTCCTTAGCTAGGCAGACAAGCAACTAACTCAGAAGTGCCAAACTACCAGAAGGAGGGAGAGGCTGGGAAGGGGGAGGGAGACGATGATGATCGAGTGACAGAAAGGAGAGACAGGGATGTCAGGAGACGTAGATGGAGGGAAAAACACCAAGAGGGAGAGATGCATGCGTGGCAGTGAGTCAACATATTTCTAATGAGCAAGGTGACATGGGAGAGAGACTGCTGAACAGCAGTGTATTTATAAATGATGAGCTTCCCATTCAGACAGTTTCTTCTCTTTTTTTTTATTGTTTTGTGGAAAAGAAAAAAAAAAACAGACATTTAAATAAATGACATAAAGGGCATAAATATTACCTTTTTATTTAATACACCAAAGCATATTAGTGCATAATTGTGAACTGGAACAAAATTGATGCGTGATTATTTAATTGTTTTACAAGTAAAAATCTTTGAAGTGTGGTGCGCTGTTGTATTCTGGCCCCCCAATGCACGTCACACCTTTCAGGAGGTTTTTTTGCAAAAGTGTTCATCAATTTGAATTTTTCTCGCAATTATGCACTACTTTGTGTTTTTTCCTGTCAAATAAAATCTCTATAAAACAACACTGAAGCCTGTTTGGTGACAAAATGTGAAAAGATGAATACTGCAAGGCGCTGTAAACATCCATGCATCCACAAATGTATCTGTAAAAGAATATGCGCACATTTCACACTGGAATCAATCACCAAGTACACAGCACAATGTGCAGAAAGATTGGAAGCGAACACATTGGGGGGGGGGGTCTTGGCGAGCAGAAGGCACTCGTCTGCAGAGACGGAGGATGTTTGAATCGAACACACAATAACATCTGGGGTCAGAACCGAGCGGGGCTTTGGTTTTTATTGTGTTTGCTAAAACAAAACACAGTGTGGCTGCAGAACGAAGAGCCTCGAGGGGGGAGAGAATGATGTCTGTTTTCATTATTGATTAGTCTAGTGAGGATTTTTATGTTTAATTTTAGAGAAGAGAAGAGAAAAATATGCAGAAATTTTGCCCTAAGGCACAAGTTCTTTAAGTTTCCTCAAATAGCTAATAAAAGAGAGAAAAGCTTCAACTATCAGACACCAGAATGGGCTCTTGAAATATACATTTTATTTATATATATTATTTGTTAATGTTTTATGTGTTCTAACGCTATGTTAAAAGAAACAGTGAAAAAAAAAGCAGAAAAGAAGTGCAACCACACATAAAATGGAAAGAGTGAAGTAAAATCCCCTGGAATGCATAATGTCAAAGTACTTTCTTATATGCCACCTGTTCGCTGTTAAAATAGGCACTCATTCTGGGAATTATATTTGACATTTTCAGCACTTTCTGCACTCACAGCAACCAGCTGAATAGCAAGAATAGGAAAAATCCAAACTCTTATGTGTGGAGATGGCCACACTTGAAACCTAATGGAAAAAAACAATCACTTAAAAGCAGCCAAATCAACGCCCTGCTTCAAATAGCCACTGGGCTGGACAGACGCACTACACATCCCAGCCCCAGAAACCGACTTTGAAAGTAGCAGCAGCTGGGCACACTGCATCTTTCCGAACAGGGTTTTTAGGGCACAATGATTGTGAGTGACAGCTCCGCCGGGAACCATTTTGGGAAACAAGCGCACGGCTCTGGCGAAGTTGAGGAACAGCCGGAAGCCACAGAAGCAGACCCCGGCTGAGAGGAACTTTCCTGGAAGTTTCCACGAAACAAGGCCCTTCGCTTTCAACTTCCATTAGCCGGAGAATATGGAACTGTTTCTCCTTAACAGTTTTGTGTCAAAGCCTGTGTCGACTGCACTCACACGGCGTTGTTGTCACCCTGCCACGAAGTGTTCCAATCCCAAGCCATCGGCTGCTCAAATGACCTACATGGTGAGCAGACGCAGAGCCTCTCTGTCTCTCAGATAGCTGTGGGTATTTTTCACTGCATCTGCTGAATTTGTTCCTGCTCAAACCTTGCTAGCATCAGCAGCTTGTTAGTTTCTCCTCCTCCACATTCTGCAAAGAATACAATGTTGTCATCTCACTCTCTGGCATATCCAAAATATCTGCACACGGATTCCCACACACACTTGATTTTTTTTTTTTATTTTATTTATTTTTTTTTTTTTTTACAGCGTCTCCTCAGTTTATTTCTGATACAGTGAGATCCAACTCTTAGTCTGGAATCAGATCGCCGTGGTGGGCAGATGTTCCTCTTAGTGTCTGTTTGGGTCAAAACAAACCGCTCTGAGGACGTAGGAACTGTTTACACAGCAACACATCTGTGTACTGTACCCTGTCAAAGCCAGGATATAGAGGTCCGGATCGTGAAGCGGAGCGACGTGGAAAAGATGCGAACCAAATGCTGCGTCCAAGGATATCTAAACAAAGCTTGCTTGTTTACCTCCAGCGTTTTTAGATGACGTACCCCTGCCGTGCACTTACATGGAAACTTCAAACACACGTTCACGGCGAGAATCACAGCCGAGGAACATCAGAGAGCACTCTCGCTCTTTGGAAATGGAGTTATTCCACACAAGTCATCATTCATTTGTTTGTTATTTCTTTAGGATTTCTTTTCTACACAATTTGCAAAAACTATTAATTTGAGAGTCATTCAACATCTCTGGATTCCCCACAGGGCTGGGTGGGAAACAAGGATATAATCATCTATCATAATACAGGCCTATGTAATCTTATATCACAGTGTACACAGCGGCAGTCCATTTTCCATCAGCGCAACTTGAAACCTAATATCCAAAATTCCTGGACAGGAATTCGATGGCGAACTAATCGGATCACTTCATCATGTTACAGATCTGTAAAAATTGAATAGCGCGGTCCATCCAGGAGTCCTGATTATTGATAGCTTGCAAATGCTTCATACAAACAGAGACCCACCAGTAAACAGATAATTGTCCTCTCTCTCTTTTAATTAAGACCAAGCAGTTTTCCTGCAGTTGTCCTCTGCGAGACACACTTTAAGCTGCTTCGTTTTTGATTAAAGTTTCTATTTTTCCAAGACATCTGGCTTCAGAGTGGACCAGTGGTTGGCAATGTTGCCTTGCAGCAAGAAAGTCCCGGGACTGAATCCAGGCCTGGGGATTCTGCATGGAGTTTCCATGTTCTCCCTGTGCATGTGTTTGTTCTCTCCAATTTCCTCCTATAGCTCAAAACCATGACTTCCTGGTTACTTGGTTACTCTAAATTGTCCTTAAAACTGAATGGTGGTTTTCCTGTCTTTGTTTTGGCCAGTGATAGACTGGCAACCTGTCGGTGTACCCCGCCTCTCGACCAATGAGCGCTGGCACCGTGATAGTTGTCTTAGATTTTCTAATCCTTTCCATGATGAAGGTGTGTAAAAATGCATTTAAATAAATCTTTTATTGCAAAAGTGTAACCTCACACTGATTTTTTTTTTAAATAGGTAACTTTAATTTAAAAACATAAAGTCAAAAAAATCTCCCATATGCCATTGTCCAAATTGGTACCTCTCATTGGGGAGAGAGGTGCCAATGCTTTACTTTTACTTTTCTAAGTCTGTAAGAGCTTTTAAATAATTAACCATGGAAAATATAAAATGACTCAGAGGTCTATTTCTTTAAGCTACTCTTCAAAATGGGAAAAACTCAAAAACATGACATTTAAGTAATGTGAAATATGTGTTAGTCAGAAAATGGCTGCATGAAAATAACTACTTGCCTAAACTTGTCCATCTTGACTGTCATAGCAATAATTAAAAGGCTTAAAGGAAACTGAGACAAACAAGGCTGGACAAGGACCCATATTTATCTCAACACCGCACTCAGTCGGGAGGAAGAATATCTCCAAAACGGGCAATTAGACACATCATATGGCCACATAGTTTCCACAGCAACCACTTAGTTAAAGGTTTTTAAACACATCTTGACCAAATATTTCCAGTAATTGTAGAGGATGCTGTAGATGATGAGGAAAAAAATGTCATAAAGAATCCATGAAACCCAGAGTGGTGCTTTATATGAAGACGGAAACCTTGGTTTGAATTGTAATAGCTCAGTTTCTTCTCATTTGCATTATATTTGATATGGATTTATTCATGAACACTTTCCCTATCTTCACCTCAGTGTGGATAAGTTTCAATTGGTTAATGTGACACTATCATCACACAAGAAGAGCAAAAAGCTCAAAAAGCCATTAATTGTAAAAACACTGTAACAGAACCACAATTCAGATGTCTAATGAACCAATTCTAAAATCTCAAAATGAACACCGAATGGGAGAAGGAAAAAAAATGAGGATTCTCTGGTTCTCTGCTCCTCTTCTTGCTTCATAACCCTCACAATGCTGTGGTTATCCCTGTTGCTTGTGCATCTTTTTCTACAACAGATTTTCCCTTCACTCAACTTTCCAACATTATGCTCAGAAACAGCCAGCTTCTTTAGCAATGGCCTATTTTGGCTTACCTTCATTGTGAAGGGTGTCAATGATTTGTGGGGCCAAACAGAACTTGATTTTATATTTTCTATATTGGTCTTATGTCACTTTCAAAATTTTACTCCCCCTGAAAAAAAAAAAAAAAACAAAACAAAACAACAACAAAAAAAGAACAGAATTTGGGCTTTCACTAGCTGTAAGCAATACTCATCAAAATTAACAAACAAATGCTTGCTCTATATCACTATGTTAAAATAATCTATTTCATATATCAGTTTCACTTTTTGAATTGAACTGTCAATTCTGATTACTTTTTGAGACAATCAAATTTATTGTGATTGTGGCCAGTGAAAGAGAAGAATCTACACACATAAGGCCAAGAATCATTGAGAGGTATGAGATGGCATAAATAACTAAGGTAATGCCGTGTATGGATGTCATTAGATTTATGTATAATAGTACTTTTCAGGGTTAAATTGGAAATTGAAAAAAAAAATTTTAATTATTTTTTTTTAACATCAAAACTTGTACACTTCATTATTTAATTCAAATGTAAATATAATAAAGAGGTCAGTAAAAAAGTTGGAAGAAAAACAGAGAAACATTAACCCTGCTGGCAAGTGTATTACACAGAACAGCTTCACAGTTCCAGAGATCGCGTCTCATCGGACGCTGCTGGCGGACAAAGTCACGGCAGGCACACACGGCGTTAAATGGAAATGTCACACCAAAGTGAAACATGGCTCCAAGGCAGAAGTGCTTTCTTTGTGTTCTACATGTGAGGTGAGCGCACATTTACCTTGCCCGACTTTCATGATGACTTTCATGGCTCGGCTCTTGCACACGCCTCCCTCGCGGTTCTCCAGGCCATCGACCGTGCCGTTGGAGGTTGCTGGAGGGTGGGGGAAGGATGGAGGAAGAAGGAGGATGGAGGGTGAAGGGAAGGAAGAAGGCAGAAGAAAGAGGAGAGATGGTGACACGTTAGTTAATGAGCACGTCCATAACGCACAGAACTAATCAATATTTACGACAAGCTCTGATTAGCTGTTCCAGTGATTAGCAGTTCTCACCCTCAATCAGCCGGCAGCTCCTCTCAACGCCATCTCTCATTAACACAATATAGTGAAGTCAAATGAAAGAAACAACATTACAGTCTACTGAGGTGGCAAGGAGGAACTTGGTTAGACCTCAAAGAGTGTGTGTATGTGTGTTTGTGTTTTTTGTTTGTGCATAGTTTAGCGGCACGGCTACGAAAGCTCCAGCTGCTTGCCAAGTCCTTCGAGTAGCTAACTCCCTCTGGGCCACATGTGTCACCACTTGCTGGTAGTGCAGCAAGCTAAATGCCTCCCTCAAACTTTGCGCATCCATTTCTAAATTAGTGCAGGGGCACGCGGTGTGTCTCTGCTCGTTTTAAAGCGTGCTCTGATCTGGCCGAGGAGGAGAGTTTAGGGGTCCGGGGTTGTTTATCCAATGTCACGGTCTCTTCACACGCCGTGACACAATTGGCTGTCTATTTTCAGGCCCATGATAATGACCCAGAGAGACAGAGTGTGACTCCAACCTTAACACTGAGCGGTTAAGCACGAGGTTGTATATAAGTGTGTGTGTGTGTGTGTGTGTGTGTTTGTTGGGATGTGAGACGGCAGTTTTAAGTTTGGAATTCCCCAAATGATCTCCATGTCCGCTTAGTCTGCTCTTTCCTTTCCTCAAATGCTTTTGTTTCTCTTCCTTGCCTTATCCATCTAGGCCTCAAATCATTCCATTGTTTTGTTTCTTTTTATGTCTGTAATATCTGCCTCAACCCCTCCCTTTCCCTCCCTCTTAACTCAATAACCATCTCCCAGGGTGATTGCTTCAGATGGTACCCTCATTATGATGACATCGTCTTGGAGAGGATGCTTATCTAATGACAGCACAAAGAGAAGCAAACTTGGCTACTGGGCAAGGGAAGGAGGGGAGGGAATGTAGGTCCAAATAATGCCCGACAAACACTAGAATACTTACAGGCATGGCTGAATCAATGTTTCTACATGCAATTACTTGCTATAAACTCATGTATCAGGCTGTTGAAATGTGGCTCCACAACTATGAAGAAAAAAGCTCATCTAGTTGATTCATGTCCTGTCATTCCTAAGTGTTATTAACGCTGACATTCTGTCACCCTCACCGTCCACCCCACCCGAGGGATTTCAGCATTTTTACTTCAGAGAAATTGAAGAAAACGAAATAATGAACAGGACTAATATTGTGTTACGCTATCAGATGGCGCTCGGCCTCTAAATTACGAGGGGAAGTACAACATTTTGCAAGTGTGGCCGGAGTGCGTGATAATTTGTGAGGCTCACTGTGATAACATCTTGTCAGGAGCTCTTTGGCCAAATCAACCGATCCCCCCGTCCCCAAATTCTGGTGTAGACTCAACACAGCTGAGCGAAGCGGACACTGAAATATACTGGAGAGGCCAGGGCAGCTAAGTGCCGTGCATGAACAGAACATTTTAAATTTACGTGCGCCATTAATGTGAGCAAACAGTCCAAGCTGAGTGAGCCTGGTGAGTTATCTACATCATGCTCTCTATAAAAGCTGCAGGGTTATTTGTTTCTTTAAACTAAATGCTGAGTAGTTTTAACTAAACATTAGATCAAACTACATTTGTTGGACAAGATTAGGCATGTCAGTAAGGTTTTAAAGAGTTGTAAGTCACTAAAATGCTTCATCTGAAAGAGCATTAAAAGACAGCTTTAGCATTTTATTTATTCTCCATTAAAACGTGAACAGTTCCAACCCAAAACAGGATGTTCATCACAAAAACTGACATGATTTTAAAGTTTTCCAGCTATTACTAGGGATTTTAGTTTTAGGGATTATGAAAGACTCCGGAATCAAGCAAAAATTAATTTGCAAAAAAATGACAATTACCCTGTGCTGATTCAGGAATTGTTGAATCAAAACAAGAAAAACTCAACAGTCATCACAAAAACTACACTGAATTTGAGATTTTTGATTAAATAAACCACCAATCAGGGCTACTACATATTTCCCATAACAAAATTCCACACTTTTCCAGACTCACACTACCAGATATTTGTGTATGTTCCACATATGGTGAAATAATTTAGCAGTTTTGTAACAGGGAGGGATCTAAATGTTTTAAATCAGTTCTTTTTCAAACTAAGTCAAGCTTCGACGTCTAAAATCATGCAGGTAGGATTCCTTGAACCATACATTAATACTTTTTGTTCTGTTTGTAAATATTAAAAGTGTTTCAAGGGTTTGTTTGGCATCTGAACACTTAAGGATTATGCTTTCTTTAAGAACCAAAGAAATTTAAACATTTACTCCATATTAAATTATCTTTTCTCCATACTTATTCAGATCTGAAAAATTCTAACATCAAATCCCATACTTTTCCAAACTGTGTCCGAACCTTTGTAAAATTAAACATCCACATAATCCAAATTGGTGTTAATTCAAATATAAATTTCTACAATACTTTAGGCTTGATCCTAATAATGCTTGGAGATTTGAAGGGAAAACTACTGGTAATTACATTGAAAAATTATGACTCTTTAAATGTTGCAAACAACTCCATTTATACTACTAGCCAACATTATTATTATGAAGCCTAAATTATTATTATTCAAAAGGAAACTTTTCTTTTAAGTTAAAAAAGCATCTACTCATGTATGAAATCAGTTGGTTTTTGTGCTTTACTTAAAAATATTAGCAAACTATTAGGTTGACTTAAAGTGTTTATACAAACAGTGAATCAAACATGTTTTTCTTGACCAAAAGTTTGATGTTGGTTATACACCTGACTGACAGCAGGTAAATAGAAAACAACCTGAATTCTGAGTGTGTTAATGAGTGTGTTTATGTTTTTACTACAATACACACTCGCAAAAAAAAAAAAAATGTTTAACTAAATGCAAATCCAGTTACTGGAGCAAAAACAACAGACACATACTGGTCGTAACATCCAAACTCATGACTTTCTTTTTTTTAAATCAGTAAAAGTCCTCAAAAGTCTACAAGAACTGTTAAACATTCACAATTTAGCCAAACAACTTATAAACTCAACATAGACAGACAATAATTTCTGCAGTATTCTATATAGAGACCATAAAATTTGTTATTAAAAGTCTTAATAAACAGCATGAAAATGTCTTTTTTATTTGATCCCTTCCAATGCCCAATTAATACATAAAAACATCCAGGGTAAGGTTCCATAATATGTGCCATGTTCAACATCAGTGTTGGACTATTAGAAATGAATTGATTCATCCTTTGTGTACCATTATAATATTCACCTTGATGAATGCAGTGTTACCACAATAAAAGTACTTGACACAGATTACAGTACTAAGCTAAAAGTCACCTTGTTGGAAGCACAGATGAGAAATACATAATTGGGGAAAACAGTTTTGTCGCAACTGATAAGGGCATCAAAGTAATTACGAATGTTGTCGGAATCACATCATTTTCAAATTACATGTACCCCAAGTCCTGGGTGTAACCACTGAAGCTAGGCACCTGTAAGGAGAGAATAGAAGACAGATGGAGGGAAATAGTTCTTTGGTAATCTAGGTTATCGGTTCGTCATCACATCTGGCATGAAACAGTTTATTATTATTATTATTATTATTATTATTATTATTATCAATAATAATAATAATATGGCCTGAAAAGTAGGTTGTTTTTACCCCAGCAGTTTTTAGAGTGTAAGCAGGGAGCTGTGACTTGTTGAAAGCGATCATCCAAGGACAGAGAGGTGAACAGGCCTGCCCCCAGTTATGATAGCCCAGGAGCTGATACAAGCACTATAACCTGATCTGTGATTTTGCACCCAGTTTCCTCTCCTCTTTCCATTTTTTTTAAACATTTCTAGCGGAAAGTTACACCAGAAAAAAAAAAAAGAAGTAGAACCTCTTTGAAGCTCAAGCTCAAAGGCGCTTGAATAATCTCACTAAGAGTGAATTTTATATCCACTCAGGGAGAGCAAATCTTCTCAGTGTTAACTTACTCCTGTCGTCTAAATTAACCATTCCTTCAGGCTGGCTGAATGGGGCCTCTGCATCGCTGATGTGGCATAATGATAAGTTGGCCCTATGAGGCTCCTGTTTAGCCGAACGACTGAAAGGGAGCTGGATTTATAAAGATGATCGCTTCACATGTTGTTTGCATTCAGACCATGTACAACGTCACATAATTCAAGCCATTACTGTACCGCTGGAACTTCATAATCTGATTAACTGTGTCCGATCATAACCACATTTCCTTCTGCGAATCCGTCTTTTAAGCGCTGTTCAAGATGGAAATCAACTGCAGGAACCAACTGTTGCGCGCACTCAAAAATGTGCTGCAAATCTTCAAACAGACCTGGAGACTCTGCCTTGGCTGATTTCGGTTTACTCACATCTATCGTGTCAAGAGATCACGCTAAAACTGTGCCAGCTACGTTTGTCAAACTCCCTAACCCCACTCGACAACAAGGACGTACTGCCAGCTTTTTTTTTTTTTTCACTTTAATCTAAAAGCCTCTCACTCTATCTTCTCTTCCTCTCTTTCAATTTTTAAACCCCCACACCCCCCACACCCACCGTCTCTTTCTCTTTCTCTTTCTCTCTCTCTCGCTTCCTCTCATTTCATCCCCGAGCGCTGACGTTAATCCAAATCTGGATTTCCAGATATTAAAAGGCCAACAGTCACATTGCGTTTTGGAGAGAGAAAAGTGGGGAATTGGGTCTTCCTGTGTGTCTCGGTAGAGATAAAAAACACAAGGGAGGGAGGAAGAAATGACAGGATGAAGAACAAAGACAGGACTGGTCCGCCACTAATGATTGAGTGGAACAAACTCAGCGGTCCAGAATACTCAAAAGAAGTGGTCATTGCATGAAGGAATGCTGCGTTTTTGAAGGAAAGCGGCTGGCTCCATAAGAGGGGGTTTGTGTGATTTAAGACCCTCTTTGTGGGTGTGGATCGTTGGCCACAGAGTGACTAGTGGGAGAACAAAAGATCTACAGCTGCTGAAGTCATAAGAGAAACCAGGTGCCAAATGTTGATGTTGGGAAATATCTACAGTACAACTACATGAGCCAAGAGAAAAGCTCCTGTTCCAGCTTTACATATGTTCTTCTACTACACATTACCTACAACATAACATATTAAAGGGCGTATTTTTAAAGTGAGGTTCTGTTGAAACATTAGTTGGTCTTGGAGGCTGAAGCTAACGGCTAACCACTTGAGCAAAATTTCAGAAGACGATGATGCCTTTCTTCTAATTAATGTGAAAAAGTGCAAGAAAAGCCAAAAGTGAAAATTCTTCTCTATAAGGACAGCTACAGATGTCTAAATCTGACTGAAAGGGGTTAGGGATGATCCAATGGGCAAAGTGACTTTAAACATCTTTGTTCAGGCTAAATTTGGACTTATGGGCTAAAAAAAGTCACATTTTCAGCATAATTTTCAGGGCTAAATATAGGCATCCCTAAAATGTCCCTCGATCTTAGTGTTTTATTGGCAGTCTGACAGGAGCCAAAGCAAACTTCCACACTCTTAAAACAACTCCAATTTGAAAAAAGTAGCCGTTTGTGGAAAAAACTCTATTTCTTTAACCTTCATCTCCTTTGCATTTGGTGGCTACTTTCAGAGAAGTTGTTGGGTTGTATTTATGAAGGAAGAAAACATTGCTGAGAATGGATCATGCAACATGTTTCTGGTCAGAGCTGTCTGATAGAAAAGTAATGTGGTTAAAAAGAGAAAAAACATATTACAGCTGTTTCAGTGAAATGTTTTATTGATTCTAATAAATTCTACTAATAACAAAGTTATTTTTATTCAGAAATTACTCTGACCTGTAGGAAGATCATCATATTCATCAACTGAGTTGTAACTATCTGGGTTCCAACTTCTGAGAAAACCTGGATGCAGAATAAAAAGCATTGGCATAGACTGCTGTGATGTTAGGTAGAACTCCATTTTAGTCTTGGTCTGACTCAAACCAGCCATTAGCTTAAGCCTCTGGGTTACACTAATTTGGATTTATACTAACTCTTTTTGTAAAGATACAAAAAGAGTTGTCTGCTGCCAGAAAGATAATAACTGATTATAGAGTTTCAACAGAGGGTTATAAAAATCCTGACATTTCCCTTTAACATTCATTTGTAAGTGTAGACCTTCACAATTGACCAAAGGACCCAGATTTCACAAGGACACTTGGGGTAGGGAGGAAGGACTACTCCCCAAAGTGCTCTGAGGTAAGGAGTGGGAGATGTGTTGCGGGACGCCGTGCTGAGTGGTCGAGACAACACATGCTAGGGCTAGAGCGCGGTCTATATTTATTCTCAGGTCTGCTAAATGAGGTCACTCAGGTGGTCCTGCTGAATACATTCCCCCCATATCCATCATGAATCATCTACTGCTTATTATTCTTGTTCGGCCCAGGAGAAGGGGGGGCGCATTTACACAGAGCAATGGGCTCAGTGTGGAGCTATCTGCAGCGTGCACGTTTGCGTGCGCAACATCTGCCCAGAGCACAAGCGAGGGGATGGATACAGCCCATGTGACAGACACAGAGCAGGTTGTTTAATGAGAATGTGGATGAGAGGTGACATTCATTGGCTGCCTCTCACCCACAGCATTCAGACTCCCACTCAGACGAGCAAAGCAGGGAAAACGGTAGGCGCGGCAACCACCACCAATAATGTCTACATTTCCCCAAAAAGAGAAATAGGAGATAAATACGTAAGCGGGCAACAAACACCATCGGATCACTCTCAGTTAGCGTCAAGGCGAAAACCCCGCCGCACAGAGCTGTTTCATGCATTTCAAGCAAAGCAGGGCACTAAGACACACTCTATTCCAGTGTGTGTTTACATATGAAGCAGAGAATCGCAATAAAAATGTCCATTTCTCATACCTGCGATTTCCCTATCTGGGTTTTTGTTTACATTAGTCGAGCAGAACTGAAGTGCTGAGAAGCAAAAGAGAGCCTATTTGCACAAAATATTTCACTCCTGAACGAGCACAGGGAGGGTTAGATTAGGTTTATGTGCCTGATTCCAGAGATAACCCTCCCCGGCAGACCTGGCATGCGCACAGGGAAAGCACATGCACATACACATATATGTGGAAAAAAACACATACAGACTGGGGTTGACAGACTGGAATAATACTGGGGGGATATGGATGTTTGCACTTTGAACCTTTTCTAATCCTGAGTATTAGGGCATGGCTAAAGCCTGATTATAGTGGAATGAAATGGATCTAAATAGATGTCCCACCCCATCAGACTTCCATTTCTTTTGTCCCAGAAATAGGAATGGAAATCAGTAATCAACCTCCAACCCTCCCGCTCGCCGTCTCTCCCACGTAGCCTCGTCTGCAGGTTTGGCATCAGCCAAGAAGATTCTTTTAGACTTTTTTTTTATCATCTCAGATGAGTCGAGCGCCCTCGGCTTGGCTGATGTTTTCTTTTTTTCTCTCTGGCTCATGCTTCTCTGTCGTAATAGAACCTGGCAGACAATATAAAATTGTCACAGCTTCAACGCTTGACACGCAAATTTTTTATGCTATTTTGTATATCCAATATTGAATTTGGGTTAGAACAAATGTGGTTTTGAGTAATGAGGGTGGACACAGCTGATTTTCTCATCTCTCTCTGTTTCTCTGCCTTTCTGGGTTGCTTACAACATCGCCATGCAGAAGCTCTGATGTTACCGCGTGCTGCCTGCTCCCAGGGGTCGCTTGGCCGCGGGTAATAGTAAGCAGCGTAGGGGTCAAGCTTTGCGGTGCTTAGCTGCCCAGCGTGTATGCAACTGTTGCTCTGCTCCCCTGCGTCACTACACAGCCAGAGGGGGAGCTCCTCTCCCACATCCTGATTAGACTGCTCCATCTCACCCACACTGTCTCACATTTTGTGTTGTTACAAACGTATTTTAAAAGGCATTTTAAATGATAAACTAACACAATGTAGAGGATAATTGTTATATGGGTGCAGGTTTGGGACTGGATTAACAGATGATTTTCAAATGTTTTTTGCACAAAAAACAGCATTTGTAGCCCCCTTTACTCTGATACATCTACAAAAGCAAGCAACAGCTCCACCTGTGTGTGCTTTCATCTCACTATAACGACAGCTGTTCTGCGGAAGGCCTTGAGAGGTTTGTTAGAGAATAGTAGTGAACAAACACCATCATGAAGAAAAAGGAACACAGCAAACAGTCCAGGGAGGATGTTTTAGAGGAGTTTACATCAGGGTTAAGTTATAAACCAATATCCCAAAATGTATTCCAGAGCACTGCTTAATCCATTATGTGAAAATAGAAAGAGTATGGAACAACTTATTAAATTGGAGGGAACAAAGTCGCAAAGCCCCAAGCAGGACTTAGTTAGAGCTGTTGTCCTGCTGTCACCTTCCAGCAGGACAACAGCTCTGAACATACCGTGAGAGCTACAATGGGATGGATTAGATTTAAGTACACTCACATGCTACAACAGCCCAGTCCAAGTCCAGACCTAAATCCAACTGAGAATCTGCACTCCATCCAGTCTGACTGAGCTTGGACTATTTTACAGGTGCAACTGCAGCATAAAGTGGGTCTAAATATTGACTCTGGAAACATCAAACATTCAGATTTCTGTTCAGAATTTTTTTTTTTTTTTTTAAAACCATATATGATTTCCCTTCCCTTTACAACTACAAAATAAGCTATTTTGTGTTGTTCTTTTACATAAAGTCCCAGGAACTTGTATTAAAATTTGTGGTTATAGCATCGAAAAAATGTCAAAAAAGTTCGAGGGTTATTCACACTTTTGCAAGAAACAGTAAAAATTCTAGTCCAGAGAAGTCAGCAGACACCAACATGGGTGTGCAGACAAACAAATACATGTTCACACACACACAAGGACTGCCTGCATAGCCAAAAGATCAGGCAGGACTTAAAAGCTCCTCCAGCAGCAAAATTACAGGGTACCTCTAAATCCTCCCGGCAGAAAGCACTATGCTATAGCATGGGGTGGAGGTGCTGTGGAGGGTTGGGGTAAAATAGAGGTGTGTGTTTTTTGTATGCGTGCGTGTATGCATGTATGTTAGGGAGGTAAAAGTGGGGCTTGTGTGCGGCGCACAGGGCGAGGAAGGGCAAGAGACGATGCAGATGCATGAGATTATTTTTTTCTTCTTTTTTTAAGGCCAGGAAAACTGCAGGAGCTGCAGATGAGTGAGACCTGATCTGTCTGATGTGTGCTGGCATGATAGTGTGTGTGTGTGTGTGTGTGTGTGTGTGTGTGTGTGCATATAGGACAGTCGTGCGTGCATACGTCTGTGAGGGGAATATGGAAGGAGGTGATGAAGTGAGGGGTTGAGGGGAGGAGAAACTGCTGAGCTGAGTTTGGAAAGAGGAGGTGGGAGGTGATCGCTCTCTGTTTAAGTGGAGGAAGCATATGTGCTTTGGATTGTATGCACGTGTGTGTGAGTGTATGTGTATGCCAGCTTTCTTCTCTCACTCACACTCAGAATTTCTCTTAAACGGTCCATTAGACTCCTTAAATGTGTGTACTTTGGATTCTGTGCACATCTGAATAACTCTGTTAAAAGTTCCAATGTGTGGGCATTTGCACTTATCTCAATGTGTCTGCATGCCCTGTGAAATGTGAGTGACTAAAAACGCATGTGTCTATATACTCACAAATGTTCATGAACAAATCCATTTTCCTTCTTTTTTTTCTTCGTGTGGATATGCTTGGATGTGTGTGGTCCATGGACATCAGTCAAAACAGTCCCACACTGCAGAGCCAAAGCTTGGGCATTAAGGCCCTGTAGAGCCAGCACCACTGGGCTGGTGCTTCAAGTCTACTTATGACAGCTTTTAACCTCTGCAGAGGACCTGTCAGCAGCTCCCAAAGTGCCTTTGTGTGTAGCTCAAAGACAGTGAGTTTCTATGTAAGCCTCCCAACCTGCAGTCAGAGAGAGATTCAGCATCACTTCACTGTGGGTGTCTGTTTTGTCACATCAACAGTGGATCCAGTGGGGCAGAGCTTTTACCCCGCTGTACATTCCCTTCTCCATTTCCTTATCCCTCAGCAGGCCACCACCCTGCATTGCCGTGCAGCAGCACAGACATGTACCTACGTTTCCACACACTGGCTTTGGACTATATCTTCAAGAGGCTTTTTTGAAGATCTTGAGAGGTTACATATGTGTGCCCAATTTCACAAACCTCGATCAAAGCAGGAGCTCAGGCTGATTGTTTGAAATCTTCTAGAGGGCACGGTTGATACATTTAACCATAGCAACAAAGATTTCATGTGGATGTTCCTAATTGTTGCTGGATTAATGTTAGTCATGTCCAATGTAGTGCAGACCCAATGATACAGTCAGAATTTAGTCCCTATAATTAGACTAGAGCTTAATTTGTTGAAACTGTGTGCTAATAAAACACAGATACACCCTGATAAGTAGTCATAGTTTGGTTTAGCAACATCGGCTTATCTGTCACCTGATACAGTTTTACATTGATATGGACAAAAGGGTCAAAAAGTGGTGTCTATGAATAAAACATGTCACTCTGGTTTATCAGTGGGCGGGGCTTAAGTGATTAAGTGAAAAATAAAGTCACAATTTTTTCCATGTTGTTTTTGTTTCAAACCTGACTACCATCAGTTGGGATAAACCTAATGATGAACAGTCTGGGTTTTTAGCGTCAGCTATAGCAATTTTTTGTTTCATGGCAAAAAGTAATAATTTAAGGTCTGGCCCAGCCCACTCCCTTTAATTCAATTTTAATGAAAAAAAATCTTACTTTTAATACATTCCATTCTCTAATATCCTATCAATATAATAAATAAGTTTTAAGCTGTTACATAAAATGTCAAAATGGAAGATAAGACCCAAAATGGCCGACTTCATTTTGGGTTCAGGGCGAACCTCTAGAAGACAGTTTTGCCCACCCTGCAGAACTCCATATGAGAACTGATTTTAAAAGCTCGACATAGCAGTAGTCTTAGGATTTATTGTATACAAATAAATGTTTGTCAACCCTGGTATATAAGTAAAATGTTATTTGTGCAAATACTCTGGATTTCAAACATACATTTGACTTTAGAAGAAACTTTGAAATTTGTGCCCTCATTATCAGCTCCAGGGCACATGTTATGAATGAAGATTTTAAGCACAATTGCCCTAAAGTGTTCATACCCTGTCTCATGGAAAGTGAAGGACATTGTCACACATGCCGTGGCACAGCACCTGGAATATTGTGTGGCCTTTGGAAGATAAACTGGGTCAGAGAAAATGGAAAAAATGTCATTAAAAAAGTTGAAATGGTGATTTTGACTCAACATGGCTAACCATCTGTTCGGTTTAGGGCATACATCCAAGACTTACTTTGTTCATCTTGATGAGTTCTACATGTGTACTAAATTTCATAGCTTTATGTGAAACTGGTCCATGGTGGTGACGTATAGGGGTGAGCAATTAAACACTTTTTTTTAACAAACTTCAACACAAATACATTTGCTGTCACAAATTTCTAAGAGCTTTTGAGAATGGCCAGGCCTCCAAAAAAGGGAACTTCATCTCACATAAGAAGAGATCAAATAAAACACGCTAACATTTCTTAAGCCCCCGGACCACTATTGCTGCTTTGAACTAATCAAAGTTGGAAAAACCTTGGTGGTATTATGCCCTGTGTCGTTATGGCCACTGCCACGTCAACACGTTCGCAACCTGGTTCATGGCAGATGTTGTCATCATGCAGTGGCACATAAAAACATAACTTCTGTAAGTGCCCAATGAAATTGCACCATTTGGCAAACAGTAGCTGTAATGTTGTGTTGAGAGGAATAAGTTCAAGAGAAACAGGGTCAGACAGAGGGAAAAAAAATGCATTTCACTTTCCTATTGCCATGAGCTAAATACGGGTGCAAAATATCAAAATGTTGGTTTCCAACTTTCTGTTGGGTTTAGGGCATACCTCCAAGAGACTTTTTGTGCATCTTGAAGAGTTCTGCATGTGTACCATTTTTCATAGTTCTACGTGAAACTGGTCCAAGATGCTCCGGTCTAGGTGACGCTCTGAAGCAATTTTTATGTCCAAAGTTTAGAGAGTTTTTGGGGATGTTCAGACCTCTAACAGGTAGTTCATTTGAAATATGAAAAAATAGATAAAGACTACAATGCAATCAAACCCTTACAATAATGTGGAAGACATTGTCCTGCATGCACTCAAGACACACACTCATGTAAGTGCACATGAACTATTTCCACATGCACAAACCCACGCATAAACACACAAGTAAATGCATATATATATATATATATATATATATATATATATATATATATATATATATATATATATATATATATATATATATATATATATATATATATATATATATATATATATACATGGAGTAGGCCGTGTGTCAGATCAGTTGGAGATAAAGGACGCAGAATAACAGGAGGACCTTGGGGAGCAGAGCAAGTCATCTGTCTCAAACATGAACAGACTGAGCACGCTCCAGCATGACATGATGTGGACAGACTCATTTTAAAGCACATCGCTTCCTGAGTCTCTCTCCAGTGACTCCTGCTCAGCCCTGCCTTTACCTAATCACTCACACATCCACTGAGCACACACATACAAATTCAAGAGGACCTGCCCAAGGTGTGAAGGCTCTCCTCTAGGCTGAAACCCACACGACCTGACAGGTGTACACCAAGAGAGTGCAGAATTTAAAAAGCGGTCGATTGGTGCATTAAAACTCTGTAACCTGGGGGTGTGAAGACTTACTGCTGGTAATGCTTTAAGCTGATGCAAATAGTTTTAAAAGTATGCGACACAACGCCAGCACCCAAAGCAATTCCAATATTAATTCCATAACCATAACGACTGACTATAAAATTAAAGCCTGCAAAGACTGAACCGCTCCCAGTGTGGAACATTTTTAGATGGCAGTTTCAACTTTACCAGCTATTTTAGCTGTAATATAGCCTGTTGTGTGGAGAGTTTTGCCAGTAGCCCACACAGTCCTCCCTAATGACAGAGTAGCTAATTGGCAGTAATGGCTCTTTTCACCGATATCATCGAGCTGCAGCCCCGGAAAACCCCAACAGTTTAGTGCAAATCACTTGCAGGCTAAAAACTGGGAAAAGAGCCTGAGGAAGTGACAGCGGCAGCTTCTTTTCCCTCACATCAGCCAGTAGTTCGGTTAAAAGGAAGAAGTGCTGGTTTAATCATACAATAACTTCTGAAGCGTGTTGTTTTTCTTTGTTCGCTGTAAACGTCGCTCTCCATTTATTAGATCATTATTTTTAAAAACAGCGCTGCCATCTTCAGCACATGCATTAACTCCCCTTAAACGCACAAAGCAAACAGGTGAACAAACACTTCTTGAGCGAAACACACAACCGAGTCGCTCCTGAAGTCCCCCTCTCAGATGCTGCATCATTTGACAAACAGCAGCTGAAATGTCGCGTGTTGAGAGGAGTAAGTCAGGGAGAAACTGGGTCAGAGAGAGAGACAGCGAGAGAGAGAGAGAGAGAGGGAAAAATGGCATTTCACCTTCCTATTGGTGCAAGCTAAAGGTTAGGGAAGATGCAACACATGCTGAGGTGCAGACGCACTCACAAACACAAGCTCAAAAAGCTAAAGGTTAATATTGTTCATAAGGGAGTTGCTGCGTCGCTGTTTATCTCGCTTGCAGCCAACAATGTGTGCAGTTAACCAGGAGCACACAGTTTCATCCTTGTTAAAGCAAGGGGGAGCTCTGCATTAGTGTTTCATTAATCCCATCACGGGCCCAGCTTTTCCTCTTTCTCCCATGTCACAGGAACAGTGGGTGAGATGCCCACTATTTCTGTTTTCAAACAACTGGCCATTAATCTACATCGACAATCAGTCAACGTGACTTTTAAACCTGTACTCCAGCTTTGACTTTCATCCCGCTCCCGCTTATCCATCCTCATTTGATATAAGGATTTTTGGTGAGTTGACTGATGGCCTTCTGTCGCTATATCAAATTAAAAATCCATCCAGCAGCTTTACCATATACAGTGCCCTGCAAGAGCATTTATACCACTGAACTTTTTCATATGTTGTCACTTGACAACCACATACTTAAATGTATTTCATTGGGATTGAAAGTCTGATAGACCAAGGCAAAGTAGTACATCATTTTTAAGGGGAAAAACATTTATTATTGGTTTTTAAACTTTTTCAGAAATACATACACTGAAAAGTGTGTCATGCAATTGTATGCAATTTCAGTAATTACAGCTATATGTTTTTTTTTTGGGAAATGTTTCCACAAACTTTACACAAATAAAGACTGAAATTTTTTGCCATTCTCTGCAAAACAGCTCAAACTCAGTTGGTGTGGATGGAGATCATCTGTGAATATCAATTTCAAGATCTAGGCCAGGACTTAAATAATTCCACTCTGACTGTTTTGTTTATTTTTCTTCAAAAGTCACTTGTAAAAGCTAAAACAGTTTTTCTTAATTGTTCTGCATTTAATTCCATCTTTTTTCCTATATTCTAAGTCCAGCTTCCTGTCTCAGAAGCTTCCACCTGTCCCTGCTGAAAAAAGCATCCCCTCACAATGATGCTGCCACCACCCAGTTTCATCACTGACATGGTATTTTCAGGTATTTTCAGGGTAACGTGATGTGCATGTTTCCTGGTACACACAGCATATTCCATACAGGCCAGAAAGTTTGATTTCTGTATCATCTGCTTGTCACAACACATCATTCTGCCATGTCCACACAAAAGGAAACAAAAAAGCTCTGTTCTGAATAAAATGTGTGGAATGTTTGCCCCTATTGGAAAAAAACTACTTTAAAATCCCATCTGACTTTCATAAAAGGAAACTCGAGCTACTTTCAGAAAGTTTAAACATATAGCTGAGCATCCTGAAAAATGAGCATTGATTTTCATTCTGTTAATTATATATCCTTCAGAGTGGGCTCGGGGCCACTGGGTTGATCCCTTCATCGAAGCTGCAGAACAACTTTATGTTTCTGATGATCTGCAGAGAGAGGGCTCTGTCTAAATGCAGTTTTTTATAGTATGCCATTATGGTAAGAGATAATTAGTAAGTTACTCATGTTCAACGGAAAACTACCGTTGTCCCTTTGTTTGCACCACTATTAAGCAAATGAGGGGTGCATGCACCATGTAGTTAGCCTAAAATGTCTATTTCAACTGATATTTAACCTTCACTGTAAAGCAAAGTCCCTGCTAACAAAGAGTACAGCTCCTATTATCCTATTACTTTGCCCCCTGAGAATGCCTTTGTATGAAGCTTAGCAAATTATAAATCCCTGTAGTTATTTCCTAAGTATTGGTGGGTGGTACTGGTATCGTCAGGTTACACGTGCAATCAGCTGACAGATGTATACAGAAGGCCGTTTAGCAAGCTTGTTTCCCAACAGCAGGCTCATTGAAGTTTTTGTCTTGCTTCATTTGCACTGATAATCACATGAAGTTAACCATGGTTCACTCGCTAACTCCCAGCTGTTGATAAAATGGACCAACCCCCACCCTCCCCTCCATCCTGCTCGTCTTTTCTCTGGCCTTTTGTGGCTGTCTGAGAAAGGTGATTTGGGACTCTGGACTCCAGAGAGGAGTTGATCCACCTACAGATCCGTGAGCCACAAATCAGCATGATAAAAGAACCGGTGGAATGGATCGGAATGTGTTGAGATAGCGGTGGCATGTCAAAGGGCACAAGGCTCTGAAAATCTCAACTGACTGAGGAGGTAATTTGCGAGTGAACTCCCTCCTGAGGGAAACCAGAGCTAAGGAATTGGAACAAATCAACAAGCCCAAACGGTGGCAGATGAAATATCTAGAGCTCCCACCTCTCCTGCTGGTGCATGTAAAATATGATCTGAAGGGGAGGGGGATATGGCTGTGTGTGCATTTACGTAAATGTTTTAAGATGATTTAGTGTGCATGCATGTGTGCGAAACTCTGCTCATACACCGAATCCATTCATCGTCCACAACGAGAGAAGCTTCATTTTCACTGACCTTTTCAATCTGGCCTCCGGAGGAGAGTTATGACAACTGAGCCGGCCTTGTGTTGCACAGCACAATAACACACATCAGCGACGGGGAAACAAACAAACAAACAATAACTCCTGCCGTAGGCTCAGGGCTTCCCATCTCGAACAGGTGATGCGAAGCAAAGTGCGAGGGAGCTGTGCAGTAGAGTGGATGCAATGCTCTGCGCTGAACTTTTTCAACTAAACACACAGGGATGAGGCGGGAAATTAGCAAAATCCTCACAATCTGAGTGGTGGAAACAGTCAATGGCAATCAATGACATTTATGCCTGCAGTATTCCATGAACAAATAGCTGCCTAATTGCCTGAGCACTAGATTAGAGCAGAGAGCGCCAGTAAAGGCTGGGAGAGCGACAGAGGGTGTACTTGTTATGGAGGAGAGAGTTGATGTCAGCCCATCTGTTGTCCACTGAATCAAAATCTGCAAAAAGGACGAACAAAGACAGGGATAGGTGTGTGGGCATGCACGTGTCCCTGCGCGTGGTTTGATTATTTATTTTTGGGTGTGGATGTCTATGTGTGCCCATACCCCCTTGAGGGAATCTCTGGTACCTGCTAACATGTTAGGGAAGCTGACTGCAGCCAACATTGTTTCCAGTCAGAGCAGCCCTAATGCACAGTGACACACACATACACAGACACACAGAGACACATGTTGACACAGAGATGGATATAAAAAAAAATGCTGGGGGGGATTGAAGGGGTGCAATAAAGCTAATGTGTGAAGTGCCAGAGCTCCCAAACCGCAGTGAGGCTTCTCCAGTCCTGACACGCAAGAAGCAGGAAAAGAGAAGCTCTCCCTCCTCTCTGGTACTCGTCAAAATCCCAATCAGAGAGCACAGCAGACCACAGAGAAAAGGGCCACTGATTGCATCCTAATGCGCACAAAGCTGGTACATTCACGCGTGTGCGCTCACACACTGATTGCGTCCCACCACCCGGCCTTTCGGCCGCTCTTCTCTCCTCGCCTCTTATATCACTTACATGGTAAACCCGCGCTGATCGGGGATCAGTGTTTTTTTTTGGCGCAGAACGGTAAAAGAGTTCAGGAGCTTAACCTCTCTTGGGGAGAGGAGAGAGAGGATCCGGACGGCCTGTTCTCTCCCAAACCTAACCAAAACACAAATAAACAGCTACAAGAGAACAATGTCTGGCAGACTCTAAACAATTTCCTCAAGGATCCGTCATTGCGGAGAGAAAAAATGGGAGGATGAGGCAGGCTGAGATGTAAGGATGAGGGAAAATAGGTGGCTGGAGTAGGCATGGTTTGGGATTCAGATCCTCTCGTCTTTTTGTTTTGTACAGTTTAAAGTCATTTTGATGAGATATTCAGAAAGTGAGAGTCAAAAGACTTTTCTCATGCAACACTGCGCATCCCTCGTTTGATACTGCACACTGTTGCTCAGTTGGCTGAAGAATGGCATTTATCTCTCCCTTACAAGAGAGACAAATATGGCTGCTTGGAAAAATTTCTGTTCTAAAAAACACATATAGTTATGGTGTGGAAACTAAAGGAGCACCACTATCCCAACACTGTTTTAAAACAATTGGCAAGCAACAACGAGCAGCCAACTGCAGGCTCTATTCAAGTAAGCTCCATCTGACAGACAGAGCTGTGGTTTGAGCTCAGCTATTGGCCGGATAAGAAGTACACAGAGAATATGTGTTGTTGGCAGAAATGGAGGGGGAGCAACCTCAAGATGTCTCAGATTGAAATGGAAACTGCATGTGGAGATTGTTTGAGATTATGGGCTGCATTGTTTAATTTTGTACTGATGTGTTCTTGCCTTCTTAGGTAACAATACAATATTGAAAAATTCCTGTATGGAGAGTTGAAGAACCCAGGACTTGCTCTCTTTTTCTTGTTGCTGCACACTGGTGGGCAGCTGGCTGAAAGAAGGTTCCCACACTGATCTAGGGCTGGGCAATAAATCAATCAAAATATATATCGTGACAGACACGTGATTGATATAATTAGAAAATACATCCAATAGAATGTTCAACTGAACTCTGATCCAGAACCGCACAGCATTCTGGGGAATGTAGGCAGAGAAAAGGCTTTAGCCGTTTCACCTCTCACAACCAGCTAAGCAAGGTGCGTGGGTTATCAACTAACTCACTCACTCTTTGGTAAGCTAGCAACAAACTGTTGAATAACTTGTTTCAGGTTTCACCACCTTGCCTCATAACTGCTTAAAAATAACAAAACAATGCCATGGAGTTAAAGGAGAAAATGAATACAACAGCTAGAGAGGAAACTGTGGATAAAACAGGGAAGGTCAAGTCACCAGTTTGGCAATATTTCAGATATTTAAACCAAAAAATAATCAATAATTATCGATATCGATTAAAATTAAACCCTTGTATCATAGTACATTTTTCAGCCATATTATCCAGCCCTATACTGATCTGTCGCATAATTCTGCTTTTTCGAATTATTTCCGGTCAGACAGCCATGGTGTGAAAAGGAACGCCACCTATCATTTTTATTAAGGTAACACTGTCTTAAAACTATGGTTGGCAAATTATGGGTCACTAACCTGCTCACTAACCTGCTCATTAACTTGTTATACTTGTGTAAATCTACATTATGAGCTAAATTACAAATAAATTAATACATTTAAAGCAGGTATTTATTCTATATTTTTGCTTAAGTCCATATTTCAAGACTGCTCACTACAGAGTTAAATGTTATTCCCCTAGCATACATGAGTTCCCTTTGGGTGCTCTGGCTTTCCCCACAATCCAAAAATCTTGCCCTGTGAAAGACTGGCAACCTGCCCAGGGTGTATCCAGCTTGACCATGAGCACCCTCAATGATCCTGCAAGGATAAATGGGTATATACAATAGATGTATGGATGGACACATGGAATAATTGTTGTTTTTTGTTTCCTGTTATCCCTTTTATTTTAAACCTTTGAGTTAACACCATGATACTATAAAACCCTGGTATCCAGGCTCTTGGCTAATGGAAAGAAAGATCAAGTTGCAGGAAAAAAAATTAGGAGAGAGAGGAGTGGGAAAAGGGAAAACAAAATGCAAGTCTTGAACATTGAACCATAGAGTCGCTGTGAGCCTGAACTACACGGCACATATTTATTTAAAGACATGTTTCTTCCCCGCATCCATCCATCACGGCGGGCACCAACTCTGCCAGCGCACACGCTGCACCTGTGGGACTGCTGACTGAAAAGATCCTGTGCTCTGCCCAGTTGTGCCTCTCTTAAAGGTGCGCTAACGAATGCACAATGCTTACGGCAGCTCCTATTAACGCAAGCAATTCTGTGGAGGGAGGATGAGTGAGGCCACATTGTGTTTTTTGTGTGTGCATCTATTTGCATGCTACTGTGAGCATATGAGTATATATATATGTATATATATATTTGAATTTGCTTATGTGGCTTTGTGCTTATTTATGCCTGTGTGTTTGTGCGCACACACGCCTCATTGTGTGTTTGTCGACTCCTGTTACTGTGTTTGTGTGCCTGTGGTCGTGCTGGAATGGAACATGGACATTTTGCCACTGAGCTGAATTCACAGAAACGGGCTCGGCTCTGGCCCTGCAGAGTAGTATTTAGACTCTGTATTTATGCGTCGGACAACCACAGTAATCTCTATCACCGCCTCGTGATTCATGTTTGTTTGCTTAACTCAGAGCTGATTCGATTCCATCAAGAAGCCCCCCTTTTTTCCCCTCTTTATTCTCTTCCTCCCCCCGAAACATTCTCTGCAGAAAAGTTCGCGCCATTCTCGGCCAGAGTCTCATCAGTCACCCCTCATCGAAGCTGACCAAGCATGCGGTTGTTGTTTTTTCCCTTCCATTGAGAGGATGCAACATTAAAACTAACAACCTCTATAATTATACATCCATATTTCTCCGATGAGTTTCTGTAAACAGGCCCGGGCTCCAGCTCGGGGGAGGCGGACCTCTTTTGGCAGGCCCTGGCTGAGAGTGCCACTGAATGCCTGTCGGAAAACAAAGCCATTTCAGAGCGTGCCTTGGAAAAGACAAACCACTGTTCCAGGGCTGGAAGAGAGGGAGAGCTAACTCCAATCTAACAGACAGAGAGCTGTGATTTGAGCTCAGCTATTGGCTGGAGAAGAAATACACCGAGATTATGTGTTGTCTGCAAAAGCCGAGGAAGAACCTCAAGACATCTCTGATGGCAATGGAAAAATATATGTGCCGAGTGTTCTAGATTATGGCCTGCATTGTTGTATCCTGTTCTTGTTGCCTTTTTTTTTTTCTTTTTTAAAGAATTATATGCAATTGTCTCAGTCAACTCCCATCATACACTGGGCATGGGCTTCTTAATGGTATTAAAGTATACCAAGGTTTTAAAAAGTTGCGGTTTTAAAATGTTCATTTTACTGTTCCAGTGATTTAATGTCCTTTAACTGAAATGCCAGCAAAACAGCTGGAGTAATGAGAGTTTTCACCAACTGTGTAGAACGCTGAATAATGCAGTGCTGCTCCTCCTCCATTTGCTGCTGTGCACCATAGATGAGCAGAGAAACCAATAATTGTGCTCAATTAAGAGTAGCATTGCGTCAAATTAAAATATTGTAACCCATATAAAATTAAAAAGTATGGTACAGTAAAACATTTGTTAGAAGTACATTTTTTCCAGAAAGCTACTTGAGTAAATTTAACTCATGACTATTCACCTCTACTGTGCACTGCAAGTCAGCTGGGAAGCATCAGAAAGCAGGTTCTGACCTTAGTAGATTTTTTGAGAATATACCAAAATACAGTAAAACTGTGGTGTTTTTACTCCGGGTTCTGATACTGTGAAAATCTCATCCTGGCCCCAGCCTATCATAGACACTCATGTTCTTTCTTCCGACCTACATGCTAATCATCACTAACTCCAAACATGCCCCCATCAAGCAACCATTAGACATCTCTCTTGCTTTTGTTTGAAGCTATTTTGGACTTGTAGAAGAACAGAGGCGGTTTCAGCTCAGCAGATGGATTTAAAGAAAACCAGTATGCGGCATTCACCAATAGTGAAATGCCTTTAGAGAGGAGGAGGTTACTCAGCAAATAAGTTTGTGTAAGAGAAGAGCAGGAAACAAAAACCAACACTGTTGTTTCTCTCTAAGTTTGCTTTGTGGTCTCTCGTGGTCTGCGTGCTGAGAGGAGATCTGAGTAATCAGCCAAAATGACTTGAACACAGACCTCCCACCGCACCTTTACACACACACATACAAACTCCGAAACATAAGGGCAGAATAATGGAGGGGTTTTTTGAAGAGTGGAAACAAGAGTTGACATGATGTGCAAGAGAGTGAGGGAGGTCTTGCATGCAGGATCAAATATTCTAATAAGATAACCATGGAGCACAGCCGAGGAAGGGATGAGTGTCTGCGTTTGGAGCCGACTAATTGAGATGAATACATGAATATATCAGCTTCATCTAGCAGCAGCGGGCTAAGCCGTAACCAATGGTTACCATTCACTTGTACAGCCATGTGAGCAGCCCACTCTCTGAGGCAGAGTCCTCATACCCCACCAGCCCCCTCCTCCTCCACTCTAAACAAACTCCCCTGTAATAAACGAAAGGCAATAACCAGCGACAATAACGCTGTGCCTGCTAACCCTCAGCGAATGAAATATCCAAAGGAGAAGTAGCAGAGGCAGCCTGGATAGATTTGCAAAGCAAGCAGAAAGCCATATATTACACTGGCACACTAATAAACACTGGGCTGTGTTCACTCACGAGGGGGTTAAATCCCCTTATCCCCAGCCAGACTCCTCCACCGGTGCTAACCTGACCTGTTGGCTGGGTTTGCTTTGAAAATAAAATCCGTTAAAGGCTGATGATTAGCTCCTTTAAACCAAATCAGCAACACAAATAACACCTATTGAGCTCAGCTCCTCAATTACTACACCAGTTCAGAATTTTTTAAGTGAACTTTGTTCGATATTAAATGGTAATTATATATTTAACAATAACATCAATAAGGCAAAACAACCGTACCAGTGCTTGGCTAAAGTAATCATACCCTATGAAATGTTTCACATTTTCTCACTATACAGTCTCATATCCTTAGTATATTCTGTATGATAAATTACTACAAAGAAGTGTGTAGTTGTGAAGTGCAAAGGAAAGGTTAAATCGATTTCAAAGTGCTTTACAAATTAAGATTAGCATGCATTTGTCTTCAGCCAAAACATATAGCATGATAGTCATAAATAAAGTCTTTTGAGGCATATTCCTAATAGCTTTGCACAACTAAAGATGGAAATTTTTTGCTAAATAGTTCAAGGAGAAAGTCTGTGAACATCAATTTTCAAGACTATTTACAGATTCTCCATTTGATTTAGGTCTTAACTTTGACTGGGCCATTCTTACACATCTATAGGCTTGGATGTAAACCAAAGTCCTTGTCCTGCTAAAAGGGTTAGTCTCAAGTCCTCTGCAGACTCTAACAGGTTTTCTTCCAGGATTGTCCTGTTAACTTTATTCTCGTCAACTCTGACCAGCTTTCCTGTCCCTGCCAAAGATAAACATCTGCACAGCATGCTGCCATCACAATGTTTTAGTGTGGCAATGATGAACAAACATTCCAGGCCTCCATAGAAAAGATAAATTTATACTAACATCAAATTACAGACAGAGGGTCTTTACAGCATTCACTGTTTAGGATACTTGTGAAGGCAATTGGTTGCACTCCATGTTATTAAAGTGATTCAGATTAAATGGATACTAAGAGTAAATGCGCAACACACTTTCCATATTTATATGTGTAAAACATTTTGAAAACCATTTGTCATGTGGTGGTCCATTAAATAAATTTAAGTATCCACTAAAGTTAGTGGTTGTAACACAAAATGGAAAAGTTAAAGAGACTCCTTTTGTAGAGCACTGCATACAGGGATGTTTGTCCCGAGTACAAATAATATTCTCAAGGATATTTATTGTCCTTTAAAGTCTACATTCTGAAAATTGTGCAATAAAGTAAAACATCTTTGGGTCTCTACTCACATTAAGCATATGTAAGCATCTCTTGCCTCTCATCAAAATGTTAGTGTTCTTTTACAAAGAAGGGTTACCAGATGGTAACTGTTAGCTCTTCACAACAAAGAACTTATGTAATTGGCAGTTAAAAATGTGCGAGTTATTTGCATCCCTGTAATCTGAAAATCAACATGCCTTCGACCTGACAGCTGCCTTTTTTCCCTAAATGGCCATGATTTAATTATGGTAATCTGATGTTATCTCTAAAAGATGACATTTATCGCTTTTTCTTATGAAATTACTAGTATTGTGCTACATCTTAGGCTAAACGCATTTAAAGTGTTTAATTGTTTATTTACCTCAGATGTATGTGTGTTTCTGTGCTTATCTGTTTCTTTGCAACATTAAATCGAGTACCTGGCAGGAGCATGTGCACATAATGGAGGGCTCCTGTAAATGCAGGGCAGGTGAGGATCCAGTGATCGGCAGCAGTAAGAGATTTTAAGCCAGGACCTTCAACTCCATGCCGGGTGACAGGGAGTTGAAGCGTATGGCATACCTTCAGGGGACGTTTAAATGGATGGGGTGTGTCATGTGTGGCTGAGCAGAAAATACTAATAATAAAACAGCACAACATTTTTCATCAAAATGGACGTCTGTCTTCCGAAGCTCTATAGTTGATGTCAGAATGTGGCCGGTAAAGTCAGTGTAAGCTATTATAAGCCCCAGATATGAAGGTGCTTCAAGCTTAACACCCCATCGAATCTATGCTTGAGACAGCTATTTGGAACATGACAAAATCATGCTGATAAACTAGCATGACCTTTATGTGGTGAAATCAGTCTTGTGTATCAACATAAACCCTGTCTACCAAGGTGTACATCATAATAAGTTATACATAATTATCTAATACAGCAATATGTTTTTATGCTTAAAACTCTTATTCTGAAGTTAGGAAGGAAGTAAGATACTGAGTCACACTGTGGTGATGACAGAATTGGCTAAGAAAGACTTCTAGTGTGGTTGGCTGACGACTGTTTATCTAAGCATTGAAGAAATATTCAAACCTTTGAAGATATGTTGAATTTGTATGCACTTTAAAATGCAGTAAATGGCTAGCTAATAATGCTAGAGGTAGCATCTTCTTCAGTTTCCTCTTGGTGCTAAAGATAAAAATGATATGCAAGAAGTTTGAGAATATCGTGACTAGCTAAACATTAGCAGCTAACTGTGCTAAAGGTAGCATCTGCTTCAGGGCACCCAGTCAGCAGTAAACTTAAGATAAGAATGATTTGTAAACACTTTAAGAATACCTGGACAACTGTGTGCTGATACTGATGCTAAAGTTAGGATCTGTTTCGAAACTTCCTCAAGGTGCTAAAGATACAGAAAATTTGCAACAACTTTAAAATAACCCAACTATCTAAAGGCTACCTGCTAGCAAAGCTGAATTTTAGCATCTGCATCAGACCTTCCTAACAATATTAAACTAAAGTGCTATTTCACAATTTTTAAAGGGTCCTAATGTTAACATCTCTAGTTCAACTTCTAAAATAACTTGATCAAAACTAAACTCTATATTCGTATATCAAACAGTGATTCACAACAGACTCATGAAACCTCTGTTCTGTTGGTGAAAACACATAAAGCAGCTTTGGACTGGACTGAATTGTTTTACCCGGGTTACAAACTTTTTTAAACAGTTTGTAATGTGTGAAACCCATATTGCATTTATCTGTGGAAAAAGGGAATTCTTAGTAGTTCCCAGAAAAAGTTATAAACTATCATCTCTTCTCATTCTTGTGAGCCAAAAATTGTGTCATTCCATGAGCTGAATATACCAAGATACTTATATCCAATGTGATTCCCAACCCCAATCTGAGGAGGCGAGCACAGCAGAGAAGGTCACATCCAATTAGTCAGATATCTTCTTAGGCTTTGTTTTTTTAAAAGCTGGGTCAGCACCCAGTGACTCAGAAAAATGAGCAAAGCTTTTTTTCATTACTGACTTATATGCAGATGTCAAAACACATAAACTGCAACGAAGGAAATTTCACAGCATTCACCGGAAAGTCAACTAAGCTGAGCCCCAAGAACAAACTCAACTTCAGCGTTTGCTGCGAGCGAGCATTATGTTATTTACTGAGGTGAGACAGCGTCTGCTCCTCTGTCGCAGAACTCTGGTGAAGAAGTTGGCAACATGTCAGAGTCCAGGACGGTACGCTGCGATGCAGACTGACAGCTGTCAGGAGGGATCAGGCTTACTCCTGCCCGATACTCAGGGAAAATCAAGACAGGAGAGAGGTGCATGTCGACAGGCGGCCTCTGTCTCCCGCTACGTGGCCTCAACTTTTTATGTGGAAAAGAGACTCTGCTAACCACAGACAGCCAATCACAAAGCGAGTCATACTACATCATTTCAATTGGGGGGCGACAGTGAAAGAAAATGGAGGCTCAGTGATGTATTGCTACTGCCTGTGTATATATTTATTGTATGTCCCTTTGCTCGTTTTCCTCACTCTGTTGCTCATTTTTCCCATTATATTTTCCCTTCCTAAAAGCCTCCAGTCCGGAATCACCTCGCCACTCACTCTGAGCCCTAAACACACCCCGGCCATTTTCCACACAAACAGCTCATTCGATATCCTGTGTTTAGACAACGCTATGAAATATAACCAGTTTGTTCTCTTAAGCACCAGAGGGCTTAGAAGGTGTGTGTATATATACATGTTTGTGTGTGTGTGTGTGTGTGTGTGCACAGAGGGCATGGGGTGCTGATAGACAGCACAAGCTGGTGCTGGTCTGGACTTTAGATCAGTGCAAAGTTATCATAGCTGACCCTCCTGTGGTGTTTCCGTGACCCCCTGACTTTGCATTGCAACCTTTAACCCCTCCCGAGACTCCTGTCAGAGTGGGACCAGGATGGACAGAACCAAGTGAACGGGGTTCCCCATGGTGACACCAGGGCAAAAGATACACACTCAAACAAATACACACACGCGCGCACACGCACACACACCATTTGCTGTTTACATCAACCCACACCTTTTGTTGCCTCTTCGGCCCCACGTAAAAGAGACAGAGCATGGGTAGGGGAATGGGGAGTCTGATGGACAAGAAAAAGGACTTCTGGAGGATTTAGAGGAATGTCCACTCCTTATGCATCTTCCTCTCGTCTCAGATGGTGTCTGCCACGCTGGGCCGTTAATCAGAGCCGATAAGCCGGTGCTTTATGGGCAGAGCAGATTTACACCGCTCTGCTGGCTGACCGGACCCCATTCCCAGCAGAGGCAATGGGATAATTCACTCACATCTTTTACGTACAGATAAGCTGGCCTAAAGGGGCTTCAACAAGCACACACACGGTGTTCGTCCAGTGAACACCGTGAACTGGACGAGGGCTCAGTACTGAAAAGAGGTTTACCAAGCCTATGGCTTGACCAAGTCACGGCTTTGAAAACACTAAAACTTCAAGTCATACCATTAATTTGGTTTAAACTGTGCTTTTAATGAGAAACTAGAGTAATGCAAGGCTGCCCTTCTCTACCTGTTGCTGTGCACTGCTGGTCAGCTGGCCTAAAGAAGGCTATTTCACTTTTCTGATACTTACAGGAAAGACAAATTAGCCTCTTTGACATAGAAAACACAGACCGCCATGGTGTGGAAACTAAAAGAGCACCACCCTTCAATATTATAAACGTAATGCTGTTAAAAATGTTGTAGGTAGCAATGCTGCAGGCGGCAAGCAACAAGCTGTATGTTAAGCAGCCGACTGGAGCATTGCTACCTACCAATAAAACCAGCCAATCCTAGCTTATAATATTTCAGTAACTCTATATGGAGCAGAATGGCAAAAAGGTATAGTGTTTTGCACAATAAGCATATTTACTTCCACTACCATGAGATTTATCATAAGCTTATTCTATATTGTTTAAGTGCTTTCATCAAAAACGAAACAAGAAATAAATGTAATGAATAACATTATTCTAACTGTAATCATCAGTATATTATTTTTGCTTTGCTTTTGCTTTTTTGAAGCAACAATTGTTGCTACAATCAGATGCTTATCTACTATGTAAACAATATGAAGCAAGCTGGAAAAGTGCATAGTGGAGGTGCCTACAGCAGCCACACATGGCCATTAACTAAATGATAGTTGAACTGGGTTATGGTGTGTGCACAGGCTGCGGTAGTATAGATAAAACATGCTCCTCGGTTGCAAAGAACAACAACATTAATGTAATACCTAGACGGACGCCACATCCGATTACCGCTGACATGCAAACGTTACAGTATATGAGCTAATAATGATCTCCTATCAGCCGGATCCTGCGAGACCGAGCTGCCTCATGAAGGATTTACAACTAGTTATGAGTTCACCGTCTGAAACACTGTGGAAAGAGTGTAAAGTATTCTTCTAGTTTGCATAAAACAAACATCAGTTAGACCGCCGTTGCACAGAAGAGACACATGAGAAATAGAGAAAGGCACATAAAAATTAAAAGCACCCTAAGATAAAGCTGACACTTTTTGCTTTAATGTTGGAGTTAGCGGCTGTCAGGATGCGAGCCCACGCACATGTCAAGAATAAAGTTGGTTAAAATATTTATGATGTAATCAGCAGACAATATGCCGAGCAGCCCTACGAACGAGGGAAAGGCAAAGAAAGTGACAAGAATGCCCAAGGTGGGTTTTCTTTTTTTGGTGAAAAACGTGGGCGCATTAAAAGTTCAGAGAAATATTTCCTTGAAACCCCCATGACATGTCGCCAGAGGAGCGACCATGAAAACTGTCGCCTTGATAACATCTCAAGCTTCATGCTTCCCTGCGTTCTCCCTGCAAGGGAGACTTCACAAATATTGATTGAACTGCAACAGATGAAAAGAAAAATTTATGTGGGATTTAATTTATTTAATTTAGGCTGTACTTTTTTCTTTTCAGAGGAGGATGTAAAAGAGCTGTTTTTAAACAGAAAACCGACAGTCGCATTAATGTTTTTCAGGACTTTAAAGACTTAAAATGAGACACAAGGAGACTAAATCTCTCAAGTGACTTATTGATATTCCCAAAATATTAGCTTAATTTGGTCACATATGATGTACCAATATTACACGCCAAGCTTCATTAGCCGATATTGGCGGTGGGTTCATTTTTGTCTCGTGGCCTGCAGAGCATTTATTGATTTCTCACTGTGCCAGCCATTCTTTGGCATGACGCAGCATGTTGCATATTAGTTCAGGCACGGCCTCTGTAATTTGAGGATCATCTTTAATAATTTTACTGATTTACTGAAGAATCAATTTAAAATGTGGCTGTAGCACAGAGTAGCAGTATCCTGGGACAAGCTTAACGATGGGCTATAATTTAAAAAAAAAAAAAAAAAAAGTTCAGCTTGGAAGAAATAATTAAAATGAGTGAAAGTTAGATAAGGCTTTTCTAATATAGCAAAAATCTTGCAGTACAAATTAGCAGCATGGTAGCTTTTTTGTGCATGGTTTCTTCATGCTCATTTGTTCCCCTCTGAACATGTAAAATATAAGAATTTGGGGTTTATACTATAAATTCAGATGTTTTTTTTAGACTTTCCAGATTTATAGATAGAGCTATACAGACAAATTTTCTTAAGACTATGATCTGATGATTTTAAGCTTTATCAGTCCTGACCAGAGAACTGTTGTTTGGAAAGCCAGAAATACGATCTTGCGATCAGTGAGCACACCAAAGTGAGTGCTAACAGCTCGTGCTGACAACAGCATTCTTGGGTGGGAAAGCTGTTACTGGGTGAAAAAGACTAAAAATTGGAAATCTTCAGTATCTGTAAGGTGTCTAAGCGTGAAGACAGAAGCACAAAACATGTAAGAAGCTATTTAGAAGGAAACATGTCGAGGCATGTCTGCATTTTCCTCAGACTGTGAGAGTGCAAGAACACAAGACTTTCAGCAGATAATAGGAAGGCTGAACAGAATATAGCAGATCAAGTAACAAGCTGGATTTGGAAGTGGGCTGCCTTTTTAGAACTCTCTGAGTTGAGGTAAGGTCTACATCAGGGGTCTGCAACTCCAGTCCTCAAGGGCCAGTGTCCTGCGACTTTTAGATGTGTCCCTGGTCCAACACACCTGAATCAAATGGCTGAATTACCTCCTCAGTCTGCAGTCAAGTTCTCCAGAGTCCTGAGAATGACCTGATTATTTGACTCAGGTGTGTTGAAAGCAGAGACACATCTAAAAGTTACAGGATACTGGCCCTGGAGGCCTGGATTTTAGGACCCCTGGTCTACATTCTTTAGGCAATGCGTGCAAAGACTGCAGTTTTTATTAGTAATGCTTGCTATGTATACCAATATACTTTAACAGGTTATAGTCTTAGAATGCTAACTCTTTAATTATATTTATGTTGTTTTTAAAAATTAGTAAATCCCTATTTTACCGGTTTTGTGACATGACTTTCCATCTTCTTCTTCCAGTCATGGCAAGAGGCTTGTATTATAGCTCTTCAAGAAATATCAAACTGAGCCAAGATATTGTCAGGTCAAAGCTCCACAAAAACTAGAGATTGGAAATCAGCAACAAAATTCTGATCAGTGCATCTGTGTTAAAAACTGTAACATTAATGTATCCTCAAATAAAAAATTCACAGTAAAACTAGGGATTTTTGTTGTTTGAACCCTCTGGAATCTGTGTTCTACAAAGTTGCAGCTTGTTGATTTAAGTGACACAGCAATCAGAGTTCTATTCAAACTCACTGTTCATTTATGCTGAATGATCAACAGTGTTTGAGTACTTCGCCAGTTTTTTACTTAGTTATGTCAGCCAAAGGAGTCTACAGGCCAACAAGGTTATGTGACAGGAGGGATTTTAACTGCAGTTACACAATAGCATATTCTCATGTTTTCTTAAGCGCTGGTTAAAACTTATGAGTCACATTTCCTTCTGTCAATCAAATGTGTTGCTTAGCACAACCTTATGTAAAAGAGACCTGCAGTTCAGCTGGAATATCAACATGTAGATGTCAGGTATGGCTACCAAAAGCAAACTCTAGCACACAGTTTGGGATCTTTCTTAATAAACTGTGACTTATGTATATTGTTTTACATTGCACTGTTCATGGAGTTCCTCAGACTTCAATAACAACACCAGATCCTTTCTCAGGCGTCTGCTGAAGATATGATCAACCTTCTGTTTGAGCAGAGTAAAAATCTTATTGAGATAAGAGGTTTAAACAGACAGGTCTATATACCTCGAACAAAGTCAGAAGTGAAAGTAGAGATAAAATGTGCTCCTTTTTGTTACCGTTTTCAGCTTTTGGGAGTTTGTGCATGAGAGCTTTGATAAAGAGAAAACTGAGCCTCTTCTCATGCTGGTGAAACCAGAAACCTTTGAAGACTAAATTATTATGCAACTTTTGATTTTATTTTCAGTTTATGTGAGAAATATACTTTATACTTGATTTCTTGTTTAAAATATAGGCAGTCAACATGAGTAACATGAGACCACGGGGTTAGTGGATGGATGGATGGATGGATGGATGGATGGATGGTCTCAAACATAATTAGGTACCTTTACAGGTTGGATGGCAATGTGAAGATGATTACTTTCCAAGACACAGTCCAGGACACAACTGTTTGGAGTTTTCATTATAGATAGCCACAATGAAATCTGAAAATGTCTGTTCATTTCATATTTATCATTGGATATACTCATGTATGCTCTTTAGCTGCAAAGGTTTATCGATCACATAAACTTGCATTATTGCATGTCCAGCTAGTCTCAGAAGTGCTACTATCAAGGTTGTATTTAAAGCTCAGTGATCATAAATTTGTAAGTGAACATTAAATGAATTATTTATGCTCTTTAGTCCCACTGACTTGATCCAAAATACTACTATCTTAGATTTTTTGGTTTATCTCTAGATTTTTTTTTAAAAAACCAAGGCCTCATCAAACGTTATTCTTTACGCTATGCTTTAACGATTACGCAAAAATAAGATAATTGTTGAGGCGTCACGAGTGACAATCACATTAAAGTTTTTTTAAGTGTATTATAAGGTGAGCTGGAAGTAAAGCAGCTTAAAAACACAAAGAAAACACTCAAGTTTCCCCATTTGAGTTTTATAATGATATGGAATATTTAACACTGTAATCACCTCTGACCGCTCTGCCTTAAGCAAGGCACAGACACTCCAGTTGTTGCTATGGGGCTGCCACAGCCGCCATTAAAATGCAATTTAACAAGGAAATTCCCGGGTGTGACTGTGTGTAACTGAGTGTGAAGCACAAAGATTATTACCCCTGTTGTTCAGTCAGGCTTCTCCGGCTGAATGAAAGTAAAAACGCCAAACAACAAATAAAATCATCTTCTCCCCTCCCACAAACTTACAGGTGATGTAGTAGTTGACATTCCTCTTGAACTCCAGGCCCATGTAATTGGGGCTGAACTCCTGGAATTTGATGGTGAACTTGATGTCCTTCTCAGGCTTGTTGCAGTTCACCAGCACATTGGGGTCGAGTACTGTACTGCAACTCTCCGCCTGATCTCTCTTCACCAGATACAGCTTGTAGAACTCGTAATCTCTTCCTTGGTCCGCTCTGGGACAGATGATATCCAACTTGTCCCCGATGTCTGGGTAGATCACAAGACCTTTTCCAGGAAGAAACCTGAGGGGGGGTACAAAAAGACAAATTGTTACTTCCAGATAAAATGGATATTCTGTAAAAGCAACCACATATTTCAAGCAGAGTTTATATAGTGTTAATACTTTTAGCTGAGGGAATTATGGGTTTAGATTCGTCTGACACGGCCTTCAAGGCAAAAACACTGCATGTTGCAGCTTGACACGGTTTCAGAACAAGTCAACAGAGTGTTTCACACAAATCCTCTGAAGATTTCTTTCATACTTGGATGTGACTCAAAGCATAGCGAAAGTTAGCAAGAAAGGAAAGAGAGCTGCCGTAACACAAAATGGCTGCATCAGATCGGATTCCGCAAAAGGAATGTAACAGATTTCTTTTTCATCTTCTTGGAGTTCAGAGTAAGACTTGTACTTTAACATAATACTAACGATGCTGCTACTTCAGAAGGTTATTTCTGAAGGAAAAACAGCGTGCAGCGGTCAGCTGAGAGGGTTAAGGCTTCTTGGTACATCCAACCCCCCACCCCCACCCGTCATGATCATCTACTGGAGGATTAAGATAATCCATCTGACCTTACAGTACCTCTCTGCGTCGATTCTGCTGCCAACTCAATCAGATCGGCTTTTGTTCTCTTTTTATTCACTGAAGGTGGGGAACCGGAGGAGGCCCGGTGTGTGTAAATGTGTGTGAAGACCGGGGGCAAAGGTACATGAATTGCAACGTGGTGTGTTTGGCCAGTGCTGGAGTGTGTGTGCGTGCTGGAGCGTCAGAAGAAAGGGCTGAGGTTGCACTCCTATTGGGGGAAGGATGGTGGGGGCAGATGGGCTGAATCATTGTTCTGGACTTGTTTGGGGCTTAAAACGTCAACATGGTTCAGCTCTGCTGTCCCAGTTAGCCAAGCATTAACCCAGACAGCCGGACTGACCACGGGTGTGTTTATGTACAAGCGTGTGTGTTTGTGTGTGTGTGAGAGACTGTTGTGATCGCAGACAGTGAGCCCAGCAGCGGGGCTATCTGCTAGATCTGCCCATGCCAGCGGATTTAAGGAGGATTTAGCAACGCGTGATGCATTTGTTGTTCTTTCTGATCCCTCACGTTTTAACAAGACATCAGCGGCTGGGGGGCCCCCTCTCTCTGTCTGTGTCGGTGGCTCCCTCCTTTCTCCCTCTCAGTGTATAATCTCACCTTATCTACAGCCCCTCATTTCATCATCACACACATCGTTTCACCACTAAATAACCTGCTCTTCAGACAAGCAGAAGAGAAAGCCACGACCTCTCCTGGAAGAGACTAATAGAGGAGTATGTGGAGGGTAGAAATGCACAGACAAATCATCTGGTGACTGGAGTAAGACAATTTTATGATGGGATTCAGAGGTCAGAAACTAAAAATATGATCTTTTTTTTCTCACTGAATTCACCATACATACCCTTCTAGTACTAGGTCACACTGATAGGACCACTCTTCACTGTGGAAGTTGTTACAGAAGAAAGCTCGGTTAGTTATTTTCAGTCTGAGTGACTGCTTCCTCTGGTGGAGTTAGAGAAAGCAGAAAAGCTGCAAGAAGCTTCTAGAAAGGAATAGATATTTTCTATGGAGTGATGTCAGCTCTTAATTCAGGCTGCTCAAAGAAGAATTAGATGTCAGCAGATACAAGGAAGCTGAACGTATTACGGCAAAGTTATACTGGAATTCAATTCCAGTATAAGAATTAGAATTCAATTCTGTATGTCATAGAACATGCTGGATAAGGATGCATTTGTAAATCTCACAGTTAAAGTTAGGTTCTATGTGCTCTAGAACTAATACACTCAAAAACTGTTAATGCTAATCTTGCTAACATTGTTTACAGTGTTAATTGTGCTTAATGTAGAAAATGCTAATATGGGATGTTAAAGACACTCCATTCTTTTGAAATAATACTGAAATCTTGTTTAAATGTAGAGTGACATCACGTCTGGTCTTGATATGAATAATTAATGCTCAATCAGGTCAGAAAGGCTTCTTAAGGCTCCTGCATAGTTACAATAAATGAAAGGAATAACTGAATAATCTACTAATTAGGTTTTTTTTCCCACCCAAAATATTTTTTAAAGTTGTTTTAAATTTTTTTTTAAAGAAGAACTTCAAATTGTACGTTTTGAGATGTATTGGTGTGTTTGATTTGTCTCAGAAGAAATACAAGCAATACAAGCCAATAGCATTATTTTTCATGCACAGTACAAACTTTGCTACTAGCTTATTGAGATACAACCATCAAAATTTGTATAAAAAAAAAAAAAAAAAAAAAAAAAGTTATAGTTGCAACACTACTAAGTTTTAAATGCACAGAATCCATATTGCATACTTTTTCAGAGCTATCATTGACCTCCAACTTTTCCACCATCCATCTTGGGGAATTAATGTTTTAAATCCAACCAGGAACCAAATTCAGGTATAAAGAGAATGTAGCACATATTTTTTTTTTGGAGGTCAAGTGTTCCAGAGGGCTCAGGTGGCCTGGGGGTTCTAAGCAACTGCCTCTGTACTACAGCATGTTGCAGGCTTTGTAGAAAATTTGTCATCAAGTGAAATATAGCTTGTACAAAAAGATTTTGAAAAAGTCCCAATTTTCTGAGTAAATACCCCCAATGAAAATGAACATGACTAGATTGGACATTCATGGCTATTCTTCTGGCAGTATAGGCCCATCACCAACCAAATGACTTCATTCACAGGAGATAGATGTGATAATAAAACTGAAAAACAGTTCTTTCAGTCATTCTTATGATTATGATACCATGATGAGAGCATGTGTAGACGGGAGGCCCCTCGTCCCAAGGCTTGGACGCGGGTGAGACGTTATATCCCTCTATTGTCTGATGCTCGTGGGTTTGAGGAGGGGAGGATCATGGGGGTGAGAGGAAGGGGGTTGCGCTAATTCAAGAGGCCGATAAGAGTGAGAACATGGGGTATCCTTTTGTCCTACTTCTAATAATTTGCTAGTGCTCAGCAGCAGCACTCTGCTTATTCCTGCTTGTTTTTTGTGTGTGTTTAAGCAGACATATGTTTTTGTGGATATGTGTGGATGTGTGTGTATCTATACGCACACCAGGCTTGGATACACGTGCATATGTCTATGAAGACACAGACACAATCAGTCTCTAATTGGATCTACAAGATGCATCAATGAGGCATAAACATGTCTCTATAGCAACCGCAGGCTTTGTTGCTGACCCCCCCACCACCACCACCATCTCTCCATTCGTCCCCCGATCTCAGCCCCCTCTATTTCCACTCAGCAATCTCATTCTCCCCTCCTTTATCCTTTTCCTCTTATTCATCTCCTCAACCTTTCCCTCATTTGGTTTTTCTCTCATCCCCACCCATCTCCATCCTCCCCCTCACTTTACATCCTCCCCCTCACTTTACAAACACACACAAAAAAGAAAAACACCTACGAAAAACTCAGGAAAGGGGGAAAAAAACAAAATCAGATCTCCATTTGTTTCACTCAACAAGTAGGTGTTTTATATTTGCTTTGTAGATTTCTCTTTTTCAAAAACCCTTCCACAAAATTGCTTTAAAATGAAAAGACTAGCTCTGGAATATAACAATGAGCCTCATGTCCCACTTACTCCATTGTCAGAGTCGCAATAATTTAGATGAACAATTAAGATTTTCAAAATCTTAATATCCTAATATCCTTGAAGGATTTATCTCAAGCCGGCTCCTGTCATTGATTCAATTTTCCGAGCAGGCCTCATGGTTGGCGGTTAGATAGCTATCCTAAGTGAATTCTCTGCTTCTGTTTCCCAGCCTTTGTTAACTGTCTGCTATAATGAGGCTCTGGCTGCTGTGGAGGTCTGGAAGCGCCATCGCAGATGGGAAAGAAGCGGCATAAAAGAAATAGGGCAGCAATTAGTGTTTAGCCCAGTTTAAAAGCCCTCCACTTGGCAAGCTGCAGCCCAGCTCCAGTCCAGGATGTGAAACTAAACTGGTGGGCAGGGACTTTGTCTCCTGTTTGTCTCTCTGTGGGCTTAATCAGCACCACTCCGGTGAAACACACAGCCACGCCATGGAGAGGAGGAGACGAGTGACTGAACGTTATTGTACTTCTGAAGAGGTCGAAAAGGGAAAAAGGGGGGAAAAAGGGGAGGTTGAATTGCATCTTTCATTCTCGTTGTCTGGAGACCCATAAGACCTGTTGATGAAAGAAGTTGGAGTGCACAGAGGAAGAGCTGTGCAGATACAAATAATGTTTCTGGGAAATGACCCCAAACGCGAGAGAGCCTTTATCCCCCTCGTGTCAAACGAGGTGGATCTGCATGCACCAAACAAAATAAAAGGAATCATTTTCAAAACAACCAAATGAGGTTGGTTTTGTTTCATCTGGACAGCTCCGCAGCATGCTCAATCCTGTAAAGAGCTTATCCAAACAGACCTACGCTGCAGCACAGTGGAGAGAGAACAGAAAACAACGAAGCAAAAAGAGAGGAGACCCCCCCCCCCCTTCTTTTTACATTCCACTGGTGAATATGAGCACATGATCTCACATATGCTGCACCCCACACACACTCACATTCACACACATATATACATGTGGAGGCATACAAAAGCACTGTGGGGCGCATCCTGGACCTTCCCAGCCCAACTTCCCAGCCACCCCCTATTCAAGCGCCCTGCCCTTGCCGACTTTCAGATAAAACACCGCCTACACTCAGGCCCACTCAAAGCCCCTTACAGAGCCTCAATCCTCAATCCACCCCTTCCCCCTGTGTTCTCAACCCCCGTCCAGTCAACTCAAGCCTCTGCCCTGAGCCGCACAGGCAGGCAGCCTCCACTACCGAATGAATGGACCCAGGACCCAGGACCCGGGAACCCGGAAAAAAAGAGGCTGAGACGGCTCATATCAACTGAATGGTCTTAAATTGATTTGTTCCTCCTGAGCACCAACAGGGGCATACCATATATTTTAATTAAAATGTATTTTATTGTCCTATGTAATCTATTTCCATCAGAAGACCATGCCAGATGCATAGCTTCCAGTTTCTGCAACTGGACACGCTGTGTTTCTGTTTTCCTCTCTACCCTCTAGTGTTTCATGTTAGAACAAGCTCACGTACACGCACTCCTGTCCTTACATGATCGCCAACACAACAGGTACTTTATCCCTCGATATTACCATGGTAATTATCACACCAGGAGAAGTGTTGCAGCACCAATTATTATTTCTCTCCTGCATTATCCACAAAATCACTGTGGCTGCTTCCCCCTGTTATTAGAGATGACACTTTCCATAAGGCAGAGATATTTCTGGCCATTTCAATCAATACGCCATAGGCCACTACACCCACCTCTACACCCACATGGCAAGGTTACAATGGAGTCAGTGAGGAACAAAAGACTGTTTTATGCAAAGGTTATGCCGCTAATATACAACATCTTACAAAAGCATTTTCCACTTGAACTTTTATTTACATTTTGTCACACTACAACAACCAACTGCAAAGTATTTTAATGGGATTTTATGAGACAGAATAACACAAAATAGAGCATAACTGGGAAGTAAAAAGAAAATTAAACACAATTTTTAACATTCCCTCCCCCCAAAAAAAAGCCTGAAAAATGTAGCGTGCACTGGTATTTTCTTGCTACAATACCCTTAAATAATTCACCAGCTTTACACATCGAGAAACTGACGATACTGCAGGTTCAGTAATCACTTCATCTCAGTTGGGATAGACAGAAAGTGTCAGTGAACATCAATTTTAAATTCTTACAATACATTTTTCATTGGATTTAGAGCTGGACTTTGACTAGGCCATTCTAACACATGAATATGCTTTAAATGCTCTAAATTTATTTCACTGTAGCATTTGCTGTATGCTTAGAGTCAGTGTCTTACTGGAAGATAGACCTCCCCCCCAATCCTCAAATATTTGGCAGTCTTCCAGCTTTCATCCAGCATTGGCCTGTATTCAGTTTTATTTATGGTGATGTGCTTTGATAATGTTCCATCACACATAATGTGTTGCATGTTGGCCAGATTTGTGGAGTGCTTAAACTAACAAAATTATGCACTATATTGTGTTGGTCTGTCAAGGAAAATAATGAAAATTTGTGGTTCCAACATGAAAAAATGTGAGAAAGTTGAGTTGTAAATACTTTTGCAATACTTTTGCTTCCATCTAAAACGGTGAGTTTTAAGCTCAATAATTACTGACTTGCTTGAAGCAGATTGTCTCATGCTGGTCACAAATGCTTCCAGTTCTCAATCAAGTTGGTAAATATTAAAATAACTATCCCCAAGCAGGAACAATTTGAGCCTAGAACCGGTTTTCAAATCCAGCTGGATAGATCCACAAAGCCTCAGAATGGAAATACTCAAACAGCAGCTTCTGAAATGGCTTCACTCTTAATATGTGGCTAAGATCCATTGAGCCCTGACACTGTACCCGTTTCATACAAGAGAGAAACACATGTAGCACTAAACTGTCACTATTTGCACAGATCCAGCACCAGTCTGAACCGTCTCGCGAGAAGGTGAGCTGGTCAAAGGGTCTGTTCTCATAGCCTGTGGCTAAAGCCCTATTGCTTGTATACATAGCTGGCTTCTGTCAGGCCGTTGCGGGGGCAGATGTTCTTAGGGAGGCCTAACTATAAACATACACACATAAACACACACCCCGCAGTGTACACATAGTGATTTCCTCACATGTCAAACATGGTAAACAAGTCGCCCCAGAGCTAGCACTGGCCACACACACATTAGCGAGGCGCACCAACAAACATAGGCATCCTGAAATTAAGCAAAACAAGATCCATCTGGCTCCTGAATTGTTTAGCAAAGCAGGAAGGATTTGACCCTTATTATAGAAATGGAGCACAAACTAGTGGCAGTGGATAAACTAAACTGGAGCCACATTGCATTTTAACTCCAGAAGGCCTGGCATTGCTGCAGCGACTTGGTGAAAAGTAAAACACTTGGAATTTTCCCCCTCAGGCTGTCCTCATCGGAAAGACACAAACGACAATTTCAGAAGCAAGAAGGGAAGACTGAGAATCCTGAGTTCCACCCTGCTGAGAGACGCTTTTGTACGTGTGAACACAGACGCCCTCTCGCTCTCACAGGCTAATGCTCACTAGCTCCGGATGGCTCAGTCAACAGGCTGGCATGCAGAGCAGATCAGATTCAGTGTGACTCATAGCAGTTGCGCACGGCGAGCTATAACACAGACACGAGCGCGGCTGACACACACCTCTCATGTTCACCAAACAAGCTCAGTATGCTTGCCCTCTATCACTGTCACATGAAGGGCTAGCTACAATCAGAGGCTGTAACGAGCTAACGAGATGACGTCCAGATGGCCTTGTCACAAGGAGGACAGAAGTGGACCTTGTTACGAGGCGAACAAGCTGAAGAGGACTGTCGAGCGAGAGGGGTTGCGAGAAGTCATTAGGGAGGAGAAAGAGCATAATCTGTTTCTTCTTATGGCCTCCGTGGTTTCTGTCAGTGCTGAGTCCATCCCTCTTTAAGTACTGGGGAGTTAAGCGAGCGAGGGTGTATGCAGTTGTGATTGACCGTCATCCCTGGTATCACTGACAGCAAGAGAAAGCCCAGACTGCTGCTCTTTGGGTCCCCAGTTATTCATCCAGGAGCCCAGGGACTAAGCTCTTCCAGCTGGGCTGCGAGGAGAAGAGGAAAGGAGAGGAGAGGCAAGGACAGGAAAGGAGAGGAGAAAAGATGATTTTGGCTTGGCTACAGACAAAACCATTTGGGTCACTTTCAGCCTGAGTTTAGCCCTCATTCTGGGACTGTTCCATGACCCAAAGACACACAAGCCTCTTCCCTCCTCCTCCCTTGTTTCTTCTCTGACACACTCACACAAACACAAACATACACACACATAGCCAGCTGCCTCCCATCACAGAGGAGCAGCCACAGATGGGCCCTGCTTGCTCCATAAAGATCTCTCCACAGGCCTAGTCTACAGTCAAAGCCAAACCCGCCTGGCCTGAGCTCACTGTCTATGTGTGATGTGTGCAATGCATGTAGGCATACAGGCCTGAGTGGGTGAGTGTGAGTGTGTGTTGTCATGCCAGCCCCCCCCACCCCCACCCCACCCCACCCAAGTCGAGCCAAATTTGTGATGTCCAATAGTCGTAGAGAGAGGAATCCCCTTGGACTGGGCACTGCAGAGCACTGCAGAGTCGAGTCGTGAAGAGCTGGAGTATGTATATGTATTCAGGAAGGCAGGACAACAGGAACCAAGAGATTCCTCTAACAAACAATAACACATCCCCCCCTCCCTATTCACCTGATATTACTAACAACCACTTGGAGGAGTGGAGGGAGTAACTAAAGAGAAAAAGAATCATAATCATTATCAAACACACAGCTTGCCCAGATTGTTACAGAGGCCATTTTATGCTCTGTATCTCCAATTCCCTTAATAGGCTCGCAAAAGGCATTCAAAAGACCCTCTTTAATGTTGCATTCAATCAGACTCAGCAATAAACAGAGACAAAAGCTGAAATCACAGATATTTTATCCCAATTATTTTAATTCTTTCTGACACAGATAGTACCAGTCATAGCTGAATTCATTTTGAACAATTGTCCTTCCATCTCAGCATGCCGGAGCTGGATGGATCAGGCTTTCTGATTGAACAGCAAAACAAAGGAAGAAAAAACTCATTGGGGAAAAGAGGCTTGATACACTTTAGAGCTAAAATTAGGTGAATTTTTCAAAGTTTTCACAACTTTCAGAGGTGTGGGCAGCAGTTTAAACTGACCTGCCCAGCACCCAGCAGTATATTTTGGCACTGACACATCTGGGAATTAAATCAGTCGGTGATCAGGAAGGGGGAAAAAAATCTCCAAAACAAACCTGACACCCATTGCTAATGAGGTTTTTCTTTGAGGAATTGGTTTGACATTTAGGGAAATATGTTTATTTGCTTTCTTCTCAGGAAAGAATATTGATTCCAGTCACATATTTGTACAGTTAAAATGAGGTACTAGCAAGAAGATTGATTATTTAGATTGGTTAAGGCATTCTTATATTTAGATTAGCTTATAGCTTGCATAAAAAAACTAAATGAGTCAACAGCTAGCACAAGACTGAATGTTTGCTTGTAACAGTAAAACTGAAGATTTCTACTTGTAACTCTGTTTTGTTTTTTTTTTTTTTTTGGGGGGGAAGGGGTGGATCTTACAGATGCTAAGAACTACATTTTGACCTCTTTTGCCTGGACAAAATCTCACAGATTCTTGTTACTTTCTTGCTAGGATATGAGAAATTATACATGGGGTGGTATGAGATTTTCACCAGAGGATAATCTTGAGTAAAAATACCACAGTTTTTGGTACGAGCAAAGAAATATAAAACTGAAAAGTGAAAACTATTTCTACTTCGTGAGCAAACATACAAAGGTATGTGAATATAATTATATAATATTTACTCATTTTGATTTCGCTATATAGACTTTGGTAAGAAAATATCTTTGAATAAAAACCAACTAAATTATTCGTATCCAAGTAAACTTTCCCTTTGTGTAGAATATGGTACCTTTTTGCTATCATGTTCTTTATAGGGAAACACAACTAGCTATAACAAGCTAACATTAGCTGGTAAGTTACTTTGGCTATCTGCTGGATACAAGCTGTAGTAAGCTGCCTGATAGTTAAGCGAATCTTAACTTGCCAACTGAAAATTTTAATCAGTGGTACCTTAATAAGAGTGGGTGGTGCTCTTTTATTTTGCACACCATGACTATCTGCTTTTTGCAATAGGAACAATTTCCAAACACCCAGATTTGTGTCTCACATGTGAGGAAAAATGTGTTAAAGCCTTCTTTTGGCCAGTTAACCAACAGTGCCCAGCAACAGTTGGGAGAAGAGCAAAGCTTTATTACTCTGTGGACCATACTTGGCACAGGCCAAGTTTGGGTATGAATATCACTGTATTACATTAAAAAAAATACTGTAAATGCATAACAAGCTATAATCGCTCTTAGATAAGAGTAATGTAAATAATATGTATTTTTATTCTCATTTTTATCCTTATTATTCTTATATTATTATGTGTATTATCTATAATACATATATTCATTGTTATTCTGATTTTGGTACCAAGGCAAAAATAAAAACAGAATAAGCAGTAAATATATATATATATATATATATATATATATATATATTCTTTTAGCCAGCTGTCCGCCAGTGCCTTTGCAGCAAGCTGGAGAGGGAGAGAGATGAACTACTTTATGCTCTAATCAAACAGAGAATACTATGGTCCCTGTAAACTGTAGGAAATATAGGAAAAATGTAAGTAATTTTGAAACGGTAACTTTTGAAAACCTTGCTGTACCTTAACATCGAGTACTTAACACTAGAAAGTTTCCTAGCAAGAAAAAATAAAGTAGAAACTCTAACAGAAATACCTAAATGATGCCATAAAAGAGAGGCATTGGGAGTAAATAATATTTTGTCCCTCTGAGCACATGTTTGTTCTTTCTCATAATATAGACATTAACTACTTCCTATTAGAACTTTATATGAACCCTTTACGATTACAGTGGAGTTGAGTGGATATCTTATAAAGCTGTGTTGTTAACAGGTGTTAATATGATACAGCCAGGCAATCTGGAGAGAAACCAAAGCCTTCCTGGAAGAACAAAGGGAAGACACGGTACACAGAAAGCAAATCAATCAATCTCTGCCAGAGCACGTCTGGCTCTGACAGCACAGCTCTGAACCCAGACATAAAAGATCGTACGCTGCAAAGTTCAAAATACTTCCATTGTTCATCTGTCAGAGTGAAAGACAATTGCAAGGGAGCGGGAGGGAAAATACTAACACAATATTTATCTTGTGTCCCCTTCCCTCCTGACTAGCTCTTTTTTTAATATATTCCTGCTATTGTGAGGAGCGCCTCGAGATGGATGGGTAGAGGAGTCCGGTAGGTGATATGTGTCGACTACAAGCACAGTACAGATGCTCACATGTTTCCAGAGTCTCTGATCTCAGAAAACGGCAATAATTCAGTCACCAACAAACAGCAACCATTGCTTTCTTTTTCCTTTGTGGCAGTTCAGTTTGTCGGTGGTTGGCGGTTTGTCTTCTGCATTGTTCTTAAAACAGCTTCCCTGGGAAACTGGGAAAGTCAAACAGCTGACGAGATGTCGCCTTGTGAACTCTCTCCTCCTTTCACCCACTCAGCCACACTGGCAATGTGACACACGCTCTCCCTCTTACCCATTCTTTTATTTCTCCTTATCCACACAATTCTTAACATCCCTCATCAAGCGCTTGTCAGGCTTCACGGCACGCAACGCTGTCTAAACAGGCTCTGAGAGTCTGCGTCTCACATACACTGATTGACGACTTTCAAGGTTGGTGACTCTTGATCATTTCATGTCAGACATCTGAGTCCTGCAACGGTCAATGGCCTTCACTCACTTTGCTCAAAAGTCAAAAGGAAAAACTATCTGAAAGTCTGATAGATTTCTACAACGTGGACACATTCCTCATAACTTAGTTTTCACTTAGCCCCAGGCAAAGAGAGCTAAAAAAGTTCATGTGTGGCGCAATAAAATGAAGCTATAACAGTCACTTCCCTGTAGCAATACCTGGTCAGGATGCATGCCTGTACCTGGGCCTCACAAGAGCCTGTTGCAACTGGTCATACGGTGCAACATTAGGCGCATGTATGACCGAGGGGAATAATCAAGTGCTCGAACAGGGACATATGCATGCATGAGAGCTCACGAAAATACACCCGCTCCCGCATAGCATGCACGTTATATTCACACAGGCATTCTTTAAAAGCCAACAGTAGCGAAACAAGAGAAGATGGGCCTCTCTGTGTGCAAGTGACAGAGTGAATTACACGCACAGCTAAAACACAGGCTTCCTGTCTAACACAGCCGCACTGGATGGCTTTCAGATGGATTTTGGCGAGTCTTGTGCAAACAGTGAGTCAATATCGGGATAATGGCCGATCGTTGAGGAAGAACAATTCGCAGGCGATTTGGGAAGAACATGTGTGTTTGCAGGGCACTTTGTACCACGGGCTTGTCACTGAGCCATCACCGGCGTGGAGCACAGCCAACATGTTCCATTAACGAAGCCTGTCAGCACAAACAGCACAAAGATATTTGAGTATTTCCAAGTGAGCCGTGACTGCATATTTCTCCTCTGCAATAATTTGCAATAATGACAAATTTGTTACGAGCAAACAACAAGATTTCAAACCATCACCACTTTGACTGATATTTATGTCTGTCGCTGGCTCTTTCATTACCATAAAGCATGTTTAATGTTTCTCAGCTGCGTAAGAGGGCTGCCACACAACAGATGAGAGCACTAGATTTAGTGTCTCTCTCTGCTTCTCGGGCTCTTTTAACAGCTGTGTTCGCGTACTTCAGGACATACCCACACGACAGAGTGGACTAGGAGAGAGGGCAAAAGAGGGAAGAAAAGAGGGGAATTGGAGAAGGGGGAGCAAAGAACGTGGTGCCAACCAGAGAGGCCCACCGTGCCTCTGTCCCATCCCTCCAGCTGAGGGCTTTGATTCGCCTGATTGTCTCCAATATTGAGACACACAATAAACACAACACTTGGCCACCATTTGCAATTCTAATCAGTCCCTCTCAACCAGCCTGGACAACTCAGCCAGAGCCCTCTGGGATATCACTCATCTGACTGCAAAATAATGACACAATCATCGCCATGGCTACGCTCCGACGACATCCCATGAGCGGCCAGCACCAAGAGGATATTAAAACATAGGAGTACTTGGGAGAACTAAATAAATTAGCTAGGAGATTAGTTGGATATCAGGTTAATGAATGTGCCATGCAGGCACCTTCCCCTGCCTTACATTCAGGGGAGCAGTTCACCACCCCACACCACCACCCACCCACCTCAAGCCCCCTCCCCCAACCCCACCTTCCTAAAAAATTACAAGCAGCAAGTAGGCAAGCTAGCAGGTCTACACCTGCTTCTATGGAGCATGCTCTAACAAGATTTCAATAAACCATCTTCTTTCAACATAATAATTCTGACTGTGTAAACTTGGCTTGATGGTTTAACGATAAGGCAGTGAGTTGCAAACTTTAATTTTATCTGATGTAACATGCAGAAAAGAGCTTCTGAACCAGCATGGAAAACTGTGATACCATCATCATCCAGAAAAGATGTTTGTGTTCATGTCTAAATTGAGCAAAAAGTTGATTTCCTGAATCTTAGCAAGAGCGTGAAGATAAAGGAGCTGTGATGTTTAACAAACTTTCCCAAAATCAAACATATGTAGACCTGAAAAGCCCATCTGTTCGCTGGTTTCACTCATTTGACAGCCTGATGGTAATGGATGCACGCAGATAAATGAGAGCAAAGTGACACGCAATCATCCACGTTTTAGTAGCCTTGATGCATTCGCTTTAGAAGTCACCCAGAAGATGAGCATCTCAAATTTTTCCAGGAAAAAAATAACAGACACATCTTATGAAACCTAGCAATTTGACTTGCAAATCACTCCAGTGATTCATAACGGTGAGCATGCTCGTCTGCCCTCATTTTTGAGCTAGCACGTGTGTTTAGTCGATATATGTGCGCGTGTGTACGTGTGTGCTGGTTGCTTGCGCTAGCATGTGAATGACGGCCTGTCAGTGAAAGGGATGTCATTATCTAGCTGATGCCTGTGTGAGCTATGACCGGGAGCAGGGTCACATCAGTGGAGCGGACCCAACACTCTCCAGACAGGAAGCATTACTTTATGATTTCTCTCTAAAAGGGAAACACTCTTGTCACAATCTGCAATGCTGCAGATTGACCCCATTTTAAGAGGTTATTGCAATACACACAATAGAGAAGTATGGATGCTTGTGTGCATGTGCCACATTCATGACAATAGCATGATGGATGGCTATCTCCAAAGTCTTATTTCTGTACAGGGGCTATTACTTTAGAATAACAAAGTGGGGATTTTTTTTGCTTTGTTCTCAGGGCCTTGAAAAGAGAGTTCTGGTAAACCTCTCCCCTCCCTGCCCTTACCCTTTGACTTGTTCTGTGTTGCAACAATACAGGGGGGTTTAGTTCAGTGTCCTGCAGTCGATCTGTTAGGGTGCTGATAAGAGAGGCTGATGGATAGGTTTAATCAGCCAAGCCCAAGGATCAAGACCATGGGACAGATCAATCAAAAGCTGTGTGGCTTATAAAAGAAACGGCTTTTATCAGTGTCAAAGGGCTCTAAGTCGTTTTTTTTATTCTTCAAAAGAATAAAACCAACATTTGCACAAAAAAGTGAGAAGGAGTTCAAACTAGGGATGGGCCGATTACTGGCAAGGCACACTGTGGTTTTAAAAAGGTACAGTTTCCAAACCTTTAAAAAATACTGTTCCTACAGTTAAAGTACTTCTAATAAGATTCCAGAGAAAGCGCAAGAGTGACTGGAATATTCTCTAGCTGTATGCAGGATATAGCAAAGCCAGGGCTTTACCTTCATGTGCCAGATTTCTTGACAGAATTCAGAGGTGAAATATGTCCCATTGACATTTATGCCCTAGCTTGAGGTGCACAACACTGACTGCAGCTTCTATTTTAAACAGTGTATGTCGCTGCAGATCAAGTCTGCCACTATCGAAAAATTCATAGCAGAAGAAGAATCTTTACAGGAAGCAGATTCCTAGCAGACATCTACAAGGTTTAAAGAAAATAAAGAAATTAAATTTTCAAAATTTTTAGAATTCCTCACCAGTTTTCGTGAACCCTGGTTAGGTAGCCAAAGAAAGACTACCACACTTTTCCCTCACTCAAAGAAAAATAGATTTGGCTGTTTGGAAATATTTCTGATTGCAAAAAACACCAACTGCCATGACAAGGGAAACACTACGTCTTATTAAGGTAACTACAGCTGGAAAGCTACAAGTGTCTTGCCTTTTAAGCAGCTGACCTCATGCTAGCCATTGAGCAGATAAACTTAATAATTAATGGTGTGTTGGATTTGTATTTGAAGTTGGAGTTTGGGTCTCAAAACGATGCTACACCAGAGTAGAGTGTTCCAGTTGAAAGTGGGAAAATCAATGGGATTTGCTATTCATTGTGGTACTAACACCTATTGCATTAAAAGACAATGGCAGTGGGTTTCTCTCAAACATAAAAGGAACAAATAGGTATAATATTATGTGCCCCACTCTTTGAATGAGATACCAACCATCAAAATCCTGATTAATAGCTTGTAGAGGCAACTTTCACTACATTTTATAAATGAAAAGGCTGGATAATGAACTCAGGGCTACTAGGCGAGCTTGATATTTTGCAGCTTCGTGTACTTATCCCTGGAAACACCAAAAATTCAACTTCCAAGAGAACACACCAGACTAATATTAGCTTGTTATATTCCCAGTTTTATTGTTCAAACAGCAGGATGGCAAAAATCTGCAAAATTCTGCAAACAAAGCACTTAACTACGACTAAATTTAGAGGATGGTTATTTAAATGTTTCCTGTAGTTTATGTATCAAAACAAAAACAACAATAAATGTCAAGGATAACATTATTACGATTACTAGTATTAGAATAATTAAAAATTATAACATTATGTTCCACACTTTTGTTTTTAAATTGTTCTTTATATAGCATAAAACCATGGTTTTTTGACTTTGACAGAGAATCTTACATTAGCCATTGCCTAGGTCAAACACTTCGGTCTGCACTAACCAAAATGAAAAGCCATAGGATGTTTAAAAAAAAGGATAAAAACATTGCAAAAATGAAGACTGATCTACTAGTATTCAGATCATGACTGTAAGTCTTTCAAAAGTAGCATAAAGTTTAATGTACATATTGTCATAACTGGAGATGAACCAGTCAGTCAGACATTGATCAGAATTGGCCAATATTTCCTTAATCGACTGTAACTTGTCATCGGCAGGTCAAATCCTAAACCTACTCATTAAAACAAAGAAATCTAAATCAATGAGCAGCATGCACTTTGATCCATATTTTTAAAAAAATGAAAAGTGGAAATTTATATCAGCCAGGAAATCCTCCATTGGTGCATCTCCAATCAAAACAGTTTGATACATGAGCTGAAACAAAACTGAAACTGAAAAACTGAATCCTCTGTATGAAACTATAGCAGGGGTCAAAACATCAACACCTGATGCAAGAAAATTAAAATACTATCAACACTTTAGAAAACAATGATGCATGTAGAACAACATAACTCACTGCTATAAGTAGGGAACAGCGATTTTATTACACAGCTGCCTTCTGTGCCTTAAAAGCAGCTTCTTATCAGAAAATGTGAGTGACAAGTCTATTCTCTGCGTACAATCCTAGCTCATGATTGTAAAAGACAGCTACACATGTCCCATCAAATCCAAGACAAATTAGTAGCTCTTTCTTTTCTTCCCCCCTCCTTGAATGGAAGATCTTATCCAGGCAGACATGCTTAAGTTGTCAGTAAGTCTCTAAAACCCATACTGAACAACATATTGACTGATGCAATCACAGAGACACACATCATTAGGCTCATTAACAGTGAACGTAAAAGGGGAGGACGGCCTAACTGGTGCAGCGGGAGTCTCTGTCTGTTCTGATAACGGTCCGCCTTTAACAGGCAGAAACCGGGCGAGACGCAGGCTGTGGGTACTAAAATGAACGTGTATGAAGTGTGTGCTAATAAATAGCCTGGCTGACATGATGCTGTTCTCTCTTCTGCAGTAACTGGGCCGGGCTGTAGCCTCGTAAAGACGCTCCACGTGTTGTTTTAGGAAGCTATTACAAACTGGGCCATCTCCATTACAAGGGCTATCTGATCATTATTACAGCCATCTGCAACACACACTCAAACCATAATCGGCACAAGCAGACCACAGCTGACTCCTGAGTTGTTGCACAACACACATCCATAATAACTTCTGCTTCCATGCATGTGTGTGGACATCCCAGCTGCTGCTCTCGTCACATTGCCGCTTTTGCTCCAACACGTTTATATCCGCTCACTTCACTGACACTAACGCCATCCCAGTGAAGCCACCAATTTTTTTTTTTTTTTTTTTTTTTCTAGGCTGAATTCCTGCATCCGTGCAATGCCGTTGCAATCTCCCATCCGGAGCTGCTCACACCCTTCAAAGGCTCATCACAGGACGCAGATCTAATGCGGAGAGATGGCGGGTTAAAGCCTCAGCTAGGCAAACTGCTTTGAAGCGACTGCCCCCTCCCAGCCCCTCCAGTAGGAGCCAAATCATTTCCCTTCCATTGTGGGAGAGGCGCACTAGCAGCTCTATTTGGTGGCAAGAATCACACCACTCCATTCCAGGACAGGAAAAAAAAATGAAAAAGAGAGTATACCCCGAATGTAAAAGGGGTTCTTCTCCATGATAAATACATTCATGTATATTTGAAATCAGAATCAACCCTGCATAATGCACAGGCAGGGCTCAGACTTGGGATTCTTGACAGGCAAGAGGTGCAGCAATCAGGGGTGTATAAATAAATCAGAAAATGCAGCAAACAGAGCTCCTTAAAAGCAGGGATGCCTGGCCTGTGCTCGGCACGCAGAAGAAAAAGGATTCGCTGAGGTTTGTCTGCAAAGAAAAGCTTTCATCTTTTAGACAGGAGAAGGAGAAGAGAGGAGTGATGTGGTGGAGGTTCGGGCCTGTCATGTTTCACAGTGGGGGGACTTGAAAGACAGATGAGAATAGCTAAAAGCAGTTGAAGTTTTTCAGTGTGCGGGTGAAAACTGGAGATGAGATAGCAGAATGTGGAAGGAGCGCTGCACATTAAGATTAGCAGGCTAAAACATCACAGTGCGACATATTACACTGCAGGGACTTGAGAGGGAAAAACTACCCTTGGATACTCATTAAATCAAGTCGACACGGGGCCCTCACTCTTATTCTCTCCATAGTTCATAAAGTGAGCCGAGAGGTTTTCGGATATTGTGTTTGCTTTAGCAGCCCCCTTTCGCTGCTTTTTCCAATATCGGGGAAGATGAGAGGCTTCCACGGCTGAGCACATCATGTGGGAGAATAAACACGCACCTAATGGGGAACATGTGTGTGTGAGAGATGAAACGGGGGCCTCCCGTCATATGAAAAAGGATGAAATATAGACCCGCGTCCCAGCGAGCTCCGATCTCGGTGGTAAGAACGCGGCGTGAAGGGGAAGCAGTGGACCCCCTGACGGGCTCTTGCACACACAAGCCGTCAATGTGGGCCTTTCTGGAGCAGGCTCATGCAGAGGCAAGAGTCTGACAGTGACATCTCCATTCACTCTTGAATTCTTTTTCTCTTCCAAACATGCATGAACACACACACACACACACACACACACACACACACACACACACACACACACACACACACACAGTGCCAGAGGCCATGGGAGGAGGAGCAGCAGTGGGGGCATTTTAAAAAAAAGCCTTTCTCCCTTACCATGGGTCTCTGCGGGGTTTAGCATTGCATTATGGGAAGATTAGAATTAGGGGTGCCGTACAATCTGATGTCATTGTTGCTTTTACGTTGTCTGGATGGCTTGTAGAACTGAGACCTGACGGCAGGCAGATTTCTCTCCTAACATGAGAAAAAGCTCAAGATTGCAGTTGTGATTGATTGCAGGTTCCTATTGTATCTGTCTGGTATGTCTCTATTGGAAGAAGAATTAGTCAGACAATAAAAAAACTCACGGCAAACGCTCCACATATGACTCCATCCATCAAGTCAGCAATCAAAATAATTCAATTAAGAGACTTAAATCCCGCTGGCTTACGAGTCCCTGCTCCAATAGCCCAGAAACAAACTCAATTTGCAGACAATCCATACATGATAGCATTAACTCCACTTTAAAGCTCCAATCTTTTTCCCCCTCACTTACATTTTCCAAATATCAAGGGAAATTCAAAGGAAATAGCAAAGTTATAGTGTTTACTTAGAGAGAGGACAACTTGGATGACATTAAATAAACAAGAGCAACTTCAGATGCATAATGGAATTCCAGACGGGCTGTCCAGACAACTAAACTAATTTGCAAGTTGTTCAAAACACAACAAACTTTGCAAATGTTTTTTTATAGCTCTGGTAAATGGCTATACATCAGAGTTGCAGGATTGTGGACATAGAAGGGGAGAGGGGAGGTTGCTGAATATGTGTATAATTGTCTTTTTCCCCCCCGTTTCCGAGGTGTGAAAGGGAATGCGGGGTTTGCGCCGGGACATCCCAGGGAGAGGCGATTGAAGCGTCAGTCACAGCTGCCACACGGGGCCCCGGCGCGGACCAAATCCCAGGCCCGGGACTTTGCGGGGCGGAGTGGCCGCAGCCAGGCCTTGGAGCAGCGGGAGTCCCACAGGGCCTTTTATTCTGGCTTCTCTCACCAGCACAAGGGGGGACTAGAATCATGCTGGGAGTTTGCTTAGAAAAGGCTGAGCTAAGGCTTGGCAGAATGGGTTAAAAAAAGGCACGAATTCACACACACATAAACTCACACAAACTGAAATGCATTTCTTAGGGACTGTCTGTCTTGCCTGTGGGCATGGTGAGAAATAAATGAAGTTGCGGAAAAGAAAAACAAAACTTCCAGTTAACATCAGAAAATTTGGGACACACACTTCCAGAGACCCACGTGAACAGACAGAGACCAAGAAAGTATTCCCTGAGCTCCACAAGTAACATTCTATTATGGAGAAATGAATGATTTATATTTCATGCTTTGGAAGTCTAACAGTGGCAAAGACTCGAGGATTATACGCTGTGCCATTTCCACGCTCTCCCTAATAGTCTCCATGTCCTGGCTCTGTATGCCATAGATGGATTATGATGCTTTATAATTAACGTGGGGGAAGGGGGGTCCCTTGCAGACCGCCCATCTGCCATGCTGACACACTTACTGGGGGCATCCCTTGGGAAGAGCTGGCTGCTGCCACACTATTCCATTACTTTATCATTCTATCATTCTATTATCCTACCACTCGATTCAATTACCCCGTCACTCCATTAGTGTACTCATAACACTGAACAAAAGGCTCCATGATGATCATTAATGATATGTTCAGAGCTGCTTTGGTGTGGTCATACTTCATCCAGGCTCTTCTTAGAAAAAAACATCATCTATTGTGGAAATAAAGCTCACTTGGGTTTCAATTAGGACGCCACAGGTAAAAAGAAATTCTTCAACAAGAAACATCAGGTTATTGTAATATATTACTTCATAATTTATAATACAATATAATGCAATATAGTATAATTAATTAATATCTTCTTTTATTATGTATGTATTTCCACATAGTTCGATAGTTAGCTTGCTAGTTCGTTTTTAATTATTTATCGTAAAAGTGAAACTGGTATAACAAAACTTTTTAATTAGTTTTGATTTACTTTCATATCTTGAAATCACAAAAACAGCTGATTAATGTCTGAATAAAGCAATAAAATAAATCGTTTACCTTTTTTTGCAAAGACTTTTGTGAAAAGAAAATATTTTGAATTTTAACTTTTGCAAATATATAATATGTAGGCCTTTGTATTATTATAATTTGTATTTCATTTAAAATACAAAATTGAAGAATTCAAAAGTAACAAAAAATATTCCTATTACTTTTGTTTCAACCATATTTTTTTAAAGAAAACAGCTTCTTCAAAGTATTAGAGCTGTACATTTTCAAGTCTGCTTCTTGATTTATATTCCCACCTCAATGCTTTCTCCAATTTTATTTGTTAATAAACATGCACTTCCAGCCCTGTCCCACATCTTTTTGTCATTAGTTGTTGGAATCCATCAGTCCTTCCCACAAAGTCCTGGCACACTTAATTCAAACCTTTCCATGAAAGTCTTTGGAGTGCCACAAACTGGAGGGAAACATATCCCAGGTTGCTTGTGTACCAGTGACAACTACTGACGTCTTGAAAGTTGCTGCAGTGCAGCTGGCCTTTAAAGTGGCCTGCCCGCTGTTTGGGACTGGCATCTGAGGAGGCCTGCCTCCTCAGCACAGAGGGGTTCTGTGAGAAAGAGTTAAGTCTATGAGGTCAGACTGGAGGAGGAGGTTACGGGTTCCCCGAGTCTGAGCTGTTGGGGTAATGGTTTTAGAGATGGCTGTCACACAGATCCGTTCCACTGTCCAATACTGCTGCTGATCTCCACCAATCCCAGTCTGCTTGCTTTTCAGTCGCTCAACTTCTCTCTGCCTGTCCTCCTTTCTTCTTTTCTCCCTCTCTTTCTCCCTCGCACTGACACATGGAAGTAATCTAGGAGTTCCATGCTGGACTGAAAGGATGTGTGGTTGAGCCCAAGGCTGAGTTTCAACGCTCTACATTAGCTTCCTTTCCTCTTCGATTTAATCCCCTTATTATGAACTGCTCTTATGTAAAAGACCTAAAACGGCAAACAAAAGGCAGACTTTGCTCATTCAACTGTTTTTTCCTCCACTTCCTGTAACTCTGCATCCCTTGATTTTTTCTTGTTTCAGCTAAACGAACAGCTGAGGCGGCTAGGCAGGCAGACGAAATCCCAAGGGAAGGTTTCCAGCCCTAGTGCCTGTGTCTCTGCTTGGCAGAGCCGGAGTAGATGAGAACTTCATGGCTGCTGCCAGCCAGGCCCTACGTCTAATAAAGCTGGGTCGCTAACTGCCTGCAAGGCGGCCACCGTTCAGCCACTCCACACTCATCCACCACTCAGGCCCTCAACACTTTCACAGGGGCACACTGGCACGCTCCTAACACTTCCTTAATGCTCCACTGTGGCTGGACAAAGAACAATGAGACAACCGCACGCACTTAAAGCACTCACTCACTTCCATAAGCTCTAACCCACCCTTTCACATGGGCCAACAATTGCAGTGTGAAGAGTGAAACTGGGCAAAACTAAACAATTTTCACATTTAAGCGCAATTTATTTAACATGCAAATAAACTTGCAACAACTGAACAACACGAAGACCACAAATCCAATGATATGCAACTGTTTCGGCCTGCTTAAATCTTAAATTAATGTGGATTTCACTCTCAAAGAATTGTGACTATGTAATAAGCTTGGCATTGCACTGTTTGTCATAGCTTTGTGTGACTCACCCCGCACACATACTAATCTCATGAACTGTCACGCCTTAATGAAAGAGTGCAGTGAGGTAATTCTAAAGACACTCATAGTTTGGACAGTAAAAAGTGTTTATTCAAGGCCACAATATATGATCGTTTATCTGTGACAAAGTGAAATAATTAGGGCTGGGCAATGTAAGAATAAACTATGTGGAAATATTTTTGTAAACCGTTTTTGTGATCTTTACATCATTCCACCCACTGACAGCATTGCAACAATAGCTCAGTGGGATTATTTAGGCTTTAGTGAGTCTGTATTAAATTGGTTTAGAAACAACCTAACTTGAAGAATCCAGTATGTAAAGTAAAGGTAAAGTTGTTTCTTTTCTCAAGGGTCAATTTTGGAACAAATTCCTTTTCTCTGTTATATAAATAATCCTCAGATATGCCTAGAACAAGCTATGGTTCACTTCTATGTAGACGATACACATGTTTATACAGTGGCATCATCCTACAAGATTTCATAGTGTTTTTATATGACAAGCTAAAAATCTGTACAAAATGCCAAAAAGACACACTGGATGTGTCTAGATTCAGGTAGGGATCACATATGCAGATAATAAAATTACTGGTATAGTGATATTATCTACACAGATTTTGCAATTTCTTTAGCCATGTTAAAATCAGCACACTATATCAAATGACTCTTTAGATAAGTCACAGTTTACGTCTTTGCAGACATTACAGTTGTTTATAGAGTTGTGTCACCTTTACACATTGTCTAAGTTCTTTAGCCAAGATAAAGTTTGTACTCAAAGCCAAAGAGATGCTTTGGATAAGTCTAGATTCAGCTATGGTTTACTTCTATATAGTTGATACAATCATTTATACAGTGGCATGATCTTTACAAATTTTTTTTTAATTTCTTAGTCAAAGTTAAAATGAGTACTTAATGCCAAGCAGATGTTTTGGAATTATAGATCTAGCTATAACTCACTTGTGTGCAGATGATACAATTATGTATATGGCAGCAACATCTTGAAATACTTTGAAAGTTCTTTAGGCAATATAGCATTGGTTCTTCATGACAAAAAATCTATTTTAATTTTTATTATAAAAGTATTATTATTTAATATTTAATATTTCATTTAAGAATCAGGCAAAACTGCTTTTCAAATATATGCACCTTATATATGGAAGTATCTCCAGAACCTACTTAACTTGTATTCATTAACCTCACTTACTAAAATAAAACAACTTGTAGAAACAGTTTTATGAGAACAGTGTCAAAACTTAAACCTTTACACATGTATTTGAGATACCTATGACAGTGTTCTTTCTCGGTCTTCTGTAGTCCTTTTTTTCACATAGTTGATTTTTCTGTTTATTTATGTTATTTACTTTAGTCTTGTGTTTTCCTAATCTATTTTTACATATATAATTGTTGCTGCTCATTCTGACCAGGAATACCTGGCAAAAAAAATATCATATCTTAAATTGCCAGGGGCTGGTATGGGACTCTCATATGAAGATCTGAACACAGAAAACTCCAATCGCTCTAGCATCTCATTAAAAAGGACAATAAACCACAGGAATGGCAGAAAGTTTCAGAAGGTTTGAAATCGTAGCTTTTTAAAGCAACAGTAATGAGTCAATGCCTAACCTCAATAAGACATCCCAGGTTAAATTAAAAAGTAAATTAAACTATGCAAGTAGTAGACTTAACTGCATAGTGAAAACAGAAACGTTTGATTCAGATTGTAGAAACTTTTATTAATATTACGTATATTAATAGGCCAAAATGAACTTGATTTTTTTTTATCCAACTGAAAGAACAAAACCTGACAGCCAGCCCTCACCCATTTTTCCACATGATTCATTGCATTTAGGTGTTCGCGCTGTAATACGTCCTGAAAGAATAACAACTGCAACTGTGGTGAGTCATGAGAACCATTGGAGGAAAAAAAAAATCATACAGGCATGAAAGATAACACCCCGCCCCCCCCCAAAGAAAAATCAGTTGCCAATCCCACTCACCCCATTTCTGGGGAATGCAGCTTGGTTTCATGTGCACCACTGCTTGAATATAAAGAAATGAATGCATCAGCGACACACAAAAAACAGAATGATCAGCTTTCAGCGACCAGGCAGCCAAAACCACGAGTGGATAAAGTGAGTCCATCTGGTTAGAACCAAAAAAAAAAAAAAAAAAAAAAACAAAAACAAAAAAACATGCTGAATGAAAATGTTGCATTTTTCCCCCCTAAAATAACCTGAAACACCCCACCCACCCCCAGCACCCACTGCTTTTCTGAAGGCCAGGTGCCTCATGAAGATAACCAAGTGAAGAATCTGTCGTTACACACCGCTGAAACAACAGTCACGTTGGCGCAGGAGCGCAACACACACGAAGAAGGCAAACGCAGCTGTCCTTCTACCGAGACACAGGGCGCATTTACAGGACCAAGGGCCAGTTGCTTTCCTGAGGTATTTCTTATTGGTCGGAGCGTCCCTGCTCCTCTCTGAGTGGGGATCGGGCTCTAAGTCCTCTCTGTGTGTAATGAGATCTCTATCAGAGGGGAAACACGATCAGAGTTTAAAGGGGGTGGGGTGAGGGGGGGCACTCTGGGAGGCAAAGACAGAGAAGGTGAGTTTCGGCAAGAAGGGATCAGCGAGCAAAGAAGGAACGTCCCCTGGACTCTCCACCAAATCCTGTTTTTCCATCCAGTCCCCAAGTTTCATCCTGGCTCTTGCTCAACAGGTTGCGTCAGTTTCACGGTTTTCGACAGCAGCAACGTTGCTTTAAAGCCTGCCACTGAAATCCGTGTTACATTAAAATAGTATCACCATGGATCTCGGAGGTGTTCTGGAGAAAGAAACTTTTAAATATTTGCTTTTAAACGAAAAAATAAGGCAGAAACTGATTCTTTTCTTTCAATCTAAAACAAAAATGTCCATAATTATGCTATTTACAGAAAAAAAAACAAATAATCAAACAAAACTAACACAGACAAATTATAGTTTAAATTGCTCCAGAGCAGAACTAACAATAAACTTGCAGCCACATCATCTCAGAAATGACACAATATTATTTTTCTGGTCTAGGAAAAAGTAAACAGCCTTGATAAATATCAGAGCACTAATCAAGTTCAGCTTAATCTCCAACCCACTGGAGCATGATATAAACTGATGCTAAGCACCAGATGAGGTCAACAGACAGCAAAGAGGGGAAGAAACCCACAGCAACCAACTGTAATCAACACCAAATGCCTCCTTTACTTATATTATTTTTCGTTCTTCTGCGGGCCTCGAAACCAAAAAATGCCTGTAAACTGTTTCCGAGCGTTGCCAAAGCGTGAGGAGTTCAAAACCAGAACAGCAGCCTTTTTTTTTCTGGGGCTGTAACTGCAGAGGTGTGCTGCCTCCTTGTTCACTGTCTGCTGATCTGCTGCAAACAGGCCGAGGCAGAGCCGTGGGTCATGAGGTAAATATTAGCCGAGGAGGGTTAGAGGACGCACAGGAGCCCCTCTCGGCGACCTTGTCAGATTATCGTTAAATTGGCATCACTGCGACATTCCTGAGGACGCCGAGAAAGCGTCGGCGTATGTATGTGTGTGTGTGTGTGCGTGTGTGTTTACGCCGTCACACGCAGGGCTCCAACCCAAACGGATGGGACGTGATTAGTCATAACAAAGTGACATTTTCTGGGGTAATCCCACTCAGCTAAATGAGAGCTAATCCGATTTGTTCTGATCAAATGTTGGGGGCGCTTCTTTACCGGCTTGGGAAAGTTGACACATCCAGCCTTCTCCTTCTGCATGGCTGCCCGCCCCCCCCCCCTTTCTCCTCAACTCACTCATCCAGAGTCAAATTAAATATGAAAAAGGTCTCATGCATCCTGCAGCCAAACAAAAAGTCCAGAACGTTACTTCTTATTATGTTTTTCTTTCAAGTCAGCGCCACAGTGAAGATATATGTTGCCTGTTCAAGCATGCTGGGGGGAAATCAATTAAGCAAGCCCCAGTCATTGATAATGCTGCTGCTGCTGGAGTGATTGCATCCTCACATGAAAATCCATAATGGAGAGCTGTACATACGACTGCACATTAAGGAAAAGAATCACACACACACACACACACACACACACACACACACACACACACACACACATATATGCATGCACACACCCCAGTGGCCCCAAACCTGCTGCTGCTTCCCAATACTTTGCTTCATAACTCAGCGCCTGCAGGGAAGAGCTGGTATTGTTAGACTTTGTGTGCATGTGGCACAGTGCACATGCAGAGGGGCTAAGTTAATTTATTAGCTGAGGCAGCAGAGCTCCCCAAAGCAGGAGCAGGAAGTGAGGCGTCGTAAATCTGGATAAGTCACCAGATAGTGTGGTGTACTGTACACTTCTATAGGTATTCTCTTCCTATTATCACCACAGAGCAATACAAGCTGAGGAGATGGAGCTTATAACAGCAAGCAGGGAAGACTGATGCTGATTGCTGCGCATGTATTCCACTCTTTTATTGCCTTTTCGTACCATCTTGCTGATGGATACGTTTCACAAGGAAAACAGGTTTGTCTTTTTTTGTTATTGTAAAGCACTCCAAACAAACACATACACACACACACACACACACGCACATGCACATGAACACACACAGAGCAAGATAATTGTCTATTGTTTTCTGAGCGGCGAGCAGCAGGATAATTAGCTTGAGAGAACACTTTGCAGAGTGCATTATTGTTCCACTGTGAACTTTATGAAATATTCAGCCGGCGTTGGGGGATTTTTACAAGGAGCAGAGAGAGAGAGAGAGAAAACAGATGGAGAAATGATCTTCCAAATCCTCCTCAAAAGCAGCGTGGTAACCTTAGGAGACATTCTCTCCAGGTGACATCATCAATCAATAAATGTCTTCTCTCTTTTTTTTTTTTTTGGACATTTTTGCATTTTTGACTTAAAGTTTGTGTCAGTGTGTGTACGTGTGTGTGTGTTATAGGCATGAGCGAGTATGAAATTTTCATAATATAATTAGTTTTATTTAAAATACAACAAAAATTTAAAACAAAAATGTAAAAAAAAAATAAGAAGATCAAATTGCTTTGATTTAAAACATAAAAGTAACAATTATTCCTGTTGATGCAAAGATAAACAGATTATTAAAGTCATATTAATATTATCTATATTTTATTATTATTTTTGATTTAGATTAATAGATTTACGAAAATATAGAAAAAACACCAATTAAATTATTAGTAGTTTCAAATAAAAGTGCTTAATGTGCTCAATATTCCCCCCTTTGAGTTATTTATAGAGCAGCGGTTCTTCATGTTTGAAGGTCCAAACGTGATTGGAGCAGCTCGTGATGAGCAAAACCTTTGCCTTTGCATTAAATTTGATTGCAACTTACAAACAAACCAAACGGTACTTTATAACAGCACTTGCGTGCTTGCGACCCCAAGCTGCTCTATTTTCTGACAGAAAACAATTCCAACTTCAAATGAAATTTGAACTTGAACTAAGTTAAACAACTTAATTACTTTTTCAAGTGCTTTTTTGTACACAATGTAAAAACGAGAAAAGAAAAGAAATGAGACATAAGACACTGTTACGCCCAGAGTGAAAAATACCTTCCTTAAACGAGCTGCGTAAACCTTGACCCCTATGAAATAACTTTTTTTTTTAAATCTAGTTTTATTTTTCCACAAATCACATTTTTCTTTGACCCAGTCATCATTTTCTAGTAAATAACTTCCAGTATCTTTCATGAGTAGGAATATTTTCAGACAATTTTATCTGTCTGTCTTGTAAGAGCAGAAAAAGTCCTGTCGCCTTCTATTGGCCAGCTGACCGGCAGTACGTAGCAACAGGTGGGCTCTATGCTACTTACATGCTTACTTACTCTAGTACTTTCTCTGACCTTTCATTAAAAAGGACTTTAAACTGCATGTTTCTAAACTCTTTTAGCTTCAGGCTAGCAACAAAACGGTGGTAAACGCTCATAATCCCAATTTAGCTGAGTATATTAATTAGTCTTCAAACCAGGGGTGTAATCACAGCACAAACAGGCAATATATTGATTTTTTTTTATTCAGTTTTTTTTTATTTTATTTTATTCAATAAAATGGTGAATCTGCAGATCGGCAGGCAACTTAGAGCTAACAACCTTTCTAAGAAAAACATCAGCATGTGGCGGGGGAGGAAGCCAGAATTTAACCCACAACTTTCCATGACGAATCTTCCTAATGAGATCAGACCATTAAGAGCATTAACATACTGTTACTAAAAACTTACCATTTTTATTTTAGATATTTAACTGAATTCCTGAAGGTATCTCCAGAAATTCTGAGGAGGATCTCAAAGACTCCACGCGTTCTGATACAAAGTGTATTCAAGCTGAGGACACAGTTAACCCTAAAAATTGGGAACCACTGCTTTAAACCATTTGGACGTTTCTTGAATTCACACACCAACTGTATAGATACAAAACAAAAATTCAGTTCATCTTATTTACATAGCACCAGGTTACAAGAAAGGTTATACTAAGGCACTTTTCAATTCATATTCAGTGACACAGAATCCAGATTCGGTTCAAATCCGATTCACTCCAACACAATCCAAGCATACAGTTAGATTCAGATCCATTCAATCCAAATTATACAACATATCATAAAATACAAACAGATAAGAACTCATCTCGGTAACTAACTTAGTTCCAGATAAAACTAAGTTTTACCTGGATGATGCCCCCAAGATGAAACAGTGGTGAGGGCCCGTTAGAACAGTGTAGACTCTGAGTATAAGGGAAAATCTTTGTTAGGGCTTGGAAGGGGGCGACATTTTGAAACCTCTCTACACCTTGGTACCAGTAAGCGGGCCCATATCTAGTGTATATATGTGTGTGTATACGCGCTGCAGCCGTAGTCAAATAAAAGCTGATGGGCCGTAGTCTTGCCATTAGAACGGGGGCCACACACACACATATATATATATATATATATATATATATATATATATATATATATATATATATATATATATATATATATATATACACACACAGCCCAGTGAACATTGCAGCAATATTCCTACTCGCTGGCTGCACAACGAGCCCCTATGACATCTGACATTTGGGGGATAAATCATGGATTCACTTGAATGACTAAGTTCCAGTTAGAAACTGGCCAAAGCTACTCTCCGTCTCCCCAGTCCCTTGGCTTGCTTTGAGCTCAGATGAAGGTCACATACATATTTTCACAGTTTACCCTCCCTCCGTCTCTCTTTCTCTTTATGAACGCTTTCCAACATTATGCAAAATGCAGGAGTCACGTCTAAGTGGGTGATAATTGTTGCCAGAGCATAATGTGCTATCAGAAGTCTGGGCTCCGCTCTGCTTCTTTTGGTGGGAATAATGGGAATTTTAAGGAGGAGGAGGAGAAACTCGCCTTTGCTTTCAGAAATTAAGCTTGGTACCCGGCCAGAACAATTAAGAAAATTTGATTTATTTATTTTTTAAACCATTTGCCTCTGATAAGTGAATCTTATCTTGGATTTTTGTAGGAGTGGAGAACTTGGAGCTCTAGAATACGAGCTGGCCCTCTTGTTTGAAGGCTTATGGTGGAGTTAAAAAAAGAAAGCAAAAAAGAGAGGACTACTTCACCTGAACACACTTAGAATAGTTTACATGACTTTTCCCCTTTCAGCAAATAACACCAATTACAAGGCTGTGCAAGGAAATTAAGGATAAACTCTCACAACTTTTGGAGACTGGAGTCTGAAAATAAAAGCAGCTTGTAATATTGTCATAAATTACTATAATCAACTATTCATTATTGTGATTAAAGAAAGGGCCTCCATGCTGTATATTGTTTGAGCTGTGGTTGCTGGTGCTGGGAAATTCCCCCCACTGTGAAGTAAATCTATATAAACACACATCTCCAGTGTGCAGGACTGGTAATTATAACCAAGTCAATTTAAAAAAAAAAAAAGATATATAAATATAATTCATAACGTAGGTGTAACATTTCGCAAGCTTCAACGCAATTCCAACTTTTCCAGCAATCTGAACTCCCACCCATGCTTGCACAAAGATTTAAGACTTACTTGGGATTCTGCGAGTTCCAAATTATAGTCTCCAGCGACTTAGCCGAGGGTAGCGCCGACCTGCACATTAGAATAAACATCCAGAGGTAATACTTCCAACATCCGAGCCCCGCCATGCTGAGGGAATTCATACAGAGGAGAGTGAGCCGAGAAGCCGGAGCGACGTTGCGCTGCGTCGCGCCTGACAAGCCTTTATCTGCGCTTCGGCCCGTGGGAAGGTGAGCTCGGATCAGTCGGGAGCATGCGAGGTCGCTGTCAGATACATGTCCCCCTGTCCGACTTCTTCAGATCGGCTTCAGATCTCTCTTCCCTCACCTACTTCTGTTTGTTTGTCCTTGACTGATTTGAAGTGATGTTTGCGCAGGATGATCTGGAGAAAATGAGTGTCCTGTATGACCTGTGGCTGAGAAACCTGTCTTGCTTTTTCTTAACCTTGTGAGGTGGGGGGGGGGAGAGACAAAAGAAAAGAAAAGAAGAAAAAAAAAAAAAAAACCCTCCAACGATCCGATCCGATCGAGCCAATCGAGACTCAGTCAAAAGCTCCGCCGCTGGTGTCCGTACCTGTCGCCCGTTTTTAGCCTACAGATGACCACATTCATCCATCAGTCACAACTCCGCAGCACGCCAGGAATCTGGAGGTCCTCCTCATTCCAGTGTTATCTTTCACTCCTCCTCCTTTGCTATTCTTCTCCGCAAAGGAATTGAGTTTCTATTGTAAATATCCCTCCCGGCTCTCAGCGTGAGGACTGCGCTGCAAGCAGACTAGTCTGCCTTCGGAGCAATGCCTGTGCGTAAAAATGCACGCCGCTCGATCCCCGCTTGGCCAGTATAAAAAAAAAAAAAAAAAAAAAAAAAAAAATCAAATAAAGTGCAGCAGAGAGGAGAGGACTGATCAGACCTGCTCTGGTCGAGGTAGCGCGCAATCAGCTCAGCGACATTCCCATCTTTCCACCTTGATTATTATTATTATTTTTTTTTCTGTTTGTTTCCCAAATCCTCTCCTGAAAACACTCCGGTGAATGCGTGAAGGTGTGTGTGTGTGTGTGTGCGTATATGTAACAGCCCGAGCTCGGCTGGTAACTCGAGCCGAGCAGAGAAGCGCAGGCGGGCGGGGAGGGCCCACGGCGCGCGTCGTGGCCAATCACTGCGCTCTGTCCGAACTTGGAAGCAGGAAGCGCTGGCATTTATGGGGACGTGGAGGGGAGGGGAGGAGGTAGGCGAGGGGGGGGCAGGGGGTGTTATTGGGTTGACCCCAGCTGCTCCCCAACCAGCCACCTCGGCCTGAGCCATCGACCCCAACTGAAACGGACCTTGGAGTTATTCGTCATACTGAAAGCAGAAGTGAGGGATTGGCTACTGGAGCAAAACTTTGCCCCCATTTAAATAAGGGGAAATTGATCATAAACGAACTACTTATGTCATAAACGTCTCAATTATATTGTTTAATGGCAATGATTGTGCTGACCTCGATCATACTAAAAAAAAAAAAAAAAAAAAAAAAAAAAAAAAAAAAAAAAAAAAGGCAAATGTGTTGTTTATGATTTTTTTGTCCTATAAAAAGCAACTTTACAGTTTGCTGTGCAGGGTTACAGTACCTGTTAGTTTGATTGCTTCTTTTCTGCTCTCTGAAGGGAATGATGATTAATGGCCTCTTTGGATCTCTCGCTATTTGTCCTCTTTGGGGATAATGAACTGCATGAGAACTTCGTCTCCAGCGTCAATAGACAATAGGCGGTCGGTAGCCCTGTAGTCACCGAGCCATTCATTCACTGAGGAAGAAATGCTTGACACATAATTGATCATGTCCATGTCTGTGCCCCTTTTGTGTGCGCGAGTCTTTCTATTGCCTTGCATTTATGCAAACAATGCTGCCCCCTAACGGTGGTAACAAAAACGCATCATCGGGCTCGCACAGAGAGGGGGGGGGGATTTTGTGTAATTGGGAGGAAAACAGACATTTTAAGACATGCTGAACGCTTCCTAAAATTATGCTTTTATAACATCCTGTTCTCTGCAGACAGCCCATAAATCTTTGTGAGACAATAAGCTCAACACATGCTTCACGCTCCACGCACTATAATTATCTGAGTGTATTTATATTTGTGTGTTTCTCCAGTGTGGGAGACACCCAGAGATAACAGGGTAGTTGCTGAACCTACAATAGAATCTAACAGGTTCCTGGACGGCGTGATGTTCCCAGACTACAGGGATAACTGATATAGTGCTTTGCCAAAGTATTCAACCCTAAACCTCAAGTGAGTTTTTTTTTTTGCTTTTTACAATTAAAAATCATAAAAGTGTGTTCATATTTGTCCCCCTTTAATCCAGGACCACAAGATAAAATCCAATGCAACCAGTAAACTTCAGAAGTCCAAGTGCAATTTTGTCTCAGTATAAATCTAACTATTACATAATGGCCTTAGAGGTTTAGTGAATAAACTGCAGACAGGTGCCAGTCCATCACCCCAAAATGAAAATAGAAAGGTACAACAGTGGCCTGACCATTGCTTACCTACACAGTTCCACTTGATTCTCATCTCACGTCACTGCTCTCTCGAGACTTTCTCCCACTGAGCTGGAGTTCTCTGGTAGCATTTCAACTGGCCCAATCAGCAAACACAAGGAGACACTGTGAACAATGACATTGATTTTCTGTGCTGTTTTAGAATTGTAGTCTGCCTGTCGTTTGGCAATGGCAGCAAAGGAAGTGAACGAAGCCATTAAGTCCATGTTGGCCACACTTCCAAATATTGAATCAACATTAGCAGCCATCTCATTCGGCCCAGTACTTCTCTCTTCACAGTGCAGGATGGTTGTTTACAGTACAGGCAGTTTCCGGTGAGCTTCATAGCGTCGAACTGGCGCATTACATACATCACAGCCAAAAATTAGTGACTGGGTAAAATCTAAATTCAGTCATGTGTGGTGGAAACCAAACATGTTTTAATATGTGGATACTGTGTTCAAGTTTAATACACTGTCCTCATTGTGAAACATGTTGGTGGCAGCATCATGTTGTGGGAATACTTTCCTTCAGCAGGGACAGGGAAGCTGGTAAGAGTTGATGGGAGATGGATGGAGCTGGAAGAAAACATGTTAGAGGTTGCTAAAGACTCAAGACTCCTGTGGCCAGAACTACAACAGAATGGCCTGGATCAAAGCATATTCATGTGTTAAAATGGCCCAGTCAAAGTCCAGAATTAAATCCAGTGGGAACATCTGAGGGCAGATTTGAAATCTTACATGCATGGTAAATGGCTTGTACTTGTATAGTGTTTTATCAAGTCCAGAGGACTGCAAAGCACTTCACAGTACATTCAGTCATTCACCCATTCACACACTGATGGTGGCAAGCTAACAGATTGTAGCCATAGCTGTCCTGGGGCAGTCTGACAGAAGCAGAGCTGCCATGCACCAGGCCCTCTGACCACCACCAGCCGGTAAGTTAGGTGAAGTGTCTTTCTCAAGGACACAACAACAGAGACGGACAGAGTAAGGATTCGAACCCACCGATTACAGGATGAACTCTTACCACCATCGCTGGTCTTCATAGATTCTCTCCATTTAATCTGACGGAGTTTGAGCTATTTTGCTAAAAAAACAAAAAAAGGACACTCTAGATGTCTAAATCCCTAAGACTTATAGCTGCAACCACAACAAAAGCTGATTCTAGAAGGTATTGACATGGGGTGGGGGGTTACAAATGTACACCACAGATTTTCAGGTTAAATTGGTAAAAAGTAAATTGAAAACCTTGTATCCTTATCCTTGCACTTTACAATCTTGTAGCACTTTCTGTTGGTCTTTCACATTATATCCCAACAAACTATAATGAAGTTTGTGGACGTAACATGACATAATGTAAAATGTTCTGTATGAATACATTTGTTCTGTAAATATCTGAGTGTATTTATATTCTTAAGCTTCACTTGCAGTGGAATCATCCAGGGGTGTACTGCTGTGTCATGGCTGCATCCGCAGTAGTAGCAAAAACATACAGTCCCATTGCCGCAGACTTCTGGGATACCTGATAACTCATCAGCCAATCAGTTGGTCACAGTTGGATACCTGATCTGCTGCGACCCAATGAGATACCTCCGGTTTTGCAACTTTGATGGATGTCACAGCTGCAGCCAAAGCTCCCTAACCAATGGGGATATGACTTCAACAGGTATGATGGCGTGTGCAAGTTTCTGTTTGTCAGGAGTGGTACCAAACAGCGGCTTCAGAGTCCAGAAAGAGCTCAGCGGCAGTGTGCAATTTTACAGAGATTTGCCTCGGGAACCAGTGAGAGTAATCTGTAGCAGCAGTATGGAAGCAGCCCTGCACACATTGAAAAACAAAATACCATCACACTCACTACAAGAGGATTACAGCAGTGACAGATGGACTGTTCATGTATTTTTCAGAGCAATATAATACAAGCTTTATTAAAAGGGGAAACAACAAAGAAGATGTGAGGACAAACAAGGGTATTGTCCATGCTCAGTCACATCATGAGTTTCTTTCCACCCTTCAAACAATCTATAGTAGCTGTTGCATTTTCAAAGAGTGAGATCATCACGTTAATTTATCTTCATACTCCTATAAATAACCAGTTTGCAGCTTAATATCACTATTGCCTGAAGAGTGCAGCTGTTTGGGGGATGAGGTCGGGGGGGCTTCACAATGGAAAGTTTCTTGTATTTTGCCTAAATGATCCTTTTTCTGCAGTGAGAAAACAGCACTTCAGACGAGAAATCTAACAATGTTGGTGTTAAAACACGCCGACTGTCAGCGCCCAGATGCTAAGCAGGCCTGGTGTTTGCTGACTTTTTGACCTTTGAATTAGAGTTACAGAGTGCATCTGAGGGCGATTAGAGTGTCACCACTTTGGGCATTATTTTAATCCAAAGTACACAAGGTTTGCTCCATATTTTGGATGAATGTTAGCGCTGGTGGAACCGATCATCCTGAGACAGACATACATGTGCAGACTTGGGGGCGGTGGGTGTTTGGCCCACTGCAAATGGATAAATGGCTTTTGAGTATCACAAACCTCAACAGCATAACAGTCTTGGCTGAACTCAGCAACATTCCTATCTGTTGCAGATTTTGGGGCGCTTTTTCCAAGAGTTGTCAAGCCGTTTTACTGTAAACTCAAGAAAAAAGTGTGCTCAAAGCACTCATCCTCAGAGAACCGAGATCCACCAGGGAGAGGGTTTAGTATTCACTTGTTTAAACAAGTTAAAGATTAGGATGCGTTAATGATGAACACACTGATGATGATACTGTGATGGGAAGTGGTAAAACTTCTCTAGTAACTGTTATCTTATTTGCTGATGTTTAACTTTGTAGATCCTTTTTTAATACTCTTTAATGCTCCTCCCTTAAAATTTAAAGAGTCCTAACTATGCTGCTTTTGAATACATAATTTTACTTTGGATAAGATTAATTTATCTAAAACGCTAATTTTCTTACACTCCTGCAATGTGCTAATGAAGTCCCTCTCTCTTTCAAAACTGCTCCTGCCTGAAATGGCCACTTTACTCTCGTTGGTCACGTGGACAGTTAAAAATTGCTCAGAGCGGGCAGCTGCTAAGTCTTTGTTTGTGGTGTGCATAAATGGTCACTGTGCGAGGATTACACTGAAGAGTTTCAGGATGATAAAGTTAAGTTAAAGTAGAAAAGCCAAGAGCTTAAACAAGGTTTTGGATTTCATGCTCAAGGCTTAGAGAGTTATTTTTAGTGAGGGCTTTGCAACTCTAAATGTTTTTCATGTTCACAAAAAAATACAAGTGAGGAGGAAATGCATGGTATATTTTATATGGTGTTGCCCTGTGACGGACTGGTGAGCTGTTATGGTGTCCCCCGCTTCTCACCCAATGACAGCTTGAAATAGGCACCAGCGACTCTGCAAGGAGAGGGGGTATCCACATTGGAAGTTTTATATGCAGCTGATTTTTGTTGTGCATGCATGGTCCCAAACTCCATCTCCCTATAACTGTGCTTGCATGGGGCAAAATTCGTTTCATTTTTTTTTTTTTTTTTTTTTTTTTTTTTTTTTTTTTTTTTTAAGTTTTACACCCTTAGTATGACATATATTATGTACAATTAAACAGAAAACAAAGCAAATTTGTATTATGAAAAATGGGGAAACAACCTGGTCGCACAATTGTGGAGACCCTTAAACTAAAATGTTGCTTTTGCACTTTTAGGTCGAAAAACAGAATTCTGTCTTCTTTGATGGAAGTCTATGAGAAATTTTCTCAAACTATTTTGCAAAAGTTCTCCAAATCCCTCAGATTGTGAGGATATCCCATGTCCACAGCCCTCTTGAGGCAAACCCACAGTTTTCTGTCGGACTTAGTTCCTGTCTTGCCTGGGGCATTTCACAACTTTAGTTTTCTTCAGGTTGTATTTTGGTGTATGCTTGGTCTCACTGTGATGCTACAAAAGAAATCAGCCTAGTTGTCAGATTTCTAGAAGACCCATAAAATCCCAATAAGATACATTGAAGGTGGAGAAAATCATGATCTTAGTTTTTTACACCACAAAAAATATTGATTTAACAATACTTTTTTAGGGGAACTGTGTCAGGTGGTGAGGTGGTGGGGCCTAAACCACATGATGGGCATATAAAAATGGCAAGCGATGAAGGACAAAAAGATGACATAAGCATGAATTGATAAATTAAAGTTGCAGCTCATCGAAGTTTGTTCTTTTCCCTTTTCCGTCCAGCCTTGTGGTCTGGTGCCTCCCGTTGGGCTCCCATGGTGGCATCATTCTGTATTGGGTGTGAATTATTTGCTAAAATATGATAAAACGCTAAATAAACTGTTAAAATGTTGTGCTAAACTCTTTAGAAATACCCAATTTCAATATATTTTCCCTTCAAGAATCCAGCCTGTTTGTAATCAAGTGGCCTTGATCAATGATTCTCTAGAATGTCAGATTTTTCAACATTTCTTTCCACATAATCAACCAATCTGAACTTTTCAAGAGCAACCAATGCACTGCTACATGGGGCTCTTGCATTTGCATAAATCCCATTAGATCGGGTTGGTTCGGTATTTCATGAGCTTGTAGGAAAGTAAAGAAACCCTTGAGCAGTGGCATACTACAGCTTATTAAATAGAGCTTGATAAATTTGGTGTGTGTAAAAAGTTGGTGATCATTGTCTACAATTCTATGATGGAATTTGTCCTTACATTTGCTTTCATCACCTGGTTTGTTAACAGAGGCGTAGGAGACAAAAACAGGATGAAATGAAAAGTAAGTGAAAGGCTAAATTATCAGAACTGAAGTACCTGATTTAACAGAAATATCTTTAAAGAGAGTCACACAAAAGGCAAAAAAAACATTTCATCCAATCACTCACTTTAGGGCGAATTTGAGCTCCTACCATCTGGAAAGAGATTCAGACAATCTAAATCAAGGACCAACAGATGGAAAAATTCTTTTATTCCTCAGGCCATTATTCAGATAAATATAAAATATGACTGGGTGAGATTGCTCTGTCATTTTAGTCACATTATTTTTTTTAAAAGTGGTATTGGTACTGATATTTTCCTGGGGTTTTAATGACTGTTTTTGCCAGTGTTGTCGAGTGATTGTGTTTTAGATGTTTTTCCCCTGGCTCCATGGAAAATTTCCCAAAGGGAACAATAATAAAGTGACTCTGATACTGATGTAGGTTGATGGTGATGTGGCAGGACGAGGGCTGACAGGTAGATACGGCGCATAGGTTGTGCATGAAATTGCTCTTGTTTTGTTGGACATCAGCTTCCACAGATGGGATGACAGCGAGGTGAATGATGCAAGCAAGTGATCCACATAAGAAGCTGCAGCAGCTGCTCTCATGAAGACGGATTCAAGATTGCTCCACTGTGGGCTCCAAAGTTCTAAAAGGGGAGCGCACACCAGGAGGAAGGCAGTGGGTTTCCTAAATTACAGTCAATTAGTGTTTTTTTTAAGGCACCCAGAGAGACACTCGGATCTGGGAGTTACCTTACTTGGGTGGAGCATGTTGTGGTTGGGATTTGTTGTTTGTTGTTGTGCAAACTACTAGTAACAATGCAAGCTGATAATAATGTAATAATGTATTTTTCTCCATGTTTCATGTTCACAAATTCAGTGGTACAGCCCAATGTATGCCACCGGTTTAATAGGATCCAGACTGTCAGAAGTGCTAATAAATAGCTTATACTGACACGTTGCATGCGGCAACCATATCGATTATCATAATATGAAAACTCAGAATTTTGACCTCAGAGGGTATTCTTGTGGTATTTCCAGCTGTGACTTCAGAAAATCCGACTTTTGAATACAAGGAGAATGCACTTTTACAACAAAGTGGGTTGATTGTCACAACCGAGATGAAACAATCAGGCAACTGCAAGAGAGGAACACTGATCCTAGACACCATGCTGGTGAGTGGTGAATAACCTGCAGGTGTGACATCTCACAGGAGCCAACCCCGCTGCTGTGAGAACAGGAAAACACAGACTCAACCACCTCAGGATTATAACATCACAAGGCTTCAACAAAATATAAATAAAAAGCCAAAGTCCAAAAGGAAAAAAGACTTTGAAAGAACTTCAGAAAGCCTAAAAAGTATTGATCAAAACAACTTTCACAGATTCCCAGAATGCCTGGCTCATTGCAAGCAAAATCGAAGGAAATGAGTCGTTTGAACCGTATTATGCTTGTAATAGAAACCTTCTTAGCCATACATCCAACAGTTTCACAGACAGAGTGACACTAAAACTAAACCTGCCAGATGTTAGCCTTCCAGAAAAGTACCTAATAATAATATACAGCACTGGAACGGGAAATCCTCTCCATCTGGGTTTGATAACAAAGATATTTCACATTTTTTTGCAAGATCTCAAACTAATGCAATGAATCAACTCCCAAAAATATCACAGAACAATGTTCAGTTCACTCAATAATCTTTTGTGATAACTCCTAAATGGAAAAAAGCAACACAAGTCTGTTGTGTTCTCAACTTGAAGTCCAAATGGAACCCTGCTGCCGAGGACATGGATGCCTCCCATTTTGATATTTACTCTGAAACCATGACATCATTATTCCTGGATGAAGCCTCTGTTGGCGTGTTGTTATTCCAGCAACCTCACAGTGAAAATAAGTCACAGCTGAAGTGTTCTCCTCTTGCTTTTAATCTGCTTCTAACGAATTCTGGCCTGTTTCCGTCCGTGATCCCGGGGCCAGACAGGGGAACTAAACGTCCTTGGTGGAGTTGCAGGGGCTATTGACGGGCCGTGGATTCAGGGATAAGTGGGGACATTCTGGCATGCACAGGGTCAAGTGGTTAACCAATGTTATCTAAAGCGTGATGAGGATATCCGGATGCGATCAATACCTAAGAGCCATTAACTGCAGAGACAGTACATCCTCACAGAATCACACATCCCCTCCGCCTCACGCCCAGTAAAATCTCAGCTGAAGGAAACACAAGGAGCATAAAGACAAACAAGTCAGATCCATTCCAAACAGTGCGCCAGCTGAAGCAGTGGGAAAAGTCGGCTAATGTAAACGGGCTATTTTCGGAAGGGCTGACACTTGAAGGCTGCTGTATGAGCCATTCATGCTGCTTTGATTTAACTGTAACATCAGCGAGGCCAAACACAACAGCCAGGGCATCCACAGACTTACATTTCCTGTTTGCGGTTCGCTTGATTGCTGCCCAGACGTCTTCCTCCTCGCTCCCTCATCTCTTTTATTCATCTCAGTCATTATGACTGACAGGAAAGCTCTGATTACAGACAAATAACGGTCTATGCTAAACAAGTCCTGCCTGATTCAACAACCCAGCCTTCTTCTGCTCTCCTTTTTCCCTTTAACAAGCCAGGGAGAAGAGATGTTTCATGTGGCAAACCTTGTTGACACATAAACACAGGGGAATGTTGATAAGAATGCTGATTAGTAGAGGAATGGGCTCCTCCTATCTTAAACTTTCACAGTATACCATCCCAGTTTATCAGATTAGATTTGAATTTAGGGAGAAATTGTGTTATTCAATGAAGAACAAGGCAACTCTCTGTGGAAAAGAATGGGAGAAAGTCAGGACTTGTACCCAAAGACAGATAATGTACATATAGTGCCCATCCCAGTTTTCTACATTTTGTCAAAACTTATATTTCATATAAGTTTAATAAGGATCTTCTGTAAAATACATTGAAAATTATATTCAAATTCCATATTAAAATCTGAAAAGTGTGGCATGCATTTGTATTTAGTTGCTTTTGCTCTGATCTCTCTATATAAACTTAACAAACTGCCTTTAGAAGTCAACTAATAAGTAAACTTTTGTGGAATTTATTCTTGCTATATAAGTACGGCTTAAGTCTTAGGTCAGGGCTAGGCCATAAATAAGTATCCCAAGCTTTGAACATCTCACAGAGCACTGTTCAGTCCATCATCTGAAAATGGAACCTACCAAGACATGGCTGTCCATCTGCAAAGATATACAGTTCAAGTGGGACAATCGTTTCATCCAACTATTAGTTCTGCGCTCTACATAGTTTTATGTCAGAGTGGCAAATATAAAATCAAGATTACAAGAAGTCCCATTTGCTAGAAGTTGTGTAGAGGAGACATGTGAAACAAGGTGCTCTGGTCAGCTGAGACCAGAATTAAACTTTTTACCCAAAATGCAAAATGCTAGGGGAGGAAGCTAAAATTGCAAATCAGTCTGAACACACCATCCTCATCTTGTAGATGTTTGTTCATTATTTTTTTGGATGAGGTGGTGCATGTTTGGACAATTATTCCCTCTGGTTTTGGAAGCTGTGCAGTTGAAAGGATTTTTTTCTCTTACTTTTCTTACTTTTGGACAGTTGTAATGATGCATCACTATGGCAACAACGTATTTTTTACAGCTGGAAGCAGCTGACCTGCATCTCTCAAGGTCAAATAATACCTGTTAGCATGTCACAACAGTCATGAAACTGTCATACAGCAACAGTCTTTAGTCAGAGGCTTGTACGGATTTGTTGTAAGACCGACTGCTACTGGAGATCCTTCCTGCCAACAGCATCACTTTCGGCAAGGACTCTTTTAAGATACTTGGATGATATGGGTTACAACAACATTTAATTTCCCTTTGGGATAAATAACATATTTTTAAACTGAATATGAATTGAATTAAAATTGACAAGTGGATATGGCAGCATCATGGTAGGAAGGAAGTAAGTAAACTTTATTTATATGGCACCTTTCAAAGGTAAAAAAAAAAACAAACAAAAAAAAAACATGTTTTACAGTAAAATTAGGCTTAAAAATAAAAACTCTGAAGCTAAAACAGAAAAGCTTAAAAGTAGAAATAAAACAGCATAAAACATAGAAAAATCAAACAGTCGAAAACCAGCTAAAAGCCCAAAGATGGAAGCAATGCATCCCGTAAACATTGGGCCACCACTTTGAAAGATTGTCAGATCTGATGGGAAGATAGATGAAGCTAAATCCAGTTGATTCTTTGAAAAAAACCTGAGTCAGAGCTAAAGCAGAATGATTTAAATCAAAATATATTCATTTGTAAGAATGGCCTGGTCAAATTTGGAGCTAAAGCCAGTTGAAAATCTGTAGTAAGACTTTTGCATTGATGTACATAAAGCCTCTCCATTTAATCTGACTGAGCTTAAGCTCTTTTGCAAAGAAGAAAGGGAAAACATTTCAGTCTGGTCAAATTTATGCCATTTTTCCCCTGGAACGTTGAAAACCATCATTTTCCTTCCAAATGATGCACCACATTGTGTTAGTCTCTCACCCAAAATCCCCCCAAAACACAATGAAGTTTGTGATTGGAACCTGGCTTAAAGTGAGAAAGAGAGACTTGTACTTCTGCTGGCCACTCCATGTTGTGAACTCACTTTGGCTATTTGTTGGTATTTTGTAGACCTGCTGCCTGGAGGCTTAGAAGAAGAGCTAAACGGATAGAGATAATATGCCAAATGTTGGCCTGGGGGTGAGAAGGGGGTTTGTTCTGTCCATTCTAATAGAATTACAAGCCCCTGATAGATGAGTTCTTTCTCTGGAGCTGCTTGTCTGTCAAACATTAGGTCACACTCAGCTTCCAGACTCAGAGGGACGGGTGGGTAGAAAGGAGGATGGGGGGAGCTCATGGCATGTAGAAGAAAACGTCTGGAGAGGTGCCCCACTCCCTGCCAAGAAAAGGAGGGCAACAAAAGAGGAAAAGGGTCCAGAGAGAGAGGGAGTGAGAGAGGAAAGGGTGAAAAAGAGAGGGTGGGAGCTGGTGAAAGAGAGTGAAATGAGTGAGGGTGGGGGGTTAAAGAAAGAGAGGAGAGTGAGAAGGCTACAAAAGGGTGCATTTGAATCGGCTCTAATTAAGGCCTGTGTGATGGACAGGACCTGCGGACGTGCCTGCTTTTTCTTTTTCAGTGTGTGTGTGAGTGTGTGTGTGAGTGAGTGAGTCGGGAGACGGTGTGATGATGGGAGGGGCCCGGCCCCAAGTAGAGATGTCTACTGCCAGCACCCTGAATGGGACAAAGACCTGAATAGAAACTTCAAAGCGACCTCTGTGAGCTCACCCTCCAACATCCCCTCACCCCACCTGCCCCTCCTCTCCTTCACAGTCCCTTGGCTCTGCGATGGTCAACAAGCTCCCGTTGGAGCAGACGCCGCTTGTGTGATTCTGTTTGCCCGCCTGTTATTTTTCTTGACAGCTACAGGCGATCCCTGGCAGCTAGTTTAGATTTCAAAGTGTGTCTCGCTGCCCGTGTCTTATGTGGAGATGTGTGCGCCGGCTGTAAAGAGCAAACTGCAGGGATGCAGATATAATTGGAGCTGAGGATCTGACTCATTGCTCTCCCCCTCTGAACTGAGTGCTGGCTCTCTTAAGGCAGCGCTGGAACTGGAACAAGTAGCCCACAGCGCTGACATGCTGAAGAAATTATTGTTGCTAAATGATACAGAGGGATTTAGTGTCTAATTTCATCCCAGTGTCCTTACCGATTTCGCCCTGCGTTATGATCCCGTGGTGTGCATCATCTCATTTGGCTCCATCTCAGGGCTTCTAATGATCTCCCACTTATCACCTCACTCGCTACAGTAGATCTTTCCTGAAGTGTCTAAGAGCCAAGGGCCCACACAAATCCAGGAGTTTGTCCTCCCTCAGAGAAGAAGCACCTCCCTGAGAAAAGCAGGAAGAGCTGAGGTTGAGGGCCGGGGCAGGCTGAGATAAGAGTTGCTTGTTTGTTTGGCTATCCGTCCTGTCTGAGCCGTCTTGTACCAGTCAAGCGTCAGGTCAACCTTCCAAAGCCCATGGGATCAACATGTCATTGTTGCCGCCTGGTGTCCCTGACATGTCCTCAGTGGCGTCATCGCAGCAGAACACAGAACAGACTGCTCAGATCTCGGCTAAAGAGTCACCAGCATGCACCTCTAATCAGAGTACCGCCCCATCATCAGGGGCTTTGATTCCCCCCCCCCCCCCCCGGCGGGTGCAGAGGAAATTGTACAGACTGCTGCAACTTTGATCACATATTTATGTTCCAAGTGTAACCCCAGCGGGCAAGCCTCACACTCCTACAAATGAAACGTCATCTGATTGTGCTTTCATTTCCCACAAAGTGGCCGAGAGCCTTTATGCGATGAAAATAAGCTTATATTCGGAGCTGTAGATAGCTCTATCTCCAGACAGAATGTTATCTGTCAGCCTGATTATGTCATAGCTTTTTCAGCTGAGCGTGATTCTGTGCAGGCTATAAATAAATAGGCCATAAAAAACCTGGAGGAGGCCCCCTCCAGCACATACACACACTGTCACAGTGGCATGCCCCTAGAAACAAAGAGATGAGCATTATAACGCCTAATGTACGCATGCATGCTTTCCCATTCAGAACAAAAAGAAGGAGGCATCAGATCTGAGCACGCACTGTTACACAAACATGTTCACAGTGCAGGTTAGAGGTTTGCTCACACTCATCATGGGCATGAATTACATATTAAGTTTGGGCCTTCAGGGCGGAGTCCTCATGCTTCTGACGACTTCAATACATTTTACAAACAGGTGTTAGATTAGGTTGGAATTAGTTGTGTCATTTTTCTGATCCTTAGATGGACTAAACTATACACAGAGGTTCAAATATGTGCGTGCACCTTCACTGAAACAAGAATATATGTCCCCTTAGCGACTTGCGGAAAAACCATGTGCTCTATGTAGCCATTAGCGATCTTTAGACATAAATCTGGCTTGATAATTGATAACTGACTACTCTTCAAATTAAAGTTAATTTAAAATAACAGGTTTTAAGGGAAGTCTATGAATTTTCATTAAGGCTTGAGGTCAGGGTCATTCCAGACTCCCGATTCTAAACCGGCTTGGATGTGTACATTGGACTGTTGGAGCACCGAGTTGTGTATAAGTTTCAGCCATCTGACCCAAGCTTCAGAGGAAACAAGTTAGGTTTGTAAGTTCAGAAAAAGGCCGGACAGTGGCGTAGCTGGTAGCAATGTTGCTTTGCAGCAAGAAGGTCCTGGTCTCTCTAAATTGCACTTAGATGTGAGTGAGCGTGTACATGGTTGTCTGTCCTTTATATCTATGTGTTGCCCTGTGATGGACTGGTGACCTGTCCAGGGTGTACCGCTGGAGACAATAGACAGATAGAAGTGCATATAGAAGTGCAGAAAAACTCAGAAACCACCACTGCTCTTGCTCACCTTGCACTGGAAACGACTGGAACATCGATGTCTACAAGTTTTACATCGCCCTGGACTAAGAGGACACAGACCAAGAAATAAGTACCTGCTCTCAAATGAACCCCTTCACACTTGACTGAAATATGCCTCAGCACATACTGAAAGGTTTTATGGGCAGACAATGACGGAGTTATTTGGCCAAATTATATTTGGCCACACATATGTTTTGGGGAGTGAGGTAAGGTTTTTAAACCTAAGAATACTGTACCACCTGTCGAGTATGGTGGTGACAGTATCATGCTGTGGGGCTGTTTTACCCAAACTAGATGGAATAATAAAGAGGGATAACTAATTTTCCTCAGCTCGACAGTTCAGTAGTTGAAATTTGGACAGTTGGGTTTTCCAACAGGTCAATGATTCCAAACATAAAGTAGACAAATGTGAAGCTTCTGGTCCTCAACCACATTAAAACTTGTGTACCAATTCTACCAAGATGAGAATAGAACAGAAATGTCTTTAATTGTCTCACAATGGGGAAATTTCTGTGCAACAGCAGCAAAGTGGCAGCGGCCAAGAAAAATTCAAATTCATCATAAAACTCCCCAAATTTATGGGACATTCATGGACATGATGAGTGCACGTACACATCTTCAGGAAAAAAATATTTTATACCTGTAGAGGGAAAAAATCCCTAATATGAGGACGTCCTTGCTAGTAAGTGGCGCTCTCGGCCGGGATCATCAAAGCCACAGCAATTACTCCCATGCTCCCTAACTCGGGCATCAATCTGGTCTTATCTCAGCTCAATGCAGGATCAGGGAAAATCAGCTCCAGCATCTGCTCCATCCGCAAACTGAGACACTAAAAGCACAACAAAGTAGCTCTGCAGGCATAAATAGTGAAAGGAGGGGCCCCCGGAAGATGGACACATAACAAAAAGCAGGGTGATGAAAGATAGGCTAAGGGAGATACAGGTGTGTGTGTGTGTGTGTGTGTGTGTGTGTGTGTGTGTGTGTGTGTGTGTGTGTGTGTGTGTGTGTGTGTGTTCTTGTTTGTCTTATTTGCCTAGAGCATTTGGGTTCAATCAAACTGGAATCTGTCCATCAGCCAGCCAGAAAAGAGAGAAAAGAAAAAGCTTCATTCAGACGGATTTCCAAGCAGCTCGCCTCGGCTCAGGAGAGATTCTTCAAGGGAAATGAAGACATACGGAGAGAAGGAAAGTCAACAGCATGGGTCACGGAAAAAGGTCAAAGTTGAGCTGCAACAGGCAGGAGCAGATATGAAGTTAAGACAGGCATGTCATATTTATTTGAGGGGTTAAGATATCCCCCGACTGTTTGTCTTATGAGCTTTGAGGGAACTCTCACTTCAAAGCCCGCAGACACATTTTTTACATTATGAAGCCAGTTTGCTTGGAAAAGTCAGGCGATCCTGAATCTGTTACTGGGGAGCAAAGCTGCTCCAACACCTGGCTGGAGTGAGAGCTGGGCTGCATGAAGTGGACGGCAAACTATTTTTAGGGAGGATGTTTATTTTCCTCCCTGTCCGACCGAAGCAAACATCTTTCATTCTGACCTCTTTATCGCAGCTGTGACCCTGACTTCCCTCCTCCTCCTCCAACGGTTCCGTCTCCTGTACCTCCTTGTCCTCTTTTGATTCCCTTTTTTTCTTCTCTCCCACCTTGCCCTCATTGAGCCAGAACAGCCGGTCGTGCCGTTTTCTCCGAATTCAAATCCTAAACATCTAAAGCCCGCTCAGTTCTGCACGTGCTTTGAGGCCTCGGCCTTTCTAGCTGCGAATCAATAATAAAGGAGTTAACGTTATGAGGAAATACCTCGGCTCCAGGTGCTGGCTGCGGGGGTCAGGGGTGAGAGGTGACCGGTCACACACCGAGCCTTGGGGCACCCTGAACCCTGACCCCAGAAGACTGATGAACAGCGCACTAACGAGTACCAGCTCCCCTTCACCGTGTCTGCACTCTCTCTTCTTGTCTTTGACCACCTCTGATTCCTACCCCTCCTCCTCTTCCCCCCCTTTCTGATTGGAGACAGCAAAGAAATGTAACAGTGACCTGCAAAATTTCTCATACCCCTTAAATTTGCTCGATCTAAACCTCGCAAAAGTATTTGTACCTGTTGGGGGGTTTTTTTGTTTTGTTTTTCACATTACATCTACAAACCTCGTTTGTTGGGATTTTAGAGCAACACAAAATACGAAGGAAACACAAAAGAAAATTAAACATTTTTTTTTTTTTTTTTTTTTTTTTTTTTTTTTTTTTCTTTTTCCTTTTTTTACAAATTACATTTCTTAAAAGTGTGGCATACATTTGAATTTAGCCTCCCCCTGGTCCAACACTACGGAGAGCCATTTCTTGCTGCAGCCACAGTTTTATGGTGGGGATGCTATGTTCGGTGAGTCGGTGCCACAAAGATCGTGGACAAAAATGTTCACCTGAACATCTTTGTCTTGGTAGGTTGGCATTTGCGCCATGCTCCGTTCACTGATGCGCTCTTAAATTTCAGAAACCCTCAGAGAACAGCCGTATTATTTTCTAATCAGGTGACTTTTGTAGACAGTTGGTTGCACTGGATTTTATTTGGGGGAATCCAACTAAAGGGGGCTGAATACAAATTCACTCCACAGTACATAGAAATTTGAGGTTCAGGTTCCTTACCTGATGAACTTCAAAGTAGCCCACCATCTGCAGCTTCCTAAGATTAATAATGATCATCATACCACATTCAGACAAGGCACTGTTGCACCCTTACATAACCTAACCCCTATCTAGCAGTGCATGCAATACTTAAGAATAGATTGAATAAATTATGATTAGGTAAGGTGTTAAATCATGGCCAGCAGTAGAAGTGCTCTCTTACTAATGAGGCTGCTCATCCTCCGCTCTGGAGGAGGAAGGGAAGTGAGAAATCTAATAACAGGAACATTCATGAGCTTCCACCCACACGGGCACATTAAAGAACCACATGCATGCACAAAACGGGCCCGGTTCAGACAGGGTCGACGCGCACACACATTCGTCGCACCCACAGCCGCACACTGGTGTCATTTGGGCAGCCGCACCATAAAGCCAATTAAAGAGATGAGTCTTATTAGCAGAGGTGTCCCGGGCCTCATACATCACGGGGCTTTCCTGGCAGGGGCCGGTGACATGCAGGGGGCTCTCCGTCATCTTTATGAGACCTGTCTCATCACGCCCTTATGAGACACTCATCCAAACTTTTACAGAGACTCATGATTCAACTGGTGCTGGCTCGGCCCAGAAATCCATCCAGCCATCTGCAGGTCACCTCTGAATGGGCTTGAGGGGGCGGAGAAGGAGGAGGGGGGGAGGGGGGGTTGAAAGTGGTAGAGCAGAGATGTCGGCCTTGTTGGGAGCAGTGCTGCCAGAGCGGTTTGCATGTTTTCCAGTGTGAGTCTCTCTAATTGAAAAACCATAATCTTGTTTCCCTTCTACCTGCAGGGAAAAAAGCATTATTACACTCTCTGCACAGCTCCGGCCCCTCGGGGGGAGGGGCCGCAACCATGATGAGAGGTGAGGTGAGGAGAGAAGGTGTAGAGAATCGGATTCCAGGGCAACTCGGGGTAAACATCACCCCGCTCCCAGCTGAAAACTCCTCTTGTTTTGTTGCTCGGCCCCCCCGCTCAGAGCTGCGGACCACCTGCAGCTCTGCTGATGACAGATTCCCTCCACACTGAGGACCATCAGTGCCAAAAAGAGACTAATCCTGCTGCTCCTGTCCTCCAACTACAATACGCCTGTCACTCGTTCACTCATTCAGCATACCTTGAGCCGCTCTGCCCGTGTGTCAATACGAAGGGAACCGACAGGAGGCAGACAGTAGGTTCCCACGGCGCTCTATTCATAGCGTTCCACAGGAATCTGCAACCTGTTCGGGCCTGTTTTGGTGAAACCTGCTCCTTATAATGAAAGGCATTGATGCTTCTCATTTCACATTCACCTTGACATCTCTGTTACAGCCCACACGGCGTCTCCTCTTAATCCAGGAGTGCTTCTTTCCCTTTTTATTCAGTTACCAGATACTGCACTGGAAGCAGAGTACAGTGCTGGAATGACACGATGAAAAACAAGAGTTTAAATTTAGTACAGCATGAGGATGAATTTTTGGACATCTGACAGTTATTGGCCAGGAGGTCTGTCTGTCTGTGTGCTTAACTCCCTGTGCTTAATCTAATGAAGGGTCGGGTAAATGATTTAACAGGGTCAGCTGGTTTTTTTTCTGCCTTTACAAGCCGAGGAGACTATAACCAATCCTTTCATTAATGATTTATTCATGACATAAACATCGTGTTGCTTTATCTCATCTCAGGAGACTACTCAAGTCTAATTCTCTCAGTAAAAAAGCTCTTTTAAAATACATATAAGAACTCCAGTTACAGTGCCTTGAACTCATATCTCTTAAACTTCATTTTAATGGGATTTTATGTGGCAGACCAACAGCATGTCGAGCATAATTGTAAATCGGAAGAAAAATGATACATGTTTTTTCAGTTTTTGAACAAATAAACATATGAAACTTGTGGCATACATTTGCCTACACCCCCCCTTTTACTTTGAGACCTTCAGCTTTCAGAAGGAGATAGAGATAACTAACAAACAGATGAATGTCCACCTTAACTGAAATGCCAGGCAAGGAGAGAATTAAACAGAAGAGCAGCTTTAAGGGTCACAGCTCAGTTGGGAGAGCTGTTTATCGGTCTGTAAGTTGTGTTCTCCATAAATCAGGCCTTTCTAGGTGGTCTGGTCAGATGAAATTTGACTTTTTGGTCTATACGTAGAAAATGAACACAGTTCTTCACTCTAAACACACCGTCCACATTGGGAAACATGGTGGTGGCAGCATCATGCTATGAAGATGCTTTTCTTCTGAACACTTACCCTACACATACAACCAGAGCTACAATGTAATTCTTAAGTTGTTTTAATGGCCTAGTCCAAACCTGAATTCAATGGAAAACCTGCAGGAAGACCTGACAATTGATTTTCACAAATGCTCTGCATCAAACCTGACTGAGCTTCAGCTATTTCACAGTTGAGTGGGCAAAGATTTCTAAGATCGCAAAGCTTGCAAAGAATCATGGGGGGGGGGTTCTAAAAGGTATTGACTCACAGGAGCTGAATACAAATGCATGCCGCACTATTGAGATTTTTTTTTTTTTTTTTTTTTGTACAGAAAGGTTTGAAAACCTTTTTACCTTCTACTTCTCAATTGTGAGCTACTTTGTATTGGTGCATCACATAAGATCTAAATAAAACACATTGAAGCTTTTGGTTGGAACATGACAGGATACTGTACATGCTTTACACTGAACACCATTCTGATAATTATCCATTGTGCATTTACATGCATGTGAGAATTTGGATTCCCAGTCCTGCCTGAGCCTCTGAGGTTTTAACACAAACTGAGCTGATAATGGGAATGTGGAGGTTATCAGAAGTAAATATAAGCTGGAAGCCCCAGCTGAGTCTGTGGTTGCGATTTAAACCCAGCAGCCCTGACCTCAACCACACAGTTTAACCCAAGTCATCTAAACAAACGCACTGCCTTGGAAACTAGCAGCAGAAACAAAAGCTGGTGGCGGGGGGGAATGATTATTTTGGCACAGAAGGAAGAGATGCAGAATTAACTTTCAGAAAAGCTGGTTCAGCAGCACATGCTCGGATGTCACAGAGAGGCCCGACAGCTCAAAGGACAAACCAAACAGAGCTGCAGAGGGAAGAGCCTCTCTGCACCTCTTGTATGCCCGACAGCCGACATGTGACAAGCAGACTGACGCGGTGATGGACGAGCCTCTTCATGTGTTATGAGCTGCACATGAAACATGAAGGGGAGCTCTCTGCCAGGCTCTGTTCTGGTGCTGCTGCATTGATCTGAGGCCCCCCGTATTAATCATGCACTTAAAAAAAAAAAAGAAGTCTCTGCAGCTTTCATCCTTTCTTCCGCCACCTCCTGAGCCCACTTTTATCATATAACTAACAGCGCTCTGTGTCTGAGCACAACAAAGCATCACTCCTGCTAAAAGGCCCCTTTGAGATGGAGACTGGGTGTGTGAGAGCACATTTTCACAAACTGAAAAAGATCTATGTAATAGAGAGGAACATCATCTGTGGGAGCTCGAATGTCACCATGAGAAGTCTGGCTTGGAGTGCACTGCCTCCATGTGTCAAGAATGTAAATTACATCCGAGTGTCCTGGCAAATGCACTAAATCTGGGTTTGAAACTGCTTGGGGGGGGGGGGGGAAACAAAAAACTATCCGTTAGTCATGCATGCGAGGTTCAAAGATGTTTTCTATTTAGGTGTTCTGTTTTTACTCAAAAGTTGAAATCTTCAGTTTGAAGTTGGGGGGAAAAAATGAACAGAAACTGAGTCTGTAAGTCATAATGAGGTAAAAGTCAAAATCTAATGTGGTTGCCTTGCATATAAAACATAGTGATAGGTCCGTCAAAACATGATTCGTATCTGATTAAATCTTTCACACATCAATTTAGTGAACATGCTGCTGCGGTATAAAAAATGCAAAATAAAGAGAGAAATCCATTGTTTTTAACTTGCAATACTAATTCTTGTTTTCAGCCTGGCTATTGAGCATGTCCATTGGGTATCCTGGTTTGTTGTGCAGCTCATTCTTCTACATTTTTACCTTCCACTCAACTTTCCATTAATTCGCTTGGATTCAGCACTCTGAACAGCTGATTTCTTTATGACTTTTTGTGGCTCACTCTTCTCGTGGAGCGTGTTGGTGAGGCGAGCGTCTGCTGGACACTGTCAGGTCAGCAATCTTCCCCATCATTATGCAGGCCATCACATATTTCAATGTTAAAAATATTTTTAGTGTTATGTAACATGTATACACACACAAATACATTGGAAATGCTGCAAAACAAGAGAAAGAAAATTAAACAAATTTGGGATCAATCTACAAAAAGCATGTTTAAATAATATTAGCAGCTGGAAGCACCGTTGCTTTGCATCAAGGTCTTTTTTCATAGATGTCGCTTGTTTTCCCCATGTATGCGTGGACTCTCTCTGGGTACTCCAACTTCCTCCCTTAGTTCAAAAACGTGACTGTCCTGTCAATTGGTATGTCTAAATTGCCCTTAGAAGTGAATATGTGCACACAACCCTGGCGATAAGCTGGTACAGAAAATGGATGAATTAAAAGATTCATCTTCTCCGCCAAACACTAAGCTAACTTCAGGTTGTACAAGCAGTTTCTGAGAACTACCTTTACATCTCTGTTGCATGAAGTTGGTCATTTTCTGTCACCCATAAACAGCTATTGCAGCACATGAGGATAGGATTTACTTTTCACAGTTCCTCTGGTTTTCCTTCACAAAGCACATCTGATGTCACCCACACGTTTTCTGTTGAACCACAGTCTGGGCAGTCCTTAACTTTAAACTTAAGGGTCTGGAACCAAGGTGTTTGCTTACTGGTGTCTTCGAAGCTCCAGTCTTGGTGAAACGGCCATTCCGAGGAAACTTTCTCTCCAGCGACATACTCAAAAGCATTTTGATATATTCACACTGATCCATGAAATAGGCCGGACACCACATTTTCCGTCCTCCGACTTTTTATCTTAAAGTTTGATGTTCTGTACGATACTTGGAACAAGCCATATCACACCGACGCTCTAAAACCAGCATTTGCTGCCTTCCTCCTTAACTAGGAGCTTCTGATTGATGGCGTTGGATTATGATTGTTTTAAACAGAACTTTATGTTTTACTGAAATATTTACAATTTTCAAAGATATTCTAATTTAATGGAATACACTTGTACATCAGTGAAATTGTTGGTATTTGCCTTGCAAACAATTGATACCGGGATTTCTTCAGAGTACCGTTCAAGGCAGCCCGGGTACCACCTAACGGTACTTACGAAACAGAACGAGAACCATTAAAAAGCAAAATGTACCACAGAGGAAATGTGTTGATTTTTATTCAAAAGTTACTGTCTCCAGACAAGTACAAATCAGAAAAACAGAGTGACTGAAAAGAGGATGGGATAATAGACAATAACTGAAGACTGTAGGCAAGAGTGCAGGAGAATAAAACAGAAATGTCCAAAAGCAAGGAGAGAAATTAAATTTTGTATATATACACATGATCTAATAAGGATTTATACCGATGTAGTGGTAAGTAACAAACAATAAACAGTACTTTTTTTTTTTTTTTTTTTCCTTAAAAGAATTTTGTTTTTACTTACATAAAATAATTAGGCAAAACACATATAGGCTGTTTATCTACTTTATCACATTACATCCGACCACCTCATAGTTCATGTTCTAAGAGCCAATTATCCACCTCGGACATGGAAGATTACTGTGAGAGAAGGTGACCTCCACGAGCATGTTTTTAAGGCTTAAGCATGGAATGACTACAAAATAAAAGACCTCAGTAGACAAAACATTTCATTGTAACTCGTGTGACAAATATATGTCAAAATCTACGCTTTTGTCTAGCTGCCACAGCGCTGCTGAATAACGTCGGAGTTCAGTACTGTCTGAGTGACTACCTTACAGGTTGAAACATTTGAAATCTAGAAGCATCTTTTTTTTTTTTCATTATTATTATTATTGTTATTATTATTATTATTTGTGACAGGACTTTTCAATGCTGAGAAAAAACCTTAAAGCTCAATTTCACAAGTTCTTTTTCATTAGTTATATCCAAACTAATTTACACGTAGGAAAAAAGGTAGAAATTCAAAGACGGTATCAAGACAAAGAAGAGAGAGAGAGAAAAAAAAAACAGGAACGTAAAAATACAAATTTAAAAATCTTCCTTGATGCATGGCTGCACATGCTTTTTTTTTATTTTTTTTTTTTATTTTTTTTTTTTTTAGTTTTACTTATACATTTCTCAAACTTTCGGACTTAAGATTGAAAAAAAAACGAAAAAGAAAAAAGCACATATATAAAATCAGCACCGATTCATATATAACTTTTATTTAAAATGTGGAGATACCCATTTTAAACATTATGCTGTGGGAATTTAGGTAACAATAAGGGGGGTGGGAGGTTTCTTTGAGCCATCTTCCACAGCGACACTACTCGAATAAACCTCATTCTGCAAGAGGGAAGGGGGGCAAACCTTTCTTTTCCTTAGGAGCGAGTCAAATCTCTGATTGTTTAATAGGGAGTCTGTAGCTTGGACTCGGGGAATCTTCACAGCATGAAAAGGGATCTAGACTGATTCTAGGTGACATCTCAACATCTTAACCACCAGTGGTTATCAGGACCTCAACTCAGACCCAACAACAGGGAGAGAAAATAAACTGAAGAGACAGAGGAAAATAAACTTATAAACAAAAAGAGGGGGCGGGGGGAGGAAGCACAAACAGAAAGACCTCCATCCACTTGGCTAACACAGTACAAGCAAGCTACTACAGTCTGTTTATAAATTACTACTTCACACCTGGTAACTTACTACAATTGTAAAAAGGGTTAGACATAAAAAAAAAAGGTTTCTTAAGTTAAAACGCACCAATTTATCCCCATTTTTAAAAAAAAAAAAAAAAAAAAAAAAAAAAAAAAAACAAAGAAAAAGGAGGAAGAAAAAAAGCTATTGAATTTTCTTCAGACACGTCTTGCTTCTAATAAGTTTTGGAAGTGGCCTGTTTAACACTAGCTTCGAACAGGAAGAGCTCACCCAAGATTATAAAAGTAAAGTTTTTGAAACCAAGTCCTCTCTGAGCAAGCAACACTGAGTGTGGGTTGTCATTGGTCCACGTGGAGTACAAGCCAGAATGTGTTTGTTTTTTTTTTTTGTTTTTTTTTTGTTGTTTTGTTTTTTTTTTTTTGCTTTATTTTTGCTTTTTATTAAAGAAAACACTTCTGTTTTCGCATCTAATAATTCTCTTTAAATACAAAGCGCCTCTTCTGCGATCCCAGTATCAGAATCCTCTGGAGTTTAGCTTAAAACATGGACACCCCAAGGACCTAGGAGAAACAAAACACACACGAGGGTTACTTCTTTCCTGATCTATGGGTTTTATATTGCTTCAATCAAAAACTTGAATATGTTTTATGTAAAATACCAACTCAAAGTAGAGCATAATTATGAGATGAAAATGAAACATGGCTGTCACACTTATATTCAGCCCCCTGAGTCAATCGGTGCTTTGTGGAATCACCTTTCTTTGCCACAACAGCGTGTCGATGTTCAAGAACAACACGTGAAGACAAACGTACCATTCTTCTTTCCAAAACAGCTCAAATTCAATTCAAAAATACTTTAATATTAAGTGCTGTTGTAACTCTTACTATCCAAGCTCCTTCTAAGAGTTGCTGTAGATGCTGACGGCAGTGGGCAGGAACCATTTCCTGTAGCGGTCTGTCTTACAGTAACTCTGAAGAAGCCTCTGACTGATAACACTGTTGCTGAACGACGACCTCATGAAGAGGATGCTCAGGACTGTCTGATGTTCTTCATTTTAGATGGAGAGCATCTAAACAGCATTTTTTTTAAATCCTGCAATGTATTCCCAATTCGACTGGGCCACCATTAGTTTTTCCACGACATAGCAGTTGTGTACCAAAAGCTTTGTTTTTTGGTCTCATCTGACCAAAACCCCTTCCTAAACTCTACCTGACTTCTTGGATTTTCATGTTGAGCTATCAGATTGAAGGGGGTGAATATGAATGTATGCCGCCATTGTCAGATGTTTGAAAACCATTTTGAGGCACAGTACATGTTTGACAGCTGATCATACTGCCAACAACTAAAAACAGGGGGGCAAATACATGGTTAAATTGAACTTTCTAACTCTTCTAATCAGAGTAACCAGAACCTGCACGGCTACATTCGGTGCTTCCAGTGTCTGAGTTCTACTCGGGTTAAAATCCAGCTCCCACCATTTGTTCTGAAAGACCAAAATTATATTAAAAAAAAAGTAATGACTTTAGAGGAACAATGCCACAATGCTTTCATGATTGTAACTGGCAAAAAGTTTGTCATAGTTACTGTTTGTTTCTTTCTCTTTTGTGATCCTCTAAGTTGATTACATTCAGTTTGTGTTTAGAAAGAAAAAGCATCAGCGGCAGCCACAACAGATGGAAAAAGCAAGGGAAAGAAAACATGCTTTCTGATTTGATTTTAAGCCGCCATTTCGAGTCCTGGTTTTAGAACAAACTCTCCAGAAAGTCCGCAGAGTGCCTTCTGCGAGTGACCAGCTGAAATGAGAATTTTTGGGCAGCTCATGCAGTCTGTAGGTTGTTTACACTAGCATTAATCATTGCTCTGTGAGGCCCAATAATGTTGCACTTGGCCACCAGCTGGTCAGCTTAACCTTTCACAAAACATCGCTCCGCACCAGGAGGGTGCCAAAAACAGCCAACTCCACTTAGTGAACACTGTCCAATCAAATTTCTAATTTATGACCCACTAATTTCCCCTTCACGTAATGAAAAGATGGGAATTTGCTTGCTGAACGATAAATAAAACGGTCCAGCGTGGGGGAAATAAAAAACGATTTAAGTCTGTTGCATGTGTGAAATGTGGGGCGAAGGCTCCTTACCGATTCATCCATGATAGAAGCAGGGTCAAAGTAGTCCGGCTTCAGCTCAGACCTCTCGCGACGGTTCTTAGAGGGCGGCTGAAAGCGGAAAAACATCAAGTTTAGACAGGAAAATGGAGGGAACTTCCTCTGCTTCGGCTGTTCTAAACCCCGTGTCAAACCTCCTTAATCACAAAGAAAAAAAATGTTTCAGAATCATTTTCACCAATATTTGGAGAATTGGGCTGGAATGCATTTACCGCTTGATCAAACTCTTCCCAGCAAACAAATATTTACCCAGGCTGAAACTTAGATGTGGTTTTAAAGTAAATATACATGCTTCTGTGGTTCTGGTATGAGTAGTGCTATTAATTTTATGTTGTATCAACAGATGCTACTACCAACAAACAACATAAATCAGTTCTTAACTACAAGTCAACAACTTCTTGAAGGGTTGTCTGTTGGAAAATGTTGCAGTCAACACCCCAGAGGCCTTACGAACAGCCACACACACACACAACAAAAACATTTTCATCCGAGAAACTGAATGAAGAAACCTCAAAGGACAAATATTGTTTGTAAAATTAAACATACGCCTTGGTTAACCTACTATGAATGTTTTAGAAAATTACAGACTGTTTCCAAGGGTCTCTGCCGCGCCAGTAGGGGGCAGTAACAACAACAAAGTACAAGAAGCCTTTAGTGGCTCAGGTTTAGAGTTCAACATTAGCAGAGACGTGCAGAAAACAACAGGTTTAACAAATGCAAAAAAGCTGAGCATTTAAACATGTCTACATAGGGACGATGCAAGAGGACAACAGCTTGGTGTTTACCTCCAGAAATGTTCATAAATATTTGATGTGTTCTTTACATCTGCCAAAGTTCGAAGTTATATAGCAGACAAACAAGACAAACTGGCTGATTCAGATAAAAGGTGCGTTTCTTGCCTTCTAAGATTTTGCTCTTCTTTGTGTGAACCTTCGCAGATGAAGAACTACAATGGTGCCAAGTTCAGTTGGTGTCAGTGCACTTCGTGTGCAAACCAGAGAACGTGCAACTGGTTCCAGTGGCAGAAACGCTAAGGTGAGTTTCCTCAACATTTATGACTGGAGATGCACTGATTAGAATACAGTGGGGGCGGTTTTTCGATTTCTTCTACCTGCTGGCACTGATGTCGGCAGATTCAGATTCCTCCTTAAGAACTACAGCGCAGGAAGATGCAGAAGTATTTTTTCAAGTCTTCCTGCCACAGATTTTTAAGACCGAAAAGTTCATATTCCCCCTTTAACCTCCCTGTTATCTTCTGGAAGCCTCAATCTCTTGCACACTGAGGAAACCCCAGGCAGTTCGACAGAAAATACGGTTTTGTTTTTCATGCTTTTTACATCTGTCTGCTTCCTCTGCCTTCATTTTTAAACGCCTCACCGATACTAAGAATGGCTTTGAGTCTTCTTCCTTCAGGAAGCACTTCCACTCCGTGCTAAGTGCGGTGCATTCATGGACTGGAAACACGGTGGATTTGAGAGATTCTGAACATTTGATCAGGCTAAAAATCTATTCCAGTGACCGGTCAATTTCTCGCTGCCTCTATATGAGAAACGGTCCGACACAGACTGGGAACCACTGGCTGAGGGGAATAAATGCTACTAGAAAGCAGCAAAGTAAAAAAGTAAAATCTCTTAAGTTGATCCACGTCTCTCAGCTGGTGGTAAATAAACCAAAAATTGTGTCAGTTTATTTCCAAAGTAGTTTAAAAACTGTTAGCAACTCTTTCTTTACCAGATCGATGTCCATGGTGTCAAAGTCAATGCCTTCATTGAGGTCGTCCATCCCGACCCTCCGATGACATCATCACATCCTCCACGATATGGCTCTTCGTCTTCCTCCATAAGCCCGGTGCCGCGACGACTGCTGGACAAACCATCGTAAAGTTACTGAACTGCAACCGTGGTCAGTGTTTCCACAAGCAGCTGGGTTTCAGGCTTACATAGCATGCTGCAGATTGGTCCTGAGCTTGACGTAGTTCATGGCTCTTTCTTGCTGTTGGCGCGCCTCTTCCTGCTGTCTCTGAGCCAGCATCCACGTCACCTGGGAACTAGACGCACGAGGGCGAATTAGTTTCGGACTTTTTACATCCACATGTGGCTGAAGTTTTAACTGGAGATAGCAGTAAAGATGTCAGACACGGCTTCATCTCCCATTGGCCTGATGCCTGTGAGAAGTTGAGGCGAATAAATAAACTAGTTACTCTCCCAGCAGAGTCAGCACTTGGCAGGCTGTGGAGTACAAACATTTTGCAACCGTTTGCCCTCAAAATTAAAAGCATGCAAATGGGAAATTACTCTGAACCCCGTCCTAATGCATCCTGGCTCGATCCTGCTGGAATCAGGCTCAGTGAATAAGGGAACCACTGAACTGAATCATTACCCTGGACGCGAGCCTGGATGAATTAATAATAAAAACTTGTGGTATAAAGTATTAGGTTTTTTTCACCATGAATACGGCAAATTTGGGTTAACAAAACAAACCGCTGCTGAAACGGGATGTTTGAGGCCTTTTTTTTTCAGGACGAAAGTTTGGGACTGAAGCAGCTGGCAGCCACTGGAGTCTTCCGTTTGAATTGGAAGTAACAGAGCGTCTTTTGGTTTCAGGCATGAGCCTTTACGCCACAGGCTGTCATCTGCTATCAACCTTGTTTCATCCCATTAGATCAAGATAAACAGAGTGACAGCTTCAAACCAAGGAAACTGTTGACAGTTTGCCTGCAGTTGCACTCAAGAATAACCTTTAACTATGTGATTTTATAAAGACAGCCACGACATGAATAAATATCCTACATCAGCTGGAATAAGGTGAGGATCAGGAATCTAAAAACAGATTTACATGGACTAATCTTCTTAACAGTATTAAGAAAGATAGCATCAACTTTGACAGCTCTATTAACACTGACATTCATTTTCCTACACCTAAGGGATTTTTAGTTGACACCGATTCAATGAAACACACAGCGCCAAATGATTACCGATTTGTGAAAAATGTGTCTGATCTTACGTTGTGCTCTGCCCCGTTATATATAGACTGGGGTCCCACACATTTTTTATTTGAAATTTCTGACGTGAAAAGGAAGGAAGGAAGGAAGGAAGGAAGGAAGGAAAGGCGGAGACAAGAAAATATGAAAGAAAGGAGACAAGGATGGAGACCAGAAAGGAAGGAAGGACAAAAAAAGAAAGGAGAGAAGAGAGGAAGAATGGGTGGATGAGACAAGGAAAGAAGGAGATAAGAAAGGAAGGACAAAGATGGATGGAAGGAAGGAGACAAGAAGGGAAGGAAGGAGAGAAGGAAAGAAGGAAGGACCCTTGTTCTTTTTTAATTTTCACTACTTTTCCCATCCTTACCCAGAGCAGGACAACACACACAACATTCATACTTTTCCACCCCTATCGATACTTTGCCTACTGTTCTCCAGAAAAACCTTTTAATGGTTTATATTTCTAAAAATTCAGAACTGCTCCTATGTTGAACAGTGAATGCAGGACCGGGCATGAGACTGACAGCAAACCAAAAGCAAGAGTTGAAAAACTGAGGCATCTGTACTTGTAATCCATGGGTGTCTGGTGGTGCTGAGGCGTCTGTGGATGATGCTGTTGGTGTGGGTGAGGGTGGGGTGGCGGCTGCTGCTCGTGAGGAAGAGCGTAAACCCCCATGAAGCTGTCATCCCGACCCCTCTTAGGGTCCCGCATGGCAGTGGAGGTGAGATGAGGGGAAGGCATCATGACGGGGGTCTGAATGCTCTGCTGCCAAACGTCGCCGCTGCTGCTCTCCTCTGGAACGGAAAAATCTCCACATGTTCAATCCAGATCAACATTTATCTAAACTGGACCCAGAGAGCCGTCTGATTGGCGAGCACAAGGTTGGTCAACGACAAACCTTCAGGCAGCTTCCTCTTTACTGCTGACGTTCCAGCTGTAGCCACAGGAGGCTTCACCTTCTTGGAGCGAACCGAGGAGCCTCGGCTGGAGTAGCCGCTCATCACAGACATGGTGTCATCGTCGCCACCCGCCTGCAGGGAGTTCCTGTAGGAAATCAGTGGAAGCCAGCAGTCCTCTCGCTGCAGAGCCATCTGGAACGTCATGAAGCGCTCCAGGTACATGTGGCTGATGAAAACATGGAAGACATGTCAACTGCATTGTGAACAACCGCACGAAAGACGAGCTAAACACAGAAAAGCAGGTGCAGACTCCAAGTGGAGCATTTGAAGCCTCCAAAACACCAGCTGCACCATTTGTCGAAGACACCTGCTGTGCTCCATATCAGGAGCTTGTTATCGAACGTTCAGCAGGAGAACAACCAGGAAACACTTACACAGTCCTTTTGTCTTGTCTCATCAGCTTGGAGGAGAACTCACTGAGGATGTCCAAGAAAGCCAAGTTAAGGGGAGGGCCACCCTCTCCCTGAGGACTGGGCTCCTTAAACGCAAACTCAATACCGTCCCTGGAAGACAAACACAGCGAGAGAGAAAAGAAAATATGACGCTGTGAGCAAATAAGATATTAAATAAAAACAACTGGCCTTAAAATTTCAATAAAGAGATTGCTTTTCATTCCATTTAAAATCAACCTCAATTCACTGCGTGGATTTTATAAGCATCTAAAGTTACTTTTATATATATATATATATATATATATATATATATATATATATATATATATATATATATATATATATATATATATATATAAATAAATAAAAAGGTTTAGCTGCTTTCATGTGATCCTTCTTTGATAAATTCTTTGCTAAAATAGATAAAACACACAGTTCCCCCCTTCACTATAAACACTCGATTGTTTTAAAAAGTGCGTTTGAAAAGATTGCCCCAGTTTACACGACAAACATCTACAATACTTTATAGGGAGCTTAATGAAGCAGACATGGATTCTGTGCTAGCAGTGTTCAGAACGGTTCATATCTTAGACACGTTTATAAGCATTTAAAACCAAACTATTGCCAAGGATTTTAAGCTGAGCATTCCTGCAAAGAATAAGCTCCTTTTTATACTCTTTGTTTATAAACTGTAACTCCCTGTAATTGTATATTTATTGAAGAGGCCTGGGGATTTATCACTTTGGTTCGGATTACAGTGATTCCACTTTATGGGACTCAGCTGTCCTATTACATTGTAAAATTCATTTAGCAATGTACCGGACCACATTCTACTACTTGCTGGGGTCTCCTGTGAGTGTTGGCCTAAATGTTACACTGCTGTGGACATGTTTCACGTCAAAATGTCAAACTGTTCAAGGCTCCGTTTTTATGCCCATTTCTATACAGAGGCCAGGCTTTAAATATGGACTCTGTGAAAAACAGAGAACTCAAAGATGGATGGAAGGCTGGAGAAAATGAATGGAGGATTAGACAATGAATGGATGGATGGATGGATGCAAAATTAGACAGAGAAAAAGTGAGAGGGGCAATGGAACAGACGGAAGCACAAAGAATAAATAAATACAAACAGTTTCTCACGCTCTTCTTCAACCAATCAACCAACCTTTCCACACTACACAAGAATCCTCTGCATAGCACATCTCGCCTGGTTTTATAATAGCTCATTTGATCAGAGGACGGAAGTTAGAAAATAATCCAGAAGAACACTGGCATGGTAAAAGACAACACAGCTGAAGAAGACATTTGTCAGAGATGAAAACTTTCGGATACAGAATCAAAACGGTTAGAAGGGTAAAGCGAACCACAAAGCACGGAATAAAGCCTTACTTGTGGAGCATGGCGATGGCGTCTCGGGTTTTCACTTGGTCGAGACCGAAGGTCAGAGAAAACCGACGGGCCAGCTCTTTGATTCCGCAGAACGCAGAGGAGGAGCGGTCGAACCCGTGACCCAGTTCAGACAGCATTTCATTAAACAGCTGCAAGCAGAACGCGCACAAACATGGAAAATTAGGCGAGTGACAAAATGTTTGGAATCGCTTCATAAATTGATGTATGTGTTCACCGACCTGCTGCAGACTGAGAATCAGCGTCTTGGCACACTGTATCTTGTCAATTTGCCGAGTCTTACTCATGGTCTCCTTGATGATGTCACCATAATCGTTGTAATACTGTGAAGCGAAAAAATAAATCATTCATTTAGCTTTTTTTTTTTTCCCCACCCCCCCCTGAAAAAGCCCGTTGAATTCATTTTTCAAACTCACTCTCATGTACTGCTTGAAGATGTCCGCTCCAGTCCTCATTTCGACCACACAGTAGATGATGAGCTTACAATAGGCAGCCAGGAGGTTTCTCCTCTTGTGCAGAGCTTCGATCTTTACCGCCTCATCATCCTGCTGGCCATCTAAAAAGACGAGACGATTAAAGCGCATTCATGAGCTTGACGTGGTGGCTGCAGATCATCTAGAAATACTTTTTTTTTTTTTTTTTCCCCATTCATACCCGTGCTGTTGGTGTCGTCGTCCTGGTCTATGAAGACGTGGTTCAGGATGAAAGACAGCAGTTCAGACTGTAAAGAATCCTCTGGTGAATAAACCAAAGGCTCCAAGTGTTCCCTGCCTCCCGAGACCATCTGATGGCTGAAGATGAGCAGAAGATCACACAGGATGGTGAATGCCTGCGGAAAGGGATGGGAAAAACTCATTAGAGTGTTTATGCACAAGGCTATCTACAACTCCAGCGATTGCTAAAATGGTTTATGTTGCAGATGGCCTCCTATTTGTGTCACCTGTTCTTTGACGGCCGTGTTGACGTTGGTGAGGTAGCGCTGGCACATCATACAAAAAGCCCTCATCTGCTTCCTCAGGTTTACCATGTCATCCTGACAGCAAAACAGGCCCGTTTTATTAAAAACATGAAGCTTCCACGCACGTTTTCCTCAAGTTACCTTTAAACAAGGACTGAAAGTCCTCACCTTTCTTGAACTGCCCTCAGACAGCTTAGCCAGCTGCCACAGAATGACGTAGTGGGTGCACTGCAGCGAATGGATGACTATCTGCTCAGCAACAACAAGGCGTTAAACGAAAAATGATCAATATCGTATTTAACTGTCAGAATCCACAGCACCTTGTAAAAGTATTAATACCCCTTAAAACTTTTCACATTTTGTTCCATGAGCACAATCTTTAACGTCAGCAGAATCACCATCTTTGCAAATCTGCGGACGGAAATATTTGCAGACTTGTCTTTTTCAAGCTGCTCGAGTGAAGTCGGAGCATTCTGAAACCGCAGCTTTCAAGGCCTGCCACACATGCTCAGTTGGATTTATACCTGGACTTTGACTGCGCCACACTAAACCATGAATAAGTTTTCATCTGAACTATTCCATCGGAGCTCGGGCTCTGTGTTTAGGAGTCTGGGGCTCCAGGTTCAGCACTAACAGGTTTTCTTCCAGCACTGCCCTCCTCGTCTGCTGAAGGAAAGCATCCCCACAGCATGACGGTGCCACCGCTGGATGTGGTTTTCTCACCTCAAATAGCACCTTCTTGTATATGTTTACTATGTCTCTTATCTGGCTTGCTGCAAACAGGATATTTAATAGCTTAATTTTTGAATGTTTTATTACCTGCTCAGGCATATCTCCGTTCTCTATACCCGTGTTGAGAAGCTTGATGTTGCTTGTAAAGAGGTCCCACCCTGACAGGTCGTGTGCACTGCAACAAATAAAAAAACAAAAAACAGTATATTCCTGCTTCGAGAGGAATAAAAGGAACATCCGGGGTGGGTGGGGGTCCTTTGTGTTCATACTTGTGAAATGCTGTGATCCTCTTTAGAGTCGACAAAACCTGATAAGCATCATCTTCATCGGCATCTTCACCCTGGAGGGAGATTTTTTTTTTTTTTTTTATGATTGCCATATGCTCATAGGTTTTCTTGTGAAGCGATAATTCACCACTGCCTCTATATAAAAAAAAAAAAAAAAAACCTCTACATGCTGTTAAAATCCACTCCAAGTAAATGTAGTTCCTACCTCTTGTAGAAAGTCCTCCAGTAGCCGGCTGAACTTGTCCACCAGCTCATCCAGGAGCTGGGAGCGAGCGATATCTACCCTGTTGAAGATCGTGAACTCCTCGTTGCAGAGCGCGTGGTACGTCTTAGAGCAGGACTCCAAAACTTCAGTGTCTGTGTGCTTCTCCACTATTTCCTTTATCTGACGCAGCAGGGCCTCCAGGTGCTGGAGCGCACAGAGAACGGTAAACAGATCAATATCCGACGCTAACCGCATTTTCAGGAGGAAAAATCTATTAGTAGCAATAACAAGCAGTAAGCTGCACCAATCTGCCTGGGGCCTGTGGTACAAAGCAGGATTATTGGATTGGTAAGATAACACGAGCTCGCGTGTTTTCAGTGTCACAAGCCTATCAGCGCCATCATTTATCCAGGAAAACAAACCTGCCCCGAAGGAGGTTGGGTTTTATTAAAAGGAAAGATCAATACATGTAAAACACAGCCACCCAGACATTTTTCTCAGAGTAATAAAAAAAAAAAAAAAAAAAAAAAAAAAAAAAAAAAAAAAAAAAAAGATACAACTGCTTTGATAACAAGATGGCCTCTCTTGCCTTCCAGACTAATACAGTTAAATTTGACCATTACAAGGAATCTGATGAGAAATAATTCAGCAGGAAAAGCGAGGAGAGATTCCTACATGCTAACTGCTGTTGAATTTTAACATTAGTGTGAAATTAAATATCAATAAAATAATGTGTCTAACTTGAAGTTAAAGCCTTTTTACTATTATTTTGAAGCTCGTCATAAAAATGATTTTGCATATTTTGTGAAAAAATAAAAATCTTTTTCTAAGCGCAAACGAAGCAAAACCGGGATGGATATAGCTGGATTTTTTTTAAACATTGATTACCACAATAAGCAATACACCATTTAATCAAAAATAACTGTAAAGTTGGATTAATATTGACGTATGTATTAGTAACTTTTGAAATCTGTACCATTCTGTATCTGTCAACATTTTGATACATGATAAATATTTTAAAAATAAGGGTGTGGTTAGTTCTGTTTTCAGCATCCTAGTGCTCACTAATCTATCATTTCATCTTTAGTATGTATGTATTCATAACAGGAGCCTTTGTGACGAGCCAGAAAGTTTAAATGCTGAGTTTTGGTGTCAAACCTGAACCCGTCTTACCTTCTCCAGACGTCCTGTGGTGTAAATCTCCAGGTCGAAGTACTGAGGCAGCTGTAGCAAGTTAGTCACCTTCTCTGCATCAACAGCGTACTGTTGGGGAGAGAGATATTCCACGATATCACATTGTGTTACAATATTCATCCGAATCATTCTTGATGGAAAACAGAAGTTGGATGCAACAGTACCTTAGCCAGTAGAGGCGGCCAAAGCCAACAGCAACACAGCTCAGTTATTCGTGTTCGATCGTCCAGCTGGGTCTTTTTCTCTTTCGCCGTCATTACCTAATCATGCAAGGGAAAGCGGTAAGAAGACTGTCCACACCACTGCTGTGCTTTATGCCGACAGAAATACTCTTTGATTGATAGTCAAGGGAACTAAAGGTGGTGGCGAGGATTAAATGTTTTCAACATACAAGGTTCCCTTGTTTATGTCCAAATTCCCAACTTTCTTAGACTCAAATTAGCAGCATTCCCAGTCCACTGATGATTTTTTTTTTTTTTTTTTTTTTTTTTTTTTGCAAAAATGCAAAAGGAAGGAAGGGAAAAAGGAATGCAAAAAGGGAGGAAGGAAGTTTAGAGATTAGAAAAGAAAATAAAGCCTGGAAAAATTTATTCCACACCCTATTATTTTCCCAAATGTGTATTCAGATCTGGAAAATATTGAAATCAAATTCAATAACGTGTCAAGAAAATGTAGGAACCCTAAAGGGAGTTAGTGACCAACAACTTGTATTATTCGGTGAGTCATTTGAGGTACAAGTTTTGTTCTCATCATCTTGAATCAGATTCAGCTTGTGGAAGCCCAAGTCAACCAAATCAACATGACAATCCCATTAAAGATGTATTTGCATATTAAAAATAAAAAGACCTCCTACCCTCTTGCCTGTTCCTCTTCCAACAGGTGGATGGCATTCAGCAGCCTGACGCACAGTGCACAGCATGATTTCAATCAAAGCTGTCTCTTGTCTATCTGTAAGAGCTACACAAGTACAAAACGATCAGCTTCCTTTCGGTGACATTTCTGGCTATAACTGCTTTCGGTGTAGGAGACGGAGACCGGGAAGGAAAAGTGGCGTAACCTTCCTCTCCTGGCATGGGGGTCGTTCCAGCAGTAAGCTGATCATACACTCCCAGTCTTTCAGTAGCTCTGCACCACATTCCAGAGGGAGTCCACCAGGTAAGCCGCATGCTCATGGAGCTGGAGGACAAATAAACTCAGCCCTACACAAAGTCGACAAATATGCTGCATCCAGAGAACACCAAGCGAGAACCTACCTCACTCTCGAGGAAGAAAAAGACAGTGGTCTTAATGAGGTTGGCGTTGGGACTTTGTCTGCCTCTTCTTTTAGGGGCACCCTCCTCCTCTGGTTCTCGCTGACTGAACAACCTGCAAGGATACGCTTTGTTAACAGCAGCAACATGAAGCTCCAGACGCCAAGAACAACGCAAGAGTCGAAATTCTCAATAGGCTAACGAGCAGTTTGCGATACTTCTGGCTCTTTCTCCAGGAAAACGAGCCTCAATAAGTTCTGACATACTTCTTGTAGAGGAATTCTCCAGCTGCGACTGCAACCGGCCGGTGTGCCGAGTAGACCAAGTGATAGACGCTCTCACAGTCCTCAGGCGTCAGGACCTCATCAGTACTACTGCAGAGACAGACACAAACCGTGTTAAAGAGACCCCAGTTATGCAAAAGGAAAACAATGCAGACAATAAAATAGAAAAATAAAACAGTCTGATAAGTTTTCCCCTCACTTTTTCCCCACAATTCTAACAATCCTACGCCCTTTTACTAAGACATCAGGATGACTGGAGTTTTTTCCAGGTGTACAGAAAACAGCAAGGCTGCCCCTCCCGCACCTATTGCAGCGCAATGCCAGTTGCTGACTACTTTTCTCATAATTACCTGAAAGAGAAATTCAGCCGTTTGAAAACTGAGAAAAACATGGAGAAGTGCCGCCCGTCACGCCTATTAAGGTAACGCTGTTTAAAACTACAGGAAAGAAGCTGCAAGCAGCTTGACTTACTACCTGAGCAGATATCCCAATAAGTAGAGCTGCACCAATTAACTGGCAGAGGTCATAATTAGTAAAAAAAAATAAATAAATATATATATATCCTTGATCTGCTCTCATCGACAGGTTAAATGCTGAAAAATCTGATTGTTCATTCATTTATATCATCAAAACAACACCTGATTGCTGTGATCATTTATAAAGAGCAAAACAAGAGAAAATATTCTCGCCAATAAGAACTTGAAAATGACTGCTAAATTTAGCCGGTATTTACTCTTTATTTTTGACTTAGTCTTTGCATCAAAATCAAAATAACTAGATGTTACAAAAAAAAATCAAAATGATTATAAGCACAATAATAATTTTAACATTTTAGCAGCAGCAATAACTGTTGCTTTTCTGTTTCAAATAAAAACAAATAAATAGATCACAATTTTTGTTTTCAATTTTTATGTAAACCCTTCTGCTATATTTCAAGATCATGTGGTAAGAATTTCATACCTGCCCATACCTACATATTTAAAAATAACAAACTCACTTTAAGACTAGTGTGAGCAGTTTAATTGCTTGTACTGCAACATCGTATTCCTTGTCCAGAGTCATGGATACAATTCGGTCCTGGGGAAACAAAGAACAAGCTGGTTCAATAAGTCATCAAGAAATTATTCATTAATTGCAATAAAAGCCCTGCAATATGTTGAATATGTTATGCTGTGTGACTTCCCCACTGTTAGGAAAACTCAAATTATAAGTGGTATGTTAAAGTTGTCCAGCAGGTGGTGCTGACCTTAAAGCGACTGGTGAAGAGCTCCAGTCTTGCATTGAGCTCTCTGTTGTGGTAGAGGCCCTGCAGAGCTGTCAGACACTTCAAACGTACCTCCCCTTGCTGGAATCAAGTCAGAAACAGCGCGGAGTGTTTAACATAGCTTGCACAACACATTTTCAAAATATAAGAGTAAAATAAATATTTAACCTTCTGTCTAAAAGTTTACCAATAACAGTTGCCAGACATTTCTCCTCAGCACTAACAAAGATGAATCTGAACGGCACAATATAAGAACACCATACCTTATCATGCATCGTCCATCCCACATACTTCAGATAGCTGTCGTTGAGGAAGGCATCACTGTAGAGTTTCATCCATACACCGATCTCCTCTATGCAGATGGCCCTGATTTCTGCTATCGAGTCTCTGGAAACACAAGTATCTGTTCAGAACAGCAGAAGTCTAGATTCTGTTTTCATTTTCTCTGCAACAAAGTTTAATGCAGCCATACCGATATCGATGAACAAACACTCCTTTGAAAATTGCATTCATCATGTTCTCAATCTCGTCCTGATTTTCTTGGAGCTGAAACAGAACACAGAAATTTAATTTTTTTTTTTTGTTTGTTTGTTAAGTCTAAATAACAACACGTCACATGAGAAGCCTAAACGATCAGATGGTTACAGCTAAACAGAGGCTACTGGGATTGAATCAAACCATGTGTGACAGCCAGCAATGTCACACTGCTGCCGTGGAGCTGCAAACAGATGGATGCCTGGTTGTATCGACGCTGCTGCATAACAAACTGGAAGCGCACACTAAATAACACTCAGCAGAGCAGGTCTACCACCTACTGAGGAGTTACAGTTGTTATCTGTAACAATAAAAACTTCATCCAGTCATTAATAGGCTATCATAAAAAAAGGTTCGCTTTTCTCTTCATGGCTGTTATCAAATCAGAAAGCAACCGAACTGCTGCTGCACATTTTGAACTGACATATTGATCAATAGTAGGAGTTTTGACCACACATCTAAAGTGGTTCCAGAGGTAAACAGGTACTTCAGCACCAACTGGTTTTGCTCATAATCTGCCTAATAAAACTGTTAAACTGCAACATAAATAAAAGGTTGGGTGGGCACTGGAACACCATGAGCTCCCCGTCTCTCAGTTTTCACTTATTTTGATATCACTCACAGATCAGAAATGTGTTTTACAACAGCTGTTCACCGCCAAAACTATTTCCAAGCTGGAAATTAAGAGCATCAGAGAGCCTTCAGCCCAGATCTCTGGCTGCGGAAAACCACACAGATTCTTTTTAGCAGTGGGACTGCTTTAGTGGGGAAAACCCTGCAAAGGATTTTTGCTTTTTAGATGTTTTTACTGTTCCTCTTTAGTAAACAGCTATCACCAAATGTCAAGAGAATTGTGATAAAAGTTTTAACTGAAGAAACTAAACCTGTGGCTTATGAGTTTATGTATAGTTTCTGTAGTAAAAAGGGGAAAAGCTAAATGTTGCATTAGCATTAACACACTGCTAGAAGAAGAGTACTAAATGACTGCACTTTATTATTCACCCACACACTTACTCTCAAATTACAGCTCCACATTAGGGCTGTAACAACTACTCAAAATGAGTGATGTCAGCTACAATAAAAACTGATGCAAAATATTACAGCCAATTCATCTTATAAAACTTCATAAATCTAATTTTTTTTCTTTTTATAACCGATGTTTTTAAAGCGGCTTAAACAGAGATCATCATCTTGAAAGCGAGCTCAAAAAGCAGCACGACAGGGGAGACCGTTCTAAAATAATAAAGCCTAAAGAAGTTTATTGTATCAAAACAACAATTAATGTTAAATAGATTTCTCACAGCTTGAATAAGCCCTGATAAATGAAACGAACATTATGTTTTCTAACTAATAAAATGAATATGGTAAAAGAGTAAACAGAGCTCTTGAGTAAAAGGCCAGTTCAGGTCTGAAGCACTTTCGAGCTTAGATTAGGGCTGATCAAAGTAGAAGAAGAAGTATTTTCACATTCATATTTCTCTGGTTACTTTAATTTATTATTGCAATACAGAATGATGTAGAGCAACCAAGGGAGAATTCACAGGTGTGTAGATAGAAGAAAAGTGTGGTAAATCATCTTGAAGCAAGGAATAGAAGTTGTATCCATCTCAGAAAGCAGAGAGAGAGAGAAAAAAGACTTTTTAGTTAACTGGAAAAATATCTGCAACCAAAATAATAATTTGCTGGACTCTAATTATTGTGTTGGCTGGGCACCTGAGTTTAGAATCCTGCACAAAGTCAGCTAGAGATCAGTAAAGGTGACAACAAACAAAGGTTGTCACTAGGGCTGCAACAATGAATCGATAAAATCGATAAAAAAAAAAAAAATAAAAAAAAATAAAAAAAATCGACAATTAAAATAGTTAGCAACGAATTTCATTATCGATTCGCTGTGTCGCGCGATTAATGCCTCACTCACCATGTCGCGGGCCGTTTTCTTCACTGGCAGAGCTTTGTCAATACTGCCTGACTGAAATTCTAGAAATGACCGACGCAGAAAAAAAAACGGTTTGATCCAACTCCTCAAAACTGTGGGAGCGCTTCACTAAGCTTAAAAAAAACAAACAAAAGCGTAATATGCAATCTTTGCAAAAGTGATTTGACATGGCTTGGAAACGGAAACATGTTGGAGTTGGTGCAATTAGAAATAGTCTCAGTTCTTCACGCCCTGCCCCTGACACGCTGCAAAATAATCCAGTCATCACTGAAGAAAAGGTGTTGACATGGTTTGGGTGTCTGAGGGGAACCCCCCCCCCAAAACCCCCCCTCCCCCCGCCGTATATGACTGAGCTTGGTAAGGAAAGACTTACCTGACAGTTGGAGAGAGAGAGAGAAAAATATATAATAGATAAAGACAGACTTATTTAAGAGATATATAGATACAGTTCATGGAAGGTGAATACAGAACATTTTCATTTTTTCCTTAGAAGTGTTCTGCTCAATATGTAGACATATTCAAGACATGTTTATGTGCTTCTTCAATAGCTGTTACATATATTTTGCTTGTATTAATGGTCATTGCATATACTACACCAATCAACTGTTCTACAGTTGTTATTAAAAGAAAGTAGGGGTTCACCAACTGCAGTTTTCTGGACGATCACTGATATTTAAAAAGCCTGACTGATTTTGGCCTATACCGATTTGTTTCTGTACTAAATATAGCAAAAAAGCTGCAAAGTTGGCAACAGTAGCCCAACTATTGTTAATCGCAGTCCTCTGTCAGACCCTGGTGGTGGTAGAAAAGATTGGTGCATAAGATCAGTTTCACATGCAAGTATCAACCGATCGTCAATCACCCAAAGTTAAAGAAATCGCACCCATAAAAGGAAGTCATGAAAATGTTTTGTTTTTTTTTGCCCGATTCATCAATTAATCGAAAAAACAAATAGACCAGTTAAGCGATTATTAAAATAATCGTTAGTTGCAGCCCTAGTTGTCACCAAAATTTCAAACTCGATATGCGAAAATAAATTGTGTTTCAAAACAAACATGCATCTGGTGCACACCAAACGTATTTTCAGTGTAAACGAGGATCTGGTCCGTGCAAACGTATTCAGCAGCAGCTCTCTGGTTTTTTTCCTGCTCTTTTTACAAGTGTAGAAGCCGACTGCTAGGGTGTTGTCTTGTATTTTCTTTCACTTCTCTATTATTATCACCTCCTTTCCAATTCACTGCCCCCCCGATTATTTTATATATATATATATATATATATATATATATATATATATATATATATATATATATATATATGTGTGTGTGTGTGTGTGTGTGTGTGTGTGTAGTGGAGTATTAAAGCGAAAGCTGTAATCCTCTACTTGTGAAAGTCAATCTGTTGGGCTTCTCCTTGGCACTCAGACAACAATTCTAAGGGTCAAATTGCCAGACGGGACACATTAAAAAAAAACAACTGAATTGTCTGCTTCAATCTGACTCTACCATAGCCTGTGTTATTATTAGCCACATTAGCCTCCAATGCTGTTACAACTCAATACAGGAGTAATGGAGGTGGTGTACTGGTTTGTTTTGTTGCTTCACTATTTAGAAGCTGACTGAGCCGTCAGCTGATTAAAGTTTTCCTGCATTGTTTTGTACCGCAGTACAACGGAGCGCTGCGGGGGTCGCACCTGGGAAGCGGATCTCAATGAAGGAGCTCAGACTAACAGAACGCCGTCACTGGGCTGTCCGTGTCAGTGAAGCTAATATTAACACAGACAGCATTAGCTTGCGTCTTCCAGGAAGTTTAATACTTCACTGTTGTAAACACAGGAGCTTTACTGACCTAAAAATTGCTCTCAGACATCAGTGTTGTTGCATTAGCTTCTAACATTAGAGCAGCGAGCATGGGGAATTGTTCAGCATTTCGTTTCTTCCCCCATCTGTATGCCTCATAGCGAAAGTACCTCTGAACAGCGATTTCGCGTTTGGCTTGTCAGCTACAGAGGATCGCAGATGTTTTTATTTTTTCTGGCTGTAATCGCCACCCCATCAGAGACTAAAACTTCAGGCCGCAGCTCATTGTTTTAGTCAGGTGAGGCTGCAGGGAGGGGAGGGGCTCAGCCCCTCTTGTTGCAGCGCTGTAGTCGGAAGAAGTCCGACAATTTGGGAAAATCTGATTGGATCGGTTTGTATCAGTTTTGACGCAAATGAGTAGTTCCTTTTTTTAACACCGATTATGCTGAAACATCAATTATTTTCACAACCCTACCACAGGCTTACAATCCAATCTATTAATGGGCGACTCAAAAAAAGTACAAAATACAAGCAAAACGGAACTGCCAGATACTAAATTATTAACGTTAACGTTGTCCAGTAACACTGACAGAAGACTGTTCGGGTCTACTTTTAACAGAACATGATTATCAATCCGCTTGTTTACTGATGCTACAGATAAGATCAGCAAAGAGTAACATTAAAACAAACCGTTTTAACACTAATATATTGTACAATTTTTACACCTTGTATTCTGTTGAGTCTTGAGTTGTAAAGTGTGACGCTGCTTACCTCTTTACGCTTTTGGAGGAGTAGCTCCAGCCTGTCGTTTGCTCTTTTCGCAACCATTTTATTCCTCTCTGCTTCATACTGGCGCTGGGTGTTGTCCATGTTAATGCTCAGGTTTAGAGCTACATTCACCAGGGCTGTCATCAGCTTCATGGCTGTCAGGGAAAAAACAGTGACATCAAGACAAAAGTTACTGCAAAGCAATGTGTCTGAACTGATTTAGAAGCATAAAAACTCTGAAATGTGTAAAACCCAACTATCAACCACAAAACCCTGTGAATATGAGAGGAACAGGAACTTATAGATGCACCTAGAAAGAAACTGGTGACTGGAATAGGCCAATTTTCAGCCTGATCGGTCCAAAACTCAAGAACACCATCTTTTTTCTGATCACTGACTGCACCACACTAAGCTCTACCAGGTCACACTGACGAGACTCTTCAGTGTGGAAGTTTCTACTGAGAGAAGTGATTTAAAGGTAGCTATTTTCAGTGTCAGGTAGGTGTTTAAGAATTAAGTTAGACATAGCACAGATGTAAGAAGATATTTAAAAAGGAAAATGTAATTCATACAAGCCGAGACAAGTCTGTGGTTCATTCATGCTGTGAGAGGGAGAACTTCATTAGATAACAGGAAGGATTAGTGTACTACTGCAGTATATACATTTTATCTTTCAGTTTCAACCCCTGTAGGGCCCCATGAAATTAATTTCATTATTTTCCAAACTTTGGAAAAAGTGGAATTTGGGAAAAAATAAAACATTCTAACCATATTTCTTAACCCAAAAAGTGTGTAATGAAGTAAATGAAAACCATTCAACAAAGAGAGATCCACATTTACTGTTATTAAGCTTTCACAAATATAAGTACTGGTTCACCAGAACATTGAATGATTTTACAAGGTATATTTCAGTATTTTGCCGATTTAAGAACTAAAACATTAAGTGCAAAACAAAGAATCTCTTAACATTTTAAAAGAAAAATGCTTTTAAAAATGCGTAAGAGTTGAACTCAACACTGAAATATGTCTCAAAGAAACCTGCAAACGATAAAAGCTTGTGCACACTTCCATAATGATCAGGACCTTTGCTCATGTGTATTTCCTAACTCTGCTCCAGACATCTTCATTAAAGTATGTCGGTGTTTTCGTGTTTCGCTCTCATGTTCCTGCAGCCCCCCCATTTGCACTGCTCTACCAAAAATGAGCGATGTTTGTTTCCCCCTAAAGTAATATCTAAATTGTCACACGGAGCAACAAAAACCTTTAATAAACTCTCATTTCGCTTCAACGGATTTGTTTAAATGTTCAAGAGTTAACAGATATGGCTGGCTCCTGCTAGCTCACATCTTCCCCATGCTTCTGATGTGACTCTTCACTAAAAGTGGTTGTCACATGTATCCTTGCACCAGCAGTCAAAAGTTCTTCCCCTGATTCATAAATATCGCTAGCTCTGAACCTTGCGCGAAGCTTTGCGGTTGGTTTTTTTTTTTAATTTTTTACTTTTTTTTTTTGAATGATGTCTGTTTCAGTGACCTTTTCCCCATGGCTGGCTGGTTTATTCTGTCTTCGTGGAGAGGAGCGCCACGATGAGTCGAGCTCCACCTAACCAGGTACGGGAGCTGCAGCAGCAAAAACGCTACAGAAACTACTATGTACCTTTTCCTGCTTGCCAATATCAGCGAAATCTGTAAACATCCACGTTTTATTGCGGATTCTATTCTGTTTGTTAAATTTTGCAATTCCGTCCGCGTGAAATCAGAGGACTCTTCCCCTGTCTGTTAAGGTTGAAAACGCAGCCTCAGCCACTTCAAAATGTGAACTCCATAATTATTTTGTCTTTGTGTTAAACCAGTAGTGTCAACAATCGGTCCCCAAGTGCTGGTGTCCTGCATGTTCCAGACGTTGCCCTGGTTCGGCACATTTGAATCAAATGAATGAGTCATTTTCAGGCTCCCACAGAACTTGATGGTAAGATGAGGAGTTAATTAAGCAATTTAAATCAGCTGCGCTGGAGCAGGGTCACATCAGTCGGTGTGGACTGCAGTTCGACATCCCTGCTTTAAATATTTGTAAATACGTGTTTTACAGAAGCTGCTTTCACACACACAAGGTGAGACATTGTCTCTCTTCCTGATGTAAATAAGTGTTGACCAATATTGGCAGAAAAAAAAATAATCTGGATGCTATTCTCATATATTCTCTTATATTATAGCTGTTAAAGAGAAATCAAAATTGCCCAAAAATCAATATTGGCAGGTCAAAACTTTACAAAAACCAGAGATCAGAAATCTGTCACAAAACTTTAAAAAAGATAAATAATTTAGTTGCTTCTGTTTGCAGAGTTCCTACAAAATAACAAGCGTAATGTAGGGGAAAAACAACAAAACTTGTTGCTGTGCTTTGTTTCTTTTTCAGCAGGTGGATAAATATCTCAATTTCAATCATTTCAACGATCAGGTCAACATAAACCATCAACCAGTAAAAGCCTGATCGATGCATTCATCACTTAGTCCTTTATAAGAGGTTAATCCCAATGTATGACAATCAAGCTTTCTTGGAAAAAAAAAGAACAATAAAACCTTACCTGCCAGCGTTGAGGTGTGTCTGAAGGCTCGGACTTGGGAATCTGATAGTCCAGTAAGGAGGGAGATGACTGTGTCCATCATGTACTCATCATAGATGATACTGTATTGACACTGACGCACTAGCACGGAAATGAATTCACAAAAGCTTGTTTTGAACTTCTTCCACTGGGGCCCAGCTATGGTTAGAGGGTAGTCGCCGCTGTCCTACAAAGGAAAACAGCAACAAACATCCTTAAAAACTACAGCGGAAAACCTGTTTTCTGCTGATCTTGAAAATAAACACAGAAATTAATTTTTTTTTTTTTAAAAAGTCTACAGTAATGATCACTCTGAGATACCTTACCTCATCGAATTCCTCTGTCATCCGTCGAATGATCTCAGAGTTCTGCATATTGCGAAACATTTCTCCAGTCACCACACCTGATGGATAAAGACTAGTTAGTCTATTTGACTTTGCTGTCAAAAAGAGGAATAATTCGGTAAAAGCAGATTTGACATTTAATGACTTTTGAACAAACATACCTTTGCATCCTGAGCACTGGATGAAGAAATTGATGAGATCTAACAGTGCAACATCTCTGTCGTGTTTGTAGGACTCAATCCACTCATCAACAACAGACTGAGGATAGAGACGAATAAATACATTTGAAACAAATCTTAAAATACAGCCCTGTCAGTAATTATCCTTGCTTACTAAAACATTGTTATAATATCTTATTCCTACCTGCATTGCACTCCTGCCCACTTTCACAACCTCGAACAGCATCATGTTTTCCATGCCATTCTCCTGATGGTGGCCATTTATGCGGCCCGCGCCCTTTCCGCCTTTGCCTTTCTCCCCTCCCGCCTTCTTCCCTTTCTTCCCACCCTGTAGAAAGCACAGAGAATCACAAAGAGGCATGTTTATGAATACAACTTAACATGAAAAATGTATCGTTTCATGAGGGTTTGAACATAGGGCAGAAAGTCAATTTGTGCTCTCCGTACCTTTCCTTTAGCTGAATTTCCACTTCTTCCATCAGGATCCTCAGAGAAGTCTGTGTCTGAGGAGAATCTGGTATCTGTATCCCTGGCAGAGGCAAAAAGATAGCAGATTAAAAGTTTATATCAATTTCAGCATTGCCTGTAGGGTTTGGGCTGGTCACCAGCATCAAGATATACCAAGGTTTTAAAAAGTTATGCTCTCAAAACCACTAAAATTTCTCATCAAATTGTTCCCACAGTTTGAAGTCCCAACCCACTAATTGTTGCACACTGCGGGTCAGCTAACTGAAAAACATGCTCTAAAAACTAAATCAGTTGCCACTCATCTCTGATAAGGAAATGAAACTTTAAAACTGCATTTGGCTCCATGTTGGCTTTAAATCTGTGTGTAAATACTGTGAGACAGTAGAACTGTGGTGTATATTTATTATTTAGTGAGAATCTCATAACAGCCCATGTCTAACTGGGTGTATATAAAAGGGGGGGAGGAAGAAAAAAAAAACAAAACAAAAAAAACAGCTACTTACTGAGGGTAGGCGAACTCTGGTGGTATCTCTGGTGCTGCTATCATTTCTGTAACATCTTCTGGTTAACGTCAACTTTACAACTGACTTAGGATCCTTTGCAAAAAATGAGACAGGGGAGGTTGCATGTGACCTAGAAAACAGTTTAAAAAAAAAAAAAAAAAAAAAAAAAAAAAAAAAAGATTTAAAAAGCTAGTTTTGCAATCTTAATAAACACTTCAATAAACAGCATCAAGTTAATAGAAAACCATAACATGATAACATCAATCCCAGTCTGTAGAGAGCAACCAATTCTTAGAGTAGGGAAAAAAAAAGTTTCACATGGTAACAGGGGGCGGATACAAACTCTACTGTCATGCTTGCTGTCCTCCTATTGGCTGCTCTTTTCCTGTTTCTTTTGGTTTACGGAAAACGTCACGCAGGCAAGCTGAGAGTTTCATCCTCAAAGGCCAAATATGGTACTGTCCATTCCGCCCCATACATATGTAAACCAATCAAAGGGCAGGCTCAGCATCAACAGGCCACAGAGAAAGCATTGCATGGTTGTGAAGTGGAAACCCATACATATCCCCTTGAAGAGTAGGTAGAACTTTTGTGTTTTGATTTTTGTAACAATGCAAAGAAATGTGAATGTTTCCTTCGTTAAAAGGGGCTGTAATTAAAGCGCCTAAAAACAAAATGTTCAGTCTTGGGAAACGCAAACATACTCCACCCGTGCAATTCATCGCTCTGGGAGAAGGTCTAGTACAACTGCATGGGTATAAATATGACGTAAACAGAATCAGAACAATCTAATTAAACGACTGAAATAAAAATCAAGTAAAAGATCCCGATGTTCTACGTATGCAAAGCTGTGCTAACAAGATGTAATCATTAGAAAACATGAGTAATCAATATAAACATCCACAAAAAAACGAAGGGCAAACTAATGAAAACATGCGTTTTGTAGCAACTGATCTCAAAACAGTATTTTTCAGATATTATTACGTGCGTATTTCCCCGCTCGCGATGGGATCATACCTGACAAGTCGACACGGTTTTATGGGTGTAGACTGAAAAAGTGGCGCCAAATCGGGTTGCGCCGTTTATAAAGTTGTAACAGAGAAGCAACAGAGTATCATTTAGAGAGAAGGAAATCCTTGAATCAGGTCCATATAAACAGAAGCTAACAACGTTTTCAAAAATCGCCGTCTCAATTCTCCCCAATTACGCCGACGCAGCTGCGCTCTTCGTCGGCTCCTGTCAAAATTGACACCGGTGCGTCGCTGGTGCTAGCGCCACCAGCTAAGGAACCGAGGGGTCTCGGCGTCTTTTCCTCGACGTCAGCTAGTTGAGATCTGATGAACTAAGCATGCACGACTCGGCAAACACTAAGTGCGTGTTGTCGAACAAGCAAGGCAGCGAACATTTACGAAGTACTTCAGCTAGATTTTCAATCTAGAAACTCGTTCGCTACGTCTGTAAAATCAGATCATAACAACAAAACAACGTAAGCTCTACTGTACTAGCCTAAGCTAAAAAATTAGCCAATACACAATGACGCTAATCAACCATTTGTCTATGAGAATAACATTAGTTTTTTTTCCACATATAATTCATAGACAAAACGTGTCCCAAAGTAGGCACAAAAACAGTCAAACTGGTTTTAGCAAGCGGAGAACAAGTACCGCTAGTTAGCCATGTTAACAGCTAGCGCTAGCCTTACCTAAAAAAACATCACGTCCTTGCGTCCTCCATCTTGCCTCGGGAGTTCCAGTACCGTATTGCATAAGCAGCAAACACTTTGTTTACAAATAAATTGCGGGTAGGAGTGTACATTGAAATAATAAAGCGCCTTATTGTGTTGCAAATTGTGTTATTTCAGCAGTTGTGCCGAAAACTGACTCCGCTAGCCAGCTAGCGACCAAATTAGCTCTGCACCGCGAGCTAGCGCAGCGACTCGGTTCAGGCAGACATCCGCGCTCTGGGCTCCTCCACAGCTAGCCTGGCTAGCAAAATACAAATCAACTAAGTTCCACATAGCTCTCCGCCATTTTACAGCTAACTTACCTTGTTGTAAAACGTAGTCGGGGCACAATCGCAACTTTTATTATTCTTAACCAGTCTCTCTTCCAATCCCGCTACAAATCTGTTTGAAAAAAAAGAGTTTAAAAGTCGCGGTCAGAGGCAGTTTCGGACGTTCTCTCACCCCGCTCGCTCCGTAGTTCGGTTTGTTGTTTCGACGACCTAGGAGGAGGAAATCCTGGTGCAGAGCTACCACCTAGCGGCCACATCGGCCCCCGTTAGTAACAAAGCCGATGGCCTGACATCTAGTGGTCACTGGCAGGTACTGCATCTCTATCTTAAAGTGGGTCTTGCATTTCATGCACATAGGGAAATATGTACATGGAGCATAATAGCAATGGCTGGACATATAGAAAGACTATTAAAAAAGGAATTTTAGTAATCTTAAAACAGCGAGACAGGGCATTTGCTGGATCCCCTACATCATTCCTTGTCCAACAAACATTACTATAGCTAGTACACTTTTGTATATTACAAATATACAAAAGTATCACAACTCATCAGCTCTTAATTTGATGTTAATCATCTTACAACAGTGAATGCAATCAATTTGCCATAAATTAAGTTTTCTACACTCCAGTCAGATTAAAAAAGGTCAATTTATGCCAATAAGCAGCTTTAATTAAGTTGTTGCCCATGCCCAAACACTGCTGAGGCATCCAATCTAATATCTCATATGTTCAAATCATCGATTAATATATCTTATTCAGAATAGCAGTCAAACCTCCTGCCAAACAGGTGAAAGTTAGATTGGAGTTCTTTGAAACTACAAGCACCGTAAAGAAGTTAAAATAGCAGTTATAAAAAGACAAATGCACATCAGGTCAAATGATTAAAGATTTATTTAGTTAATTTACACAACAAATTGCATGATGAAAATCTAACCACTTAAATTAGAATAAAGTGAAGCAAAAGTAGATTAATCACAAATTACAAGAATAGGTTGCACTGATTAAAAAAAAAAAAAAAAAAAAAAAGACAATTTTGGCTAGACATAAAACTACACATAAAATATTAAACAAATATTTAGCATCTAAGTGATTATGAAAATATTTGTCTCTTGAAATATCTATATAAATTAAAATACATTTACAACAGTAAGTATATTACAGGGCATCTAATATACATGTATTATCATAATATACATTAACACATATATTATTTAAAAGAGAGAGAGAGAGAGAGAGAGAGAGAGAGAGAGAGAGAGAGAGAGACACCTCCAAGCAGTCATAGTGTCAGTTCAATACATCAAAAAATAACCACCAGTCAACCTATTATGCATGTGTCATTCTAAATGAAATCTACAAAATCCCTACTAAGTAGGTGTGGTAGACAAGTCCTCTTAAGTCATAACATAATAAAAAAGAAAACAAAAAAAGCAGCAGCATCCATGATAGACAATAGCTTATTTCACCCCCCCCTTAAGCAATATAAGTTTTGATTTTTTGTGTTATAGCTCCACAGCAGATCGGACACTTGATGAGCGACTCCGAGCACTGGTTGCAGCTGACCAGATGACCACACGGGAGGAAGACGATACAAATATCTCTGTCCATGCAGATTTTGCATTGCTTTTCCCTCTGCAACTTCCTCAATTTCTCCAGTGGGTCCTCATCTAAAAGAAACAGATTAAAGAAATTATACAATGGCCCTCTACTGCATGAAGTTACACTACAAATAATTACAATCTCTGTTGTACAAGAAGACAGAAGTACAGAATTGTAAAATTATGGCACAGGTTTCAAAAAAAAAAAAAAAAAAGTGACAATTTAAAAATATTTTTACTGACATTCTTTATTATTGAAAACACTGACCAAATGTAATTAATTTCAATTGATATTACCAACCTTGATTTTTATTTTTTTATTATTTTTAGATTTTCTAATTAAATTAAAACTATACAAACAATTACCTTTTTCACTAGCTGAAAATCCATTCTGATGACTTGAAGCCTGGAAGCAAAAACAGGCACATAATTATTTTCATTATTGAATTATATTTTACTAATTATTTTCAGCATATGACTGTACCGATGCAGAAAACAACAGGGACTATAAAAACATCCATATACCTAAAGTGATATAAGGATCTGTAGTCATTTTGTTTCCAGTAGAACATGCTGGATAGTGTCAACGTTTAGCTTTAAACACATGCGGTATAGTGTGCAGAAATGCATTCAAAATGCTGAAAGCTACGAATGCCAAGGTGTTCCAAATAACTCAGATTGGGAACTAATCAACAAGGTTACATACATACAAGAAAATATACAAGCTCTACTAAAACCCAACTAGTGCAAAAAAATAAATAAGTAAAATAATTTTATATATATATATATATATATATATATATATATATATATATATATATATATATATATATATATATATATATATAATTACCATTACAGCAGTCCTAGTATTTTCCAATCCAAAATTCCATAACCCCTCCCCATCCTGCTCTCTAAAACAAAACTGTGATCCCTATTACATTTGTCAAATCGGTGCTTTGTATTAGGAACCACAGGTCTGGGTTAAAATCCGGAACTAAGAAAACCTAGAGGAAATAAAATTCAGCTTGATCGTTTTAATGAGTATGCATTTATTTGTGCATTCCGATCTAAGCTGTGATGTGGCAAACCAAAAATAAACATAATTTATGATAAATTAACATAAAAAGCTCTATCCTTTAGAAATGTTTTTGTTTTTTGGGTTTTTTTTTGTTTTTTTTGACAATGTCATGGACAATAACATCTGGATGTCTTATTGTTTCCAAACTTATCCAGTCCTGGAAAATAATAACATACCATACCAGTGTTTGCTATGTCAGATAACCAGACATAAAATGGAATAAATAAATAAATAAATAATTACTCACAGCACTACTTTCTTGGGGTCCTCGAAGCTGAATGCTGTTGATAAATGCAACTCCCTTTTCTTCCAGCAGGAAGCCGCATCTAATCACAAAAGGGAAAACACATTTAAACATAATTAGAAATAGAGCAACAAGAATATCACTGTGGATGGACAGTAGGTATTCAGTCAGAAAAAGAAGAGAAAAAAAAGGTGCCTGCTCTTACCCTGGGTAGTGTTTGGCATGTTCTTCCCAGGGATCTTCCTCGGGCTGCCAGCCTTTTAAACCTCCACCACACCGGAAGCACAACACCTTGTCTTCTAGCCCTAAAAAAAAAACAAAACAAAAAAAAAAACACAATGCCAACATTTCTATGTTGAAGCTATAATAGCATTTCTCTGTTCCCATTTGTGTCATATCTGTGCTCTACCTGTGCTGTAGAAACCAGCTCTTGCAAGTCTTTCAGGGCTGACAGGGTGCTGAACACCAGCAAAGCTTCTGAGCCTCCTCTCAAAAGTCTCCATATTGCCATCCTCATTCATGTTCTGATTGCTGCTCCCCTCCTCCATCGGCTCATCTGCGTTGTCCAGGAGCGGGACGTTGCCCACGTCATGGCCGAGGATGAAAAAGCAGTTGGGATAGTATTTAGTGTGTTCGTTCCAAGGGTCGTCTCCATTTTCCCAGTCGCTCAGCTTGCCACCACAGCAGAAGCACTCCACCCGGTCAAGCTGTCTCAAGTAGTAGAAGCCAGCTTGAGCCAGATCTTTAGGTCTTACGGGCGCACTACAGGGCCACGAAGAAAAGGTGTCAAGACGGGCTTGTTCACTCTTCAGGTAAGGGATCCTAGGGTACGGGGTCTCATCAACTACTTCTCCAGTGGACAAACGATACTGCGTGTCTTCTGCAACTTCGTCGTAGATGGAACCATTAGTGAGGTTCGAGCTCTTTTGGTGGCAGCACACGAGGAACTTGCATCTTGGAGAAACCTGTTCAAGCAGGAAACATGATTACAGCATTTAAAACAGAACAAAAACAAAAAAAAACAACAACAAAAAAAAAGTCTTTATTTAAACCAATAAATATAATTACCTCCTTGTGCCTTAGTACAGGCGTGTCTCCACTATGCCAGTTTTCCACAGTCTGACTGCAACTGAAACACCTGACACGGTCTGCGTCACCAGTGAAGTAGAAGCCCGCCCTTGCCAGTCGTTCGGGTGGTACTTGCTGAGCCAGGGTGGAGCCCCGGAAGGACTCCAAGCGAATGTTGAACCGTGAGAAATCAGTACAGCTGTCTGTCTCCAAATAACTATTTTCACCTTGCTCAGACATAATTGGGCAAAAGAAATTGCTGGGTGGACAAATTTAGAGGACACGATATCTGAGGAGACAACAGAAATATAAGTTAGTCAAATGACAACAAGCTAAATATCTTTCAACATACAATTACATTTAAGGCAAACACCAACCTGCTGATAGGCAAATGTCAACATTAAAACCAGCCCTTTAAGAGAGGCAGCTAAGCATTAATCACATGTAGTTGCCGACTAAATCATGTGAGGGAGGAGCACAGGACAGGCAGAACATTTCAAAGGGTACAACCCAATCCTCTCCATTCCAAAGCAGTAAAAATAACTTTTCTTGAAAGGGTTATACAGAACACAGAGGGGAAAACTGAACAGTTTTTTTCCCCAGGAACATAGGTGCAAATAGTTACTATGACGAAGGGACAAAATATTTCAGTCAGGAAAGGTACATGCTGTTCTTCCACTCAGGAAGAAGCATGTACTTCAGGAATTCATGCCAGCAATTCCATTATCTAAAGAGGGTGGAATTTCTTGCAGCTGCAAGAAATTCCTAAGGGCGATGACACGCCATAAACTAACAATGCGATTAACTCCAAAAATGATGTAAAGGTCAAATCTATTATCTATTAAACAGCAGCACTGATCAGTGCACTATTGGTGTGAAGCTACTTAAAAAGGCGCTGTGTTTACTTTATTGACAGAAGCAGCTTGTGATTTTTGCACTGCAATGTTGACAAATTCTTCTATGAAACCACTGATCAGCTCAAGAGGCTTGTTAGGCAACAGATATCTAATCTCATGCCACAGAATCAACTCCAGCTCTTTCCCCCCCCCCCACCTCCGCCTTGCAAAAACTGAAAGTAGATTCCTCCAAAAAGGTACTTTACCACCATGTGGCAGTAAACGCACTCGCTACTTGCATATATGCGTACAGATTGAATGGATATTAGCGACCAAACTGTGATCATTTCAGAGAACTCGGAGACGAAAGGAAATCTCATTATTATCGTCTTAATCCCTTTCAAGGGGACATATTATACAAACTCTGAATTCAGTGAAATCAAGAAATGTGTTCTCCTAAAACTATTCATACGAGTGTGCTAAGTTGAAGTTGTCAGCTTGGACTTTAACCTTGGCTCCTGATTCTAATGTTGTCCTTAAAAACCGTCCTGACAACAGTAGCTACAAACATTTGGCAGCTAGATTAGCTTAGTGTTAGGTTACGCAGCTACGCAGTTCAGCTTCGGTAAGAAAATTTCAATATTTACCTTATTTACGCCTTTGGAATGGGTCTGTAGTTTCGTACTTCACTCGGTGCTAATGATATCACCAACCACAGCAGTGCACAAGGACTGCTGGAGGCCGTTTATTTGATTAACCCCCTGGTTTTAGGGAAGTGAGAAGAAAGGACAGTTGCACGCTCCACCCCAGCGCGCAGCATGCGTGATGACGTCAAAAGACTAGTGGTATGAATGGAACTTTACTTCAATGGTGTAGTTTTACACTCACTTTTCAACTAACACATTTATTGTTTTAAGTTCCCGCACCTAAAACAGTGAAAGAATGTGTGTCTCATTAAGTATGCATATAATCAAAATGAAAAAATATTTAAGAATTTTAAAATGATAAACCCATTATAGATTCCTTACAGTGATATACTTAAAGTGTTCTTTTTAGTGAATTTTGACGATTATAGCTTACAACTACTGAATATTCAAAATTCAGTTTCTCTGAAATTTAGATTACATAAGACCAATTGGTACACTAATATTAGGGAAAAGTGCTGATTTGATGGTTCACTTGCAGGCAGTCATCAAGACCACACCAGGGAATACAACTAAAGAAAAGGTTATTCTTAACATTCCAGTTGTTTAACAGTTTTATTTTCAATCATATTAATGGAGAGTTGAGTGGAAAGAAGAAGTCTGGTAAACAAATATTCACCAGCAACACGGATAACCACAGCCTTAAGCACATTGTAAAACAAAGGCCATTTGAAACCTTATTTACAGGAGCTCCCATTGTTTGATCATCAGCACAAAAACCTGAAACTACCAGAGATGGAACTGATGGATTACATCTCCACATTTCCTTCCTCTGCACCTGGCTAATAGCTGGATAGTACCCAACTAATACCTGCATGCAGCCCTAAAGGACTTCAGAGTATGTCTCACCTTCTAGCAGCACCTCTTCCTCTTCCCCACATCACCTCATTTCCCCTGTTTCTGTTTTCTGGCTTGGGTTGTTCCTAAAGTTTGAGACTTGTTTGTGGTTTTACCCACATGTACAACTGTGTTGCTGTTTGAGGAGCTGAAATATTTCCACACATGACCGCAACACTTTGGACTTATTGATCAGAGATCAGTGAAGGAGCGGAACGTGCTGTGACGCTACTCTCTGCTGTATTTCACATATGAAGGCAGCAGGTGGAAGAATTAGTAGTTCCTACCTATCATGCCAGTTTAGTTAATTTCAACTGTGTTCATGTTAATGAAAATTATTTATATGAGGATTGGATTCAGTGTGAACATCAACTTGACACTATAAACAGTCAACGTTTCCATCTGCACTCTACTAGTCTTCTCAGATGACCAAGTAGCGGAAAAAATTTGGTTACAGGAGTAACCCCAGTTCTCTTAAAATTGAGTGAAGTATCTCACTATGGGAAGCGCCTTCAGCTGTGATCAATCATGGAAGCTTCTATACCACCACACCAACTCAGTTTAAGGCATGAAGCAACCTTCAGCTCTCCCAGCCCACCCCCAGAGGCTGGTACAGAACCTCTGGGTTCACCCTACGCTAAGAACTGAGTGCGCCAGTGATGGCTTAGTCACATCTAGGCAGTAGAATCTAATGAAACTGTGTGGTGATGCCCAACTGGCAGATGCACAGATGTCCCCCACAGACACACCCCTGAAGAGGGCCCATGAGGTTGACAAACTTCTGGTGGAGTGTGCCCTCAGGGGCTCTGGAGGCTGCAGCCTTAGGCACCCATAAGCCTCCCAGATTGCTTCAACAATTCAGCGTGACAGCCATTGCCTAGATAGAGGCCTTCCTTTGCGACCAGGAGTCCAGGAAACTAAAAGCTGGTTCTCTTTACAAAAAACCTTAGTCCTGTCCACATAAATGTGTAATGCGCATACTGGATACAGCAGATTCAACTGCCTTTCGTTTTCATCAGCAAATGGTGGGGGATGAGAAGTCAGCAACTCCAATGAAGAACATTCACTAACCTCTGGCACAAAAGCAGGATTAGGGCGTAGCACCACCTTCCTGTTATCTGGAGAAAATGACAAACATGAGGCATGCACCAAGAGAGCATGCAGCTCACCGATCCTTTTGGCTGACATTAAGGCAAGCAGCAGGATAGTTTACGGACGGAGCTCTTAAATCTGCACACTCAGTTTTCCCAAATATTCTATGTTCTGTGTGGGAACCAGCACACTTTTGTTCTGCTTTATGCTGAGACCCAGGCTGTGCAGGCTTTGCTATAGTCTCTATATATTCCTCTCTGCCTGTTCCCTGCTGGGTGCGCACACCAGAAAATCATCCAGATAAGCCAGCATTCTGAGACCAGCTGCTTGAGCCAGGTCCAGAGCCACCTCCACACACCTGCTGAAAACTCTCAGAGCAAGTGACAGTCCGAATGGGAGGGTCTGATATATCCGCTGATAGGCAAACCTGAGAAATTTTCTGTGTGCTGGATAAATGCTTATACATGGAGGCTGTGAAGCGTTCCATTTTGCCCATTTTGGTCCCATGACCACTAACGTGGAGCAGTGGTTGGGATGGAGGTGAAAAGTGACCGACTGCTCCACCACCAAAGGGTTTGCGAGACCCAGAGCCTCACCATTAGCTATCTCTAGCCCCGAGTAACCTTTGAGAGGCACCCCGTGGCGAAAAGGCTTGTCCCAATACCGCTTCATCTCCTTCATGCAAGTGGGAACAGTGGGCATGAACTGCTTAACTGTTATATGACGAGAGGGCAGGATTTTTCCATCATCTAAATCCTTCTCCTCGCCCCTGTCATCTTGCAGGCCACTCAATGGCAAACTGAGCTGCGGCCCACCTGCTCACGTCATGGAGGCTGACATCGCGCGGTGCAGGGGAAGGCTGGGCTCTGTCATTGATGGAGCTGTCCGGTCCTGACAAGACATGAGGGAGAATAGCGTCCTCATTATCATCCTCAGATTCATATCCACCTCCTCATCCTTACCGCACCCACCCTTGTCCTCGGAATTGAGAAGCTTTTAGGTCAACCTTGACTATAGAAGCTGTGCTGCAAGTCATCAAGAGTTAAATTTAGGACTTTGCTTAATAAGGAACTTCAAACAGTCCCTTTAGCAAAAGCACTTGAAGATACTCAGAAAACAACGGCACTGAGAAGAGAGCCACATGTGACTCCATAATAAAATAGAGTAATATTTTACTAAACACTGAGGATGAAAACAACCTCAACAATCACAAAGTCACAATTTTTTATTTAGATACAACAAATTTATTCCAACCAGTTTTATCACCACTTCATGTTTCGTTTTTGTCATTTCTATGCTTTCACTTTCACAGAAAACACTGTGCTGGTGGAAAAACTGTGCTCAGTTTTTTCATCAGACATATTAGCCTCAAAGTCTCCAATAGGAGGTACTGATCAGGTTCAAAAACAGTCCAACACTTTTCTTCAACACCGCTTCTTTCACATGTCACCGATCACACCAAATAACAACCGGCCTGCTTAAGAAGTGAGATGATAGTTTTCATCGGGATGTGACGGTGAGGGTTTGAGCCAAACCACGACCAAGGAGTCACTGAAAGCATCACCCCTCCACGATCCGACGGAGCATGTTCCCCAAGCCACCCTTGGCTATCTGGAGGGGGGTCTTCTCCTCCTTGTTCTCGATATAAATGCTGGCACCGTGTTCTACCAGCAACTTGGCTGCTTCCACGCGCTCCTCATCACATGCAAGATGGCTGTAAAAGAAAAAAAACCCAAAACTTAACTCGTGCCCAAAACTGTAAATACAATTTAAGTGGATTTTTTTTGTTTTTATTTATTTATTTTTTTTCAAATTCCAAAGAGTCATGTAAAAATCTTAACTGATGACATATTGATCTGGCTGATGTGCCTCACAAAAGGCAAGTGAGAAAACAGACTCCATGTTATTGCTTCTGCTTTTCCACTTTAAACTTATGCCAGCAGTAACAATATTATATTTGACAAATACGACTGCAAACATACAGTGCTGTATTGCCCTGCGAGTCCTGGATGTTCGTTGAGGCACTCTGCTTGAGAAGCAGCTGGATGAGACGGTAGTTGCCCTTGGCTGACGCTCTGTGCAGGGGAGTGGAGTCCAACTTGTCGGTGGCGTTGGGGTCTGCTCCATTTTCCAGCAGCAGTAAAGCAATCTGCAAACAGGGGACAGAATGGTCTCGCATGTCAGTCGTGGGTAACCCCATTTTAAACTTTACTTCCCTTTAACATAAAATGCACATTTCCTTATCCAATGCTTCGCTGCGCGGAACGGCTTCATCTGATCGCCACTTCCTAGTGGGATTTTTAACGAGCGTGTAGGATGTGAGAGCAAAACTAGAAGGTGGTGTGCCCAAGACCAGTGAGAAGCTACTCACAGTTTCCCACTGGTAAAAAAAAAAAAAAAACCAAGCATCTTATGGACTGTCACTGATTTATTCAAACAGATGTTCTAATGTTTTGTTTTAGCCTGTTTGGAACTGGAAGTTTGTTGCAAAACCAACTGGAAGTCTGTTGGGGTATGTCTTCCACTACGTCTCACAGTAGGGATTGTGTGATCAGGATGACGTGGAGTGTTAGTTTACCACCAGACCGCATTTTACATGCGAGCCAGAAACTCCAATTTTAGTCTCATCAGAGCACTTCCTTCCACATTAACTGATAGTTCCTCAATCACAACGGGACTTCTTTTGGCTTGGAACACTTCCATAAAGGCCAGATTCGTTGTAAGAACACCACTAACTTAGCAGTGGATCTCTGCAGCTCAGCCAGAGTTACCACGGGGTGATTCTCTGATTAATGGTCTCCTCTCCTGGCTTGTCAGTTTGAGAGGGAGGCCATGTACTGGTAGGTTTGCACTTGCATTTCCAAATGAAGGAGATCGTGTCTTATCGGCATCATCTCTTCACTGTGCGCATTTGTACCATTTCTTTGAACCAACGCAATGCTATTTTAACATGGTTTACCAATATTTCCTTGAAAATAATTCTTTGCATTACTTTACCGATTACCTTCTCCATACACCAATTAGTTTTATTAATTAAGATGGACAGAACTCAACAAATAATATTTCACCTGATGCAAAACAAGTGAATGTGCTTCTGATTTCTTAGCTTCTTTACATTGTTGAACTTAGAACAGATTTTACAATCATTACCATCGCATTTGAGATTTCAGATGACCAAGCCCACTCTTTAAAACTGTATTCTGTTTTACTTCATCCCTTCAGAAGGTTTCAATCCCAGAGAGCACGCCTCCTTGATACTATCAGTTTTAAATTGTGTGTATTTCTCTTGTGACACACTTTAAATTGCACTTAGAGTAAAGGTTACTTTATGCTGTTATGCCTGCATTGCAAAATCCCACACAGTACAGATTACAAAGGTGTGGCGGAGGAGGACACCAACAATGGACTGCCTGCATTCTTAGCCTACACATAATAAAGGCTGCTTAGATCATTTTCAAGGGAGAAACACTGCAGTAATACACTCATACAGTTTCACACCTTGCGTCTAAAACATTTTATCACTCTGTATCTCCTCTTTCAAGTGGACATGATTCCAAAATGGTGAAAGCTCTGTCATGGATGAAAAGCAGGAGCAGCATGAAAGCAAGAAGTTCAAACCATGTCTTCCATCCTCTAGCCGGCTTTCTAATAATACGGTCAAACAGAGATTTAAAGGAGGTGCAGCAAAAGCAAATGAGGTGGATTAGCAGTGCTTGCTAACAACTGATGTTGTCATCCAGGACATGTTTTCACAGATTATCTATCTCATACCATACCTTCACGACATAGTGACAGTTTCAACAAATATGTAGAAAAATATTTTTTATAAAAGTTACATACTGCAGCTTTAATAACAGGTTTTGACAGGTGATAGGTGGACTTACAGTATGAAATACTGAAGAAAGGTATTTTTGGCTCAAAGTACAGGTTCTTCAATAAATATCAATTTTACATTTTGTCTTTGATGAGAGTTGGCACTACTCAAGACATATTCAGATCTGATAATGCCCTGTGGGTCAACCTAATCAGTATGAACCTGCCTTGGAAAAAAAGAAACAGTGTAAGACTTTTTAAAAAGGACAAAGTTGCTGTATTGCCCCCTGCCCAAAAAATAAAACTTTCCACACACCATGAACAAAGTAGTGAGGATTTAGGAAATGTACCGGGCATAAATAACATCTGTGAAATAACCAATTTCTCCCACCTTTGACATAAATTTATACTTTGAAAATATATTTCTACCTCTTGAACTTTTGACTGACAGACAGATATACATATTACACACATATTTGTTTTTTTCCTCTTTCTGCAGTTCTAGAGGCAGACTTCAAGGGTGTTGACTTGTGTTATCTCTATGTTTCTTTCTCTCCTCTACTTCTATTTCCTACTTTCCCTTTAAACTTTTTCCCCACCTTTCTTTCCTTTCCTTTGTTTTTGTGTCCATTACATTTGAAATAAACCCAAAGCAATTTCTAATAGAGTCAAGTGGAACATCATGGGGAAAGCCTTAATGCTCAGCTTGTGAAAGCAAATCTGTTGGGCCTTTCTGAGTGCTACAATACTGTACAGGATACATTTAAAAAGGATTGCATGTGACAGATCAACACACACAAAGTACCTTATAACTGTGAAGTGGAAGACACAGGGTACATGAGTTTCCTAAAAAGTATGACATATACAGATTGTGGATCAACTCTGAAACCACGAAGGAGACCATTAAACAAAACAGCAGTGCATGGAGGAGATGTGAAAAGCAACTGCTCAGGTGGGGGTATCTGTTAACAGGACAATTAATAGTTATGCACTCAAAAAATGTGGCATTTCTTCAGCAGGGACAGGGAAACTTGTAAGAGCTGATGGAGAGATGGATGGATTTTACTGTAGCGCAATCTTGGACGAAAACCTGTTGGGAGTCTGCAAAAGACTGAGGTGGAAGTTCACCTTTCAGCAGAACAATCCTAAACATACACCCAGAGGCACAATACAGTGATTTAGAGTAAAGCATATTCATGTTTTACGTCCAGATTAAATCCAATTAAAACTATAAGCGGTACTGGGCGGCCCTCGCAGCACAGCACTGCTCCGGCCTTGTGGCGATCATGATAGCTTCAGGACCGCCACCCCTTCGCCGTCGTCAACACTCTCACACCGTTCCTACACCTGTCCACTAAGTGGAGTGTTTGGTGAATCTTCCCAATCGCCTTCAGCCCACTTCAGTACGAGTCCAGCTACAAGTCTTTAATGTTTTACCAAAAACAAACTTTTCATACAGGAGTTATCACTTCCTGTTTCGGGGTGAAGAACTAACAAGGACTTCATGTAAGCTTTTCAACACGTCATGTGTGGTTATCAAGAGTTAGAGGATATGGTTTCAATCTTCAGTCATACAGAGGGAGATGCTGGAGGAGTCAAAATCATAGGGGGTTTCTTCTGTGAGTGGGTGAGGATTAAGTGATGTCACCAGTATACCACACCAATATATTGAGCAGTGTTCCCTGATGATTCACAACAAATTTGGTGCAGATCGGATGATGTATCAAGGAGATAAAGCTGTTGAAATAGTCTAGGGGGCGCAGTGGAGTAAAATTCTAATGTAATCCTACTGGCCTCTAAAGGTTGACAAAGATCATTCATATCCAGTTTGGTGCAAATCGGTTCATGTATGTGTGACTTGGAGCCAACTGTATGCAGACGGCGAGCAACTGGAAGTCACCAGTTTGACACGCCCACATGGTCCAGCCAGCCATCTCTGTTGAGAGAAGGATGCAGCCCGACCTATTTCTGTTGTCAGCCACAGCTTTAAGATGATTTAGAGTGTAAAAGGAAGACATCCAGCAGGAATATAAGTGACTTCCTGTTGTAAGGGGGCATGGCTAAGGTGATGTCACCAAATAACCATGAGAATGTGTTGACTGCTGGTCTATTATGACAAAGAACATTTCATACAACTGTGAGATTGCTTGTAAATGTTATTCCAGCTTGATGTTTTATGGGGAATGGCGAGATTGAGGCTTGACCACTCCCAGACGCTTTGATGCAGCAAAAAGCTTTTGATAATTTTTGATCTAGCAAAAAGCTTTTGATAATTTTTGATCTTTGATGCTTCAAGACTATGCTTTATGATTCTGAAGTCTGTATGTCAAAAGCTGTAGGAGGAGTTCTCTCAGATACCATGTGTATGAAAGACAAAATGTTGGCTTTGATCCAAAATGGTCAACTTCCTGTGGGGTTTGGACCATGGCTTTAAGAGACATTTTTGTAGTTCATGACAAGTTACACATGTGTACTGGCTTTCTTGATTGTCAGTCAAAGCATGGCTCGGGGATGATTTTTTAAAGACTTCAAGGGGGTGCTGTGGAGGAAATAGGCCACGCCCACCACATATAGAACTGGATTTCTGTTGGGGGGGGTGGATTAGGATCGATCAGAGCGAGTTTGGTACAGATCAGCTGAACTATGCGGAATTTAGAGTCAAACATGTCAACGGCGTGGTGTCTGACTTCACCACGCCGCCTCCAGCGAAAAGTGTTTGAAAGTAAGTCAGACCAACTTCTTTAGCTGTGATCTGACACAAGATCATGTTGATTAGGTCAAAATGGTCAGACATGGTACTTTCCAAGTAAAAAAAAAAAAAAACAAAGGACTTCCAGTTGTGAGGAGGTGGTGCTTTGATGATATTAGCCTATGACCACAAAGTATCGTCGCGCATTGAACATGGATGACTCATGCCAAGTTTGGTGCCATTTGGCCTTTCTATGTGAAAGTTATAGCATTTTGTTTGTGTTGGCGAGTATACCAAGTTCGCCGCTATGCCACACCCCCTAAACATGCTCAAAAACAGCAAAAGATTTTGCTGACTTTTAATCCCCCATCCCTTAACTGCATACTGGCCAAAGATGAAGCCGATAGCTCAAAATCCCTAGGAGGAGTTTGTTAAAGTTCAACGTGTGTAAATGTGAAAAATGTCCAAAAATTACATTTTGACCCAAAATGGCCACCTCCCTGTGAAACTTTTTTTTTTTTTTTTTTTTTTTTTTTTTTTTTTTTTCTCTCCCCATCTTTCGCTTCTTAGGCCTGATTAAGAATCTGTGGCAAAATGTAAAAATCACTGTTTGCAGATATGCTCTATGTCCAATCTGACTGAGCTTCAGCAGTGCTAGAAAGGACAAGGACTTAGAAAATCAGCCTGTGTAGATGATGTAAAGCTGGTAGAGACATACCCCAAGTGGCTAGAGGCTGTAAACACAGCAAAAGGTGACTTTAAATAGTATTGAACAATAGGGGCTAAATACAAATGCATGCCACACTTTTTTGATTTTTATTTGGAAAACCATGTATTTTCCCCTTTCACTTCACAATTATTTCTCTACTTTATGTTGGTCTCTCACATCCAATCCCAATGAAATACAATCAAGTTTGCAGTTAACAAAACGTGAAAAGCTGATCAGATACGAGTAACTTTTGCTAGGCACTCCCATACACAAGTGCTAAGTCTAGACTTTTGCATTTTTTGCAACTGTTACTGCATCAAGGACACTATACCTCATATCTGTCTTTAGAGGCGGCATAGTGCAGAGGGGTGCATCCATTTTGATTAACTGAATTCAGCTGCGCTCCGCTGCCTATCAGACTTCTCACTATGTCTTCTCTGCCTGCAGATGCAGCAATGTGTAGAGGGGTCCACAAGGCCTGGGGAGTTAATAACACATCACACGCGTTGTCGTTAATACACTGAAAAAAACAAACATCCATTACGTCAAATAGAACGGCTACACGTCACCGGGAAGGACCCGGAGAGAGTCCATCACAATTTAAGATTTAGTCATGCTTATTTCTGCAAGCAAAGCTCACATCATCCTGCAGGTTGACTTCAACTCCCAGGCTGAGAAGAAACTCCACGATGTTGGTGTGCCCGGCAGAACAAGCCCAGTGGAGAGCGGTCCTACCGTCCTGAAACCAGATTGTTGTTATTAGCACCCTTCCCTCACAAGTCACGAATGATGCATCGCTTCAGGGTACATCAAGATGGGTTTGCTGACCTGGTCCGTTTTGCTGGCAAGTGTTTTATCAGACAGAATGGACTGTCTTAATTTGTCGAACTGCCCACTGAAGGCTAAATTACAGACCTCCACGTTCGACACGGAGCCCTCCATCACTCGGTGTGTTTAAATCTGACGTTAAAGTTGTTGAATCCTGTGAGGGTAACTGAAGTTGTTGCGTTTGAAACGCTGGAGGATGACTCAGGAAATTATGAGTTTTATATCCGTGTGGGTCCACATCTCTCTTCAAAATAAAAGTCCAAAACTGTTTTTGCCTGATAAGAAGCTGAACTTATATACGCCTATCGTTTTCATTTTGATATATGTAGAATTTATTAGTCATTATTGTTTCTTCCTCGTAAAACCCATTTATTCATAGAAATTGCAATAACGGGGACAGGGAGGCCTCCAGAGGGGTTTGTAAGGAGTGGCCAGATGGGAGCCACTGATAATCTTAGACTGGGACAGCAAAACCAAAAGCTATAATAAAATAATTCTATTTAGGTATATTACTGTGAAGAAACTTAAAAAGACTTTGCAGAACTAAATAAGTATTATTATTATTATTATTATTATTATTATTATTATTATTATTATTGTTGTTGTTGTTGTTGTTGTTGTTATGACCAATGACCTGTAGAGTTTACTTACAAATATGTGTAGGATTTTATAGTGCATCCAGACTATATGATTTGCTTATTAACAAATATGTTTATGTATTTATTTTTTTAAATTAGAACATTTTCTTGTGCAAAATTACAAAGCGAGATCTGGTCATTCTGAACAGCATGTTTCAGGTAATATGGGACAACATTTAAAAGCCATAAAATAAAATGCATAATTGATCTATGCACATACGAATTGGGAAATTAATTAATATGTCAGCCCAGAACCACATAAGTGTCTTCTACAGGTAACTTTTAGATAGATGTAGTAAGAGACGGATTGGTTAATTTGTCAGATTTGCGTGTTCAGATGATTTTAACTTGATCATTTTTATGAAATAAGTTAAAGACAATAAAGGTCACACCAAATGTGGTACAGTCGTGGAACAAGAGCCTTGTTATTGCGAAAGAAGCGCAAGTCAATGTAGGTGATATTGATGCATTCAGGTGCAGCCTCTGCTTGTACATATATTCCAGTGCTTTTTATTTTAATACATTTCAGTGTATATTAATAGAATGATATCCTGGACAGAGATGGTCAGAGGGAGAAAGTGGAAGTGAAAAAACTATAAAGGAAGGAGCAGTACATGTGGAACTACTGGAGAAGGCAGACCTCAGCAAAAGCATGAAATTTTACAAAATCTGCCTTTTAAAAATGGGTAAAAAGTCTCAAACATGGACACAAAACCCAATGCAAAATGGAAGACCATCATTAATCACCGCCATGCTTACAGCTGAAACTAATAGACCAAACCAAAGAAATTGTGTCCCAAATACTAAACATGTCACTTGAAACTACTTTAGTGTCAACTACAACAAAATGATGAGCCATACTATGAAAAAAAAAAAAAAAAAAAAAAAATATTTTTTTTTTTTTCACATAAAGTAGATAAACACCTTGAAATAGTAAAAAAAAAAAAAATGTATTTAAATGTTAAACCTGATGACAAAACTCAGTTTAAATGTTGCAAAAACGATCTTATGGCATCTAAATTAATTTTTTAAATAATTGTGATATTTTACAACATGGTTTGTTTTTCAACCTCCTGTGAAACTTCGAGTCTATGATCTTAAGATACTGCTTTTCTCATTATCTGACCTGTCATTGTTGAATTGTATCATTGAGGCCAGGTGTGAGTGCCAACCATTCATAAAATGGGCACTATGAAGGACTCATATTGATATTAAATGAAAAAATATATGAATAAATAAAATTCTTGCAATAAAAGAATTCTGTAAATAAAACCACCAGGTCAGGCTGGGTGGAAACAGAGGCAGAAAATTAAAGGCGCACCCCAACCTCCCTCTCTTGATGGCGCTACTGAATTTGGTTTAAACCACATCACGCACATCTTATTTTGATAGTCACGAGCTTTGCTTCGTGCGGAAGTAAAACATGTAAGATGGACGCACCGTTAGCTGAATAAATCCGAAGAAAGATAACATTCAGTTAATACGTATAAACTCCTACTGTTTCCTTGTTGCTAGTTGTTTCGTTTCATATGTGAGCAAACATGGCGAGCACTCTGGTAGGTTTATCAACATAGCTACTAGTTTATTATTGTTTTTTTTTGTCAAACCGCTTGCTATCTAGCTAGCTAGCTGTTCTCCAGTGCGCGTGCCTCCTTATTTAAAACTTCCAATAATAAACTATCAGATTCGTTCTGATGTTGACTCACTTCTTGATTTACTTAATTCATTTCTGTCTCTGAAGGATTTCCGGACCCATGCCGACCAGTCTTGCAGATATGCGGAGGAGTTTGTTAACATTTACTACGATTGTGTGGACAAGAAAAGGAGGGTGAGGGTTTTTTTTTTTTTTTTTGTTCCCAGAAAGATCATGTTAAACACGTGCTCTAGAGTTATGTTATACCCCCCGCCGCCGGTGAATGGGTATGTTTTAGATGGAAAATCTGCATTCAGGAGACGTGTTCTTTGTAGTTAGTAAAATCTGGTGCTACATAGCAGCGGCACCTACCAAACATCCATGTTCTGTTCTACACAAACATGAAATAAGTTTATCTTTTCTTGCTTCATTTTAATTCCACACGGAAAAATGAGGAAAATTCGATCCATCCAGGCTGTCAATACTTTGTACAACTCTCTTTTACTATTAACACAGCACTAAGTAACATTTTATAGGTTTATACCAGGATGGATTATTGACCATTTCTCTTTGCTCAGTCTCTCTAAATGATCCAGGATCCTGGGTTCAGTCTCATGTTCTCAGCTGGACCCACAGGCTTCTTTTCTTAATATTTAGGTCTGGGGACTGAAATGGCAATGGTTGTTTTAATTTTAGCATATGATGAACCATTTCCATACTGCATGCTGATTTAGCCATGTTTTGGATTGTTATCCTGTTGAAAAGCTCAATACTGACCCGTTCTCATTTTCTTAACAGAGTCCAACAGATTTTTAATTAAAATCTCCTTAAATTTAAAAGAATTGATGATGGTATATCCTCCGATAAAGTTCTTAGAGCCTTCCGAATAGAAGCAGGTCCACAGCATCACTGATCCTCCACCATACCTAAGAGTGGGTATGAGATGGTTTTTCACAGTCATACCCTTTGTTTATTCCTGACAAACCCTCTTGTAGTAGATATGAGGCTAACTCAGTCTTAGCCTCATATATCCAAAGCACATGATTGTGTTAAAGTCCCAGTTGAGTTAGCAAACAACATTCATCTACATTTATACTGGCAGGACTGGAAAGGCTTTTCTCTGGCATGAGAGACAAATGTCTGACAAATATGGCTCCTTATCAAGCCTAGTGGCAGAAAAGGTTCTTTGTGTTACATCATATTTGTTCTTATGAGGAAACAGGAAGTCATGAATTACTATTTAGAAGTTCCTAAAAAGCATAAAATTAAAATATTTAATTGATATTTATTTACAGGGGATACCTGTAATTCTGTGAAAGACCACAACTCATTTAGTTTTTTTTTTTTTTTTTTTTTTTTTTTTTTTATTCTTATGCGGTAATCTGTTGTTGTTGTTTACACTGAATAAATGTGTTAAACTTGTTGGATGTGGAATGAAAATAGCTATTAGGCTGCAAAAGGTGCTGTTTTGAGGAGTCGCATAGTTTGGAATTAAATTTAGTATCAACACAGACGACCACTGTTTTAGTCTCCTCTAATAATTATGGCCTAAAATGCATTTTTTGCAATAATTGAGATTAACTGCACTTTCAGCCCCAGTCCAGCAGAGGACGCTGAATTCTGCTTTAAGATGATGATGTTATTTACTGGCTTCCGTGTTTCAGAACCTGACTCGGCTCTACCTGGACAAAGCCACCTTGGTGTGGAACGGGAATGCGGTTTCAGGTCAGGATGCCCTGGGAGAGTTTTTCGAGTCACTGCCATCAAGCGAGTTCCAGGTTCTAACTCTGGATTGTCAGCCGGTTCACGGTCAGTGGGGCTTTAAACTGTTTTCATGTGAATCTTTAGAGAACTTCTCACTCGCTGTTTAACACGATGATGTTAACATATCAAAACATGTTGAGAAAAAAGTTCATTTTAAATTATTTTAGGCAACTTTTGAAATGAGCAGAAATGTGTGTTTTTTTTTTGTTTTTTGTTTTTTTTTTAAATAACAGCAAGATAATATAGCATCCTTTACAACGTTCTCCCTCCACAGAACAAGCAACCCAAGGCCAGACCACGTTGCTGGTAGTGACTGGTGGGATCGTCAAGTTCGAAGGGAACAAACAGCGTTACTTCAACCAGAATTTTCTCCTCACAGCTCAGGCTTCACCAAACAGCGATCAGCCGGTCTGGAAGATCGCCAGTGACTGTTTCAGATTTCAAGACTGGAATAGCTGACCCCTCGTCTCAAGACTGTGTATTCATAAACCCGAATGCCTAACAGGAGTTACCTTTTTATGTGGCTTTTGTACTTTCTTTCTGTAAAATGAAAAATGTGTAAAATTTAGTGCTGATAATCTTATTTTGAAAAGTCATGCAATAAAGAAGCGAACCTTGAAATGTTTTTCATTTCAAACATTTGAAACCACCAAGTACTGCAAAAAAGCTGAATGATTCATTTTTACAAATAAAACAACTAAGATGTTTAACAGCCTGAATCAGGAGGATTTGTTTGACCGTGATAACCTTATCTTTCTGAGTCTGCAGATTCTTTTATCCACCATGATTTGGGTTCAGTTTCAGCTTTTACACCTGTAATATTCATATTGAAAAAATGTGCACAAAATAAATTGTAGGTTTGATATTGTTTTTACTGTCCTTCACTCTGCAACTGATGGGAGTTCAAAGTTTTCTTTGTTGGAGGGCCTTAGCTCCAGCTAGACTCAGCTATACATAAGTTATTGATATGACTGTATGAGAACGCTTAGTTCTTCACAGAAAACATAATTGAGCGATGTTGAAAATGAGAAATAAGAGCATGACCTATTGTAGTTTAAGCATATTAGATGAATCTGTTGTAGGCTGAGGAGGAGCATGTAACTCAGTTCAGGTTTAGGTAATCCACAGCCTTTAAATGTGGGAGTGTTAGTGACAGTTTTTGGATTGTGTTGAACTTCCGGCTGAGAGGTTACATTCCAGGAACTGTCCAGGATTGCGTTGCCACCAGTGCCGAGCTTGTCAAGCTAGCCAGCAGGGTTTTTGACAAAGAAGCTGCTTTTTTTATTAAAAAAAAAAAAAAAAATTCGTTAGGATAGCTGAATCTTACGGAAGCCAAAATCGGACGTGTTGCGCATAAACTTTTTTTTTTCTGATGGTTTTCTCGAGATAACGAGTTAATTTCGAGGAAATGAACTTTGTTTTCTCAATAGTTCTGTAAGTAATAGTAATAGTAAGTGATAGGTAAACCATAATGACACCACGTCGTTGATTAAACCATCGGGAAATGATCTCCTTATCTCGAGAAAACGGCCATCGTTATTTCGCGATAACGACATAAATAACTCGTTATCTCGAGTTAACCATCGGGAAAATAAACATGTGAGTACGACCGCTCTCGGCTTCCGTAAGAATCTGATTGAGGTGACTGATAAATAATTTCACTGCAGAAGCAGTCATCTGAGTCAATACCAACGCATCCTGTTGCGTCGATGTTTACAGTTGCTTCTAATCCAAGGGAGTGGGTTTACCCACACATCTTATAAACACTTCCATGAATAATGGAACATATCCGCACAGGAACTTCCAACAATCCAGGCTTTAAATGGCGTCTGTGTATTTTCCAGCATGATGGCGTCATAAGGCAAAAGTTAAAACAAAACAGCTCTAAGATCAGAATATTGAAATTTGGTAACTGGTTTAGGAAATTCCATGAATCATAACTCCTCAAGAAACCCATGATCAGTCCTCAAGAATAAACAGAAGCAAACCAATTATTGGCACCCACAAGCATTAGGAAAAGATTTGTTCATATCAGCCAGTGACAGATGAATTTCCAGTAGTTATGGCATGGTCGACACAAAACATTGATGTTTTATTTAAAAACAATTCAATAAAAAAACAACAACTTCACAATATAATATTCCAGTTAAACTATAGAAACACGTACAAAAGAAATGTACAAAAAATAAAACTTAGTATCTCTTCCAAAACATATAACGACAGTTCAGCCTGCTTGCTCCTGATGAAAGCTTCTACTGGCTGTTCACCTTATCCTGTCCACACAGTTTATTTAGACCAATAAAGATCGATCAAGCTGAGCCTGAGTTTGGAAAAGTGTGGCAGTGGTTTCTCAACACGCAGTTGGAAGAGTGCAGACTCCTTGAATTTATTCACGTCATCTTACAACCAAATTTTTATGCTGACATTTTATGAAATTTCGGACATTTTACTGAAATTTATACTGACATTTTATCCCATTCTTCCATGCAAAACGACTCAAGCTCGGTTGGGCTGGGCGGAGACCTTATTGGAACACTAGTATTCAAGTGTTGCTACAGACTCTCAGATTTAGGTCTGGACTTTGACTGGGCCATACAACACATGGATATGCTTTGATGTAAACCATCCCATTCTAGCTCTATGTTTAGAGGTGTGCACCTTCACTCCAGTTTCAAGGTTTTTCCAACTTCCAAATGAGATTTCTCCCAGGATTGGCCTGTATTTAGCTCCGTCCATCTCCCCATCAACTCTGTCAAGCCTCCCTGTAACTGCTGAAGAGCATCCACAAAGCATGATGCTGCCATGACAACAATAGTTACTTTGTCAGTAAAAGAGAACTTTGCGTAGGGCAGTGGTGGATCTCTGCAGCTCCTCTAGTTACCACAGGCCTCTTGGCTGCTTCTCTGATCAATTCTCTCCTTGCCTGGCCTCAGTTTAGCTGAATGGGCAGGTCTTGTGAACTTTGCACTTGTGCCATATCCTTTACAACTGGGTGAACGGATTAATTAGTGATCTGTGAATTGTTCAAACCTTGAGATGTTGTTTTTTGACCATGCTTTAAACTTCTCCGCAACTTTCTCTTTGACCAGTCTGCTGTGCTCCATGGTTGCCTTGATGCCGTTTGTTCCCCAACAATCCTCCGAAGCCTTCACAGAACAGCTGGATTTAGACTGGCTCTATTCGCAGAGTAGGCGACTCATGACAGCAATGCGTTACACTGGATTTTTTTCTTAGGATATCAGCATAAAGGGAGCTGAATACAGTACGCATGGCACACTTCTCAGATTTTATAACCCCTAGATTCAATACAGCTCTAAATGAAGAACTTCCTTGAATAAATTGCTTTGTCAGTATTGAGTAGTCATTACAGGAAGGTCATTGACCTTTAAAAGGACCACAAATATATTACACAATTTTGATGACACATAATCATCATCTTAAGCCAAGTGTGGGTTTTTCAGCCTGAGTAATGTGCTAAAAAAAAAAAAAAAAGTTCTATAATGAACTACACAGTGATTGATAATTTAATACATGGATACCAGCAGCTTTCTGTGTTGATGTAAAGTATTGAATATAGTTAGTTAATGTTAACACTGCTGGAAAAAAAAAAAAAATCATTAAAAAAGCCTTTCAGTAAATAATGTATTTTACAGTCTCGTGTGTGAAAGAGCAAAACAAACAAAAAAAGAAACAAATACATTTGAAAAAAAAAAAAAAAGTTTATTCTTGAAATGCTTAACACACCATGTGGTCATGATGGGAGTAACAAATGCAAATTGGTCCACCAAACATTTAAAAAGTGGTTGCCATCGTCTCACAGTTCTAACGATGAAAACCCATCAATACAACAATACTTGGAAAAATATGTAAAAAAAAAAAACAACACTCCAATAATAATAAAAGTGAGAGTTTTGATCCTCTTCATACCAAGTGTGTATATTGAGCTGTTTACGAGTATTACAGTATACCAGTAGTGATTATTGCTAAAAAGCGTTTTCGTTAAGCATGCTAGCTCTTAAATAAATAAGGTGCCCACAAGAATTTTATCATTTCATGTTCCTACAAAAGCAAAACCACTCGTTGACAATTTTATGCTTTACTACATTTACTTATCTTCCTGAGTTACCTTGTCTACATATTTTGGTCTTTCAAAAAACAAACAAAAAAAAAACAAAAAAAAAAACAAACAGTAGTTTACCTAAAGAAAAAAAAATAAAATAAAACAGGCATGATCACTTACAAAAAAAACAAAAAAAAAACAAATAAAAACAAAAAAAGTCAAAGCTCAGTGTCTGATCATTTCTAACTGGGCATATTTTTCAATAAATATGTAAACTTAACACGGCAGTAAAATCGTTTTTGAAATATTTCTGGTGATTTTATCTATATTTGGCTCTTCCTACTGCTCTATCACACAAGTACTGCAGACTGAAGGCACAGAAACAGCAATACTCCAGTTTCACAAAAGCACAACACCAACCCTCTTCGATGACCTTAGTTAATATTTTTAATCGCCTAGAACCCGGATGGTGATAGATTTAAGCAGATGGCAGTAGAGTGCTGTGAAAGTCTGACCCTTTTGATGAAATAAGACCCGCTACTTCAGTGCATCTCTTAGACAACCACAAATTCTATGCTTATAAATAAAAAGCAGCACATATGGATCAACAGCAACAACTATGTACAGCTTCAGATTATTCCTTTCCTCGTAAATCCTGTGGTACACAAACAGCTCAAAACTGGGTACTAGGGTTGAAACCAAACTATACTGGAAACTTTCATCTGCTCCAGAACAGTGTCACTAGTCTCTACCCACACCCAGGTCAATAACAATAGTAACTCTAATGTGGTCCGGTACAATTACAATTACAAGTGCACAGAACAGAGCCTTTCAGGCACTTTGGAAAACAACCAACATGGCTGCTTCAGATGTGGAAAAACCTTGAATCTCCTAACGTGTCAAAGAGTTGGACGGAAATGTTTTTGTAACACAGCCTTCTGTAGCAAATTTCAATATGATGATGTTTAGGTCTGGTGATTTGTTGAAAACCGATTGTGAACTGAAGTTCCAGACTCATTTCCCTTTGTGCATTGGTTTGGCAAAGCTCAGCTAACTATTTACAGAAACAAATAGTGATTATTGTGATATTTAACACTCCTATTTTCTCCCGTACATTCTTTCTATATCGTTGAGATAGTGGTTCTTCAGCTCTTTCCTCTTCAGCTTGAACGCATCTGTGACGAGGCCAGTCTCTGGGGTCCACGGTTCTGGACTTAGACGTACCTTCACCGGAACTTCAAACCGCTGGAGTTTAACTATTACAAAAAAACATTATTTTAGCCACACTCCTATCAAGCCACAAAACCATATTTTACACAGCTTTAAAAAAAAAAAAAAAAAAAAAAAAAAAGAGGGGGGGCCCATTTTGGTTTACCAGCAGTAGAAGCTATATAATAATAATAATAATAATAATAATAATAATAATAATAATAATAATAATAATAAGCATTACACATTTTTCTGAGCTAAACTACACAGAGCAGCTAAAACACTAATCATTAAATTTTATGACAATTAAAGCAAAGCACTAAGATTATGAAGCAGAAGAACATCTTATTGTTTTTCCCTTTTTGTCTGCATACAATGGCATAGAAATGTTGCTAGCCAAATTACTGACGAGTCTTATCAAAAGAGTGAGAAAACATGCTAACATTAGCCTAGCACTAAATGAAACTGCCAAACATTTAAGTCTGTAGTTGTACATGTAGAATCAAAAACAACTGGGATTCAACAAATGTCTATACATACGAGTTGGATTTGTATCAAAAAATTAAAAAAAACAAACAAAAAAAAAAATAAAAAATAAAAAAAACAAAAAAAAATAAAAATAATAAAAAAATTGGACTCCGTTAACGCTTACTTTTAGCTGCCACCTCCTTGATCTCCTTTAGAACTTCTTTTTCCATCTCAGGATGATTGCAGATTTCCTCCCATTTTCCCTCGATGCCTCTCTGCTTGGCCAGCTCCGTCAACCTTTTCTGGTTAGGAACCACAAAGCTGATTACGTAGTTCTGCTCACTACAAGAACAAACAGCAGAAACAGGTTTAATGTGAAGCTCTCCGTTTTCTTTTCATACAACAGCTGTAAAGCTGAAGCCTTTAAAATAAAAGAAAAAAAAATGTTTCAATTCTCCAGGTGAAGCTCTGATGTGGTTATTGTAGTTAACGTGACGGTCCAACCATTGAGAGATCAAGAAACTGAAAATTATAAACATATCTCTCAGGAAAAAAAAAAACAAAACAAAAAAAAAAAACACAAAAAAAAAAAAAACCCACCCTTCCATTTATTTTCTTACTCGACTGTTGTAAAAACTGTTGTCAAATATTTTCACAGTAGTGTTTAAAGTTAAAAAAAAAAAGAAAAAAAAAAAGAAAAAAAAAAAATATAGACCATGTTTTCATTTGCATTTACTCGCAGAATGTGTTCTCTCCATCTCTATATTTGTATATGCAAACACCCCGTGAGTCAAGCAAGATTTTTGTGTCCCATTATGGCAGCAAAGGGAAGATTATTCACAGACAACTTTACACCAAAGTGCTATTAATGGCTCATTCAGCCATGCTATCATGAATGAGGCTCTGTTTGAGCCAGGCTACATCACCTACATCAGTTGGCTACATCACCTGAACACAAAATCTGCTCCACAGCAGATTGCGCGTTGGCATGTGTCAGACAGAAACATCATGACATAAAGCTCTCAACATAGATGTCTGATTAACAAACCGCTATCAGGAAAGTTCAACAGTCAAACTTCATCATTTCCAACATCACGTGTATTCATTGAATACAGCAAAACCTTTTAACACAAAGAAATAATATATATATATATATATATATATATATATATATATATATATATATATATTTTTTTTTTTGTATACAAACAGCACATCATATATTCCAGATGGGAATTTTGCTTTGCTCAGAAGCGTGCAGGATGGATGTTGCAGGTGACCCTGGCTTTGCTTTGCTTTGCCAGCAGGCCCCACGTGCTGCTACGTGCACACCGAGTCTCCCGTGTCGTGTTTTTGTGGGGTGGTACGGGGGAAAAAGTGCTTTAGCCAACCGATACTTTTGTCTCACGAAGCCCAACCCTGTACAAACGCTGACGTTATGGCACAGCTCCAAACATTTTGAAGCACAGCCAGAAGAATGTTTGTATGAACCACTTTCTTTTTATTGCCAGTGCTTTTACAAACAGTGATGCTTGACATGCTAGCGCTGCAGAGTTTTGTGACCGTTGTGCTGGCTCTTCGGCCTTGTGCGGGATGCTTTGGAATGGAGACCACCCTGTAATATCTTACCCCCATCCTCATGTCTATCATGCCAAACAGCTGGGTCTCTCACAGAATTGTTCATTGTTTCATTAATATTTCTCCACACATTGCATGTAGCAATATTATCTAGGCTAGAGGGCCATTATGCTGAAAATTTTGGTGTTGTGGATGTTTGGCAGGATGTGGGTGAAACCAATGATTTAAATTTGCTTAACTGCTTTTTTACTGACGTGATTTTTACAGCTTCTAGCAGCCGGCTGGATTTCCATCTAAATTAACCATTTCCTCTGTTGTCCCACCCAGGACCGCTGCAGTTTGGCCACAGCAGGAAGATTTGTGCATGTTCCAATCAGAGTTATAACACAGTCACATTTTGTTTTAGTTGGTCAAGAAGTCTGTAAAGATGTTGATTTTATTTAGAGCAATCTCAGATCAGACAGCTTCGTTAGTACCGTTTCTTTTAATACCTGTGATTAAGGTGATTCAGAGCTTATACGAATAAACTAAAGCTCTACGATGTAAAGTTTAAAGTTCATGTCTCAACCTAAACAGCAGGCCTTTAACTTACGTATTTGACCAACTAACCATTTTTAAATACATTTCCACTTAAACCCACAGCATTTCAAAATTGCTAATTACAGTCTCGCCCTCATAACTTAGTAGTGCAATTTATGGATTCTAATCTGCAAAACGGCCCTTTTCATGTAAACATGCAAAGAACCTGAAGCAGAGATTTCCCAGCACAAGTTACACAAGATGTCCCAGCTTAGTTCAACTTGTTTATGGTAAACACAAAAAGGCCCTAAAGGTATGCTTTAGGACACTCTGGAAACATACAACAACAATAAAAAGAAAACGCTGTCTTGTTGGCCATGGGTAAATACGTTTTATGTCAGTGTCCATCAGATCTGTAAGAAACCTGAGCATTTTTTTTTGGCTGCGTTACTTTAACTCACCTGTTGGCGTAAGCACAGATGTTGTCGATGAGAGAACAGTTTTTCAGCGCGGATTCCACTTTACCAAGAGACACGTACTCCCCAGCCTGCAGTTTTACCAAATCTTTTTTGCGATCTTCATAAAACAAGAACAGAACCGAGTTACAAAGTTAGAGAGTGTAAAAGTACTGCTTCTCTTTGCATAAATCGATAAATGCTGTGTGTTTTGCAAACAGAACGGTTGAGTGAAGCTGATTAGAAAACAAAAATACATACCTACAATCTGTAGACAGCCATCAGGGTAAACCTCGCCGATGTCTCCGGTGCAGAACCACCTCTGACCTTTCTCATCCACAAAAAAGTCTTGATCATTGCCGTCATGCCTAAAGTAACCCATGGTTACATTGGGACCACCAATCAGGATCTCCCCTCTTGGATTTGGCTCATCTTTGCTGGTGTAGCCGCCTGAGAGGTACACAGAGAGCAGAACAGAAACAAATTTTTCATTGCTGGATAATGAAGCGTTACAATCTGCCTGCTCCGAGTACAGCGTGTAGCAACATGCTAAGCTTTACCTTCAGCCCAATCTCTGAGCCAGACCTCGCAGCAAATCAGAGGAGCGCCAACACGGCCGGTGCTGATATCTGCAACTGTACAACCAGGTACATTATTTGACTACGTGCGTCAGCAGCCTTATTTTCAAGTCAGTCATTCACAGATAGCACCCAAAACTGTTTTACAGAGCATTTTATCTGTCAATTCATGCAAAAATATGCATCTTAATACAGAGGGTAAATAAATATCAATAATATGAAAATATAATTCAAGTACAGCAGTATTTACAGTGCTTGGCAAGAGTGTCCCCCCAGTTTTCACATACAGTGGACTCCCGGTATTCGCAGGGGTTAGGAACGATGGCCGTCCGTGAACAGCTAAAATCTATGAGTATTTTGATTTTGTGAGTCTCAGAACGAAATGGTACATAATTTATAAATAAGGTGTATAAATGAATACACCTTGTAGTTGGTGTATTAATTTGGCCAATGTTAGTTTTAGTATGATATGAATTTTGCAACACACACACAAACAAACAAAGCACCTACTTTTATATTTGCTGTGTCCTCCTACATGATTGTAGAAAACTTTAAATAGGATTTCTTATGGCTTTCTTTCATTAATGGTTTTCTTTTTGCCACACATCCATAAATGTGGGATTTCTCAAGCGTCGATTAATGCTTGTCAACTTCCCCACAACCCCATCCCTGGCCCGTCCTGCATGTTCCTTCGATTTCATGATTCCATTTGGTCACTGATCCCTACTGAGACTACATTACACACCAGCGGGCTCGGAAACCAACATAAAAACCCAATACAACCCAGTGAGCTTTGATGATATGTGAAAAATACTTCTGCAAGGTACTTTATATTTTTGCTTGCTTTCGAAAGTCTCTTTAGTGTAGTGAATTTTGTTATTGAAGACAACATGTCCTTAACTTTTCCACATGGATAGCACATTTGCATAAAGGCTCAAAAGGCTGAGCGATATTTAATATCGTGCATTAGCTCCTATCCCTTGATGCAGTCCACATAGGGCCAGCCTCCGTCATAAAACCTAACATACCTTCTGTGATGGTGCCGGCTCCACAGGTTTCAGTGAGGCCGTAGCCCTGGCCCACCGGACAACAGAAGCACACGTTCATAAACCTCTGAGTGGCAGAGGACAGGGGAGCGCCGCCCGACAACATCATCCTCACTCGCCCACCCAGAAGTTTCTTCACTTTCCGGAACAGCAAGCTGCAAAGATGCATTATAGACTGTTTTGATTTGAAGCTAAACACCACATCACGTGCCAGGAAAAAGGCTCTAAGGAGAGGAAAACAGCATGGAGGTTTCTTACACATTGCAGAGAGGTGCATCATAGCCCCTCTTGACCTGCTCCAGTTTATATTTGTAGCCCAGAGTAAACAGGGTCCTCTGAATGTAGCTCATTTCTTGCACTTTACTCATCACATTCTTGTTGATGCGATCCATGATTTCCTGTTTTAGAAAGGATTTATTTAGTTGAAAAATGGTTTAAAAAAAAAAAAAGGCTGGAAACTGAAGTTGGAGATGAAGTGGATTCTTACTGGCACAGCTGCCATCAAAGTGGGTCTGAGGACAGAGGAGTCTCCTTTACTTCCTTTCTTTATTCTAGTGGACTAAAAGGGACAGAGGCAAATGATCAGCAACAATATTCTGACTCAAAACAGTCATGACAGGTGAGACTACTCCTACAAACTACATTTATAGGATTACAAGCTAAAAGTACACAGTTGCAACACATTCTGAGGCATTTTACCTGATCTGACAGAGTCTGAGGGGATGAGTAACCGATCCGGCAGCCGTAAGTTACACAAGAGATTTCCGCTGTCATTTCCAGAACATGAGCCAGGGGCAGATAGGCGATGTAAGTATCATTGGGCCTGCCAAAACACTGAAAGGTTAAATCTAGTACTTACTGATTATTTTCTGTTCCACTTAATTTTAACAATGAGGAACTCTGACTACAAGTCTCTTAGCTGATGGTTTGAAATACATAGTGTCGCAATAATTCAACATTTAATGTAAGTTAACTGGCAAACAGAGGTTCCTCTGGAGCAGGGGCTACCATCCTACATCTTTGGGATGCATCCCTTTCCCTACACACATGGTTCAAATGGCTGAATTCCCTCATCATCAACATAGTTGGAAACCTGCAAAAAGAAATCCAATGATAATTGACTCATGAAACTTACCCAAGTCCAGGGATGCGTTCACACTGGCCTGTCATGCCGGCGATCAGGTTGCTGTGAACTATCATGACTCCTTTGGGTCTACCTGTAGAACCGCTGGTGTACATCACCACAGCCAGATCGGAGGGCTGGGGAGTCACAATTTCCCTTTCCACTGCAGGAGGAATAAAGCAATCACTGTCTTTTACAACATGCGGGGTTTTGTACTCTTGAATTTGAAAAAAACAACATGACTAGAGTAAGTTAGATAAATACACACTGTTCTCCGGGAGGACACCCAGATCCCGTACAGCCTGCATGCTGTGGATAGAAAGTCCTTGTGGGTAATCTTCTGTGTTCACCTTCTTCTGGTCCACGTAGATGATATGCGTCAGTTTGGAGATCTGCGGAAGTACTTTCTGGACAAATAAAAATATGACAAACAATGAGAGTTATTTAACAGAGACGTTAGTCTGTATTCACTGGCACAACCCTAGTAATGGATAGTTGATTTATGTCACCCAGTGATCTCTGAACAACCCCTGATTAGCTCTCTGGCAGCTTCCACATGAACTAAACACCAATGCAGCAAAAACTAATCAATCAGATGTTAGTTACAGGCATTGCTGTCCAGTGCTGTAGGAAAAAGTCTGTATCGTATCATTCAGTTACTGTCCACAAACCGACATCCTGCATCTGATCCAGGGAGACTTTTAATACCGTAACAGGGTTAACTTAAAACATTACTTATTTTTGGTAACAAAGTACTTACTTTAATAACTTCTATTTAACTTCAGGAAATTAAAATGACTATCAACATTAATTATTATGTTTTTTTTATTACATCTAGGCTACCCATCCTAATATCTTCCTATAGTATGTAGTAACCCTAATAAAATATATTGATGACAAGTTTTAGCCAATTATTGATTTCCCAGTTTTCAAACCAAGCCTCATAGGAACTGACAGTGGATAATGTAATAAAAACATTCAGATTTTAATCGTCTAAACCAACAATAAGTCAGTTTCAGAAGCAGAATTCTGCTGTAGGTTAGATTCTCAGGGGATGCATTTCTTTCAACAGTGCTTATTGCTTTCCTGCATTATGACTTTCTCGGTCAGAACTACAAATAATGGAACAAATAAGCTGCATTTTTCCAAAAAAATAAAATTACTGAAATTCTTTGCGTATAAGACATTTTATAGACCAAAACTGAGAAATAAATGTAATACTTTATGATTCTGAAAAATCCATTTATTAGTGAAAGGTGAATAAAACTGACATTTTGCAAATTATTAAAGAAATATCATCACAATATAAATATTTGTGATGTCAGAAGGGTTGCAATATTTGTCATCCCTTGATAAATCCCCCCATATTTGTCCTAGGCTGGATGTCTACAAGTTTTGGTCTATAGCTGTAGAGATGCTGAAGCTCCCACAGAGTGATGTGAACATTATATCAGGGGGGAAGTTTCATACTTTGAGTAAAAATTCTAAAATCAAAACAGTTTAAAGCCTTAATTCAAAGTCACACCTAATCTAATTTCTGCAAATACTAAAGTTCTTGTGTGTTCAATGAATGTGTACACAATAAACCACATTATACTCCAGTCTTCTTCTAGGTCTCATGAAGATCTTATGATAGCTTTTAATTCGACACAGAGTTTCAAGCACTACTTTCATAGATCAACTCACTTTCAGTTTGGTTTCGAGCAGCTCCACACTGATAACCAGATGAGTGACGCCAGTTTCATTCAGTCCGTATGCAATCGCCTCCTCTCCCAGTGTAGCATAGAACGTCACCACTGCAAAACATAGCTAGTTAAACAGAGCTCGTTTTTTTCTGTTATTTACAGAAGGTTAACGATGCATTTATCATTGCATTAGCTTATTGTGGGCGTCTTGTGCTTTACTTACATGGGAAGTTGTGCCTGAAGCATGCCTGAGCAGTGATCATCCACTCCGCTCTGGTTTCACAGAAAATTGCGATGGTGCTTTTGGGCTGCTGTCCCAGAGCTGCCAGTCCGTTGCCAAACTCACTCACTATAGAGTCCAGTTCATTATAGGACAGCCACCTGTACTCTCCCAGTATCAGCTACAAGGAGAAGCAATCAGGTGAAGTTTCCAATATGTTCCTGAACAGCAACTAGTGGAAAAACAACAGCTTTTCTTACCTTTTTAAACACTTTCCCACTGGGCTGTTTCTCATTCTCTTCGCTCAGCACCTCTCTGGTGCCGAGACAATCAGCTGGTCCAAAGCACTGCACTGCATGCTTGAATAGCTTATCCAGGGTGTCCTTCCCTTGGAAGTCTTCTGTGGCCAAGGAATCAAAGTGGTCCACAGACCGGTACGGTCCCTCAGGGGACCCTGTGGTGGAACAGGCCTTCATTCTTGTGGACTGTGATTGTTTCTGGCCAGCTCTGGTGATGAAGTACCAGGGTAAAAAGGAAATGAGGGAGTACAACCAGATCAGAAGGTGGATCGGAAAGAGGAGGACTGACTGGAGGGGTGAGTCTGATTGGGTGCCCATGCTGCTATCAGAGAATGTGTGTGTATAGGGGAACTGAACAACAGATCTTGGTTTATCAACTGTGACTGGACCTTTATCCTGGAACAGGAAGGGACCACAGACAGATTTTCAAAGGTCCCACAGGTGTGGAATAAACGTTTCTGGTCCAGTGTCCCCACAGATTCAGCTAAGACTGAAAAAAAAAAAAAAAAAAAAAAAAAGAACAAACAAGAAAACACTTAAATATAAATCAAAAATAATTTAAATGCTAAAAATTCTGATTTAGTTAGCATCATTATAAAGGCCTCATCATCCTCACTGAAGCAGTAAAATTGAAAAACCCCGACGTGGGCAACTTGGTCAAATTTTCCAACATTCTAGTTCTATGGTTTAAAAGATCATTTAATAAAGTGAATAACGTTTTCACCGACTGCACAGAGTAGCACAGCCCCCCACATAGCTAGACATTAATGACCAGCTATTTCAAAGAACGCGACTAATTTCGCTTGCTTTCAAAACTACACATTTTGGGCGAATTTCCAGAAACTAAAGGAGCGCCACCTATCTCTCTAAATAAGGTAAGGTTATTGTAAAACAAGGGTTGACAAACTAAGAGCAGCATGTCTGTAAAGCCGTTGGCTGCAGGCTGGCTACTGGCGCAAAAAGATAATCGATATCAGTTTATGACTCATGTCACTTTATAGAAAAGCAGCAGAATGTCAAAAGAACATTATATTCTCCATAATAAATACTTGACAACGCCTAGATTTAGCTGGTGTTTTTCGGTATTTTCTGCTGTAAGTCTGTGTACCAAATTTGGAAGCTTACCCCCCCCTGGTATTTCTACATAATGTGTTCTAGCAATAGAGCATTTCTGTTTTAAAGTAAAAGCATTGAGATAAATGTGATGGATTACGATTTTTTTAAATTTTGAGAAATAGAGTAATACTGTGGTATTTTTACACAAGGTTATCATACTGAGAGAAACTAACACCTATACCTAGATTTAGGAAAGTGCATTTAATGTTCAAAACTGACAATGCATAAAACCCCCAACCAATTGAAAAGGCACGTTTTATGTGATGCCAGACTCGAGATCAACAAAACAGAACTCCAAAAAGAAAAGGGAAAAAAAAGAGAAAGATTTGTAAATCAAAAGGAGAAACTCACTACAAGTTACCAACAGACCTTCCAACCAACTCAACTCAAAGAAGAAAAGACTGTTCTACATTGTTCACACCAGTTAGCATCATCACTTACCACCTTATTGCCTCACTCTCTGTAAAATCAATCAGTCAACCTTTAGCTTTATGTAGAGCCCTCTTGAGTCAAGGTCATTCAGCAGATCCCTCCCTTTCCCTTAAACACCTGTTGTCTTTCATGAACTAAAGGTGAAGGCAGCAAGTGAGGTGTCATCTGAGAGGTCACAGAAGGATGAAACAGTGTGGACATGTCGCCCCCTCTGACCAGACTGGCTACCGTCCAATGACAACAGCCCTGCGAGCTGTGCTGAAGCGGCTCGAGCGGCAGACGACCAATGACTATGCTCTTCAGGCTCACTCCACTCGGTGGTCAGTCTAAGGCCACTGGAGGTCAAGCTCAGTTTGACAATGACCTCGCCACAGAGGATGCAAAAGGAGATAAAAACAGTAAAAACAAACTAAAGCATGTTTTAAAAAACAACATTTGCGGAACATCAACCGCTGAACACCCAACCAGGAATGCAAACACGCTGTGTGGAGTCTGTTTTAACACAGGGTTAATTGTAACGTGTAACATGCACGTAGCTCTTAAGGGTGGAGTGGTACGCATTTCCAGTTGCTTTGAAACACTGTCCTAAAATCTGCACATTTCCCAGACAGCTCCAACATATTACTTGGATGCAGTATGTGGTGAGCTCCTCACAATCTGCTTTGCAATCTTATATTAGGCCACGTGCAGTCTCTCACCGTCCTTGATGCGCTCAACTGAGACAGATTTCAGGGCCTGAGATACTAAAGCTCACAGAGAGCACTGCAGATATTAGTGAGAAAAATGTGGCTTAGCCACAACCAGTATCATTATCACAATTTGGGATTTTTCTAATATTACGCATTACAACTCACCCATCATCTTATCACAAATTAGTCCTCCTATAGGGAATGCTTGTTTGAACATTTCATTTAATTTCATTAAATGTAGCTTACTAGAGATTTTTAATCAGCCAGTTTTCCCTTAAACAGATTGTTAAAGATATAATCAATAAGTGCATCAAAGCTAAGAAATATTTAAAAGATTTTTAGAGCACTAGTGGCCTCCATTTATTAGTGGCTGGGGAGGCGAAGCTGGGGCAGCTGCGTCAAAGAATGTGGCCTGTAGATATGGTACATCCACTCCACCACTGAGCTATATTGCCGCTGCAGATTCCACACCAGTATGAAAGATCCTTCAGCACATTTGTTTATTCTTTTTAGGTGCAATAGTCGTCAAGGGTGGGTGGGAAGGAGAAAAATCTGAATCAGTCATAATCATAGTTTGCAGATTATCTTAAAATTTGTGTCAATCCGAAATGTCCTGATTGCTGTAGCTTTAATGTTAACACGATAAAACTGACTTCTGAGATATTTCGTTCATAAACTGTTTCGCAAATAAAGCGAGTTAGGCTTTTGCCTCCACTCGACCTTGAATAACACGTGAACACTCCGGTGTGGATCATTAAACCACAAGGAATTTTATGGACTTGATATGACCTGTTGTTGCTGGACCAGTCCGCACAAACTGTGATTCACATTTCAGTGGATCATGCCTCCAATGTGCGTCAAACATCAGTATGTATCTTTAAAAAATAAATAAATAAATAAATAAAATAAAATAAAAAAAAATGGCTGAGAGATAAAACTGGAAAACCGGTGGGGAATGCAACATTCAAGTTCCACAATCATATTTTCCTCCTTTTCTAATCCAAAGCGTATTTAAGTTTACTTACACATAAATGTCGATAGCTTACTTATTTTAATACTAAAAAAAAAAAAAAAAAAAAAAAAAAAAAGGGAAAAACGTGTCACGCCATGATAGGACGTGTTCATTTCCAAAGAATGACGCATCTGTGGAAGCGGCATGTTGGCTAGCTTCAGCTACTAGTTTTCTGGCGGCTGCCTGTCCACTGATACCATAATATTCAAATAAACTCATTTATACAACCCCAATAATGGCATAACGTCCTGTTACATCCGTCTCTTCACTGACAGAACACCTGACAACTGAACTAAAACTGTACAGAAAGGCAACGCAACAGGAACGTGGGTATTAGCCCTCACCATGGCAACATCGGCTATCGGTTTTAGACGGATATAGCACCAAAAAAAGGACATCATTTTAAAAATGTTTTATATGGCAGTTATCAATTTAGCATAAACTGTGTTATTTCCGCCTAAAACCAAACAAGTTTAAAATCCTCATAACGTTGCTAGTAAAACAGGGGCAATTAAACGGAAAAGCTGCGGAAATTAGTAACCTTTTAAAAAGGACATTCTCTATGTGCTAACTAACAATGGGGTAACAGACAAAATGATGACAAAACAAACAAAAAAAAAACCCGCCTAGTACCCTTGAGCAACCAACTGTAAGTTTATAACCCACCGAGGAAGTGATTTAAAGCTGTTCAATGTGGCCCGGATAAATCACCCCAAACACGATTCAACGAACGGATAAAGGCAATAATAAGCTTACGGCTTCAGTTTGAGAGAGAGTGATAGCCTGCTTATCCCGGCAGGCTCGGCACATTCTTACCTCCCGGCGGAAGCTGTGCGCAAGGCGGCAAGTCGTGTCTGAACCCAGAAATGACCGAAAGTTACCTTTTCATTTGAAATCTACGTCATCTGATTCCATATTTCTGAACCAATCAGAAACGGCGGCGGAATTGCCCTGGGTTTTGTCGTTCGCAAGATGACAAATACAACCGGAAGTCGGTCAAGCCTTAGTCAAATGTTGATATTGAAGATGTTTTCTTCATGATTGAATTTCTTGTTCTTATGAAGTCATTATTGTTTATATATAATGTACTAACGATAGGGACACGTTGATAGTAGATTTAAACGTATTTTACATTTATATATTCACGTTATAGCCACATTAGAAAATGTTAAGATCCCCAAATTACCCCAAAATGCGTATATTTATGTGTCCATAATTATTCTGTATGTAACTTCGTTGACAATATACGTTTATTACTGGGTATGAATTCATACACTATTCCTTTCCATGTAGACCCTTTCCCACGACTTTATAATCATATAATCTACTTTAGTTTATTTTATCGTTTTTTTTGTTTGTTTTGTTTTTTTTTTTTGTTTTTTTTTTGTTTTTTTTTACAAAGATATGAATATGTTTAAAATGATATTTATAAAGCATTGTTCATTACCAGTGACTGTGAATACTAAAAAAATGATTTAAGTGCTTAGATTAACATGTGCTTTTGAGGAAGAATCTGACTTTAACTCATCATTTATGCAACAATTTTAAATCACATCGTGTCAGGCAAAAATACACGCTGCAGAAAAATTTATATTTATAATTCTGTACGTAGGCTTCATATGTAGGCTTCAAATTTGGTCAGGACAAAGTCGCCCTCTAGTGGTGCTTCCTTGAAGCCAGGAAGGAAGTGTTTGAAAGCAAGAACATTTCCTCATCTCGTTTACAAGATTCTAAGAAAAAGTAGACATTGAGATCAAACTGTGCTCCGTTGTGAATGTAAATATTTACACACCAAATAGCTCTTCATCTCCCTTTTATACGTCTGTTCTTATAGTTGATGTGTACAATAACAATACAGAGTGTGTTCATGCTACACTGCTTTGGAAACATTCCTGTCACGGATTTACAAAACAGATAAAAGCAAACATAAAACTGCAGTCGGGTCTAAATGTAAGTAAAGTGTCATGACTGTATCTGTGGTCTTTTTTTGTTGTTGTTTGTTTGTTTTTTTTGTTTGTTTGGTTTTGTTTTAGAAATGTGTATCATGCTGCACTTTTGCAGTATTAGATCCTTCAGATTTAGGTGGAGGTTTTTCCTCTGGTATTTTTTTCCCCCAGTAACAAAGAAATTATAAATATTTAAATATGAACTCAGTTTAAAAAAAAAAAAAAAAAAAAAAAAAAAAAAAAAAAAAAAAAAAACTAAAATAATAGGTTCTTATAATACAGCTTTAGTTTGTACTTACTAAACAAAGTCTGTTTGTTTCCTGTTTAGCTCATTTCTACACTTCTACCTAATCCTAGAAAGACACATCACAAAACAGAGATAACTCGTGTTTATGATGTTGATGAGAGTTTGGAAACAACTGCGATGAGCGTTTCGTGAGAAACGTGCCCCCCTCTTGTTCCAGCAACATCACAGATAGAGGGCAGTGTTACCACTTATAATTGAGAACGTAGACGAGGAGATGCGCTTCTTTTTCATACCAGGGAAGCCCTGAAAGCCAAGGAGGCTTTTGTGGGGGTTGCAGTGTGACAATGACCAGTCACTGTAAAATCTCCCCAACCCTCTTCAACAAGAAAGTCTCATCCACTACCTAATACATTTTATTATAATTAATTCAAAATAGGACAGTTCATATTTCAATTAAGACACACATGTTGTGTTTCTTTTGCAGCATGAGATTTTAAAATCTCTACACCAGGAGTGTCCAAACATTTTGTCATGTGGGTCAAAACCATCAAGTCAACAGTAGTCACGGGCCAAACCCCCCAAAAAATCCCCAATATTTTTAAACAAATATCACAAAATATTATTCTGTTATTTCTTTATCTCCTCAACAATAAATTGAGCAAGTAATATTTTAATTAAACACATATTGTAGTCTGATTTTTTTGCAGGAAAATGATGTGGTTAACAGGGGTTTGTTTGCCTTATAAGAAGAAAAGCATCCAGTTTGCTAATTCTTTTGGGTTTGATTGAAGAAAAAAAATAGAAACAAATGTAGTCTATTCTCAGCATATTCCTAAATATATATTTCAAATGTCCAGTTATTCCCCTACCCATCTATGTACAGTATGACAGCATCATAGAATGTTGAAAATTGTTGTGAACAAATTGTTTGTACACATTTCTACCAAGCTGTGACACAGCGTAAAGCACAGCTGCACAATGAATCAAAGAGGAAAACTGAGTCACATTTCTAAGAATGAACAGGAAAAATATTTTCTGAATCAAACATCTGTTTATCCACCTCTTCGTTTTTGGAATGAGAGCGTAAATATTAAAACATCCATTCATTTTCATCAACTTATCTGAGATCGAGTCATGGGGCTAACAAGCCTGGCATTAAAACTCAAACATCCTTCTGCTGAACAGCAATTTCTTTCTGTCATTCTGCAGAATCCAAAAGATATTCTTGGTCCAGAAAAGATATCCAAACAATCTCAACAGTTTCCTGAAGATGCTCTACTCTGTGCTCATCCTGGACTTTACATTACTTATTAAATAAAATTCATTGAATAAATTCAGGCGAATGTGGCCTCCTTATTTGGTCCCACATACACTCTTTACTGAGTGGCTCTTCCTTCCACTCAGTAAAGCGTGGAAGGAAGACCCAATGTGATCACAAGTGGAAAACTGACAGTTATTTATTGAGATTTATGTGCATTTATAAAATACAGCATCAATGTTCTCGCAGTACAAAGACAAGTGCCTTAGTTTGCAAATGCACAGGCTCTTCTTTCTGCCAGCGTCTGAGTAGAACTTGAAATTAAATGGGGCTCAGTATTTAAAACCATTCAACATGGTATGCCACATGGTATAGGCAAAGGGGGGGGGCATGTACTGAGACTGTTGAATGTAGATGCAGCTGTCTGGGGTTCCATTCTTGACTACTGTGAATAAAGCCCACGAGCGCTGGGGTGGGGGGGATGGGGGAGGAAGAAAAATGAGGTTATTTAAAACAGGATTCCACCCTAATCAGCAGAGTTGGCAAACCTGCGTTACCGTTTGTTGCCAAAGAAATGAGGCCTTAAGGTTGGCGTACCTCTCACATATTCCCTCCCGAATTGTTATCACCGCCCTCGCAAGGCTACCCTGTACAATAAAACGTTCGCACCGCATAACTATAGTTCCCACGTGTCACAGTGTCGCTGCACAAAAACATCAAGTCTGGCTGTTGCAGCTGTGTGCGCTCCAAACGCAGCACATGGTAGCGTCCCGGAGCTGTTTGTGGTGACGGAAATCTATCGGCACTTAACTCTTAGCTTGGCTCCTCGTTTGCTTTGCTACTTAACTTCGGCAGCTGTAAGCTGCAATATTTGACGTTTTTTCTGTTCGCGTGGAAAGCTGAGAGGAGGTATAGCGGCGACTGAAGTTTAGCTGCTACGTTTAAACCCAACATGTCGACTGGCTCGAAACAAGTGAAAAGCTGCCCCATCCCGACCAGGGTCCTCACCCTGAAGGACTGGTCCCAGCTGCCTGACTGTTACAGCCAAACGCCCGGGGGGACCCTCTTCTCCACCACGCCCGGAGGTAAGAGAGCGGCTTATAACGACTATGTTGCCTCGTCTGGTTTTTTTTTTTGGTTTTTTTTCCAGACTATTTTATAACTTGTAACTATTTTTCTCTTAAACAACAAAAAACATCTAGTTCAATATTATCAGTCTATCGGTCTAATTTAATTTTGACTCTTCAACTCTTAACTTTGACTTTTTTTTCTTGTGCTCTCGCGATAACACAATTCATGCGAAACACGTGGAATCAAAGCAAAACATTGTAACAAACTTACACCCATGTTATAAGCAACACTTGCCTAAAATGAATCTTTTAAATTTACTTTATCCATTTTATGTGGCTACTAACATCAACCAAATACTTTTATTATATCTATGTGTATCTATCTCTCTCTCTCTCTCTCTCTCTCTCTCTCTCTCTCTCTGTGTGTGTGTGTGTGTGTGTGTGTATATATATATATATATATATATATATATATATATATATATATATATATTTTTTTTTTTTTTTTAAAGAAATGTTTCATTTCACAGTATACTGCTCAAACACGTTTGTGATCACGAATTTCATCAATCAGATCCTAAATATTACTCTCTTCCCCCTGTATAGCTCTTTAAATGACTGAGAAACAATCCTGCATGAAAACAAACGGAAGCTTCAAACTCGTGACTTGCAAAGGGTGTATGTTTGCGGCTCAGTTCAGAGCCATTTGATTGGCCTGTGCATCCATGGTGGAGCTGGAGGCCGTCCAATCTCCTCAGAGTTAGAAGAACTTAAAGAACATATTGTACGAATTAAAACAAGGGGAAGGGGTGTACATGTTTAATGCGTAGGGGAGGTATTTTTATTTTTGCATCAAATGTGGATGGCACAGCGTGAAAGTTGTGCAAGAGACTCCACCACTGTGCTTTGACTTGCATTCCAACTCAAATGTTGCAGGGGTATATTTCTTCTTTTTCTGTTACGTAACTTTGGTTCCCAGCCTTCTGGTTCACTATATGCTGAATCTCCTCCTCCATTGCTTCCTTTTGTCCAGGATGAACTGTCTAAAACCATTACATAACATGTTTTCACTGCACAGAGCAGTTCAAACTCCAGTACAGAATAACATGAGCAACAGACCGCTCCCAACTCCACATGGTGTAAGTTTTCAAAACAAGTCATTTATGACATAATTCCTGGGTGGGTTTGATCCTGGATGTACAGCTGTCAGTCATAGCATGTCAACATGTTTTTTGTTGTTTTCTATAATTATGCTGGAGGGTTTTTGTAAAATTCTTGTGAATTTGACTGCTTAGGGGGTTAAAAAGGGAAGCAAGCAGAAGCATGTCTTTTATGTTGAAGCATAAGTATACTAGATAAAGGTTTAAACTTGTTTTTCTATTGCTTCAGACTACATAAATCCACATCCCTGTTTGCAAAGATGCTGCATACGTTCACTCTGCTACAACTTCCACTATAGGGACATGATTTACACCAAATGTCCTCTGTATCCCTGTCAAATACAGGTACCCGCATCATCTACGACAGGAAGTTTCTTTTGGATTGTCGGAACTCTCCTCTTGCCAGGACGCCCCCGTGCTGTCTGCCCCAGATCCCAGGAGTGACTGTACCGGCCACACATGCACACCACACAGGGAAACTGCAGGACCTCAAAGAGGAGGCCGAGGAGGAAGAGAAGGATCTCGGAGGTAAATGTTTACCCATTTAGCTTCTGTTTTCTGAATGCAGGTGTGCAAATGTGGCCATTTTTGCTCTGAAGGAAGCCGCTCATAAAAAGAGGACATTATTGACATCTTGAGATACTTTCAGTTTAAATGTAGTTTAGTGCTTTGGAATTGTCCTCCTGCTGCTCCTTTTTAAACCCAGTTTTGTTAGGTTTGACCCAATGTTTTTTAAATGACATGGATCAACATCGGAGATGTTAAAGTTCTCCATTAGAAATGATGGAAACGTATGGTTAAATTTCCTGATTCTACAGACTTGGTTTTGAGTGCAAAATGTCCTCAGCATATTCCTCTTGTCCAACTAAACTCAAAGATCAAAATTCATGCTTTTTTGTTCTTTTCTCTCCTCTGTCTGTTGGTTAAAAACAGCATGTTAAGTCCTGCAGTCTGTCTCTTCTCTCTGTTGTCTGTTAGGGTGTGACTGCATGGGGTGATGCAACTTTTTTTTTTTTTTTTTTTTTTTTTTTTTTTTTTTTTTTTTTTTTTTTTATTTTTTTTTTTTTTTTTTTTTTTTTTTTTTTTTTTTGCAGATGACAACCAGTTTGAGATGGACATCTGAGCCAGCAGTACTACCTCCTGTGGAGTGTTATGTTAAAACGCCTTAAGTCATAAAGGACTATTAAGCATTACATATAAAGCTCTTTTTTTTTTTTTTTTTTTTTTTTTTTTTATTAAAAACTGAGGAACCTATAATGGAGAAAGTAACCAAATACAAGGTGTGTTTCACCTTGTAAAATTGGGTGTTAATTGTTATACTTTGAATGGATTGGTTGGTCGCTTGTTTCAAAGAAACATTGGAATCAAGTATGAAATGTTTTGATTGAACTTTTTTTCTTTTTTTTTTTTTTTTTTAATCTTGTAAATAAGAAACTTGTATTGTTTTAAGTTGAGGATTATGGTTATTATATTAAAATATGTATGGAAGAGGTTTTCTATACATAGATCAGTTTGCTTTTGATGAATTCCCTCCTGAAAAAGAAGAGGGGGGCTTATCAGTACGTACCACTATGTCTCTCCTTACAATTGGGGGATGGGTTTCTACTGAAAGATCAGCTCTTGCTTTGTTTTGTATGGAGAGAAGTTGTTTAAAATAAATAAGTAAGCTGTCATCTTGTGTGTTTTCTATTTGCGAAGCTCATTTTTATAATGTTGAACACTGAAGAGCTTTTCTTTTCTTTTTTTTTTTTTTCTTTTTTTTTTCACACAGTCAAAATGTGACCATCACTGTGACCTAAACTTCACTCATTTAACACATTTAAAAGCTTTGCTTTAACACACCGTCCCATCTTGATTTCTCATGACCGGATTAGGAAGATGGTCCAGTGTAAATTTAAAACCAAAGGGGCACTAAAACAAGCTGTATTATATTTCATTGAGTTCACTAAATTTACACAAACATCTTAAGCTGTTAAATTTAGTGAACTCACTAAATTTAATGAGGTGATTGTTTCATATATGGAATAGCTTGGGGGTTGTTTTGTGCACTTGGGAAACCCAGACAGGCTGAGTCAGCTTAACGACGTTGGCTTTATTATACAGGTAGGTAGATGCTTAAGGGTAAGTATATAAATATCGGTGCCAAATCAGATAAAGTTCTTTTGAAAAGTATTTGCATGCCTTGAACTCATTGACATTTTGTCACGTTACAATAACTTCAATGTATTTTCTCAGGATTTTACGTCGAAGACAAACTCGGGAGTGAAGTGGAATGCATAGCAAACGATTTATTTTGGCTACTTCCGAAAATATGTTGCAACATCTTGTGGTATTGCACAACACACATCTCCCTTCACACTCTTTTTAGTCGCTTCTACATGCTAAGGGAATGTTATGCTACCATCCTCACCAAGTGTCATATGAAACATAAGAACTACTGTGACATTTAGCGTCCAGTGCTTACCTCCACATATCTGCATTGATGGATTTAAGTTAACAGTTGCTTGCAGAGAATTGATTTACACAAATCTGTGTCAACATGACCAAAATCAGCACCAGCGTGTTATCTACAGCAACTCATTCCATCCCTTGGAATTTTTTTTTTTTTTTTTACTCTTGGGTGTGTTATAACCACACACTTCTCTGTGTTCTATTGGGATTCAATATGATAGACCAACACTAAGTAGGAAAAACTGTAAAGTGGGAGGAAACTAAAGATTTAGCTGTGTTTGTGTTCCCATCAACTCTAACCAGCTTCCCTTGCCTGGTTGAAAAGCATCCGCTCAGCATGATTCTGCTACCTCCATGTGTTACTGTGGAGATGGTTTGTTCAGGGTGATGTGGAGTTTTGCGTTGAACCCAAACAGTTCAATTTTGGTCTCATCTGACCAGAGGACCTTTTTTACACATGACTTTTTATAACTTTTAGCAGCCGCCTCCTTGCTACTCTTCCATAAACTTTTCACTTAAAGGGCTTCCTGACTGCTTCTACTCAATGTTCTCCTTGCTCTGCCTTTTTTTTTTTTTTTTTTTTTTTTTTTTTTTTTTTTTTTTATAGGTATTGGAGTATATGGGGGGCTAAATACAAATGCACGCCACACTTTTCAGATTTTTATTTGTAAGAAAACCTTTCCTTCCATGTCACAGCTTTATACTACTTTGTGTTGATTTATTACATAAAATCCAATTAAAATACAGCAACGTTTTGCAGTTGTGGTGAGACACTGAAAAAGTTCAACAGGTATGAATAGTTATGCAAGGGAGTGTATGCAATTTATCAAAATGTTGGGGATTCCGTTTCGAAGTCTCCATTATAAGACACATCTAACGGATGAGACACAGTGTGGCATCTGTGTGGCAGATGGACTGAGTTTAAAGTGGATTTATAGACACCTAAGACCCACCAAGCCCTTTCTATGCCACAAATTCTGCTGCTATCCTGGAATCAACATGATCAAGACTGGGTCTGCTTGCTTGTTCCAGATCTGTGGCTCATACACACTGACAGAAAGGGGAAGGTCTGGTCTTTAAGAATGTGAGCAGCTGCTGCCTGTGAGCCAGACATAGCCACAATGCATCTTTAGGCTGTTTCCCCTATCAGCTGTCTCAGATTTGTAATTATAGACCGTCTCTGCGACCATAAATGTTTAAATCAGCTGTGTTAAGGCAGCTGTGTGGATTGTACTGATATTGCTGATGTCAAGGTACATCTCTAGACCAGTGGAAGCATATAGGCAGTTTCCTGCATCACGTGACTTGGTGATATAGGTCAGTCTGCACAGCTGCCCCTGTCTCTCCCAGGTATTTTCCTTCTTCATATACAAGTGTATGAAACTACAAATACGAGAAATACCCCAAAAGTTCTGGTCCATGCAAACCCAAGACTACCTATGTGGTAATTATTGGCACAGATTGAAAAGAAAAAAATATTTTTATTAGAACAAACTTGATGCCCTATAATGTAAAATGCCCTAAAGTTGTAGTATGCATGTTTCCTTGTATGCACATTTATTGGCACCCCTGGAAAAAATATAAAAAGTATGTATATAAAAAGCCTCCATCGACTTTGTGCAAACATCAGTACCAACCAACAAAACAGCCCCACAGCATAATGCAACCACCACCTTGTTTGACACTTGATGGAGCGCACTGCTTCTAGTTAGAGATATTCTTAATGCTTTGTTTTTAAGCATCCTGTCTTAAAATGTAATGAGAAGTAGCAAAGACTCCTCCATGGCACAAACTCAGCGCTTGATGACATTCTCAATGGTGCAACTTCTAATGCTGAGTCAGAAGACGAGAGCCAAAGAGTTATGGGCTGATAGACAAAGAATCACACAGAAGCATCAAAGAAAAGGTCCAGTCTGATTTATCTAGACTGACAAGCTTGGTTAAAATTCCCTTGCATAATCCTCTTTAGTCACGTTAACATTTAGTGTTGTTTACCATCTAATCTTTACAGTTCTAGCAATCTCAGTGTTTGTGTCGTTTCTGCACACCTGCGGTGGAAACCAAAAGATTACTTGTCGTGTAATTTTGTACAATTTGGTTTCGAATTCCAAAGAGACAAACCACCAAGATTCCAGACGGTACTGGAGGATTCATGTCTTCCAAGCCTCAAAGTGTAATCCCCAGGCAGCCAGAGCCGCTGTGGGAGCTGAGGCCGACCCTCTGGCTGAAATAGAGAAGGCAGAGGCCTGATGGTGTGTGTGTGTATGTGTATATATATATATATATATATATATATATATATATATATATATATATATATATATATATATATATATATATATATATATATTCATCTAATTTCTTTTCATAACATATGCACTTAGAGTCTCTTGATTAAGTAAAGGAATTTACCCTTACAATTTGATTATTGATAGATTTCAGGTTGGTAAGAAAATGATAGAGAATGAGACTGATAAGAGTTTTAAATAGAATTAAATTGATCTCCACTTTGTGAGCCTTTCTAACATTCCTAAAATAGTATCATGCACGGATATACTCTGCTTTGATGTTCAGGGAAGGGTCCTTGAAAACCAGCTCCATATATACTACAAGGTCACCATCTATCAGAGACACGTGGCCAAATCTAAACCTTCAGACACAGACCAGAAATAAAAAGCTGTACTTTATTTATACAAAGTATGACTAAATTTACACAAAGCAACGTTGTCAAAATCATCTCTAACATTTCTAATCTAAGTGGACAAATTTTTTTTAGTTGGAAAGTCATGTATGATATGCCCACATTTTTCTGGAGCAGCTGTAAGGGACTGCTGAAAGTAGGAGGGCCTCAGGCAGTGTATATTTCAGTGAACACATGACGGTGACACATGAGCATATCTGTACTCACATAGTAGAGGAGCAAAGAAGATCCGACTTTGTGTGGTTTAAGATGACAACATGCATCATTAGGAATCCAAAAACCAGCTGTAAATGTGGATCATTTTGGTCTTGATCATGCAATCACTCATTATTTATGTGTACTGACAGGGAAAGGTTTCAGTCATGCACATTCATAATATGTTGTTTTGGAAAATCTCTGCCGAGATGACCATGTGTACCCCTCCGAGTCTAAATGAACCCCTTAAACTCAGGTTCCTTTGGTTGGGTAAAGTACGGGTTAGTCGGCGAGGCTCTATTTTTGTCCACTGCTGCCTGTTGAGGCTCAGGAAGTGGGGTCAGGCTGGATTGCCGGGGCAACGTTATAAACAGGCACTGAAATACACAGCCTGCTCCATGATAGCTGCTAGAGAAGGGAGGGGATGAGGTGTTCAAGCAGAGCACATGTTGGAGGCTATAGACGAACTTATGCACATTTCACATTGCACCAGTGATCAAGTATGCTCCTGGGAATTCAGCCAGTGAGGCTGTACTCTGACTTTAGTTGAAAAAACATTTCAGAGAATAAAATGATTCCTCGATTACTGATGCACTTTGAAATCAAACCGAAGAGACAAGCTGTCCACAGAAACCTGGATGACAGATTTGTTTTTGAACACCAAAATGTGTTCCCCTTTTTTCTTTTTCCCCACATAAGTTGATATCTAAAGAAAAAAAATATGACATATACAACTTTTTAAGGACATTCTTTGCTAGAATTGCAGCATTTTGGCATATTGATTGCACAGTCAAGCAGTTTCCCTGGCTATTGCGCAATCTCTGTTTTGCTACACAGGATACAGTGAGACCTGTCTTTTAAAAGCTCTTGCCAGCGTATTGCTTAATATACAAAGAGTGCCTTTGACCATCATCTTCCCCATTCATGACATTAACTATTAAAAACAAAGTCTAGTGCCATAACTTACAGTTTAGATTTTTACACCACAGGTTCAAATAACATATATATTGCTCATATTTATTGTGCAACTTTACCATCTATTGCAACATCATCTGGTGTTATTGCAGAACAGACATTTGCCTACATGCTCCACTTTTAATAGCTTCTGCCTGCTAGCAGCATGTTGTGTTACCATCCTCTCCAACTGTCCTAAGTTGGCTCTTTAAATGAGAGCTAGTTATCAGTCGCCTTACCATGGTGAAATCAGCATGTAAGAAACCGTTATCAACAGGTACATCATGTCTAAAGTGACTTTCCAAGTCTAAAGGTAAATTTTTCACATTATGTCATCCAGTTTAATAGATGAACACAAACTAATGAATAATTATAACATGGAAGGAAAATAATAGATGATTCCTCTGTATATGGCTGTGTCTATCTTCCCATCAACTCTGACCAGCTACCCTGTCCCTGCTAAAAAAAAAAAAGAATCCCCATAGCGTTTTACCATGGGGTTGCATGTTCAGGGTGATGTAAAGTTTTGCTTTTTAACCACACATCCAAAATGGATGAAGGGAAAATATTTTACTTTTGGTCTCATTTGACCAGAGCACCTTCTTACAATTGTTTACTGATTCCCCAAAATGGCCTATTCCAAACTTTTTGAAGAAATTAATTGTTAAAAAAAAAAAAAAAAAAAGAAGAAGCCTTTGATAAGCATATGATCTTCTCTTGGAACTATCCCAATAGAACACACTGAAGTGACAATAATTCTTGTCTTTTGGGCGGAATGTATGAATTTAAAAATACCAGAGAACCTGCTTTGCTCTGCATTCCCCTGCCCTCACAACCAAAAGAAAAAAAAAAAAAAAATACAGCAGAACATACTCAGATTTGTTTTAGTAACATATGTGTGTAGGCTCTACATACAAACTTGGACCTATATGATATTTTTTAAATGGCTGTATTCACAAGATCTGAACTTCTGGTGAAAAACAAACTTTACTGTCAACAATAATAATCTAATCTTACTAATCTTACTATTTCACCATAATGTGTTTGCGTAACGTCCAACCAGTAATGCATAGAACATAATTACAAAACCTGTTTTGCTGCATGCTGTGCACTTCCACCTTTGACACTTGAAGTATATTGTGCTGACAATGTATCTTCTCTAGTTGTTAATGTAGGTCATGTGTCAACAACAAGATATCAACATTCCAATATTATTTCTTCCAGAACTGGTTGACATCCTGCAAGTGTGAAATCACGAGTGTTTACTTTAGATGAGTCTCTGCAAATATGCACAGGTCTCCTTCACTCTGGCTGTGAGCTGCCAGTCCCCCCCAAAAAAGAGCGCGCGCGCGCACACACACACACACACACACACACACACACACACACACACACACACACACACACACACACACTCTGACAATAAATTTCAGCTCAGCACTGAGACCCAAAGGCTATAACTCTCTGCTGCCATAGCAAAGATAAAGAATGGTATGTAAACAGGCTGTTTCTTTCCAAGGAAAACAGAAACAGTAACAAAGACAATGTAGGAGGATCATTAGCCCAAATTTATTTAGAGACACTCTGGGTCTCTTTGTTGATATTATAAAGTCATTCTTTATGTTTAATTGCTTCCATGCTTCAGTTTTTCTTTTCTGTCCTGTATGTTGTGTTGGAAAGGAATACTCAAGAAGTGTTTTAACTGCACTACACATGCTCAGCATAAGCACAGAAAGTTATGGTTTGTTAGGTGTCAAACTCAAAAGTTAGACAGCAACCACAAAACAGATCTGAGACTCTTACGTGAAGTACAGCTCCTTCATGTTTGCGATTCAGTGAAAAGTTCGCCGGGACAAGGCTGACCTCTGCTGGTAAGGAAGCAGTAGTGCATGTTACCCAAGCAGGTCAGCAGTCTTCATCCTGCGATGCAGGCAAATCGTTTTTGTTCTCGGCCGTAGACATTACTCTGATACCTATGGAGATACCACCTGATTAAATGTAATTGAACTAAAACTAATTCCCTGCGGTTGTGATGTTTAATGAGTACTGAGTCTAAAAATGTTCTTGAATGTCTTTTAGAAATGGCAAAAGTTGCATTCTTTCCCATTTTATCACAAACATCACAGAGTGAAAATATTTACACTGATATTTTCTTTGTTGTCTTCTGCTTGTCCATGGTTTAGATATTAGTGATTAATGTACAGGGGGGGAAAAAATAAACAAATCTCTTACTTGCAACACTGGGTGAGTTCCCAGGCCAGAGGTGTAATATCGTCTGTCTTGCACCACCCCATGGAGGAAACGCAGTTCACTTGCTTGTAACCTCTTATTCTTTCTGCTATGATCAATGTCTCGCCACCCTGACTGAGAGCTAGATAAGCTTTGACTTTTAGCTCAGCTGGAATGTTTGTTAAAATTGATTAATCAAAAAAAGAGCATCAGGTTCAGCTTCACTTCACTAACACACATTTAAACTCTTTGCAAGGAGTTTGCCTTTCTGTGAATTTCTACCTTCCATGATAAACTATATTTCATACTTGAAGCAAAACTATCATTGAAACTGACATGATTGATCTCAGAATACATGAGGAATCAGTGTTAGAATGGCTAATACAAAAAGGCAGAGGCAAGTCAGGCAGTAGAAGAGGAAGGAAAAAATTCAAATGACTAAAAAATGGGTAAGAAGCCCATGTGCAGTTTTATTTTGAACTAAAAGCCATGCTGCAGAGGTTACAGTTTACCAAACAACACATTTCCTGGCCTAATGAGACACAGTGTGACATTTTGAGAACTGATGAAAGCTTTGTTCTTTTAGGGTGTGAGAAAGTTCATTAGAAGTGCAGCCCGATACCCAGAAATTAATGCAGGAAAAAACTTATGGGATGACATAAAACGTGCTGTTTTTCTGTCTGTCTGTCTTGGGTATTTATGATTTTTGTTCCAAATACTTGTACCGTTACAGCCCCAATATATACTTTAAAATTCATATGTACATTGGTCAAAAGATTAGAATATGGGTTTGGTTGAGGCCCATCTGTCAGATTAAGCTTAACTTTTGAAAATAACCTCTAAGAAGGTAAGGAAGGTAAGCAGGTAATAAGTATACATTTCCTTATTTAAAAAATATTATTTTTGGAGTCTATCTATCTATCTATCTATCTATCTATATATATATATATATATATATATATATATATATATATATATATATTGCTAGTCAGTTAGTATTTAACAGGGCAGGTAATGTAGGAATGATGCCAAATTTAAATACTCTCATATTTCCATGTAGAGGGACACAAGCAACAAGGTCAGTTTCTACTGATTAACTGATTAGAACAAATTAGTCACTCATCTCAGCTTTTTTTCTTCCCTCGTGTTTGCTTCATCATCCACTGGATGATGTGGGCCTGTTTAATCTTTTAGCAAGTCAAATGATCAGGAGCCACAGTTTCTCCTTCCTCACGTCGCTTCATCATCGTTCTCGCTTTTGATTGGACGCTGTGACCCATGGCTGTATCAACCGCCAATCATGTGCTTCGTCTTTTAGAGCTTTTTTTTTTTTTTTTTTTTTTTTTTTTTTTTTTTATCAAGCTGGCACGCCTTCCTAAATGACGTCACGCCCAGCTCCGGCTATACGCACTGGACCTGAGAAGGGGTTGCTCATTGCGGTAAAAATAGTAAAGAAAAAAAAAAAAAAAAAAAAACCAGTGAAGAGAGTGAGTTTGTTGATAAGCTAATACCTCTGCGTTTATAAAAAAATATCGCAGCCGTTTTGTTTTAAGGTAAGAAGTTCATTGTTTTCGTTTACTTCATTATTTATGTGTTTATGAGCCTTTTCAGTTTGAACCGCTGGGCAGGGTTATGGCCTGGAGGTGCTACATCTGTCAACCGTTACGCATTTTTAATATTGACAGGCTAGTTTAATATTTGATACGGGTTATGAACGTGAATATTAGCTACTAATACAAACAAAGCTAACATAGAATTTTTATTTATTTTTAAATAAACGCACTTTAGCAATTTTCAGTCAAGTCAATGTTAAGGGGCTAAGCAGCTAACTAGAATAATCTCATTTATCTTGATTTCGTGTATCTTATCTCAGTTTTATCATTTGCTAACCCTTTGTGGGCGCTTGTGTGAAAATATATTTGTGGTGGATCCTTCTAATGAGCTCCAAAGGGGTCTTCATATACAGCTTGCCTTGTTCCTTCATTTCCCAGGAGCCTAGGAAAAGAAAACATGGGCTGCTAAGTTACAGGAGCTGCTGTATTTCATGGAAAGCTCAGCTTTGTTGTAAAATGAAACTCTCTTAGCTTTTACCTGCGTAGTAAGCACCTGTTTTCATCAGTTAGAGGGAAATCTATTAGCTATATTTAACCGGAGCTGACTGGACCTGTTCCAGACGGCTTTAAAGATCCCCCCGATGAACGTTCCTCCTTGTGTGTATGTGTCTTTTTGTGACGTTATCGCCACGATCCTGTTGTGAAAACGTAGTCTGAGCTAACCCACGGACATCCGCTGTTCAGACTGGAAAGAACACTTAACAGATAACACCAATGCAAATGAATATGGAATCAGTCATGTCGGTTAGAAAGGAAAATACTATGACTATAATGTCATTTAGTCAAGAGTAATGGATGAATTCTAATCAGATTTTTAAAAAGGAAACAAAACAGTAGGCCAAAAGGTGAACTTTAAATCTGTTAGCATAGATCCTCATTGGTGTTAGATATTAGGGCTGTCTTTTGAAAGAAACTCCACCTCAGTGTTTAGCTTTGTAATTTAACACCAGAAGACTTTCAGTGTTTTTGTTTTTTTTCTACATGAGACATGCTAGCATGTGAAAGCTGGAAAGTGGAGATAAATGTTTACAGATCAGTATAAGCTAGGTCTCGGATCCCATTGTTTTGTAGTGCTGTTGTTCTGATGTCAAAAATAAATAATTTGCAAGCTTTCCTTGGGGATAGTTGAAGGTTTTTCCATCAAGACTTGGCATGTGCTTGTTATTAGTATCAGGGTATATACCAGTGCTAAAGGAAATCCTTCATATCAGTCCTATGGTTTAAAGTCTTAATAATGAGACGGCAGAAGTAGTGCTGGAATGACCAGTTTTCTTCAGGTGCACGGAGTTTGGAACAGTGCTCCCCATCTTCACTTGTTGCTGCACACTGCTCGTCAGCTGCTTCTTAGCTGTTCAGAAATATTTCTGGCTGTGAAAAACACAATTCAAGTGCCACCCACAACCTGTTCTAAGGTAACTGTTTTAAAGCTAACAGTTGGCAAATTCAAACGATGTTTATTACGCAGGCTCTACTGATTACTCAGTTGGTGTTATCTTTTTCTGCTTGTATTATTCTCTAGAGAACGCTGCAAATAGGTGTATTCTTCACAAACCACTGCTACATTTAGGTGTTTCAATAGAGATGCCTGGAGAACTTGTTTGTTGACAAGAATCAGTGGGTATTTGGCTTTATTTGCTCTGATGTCTCATTCGCTGTTTGGACTTACAACAATTATTCTTTTTTGAAGTTGTTGAAGCTAGCTATTTTAGCATCAGCGTTGGGGGAAGCACAGATATAAGAAGCTTTCAGAAACAAAACTGTATTTCCTGTGACACATCTAGACATCTCTGCAGTTGTTCAGACTGCAAGAGAGAGCAAGGTTTTCAGCCGATAACAGGAAGGCTAAATGCATCACAGAATAGTTTCATATAAAAAGAGTACCCTTTGAGCTTGACAGCCTCTGTCTTTCTTAGCACATGCTTGATTTGGGAATGTTTGTAGCATTTTGGAAATCTCGGCGTCTAGGATCTACCTTTTCTTGGGAATGCACAAGTAGGCTGCTTTTTTAGTAATGCCAGGTACGCTAACATGTTTTGATCTTTAATATGACATGACAAGGCCAGTTTTGAATCTTTTTGTGAAACCCTGTTATTCTCTGTTGTTGTTGTTCTCTCACATAGTGGTTTGAAATCCCCTAATTTAAATTAATGAATGATCATGGCAGAAAGGCTAGAGAGAATATTTTGAATACTCTTTTTGGATCTTTTTTTTTTTTTTTTTTATAAAATTGCTCTTAAGATGAGATCGGTAATCGGCTGCAAAATTTTGATCAGTGCATCTCCAGTCAGTGTCAAAATGACAATAAATGTTCTAATTAACATTAGTGTAACAGTAATGATCTATATGTTTTCGCAGCAGCAGGACTACTAGATACTTTTTTGGTTTTTCAAGAAATAAATGCAATCATGTTGAACATTTTTTAGTTTTATAACTTTTTATAAACACCATGATAAAGAAATAACGTGGTATTCTTACTTTTTATCCGATTGTGGGATTCTCATACCAGCTGATGCCTACTCCAAACATCTTTTATAAAGCACCGCCCAGTGAAGCTCAGAGCTGCCTAAAACTCTGTTTTCCATTACATCAGTTCATGTTTCGCAGACGTACATGTTTGAAAGATAAGCATGTAATGTACCAATCAACTTACCCTTACGTGGGATATGTCCCAACAGCCACAATAAAACTAGTTGCTGATGATAATATTTAACAACAGCACTAATAAACATTAGAAATTGTACTTTGAACTGCATATTGGCAATGTTAGTTTTTCCAAAGCAGAAAACAAATACACATACAGGGATTTTCTTTCAGTACCCTTATTTATGTAACTCCTGACTCAGAGAATAGGTGGATAAGATAACCAGAAGATGTTTACAGTGTACATATGACATGACGAAGAAATCCCAGGAGGACAGATTCAGATTTCCTTCTAACCCCATTTTTCCATTGTTATCATTGTTATACGTAAATGAGGTGACTGATAGCATGGTGGCTTGTGATGGGCCTCAGACCTACTTCATTGCACGCCATTAGCAGTTGGTTACGACAGACACTTCCCTTCACCGAGCTCTCGAGTGGAACAGAAAACCTTCAGGTATTTATTGAATTCACTCAGTATGGCTTAAACATTAAAAACCTTTACCTGGAATCGGGTTTCTGATTTTTCTCCTTCATTTACAGAACGTTTCACACATCACTGGTAATGTGAAATGTGTGATCTAGTTCAGCTTTTCACATTTGTGTGTGAACGAAGAGGAAAATGAGGTGTGAAAGTGCAACCAGTGAAGGCCTCTATGGTCATAACAGTCCGCTTTTTTTTCCACTCTCTTCTATTCCTTATGGTTCATTTCAGCAGCCTCATTTTGTACGCTGAAGTCTTTGTGAAGCGTAAGGTAATGGTACTTATCTCTGGTGGAGTTGTGATTGACCACTGAGCTGTGAGACGCCTTCTGCAGTCATAAAAACAATCGGCAGGGATTTTCTCTGCTGTTTGTTTTCATTCTGTGCAGGAATAAACTGGTAGGGAGAAGCTAGTCGGTGATAAAATGTGTACTTTTCTGTACTGGGAAACAGTTTCATCATTTTTGTCCCTTCCTGGGAATGGTAAGATGTCTTATCTGGGCTCAGGGGAATTCATTACCTAATGTGTCTCTGGAGGTTACCTAACCGCCCTACAGGAAAAAGGGCAACGGAGACAGAGCTGATGTTACTCCTGTTTGCTTTAGTCCCATTGTTTACAGTAGAATTTATGTCTAGGAGTAAACATGTCTCTCTCCAAGACATGAAGTTTTAACTGAACTCTTTAAACAGTGTTTTAATATTTTCACAAGTGTAATTGCAAAACAGCATCAAATGTAGTTGCAATGTGACATATAGATATTATTACTGGCATACTCAGTGGCTTGCCAAAGTATATGTAATCTTTGTATTTTTCTGTATTTTGTGAAAGAGCTCAAGCTCAGTCTGATTGGATAGATAAATAGATGCTGGGTTCAACAACATGTTAAGTCTTGCCGCAGATTCTTAATTGGATTTGGGTGTGGGGTTTGATTGGGTCATCACCTCGGCATGATGTTGCCACCACCTTGTTTCATAGAGGGAAACGCGTAGTGTTTTGTATGTGGGTCAGAAGTAACATAGTCCCCTAAATTTTAAACTGGATTCATAGTGACTTTTTTTTTTTTTTTTTTTTTTAGTTACAGCTTTCTTTTTTCTGCTGTTCTGTTAAGGGAAAATTTGTAGAGTACATAACTACTGCAGCCAGTTTTACTGGAATTTATTCAGGGTTGTCAGAACAGGAGCTAAATGTAAAGCACACACTTTTTTCAGACATTTACTTATAAAACATGGAGAAAGTCTTGTATCATTTTACTTTCACTTTACATGTATACTTTACTTTGTGTTGATCTAGCACATAAAATGCCAATAAAACATAATTTTTTGGTTGTAATGTGACAAAAGTTTTTGCGAGGCGCTGTATACAGTTAGTCAGAAATTCATTTGTGTTCAATGTAAACCTTTACATGGTCTAAGAAGTCTCTTGTTTTTCTTCTTCTTAAAGTGACTCTTCTGCCCAAAGATGAATTTCGAGCAGCCCCCTCCATACCCAGGCAGTGGTCCAACTGCACCAGGCTACCCAGCCCAGGGACCACCTCCTCAGGGCTACCCACCTCAAGGTTACCCTCCGCAAGGATACCCAGTAAACATGGACCAGCCCAACCCAGCCTATCCTAACTACCCAGCTGGCCCTGGAGGTCCCTATCCTGGTCCAGGACAGCCTCCATTCCAGGGATATCCTGGACAGCCACAGTATGCCTGGCAGGGTGGACCCCCTCCTGGACCTATGTATGGGGAAGCTCCAAAAAACACAGGTGAGTGATGTGCACAATCGTTTATAGTGTGAATATGGGATGTATTGTAATAGTCAACTGAAGGTATGACATACCATTTATAACATGGGAAGCAGAGTGCTGAGTGGAAGTAGAAAATGTAACCTCCCCCAATAGTAATAATTATATTAATAATAATAAATCGAGGCTTTTCCGACTTTTATTTTTTTTTGTGAATAAATTTATTTAAATTGCATTCATACAAGACACGGCTGCCAGTAACATTAGACATTTGTTTCTATTGTGATTAAAGGGTATGTTTGGCCCTCTTTCCACATTTGTTGCACCTTCTTGGGCAAATGGAACATTTTCATTAAGCTGCCGCTGTTTCCCTTTAGTTATGCACAGAACAGACTGCGCAGCGCCACATTAATGAGTACTGGTGCTGTGGAGCCCTCCAAGTTACAACAGCGTTATTAGTTAGAATGGTGTGTTGCACATGCCCTGTCTCATTTTACATATGCTCACCAATATGGGCCTGTGGTTGCACCTGTTGCCAGTGCAGAGGCGTATTAATGGCAGACGGAAGCCTATTAAGTGAATTCCAGTGTCAAAAGACCTGGCTGTAGTCATCCATTCATCAGGACCAGATCAGTTCTGCAATGATGTAACATGATGTCCAGCTGGACTCGCCACAATTTTCCATTTTCTTCTAATGGAGCCGTTGAGTCTTTGAGGTATTTAAGGCTCGTCGGTGGTTTTGTGTTTTAATTCAAATCTAAAATGTGCACAAAGAAAACGATGATTGAAACATTGCTAATGTGAGCCAGAAGTTAAACAATTACAACTAGAACACAGAAAGAGTAACCTGTTTATGTTACCCAACATATAATGTAGGATTGAACTTTACTGAAGGTGCTAAATTTAATTTTAAAAACCTGCTGAAATCCTTCTTGGGGGTGTGGGGGGAACCCTTCTGCAAATACACTCAAGTTGTTGTTCTTTACTTGTTGTTTTTCTGTACTCAAAACTTTGAAACTAGAGGTGCACCAATAAATCGGCCCCGATTTCCTTAATTTTGGGTGACCGGCTGTCGGCCGATACTTACATGTGAAATTGATCTTATCCATCAATCTTATCTACCTCCACAAAGGCCTGCCATGAGAGAGGGCTGATTGACAGACCCACCCACCAGGTCACATCTTCATGTGCGCGGTCAACAATAGTCACCCCACTGTTGCTAACTTAGCAGCTATCTCACAGTGTCAGCTACTAAAAGATCGGTATCGGCCAAACTTTGGAATTGGCAGGTCAGGCTTTTTAAAGATCAGTGATCAACCATAAAACGGCAATCGATGCACCCCTGTTTGAAACGTGAATATTAAACGATTAAAGCCAATAAAAGAGATTAACTTCTGTATCTACACATATCAATCAGGTTAGCAATGCAGAATTTAAAAATGATATCCTTAGACAGTTAAAAACTCCTTAAGAATTAGGTTGTTGGTGATTATGACTATTTGACATCATCTGAGGGTCCAGTCCAGGTTATCTGTTATCATGGATGGCTTTTTATGCCAGAATATTTTAGGTTTATCTCAGTTGGTTTGTTTAATGGCATACACCTGGCTTTTAGACAAAGTCCTCTGAATTTTAATAAGTTTGAGGTCAGAGCTTTTGGAATGCCATTTCAGAAGGTTATTATTAACCTTCAGCTTAATGTTAAACTATTTATTCCTTTAGTCTCATTTCATTAAATTTAATCTGTCACAGAGGGCAAAGCATTGTTAAACAATGAAATAAATTGTTTCATTTAGCTGCGTAGAGCTTTAAAACTCTTCAGTGCTTGTAAATGCAATATGTATGTCAAAGATATAATTAATTATACAATTAATGGATTGTTAAGTATTGTCCCTTAATAACTGTTTCAGCTCCACCAAAATGTTCAAACTAATTACAGAGTGCAGGTAGTTGAGGATCCTGTGTGTGTAGTCATGCTTGAGTTAAGAAGAAAGGTAAGTTAATTCAAAGGTAGTTTCCCTAGTGTTACAACAATATGTGAAAGATAAAGCTCAATGTAAAATATCCCAAAGAGAACAGAGAGCAGAATTAACATTGGAGCGTATTATAAAAGGCAGTGAGGTGTTGCTGTGTGTGTAATTAAGTCAAGATAAGCATTCACTGGTTGATCAGGCTTCTCGCTGTGAGACCTTTAGATCAAGACAAGCGTTGTTAAATATTGGCCCAGCACTAATCAGATATTTGCACCGTTATCAGGGCTGCTTTAAGTTTACGGTGTGACCTGAAGTAGATCAGGCTGTAATAGCTGTTAAAGGCTGGATGAGTGTTTGGCTCCACATAAATGATTAATCACACAAACAAGGAAGGGGAGATGCATTTATTCAGGCCTTGTGTTGGACTTGTTTTTTTTTTTTTTTTTTTTTTTTTTTTTTTTTCCTTGGTGTGAACATCTGCTGAACTTCATGCATGGCTAAAACGCTCCTCTAATGTTTCTAATTAAAAACTGACTAGATGAGACGTAAAGCCACTGCTGTTCATGTGAAGTGAAGGAAAGCTTTTCTGTATGTTCTGCTGAAAACTCTCACTATATGGGGCCAGCAGTACAGCAGTACAAAGAGTACTCAGCTGCTGCTGGATTGTGGATCTCGGCTGCTGTGGTATCGCCATGGAGATGTGCTTCCTATCAGGAATGTAATTAGAGGAAATCATAATGGCCTTGGTTACCCTTGAACTCGCTGCTGGAGCCCTGACAGAGTAATTCTCTGAAATATCTTTGTTTTTGTGCAGTTTTTGGGGTAGGAAAAAAAAAAAAAAAAAAAAAAAAAAAATCTCTAATTGCATTCTTGATTTCATTTGCCCTTCATTTTATCTTCTCTAACCTTTTGCAAATCTTTCCCTTATAGTGTATGTGGTGGAGGACAGGAGAAGGGACGACACAGGAGACACCTGCCTGACAGCCTGCTGGACAGCACTGTGTTGCTGCTGTCTCTGGGATATGCTGACATAACGTCCCTCTTCATTTGTTCAGCCTTATTAGTGTCCTGTAAGCCGAAAATCTCATCAACCTTTCCCCCCTTTTCTGCCTTAAAAACCTGGCTCCATCTCACACCTACTACCCCATGTTTCTCTTTTTGTCAGTAAATAAAAGCTCCAGTCCCATACGGAAACCCTTTATGCCCAATGTGAATTCCTTGGCCCTGATAGACTTGTCCACAAGTTGTCTCATAGCAGTTTGTAACTGAGCTTCTTAACACAACCTGAATCTGAGGCTCATTTTTAAAGGGGGGGTATTATGTCTTTTCCAGGCACATAGTGCCATTTTATAGCACAATCTAGTAACTTTTACCTTCAGTTGTTATTAAAATGTTGTATATTTCAAAAATAACTTGAAAGAAATCTGACTTCACATCATAGCCGTATCTGACACCTTGAAATTGCCCTCTGTCTCTTTAAGAAGCTCCTACTCTTATCGACCCTCTCCCTTCAACACATCATCACAACAGTCCTTCTCCATGCCATCCATTGATGCTATTTACAACCAGCATTGAACTGAGAAGTGGTTTGTATGATAAGCTCAGCAGACGCGCAGCTCCACCAGGTGTCAGTGCTTCTAATTGCTGCTGCCACTAGTCTGGTGGAGCTGTGGGTTGAAAGTTCAGCTGGGGACTGAAGCGCCAAGGCGAAGCTTTGGGTAAATAGGCGGCGCATTGTAGGAGCAAGCGTTTAGGCACCCCTGGATGGCTGCCATGGGAGATTCAATGATTTCTCAAACATGCATGCATGAATGAATTAAAGCAGAACCCCAGGTATGTTTTTGATGAGGGAATAACATGATACAAAGCTAAAAAAAAAGTTGATTTTTGCATAATACCCCCTCTTTAAAATTGTGCACTTTCACACAACTTTCACAGACACACATATACATATACACTGAGAAAGATGCACATTGTACGTACTTGTTCCTTCAGTATACATGAATCTCAGGCTTATCTAGTGTGATGCTCTTTAGCACTTTACAATGATTACCTCTGCAAAAAAATGACTCCTGCCTGCCTGCCTGTTAAACCCTGCCCCCATCCCTTTGTCACCGCTCCCCAGCTACATTAGCAAACAAAGGACTGATGGGCTCTGTTCCCAAAATTAATCCAGACCCTGGCTGCTAATGAGCCAGGTGGGTCGACGTTTAGAAACTTGAAATGTATCAATTTTATTTTCACACTTTTTTTTTTTGTTTTTTTTTTGTTTGTTTTGTTTTTATCTTTTGTGAAAATAAAGGAAATGCATTTTTAAACACAAAGGTAATCTATGTTGGATGACTGTTAACTTTTAATGGCTGCAATGTTATTTTGTGCTTTCATTACTATGTGAAAAACGATTCTAATATTATTTGTATTATAAACCTTGGAAATAAAACTGGAAATATCTTTTAAAAAATGTACTTGCTGAACAGAGTCTATTAGTCAGTGGATGCCTTTTTGCTTTGGATGAGAGTCTTACATTAAAATAATTTATTGCTATAATTAAAGTCTTTGTCATTTCCAATTATTGGGTGGATTGCAGCAATATGTATGAATGTAAGTGGAGTGTGCAAGAAGAAGGCTGGGCAGAGACTATAGATCAATACTAGCTGTAGAAACCTGAATCTGTTGAGCTTTAGTTCAGCATGCAGTTCCTGATCACGCTTATTGATGCCCCTGGTAAAAATGTGTCAGAACCCTTAAAAACAAAATTGAAAGTGCATGCATCTTGCACTGAAAATATCTAGAAAGATCCAGTCTTTAATTTGAGAATAGGCCCAATCCCCCCCCCCCTCAAGTTTTCTTCAGGTTTGGTCTGAGGACTTAAATGACCACTGAAGAAGGTTTATTTTTGGTTGGATGAACAATCTCTATGTTGATTTGGCCAAATGTTTTCCTGTTGAAGACCAGTGATAACTCATTCTCAGGTTTCTGAAAGTCCACCGGATTTTTATTGAAGGACTTCTGTTATTTCAAAGATTTCATAATGCCATGTGCCCTCAAGGTTCTCAGGGACTTTGGAAGGGGTCCAGGTCCGCAGCATCACAAGTCTTCTATCTTGCATAGCAATTGGCATGAAGTACATTTCTAGATATTCATCCTCTCCTTAAAACTGGGGTCCAAAGTGCGGCCTGGGTGCCTTTTGCAGCCCTTTGAATGATAATATTTGACCCCTGACAGGAATTTAAGAATCCAGCGAATCTGGCCTCCAATCAGTCATTTGATGTAGGTGAACCTTTCTTTTTTTTTTTTTTTTTTTTTTTTTTTTTTTTCCATTTTTCAGAGTGAGCTTTTCACAGAAAAATATATTTTTTAAATAAATAAAAGTTAGCTTCAACACAAAGTATTTCTCTTGTATTAATTGTGTTTCTGCTTTCATTTTAATTTTATAGGAAAAAGAACCTTGACCCATGACCTGTTCTTGTTAATAAGTATAGACTAAAACAGTTTTCTACCCAAAAAACTAAAACAACCGACACCCCAAAAGCGTGGAAATTATATCTTTGTCTTTAATTAAGGCAATCACATGTTTTTTGTGTGTTTTTGATCAACCTTTTATTTTTATTTACACTACTTCATTCGTTTCATTAAAATTGTGCATGATTAGTATATTGACCAGATGAAAATAAAACGTCACAAGAAATGTATCTTTAAATTTTTTAGTTCTTAAAAATAAATTTTGCACGAATGCTTTCAACTTGAGGATTTTGGCTCTCATGGTTTAAAAATAGACTCATGGAGAGTTTGTTTCAGGAACTCTTATCTGACCAAAACATGGTTCTAGTTAAGGTTCTGGTCAGGTTTAGCAAACTCTACACTTTTGATTGGCATATTTAATGGTTGCTCAGGAGACTGTGTGACCTAATATACCATTTTTTTGTTCCAGATCTTTTAGCTATCTTAGCTTCCTGTTCACTGAGCATAAGATGTAAATGACTTGCTAGAAGAAACGGAGCTCTTTGTCACGTCATACGGTACCATACAAAAGTTTTTAGGGGTTTTTTTTGTTTGTTTTTGCTTTTCCACCACACTTAAATGTTTAAGATCATCAAATTTTAAAATTAAACTAAGTTGGTTGGTTTAGATCGCCTTTTCCTTTAATAAATAAAGCTGTCATTTTTTTTTTTTAATCAAAAATAGTTTTTTTTTATATTTATGTATTAAAACTTGTATGACACTAAAAACAAAACCAGAATATAAGTGGGCAAACTTTTTCACAGCATTGCAATTATATCCCAGTGAAACAGAAAATCATGGATTGCTACATCTCTTTAAAACTGTATGCATAAAAAAAAAATCTTCAGTTGTAGTTATTTCAAAAGGACTATTAAAAGTTGTGGCACAAGTCATTTTGTTTTTTAACATGCAATTTTTTCTCAACTAAAAAAATTTAGTCAAATTAAAGGTTGGGTTTTTTTTAAAGTTGTCAGTGTGAGATCATGTTAGCAGAATAAAAGATTAACTGATTTCAAGAGGAAGGAAAAGTCTAAACGAGGAGCAATGCCTGGAGACCAGCACTCATTTGCTAGAATCTCCATTCATCACACACTCTGCTAATGGGATTAAAAATCATTAGAAAAATGAACAACAGTTTTATAAAACAATGAAATCTGAAAAGCTGAAATTAAGCGGAAAGTGTTAATAAAACTTATTGGTTTTCTGTAGTAGGCCTCTGCAGGAATTCTGTTTAATATTCACACCTTCACAAGCACAACTGAGACAGGTTAACAATGAACCTGGGTGTAACTTCTTTTACCTGTGGCGTTTGCTGTGGCTGAATTATAGCTTGATTAAGAAATTTAAATGAATGGGTTCAAATACTTGGGTTTAAAATTTAATCCAAAATTGGAATCAGTTTGGCTACAAACCTATCCAGTAATTTTGATGTCCTTTGGACACCAGGCATCTAGAGTTTAATGGGATAAAGTACATTTAGATTTAGATTTACATTAGAACATATTTTTTAGATTTAAAACAGCTTTGACTTTTATATATTTATCTTTCTTTAGAGGTATGTCCAAAGGGTTTCAAATTACTTACATACAGCATGAATATATTAAAATGAGAATAGAAATACTTGCCTACGTCTGGCTATATTCAGACTGAACCAGGCTTGTAGACTACTCAACATTATCTTAAGAGCAGGGAAGAAATTGGAAGTATTCACATTTTATGCCAGTTTATCATAACCAGGCTGTTCATCAGCTGATTAAAAATTTAAGACCACAGCCTTAAAAAGTAAAAAGCTGTGAATAAATCTGGCTTTCATGTTATTTTCCCTCAGGCATTCAGACTGTCATGACCCCCTGATGGCAAAGACAAAAAGGCTTTCTGTCTTGGAACCTGGCAGGACTGTTTACCTTTTTGCCCCACTCCATCTCCACTGAGGTTGGATGCAGTAAGACTTTGATTTTTAATTTCTTAAAAGATCATGAGGGTTCTGGGACATAAAAAGTGCTGGACTCAAAAAGAATCCACCTTTAGAGAACTGGAGGATCCAATAGGTTGTTTGTAAAGACACAGACTAAAGCCTTAACTGACGCTAACTTCAGCCCAGTAATTACAAGACAACTAGCCTGGCCATTGCCTTCCTGCGCAATTCCACTTGATTCAAATCTTACTTCACAGCACAGTCTGGGCTTTCTCCCACTGACTTAGATTCCTCTGGTAGAATTTCAACCGGGTCAATTTTCTGTGCTGTTTTAGAATTGTAGTCTGTCTGCAGTTTGGCAATGGCAGCGGAGGAAGTGAATGAAGCCAGTCAGTCTGTGTTGGCCACGCTTCCAAATATTGAATTAACACTAACAGCCATCTCGTTCAGCCTGGCACTTCTCTCTTCGGAGTGGAGGATGTTTGTTTACAGCACAAGCAATTTCCGGTAAGCTTTGTAGCATCGAACTGGCACATTGCATATGTCATGGGCAAATGATTGGGTAAAATCATGTCCAATTGTTTAAAACTTCAACAGAATCCACGTCTCCATGAAGCAATTGTTTTTCAATAGCTGAGAGCCCAGACCCTCTGTATGAAGCTAAGCATAGAACAAGGGGCTGGTTTTTACCAGGCTATAGGACAGCATCTGTGAAAGAATAACTTAAACAAACAAACAAAAAATGTCTTTAAAGAGGTCTTCATCAGGAGTTTATGTGACCCAATTTCAAATCACAACTGTGGGTCCATTTCCAGTCTGAAGTCAGATTTTCTCTCACAAAAACCTAAACACTTTAAGCCCGAGAACTCACAAAGGTTTACTTTCTTTTTTTGTTACAATTTTGTAGAGTATCCAGACGTATTAAAAATGATCTTGTCTTTGCCAGGTTCTAAAGTTATCCACATCTTACCCCAAATGTACAAAACACCACAAGAGATTACATACTGGTATTATTTACTGAGCAAAAATGAAGCCAAAATGCAAAAGCTGTGTGTAAAACTAACTATGCCTTATGACTCAAGCCATGAATAAAACCTATTTTAGCAGCAATAACTATATGTAGCCATATTCTGAAAGACTTTATCAGACACTCATATCAATATCAGGGGTGTATGTTTTTTGTTACATCTCTGTAGGTTACTGAACAGCGGCATAATAGATTACCAGTATGTAAAACTTGGTAAACCGTTTGACAAGTCAGTTGCACAAAATATACACTGCATAGATGCCTAAGTTGCTGAATAATTATTGAGGATTTTATGCAGGAAAAAAATAAATACAGAGAGAGAGAGAGAGAGAGAAAAAAAAACAAAACATTTATGGTGACCAAAAAGCACGTCATATTTGGCCCAAAAACTGTATTTTATTGGCATTTTATCTGCTCGTTAATAAAAATATAAGTATGAGAAAAATTTATGAAATAAAATCCAGTGAAGACAACATTCTTCCCAGATGCCATTTGATTACCTGATAAAGTTCAACTGTGAGTAATTTAACTTCAGCACAAATCAAAGAACACCACAGACAAAACCTTGAACTTACATCCACATGGTGATCAACGGTGGTGGCAGTATCATGCTGTGGAGATTCTTCTTCTTCTTTAAGGACAGGAACGTTAATGGGAAGATGGATGGAGCTAAATACGGGATATGATCTTATACTGCAAAAGATTTGAGACTGGTGTCTGTTAACTTCAAACATACCTTTAGAACTAGATTGTAAAAGTTTAGAACAAAGCAGGCTGCAGAGTGGCATCATAGGTAGCCGGGACAGGGTAGTTACATTTACTCTGTTAAGTTAACTTGAGTAACTTTTTCAAGAAAAAAAGTACTTCTAAGAGAAGTTTTGCTGCACCATACTTTTTACTTTTACTTGAGTGATAATATTATGAAGCATGGCTATTCATACTTAAGTAAAATTTCTGGCTACTCCACCCAACATAAGTAACTTTACCGAATGAAGAACAATAATGTTTAATCCAAAAATGCCAGATACAGACGCACATTTACAGTTAATGTTAAAGTGAGACTTCTTCGCTGTACACCAGCTTCACTGTTTTAATGTTGTTTTCTATCTGCTGAACCCATTGAACCTGCATTTGGATGTCAAGTATATAAACAGTATATATTGTGACTGGAAGTACTTTACCTAGTTTTAACATATATACGCTACCTACTATAAGTACTGATTTCATAAGTTTTGATTTAGAAAGGTATTTCTTCCTAAATTTATTTTATAATTATGGTATTTATTTGTATTTTTTTTGTCTTTAAAATATCAGAATTAACACCTAATCCACAATTTTAAAATATCAAATCAGATGTTATGATCAGTTACTCATTACGTGAGAAGCCTTTTTACCAAGTACTTTTTTACTCTTACTTGAGTCATTTCTTGGACAGCTACTTTTTACTTTTACTTGAGTAAAAATATGTTTAAGTAATGCTACTCTTATTGGAGTACAAACTTTTGCTATCTCTACCCACCTCTGTTGATAGGAGTGTGGCCTTGCAGCAAGAAGGTCCTGGGTTCAAATCCCAAGCTGGGGTCTTTTGCTTAGAGATTGCATGTGCTTCATGTACATGCATGGGTTCTCTCTAGGTACTCTGGCTTCCTCCCGCGGTCCAAAAACAAATGTTATGTTAACTGGCCTCTCTAAATGGCACTTAGCTATGTATGTAATGGGTGTGTGTCTGCATGGTTGTTTTCACTGTGTCTGTGTTGCCATATGGTAGACTGGCAGACCTGTCCAAAATGTACCCCACCTCTCACCAAATGGCCGCTGGAGATAGGCACCATCTACGCTGTGACCCTGCAAAGACAAGCGGGTATAGACAATGGATGTATGGATAGAAAAGAACCTATTCATGTGTCATATTGGCCAAGTCAAAGTCCACACATAAATACAATTGTATATCTGTGGCAAGACTGAAAGCTGATGTTCACAGACAGTCCCCATCCAATCTGATTGTTTTGATCTATTAAGAATGTAGAAAAGGATCAAATTTAAGTCGCAAGATGTAAATATCTGATGGAGACATACCCCTAAAGACTGTAACAGCAGCAAAAGGAGGCTCTACAGTATACTGACATATGCATGCCAGATTGTTCAGATTTTTATTTGTAAAAAATGTTTAAAACTGAACATTGTTTTCTTTCTGTTAATGCACTAATTTGTGTTGTTCTATCCACAGAGTCCCTGATAACATAGAAGTTGGGTGTTTTTGTTTGCGAGCACAAATAATTTTTCTTTTAAGGAATACTGAATCAAAAATATATCTTATCCTTGAGTATGATGCATAATTAATAAAGACTGGAAACCCTGGCTTTCTAGTGCATCATCAGCGCTCCAAAGATTGCTTTTGAAAAGCAACTAATGAGAATGGATCGTGAGTGCCTGAATGATAATGATGTTCTGTCAGAGGATCCGCGATCCTCAAACACAAGAGATGAGATGAAAGCCAACTACACGTTGCTCAGTTGAAGTAAACAAGTATGTTTTATTGATAAGGTTCTCAGAAGAGTCTCGTTTCAGTGAATGTATAAGAATCATCCTCTGATAATACTGATTTGGTACATTATGACATCCAGCACGAGTCTCCTCACAGTGAGAGGGATCCATTACTGCTACTGCTGTTGGGATCTAGGACAGAAAGAATCTGCTTCCAAACAACAAACAAACAGAAAACAAAAATTAGAACAAAAACAAACTTTGGACTGATATCGTAGATAATGGAGTATCAGAGTGCCACAAAACTCTAAAGTAGTAAGAGCAGCTAAAGGTTTCGCACATTACAAGCCACTTCCTCTTAGAAATATAAAACTTGATATTCTGAACAATATTCTACTGTGCTGCATAAAGGTAAGTCTATACACTGTACATCGAAATATACTTCGAAAAAACAGATTTCACAGTTTTAAAGACTTTATTTAAAGTATAAACTGCTTTTTAAAACACCTCATTACATAAATTACTCTTTTTGCCGGTTGACTATTGTTTCCCCTGTCAGCAAACCGAAAACAAATACAAAAACCAAAAATGAACATTTATTACATATCTTACAAAACAAAAGAAGCTCGTCCATCGATGTTCATCTCGATAAGAACTGGTGACTCATTCATGATTGTCATTTAGTACTAAGAATAAATAAATAAAAAAAGAAAAGAAAGAATAAAATCAAATAAATAATAAATCAGCATGTCTGTCAGACTTGGTGAGTGGTGTGTGTTTGATCGCTCTGTACAGAAGTGCCTTGGTGAAAATCTCACAATTCTACCGCGACTGAAACGTACAAAACTACGGCATCTACGGTATACGCAACATCCTGAAGTTTTTAAGTGTAATCTGACACATATGTATAGGGATGTGATTCTTCTCCCCGTTGCAAAATAAACAATGTGGTGCTATGCCACTTTCCACAGATATAGCTGTTGGTTTGTTTTTTTTTTTGACTTTTTGTTGTTTTTTTTTTTTTCGTATTTTATTTTTGAGTTAATGCTCGAGTTCATCATCAGCTTGGATGTTCATGGATGCCGTTGTCCTGTTGCTTGGCTGATCGGCGGAGGAACAGGTCTGGTGGTGGACGGACAATGGGAGGCCTGAGACAGGGAGACGGCTCGCGTTGATGTCGCTGTTTGTGATGTATGTCGGGTGATGGCTGCACTCTGAGGAGGCTTGGTCTTCACTTTGGTCCCTTTGCCTTCAGTTTCTTTATTAGAGACAAGACAAGCCGTGATCGCAGAGGCCACCGCAGTGCAACCCCCTTCCCTCCTCCCTGCGCATTCGGTTGCTATCGTGGCTGCTCTCGGTGTGACCCAGTAAATATGGGCGAAAATATCACTATCTTTTTTAAAAAGGGGAATCTTCTTATTGGGTAAGCAACAGTTATCAGAGTTCTTCAGTGCTTTTTTTTTTTGTCAGTTGTTCAAAGTTTTTCCAAAAAAAGAAAAAAAAAAAATTGACTAAACATTTATTTTTTTTGCCTGTGGCAGTAAAATTAACAATATGTTTTTCATTCTTTTTAAAAGTCCCTGCAGCGTTCCGTGAGTAACCCCGTTTGTTGGTTAATTCTCCGTAGGTTTTCAAAGGAGTAAGGTTAAGGAGGCTGGGTAGGAAAAAGGGACAAAATTCAGAGATGTTGGGAGAGAAGGGAAGAGTCAGCGGGGTTCGTGTGGGCTGTTACCTCCTGCCCATCTCGTTCTGTCTGAGAAACTGGATGTTGTTGCTGCTGTCAGCCAGTTCTGGGTACTGCTCCACAGGCAGCACGTAGTAGCCATCGTAGCCCTGAACCCGACCTGTCGTTAGAAGCTGTTGCCTCTCCCCTTCAGTCCAGAGGCGACTGCCTCCTTTCCCGTCCCTTGCGCGCTGCTGCTCCTTGGCCCAGGCCCCTGCCAGGGCCCTCTGTCGGGCCAGCTCCAGAAGTCTTACCTTCTCTTCGTCCACCACATCCACAGAGAGCCCATAGCGAACACTCAGCACTAACGATGGAACCGCGAACTCCACGGTCACGCCTCTCCTCGACCGGCCGCTCACTGTCACGTTGATGCCACTCTCCAGTGACTTCCGCCCGTTTGTCAGCCCCAGGGCCAAAAGGTCGCTGTCGGCAGAGCCCACTTTTACGAAGTAGTGGCAGTCCTTTCCGTCCTGAGTGTAATGAGTGCCCTCGAGGTACTGGGCACCGTTGAGCACCAGAGCAATTTTACGGCTGTCGTCGCTAGCCAGTGGCGATACACCGGCCACCACCCGGCCCTCTTTCAGTGCCAGCATTACTCCTCGGCCTATAATGGGGGTGCTGGTGCCGAACCAGTGGCCAGGCTTGTCTTTACGTCTGCGGCGCTCTTTGTTGAGAAGACGGCCCTCGAGGGCCATGAAGGCCTGGTTGTGGCGCTCTGCTGCCTGCTGCACACCAGTGATGAGCTAAATGACAAAGAAAAAAGACATGTTAATGAAGCTTCTAGATTGGAGGAAAATAAAAGGACTATTATGATCTATACTGCCTCCCAACAGGATTCACATCCCTTGTCCTTTTTATGCATTTTGTCATGCTGATACCGCGACGTGAAATATATTTTATTCAACACAAAGTAGTGGAAAATTGTAAGTGATACAAAAATAATTGGTAGTTTTCTGCAAACCTCAAATCTGGCTAATGCATCTGTATTTACTTTTTCTCCCAAAATGGAATCCAGTGCAACCAAATGTCTTCAAAATTCACCTAAGTGGTACATTTACAAATCAGGCCTTTATAGAACAGTGGCTGGAAAAAAGCTGAACCATAAGCAGCCAAATTTGCAGTTTGCCACAATATACTAGCGCTACAGCACTCAAGGAAGAAGGTGTTCTGTTCAAATGAGACAGATGAACCTTTTGGTCAAAACTCAAATTGCTACGTATGATGGAAATCTAATACTGCATGGTGCCCTGAACACTGTATCTCCACTGTTAAACATGGCGGTGGCAGCATCATACTGTGGGGTTACTTTTCTTCAGGAGGGAGGCAGTTAAGAGTTCAAATAAATTCTGGCCAATCTTGGAGGAAAATATTTAAGAGGTTGCAGCTGTTAAGGGCAATAACCTTAAACATACAGCCAAAGCCACAATGAAAGGGTTTAGGATCAAAGCATATTCATGTGTTAGAATGGGACAGTCACAGTCCAAAACTAAATCTAATTGAGAATCTTTAGTCAGACTTAAAAGTCACTGTTCTTCATCCAGTCTGATTAAGCTTAAAGTTGTTTTGCAAAGAAGACAGCAAAATGTTCACTTTCTAGATGTGAAAAACTGGTAGAAACAAGGCACAAAAGACTCACAGCTGTAATTGCAGGAAAAGACAACTCAGAGGTACAAATACACATCACACTTCTCAGATTTTTATTTGAAAAAAAAAAAAAGCCCATTGAGAACCATTTTTCCTTTTGCTTCCACTTCACTACTTGGTGTTGGTCTATACCATAAAATCCAATAAAACACAATAATTTCTGTGGTTGAAGTCGAACAAAACCTGAAAAAAGTCAAGTTGTGTTTTAAGACACTTTTTTTTCACAAAATTTGGTGGAAATGGTGACTGTGTAAATATATTTTTTGCATGTTTGAGTTTACCTGTCCATTCTCACAGTGCTGGGTGGCCTGAAGCTCATACGGTGGCTCCACAAAGTAGAGCGAGTGTCGAGGGAATCCTGGGATAATGTTGCTGAGCTGAAAGCCAAACATCACCAACCAGCTCTTCACATCTACAGCAGCAGACGAGACAGAAAACACACTCTGCTAAATGACACAGTTAAACATGATAGCAATGGAATCATCAGTTTTATCATAAAAAAGACCCTCAGTGTGTTGCCTTGGTGACTCACACAGCTATATCAGAAACTGCTCCATCTGTGAAACATTTTTTTCTGTTCTTCCTGATAACAGCAGATTACTGACATTATCAGGGCTGAAATAAAGTTCAGCTTGTGTTTAGTGAACTGAAATTACAGGCTTTTCCATACCCAGAATTAAATGTGCCAAAAAGAACCCAACAGATCTGAGGCATATCTAAATATTACGTGACAGAGAAAAACGCCTCTGTATCCTTAAAAAGGAATTTCAAGACAATCAACATCCAGCGACATTCTACCTGTGACATAGTTTTTGACATCCAGCATGTCACTGAGAGGGTTGTTGTTCTTGAACATGTACAGATTAAATGGAGAGAGGTCTTTTCCTATCTTGGGCCACATGCTGTAGTCGGGCGAGGTCCAGCGACCAGCCAACACGTCGTAGTCTCGTTGAGTGAAGTGAACAAGTTTGGTCAATGAGTCATACAGACCACCGTGGAAACCCACCACCAGCTGGAATTCTGGGTTAGAGTCAAGGTACACTTCACCATAGGCTGTGTACTGCACCTAGGTGACATGGGCAGGATAAATGTAACTTTTATTGTGATGAAAAACTTTTCTGATACTTTGTATACAGTTAAAAATAAAACAGATTCAAGGATGCTGAGTAGTACCTGTTTTATCATCTGGCCATTACTGCTGAAAACTGCCAGTGGTGTTCCTGTGTTGTCAGAGGCAATGTAGTATTCCTCTCCACTGCTCACCTCCATTGCAAACAAGTGACCCTAATGAAGAGATTATTCGATTTTAATTCACATTGCTCCTACAAAGATAAAATGAAATGAAATAAAATAAAATAAGACAGACTACACTGTCCTCCCCTGTGTATCTCAGTGAGCCTTTATCAGAATTTACTGATAGATATCATCCTTCACAATTACTGACATCCCTGGTAAAGATGTACAAAAAGCCTTAAAATAAATTTATGCTTATGTGTACTTCAACCTTACATATAAATAAGTTCATTTAGTTGGGAAAGAAATCTCATGCTAAGAAAATATACTGCTTGGCACATCATGTATACCACATTTATTAGTCTATTGATCCATTTATCTGTTAATTTGATCATATGACCCAATGACAATCCCTTTTTTTTAGGATCCTCCACATTTTTGTAAAATAAAAAATCTCATGGTATTTCAAAGACTTCATGATGTCAGGCATTCTAAGGATTCCAGGACCCTTGGAAGAGGAAAAAGGCACACAGCATCATAGATCCTCCACTATACTTAATTGCTGGCATGAGGAGCTTTCCCAAATATTCATCTTGTGTTCAACAAAATCCATCTGAGGCATTTGTTGCTGAAAAGCTAAATCTCAGTCATCTACGGTATACGCAAGTAGAGTTAGGTAGTTGTAGACTTTTAAGTTTGTGGCTGCAGGACAAAAAAGGCATTTCCTTGGCATGTGGGTAGGATCTAGTGGTTGCTGTGGTGGCCTTAAGATGCCACTCTTTGCTGCAGTTCTCTAAGAAAGATTTTTTTAGATTGAAACATTTACTGTTTCAGTGTCACAAATCTTGATACTGCAAATTTGTGCACTGTCAAGATAAACTTGGGTCAGCATTGCTTGTCAGAGTTGTTTTAAACTTTTTAATTATTGCTCTGACTGTAGATATGGGCACTTTTAAGCAAAAAGCAGTTTTTTTGTGGCCATTACCTGAATTATGACGTTGTAAATTTATTGATCTTACATGAATGGCATGTCTTCTTGTCTTTCCTATTTGGAAGAGTGGCTAAGAGAAATAGGCCTCTGTTTCATGTCACATTTACCTCAAGGAAACAGTAAGTTGAGGAATACAAGTAACACTTCCTAGACCCTTTGATCAACCTGTAAAAGTAAAACAGAACTTAGAAAATACTTTTGTTGCATTTACTCAGTTAGGGTTATTAGAGATGCCAATTACTGTGGCACTTCTGATTTTTATCACCACTAAAAATTATGCTAATGCATTGAAAGACATTTATTTTAAAGCATTTTGCACATCTTTACTTTTGGTGTTGATAATTGCAGAATGCTGTACTGAAATATGAGGTCCAGTAGTGATATTTTGAACATATCTCTGTCCAACCTTACCTGCAGATCATAGTAGAGAGATGAGATATCAGAGCTGGAGTGGTTAAAGATATGTGTCACCCTGGTGGGATGGTTTAAGTCAGCATAGAAGAACTGGAGGTGCTGTCCCAGGCTGTTCCGCGTGGATACCCGGCGGCCAAGCCCGTCGTAGTGGTACACCACGCTCCAGCCTCCTGGTCCCCTGTTGTAGGCCCTCAGGAGCTGACCTTTGGAATTGTAGTCGAAAACGTCTGAGCCACGCTGACTGAGGAAGCCGTCCTCGTCCAGGCGATACTGGACGTCTCCCAGACGGGTGATGCGATCCCTGAGGTCATAGCGGAGGGGCAGGATCCGAGCACTGTTACCGGGATTCAGCAAGTGAAGGTTGCCGTTTAGGTCATAGCTATAGCGCCAAGTGGACCAGTCATTCACCTGTGCAAAACAGTGAATTATTCAAAAGTATTTAACAACATTGTAGGCATAACTTTCCCTAGAAACAGAGGGGAAATTCAATATCTGCAAACAGAAATTCACCTTGACACCACTGAGCTGTCCATCTCCATCATAGTCATAGCGGTACTGAGTAGTGTTGGCGTAGGGCCCAATTTTTAGTTCTCTCTTCACAACCCGGCCCATGCTGTCATATTGCACTGTCATCCAGTACATAAGTGAACGGAAAATCTCATACTGGACCTCCTTGATGCGACCGTGGGTGTCAAAATGCTTACTCAGCGTCATTACGGCTGTGGTGATGATTTGATTTATGTCATAATAGATGACCCCGAATTTCCCAAAGTGCTCCACCTATGGAATAGAGGGAAATATTTAAAGAAGAGTCCTCAGAAGGACAAAAACTACATTCTATGCCTAAAGAGAGACAAGATGCCAAGCATGCACCTTTCCAGAGATCTCATCATATCGGTAGAGGTCAACAGGCAGCGGGGTCTCACTGATGACAGGCTTCATGCTGGCAATACGGAAACTGTTGTCATGGTAGGTGTAGTCAAACCTTGCGTTCACCATCCCCTCCTCACTGAAGCGGTAGATTTGCTTGTCGATTAGGGGGCCCATTTTGCGATAGCGGATGGTGCAAGAAAAGCCCCCACTCTGCAGGTTGACCATCTTGAGAACCCCAGCCGTCTCGTCATATCCAAATGTGACAACGGTGCTGTCGTACACAATCTCTGACAGCTTGGCCAGCTTGCCGTACTTGTAGAGGACGCGTCGGCCAGTGCCCATGTAGTTCGTGGCCTGCGGTCGGCCATCCTCACTGAAATCATGGATGATGGAGGCATTGCTCTCTGGAGGGTTGTAGGTGTTGCGAATGTAGCCGACAGACACGTGTGTGAACATAGTGTGGCGGGCGACGCTTGGCATGGTGACAGCTGTGACCCGACCTGAGGCATCAAACTCAAAGACGTACTGTCTTTGGCTCTGCAGGAGCAGCACCATGGACTGGAGGAAAAGAACAGAGGGTTGAAATACGGATTAATATAATAGCATTATCAATGGATGACTTGCCTCCTGTGAAATAGCACCAGGGGTAATTTGCTCTCCCTTGACAAATTTGCACCTTCATGACCATAAAAATGATGTATTATTTCATTCAATTCTCCAATTCAAATTACTGTCGCAATTGTCTTTCTTGCCAAAACCTAACGCCTGCATGACTCTGTTAAAGATAGAAGTACTTACTTTATCAAGGTAGCTGTAGCTCCAGACCTTTCCATCCACAAACGAGCGAGACAGGATGCGACCCTGGGGGTCAAACTCTGTCTTCTCACTCATACTACCCCTTTGCAGCCCCACAAGCTGTCCAGTGGGTGAATACGAAACGTTGACCACTGCCAAGCTGCTGCTGGGCAGCCACATGGCTGGCCGGCCCTGAGCATCGTACATGATGCGCAGCGTGAACTTGCGGTGGTCGTCATAAATCTTCTCAGTGCGGGTGTTGCGATCGAAGTCAATTGAGAGAAGATTGCGCCCATGAGCCTAAAATAAAAGCAAATAATTTATTTTTTCAGCAAATATTCACTGAAGTTCACTGAAAAACGAAAATAAAGTTCTGTGCAAATGTTTCATACCCCTTCACTATTTCACAAAAAAACCCACAAATTACATTCTAATTTGTTGCTGTAACATGACAAACATTTTAAACGTTTAAGGGTTGTGAATACCTGGGCACTGAATATTTTAATCAAATAATCATTCACTTTACACATTAGCAATTACCCTCAGCTTCCTCCCAAATACGGTGATCCGGCCCTTGGTCTGCTCTTTGCGCAGACGCCACTCAATAGAGTTGAGACCATTGTCAGTGGGCAGAGTGATGTTCCTTCGTCCGATAGTGGGGCTGACAGAACCTGCCAGGATGTGGGGCTCAGTGTGGAAACTGATTCCCATTCCATTGGCGTACATCACTCTCAGGGTACCGTTGTTGCACAGCTGATAGCTGTTTCTCACCTGGTCTGTAGGTAGAGATCAGGAAACAGAGTTTAAGAGGAAAGATTGCATACTGCAATCAGGGGTTCTTGGACCCCACAGCAAACACATCTGGCATATCAAACAGCAAATATTGATTGTGGTTAAACGTGGTCAGAAAAGGAATGAGGAAAAATAACCAGTATTTATTATCAGAAAATACAACTGGATTAGATAAGGGAAAAGGGAACATTTAATGAGGTTAAAGGATTTATATATTAAACATTACAGAAACTTTAAATGTGAAATACGGTGTTCATTGCTTTATTTCTTTTTACTTTTTATTTCTTAAACAACAACAGATATTTAGTTGGTTTTCATTAAATTATTTCAGAATTAGGTTAATTCTGTTGAGACAGAAGTTGGGTTGTGTTAAGGAAACCTTTGGTCAAAGAAATAATTCTTAATAATTCTTTATAAACTGCCATGTTTCAGGAAGTTGTGTTAATAGTTTTAATTCACATTAAAATAACTCTTTTGTTCAATAAAGATAACAGACTTTTACCTGCTAAGTTGTTAGCATAAGCTCGAACTAGCTATTTTTAACATTCACACTTTGTCCAAATAATTGGTCATAATGTCAATATAAACAGGCTAAGAATATTCCCACTTTATGCTTTCCTACAACTGTTTTGCAACTGTTTTTCAACATTATACATATCTTTTGCATGTATTAATTTGATTTTGGAGTTTAAACCAAGCTAGGGCTTGCTATTTTTAGCAATTATGTTTATATTTGTTCAGCATTTAGCATTTTAGACATCTTGACCTAAGAACTGTTAGTGAAATCAATACAGGCAATATTTTTATACAATGAGAACAAATTTTGTACAAATTCAATTAGCTGAATGTCTTTATTTTTCTTTTAGTTTGATATTTTAATTGCAGAGTAAAACTAGAAATAAAAATTAGTCAGGGCTGTCAGATGTGTAACAGTTGTTTGAACTGTTGTTGTTGTTGTGGTTGAACTGGGTCGGATTAACATAGTCTTTCTGTGCAGAAACAGGTTTTATCCAGATACCTCACTTCCTCCCACCTTACAAACACATGCATGTTATCCACCCATTGGTCTGAATGTGCATGTTTTTTTGTCCTTTGTCTCTCTGTTGCTACAACCCAAATGTTCCTTCTTTTGTAATGCAGTTTATAGTTTTTTGTCAACCTACTTTTTGTAAAGTTATAGCTGCACATTTGTTACTTTAACACATTTTTGGGTGAAATACCTGACCTTCTATGCTGGCTCAAATCCACAACTTAACCCTGTGCGTATTCAGTAAACCAGGGCTGGATCATTCCATGCTTGACCCAGGACTGAGTCAGGAAAATAATCAACATTGGGATATTTTTAACCCAGCAGTTTTCAGAGTGAAGTTTCGACCTTTTTAGTAAAAGCAAACAGACCCAACTTTAACAAAGAAGTTAGGTTAACCCAAGTTGGTGCACATCAAGTGAGGGCAGTTATTGTGTTTGAGTACACAAAAGTAAGGCTGAGCCTCAGCAGTCAGTCAGGAATGATCACACAGAATAGGCCCTTTACGTCAGCTGGTATCTGATCAAAATGCAAGATTTTCAGTTAAGGCTCATGTCAAAAAGAACACGATCCAGTCTATAAAACAGATGAGTTTCCTGATTATGTCCTTCAAAGTCAAAAATAATCTGAATGAACAGATTCATGCTGAACTGATGTCCCTATACAATCTCTTTATCTTTACAATTAAATATCTTTCTCTCAAGAAAGGAAGGCGATAAGCCCATCCCTAATGCTGAGGCTAATTTTCCCTCTGATGTTTAGAAACAGACATCTTGATGACAGGGATGGAGATTAAATTGTTTTCAACCGATTTCTCCAGAAGATGCAGAGTTTGGATCTTTCTTTATTTAATTTACAGAAAGGTGAGAAGCTCCATTTTTTTTATTTGACACTCTGCCATAAATGACAGTAATCCATAAGGCCAATTTGTAATAAAGCTCCAGGCACATTTTAACAATGCCTCAAACAGACAAGTGCAGCGTTTTTTCCACTGACTTGGCAGCACCAGCCTTTAGATAAATCTTTCCTGCTCGCTCTGTCTGAACAACCTCGTAATAAAACGGCGACGAGGTTGAGGGAAAGACAGAGAGGGGGTGAAATGAGAGCCTGAGGGGCCAGGGAGAATTCACTGTGCAGGAGTTAATGAAGAGCGCGAGGAGGAGCAGAAAGCGAGTGGAGACGGTTAAGTGAGGATGTCAGCGGAGAGCTGAGCTGAAAACCCACACAGTGTAGAGGAAACCCTAAATGACTTAAAGCACTGTGAACAACACTCTGCCAGCTGCTGAAACGCAGGTGGATCACTGACTACATCTACAACCGATTCCCAGGCCTGTGCAGTCCAGTCGGCATCCATGCTTGTATCACACGGTTCATGGCGGTAAGGGGAAGAACACAATTATTCTTCTTCCTCCTCTTTTCTAAACACACCAAATAAGCTCAGGGATCATGGGGACCGGCTGAGTGTGCGTGTGTAGAGAGAGAGCTTGAGGGATGAGGAGGATTCACTCAACGTGAGTTAATGAATTTTGCTAGGATGACATTTAAAAGCTGGATGACCCAGATGGGATTAACAACTTATATATTGGTAATTTTTTTCCATAAGAGGGACTGAGAGGAGAGGGGGGCGGGATGGGGGGAAGGGAAGGAAAATAATCTCCTGGAGCGCACACATAAACGAGTGAAAATTAAAATCGGAGGCCAGCATATTTACCATCACAGAGGGGAGGTTGTGATTCTGAAAGAAGAACTCTGTGTGACTCATGTTACTTAATTAAAGTCTTCTGATTGGACTTTTAAGGTTTAAAAAGTCTGAATATAGAAAATGTGAATTCCTGCGGCTATTTTTAATCAGTCTACCTTGCACCACTGTGTACGAGGCTTCAACAGAGGACAAATTGGTGATGACAGTGACGTCGTCATCTCTGCTCGAACTCTCGATGTCAATGTTGATGGAGCGCTCGATCTCGCGGTGGAGACTCGTCACCATGCCTGTTGGGTATGTCACGTTGGTCAGGCGGCCCTCGCTGTCGTACCTGGGAAAAAGGATATGATTTAAAGATGTTAGCATATAAATATATACTGCTGAACCCAAGAAGTGTTGGTGCAGATTTTAGGTGTAGTTTTCAAAGCTAGCACTAGGGGGCAGCAGTATTACATGTGTAATTTCAAAGGAAAACATGGATTACAGAACAGAATATAGACCAGACCTGGATATCCACATTTATTTAGATGTTCTGCTGAGACTTACTGATAAAATGTGGTCCATCCAGTCTCATCAGCCTTGGTGGCAAGCAGCCCCGTGTTCCCACTGTAGCCCATCAAAGCCACCTCCTGACCCACGGCAGACACACTACGCAGTCCCCCAGTTGGGTCCAGTCCGAGGGTCACCACTTGATTCTCGGGCAGAAGCACCAACCTGAGCAGGCCGGCTCCTCCTCCCTGTCCTTGACCATCTCTCCTCACCTTGACGGTGTTGTTGCAGTTATCCACCAGCATGGCCAGCTCACCGTCAGGGCCGTAGGTGAAGTTATAAAGGGGCTCCCCAGTCACGAGGCTGACCGTCTGGATGTGAAGCCCCTCTCCGTCGAAGACGTACAGCTCCTGTTCCCTTGGTGACGCCACCTCATATTGCGCTAATCCAGTGAACCCTACGCTCGAGAGGGCTGGGCCTGGCCGGTTCGCCCGCACTGCCCTGATGCGTATGTTGTTGAGGTCGGCGATGAAGAGGGTTCCATCAGGGGAGACAGCTAGGGATGTTGGGGAGTTCAAACCCGCATCAGGGGCGTAGCCATCATCACCGTAAAAGCAGTTGCAGTTGACGTCATTTTTGCAGTCGCAGTCGGAGGCAGCACCAGCCAGGAGAGAGATTTCTCCATTAGTGTTCACCTAAACCCAAACGGAAAACAGAAGAAAGCCACATGATTAAACAGAACATTTTGCCAAAAGCAAAGTTCAGTTTGAGGTAAAATAAAGTAGGAGTACTGTATTCTGGAAATCTCAGCTTGAACCAGATGAGCTGCCAGTTTTAGTTGCCAAAAATATCTTAAAAGAAGCAAATTTATTCTAAACCAGCAGGAAAGATAAACAACAGTGCTCAACATTACTCCAGGGCATACCTGTCTGACTCGATTAATCTTTTTCTCGTCTGTCTCAGCTATGTAGAGGGTGCCAGTGTGGGACAGGGCGATGGCTGTGGCACTCTCCAGGGCTGCATGTATAGCCAGCTTACTGAGGCTGTAGTCAATGCCTGGCACTTGGCAGTGCATTGGCCGACCTGCAATAATGCTCACCTACAGGAAACAGCATCAAATACCAGCTCAATAATCATTAAGATCACAGAAAGCTGAGGAATAATTTTAAAATGAAAGACGCAACTTTCAGTTATGAGGTTGTAGTACCATGCAAAAGTATTCATATCCATTGAACTATGTCCCATTTTGCCACATCACCACCACAATATGTAACGCATTGTACACAAATGATACATGGTTTTCACACATTACATTACTTGCACCCAGTCTGAACCATCTCTACCTTTGCACATGTAAAAAATGTTACGGCCAAATCAGTCACACTTAGTCGCTTTGGATGAGGAGTGTCTGTGAACATCAATTTACATGTCCTGCCACAGATTCACAATTAGATTTGGGTCTGAATTTTGGCTGGGTAGTTCTAACACATCAATATGATTTGATCTAAACCAGGCCATTGTATCTTTGGTTGTATGTTTAGTCTTTGTCCCACTGGAAGGTGAACTTGTGCCCCAGTCTAAAGTTTATTGCAGCCTTTAACAGTCTTTCTGGACTGTCTTTATTTAGCTTAATCTATCTTCCAATTAGATCCTACCAGCTTTCCTGTACTGGTAAAGAAAAGTATCCCCACAGCAGGATGCTGCCAGCACCATGGTTCACCATGGTGTGTATGCTGGAAAAAGCCTTCCACAAGGCTTGTGGTAAATTTTGTTATGGCTTTCTGTTAGCAAGGACTTTCTTCTTGCCACTCTTAGATGTTGGCCAGATTTGTGGAAAGCACAGCTAATAGTTGTCCTTTCCACAGATTCTCCTACCTGAGCCATGACTCTCTGAAACTCTTCCAGAGTTAGCATGGGCTTCTTACCTCTTTCTCTGAGTCTTGAACTGACTATCTCTGAGGCCATCACAGAACAACTTGCTTACTGAGATTGAATATCATACAGGTGGACTTTATTTACCAAATACCTACAACATTAATTGTTTACACTGGATTTTGTTTAGGAGTAAAAGTGTTACAGAAGTAAATAATACATGCCACTCTTTTCATTTTATTTTTTAAAAATTGTAATCCATGTATCATTTTCATTCCAAACTTATTTGCCTTCCACAAAATTTTAAAATGGTTGTAATGTGACAAAATGTCGAACAGTTCAAGAGGTTTGAATATTATTACAAAGCACTGTATATTACATAAAGTTAAAAGATCTTGGAAATAATAAAGGGCTTATTTTGCCAATGCTGCAAAACTTATAACTGTAACTTTTACTTCTAAATTGGCCTGAGAAAGCCTAATTGGAACAAAATCTTGTCAGAACACCATGGTGAGTATTCATCCTCAGGGGTTTTTGCCATGTAGTACAGACCTGGTGGTTCTCAGTGATGCGTAAGATGACATTGTTTTCCAGGACATAGAGAGAGTTGTCCATGGGGTTCACTGCTAAATCTGTGGGCCACTCCAGTCGGACCTATAAGAAAGAAACAGAGAGTACATACATGAGACAGTAACTAATGCCAAGGTTTAGCTAAGTTTCTCAATTTTTCTAAGTGACTAGAAGGGTTCTCTTTCTTCTCATCCATTCATTGATCCACAGACTCCTTAATTCCTCCCTATATCAGTCTAACCCTGACCCTCCAACTGGCTCGTATCCACAGTGCCTCACAGCTCAGCACTCAGGGGACCCTACATCATCATCTATCACAGCCATCAATCACCTTCACTCTCTCCTTACCTGGCTGACGTCCATGCTGGTGTCACAGCTCAGCGGCCGGACGGCAGTTAGATCGTTGGCGCCAAGCAGAGTGGAGATGATGCCATTCTGGTCCACCTTACGGATCATGGTGGCATCCACAAAATACATCAGGCCATTTTTATCCACAGCGATGCCTGTCGAGCGCAGAGACGAACACCCCATGAGTGACTACTCATAATTCAACCCCAGCAGACATTTTAAGTCAATTAAACTCCACTCTGTGTGGCAGCTGAAAAAACGGATGGCAGCCCTGGCAGCTGGATCTCTCGGTGCTTCAGCAAAAGAGGAGGGGGCGGGGGGTGGCTCAGCGATGGAACAGGCACTGAACTGTCGAGAAGTGTTCATTTTCGGGATGAATCATCGGGATGCAGACAGGAGCTCAGGCCCCTCTCAGAGGCCAATTGCAGGCTGTGAGCGGGTTGTCTAGAATGGAAAGCGGTCTTTTGTGTACTTTTACCTGCCCTGTTTTTTCAGTCTTTGCATTTTGTAGTGACCTCAGCATTCTACTTGTCATTTATTCCTACCTCTAGAGTTTTTCGTTGTTTATTGAGCACCTTATAGTCTCACATGGGGCACATTGTATGAGCTGTATACCAAAAAAACTTCTAGATGTATGGAGATGCAAAACTGCAGAGTGACAGTAAAGCATAGACCATTAAGTATTGAGAGAAATGGATAAAAACATAGTTCCTGCACAGTCTGGAAAAGTATGGAATTTGATTTCAATATTTTCCAGATCTGGATAAATATGAAGAAAGAAAAGAGGAGAATGCAAAAAATATTTGCATTTCCAGACTTTATTATCGATCTTAGATTACATCTTTTCAATTTCTATCATTTTTTAATCTCCTTCCTTCTTTGTATTTCTTTTCTTGTGTCTTTCCTTCCTTATATTCTTCCTTATGTCCTTTCTTTTGTGTATCCTCCCTTAATCTGCCCTACCTTCCTTTGCTGTATAATTTCTTGTGTCCTTCCTTTTTCTCTTCTTCTTTTGGGCTTCCTTTCCTTTATCATTCCCCTTTTCTTGCTGTTCTTTCTTGAGCCCTTACTTCTTTCCCACCTTGTGTCTTTCCTTACTTCTTTCTGTCCTTCCAATCTGGTAGCCTACTACCTTCTTTCTGTTCTTCTTCTCATTCCTGTGTACTACCTCCCTTCTGTCTTTTCTTTCTTCCTTCCTTGAATTCTTCCTTTTTGTCTTTACTTGTGTCATTTCTTATTTTTGGTAGTTTCCTGCACCAAATACCCCCTCCTCTTTCCCTCCCTTCTTCCCTCCCTCCCTCCTTTCCATCCTTCCTTCCGTTATTGCAGGTTCCACATTAAAATCATCATGAACTTCAGATCAAGAGATCTGGAAAAGTCTGGAATTTGTAAATGAAAAATAAGTAGAAACTGTGTAAAGAGAAAATAGTCGATGAATGAAAATTAAGCTGATGTTTGGTTTATAACAGGTAAAAGAAAGTGACTGTTGTCTGATCTTTCAGAAAGACCTCCCACGCACTAAGACATACACATACTGTAGAGTGGTAGCATCCTACAGCCCCACATTACACACTCTCATGTCACTGACGAGAAATGTTACAGTGTGACATGTTTGACAGTTTGGTGTCACAGTGTGCTGAGATCCACTGATCCACAAAAATAATTCCATTATAAGTTTAACATTAACCTGGTTTATAAAACCGCTTCAGTCTCTGTCCTGCTTTAGTCGAGCCACAAGGCGGTACTTTCATATGAAAATCTAGGGAGCTGTAATTTCTTCTGAAGCGAAGTACAGGTTATTATCTAATCCTATCTTTCTTAATGTCGAGTCATTTGTGGAGTATTATCTTCATTATTTGGATTCCTGATTCCTACAAGGGAATGTAATTATTGAAGCAAAAATAAAATGAAGATATTCGTAAAACAAAGTTGGGAAAAGGGTCCTACCTTTGGGGCTCATTAGCGTAGCTTCAGTGGCTTTTCCACCATCACCACAGCGCTCGTCAAAGGGTAAGCACTGCTCTCCTGTTCCTGCCACCACCTCTGCATTGTCCGACAGCAGACGGCCACCCGTCAGCGAGCGAACCCTGTAAATCCGTCTGGAGTTGGTGTCTGAGATGAACAGGGCCCCAGATACAGGATCCACGGCAAGGAAGTACTTATGGGTTGGATTATTGCTGAAGTGAGAGGAATTATAACAAGTTAGCTTTTAGTTGAATATTTTCAACTAAAACTTCATACCCCTTAAACTTTTCAGCATTTTGCCACATCACAAAAAGCAAATGTTAATGTGTTTTCTTGGGATTTTATAGCATAGATGAACTTAAAGTATAATGGGAAGTGAAAGGAAAACTAAACACGGATTTTAATTTTTTTTTTTCACCAAAAAATCTGAAATGTTTGAGTTACTGTAGTACTTAGAATCACCTTTCCCTGAAAGTCTTTTAGGGCAAACCTTTGAAGTCTTCACAAAACATCTAAGGTTAAAATACATATTGAAGACAATTAGATAGACTGGATTTTATTTAGGGGTAGTATAGTATAAGGGACTGAATACAAATACGGACCACACTAAAACAAACCTAAAAACACATCATTTTCCTTAACAATTATGCAGTGATTTTTGTTGCTCTATCACATGAAACAAAAATAAAACACACTGAAGATTATAGTTCTGATTTGACAAAAATGTGGAATATTTCAAGGGGTATTGACATATTTACAAGACACTGCATGCAGTAAGTAGTAGAAGCATGGGTAAATGTTAATTTATCAGTAGAATGATCTCACCTGTGCCTGAAATCTTTGTTCCTTTAAGAAAGAAAAGAAGGTAAAAACACAAGAGAACATATATTACTTCACACAATCTGCAGATAGTTTCCAACAGAGAGAAATCCGAAGCTGACGGTGGTGTGAACAACGAAATTGTAAACATGTAACAACACTCTGGGGGAACGATATCAAGCAGCGTTTATAATGAAGCTCATGTCTTTCTATCCTCTGGTTCTCGCCTTTTACCCATCATACTGAACAACACACAGGTGCTAAATCCTATTTTTCTTCAGCTTCTTTTCTTCAGTTCTGCAAGATAACGTGGCCGTCTTATTCATCACCCTTATATTTTTCTTCTCAGTGTCTGGTTTTACCTTAACTCCAGGATTCCCGTTGTGTTCATTGATGGGTAGACCCGACGCACGAAGTTGAGGTCACCGACGTACAGGCTGCCGTCGATGCCCATCGCCAAAGCGACTGGTGCCAAAAGCTTGTTTCCGTCCGCAAGGCCATTGCAGCTCGGGCACGAGATGCTGCGCCTGCGTCCATTTCCCATGATGCTCGTGATGACCGGAGGCTGCTCCGTCACAAAGACATTCTCACCACTGCCTTTGTGCAGGATGCCTGAAAGAAATCACAATACCATCTTCATAAGGAGTTGTTGAAGTTATAAGGAAAGTCAATGGAGAGTTTTCAAGCAGCATGATGCTGGGCTTATTTATAGGCACCCCTTGTAAAGCTTTAAAATAAATTCATCCTTTATTGTGGTAGCATAATCTCACACTGAAGATTTGTGAATAATCCCACCTTTAATCTGAATACATTTATTCAGTGTGGGAAAAAAATATCCAATGTTAGGAAAGAACTGTTTCTACTAAAATCCCTTGTGGTACAATTACTCGCAGCCAAGCAATCTACTTAAAAAGTTTTTAGGAACTTCTAATTACTAATCCGTCACTTTCTGTTTCCCTGGGGCATAAATATGTCATGACACAGAGGCTCATTTCTTTTAGCCACTGCCAAGTAGGCTGGATGAGGACCCATATTTATCCTGCCACACACAGTGAGCAGGATGGCAAAAGAGGTAAACAAATCTGCAACAGCTGCTGTTAGAGAACTGAAGCAAAGAGTGGTTGGTATCTTAGGGTCACCAGTTCTCCATAACAACCAGAGGACACTTTCTACGACGTCTTCTAAACGAGTGTTTTACTGCGACCATAAGACTAATATCGAGCTTTTTAACAAAAAACACAACTTCACTGGAGTAAAACAGAAGACAAATATGTGAAAAAGAACCTCATGCTGACTATTAAGTACAGAGAAGGGGCTGTGATGCTGTGGGCCTTTTTCTCTTCCAAAGCATCCGAACCATTTTAGAATGTATTGGCATTATAAACTCTGAAATCCCATAGTATTTTAAATAAGTATCTGTTGGACTCTATCAGAAAATTGAAAATGAGTCATTGTCGTTCTTTCAGTTGGACAATGATCCAAAACAAATGGCCAAATCAACACAGATGACTCACAAAATGCAAAATCCACCAGCCCCAGATCTGTTGAAAACCTGTGGTGTGAGCTGAAAAGAAAAAGAGCATAAGAGAGGACCCTGGACTCAGGATGATCTAGATCATTTGTGTCAAACTCAAGGCCCGGGGGCCAAATTCAGTCTGCCATAACTTTTTATGTGGTCCTCGAGACTCTTCAGGGACACATAAATAGAACCTTCAAGATAACGGCTGTGTGCTTAAATATTATTTTATCAATCAAATCAAAGCAGTTTTATCTGTATACTACCAAATTATATCAATGTGAAAACATCTTACATCTTCAGCATTATTTAACATTAAGAAATACTCATTGAATGCAGAGACAGCTATTTATTTATATTTTAAGAGTTTGTCCATGGGTAGTTTTATTAACACATTCTGCCACAACTGAGGACATTCATGATCTTGATATGGCCCAAAGTAAAAATGAGTTTGACACCCCTGATCTAGCTAGATTGTGCAAAGAGGAATGCTCAAAGATCCCTTCTTCTGTATGTGAAATGTTTTAGAAGAAGCTAGGACATTGAGCCGCCAGGGTACCAATTTTATTGAATGTTTTTGGATATGAAATGGGACTTTTTGCCTTGTAAATTACCCTAAGATTAAATCTATGGTGAATTAGCACTTTTAAAAATAAACTAAATGATGCTGTTAATTGGCTGTTGAACAGTGTTAGTTTGGAAGGGGTTTAACTCGGTGAGACAAATGCAAACTCTTCCTGTAAAAATTCTTACTGACAGTTTAAAAAGAGGTATTGTGAAACTTAATGTGAACCACATGAGGCAGACCCCTCCAAGACAAAAGCACATGCAGTGAAACATACAGTGATGAAAACCTGCAACACAGAGGGAAGCAGCTAAATATAACCGAGGCCAAATGGAGAGAAACACTGTCTGCAAAGACTGAACTCAATCGTGGGTAAAGTCGAGGCTTGTACATTTCTACGTACCGCTGCGGGTGTTGAGTATGTGGTGCTTATCGAGCGACCAGCCACCCAGATTGGTGGGATCCAGTTCATAGCCCTGCAGAATGGTTGTCCTCTTCTCCCAGAGGATCAGGCTTGCACACGACTCGTATTCATACCCCACTGACACTACATATGACAGACAAAAAGAGACCTTACAGGAATGCTTGTAAGTATGAGTTTAAAAAAGAGCAAAAAGACCAACACTGTGAAGGAAGCAGGAAATATGCATAAACTTTACTCGAGCCAAACTATTCCAAGTTCATTTAAAAGGTGAAATGTGTGATACACAAAAAAGCTAGTTAGCACCTGCACCCAAACCTGCTCTCACACCTAACTAACACCCTGTCATGTTGATAAAACCTTGTTAATTGGAAATATTGCCCTGTAGGCTTTGAAACCTAGAGGCCAGGGTTTGTTGCTGTGGTGGAAACTCTGCTTATAGAAACACTACGTCCAAATCCTGCCCATGCATCTGCAAAACTCATTTGAATATAAGTAGTATACATATGGGAAATAAGTTGAGATCAGGGAGATACATTCAGATTGCTCATAAAGGTGTTTAATGTGAGTGTGTGTGTGTGTTCCTGCTTGTTAAATGGAAAAGTCTGTTAACACATCAACTCCCTCTTGAGTCACAGTCAGAGTACTATTTCCAGCACATTTTCAGGTTCACCACAAACAATACTAATATACAGTGTCTTGCAGAACTATTCACACCATTTGAACTTTTTCACATTATGTCACCTTTCAGACTTAAACTTCAAAGCATTTTCTATGACATATCTACACAAAGAAGTACACAATCGTGAAGAATAAGTATGAAATACACGACTGGCCAAAGGTTTGGAAGAAATTTCAGGATTGCTTATAAAGCCTTTCTTTAAAAACTCAAATGTGTTCTAAGTATTTTGGGATGTATTTAGTGCATTATTAGACTTTACTTCCTCTGATATGCTTCTTTTTCATGTTTTACCTTTAAATGTTATCAGATCATTGTTGGACAAATGTTAACAAAAGAATAAAAATGCTTAGTTGTAGGGTTGAGAAGATTTCTAAGAGTCACAAGTTCAGTGCAAAACTAAAACACAAATCAAAGAACGCAAGGCCCTGAAAGCAAAAGTATATCAGTGAATGAATGATCGTTTAGCCCAATTAGATTCCTTCTGAACCTTTAGCCTGTTGTCTACTGTTTTCAAAACAAAAAAATCTGAAAAGTGTGGCATGCATTGCGTTCACTCCCTTTGAGTCACACTGAGAAGAGCAATCTTTTGCAGCAAGTACAAGCTTTTGGCATATGTTTTTATCAGTTTTTTTGCCCATTCTTCTCCAGCAGTCATTGGGTGAGAACACCCAAATTTATTTCGATCTACACCTTGGGTTGGCTGTGTAATTTGGGTCATAGTCAAGATGGAAGATTAACCTTTACGCTAGTCTCAAATGTTTTACGGCCTCTAATGGGCTTTCTTTCAGAATTGTTTTCCAATCTGCCCATTAACGCCCACCAGCTTCCCTGTCCATGCTGAAAAGAAGCTTCCACACAGCATGATGCTGCCACCACCACGTTTTAGTGTGGGGATGGTGTGTTTAGGGTAAGAGATGTCTAAAGTTTGAAATACTTTTCTATAATCCATCCCTGCTTTGAACATATATCAGCAGACTGTAAGTACTATTTAGGTGACTCATGAAAAGAACTGGTTACACTGGATTTTGTTGAGGGGTATAAGATTCAAGGGGCTGAATCTAAATACACACCACACTTTAACATTTTTATTTGTAAAAAATATTAAAACCATGTATGCTGTTCTTTCCAGCTCTACAATTAGCCACTACTTTGTGTTGGTCTACTGCATGAAGCCCGATAACATACATTGAAATTTGTGGTTGTAAAAAGGCAAAAAGTTCACAGGCCTTTGAATACTTTTGCAAGGAGCTGCAGCAGAACTGCATCTGCACAGTGGAAAAGAAAGAAAACCTAACCTCTATATTCTACAGGAAATGTAGAAAAGGAGTTAGTTTTTCACTGAATCCAATTTCCCAAACACTATGCCCCGCCATGCCACTACAGTCCACAGCGAAGCCCCGGATGTCCGCAGCTCCCGTGTCTTGACAGTCGTATTTGGCTGACAGCGTCTGTGAGTGACTGTGACAGCAGAAAGTAATAGCAGCGAGGCTCCCCTGGACTCCTGCTTGCTGCTCCAGTAGTTAACGGCTAACTCGCCCTGATGGCTAATAACCCTTCACCACAGTTACGGTTGGCTGACTGAACTAAAAGCAGCTTCAATGAAAAATAGACGTATGGAGGGAAAGAGTCCTTTACTGTGGCCTTACTGCTGTACTTTAAGCTGGCTTTCTGCTGTATTATCTCTCCTTCAGGCTTCCTAATTAGCTTCTCTCCCTCTGTCACCGCTGGTGGCCCCCTTTATGTTAAATCATTTAATGTATTCAGCAAATGCAGGGAGAAAAAACTTGTCTGTGCCACCCCTCCCACTTACCAACAGCTTCGGCCAGACCATAAACCCTCTGTCCGTATGCATCTGTTTTGTCCCAGATGTAGGTGTAGGCCAAGTTCGGGGAGGCATGGAACCACTTCTGGAAGAGGTGGCCCTCCACAGCTACCATTAGGTGGACCTTTAGTAGACCCATTGGCACTACAGCCGGGGTCATGGTCACCTTGAGAAGGGAGCGGTAGCCCTGGGTGCGGGAGCTTAGGTAGCACAGCTTCAGGTTGGTGCCGGGCACCTCGATCTGTTCATGCAGCACCTGGGAAACAAAGAGAAGACCACAGGAAAGAGGGATTAAGAGGATTAGACAGAGGGAGAGTAATGGGGGTCACGCTTCCAGTGATGGCTGAAGGACAAAACAAGGGATGAAATAAAGAAACTGGAAAGAAAGGAAGAAATGAAGGGGAGGTGGGGACTATGGAAGCGGGTGGCAGGGAGGTAAGAGCTACAAAAGACAAGCATAGAGGAGAGCAGGAGGAGCGCGAGGGGACCAGGAGGGAGATTAGCCGGCAGCCAGAGGTCAGTGGTACTGCACCTGTGTCTCCGGTATGATGGGTTTCTCCCCTGGCTTGGAGCTGAAGAAGGAGGAGAGAGGGGATGCAATCACAACAGGGTCAGGCCTGACGAAGCCGCTCAGATCGCAGCCTGGGATCGTGTTCTCCTCTGTCTTAAGCACCACCGTGTCCATTGCATAAAACTGGCTCCAGGGCAGCCACACGGTGCGCTCCTGGCTCAGGAAGGGGGCGCGCTCGAACCGCAGGGTCAGAGATGCACCGCCGTTAGCTATCAGGTCAAACCTGGAGAGGTTTGTGAAAACAGGATGGGAATGAGGCACACGTGGGGAGTGCTGTGTTGGATGAACAGTTATCTGAACTTGAACAGAATCAGGAGTTTCTTCTTCTTTCAGTATAGTTTGAGAAAATCAACAACAAAAGACCTGAAACAAAGATTTATCATTGTTTTAAGTGGTACAAAGCAGCTTGGACAAGAAGCAACAAGAAAGTAGAGATCCAGAGATCCCTTTAGTCTAAAATATTAAAAATTTGAAGTTAGAAAACTAGCTTTAGAATGAAACGAGCATTTTGTCAAAACTATGGTAGACATGTGCCCAGTAACATATATTTGAAAGAAAAAGGTCATACACATGGCTTCTGGGAAATATCTAGAGCTTTTAAGAGTCTGGAACTGCTGAAAGAAAAAGGCACAGAGACAAAACAAGGCCAGACAGAGAGGTTAGAGCACAGTCATTCAAGTAACAAGTCCATGAAACTAATCACTGCTGCTGCTGAAACACAAGTTGTGGCAAAATGTTAGACTATTTCTGGAAGAAAACTCTGGAAGGAAAGGAAAAGAGAACTGGACACAGACACAAACAAAGATGCAAAAAGGACACAAAAGTATGATCAGAGGACAATGTCCAAAAAAAAAGAATTCCTGCAGAAGGAAGAGAGAGACATGTGAGACAAGAGGACTGAATGACATGTAATAACGGAAAAGAAATGCAATTTGAAATTTAAGACTACATCTTTGTTTTGATTTCACAACATAAAAAGTCCAGATTTTTAAACACTAATCTGTGTTTTATATATATATATATATATATATATATATATATATATATATATATATATATATATATATATATATATATATATATATATATATATATATATATATTTTTTTTTTTTTTTTTCACAACAGTGATGGTAGCACCTTAATAATTTAATGTTTTCCCAACAGAGATTGTTTTCTTTGCTGGATCTTATTACCTCTGCCTTAAGTCGCCTAGTTTCCTCATAAAATCAGTAATCTAATCTAATCTAATCTAATCTAATCTAATCTAATCTAATTTAATCTAATCTAATCTAATCTAATCTAATCTAACCTAATCTAATCACACCGACTATGTGAGGTAGTTTCCAGATTTGAACAGGGAGTGCTGAGCTGGTATTGTACATACATTCCATCCTGCCGCGTCAGCGTGTATCCGTAGTGTGGATAGTTGACAAAAGACACGTTGACCCCCACAAGAGGGGTTCCATCTGTGGTCAGCACCTGACCCCGGATGAGTGACACCAAGCTGGAAGAGGACAGAAGGGACAGAGTGAGGGAACCACCATCCACCAAACTCCCAACCCCCACCCATCCATGATCTGATTCAGTTAGTATGGCTATTCTTCAATCATTCAATCGACTCCATCACTTGCTGCTTTGGTCCTCCTCTACTCATTAATTATACACAATCACCCCTCCCCCCACCCATCTTACCCACCCCTCAATGTGTCAATCACATAAATAAACCGTGACACAGTGAATTTATAAGTGTGTGGGACTGATGCACACAGCATAACCTCTAAACATTTTTACTTTGATAGATTATTTCCTCTGTTGAAGCCAATACTGTTTCTGTGGATAAAAATCAGGACCACGGACAACGCTTCACTCCACATATCAGCAAGATCTACAAACCTTTCAGAGGTCTGTTTGATATTTGAATACCCAAGTGTAAAGTGTCATTTCCATGTGGCATAGCTATTCACTTTCATGTCTGGCCTTTTAAGAGTGTCACAGTTGTAGCCTTGATCTCGCTGATGAAAAATCTTTTCATCCAAATAATTAATACTGATAATAAAAAGGTCTAAATAACATGATATTCACTGTAGCTGTAGGGGATATGCAGTGCCTTGCACAAGTATTCATTGACATTGAGGGTTTTTTTTTTTTTTTTTACATTTTGTCAAGTTACAACCACAAACTTTAAAGAATTGTATTAGGATTTTATATAACAGACAAAGAAAAAGAGGATAATTTTGATTAGCAGAAAACTAATTGTCCACTTTAGGTGACTTCTTCGGGCAATTTGTTGCACCTGATTTTATCTTAGGGTATTTACTCAGTGGAGGCTTAATCCTAACTCATACTTTTCAGAAATTCATTTTCAAACAATTATGTAAACAAAGTGTCATTTTCCTTCCCATTCACAACTATGCAACATTTTGTGTTTTACTGCATAAAACACAAAAAACAAACCCTCAAAACAAATGGAGCGCTTTAACCTGATGAATTTCTTTTGGTTCAGTGTCTCTATTATTATTATTATTATTATTATTATGCATATATAAATATCATGGAAAAATATTATCTTTTTGCTTGTTATTGAGGCTCTGATCAGTCACACTGCTAAAAATGTATTTATTTAGCATGAGTTTCCTGCTATACCTGGAGTTGAATGGGTTTTCCCCAGGGATGATGTGGGTGCTGTCTCGTCCCACAAGCATCTTGACACGGTCGTAGAAAGATCTGACTCGAGGCTGGGACATGGGGTTCTGCTGGATGACCTGCAGGGGGTCCCGGGAGCCCCGACACAAGGGGCTGTTCTGACAGGGACTTTGAATGCAGCAGTCTGGATCCATGCAGTCTGTGAGTCCATCTGAAACAGGACAGAAAGAGCTGTAAGGAAGACAAAAAGCATCCTGGCTTCATCAAATTCTTAAGCAAATACTTTGATAATCTTTGCTGGTCTCAGTGATAAAAGTTTACTTTTGCTATCCCTAGAGATGACACATCTCCAGAGATCTCTATCTTAAATCCATTTCTTTAGTGTATTTACTTTTTTTCCTTTATCGACCTTTCTTTCTTTTGCTATCATTTTTTGTGTTGGGGCATGATGAACCAAAGGCTGCACTTACAAACCGCTTTACCACAAATTTTCTACCGCTGCTCTTAATTCACCTCCTTCGTTGTCCTTGTTGTCAGCACAGGAGGTTTCCATGGCAACGCTGCATCCGGGGCCCCTCCAGCCTGTCTGGCACTCGCAGTGCCAGCTCTGCTGACCCATGGTGCACTGGCCGTTCCCGTTACACAAGTTGGGACAGCCGTCTGGGTGAAGACGACAGGAGGAGTGAGGGGGAGGGAGGAAGGTGAGGAGGTAGAAGAAGGGAGAGAACAGAAAGATACTTGTTTTATAATTAACGACACATGGATGAATAATCATCAAGATACCGGCTGGTTTAGAATCTGTTTAAATCAGCAGGTCAGTTTTTTTAAACTTATGTCTTTTGCTGTGGCTCTAAACCTAAGGAATGGCTGCTAATGTCTGTCTGCGTGTGGACTGAGGTGGATAGATTACTTTATTCGCTTACTGGATGGAACCCCACCCGATCATCACTCTCCTTCTCCCTCTATTTATGATTCAGTGTGGGTAATGGGATTCTGATGGCCTGAGAGTAATGCTTTCTCATGAGAGAATGAGATTATGTTTGACGGTGTGTGTGTGTGTGTGTCTGAGTGTGTGTGTATATGCAGTCTATGAACTAATAAACCTTTACTTAAGCTTATGCAAAACCCCCTAGCAGAATCAGAGGCCCTAAAGCCAAGCAAGTCTGAAACCAGCAAGGTAAAAGCTCTTCAAACTCAACAGTGACTTTGAGGCAAATAAAGAAGGCAATTACAGAGGACAGTAATATCTTCCTCATAGTCAAACTATCTGCTATACTTTGATTTTAATAGAGGACAAATATGGAAATTATATTTTATCTCAAGATACCTTATTAGAAGGAATGATATCAAATGCATGGGTCCTTTTTAGCTCCTGCTCAACTTGGTTAAGCATAAAGATTGAAATCAGGTAAAACACCAGTCTGGATGTAACGTACTAGAATGTTATTAAAACACAAATCAGAATTGTAGTGGGAAAACTATGTGGATTTAATCAATGGTATGTTGGGGACCATTTATTTTACCCTCAACAGTAACTTCTTTGAGTCTTGTTACCCTCTGCATGTGAACCAGAAGAAACCCGCAAGAAAATATAATGAGATGTTAACACTATGTCCTATATATATTCGGTCTTAAATAGTTTTTTTTTTTTGTGTTCTTTCAAGTGGGGTTGTGTTGAGTAGTTTTAAATAGTAGGCATTGAACCTGCTGAAGGCAATCAGAATCAGGAAAAATGCAACCCTTGATTTGCCTCAGAAGTTGCTACTCAGATCTGAGAATGAGCTGAGAAAGTTCTAGTTGCAAGATGGAGAACCACCAGGATTTGCCAATCGTTGTGGTCAGCCTAAACTCGTATTAATAAAGCATTTCTCATAATTACAATTATTGTAAAAAAAAAAATGCAAAACTATACTTGTAAAAATACTTAATACATCATTGTCTCTACAGGTCAATGAAGTTTCAAAGTTGAGTTATTTTAAATGGTGGAAATGTGTTTTCTTAATGGGCCCTTTTGTACATAGTTGTTTGCTTGATACATCCATCAAAAATAATCTCTAAAATCACTAAGACTTGTCTACTGAACATAAGATAATGACTAAAATCTTGCCCTGTCTTCCCTAAAAGGTACTCTGCAAAACCCCACTTCAAAAACCAAGCAACCCTATTAAAACAAAAACCTGCTGTTTTTCACCTTGAGCACTTTTATGGCCTTGGCACAGCTCTTTCTCCCAGTTTTTAGTCTATATGCTAATCTAAGCAGCCTAACTGCGGGCCCCAGCTTGATATAGACAGATATGAGATTGCATCAATGTTTTCGTCGAACGCATGGCAGCGTATCAGCTAAAGCATATCCCTAAATGTTAATTTAGTCAGTCAAGATTAGTCATATATTAATTTCAGTTGGCTATGTCCATTGAGGGCTTGCTAAATGGCATGAAATAAATACTCTTAGTTATGAAAACCCAATAGGAAGTATTTAAGGTTGGTTTAATAATTTGACTCTAGGCTAAGACAGCGATAGGCAGAAATGTTGTTTTAAAAAGCTTTGAACTCTTGCTTGGCCTGTCTAACCATTTTCTTCTATTGGTCTAAATCAAACATTTTTACCTCTGTGCATTTTCCTCATTCGAATTTTTCAAGGACTGATGCGACGCAATGTCAGTGTTTTATTATTTTTTTTTTCCTGCATCACATAGAGCCCTAAACAAACTTGTCATAGTGATTTCCTCTTCAATAAATGAGAGAACAGGTCGCGACACTCCAAAGTCTACCCACGGGAGATGAAGGCAAAGACAAGGTTGACTGATAAAACAATACGAACATGCACGAAAAGCACTCAGTTCAGATACACACACACACAAACATCCAGCGCGACGCACCCGGGAGATATGACCTGGCATTTCTCACTCTGCGGCAGCGCGCCGCCACAGAGCGAGGACGGACAAAATAACCCAGTGAGAGATTATGAATATGAAATGCTTTTTACCGAGTCCTGCTCAGTAGATTAATGAACATATTTTCACTCAAGTTGCACTGCAGGATTTTGCCCTCCAACAAATCGCTGCATCAATAAAGCCATGCATTATGAATACAAATAGTGCAATCTAAACCATGGCAGCGGCTAAATTAACGGGCATTTCACCTCGATTGGCGTTTTATCATGTCTCAACCGGCTGGGCGATGAGGGAAAGTCAAGAAAAAGGACTTCGAGGATAACCGCCATCTTGTTTTGGGGGGCCCTGAGGGTGGAGCGGAGCAGCTTAGCCAAGTTTTCAGCTCAACAAGAGGAATCAAATCAAAGGTTTTAACTTTAATTATTAGCATTCTCGGCATCAAGGGACTGCTCATGATGGCGCATTAACAGTCAGGCTGGAATAGATTGTCCCCAAGTATTGAGCTCTGGGAACAAAGGCAGTTAGCAGTGATTGCCTGTTAAATGGAGTTGCCATTTAAAGCAGCCAAATACTTATGAAGCACCCGGACAGGACAATCCATAGTGGGCATTGATTGGCTTGCCTGGGCAGGCCTCGCATAAGGCTCCTCTCTCTTTAATGTCAGGACCCAGTCAATACTCCCCCCATACTAAGTAGAATAAAGTGGGATTTCAGAAACTATTAAGCCCACCCTCCTCAGTAATGTAGTTGGACTCTGATGAAATCCCCTTAAAAAGGAGAAGAAATTGCCTTGGGTTATGGGTCATCACACACACACTTGTTTGGTATGCAGTATCTGTGGGACTGGATAGTGGGGTATATGACTGGATAGAGATGTGAGAATGAGGGGCTATAGAGAAAAAGAAAGAAGAGGAGAAAGGCTAGCAGAGGAAGAGTGAAGGAGAACAAAGAAAGTAAGTCGAGACATTGTAGTAAAAAGTTGCAGTATTTTCTCCATCCCCCTGTGCCCAACTCCGTCGGCTCTAAAGGTCATCAAATAAAAGGTTACTGCTATAAATCCACCGTAACATCTCATAGATGGGCTGGATAACTTCTAAAACAAACCTCCGCTCATCTACCTCTCCCGTTCTTAATAAGCTACCTAAGAACTTTAGGAATTTCCCTTTGATTTTTCTGCTGTCTTTCCGTGTCTTGCTCCATCTTTAACCCGGCAATTTACCTTTTTCTCTGAGCTAGCTCTTCATAAAACAATGAGAGCTATTCCATTAAGCGCAGAGGGTTGAGAGGACACTCTCAACGTTGCTCCAGGGACCTGTGCTGTCAGGCAATCTGTGCCGCTCCGTGCAACCTGACTGAGGTTCAGCTGCGGGGCTATCTAATAAGCATTCTCACTGAGAGAGTGTAAGAAAAGTCACTCTGGACTCGCAGTCTTCTCTGTTTGCCTTGATTTCCTGACCTTAACTGTTATTCAGAGTATCCTTGTGTGATCTGACTGACTAACCTGTAGTTTTTCTTGCTTTAAGTTGGCTTGATGAAAAAGATCGAAAGGCTGGAATTAATGCTGTATGCTCGCCAAGCTGCGAGCCCATACACATGCAAGCAAAATGAATTTACTAGCCACTCTACCATGGCCGTGACTGTTGCCACAAATACCCAAATGTAAACACACAGACACACACACTTAACAGCTCTGCATTTTTTTGACACCACGTTAACGCCTTGCATCAGTGGCCTATGAAATTTACCAATTACCTCAAAAGTTCGCCACGACTTTGATCATTTTCTCCTTGTGTGTGAAGCAACTGTGTTTATGCAATACATGACTAGAATAGCTGAGTGTTTTGTGCCTGTTTTTTTAAGTTTCACACTGGACATTCAGGTGCATCTCATTAAGTTGGAATATCATTGAATAGCTTATTCATATCAGTTATTTAATTCAAAATAAAAACCTCCTATATATATATATATATATATATATATATATATATATATATATATATATATATATATATATATATACATTAGACTCTGCATTTCAATTGTATACTTCATCTTATTTTGATAATTATGGCTCATAGCTAAGAGCTTTTTTTCCAGAAAAGTGAAACATTACCAAAGACATTTTAAAAAATCATTTTTGACACAGAAATAGTATGCTATGACCTATAAAATCATAGGGAAGATGGCTGATTTAAAAGTTACCCAGTATCATTGACACCCTCTACCCGGAGTGTGAGAAACAAAAGGTCTTTGCCGAAGAAGTTGGCTATTCACAGAGTGCTGTATCCTAGCTCATTATTGGAAAGTTGAGTGCAAGAAAAAAAAGAGCCCATTCAAAAGTTGGGGTACACTCACCAGGTGTGGACTGTAGCTGGATACAGTGCATACACAGATGTATCCAGGACTTGGACCATAACTGTTGAATTAATGTGTTAAACCAATCCCAAACCAGAGGCAATATATGAAGTGTCTTAGCTTGGCAAAGGAAAGAAAGGGACATGAATGTTGCTCAGTGGTCCAAAGCCATCTTTTCAAATGGAATTAAATTTTGCATCGCATTTGGGGATAAAAGGTTCCAGAGTCTGGAGGAAGAGTGGGGAAGAAAAGAATTTGCGCTGCTTGAGGTGCAGCGTGACATTTCCACTGTCAGTAATTATTTGAGGAGTGATGTCATCTGCCGGTGTTGATTGGTCCAATAGCAGATGGACCAACACCAGATCAAGTCCATTGTCAGCACAGCCACCTGCCAGGGCTGACAAGATTTATTGAGAGCAGGACTTCAAACCTACCTACACTGCCAAAAGTACCAATACCTGGTTTGATCACCATGTTTTCACTCTGCTTGCTAAAAACACAAATATGTACTATTATGAGATGATATCACTGTGCTTGATTGGTTGTCAAACTCACCTGACATAAACCATTAAGTCAAGAAGATGTAGGAAGACAGCAGAGCCAACAATACAGATGAACTCAAGGTTGCCATTTAAGCAATGTGGACTCACTAAGCATCTCAGCAAAGCCACAGGCTGATAGCCTTCATGCCCATTGACTGTGGGGCCTTGATTTCCAAATGAAATGCAAATTTTACATTTATCTGAAAAGAGAACTATGGATCACTGAGCAACAGTCTAATCCCCTTTTCTGTTTAGCCCAGGTAGGATGTTTCTGATGTTGTATCTGGTTCAGGAGTGGTTCTACATAAGAAATGCTACAGTGGCACCCCATGTTCTTGATTGCTCTGGTTGTGGTGGCTCTTGATTCGCTGACTCCAGCTGCAGTCCAGGCCTTCTGAATCTACCCCACTCTCTTGAATGGGCTTTACTTCAGAGTGCTGTCAAAACTGCACTTATCCCTGTTGCTTGTTGCTTTTCTACCAGACATGTTTCCTTCCACTTAATTGTCCATTAACAAGCTTGGATAGAGCATCATGTGAACAACCATTTCTTGAGCAATGACCTCCGGTTTCTTACTTCTCAAGGCAGCAGTCTTCCCAATGATTTTTTAGGCCATAAAACAACATTTCTACTAAGTCTTTTTTATTCGTCTCATTTAATTTTCTGAGAAACTGAATTTTAGGGCTGTTATTAGCTATAAGCCATAACGATCAAGTTTAACTGAACGGAACACTAAAAATATCCATATATAGAATCCATACAACATTTGAGGTTCATGTTTTGAATTGAATTACTGAAATTAATTGAGTTTTTAATGATACCCTAATGTAATGAGATGGACCTGTACTGGAAGGAATACACGCCCACACGCATGCACAACCACACATCCACAGCACAGCCCCCTCGGTACTTTCAGGACCACCACACTAGGCTCTACGGTTACCCCACAACACATGAAGGCTCAATGACAGCTTGGCCCTGCTGCAGTGCACTGCAAGAAACAGGGGGAGTGCACCGCATGGAGGGAGTCGTCATTGAGGCAGGCACCTCTGGTCTACTACGGACAGATAGCACCACAGAGTCTACGGAGCCAAGCCAGGCCAAGCCCCACAGAATGCAGCAGCTAGCTTCTACCACCACAGGCTAAGAAACAAAAACACCAGAGTCAGATACGGTACCTGCTTTGTCAACCATGCTCCCATGGTCTGCAGTGGGAGAAAACGTGCAGAAGGTAAATGTTGGGGAGAGTATGTTTTCTTTTTTTTTTTTCTTTTAAAATAAATGCAAGCAACATCATGCAGAGCTGAAATACATAACAGGCAGGCTGCGATAAGCTAACACTGAGGATGTCTGGTGCTGGTGAAGTGTGCTTTGCGCTCAAGCTGAGGCCTGACAACTCTTTCATCCCAGGCTGATGCTGCAGTCAAAGCTGCCCTACTTTCTGATGGGGGAAATGGGGAGATCATAAACCGTTATTCCCCTGTGCATATGTATGTGTTGGCGTGCATGCATGTAGGTGTGTGTTTTGGTGTTTGTTTGGGCTGCAATCACAACGCCTCTGGTGACAGGGAAAGGAGACTTTGTGTCTCAGAGTACTGTGAGGGAATCAAAGGGATCTGGCAGTCATCCATCCAAAGTGACATTGATGTCAATATGAGACAGTGATTGACTGACAAAAAACACACACACACATACACTCTGTGACGACTGTGAACACACATACCCACACACAGAATCTGAGAGTTATTTTTTGATCACAGTATGTTGCAGAGTTTTGCCTTTCATAACACAACTTTGGTGTTTCAAAGGCCATAGAAGAACTAAAACTCCTGGGTGTGCAGTTGAGAGGCAGACTATAAACAACTAAACCCTGCTCTTTTGTAATCCTCCCACCCTCACTTCTCAGAAGTTTATTCCTCTTCGCTTCGTTTCACCCACCCTCTCTACATCAGCCCTCTCCTTGAATTCCCTGTAGCTTTGCTTGCGCCTCCACCTCTCATTTCCAAATTCCACAAACAAAATGAAAAAAGGGAACTGCCACTTCAGTCTGACTGGCTGCTGATGTTTCCTGTGTTCACCCATGGTGTCAACACACACCAAAAACACACACTCCGGGGCACAGAAAACACCTACCGATGGTGCAGTGCTCTCCGTTCCAGCCCTGGTGGCACTGGCACTTGCCGTCCTTGCAGGTCCCGTGTTTGATGCAGAGCGGGTTGCAGACGCGCTGGTCGCATCCGGCCCCGGTCCAGCCTTCCTCGCAGCGACATGCTCCGCCCATGCATACACCATGGGTTCCACAGTCGACTGAGCAAACCTCTGAAAGCAGTGAGACAAATTTGGGTCACACATACAACTTTTTGGGGAATGCCTTTTTTTTGCATTCTGTGTATTATGATGTTATGATGTATTTATTTTCAGCATCCAGAATAAAGATGAAATTAACACCCTTTGGGACAGTGGTCACTGTATAAGTTAGATTTGAAATGGGAAACCTAAATTAATTTCTCCTTTCTTCTGTTCAGCGATGAACAGGGAAAAAAAAAAACCCCTAAAAATTATTTCAAAAAGATTAAAAATAAAGCCAAGTTAGCTTCTGATTCAATCAGGTGCAATTTTCCATCCTGCACATTTTAATCAAAGGCGGTGATGATATCTTTAAGATAACGTTTTATGTTCCAAGCCTGCGTTACCATCTCTTGTCTGTGAGGCTCCGATGTGGAAGGGAGCGACAGTGCATGTGGTGAGATGTGACAATTCTGTCTGTGTACTTGGGACCCCCCGGTGAGCAGACGTTTTGATACACGTCTGTGGAGGAGTCCCGCAGTGTCAGACACTGTTGTCTGTATTAAAGTTAAGCAGCTCCTCTCACGACAAATGTTGGAGTTCTGTTCGTGAGAAGAAAGTAGCGTTCTCACGCTACCACCAAGGAGGTAGTTGCATCTGTTTCAGTGGAAGCTTTTAAGGTTGGTTTTATTGAGGAAAAATGGGGCTGCTTTTAAAAATAAATGTACAGTGCTTTCATTTTTTGGAAGGGATTTTATTTGATAGACCAACAGAAAATAGTGCATAATTATAAAGTGGAAGGAAAAAGGATTTTACATATAAAAATCTGAGAAGAGTGGTATATATTTGCATTTAGGCCCCTGTACTCTGATAGCTTTAAGTAAAATCCAGTGGTTCATTACCTTGAAGAATGGCCTTTCGCTGCTTTTACAGCTGGAGTCAACTGAGGTATGTCTCTACTATCTTTGCACAAGATTAATCAAACTGGATGGGGATCGGTGAACACTAATTTTCAAGTCTTGCCATATATTCTTAACTAGATGCAGGTCTGGACTTTGACTGGGTCATTCTAACACATAAAAATGTTTTGATCCAAACCATTTCACTGTAGCTCTGGCTGTATGTTCAGGGTCAATGTACTGGTGGAAATTGAACCTGTGGAACAGTCTCAAGTATTTCAAAGCTGGTGAGGAAAAAAATCTGCACAGGATGATGTTTCACAGTTAGAATGTGTTTACAGCGATGTATTTAACTTGATATTAAATTACCCACAGGTGAACTCTGTTTAGTAATTAAGAAACTACTAAAAGCAACTGGCTGCATTTTATTTTAGGTATTCTGAGAAAAAAAGGGGGTGAATACAAGTGACTCTCAATTCGCAAAGCAAACACCGCATTCAATAAATTTAAGAAAAATTCACAAATGTCTCTGCTTCACCACTTTAAAGTAGTGATTTAAAAGTTTTGCACAAGTTTTTTTCCTTCCTAGTTTAGAGTTGGAACAGCACCATAATAATAATACAAAGATCTCCATTCCATACTGTTACTATCGGTGAAAAACTTCCCACATTGTGTTCCAACATGCTCCAACTTGGCTTGATTATAGTAACAGTTGCTGATTTCTATTTCACAGCATGCTTTAATTTTAGTGGACTGCATCCAAGCCCAATTTGAAAACCAGAACAGCATGGTATAAAATGACTAACTAATAGTCAAGTACCCTGGGACTGGAAAAAAAACGTCAGGACAACAGCGACTGAGTAGGCGGTTTCCTAAAAACTCTGACCCTCAGTCTTCACTCAGAGCGTTCGTCTCTTTCAGCCGTTCTACGCTGCGCGGTGCTACTCACCCATGGAGCAGTCGGGTCCCATCCAGTTGGGGTCGCAGCTGCATAAGCCAGTGTCTGGGATGAAGGCGCCATGGCCGTGGCACTGGTCCGGGCACTGGGCCCTGGGCAGTTCGCAGTGGAGCCCTCCCCACCCTGGCTTACAGTGGCACTCTCCGTTCACGCAGATGCCGTTGTTGGAACACGTCGGGTCCAGGCAATCCACTGCATTAAAAGCCAAGAGATACAGCAGCATTGAAAAAGGAACAAACAGATGAAGAGAAACTGAGACAAGCTGCGAAATCGCACACCACGGTAGATTATAAAATGAGTTATCAAAGAAAAGGCTTGAACAAGGCGAGAATTTAATTGGTTAGACACAGAAGAGGATTATAAAATGAAGGAAAACATCAGCAGATGTTTTAATAAAGCAATTAAAGCACACAGTAAAGAACAGCTAAACGTATAATGGGAGCATGGGAGTGAAAATCTTCCTCTGTGAAAAAACAGACGTTATTCAGATGGAGCGGATGCATTTCTGTGTGTGTGTGTGTGTGTGTGTGTGTGTGTGTGTGTCAGTACACGGGGGAAAATGTGACACTGTCAGTCTGCCAGGTTGACGGGCAGCTGTGAGTTTGAGCTGTGAGTGAAAACCAATTTGACAAATTACCTCCTCTCGGCACAGTGCCCACCCACCCCTCTCCAGGCCGGCTGTCATTGCTCTGTCCCGGTCACACTTTTTCTATTTTTCTCCCCTCCTTGTCTTGTCGTGTGTGACACCCCCACTCTCTTTCTCTCTCTCTCTCTCTCTCACCTCAGGCACTGCTGACCCCGCTGCACCCTTCTTTTTTTTTTTGTACACAAATTAATAAAAGCACACGCCCGCACGTAACCTCCGGCCTCTCCATTTCTGTTTGCCCGGCAGAAACAGCAGATCACAGTTATCGATTTTCATGTCGCTGGCACTTCAGGTAAATTGTTTGAGGGACTCTGCCGTGATGAATATCAGATATGAGACCAGAGGAGGGGGGGAAGATGGATGAAGAAGACACAGCAAAAACGCTGACCTTGTTCTCAGGCCCTCGAAGGTTTTTTGACTTTTTTCTTCCCTTTGTTTCCTCTTCACTTCATCTTCAACCTCGAATATTCAGTTTTTTTCTTTTCTCTCTCACTTCTTAGATATTCACCTATCACCAGACTGACTCACCTTTCCCATTCCTCTCCTTTGCTTCCTTGCTTTCCGATGATGGAGAATGTGCCGTGCAGATCCTTCTTAACAAGGATCAATAGAAGCGAATTCAGCTCTTAATAAAATCTCTGATGTGTTCAGCTGCAGTGTCATACTTCATCTTTACATATAGGAAGAACGAACACTCGCTCAGCACAAGATTATGCTGTAATTTGCAGACTATCTTTAGTTAGGAGTTGTGAATGTGCATGCATCTGCCTGATGCATTGATTGAACTTAAAGTTACTAGCTAGACTTCTCTGTTGTATCAGTCCAGCTCACTTTAGCAACAGTTTCTAAGGTACAGATAACATATAATCAGTTGCTCTTGTTGTTGCTTGTTAGTTGCTCTTCTTGTCTATGTTGTTGTAAATTGTTGCTTGATCATTCATTAGCAACATTATTGTTTCAGAGTCTGTCAAAATCTGTCAAAAATCAGTTATTTGCTGCTGTTGTACTAATTGCAACTGATCAGCTCAATGCTTATGGTGTCATCAACACAATTCCTAACAAAGCATTCGGTGTGTCCAAATTCAGGGGCTGCATTCTTCGAAGGACGCAGCCTACTCAGTCAATGTAGGTCGGGTCTGTCGTCAACTGTGAAGACCAGAAGGGAGCAGCTATGAAAGTGGACTATCTTGCCATAAGACTTTCTCGCGCCTATATATGGCAGTATTGTCCTGTCACCTAGCAAATGTAACGAAGCTAAACACAAAAAAAGGGAGCTCAAGTCTAAGTGATTTTTTTTATTACTTATTAAATTCTTTTTAATTAATTAAATAAATGCATTAATTAAATACATTTTTGACAAAATTATATTAAAAAAGATGTCTATGCAAACGACAAAAGCTTAACAATACAGCTACTTAAGCTTTTAATCTTTGGACTGCCAGATTTTACCATATTAATATTTAAAACTGTACTCCTTTCTTGCTTTATCGCCAAAAAATATCTCATTCAACTTGCAATGAATGTTTGGATAGGGTGGGTTTCAAAGGTTGCACCAGACCCCTCTATCAAATCCATGGAAAAGTAGGATGTATTGGTGTGCCGCATATGGAGGAGCCTGAGAATTTGGACACCGTTTGTTGCATCACTGTTATGTAATCCTTCAAAGGATCCACACCCTGAATTTGGATACACCCTTTGTCAGTTTTTTTCAGGGTGCTACTTAATGTCTTATTGTTCTGTGAAATACTGTAGTGAAAATCCCTACCTAATTACTGAACTGTATTTTCATTGTCAAAAATGCACAACTTGACTGAATCTTTAAATCATTCAAGTTCCTTTCAAACTGATGACAGATTATGCACATTAGAAAACAAAGTGCCCACCCTCACCCTCTGCACAGTTCGGCCCCTTGTAGCCGATGGAGCACACGCAGTTTCCATCGGTGCAGGTGCCGTGGCCGCTGCAAAGAGGGTCTATGCATTGCGTGACGGGGATATCGCACTCTGGTCCCTTCCAGCCACTGTAACACACACAGGAACCCTTGTCGTATTGGCCGTTGCCGCTGCACAGCACCGGGCAAGCAGCTGGAGGAGAAGACGAGAAAATGAAGAAGGAGGAGGAGGAAAGATTAAAGCATGCGCATGAGGAAAGAAAGAGACAATTAGCAAGCTTTTTGTTGATTTGCGGGGCAAATCCACACCCAAACACGCAGGAGAGTGAATAGAGTGGTTAAAGGGGGCGGAGAGCACCAATGACATAAAGAGTAATTACAAGCAGAGGTAACTAAACTATTCATCAAAGCTGTCTATCCCAGGTGAGTGCAGAGCTGGGGAGTCGTTAGCTCGGGGAGCTGCCATTCATCATCAGTCATCTTGTCTGAGCTTCACCTAAGGCCATGCGCCATGTTGCTGCTCTTAATCCTCTTTCACTGCTCGCACAGAGACCGAGATGTGTCTTCACATCTAATTAGGCGGCGGAAATGACAAGATCTTCCCTGACGGGATTTGTACACAACTAATACCTTTGGAGCAGTCCATGCCGTGGAATCCAGGGAAGCAGTGGCACACGCCCGAGTTGCACTCTCCGTTGCCATGGCAATTGCGCGGGCACTCTTGCACTGAATCTGTGAGGAAGATGAAGTGAGACAGAGAGAGAAAAAGAGGGGAGGGTTCAGAGAGTTTGATGCCAAGCATCAAAGCATTTCATTAAATCATTGGCACCATTCATTCTTTAGCGCGCTACAAATTGAAGGCACTCCGAGTCCCTCTGTTGCACAGACATCAAACACAAACACACTCCTTCAGGATTCCACGCATGACTTTTCTCTCTGTTTTTCATTGTAGTGTATGGTAAGAATACACTTTGAATCATTTTCTAAAGACAATCTCCATGAACCTGTCACCACAACTCTGCAAGCTTTATCAGAAAATCCAGCTGAGTTAGCCAGAAACTATTTTCATAACTCTGAAATGTTTCTTTGCTTTTTCAGTTTTCTGTGTATGGCTGACAGGCTGATTGTGAGATGACTGACACAGACAGGGTGAGGTCAGACGCATTTTGATTGCTAGACCAATCAAGGATGTTAAAAGTTTGTCCCAAAGATTCTTTTAGAAAGTATTTGGAACATCCATGGAGGAGGCAAAATTATTTCTCATCATTTAACTGCTCATCCCTGGCCACTGTCCACTGACATAAATTTGGTTAATTTCAGTCTTATTATATGAATTTGTAAGGACTCTATTTCCTCACTTGGAGATGAACGCGTTGGGGCGTCAGTTTGGTGTGCTTCCCAGGGGAAGTTCTTGTGGTGAAAATGCTTCCTACATGCATTTTTTTCTAACTTGCAGGAAGAGAATAAAGTGTTTTGTTTTCTCAACATCCTGGCTTTGCCTTTCTTTCTATGTTCATGCCTGACTCCTGTCTGGATTTGGGTCATTAATACTTTATTCAGGTATAGCTGTTTGGCACAGACTGGCAGATTTAGCTGGACTCAGATGCTGTGGTGCATTACATGACTTCAGCTGCTCTTGATGCCTTTTAGTGCCTCTTAACCCACTTACAAGAAGAGAACCGTTTGGTGGGAAGTCACAGAGTTGATGCTAATCACAAAGATGGTGTTTTGGACTTTTATCCGTCTCTTCCTCCTCTTCATTTTTTCCAGCTCCCACTCCTCCAACAAAAACGAGTACTCAGCCTTTCCACACTTCCCCTCCTCTTTGTCCAGAGCCTTTTTCCCCCTAAATCTGAACCCCTTGTCTTCCTCTTACCCTAATGCCACCCTCTCCTTCACTCCACTCCAAAGCCCCTCCTCCATCCCTCCTTCAATCCACTTCACTACATTCAGGTTTCCCCCCTGCCATTATGTCTTTCCTCCTACTCCCCCCATTCTTACTACTTGCTCTAATTCTGTCCCTGCCACCTCTCCATCGCTTCATCTTTCCACTACACTCCTGCAGCAGAGAGCGCTCTCTGTCCTTTATATTGACAGTGAAGGATTCTCTCAGTCTATCCACCCCCTTGTTCTCATACTCATAGCTCCTGCACATATGAAATGATTTTGGGACTTCAGAAACTGAATTCATTCACTCAACAAGGTTGTGGCACAGTTTTACACTCATATTTCCTGTTGCACCGGCTGATCAGACGATATAGTTAATGCACCTCACAGTGAACATAGCAATAATCATATTTTATTTAAACACCTGTGGGTGTCATTTTTTTGAATGCATATGTTTGTTAGAGTATGTTTCCTTGGCAAAACAAATCTCTCCAACTCACTAAGTGGTCCATCCAATGTGGCAATGCTACTGCAGTTCTATAGCTTTTGGCAGCATTTTGCACATGCTGCTGGTGAGTGTTTTTTACACACTCTAAATGTGTGAAGTCATTCAGGCATTGCAGTGTCACTGGTATTAAAACTATCACCTAAATTGTGACTGTTGGTCACGTTTCAGCTCCCAAACATCTGTGATATGTTGCAGCACTGTCCCCCCCACTCTCTGCCCACAGCAGTAAAACTCTCCCTCACCCATGACGTTTGTGCTGAAGGAAACCGATTCCCTCTCCCGACCGTCATTGTAGAAGGCCAAGTGCCAGGCACCGGCGTCTAGGTACTGGACAAACACCGCCTCGTTCAAGACTACGGTCTGGATGCTCCTTCTTTCCCTTGGGGACTCCACCACGCTCCACTTCTCTTTCCCGTCAAGGCGCTCCATATAATCATACTGCAGAGAAATATAAGATAGTGCAAGATTATGTTCTGTTCAAGTGATTATACCAAGATGAAATCTATTTTATGGGGATAGTTTACCATTTTTCAGGTTCTGATTAAAGGTTAGAAGCAGTAAACAATTTATCTGAAGTAGGTAACTGTTTTGGTATCTTCATTTAGAATAAATCCAAATTAGATCCCAGAGGCTGAAGCCAAACGCTGGGCTTAGAGGGGGAAAGATGAAAGCGGACTTCTATTATTCTCAAACGATTCCAGTGTCATAGCTGTTAATTCGAACACTATTTTGAAACCTTTATCACATTTCTTTGAGCTGTAATTGACAAAAAAAGCCAAGAATTATTTGGACTGGAAATTGAAGTTGGAGGTGATGCGCCACTAATAATCTTCCTGTGTGAAACACGTCCTGAAAGCAGAACATGTAAATCATTTTCAGTCAAAGAAGCTGATAGATATAAAAGTGAAGCTATATTAAAATCAAAAATATTACAAGGGTTTAGCTGAAGACTTTTTGATTGATTTTTACACCGCCTTACTAATCAGAATTTCTCTGATAGGATATGCTTTACATTTTCCTTTCTCAATCTGTGTTTAACATGGGGAGATAATTGGAGATGCACTGCAAAAATTTTATGGTTTTTGAAGGATTATATATTTGCATTTGCATTAACTGCAGCAACACCTTTGGAACTGGAATTGATTTAAGATGGTAAAGTCCCCTTGAGTCTTGGGCCCCTTCAGAGTACCCTGAAACTTTAGCTTTCAGAACCAACTAATCTGGATTTATACTAACTGAATACATCAAGAGTTAACTTCTGCAGGTAAGATAATAACTGCTCATAACAATCTGTTTTATGCTCAAAGATATTAAACATATACTGACATATGCATACACTGTGTATCTTTGTTTTCCCACCTTTTCATCAATATCCTTTTTCATTTTAATCCAACTTGTTTAAGGACAGCTTCTCCCAAATCCCAATCTGCTATGCTTGGTCATCTGATTCATCAAAAAAGCCAAGCCACCTGCTCATTTCTTTCGTTACAGTTTAACAAGCCAGCTGCTTGGTAGGCATGATACAAATGTGCTACATGCTGTAATGATGTAAGCCTGAACTACATGCAAGGTGTTTTAGGCACATTAGCAAAAAGATAGCTCCTTATGGTGTGGGTCTTGTTCCCTTAGGAAAACTATTTCAATTTCAGCACAATGGATTCAAGCTTAAGTTATGTCAGGCAGTCAAGCAGTTAACTGAAGGAAATTATCTATATTCTATAAAATCTATTTCTAAATGAGCAGCTCCTAATTAACAAGAGACAGTTTAAGTTGCATTACTGTGAAACCTAATTAAGTGTAAATCTTTTTCTAAATTATTGAGCTTTTGTAATTCATAACTAATGTTTTAAATGGTAAATGCAACAAAAATATTTCTAATGAACTTTTTTCCTATTTTAATACTCTAAGGAGTCTCAGTATGAAGCTTTCATAATGAGAAAAACATCAGTTCTGTTAGAAGCTTATTACCCTGAAAGATGTTCAGTCTGAGTTTGATCGTGAAGATTCTACCTGTGCGTGTGAAGGGGGCAGGCCCTTGCGAATGTAAACTCCAAAGAGGGCATCCTTTCCGAGGGAGATGTTGAACTTGAGGAACTGAGGCTGGCTGAGATAGAGGAGGGACCTCCAAAACACTCCTGGGGGGACATCCTGGGTCACCCGCCTCCCCACTTCGATGTTACCGGTGTCTATGCTACTGTTTCGACCTGCCCATGGACCTGCAGAGGAGAGAGGGCAAAACAGGGTTGCATAATCTGTTACTTAAAGGGTGTTTCATCTAATATCATAGTTTATGGAATCAATATTTTTTTCAGTTACTGCAGAATGAGTTAAAGAACAGCTAAGCTAAAAAAATTCCAAATTAGAGATCTTTTTGTTGCTGAGTGCAGTAAAAATCTATTTTAAATATCAAAAGTATATTAGAATAATTCAAATCAGAATACCTTTAACACTTGAGTTATGCTAATGAAAAGTGTAAAAAGATTTTTCATACCACTTGAACTTTTTCAAATTTTGTCATGTTACCACCACAAACTTCATTGTATTTCAGTGGGATCTCATGCATTGACCAACACAATGTTTCACACAACTGTACTACTGAAAGGAAACAATTGTTTTTGAAATTTTTTCCCTGGTAGATATGTCTCTACCAACGTTTTACATTTAGAGACTGGGTTTTAGGTTTTGACTTTGACTGGGCCATTCTAACAGATGAATATGCTTGGATGTACACCATTCTGTTGCAACAAAGGGTGTATGTTTCGTGCCATGGTACAGCTGTAAGGTGAACCTCTGACCCAATTTCAAGTCTTTTGCAGCTGTATTTTGCTCTATCCATCTTCCCATGAAAACTGACCAGCGTTCCCACAGCATGTTGTGGCCACTACAATGTTTTACAATGGCAATGGTGTGCTCAACATTACATGCAGTGTTATGTGGGGTTTTTTTTATGTGGAGCTAAACAAAAATGGATGCCACACATTTTATAGTTTTGTTTGTCAAAACAAATTTGGCAAACAATGTATAATTTTTCCTTCCACTTCACTGTTCACAAATATTTTGTGTTGGCCTATTACTTAAATTCTTTGAAGCCTGAGGTGGTAGGATGACAGGATATGAAAAATTCAAGATATTGGAAGATATCAGACAAAAAGCTTTTATTCTATCACTCTTGACTCTCCAAACCTCATGTAAAAGAAAAACAAATCAAAACTCCCACAAATGTTGTTGGCAAATACCACTAATGCTAGCATGCAAGTAGGATAACAGCTCTCCTTGGGGTATTGTAGGCAAATTGTAGAATTGTGTTTTTCACAATAATACCAGTGATTTTAACTTCCTACACCCTTTCTTTCCTTTGAAGAGTCTTTCTTATACAGCATTAAATCAACATCCACTTTAACATTACTGTGGAAAATTATTGAACAAGCTTGCTACAATTATTATCTGCTACTTTGCTAACATCCTGTAGCAGCTAGCTATGCGACACTGCCAGTGTTAGCTTGTGTATAAACAGGAACATTATTTATTTTTTAACTCCTCTGACCTTTGTCCTCTACAACAGTGTTACAAATGAAAACTTGGCATCTCTGCTTTGCTAACATCAGCAAAAAGGAATACTGCTTATAAGCACACTTGAAATCCTCAATAGTCTCTCTCAAAAGGTATAGGCAGAATGAGTCATAATTGGATCACAAGACCTGAATACTGTCAGAAATGTATGTATGGGCTTTAAAATAACAAAGCGTATGCAACAAGCCTCATAAACCTTTTGAAGGATGAATGGCAGAACCCCCCCCAAGCAAAATAACTGGAAGACCCTGAAGTTAAGGTAGAGAGTCATTCAATGCAGCAGAAGTATAACTGTTTTACTAAGCGCTACTTAGCGCTATTTGGTGCCTGTAAATAATGAAATAAAACAACTTCATGCAGATGTCTTTTATTTCACCTTTTTAAGATGACAGTGCGGTATATTAAAGATAACTTCTGTTTTTACTTTTTGTCACACTGAAATGTTTCAGATGAAACAAATTTTAATATCAATAAAAGATAATGTGAGTAAATACCAACTGATGTATTCAAGTGATTAAATTTAGTAAGGGGAAAAAAAATCAATTTCAACCCACCAAAAGTAATTCTTCTCCTATTAAATCATATATTAACAGTGATCAACCACTCTTTTTGGCTCAGGTTTACTAGCTGGACCCAGGGTTGTTGAATCAAAACAATTACTTAAATATGTACCTTTCTGATGACAAGAAGTAGGGTACAAACCTCAAATAGCAACACATCCTGCTCTGATTTAAAGAAATTCAAGAATAAATGAGAAACATCACTAACATCTATCCATCTGGAAAGCGTTCGAATTTCATTTCTAAGGCTGACGGACAACAGAAGACCACAGTGAGAGCCATAATCCACAAACAGAGAAAATATGGTAAACCTTCCTTGGAGCAGCCGACTAATCAAAGAGCACATCAACAACCTATGTGAGAGGTCACAAAAGAACCAAGGACAATATCTAAAGCACGGTAGGCTTCACTTGCCTTAGTTCAGGGTCAGTGTTCAAGATTCAAGGGCGACAAAGAGAAAATGGCATCATGTTAGAGTTCAAAAGTGAAAACTACTGGTAAACCAAAAAGGGCCACTATCCTGTAATATAAAAGACTCATAGCCTCTTATCCCAAATGCTTAATGCCTACTACTGAAATCATCATTTTAAAACCATTTTTTGTATTTACTCAGGTTAGAAGAAATCTGTAAGAGTGCAAATACTTTTTCATGACACTGTAGGTCCTCTTTTGCTTGTTCACCAGTATGCAGGATCAGTAATTTTGATTTTTTGAGTTTAAGCTTTCCTATGCATGCTTGTATCTAATGTTTGGACTCAGAAAACAACTTTTTCTCAAAGTCTACAGGACTGTTGACTTTGCTGTCTGGGCTGAAATGATAGAAGGCTGATAGAACCGCAGCGCCAAGACTTCAGAGTACACTGAAAAACAGAAAAACACACAGCATCCTGCAATCAGGTCAGCCATCTAACAGAGGAGTGTCAAAGTGCAGACAGAAAAAGAAAGAGTGTGAGAGAAAGTGTGTGTCTGTGTGCGAGTGTGTGTATAACGGTGAAGAAATAAAAGTAACAGTGAGTAGAACAACAGCAGCATCTGGCCTAGATGGCTGGGGAACAGAGCACAACAGTCCGCTCATTAATGCCAAATACAGACACAGAGCAGAAGCCCCAAACACATCTATAGCACACGCTGTGTGCGCTTCAGAGCCACATCGAGCAAGTGAGAGAAGAACAGATAGAAAGCCGCATGGGGCCCTTTAAAGAGAGAGGAGGTGAGAGAGGGTAGTTTTTACCTCGCCGCTGAATGAAAAGATAAACTGAGCTCGACACAACTTGCTGTGTTTAAAACAGGGTAGCGCATCCACTGCTGCGTCACCAACCACATCAATATTTTAGATGCAAGTGTGTTTGAGTGGAAAAATCTATCAAATTGTGTGTTACCGAGCAAATACGGCTTTTAGAAGCCCCCCAAGAATAAAAACTGTCTACGTTTCTCTCGTTTCTAACCGAACTGAAAATGTGGTCAAATACAGGCTCAAGCCAATTTATTCATGCAGAAGATACATTTATATTTTAAAAATGGATCAAAATATGATTTTAGTTTTCCTATGATTCTTCAAGTGGACTGCTATGGATAGGACTAGGATGGGATGGAACTGATTCAAGCTCATCACAAGAAAGTAGTGCACATGTTCAGTAATTAATGTATCACATTGATCTATTTCAAAAGAGGAAATCTGGGGAAAAAAAAAAAAAAAATCTCCAAAAGAATTATCTCCATCCTTTTTCCATAGCTGTTCCTTCTGCTACACGCTGACTGTGCCCCTCACTGGTGTCGGGTGTGCAGCTGATAGTTCATACCTCTGCCTCCAGAGGGCAGTGTGGCCACGTCACTGTTGACAGGCAGACCAGCTCCCAGTCCGTTGTTTAACAGAGGGCCGTCAGAGGGCTTCAGCTGCCACGTCAGACCCAGCAAGTTGATCGCTGCACACAGAGACACGGAGAGGAACGGGAGGAGAAGGAGAGAAATATGTGAGAGAAGCCAGGGAGGTGGGCTCGGGACATTTGAGTAGAGGACTGGTAACAAATGATAAAGCTGGTCAGCAGACCAACATTCTTAACTTGGATTTTTCATATACAAGTGGAGCTCCATAAATTAGGATACCATCAAAAAATAAATTTATTTCAATAATTCAGCTCCTAAAATGGAAACTCAGATATTACATCAATTTAATACACACAGACTGATATATTTCAAGCTTTTGATTCTGTGAATTTTGATCACCATAGCTTACAGCGAATGAAAACCCAGAATTCAGCTTCTTTGAAAATTAGAATATTACATAAGAATGAGAAAGAAGGATTCTGAACACAGAAATGTGAGCCAAGAGAAAAGTATTTCCATCTACTGTACAGTATATGCACTCAATACTTAGTCCTGCTGGGAAATGAAATCAGCATCTCCATAATTCTTGACAGTAGAAGGAAGCATGAACTCTAAAATGTCCTAGTAGATGTTTGTGTTGACTTTGGATTCTCAAGTTACTACTAACTGTGGAAATTTCACATTGTAACTCAAGCACCTCAGGGACCATGACATTTGTCTGAAAAGTGGACTTTGAACACATCCACTGGTCCAGGTAGACAGTCTGGGTCCTGTTGTTCCCCATGTCTTGCCACACCTTGTGAAGCTACTCCAAACACTTGAATGGGCTTTGTTTCACAGTCTTCTCAAGACTTAACCTGTCTCTGCTGCTTATGCACATTTTTGTGCCATACTTTTTCCTTCCACTCAACCTCCAATTCTTGGATACAGCACTATATAAAAAGCCAGCTTCTTTGGCATAAACAATTTGTTGGCTGATTCTCCTTTACAGGGTGCCAGTGAGTTTCTGCTGTACAACTGTCAAGTCTATAGTGTTTTTGGTGGTTGTGCAGGTCACATAACATAGGATTTCTTTCTCTCTTTATTGGTCTTATATAATATTCTCATTTTATGAGAAGCTATATTCTGGGTTTTATTTGTTGTAAGCCTTAAATATCAAAATTAATAAACATAAATGACTGAAGTATATCACTTCATGTAATGCATGAGCTTCACTTTTTGACTTGAAATATTAAAATAAATACATTTTTCTAACTTATTGAGATGGACATGTGTATGACAGAGCAGCTCGTTTTGCAGAGCATATACTGGAGTTTGTGCATTTTAATGAAACACAGTAGAACACAAAAACGGAGTCTACAGAGATCATGCAATTAGGAATCCCAAATGTCTCCTTTCTGTCGAATTCTCTGCCTGAACCTCTTTCCCAAAGCGTCCTTCAGCGTCTGGTGCTTTTTATTTGGAACCCTTTACACCGTCTCGTAGAGAACGAGTGACAGATTCCTCTCTGAAGGGAACACTCCATGGCTCTCCTCTCCATTCTCCTCTTCCTTTGTCCTCTGTTGTGTTATTGTGTGCTGGTGGCATGAGGCTGCTCGAGTGCGTTCGCTCTTCACTTTGTCAGCTCTTTACTCTCCCCATGTCTCTTTGCTCCTCGGCCTCCTGCAAAACGTCTCCTCCCGCCATAAATATGAGATGAGGGAAAAAAAAAAACAAGCATTCTGTCGCCTTACTAGTTCAATAATGTCCTCAGTGAGGGGTCTGGTTCTTTTCTTTATGAATGACTGTTTTGATCTCTAAAGCTTTATGAACAATCTGTTGATTGAGGTGCATTGTTTGTTAATGAATAGCTGAAAGTCATTTCAAATTAAAAGGCACCTCCAGCTTTGCATAGATTCATGAATCTTGTGAAGTGGGCTTGAAGGATATAGGCTGGATGTATGGTTGTGTTAGAATGCATTATGTAGGCGCTACTGCACTCTTCTCAGGATCGGAGCAGACTTATAACACCTGCATGTGGAGCCTGGGAATCAATTTCTGTCTTGTCAAAATTCTATCTGCACTTGCTGAGGGTTTGCACACACCGGGATGAGTGTAAAAGTTTCAGGAGGCGGGAATGCGGATTCAGGATTTGTTACTGGGAAAAACTCCTTTCTTTCTCTGTCCTCTCTAGGTTCTGTTTTTTGTTTTCTCCTTTTTTATGTTTCATCACCCTCTCCACTTCTCTCCCCTCCCTTGCTTCCCGGTCAAAGGAAAGCGCTGACACCTTGGCTGCTTCCCGGCCTACACTGTCAGCTCTTTTTTATTTTTTATGGAGTGCTGGGAGATTGGAGGAGGGGTTTGGATAGAAAAGAGAGGGAAAGGAGAGTGCTCCCCATCTCTGTTCTCTTATATCCAACCTTTGCCCTCTCCTTTTTTTAATCGCACCAACCTTCCTTCCCTTACATCTTTTCTTTTGAATTCCCTCTTTTTCTTCAGTCTTTTCTTCTTATCTTTGCCCTGTCCTTCCTTATAGATAACACCCACCCACCCACACCCACACACACACACATACACACAGATGGTATCACAGAGAGCCGTCGATAGAAAGATTGCCTATTGAATCAGTTGGAGACAGTAAGCAATTGTGAATCTATTGTGACGCCGTTCTCATTCTAGGTCACCTCCAAGAACACAACAGACAGACACACTGTGGTTAGCTCATTGTGTGTGTCTCCTTGTTGGGGTAAATGCCTTGTTGCAGCTACAAATACATGTGTATTTTCCCAAAATTGTTATTTTTTTCTCTTTCAGAGCCTTGCAAACATATTCATACATCCAGAACAATTTGGAAACACAGTGAGGGATAAAGGTGTGTAGAGGTTTAAAGCGGGGTTAGAAAATAAACACAGAGCCCAAGCTTTGAGCATCGGACAGAAAACTGTTTAATCCATCATCGGAAAATAGAAGAGTATGGCACAGGTGCTAACTCACTAAGACATGGCAGTCCACCTATACCGATAATTCAGACATATAGATGATTAATCAGAGACGCAGCCAAGAGACCCACAGGAACTGAAGCAGCATCTCAAGTTCGTGAATCTCGACAGGAAAACTTTTTGTTGTGCACTTGACAAATGTGGCCTTTAAGTGGCAAAAAGAAAGCCATTTATTTTTAAATAAAAAGTTCTGTTTTTCAGTTTGCCACAGGCCATGGAATAGACAAAGCTAATATGCTCAAGAAGGTGCTTTGGTCAAGTGAGACCAAAATGGTTCTACATGCAAAAAAAAAACAAGAAAGAAAAAGAAACTGCACATCAACCCAACAGACAGCATCCTCATCATAAAACATGGTGATGGCAGCATCATGCAGTGGGAATGGTATTGATAGGAAGATGGATGGAGATAAAAACAGTAACATCCAATTTCACTGGGACCCTTGTTTATTCAGATGTATGGATATATAGCCAAAGTTACAACAGAATGATTTGGATCAAAGCATTTCTATATGCTCAAATGGTCTAGACAAAGTCCAGATGTAAATCTAGTCAAGAAACTTGAAAACTGATTTTCAAAGAGACTGTCCATATAATTTGACAGACCTTGAGCAATGCTGCAGAGAAGAATATTTAAAGGCTTCAGTATCAAGTAGTGTAAAGCTGCAGCAAAGGGTGGTTCCACAAAGTATTGCCTCAAGGGCCTGAATACAAATCCATGGCACACTTTTAAGTTTTTTGTTTGTGAAAAATGCTGAAAACCATTTATCATTTTCCTTGCTCCTCCTAATTTCGCACCAGTTTGTGTTTATCACATAAAATCCCCATAAAATGCATCAAGGTTTAGAAGCTCAAGGGGTATGCAGGCACCCTAATTCTTTTGGAATGCTGTTTTTGATGTTTGCTTTGGGAAGGCAGCAGAAGGTTGACCAACAGATGGCACACTTACTCCTTTGTGACAAGAGCTCCAAAGCCAACACTTCGTCAACAGGTTTCTTTGCAGTAAGACACAAGAAAGACAAAGAGAGACCAGACACTTGTTATCATCTTTACCATCCCCCTGGTTACAGCAACACTTCTGACAGTGTCTGGGCGTAATTTAAGCAAAAATAAAACTGCAGAAACTGATGTATTTAGCTTTGTGCTGCCATAATTTTAAGCATTTTTCTTGCTGGTCGTAATTGCCATAATTACTGTTTTCCAGCTGCATTTCAAGCCGTTATTAAGTGCAGTGCCAATAAAGCCCATCTCAGTTCAAATCCACTGACAGGCACGGGAAGAACAGGGGATTCAGAGTGTCTTAGCGTGAGTTTCTCTTTTTAAGCTCTGCCTTCTAGATTGTTCTGCTCAACAGACGAGCACATAGCAAAAAACACACGTGTACACACAGGCATACGGAGGCAGATTACTAAGATGCAGGTATAACAAGCAAGTGTGTTGGATTAAAAATAGATCAGGTACTTCGTGGAGAGGTTTTTTATGTTTTCCTGATTCATAATTCAGCAAGGCAAAGTGCTTGCCTGTATCATCTGCAGAAGGCAGCTTCTGAAAAAAGCTACGGCAAACGGGGTCCTGTGTCAAAAAAATGAGAAGACAGATGATGGTGCAGATGAAGAAGAAGGAGGTGGTGACTTGTGCACGGGCAGAAAAGTTAGTGGTCGGGAATTCTTGGAAAAGTAGTGGCAGGAGACAAGGAGAGAAGCAGGAAACAGAAAAAAAAAAATAACTCAGAAGGAAAACTGGAGATAATGCGGCAAAGATGGGAGGCAGAGATGAAGGAAGCCTCCCCGTGGATGACCAAGAGGAAAATTATTGGCTTTTTATCCTTTGACAGATCAGAGAATGACAGAAATCCAGCTCACCTGTGCATGTCCAAGCAATATTTGTATGTTTCAAAGTTAAAGGGTTTAAACTGATTTCTGCTTGAGTGGAAAAAAAGAGAACTGGTGACAGAGAAAGGTGACTTTGTGCACTGAATCTCCCCCAAGTGGAAAATATTCTATCATCATCATCCTGTTCTCCGGAAACACTGAAATGTTCAAACTCTTCTCATGTCTCTCGCTTTTCTTCTGCCGCCGCCTATTTACACGGCAGCTCCAACTGAACTACTTGTGATGTTGCTAATTGCACCAAAGATACAGTGTGGCCTCTTCCATGTATTTATATGTAATCTCTTGCATTGCATGTAAAATTACACAAAGAGCACACTCACACACACGCACACACATGAACAGCACGCTTTCATTCTCCCCTGGCCATCCAGATAAATGCATATTAACTGTTCTAATTCACCAGTAAATTAACAACTCTGACCTCAATTAGGGCGGTAATTGTAGCAGAGACCAGCCCCTCCCATTCTCGGCCTGGCTTCTAATTGGTCTAGGAGGCTTTTCCCCTGACTTTTTTTTTTTTTTTTTTTTTTTAACCGTCCAGTGCTCCACCCCCTCTTTCCTATCTCATGGGGCTCTATTCTTGGTTGGCTCAAAGGCAGTTTGTTCCCTACACCAAACACATGTACCCCGCCCAAAACAAAAACAAACAAACAAACAAACAAACAAACAAACAAACAAACAAAAGAAAGCACAGAGTTCTTCATGTCAAAATTCCATAGTTTCTCAGACTCAAATTCCCAGAGTTCCCTGCACTTTTCAACCTACTTTAAATTCCCTATGAATTTATGGTGAATATTAGTGATATTATTATATATCAGTGGTTGAATATTTATGACATATATGACAGTGGAGGGGAGGAATGAACAGATGGATGGATGGATGGAGAAATATTAACAGCTTTCCATACTTATTTGGAGCTGAACAGCATAAATCAAATTGGTGCTGCTGATATCAGAGGAGTGGAGGGAAAAAAAAAAAAAGAAAAAAAAAGAACATGCTGGCCAAGCTTCTCAACAATCAGGCCTTTTGGGATAGTTTGTAAAATTTACCTCATGAAATCTACTCATGTAACCTATAAATAAGGCAGCCCTCTCTGTTGGTTGAGCTATGAAGACGCTCTTTTTGCTGAGATCAGTTACAGTCTCAGACAAAAGGACGGGGGCGGCTGACGGCTGCCTGCTGCCCTTGGGGGGTCACATCGACTCCGAGAGACAAACTGTCTGCCAGCATATATGTGTGTGTGCATCAGCGTATGCATGCAGCAAATTGCACGGTATTAACAACAAGCGCACAAAGCTGGAAGCCCCGATGGGACCTCCTCATCCAGCTGATGCAACTGAACTGTAATTGACTGCAACACAAAAGGTTATGTGAGTTGCTGGCAGCTCTTACCTGCACAAAATGAGAAGAAAGCAACTTAGTAAATCACAGCTGAAAATGGCTTCTTTACCGGTGCTGAAATATTGACAGGACCCACCACGGCTGTAGCCATGTGCTTGCTTATGTCAGAGTGTGTGTGTGTGTGTGTGTGTGTGAGCGTGATTGGTTAAATGAAAAGAGATGTGCATCTGAGTGATGTCCTCCTTTCTGAATCCTCATTTCCTCTTCACATATCTGCTCCGTGACCCTCCCTCCTCCCCGCATCAAGCCGCTCTGCCTCACCTCATCCCTGCCTACCTCGAGTCCTTTTCCTCTCATCGATCTGTATTAGAAACAGGATATGAGGAACTATGCTATCTTATCACACATCAGAAAGCGGCAGAGAATGAGTGAGGATGAAAAGACAGAGTGCGTCTTGGAAGGCCAAGAGACGGAGGAGCTGAAAAGAAACTGAGAGAAGGGACGGAGAACAAGGGGGAAAAAAAAAGCCTTCATTCATCTTCTGTTTTAAACACAGAACAAGTCGAGCATCGTGGGGCCTAATTGGACTAACGATCAGGCCCAGATAAGACCCGTGAAAATGAAAAAAAGAATTAGGAAATAAATGAATGAAGCAAGCTGAGGCACGCTGATTTAAGCGAAAAGAACTCCACTCCGCCTAGAAACCTCGATTTATTCACAAATAAAAGCAAAGCAAGTGCAAAAAAAAAAAAAAATAAAAAAAAAATAAAAAAATAAAAAATAAAAAATAAAAAAAACCAACAGCAAAAAAAAAATGCAAGCTTACCTAAAAAGAAGTCGAGAGATGATTGGCAGAAACTAAACAACTGTAGACCCTACGTTGTACCTGACCAGAGCAGACAACCCATTTATCCCTCACGGTGCAGATGGTGTAGCACCTTGCGCCTTGCCCTGCCCCTTTTCCTGGACTGGCAGCGTGTGGTACGTTCCTAACCTTTATCAGCGCGACAGGCCCCGCTGCTGCGGACACACGCTCCTCGTCCAGATCCGTATGCCCTGATCTCCGCATCCGCCATATGCCCCAGCAGTGCCTTCATCTCCAAAACATGTAGCGCGCACACGCCAAAGATGCACATGTACACGGACACCTATGCTGGCATGAGCGACACATCCTGACCTCTCACTGTTCCACCTTGGATCAGCAGAAGGGAAGCCACATGCAACGTGAGAGGGGACGGAGGGGTCAAGGAGCCGGCTTTGGAGAGGAGCCACGGACTCGACAAAGCTCAGCAGCAGACATATTTCAGAGATTTGTTTTTGCTAAAACTTTTGAGAGGATAAAAATAACGCCATGCAAACAATTTTCTTTTTAACAACCTGGTTGCACATGAAAAAGCACTTTTTCTTTATTGCTTATTACTTCTTTATATATCTAAAAACAGAACGAAATATCACGATAAAAGGTAAAGAGGTGTGCTTCGTAAGATAAACCTTAGAAAGTTGACAACTTTAATCTAAAAAAAAAAAAAAATGTTTAAAAGCAAAAGACTGTTTAACTGCACTTCTGTTACAGTACAGACATAAGATGTAACAACGGGGTAACAGCACAGTAAAAGTAATGCAATTTTTAGTAATATCAGTTTATCAATATTTTTATAATTTAATTATATGATACAACTCTTAATAAAGTCAAGCATTTCTTATTAAAAACTGATTGATGGTAAGAATATGTAAAAAAATTGTTATAAAAGTGGTAATTATATTTCCTAGATATTAGTATTTCTTTATCAGACAATTACTACATTGTAAATATATTCTCACAAGCTGCCACTGCATACATATAATAACACTGGTAATTACAAATGACCCAAAAACGGCATTTTTACTCTGTTGTCAGTTTGTCATTACAAGCTGCTACTGCAATTGATTACATGTAATAACTTTGTTAATTACATATGATTACACAATTGTTGCATTTTTGCTAACAATTACAATATTGTTAATATCTCAGGGCAAACTGTTACTCAATAACTTGTTTAATAACACAATGTTAGTTGATTACTATATTTAGGGTTAAAGTCAGATATGGTCCATCAGACAACTACTCCATTATCAATATGTTATTATAAGCAGTTGTTTTCAAATAATAATAAACTACAAATTTACTGTCAATAAATAGCTTACTGTAAGCTGCTACTGCAAACATCTCTGGTAATTGTACAGTATAAACAAAACATTTTTTCCTATGAACAATTACTGTTGTTAATATCTACAAGCTGCTAATTGCAATTATTGACATGTTATTCCTTTTTAATTACACAATATTACCAACAAAGCATTAACCTGTTGTTAATATCTAACAAAAAAAACGTTGCTTCTTGGTCATTTTTATGTAGTAATTTACTAACAAAATGCTTCCCAAATATATATATATATATATATATATATATATATATATATATATATATATATATATATATATATATATATATATATATATATATCTCACAATCAGTTACATTCATTGTTAATCATTTATTAAAAGTTGCTACTACCAGGTAATTTACATGTAATTTTGTTAATTACAACTGCATTCTTATTACAAAACTGTTACCAGGTTGTTACAGTCCTATTACCAAGCAGTAAATCAGTAAATACTACTTATTTTTCAGTTTGACTGTCTACATTTGTAGTTTTATTTATGGCTCTCTCTATCATAAGTGGGATTTTAATATTGATGCATACCTACAAAGTCAGCATACCAAGGCAAATTAAGTTATTTGGTTTGAAATACCCTTTTATGAGAATGAGAAACTTTAATCCTTGCTAGTAATATACATTATTTTGCATAGAAATATTCATCTTTTGTTATTTTTTTGAACTCTCATCTATGACTCAACCTCTGACAACGTATAGGAGCTATTTCTTTCAGTTGACTGAGTTGCTGTGGTTAACCCAGCATGCATGTGAGACCTCTGAGTTACGGATATGAATTTGATTATTATGTATTTACTTTGCTAACTGCACAGCTGTGAACGATAAAGCCATTAGCATGTTATTATGGGAAGGAACTGGCGATGGGAAGTCGCCTGAGTGAAGCACTGCTAGCCGGGAGGAGCGGCGGGGCAAGTAAGCGATTGTGATCAGTCTGGAGGAGCCAAGACGGCGGTGATGGATGTGAAGTGGTCGGCTTCAAGGCGTGAAGGTCACACTCGATGACAGTGTTTGTGCGCGTGTGGCTCTGTTTAATCAACACACAGAGGAGCTGGGCGAGAGGAACCTAAAAATGCGTGGTGTGAATGTGCGCGGCCGCCAGTGCGTGAGTCCTCTCATTCATCAGCGACGACGGTGCCATGTGGGGTACGCCACAGAACTGGACAAATTCACCAGTCACACACTTGCACACACATTCATATGAAACACTCCTGCAAAGGTGACACAAGCGCCCGCTAGCAGGAGTTTACTCATAACAGTCAAGGGCGCACCTGTACATGTGTGTGGGATTGTGTGCATATGTATGGGAATGTGAAAACAGTCCACCCAGACGCAACTAGCCTGACATGTCCTCAGTCTGTCATCTATCACACCTTTTTCCCTTTTTGCCTACACACTCTGTCTTCCAAGACTTGTATTCTTTCTCCTTTTTTTTTTATTTTTCCCAACTTGTTTTGACAGAACTGCTTCTTCCCATCCTCTGCAGTCTCCCTCTGTCCTTTCATCTCACCATCACCGTCCCTCTGTTCTGCGCTCGCTGTGATCAATTAGGAGACATTAGTCCCACAGTTATTCCAGGTGACAGAAGCCCTAGGGAGGCCACGTTCTCCTTCATCTCTCCCCCGCCTGCCTCTCCGTTGGTTTCTCCTCTTCACACCTGACTGTCCTGTCACTCATGCTAGCCTTCCTCCCTTTTCATCATCAGCATCTTTCTCTTCGTCTGCAGTGCAAACAACACATCCCTAACACTTGAGCAATTTTGCGACCTCACCGCTCAAGGAGCAGACAGCTGCAGATCAGTCTCGACCCTCTTCTCGTCTGGCTCTCAGACGATCTGTCCTCCATTTCCTATCCATGTATACGCTCACCTCTGGCCTTTATGTGCGTTTCATCCTTTTCTACCCCTCCTTCTCCTTTACGTTCTCCAGGTTGCCATTCACAATGATGGACCTGTCTCCTCTGCTATATGCCAACTGTTCACCTGTATCCTAGCAACCACCTCTCCTTTTGGCAGGGGTCCTCCACGCGGAGCGAGCAAACAAGACGCCGAGGGAATGAGGAACAAGCACTCTCGTTTATCCTCCTCTCTCCATCCGTTCAGTCATTCCTTCACACGTAAAGAGGAAGGCCACACTCCACTGGAGTTTGGAGCAAAAAGTATGTCTGCTGGTCCTCTCAAGCTCTCTATAATGTTGTAATGATGAAACGAAGACTCCGAGTTTTTTTTTTCTTTTTGCAGTTTATGTGTGTATGTTTATCTCAATTCCATGGCTCCGTCCGAACAGTAGGGTTGTGCTTCAAAGGAATATTGTTGACTGTACACTTGAAGCACGCCTTTCAAAAAGTCCCTTGGTGCATCTGTGGAAGCCTCTTGGTCAGTTTTGGATGCTTTATTTACAGCGCCTTGCAAAACTGATCATACCTACAGTAATGAATAAATATAAAGTGAATCTAAAAAGACTAAATCTGTTCTTACAGACTGGCCTGCATTTAGCTCTTTCTATCATCCCATCAACTTCAACCAGGTTCCTAGGGGGTTAAAAAGAAACACACAGCTCTCAGATTTTTATCTGCAAAACACTTATGTTACACTTGGCTGGTGTATCACAAAAAATCCCCAAAAAATACATTGAAGTTTTGTGGCTATAACATGATAAAATGTGTAGAAGTTTAAGGGCGTATGAATATTTTCACAAGGTGTGGTTTTGGAAAATAAGAAAGAAAAAAAGCCAGACTGTGAGTCAGAAACATCATGTGCACACACACTTTACGCCGAGTTCGAATGGAGAAGGACTGACACGCATATGCGCACTTTCATGCACACAAAACAGGAAAGTGCTGTTCAGGCACATGTGTCTTGGTGTAATTTATGAGTGGGCTCCTGGGCGGATGCCTCAGAGGGGTCCTCTTCACGCTGCATGGCTCTGGGTGCTCTGCACAAATCCCCGCAGTCATTGCCTGGGCCCGCACATATACATGTGCATCGTACACAAACGAGGCACACACACACAAAAAAATCCCCCTTATGAGTAGTGAACTTGCTGCACGATTAACGCTACAAAAAGCAAGGTAAACACAAGGGTTTCAGGCTTGGCAGCACTGCTACTGCTCTGTTCAGCACAGACAAAACACCCAAGCAAAACATTTCCCTACAGTTGAATGGGGACCTTACAGTTAGCAACAGAACAAAAGCAAAACTTCTTCTTGTTTCAGCCTCGTTCTGCCTACTGAGTTGTAGCCAGGTGGACAATTAAGTTGGTTGGTAAAGCACAGATCTCTAACAGATAATACAAGTGAAAATACACAGAAACTATCAGATGCACTCGTTCCTATTAAATATGCAACAGTGTACTGTATTTAGATAGTCTGTTAGCCGTCTTGTTTGTGCTATAAATACACCTAATAATAAAGTAATCTCTTGGCTTGGCTGACAAGCTAATACTACTAATTATTAAGACAGACAGGCACTGTTGTTAAAAGGGTTCCTCTGGCATGCACACAAACCCTTATGTAGTGCTGAAAAAATAAATAAAATAAAGGCAGCAATTAGTCTTTGAAGCAGACACACTACATATTATTTCTCTAATTAATTCCACATTTAATAATTAGAATTATATGTTTTGATGAAACCGACCATTTGTCATTATTAGCAAATATACTGTGTGCGTTCAATGAAATGAAATATTCCACTGGCCTTGGGGATCTGTGGCCCTCCTTCACCATCCTAGTGGCTGTTGTGTGGCTCTGTACGTGACTAGTGTGACCGAGCAAAGATCAGGAGGGGATGGATCTGTCTGTGTGCCCCAGGTCCGGGGCCTTGATCTGCCCTGGAGGAAGCACACCGCTCTCAAGGGCACTCCGAGGGGCCACACAAACACTCGTAGAAGAGGACGAGTCTGTGTGCACCAAGCAAGCACGTCCGGGTATGTGTGTAAACTTGCAGTATTTATGCGTTCTAAACTTTTCTACATTTTATCACAGTCCATCAACAAACTTTAATGTGGTTTATTGGGATTTTAAATGACAAATCAACACAAAGTGGCTCTTAACTGTAAAACTGAAGAAAAATATAAAAACTGAAAACTTTGTGTTGTATATTGAGTCTTTGCTGTTTGACGCCCCTGAATAAAAAGCTGTACAAACATCTGACTTCATAAATGCTCTGATTAACCAAATAACCTACGACAACTCTGGATGAGATGCAGATATCCACAGCTCAAGTGGGAGAATCTGTTGACAGTACAACTATAAGTTAAACCCTCTACAAATCCAGGCCTTATGGAAGAGTGTCAAGCACTCTAGGTAGAAGGCCATAGGAAGTTAAAGTTAAAGTTTGCTGCAAGCCATGTAGGGGACATACAAACAAGTGGAAAATGGTGCGAGTGATAGAAAACTAACACTATGCATCACTCTCAATACACCATCTCCATTTTAAAACATGACAAAGGCAGCATTATGCTATGGGGATGCCTTGCTTGAGTCTGGACAGGGAAACTGGTCAGACTTGATGGGAAAATGGACAGAAGACTGTACAGCAAAATACAGGGCAATACTGGAAGGAAATGACTTGGGAGAAAGCAGAGGTAACGGTTTATAGCATATTCATGTTTCAGAATGATCTAGTCAAAGTTCAAACCTGAATACAATTAAGAGTCTGTGGCTAATTCAGAATTATGTGGCACTAAGCATTTGTTACCACAAAAATCGGAAATAAAAAATATTGAATTAGGTGTTTGCAACATGACAATATGTGAAAATGTGCAGGGGTATGTATTCTTTTGCAATGTGCTATGTAATGATAGATATATAGTAATGTAAATAAGTATGGTATAAGTATATTTATAAATAATGTAAAATTATATTAATAATTAATGTGGAGTCAGTGAGGGCGTTTCTCTTTCTGCTGATGCTACTGATTCCTAAGATCCACCCATCTGTTGACTCTGGTCTCTGGGGTAAGAGGCCAATCAGGGGCTCAGTGGCACATCTGCCTCCTTTCACACACACCTACTCACACACACTGATGCAGATGCATTCTAAAATAGGCGAACATATAGATGTACTTATATTTTCAAATCCTCCTCTTTTCTCTCTCTGTCTCACACACTGACAGAAATATAACACAGGTCTGCATTCTCTCGGCCAGTGAATGAGGTAAAAAAAAAAAAACCAAATAAATCCATGTCCACGCACATACGCACACACACACACACACACACACACACACACACACACACACACACACATTAAGCAATACTTTCTCTTTCTTCCTGCAGATCCAGCAGTAGACAGGCATCAGATTTTCTTCCTGATGCGTTCTGAGTGTCTGCCATTCCTTCAAGTATCACACGCTGGCTTCAGATCAGTGAAAAACATCCAGGTTCCTGCTGGGTCTGTTAGGATCCCCACTTAGCCTGATACCTGCCCAGACAAACAACCTTGGTTATTTCTGCGGTATGTGTGTGTCTTCCTGGTTGTCTCAGTGGCTGTTTACCAGGGCTGAGCGGAGGCCGAGGCATCTGTTGAGGCCGATTTTGACAGAGCGGCACGACAAAGCTAAAGCGACAAAAGCTCACACACCCCGACTCAGCTTGGTGTTTGTAGCGGGCCGTTAACTTGACACTTTTTTTATTATGGCGTGGGAGGGAAAAAATAAAAGCAAAGCTGAAGGATTGTGGGTTAGCACAACACAAGCTGGACTGAAGAACTTGAAATAAAAGAGGTGTTCATGTGTGACAGAAGCTGGATTCTTTCACATTTCCAGCATGTTGGTCATTTGTATTCAGCACCATCCAGTTACTGGCACAACTGGTGTGTAAAAGCCTTAAAATAAAGTTGTCTTTTATTGCAGTAGCGCAATATCATGCTTTTTAGAACCCAGTCTTTACTTTAACTACATTTATCCAAAATAGAGAAATCTTTATGGTAAGAAATATGTGTTTTAAACGAAATAAGTGTTTCTTTGATGTTCATTCTGTTATTAAAAGCCATTTTTAAATAAATGTTTACCTTTTTAAACTGATCAAAATGTTTGAATAGGAACCCTTTATATGTTTTACTGGGGTTAAAATATGACATGATACAAAGCATAGTTTCTCTTAGCCACTCTTCAAAATGGGTAAGACAAGAAAACATGCCACTCAGTTAAGGCAGATATGTGCCAATCTGAAGTTGGGTAAGGGCTAGAAGAACCTACCACTTACCTAAACTTGCTAAGATCTGCAGTCAGAGCAATAGTTCAAAAGTTTGAAAAAACTGGAACTGTGACAAACAAAGCTGAAGATGACCCATGTTTATTTTGCCAACATGCAGAGTGAGCAGAATGGTGAGGGAGGTGAAAAAATTAGCAACTGTCAGCGAACTGCGACAAAAAGTGCTATCCTTGGGTAACCTAATCCCCATAACAACTGTTATGTGCTATCCACGCACCAACTGGTTGTTTGGGAGGTATGCCAGAAAACATTTTTTGTCCTACAATCACAAACATGAACATGTAAGTTTTGCTGCACTCTATTGAGAATTTAAAGTGTAACTTGCCCCTAAATCAACTTTTTTTTTTTTTTTTTTTTTTTTTTTTTTTTTTGCTGATAAACTGCAAATAAAATAAAATGGGTTCTATCCTTCTGTTTCTGAGAAAATCTTGACATATTAATGTAAATTTGTTTATTTCTGTATTGTTTTGCCTAAAACTGTCTCAATGCCGGCCTCCTTTGGTCGAATTGTGCTTAGATAGTTGGATTTTCCTATTTGTTTAAAACGTTTTTAAACAAATTTCCTATTTTGTTTAAAGCTTTACATCATACGGCACAGGTTTTCTTCACTCAGCCCCATGTTGGGGTATAAAAGCATCTCAGCCAGAAACATAGCCCTGCCCAATGGTGAGTCAGGAGTTGGAATAGCGAGCGTTGCCGTGGCGAGTATTGATCGATAGTGTTACTCTGCTTTACAAATGTGTGATTTATTTGCAATATGGACATGGAGTGGAATGGGTCTCCTCTGGGGGTGAGGGGGTTAGTTACACTTTAACTGGAAAAGTAGCCATGGTCAGATGGGACGATCATTGAGCCTTTTAGCAGAAAACACTCCAATTGGTCTGGCATTAGCCAAAAGGTGAATATATGAAAAAGTATGTTGTAGCCACCGTGAAGTATGGTTAAGGATCTGTGATCTGTGATGCTGTGGGCCAGTTCCTCTTTTAAAGGCCCCAAGAACCTTGCTAGAGTGCATGGCATCGTGGACCTTTTAAACAATCATATTTTATATCAAAATCTGGTGGAGTCTGCCAAAAAAACTGAAAATGGTACATTACTGGGTCTTTTAACAGAATGAGAAACCAGGATGCTGGCCGATCTAGAGGGACTCTTCCAAGATGGATTGCCATCATTCTTACTGTATGCTCCAACCTTGAGAACTGTTATAAGAGAAGTCTAAGTGCTGTCCAACTGGCAAAAGGGTGTTAAACAAAGTATTGACAGCAGTTCTGCCAATAATTGTAGCATCACTGTCTTTGTTAAAAAAAACAAACAAAAAACCCCCCAAAAAACCCACTATGTAATGTGAGATAGCTTTTGTCATTGAATAAATGTTCTATCTATGTTTAGGAAGATCTAGTTTTATTTAAATTCTTAATTCAGATTAATTTACTGCTTTAGAAATTGAACTAAACTATTTTACATGTTTTATGTGAAGGTTGCTGTGTCTTTGTGTATAGCTTTCTGTTCTCCACTCACCAATAAAGTAGGACAGTAAGATGGCCAGCAGGGCAGCTGCTGCAATTGCTGAAACTGCTGCACATTTCCAGCTGCAGTATTTGGACGGCTTCTTCAGCTTGAAGGCTGAGCGGGAGAAGGTGTTCCTGGGCAGCAGGCGAGGGGGCGGAGAGTACACTGTCCCCGACGTCAGGGGGTATCCAGGGGAGGAGCTACTGAAGAGAGGGGTGGTCCCTGACGACGTCTTGAACAAGAAGTGCCTGCAGAGACGTCAAGGGAGAGATAAGGAAACATTTAACAAGTAGAAATAGATCTTTACTACTTTTTGAGGAGAAAAAAATATTTCAATGGGAGGTGACCTATCTGTTAGTTACTATTCAATTTTTCTGTCTGAAAAATTTATCTATGAGACCATCCTTAAATTATGCCTCTGATGCAGCCCTGTTCCAGTCTCGCTTTGACCTCCACCTGATACATCCTTGCTTTTTTTCCTCAATGCCCTCGCTTTTCTTCTTTTCACCCCCACTTAGGATGTGCCCTGTCTCTGCCCTTAATGGCTGGAAAGGATCGGACTGCAGTACTTTCTTCTCTTTCTCATGGTCCAGGCAGGATCAGAGCTCAGAGAAAACATCAAAGAGGTATCTAGACCCCCATCCTTTCACTCACATTACCTATTATCCTCTGCCTTCACTGCTTATGCTCACATAATGGCACTCCCACTCTCCCTTTTTTTTTCTGTTTAGTGTGTTCTAGCCCACTAGTAATTTTAGTCACTTTATTTCTCATGAGTTTTATAAACAGTTTTATTTTTTTCAATCTAACCTTTTAAAGAAAAGCAGTGATCACAGTTAGAGGCATTGCACATTTGCAATCTTGTAAAAAGACAGTGAAAAGAAAGGAGGACAAAAAAGGGGTAAGACCTTTTTGTATCATCTTTTGCAACACGTCCCCATGGCGCATGTGGAGAAAAGATGTGGGCCCCCCACACAGACCTCAGCTGGTATGACAGAACAGAGCCCTCAGGTGAGTTTGACATATCACAGGAGGAAAAGTCACCTCCTTTGCCTCAGAGACAGAGTAAAAAGGGACTTTGCCTCACAGTGTTTGTGGAAGTAGTCCTGTTTGTCCCTTTGGGATTGTGTGTAGAAGTGAGAATATGTGCTTTTTTTTTAATCAAACCATCTCAATTTCTGACCTTGGGAATGAGGACTGCAAAGGAAAGACATTGAATTGGGTTTTCTTGCCTGAAAGGCCAAGAACAATATTGTCAGGATTAATGAGCAATTCTGGTTTACTTCCGAGTGCCAGCATTATCTCAGTTATTGGCCGCTTTAAAGCTTTTATATGCCTCCAGGGGTAAATATGATTTTATTCTGTGCCCTCTTTAGCTTCTGAAAAATATACTTGACTTCGCACATAGAGCTATGATCTTCAATAAAATCATGTCTTGATCCTGCTCATAATGCTTTTATGCAGAGTGGTTATCTGAAATGTTAGGCCACCCTTAGCATACTAGCTCTCTGTTTTGATATGAGTAGTTGATAATTAAGCTATTTTAGCAGGGTTACGCTAGATTCTGTGAACTAAAAAAGTTGTCCTGCTCAAAATTCAGCGCCTTACTTTGAACGTCATAAAAGTTAATGATTAGTGTTTCAGCTGCTTTCTGCACAATGATCCTGGGACAACTGAGAATAAGAGATAAGGTAAGATAATACTTTATTCATTCCGTGGGAAATTCAAGTATCCCATGGCTTCCATAAAAGTTACACATATACATGATCAAGATACCTTAGCACAGAGCAGGTCAGTTGACAGAGACATCCTGGGAGCTGTAGCAGCAAATACAGTCTCTTTCATTGTAAACGTCATTGTAAAAGGTGAAAAGCATTTAGATTTTTAGAAGCAAGATTGATTCAATCATCAAAATAAATTTCACAAACCGTAAAAATATTTTAAAAGCCATGCACATGATAGAAAGGCTTTTTTTTTATTCGGCAGCAAGGCATATTGAGGGTGCAGATGATGAAATCCCAGATAGTAGATCTACAACCAGCATAGGGAGTTTCAGACAATGGATTTAATCATTTAAAAATGCCTTGATTGGGTGTCTAATTCTACTGTATGTATCACTACTTGTACTGTAAGTGGCAGAAAATGAAGAACAATTGTTTCTTTTTTTAAAACCCAATTGTATTGTACTTGCTTTGTGAGAAACTCCAAATAAAAGTACTAAACCCCTAAACTTCTTGACTCACTCTTGGTAAAGACATTCTTATGAAGGTTCTAAGTCTTTTTTCCCCCTCCATCTACTGGATTTGTCACTCTTTTCCTCCTCCAGTCCAAGACTTGTGACTCATGTCTGCATGAATGTGTGTCAGGGCTGTCCTTTTTCTAATGCAGCCCACTGTCACTAGTATTCAGACTGTTGGGTGTCCTTTGAGAAGAAGGAAAACAGAGCTTAACTGCTCTTTGAGCTCCCCCCTATCATTTTGACATCTTTAATCACTGCTGTCAACAAAACTGTGTGTGTGTGTGTGTGTGTGTGTGTGTGTGTGTGTGTGTGTGTGTGTGTGTGTGTGTGTACTTGTGTCTTTTTCCTCTTAAAAACAGGTAATGGGCTCCGAGCATGGAGATTTGTTTTGGGAGCACTGTTCCACTATCTCTATCAATTATTCAGTCAGTTGGTGCTGGTCCCCTTCTCTCACTCTTTCGACATTTTATACCACTGATTGTTGGATTGCTGTCCCCCTGGAGTCCCCTCTTTCCCCCTTCCTCTCCCATTACCTGTCAGGTGTGTTGTATGCGACTGAGGAAAATGAAGGGGGGGAGGAACATAAAAAACACCTGACAGGTAGAGGCAGAAAGAGCACGAGGAGATGACATGTAAGGAAATATGATGTTACTGTCTAAAAATACCCCACTCTTAGTGTCACTCCCTTCCTTTTTATTATGCATGCAAAATTCATATATGCTGCCAAATGCAAGAATGCACATACATGTGTGCGCAAAACACACACGCACATGCATACGCTTTTTCCAAGGTCAAGCAGCTTGTGTCTGCTTGAACTCATTTTCACAGCCATTGAAGCACTCTGTGATGGCAAGGCCGGTGCTAATTAATTACAATCCTCCTAATGTGCGAGAGCGAGCCGGTGAGCCGCTTGCTTTCTGCACGACACAATGCATGTGATTTTTGATGTGCTGGTATGCATTTGAACTCGCCCAGTGAAATCGTTTCAGTCCAAGGCTTTGTTGTTTGTGTGCAGACGGCGCTCCGCGAGCCTGTGTGGGATGGGAATATGTCTACGGTCCGCACTAATTATGAGCAGGAATGGAAAGTGTCTAATGTGCTCTGGGGAGGTAATTGACATTGATTTATGTTGCGGACAGCAATGGAGGGGTTCTATCATAGCAGGCAGCCAACAATCACAGCTCTGTATCATTAGGCAAGGGTGGGTTGTGTATTTATGCGTGTGTGTTTGTGCATCTGTGTACGATTTATTTATTTATTTTGACAGTGGTCCAGTATGGAAATGCCACACATAATTAGAGAAAGCTGACAGAGACCCCACCACCCTTCTACCCCTACCTCCCAGCTACTACTCCCCTCGCTGTCATCGCATCTTACTCTTTCAACACACAAATACTCCGAACAAACAAAAACCTAAATCACACACTGACAAACATTTACACTGAGAATTAGAGCTAAGCACCCACGCATGGGCAGCACAAATTTATGTGAATTTTCTTTCATGAGCTTGTGCTGTAACTGCAACCGAAGGTTTAATTTGCATCCCCACTGAGCAACAAGTGACATAAAGGACAGAGGATGGAGATAGAGGGCTACGCACTAGAAGACAGGCAGAGAAAAGAAGACAGGACGTGTTTTTCTCACCCTACCTCCCCTTAACGTTACGTCCCATTGAGAGAAAACGAGGACCTGGACAATTAACCACAGAACAGAGAGCATGCTGGGTAATTAGCAGCAAGTCAAAGCTGGCATTCCCCCGAAGCGAACAAACACACATGCTTTTACACAGTCACAGATACATGATTCATTTTCTCAGCTCTGACAAATATGTGGTGGCTCAGGATGGTAGTTTGAGGCACATCATCACATGTCAGATGTAGAGAACAATTAAGGGAGATCAAATTGTTAAGGGAGTGCTGGAAAACACTCTGGAAAACAGATCTGAGAATGAAACACAAAGCTCTCTGGGAGGGGAATATGGTGAAGGAAAACACTGACAATTGTTACCTGCTGTAATTGCAAAAAACAAAAACAAAACAAAACAAAAAAACAAACAAAAAAAGCAAGCAGCAGATGAAAACTGTATGATGGATGTTTATTCAAAAGATTGCTTTGATGACAGACAAAAGCCTAAGATTGGCTATATTATCAGTTCACACATTGTCACTGATCTTGTTTGTGGTGGTCATGGACGGGATCTTCAGACTTAGTCGTGGAGAGGACCGTGTTAGGTTTGGGAACCTAAGGGTGTAATTTGTTTTGCTTTTTGCAGAGGATATATTTGTGATCACATCTTCAGGTCATGAACTTCAGCATGCACATGAGCAGATCAGAGCAGTTTGTGAAGCGGTTGGAATTAGAGTCAATTCTTCTGTCTGAGGCCCTGATTCCCAACTGGAAAAAGGTGGATCCCACCATCCACTTCTCCTGTGAAAAATTTTAATAATCTTGATGTCATGAAGGTCAAGAGATGAATAGATAAATTATGGCCTCTCGAAAAGGAATACGGACACTGTTCTGACCTGAAAAAGATGAACTAAAAAGCCAAGCTCTCGGTTTACCCATCTATCCCCAATGTTTTCTCCAATTAGGAATGGGAATCGCGAACCAGTTCTTGTAGAGAACCGGTTCTCAGTAATTCAGTTCCTAGGAACTGTTAATCTGCCTGCTTAGCGATTCCGCTTGTCGGTTCCTGTAACGTGACATATTTGCATGATGACGTATTGTACATGCTTCCTATTTTGATCTAGAAAATATCCAAGATGGTGTCGTGGCAGAAGTGCTCCAAAGTATGATTACATTTCACAAACAGATGATACTAGGGCCGGATGCAACGTGCAGAGCTTTAATCACAATAAAAGGATGAAATAGCTCCAACATCCTCAAACAGTTGACCACACAGCATGCAACTGATTGGCATGAAGGTAAAGTGTTTGATACGTTGCTTAGCGACAGTGGTGACTCTTGAATGGGGGAGCTTCCAGCACAGCGTCTCCTGCCATGAATGTCCCAGGAAACATTAAACTCCTCCAGGTCCTGGTTATTGTATTAATGTTAGTGCTGTACTGTATGAATAATATCCATCTCATAATAACATTTAGAGTCATGTTCAATAAATTAGAATATGGGTTCCTATGAGGCTCGTTTGTCAGATTAAAAGCACCTTTTGAAAACAACCTTTAAGTCTTGAAAGATCCTTCCTGAAAAGGCAAACATGCAGATTTGTCTGCACAAAAACTGTTGATGTGCAAAAAGTTGCATTTCATGTTAAAATGTTAATTTGACAGAGGGATTCTAATTTTTTTAATCCAGGTTTAATTTTGTTTCAATCGAATACAACATGGTGCATATTTTGAATTAAAGAGTTTAATTTCTAACTCTATGACAATCGATAAGAGAATCAATAGGGAATCAAATTGATAAGTGAGATCGATAATGGAATCAGAATCAATAAATTCTTAGCAATTCCCAACCCTATCTCCAATGGTCATAACATATGGATCATAATGCAAAGAATAAGATCAGCAGCTGAAATATGCTTCTTCCATAGGTTGGCTGGACTCAGAGATGAGGAGAAAAGCTCCATATTCTCTGCTGCATCTCTGCATTAAAAAAGAATAAGTTGAGGTGATTCTGATCAGGATGCCTCCTGGTCCTTTTAGAGGCTTTCCAGGCAAGTCCCACTGGAAGAAGACCCCAGAGAGGTCCAAGAACTCACTAGAGGGACTATATATTCCTTCAGTTCACTCAACGCTTTGGGGGCTGCACAAAATACACTAGAGCGGGTTGACAGGGAAGAAAATTTCTGTGTTTCCATTCTGGACCTGTTAACTCCGCAATCCAGTTTTGGAAAAGCAGAAGATCATGGATGGGTTAAAGAATTTTACTAAATATAAGACAAAAAATGATCAGTTTCATTTGATCTGTGAAGATCATCTGAAGGCCCTCCATAAACCACAGTGAGATCCTCAGCTCAACAACTAGCCAATGCCCAGACCATTTGGAACAGAATAGAATAGAAGGCTCAAGCTACCTTAACCCTGGTCTAGAGCCAATAAACTAGTAGCTTATTGGATTTAGACCAGTTTAACATGCGTTCTTTAAAAGATAAACATCTCTTGCAATGCATAAAGGCATATCTATGCCTGTGCCATAAACTAAAACGTGGTTAATTAATGCATAACACATGATGATTTAATGCATGACTTAATCCAGAATGTGTCATGAAACTGCTCATCCTTGACAGATGATTAAATCACTGACCTTTTGTGATGAATCTGCTGTTAACATCAGACTATGACTCATGGAATGTAAGGCCATAGTTATGTATATCCAACATTTAAATAAATGGCACATCTGTTTTTCTGTTGCTTTTAGTAATTGGGAGGTAATGTGGATGTTGTCATTTTTCTCAGTGATGGGATGGTACCATAGCATGTGAACTGGGAAAGCTGGGGACCAGTGCAGCAACCGCCTAAGAAAAAAAAATTATCGTCCTGTGAAGCTTTTGCTTTGAACAGGTTAAGCACAAGACTACAACTAGCCTCAAGCTGACCAGCTGCTGGATAAGAACGCAAGCAACATTACTGTTGTTACAATTTCCCAATATTGAAATGTCCTATATCTTCTCAAAGTCCAAGCTCATGTTTTGGCCCGAGGATATGAAGGTAACATTCAAAGCAATGAATAATGGGGTAACTGCAACTCAAAACTGCAGCTGTCTGGATAAATGTGGCTCTACTGTAAAAGGTTTTTGAGTGAAAGATATGATTAGAAAAATACCATATGTTTGTCCAGGCCATTTAAATTAGTTTTCACTACTTCTAAAGGGTTTCTGTGGCAGCATTTTGGGCACCCTGTAGGAACACAAAATGGTGACAGACCAGATAACAATTAGCTGCTTTCAGTGCTGAAGTAAGTATCTGCTCAGAGCTTCCTATTGGTGCTTAGGGCTATTTCAGTTTTTTTTTTAAATGAGTCTGAACTTAATTTGATAATTACTCCTTGAGCATGAGACTTTGAATAGTTGTTAGAAGTCTTTCCTGTTCTGCCTATATTTATTTTATCAGAATTTATTAAGTTTCATTCTATACTATATATATTATGCTGTTGGAACTGTGAAGCAGATTTGTCAACTTTTATTTTGTTAAAGTTGCTGTTAAAAATGATGACATTGACATTGATTAAACTTGAGCAGAATATTTTTACATTAACCTTTAGTAGACAAATTGAGATTCATGAAACCTTTACACTATTTGTTAAAACACAAAGCAGGAGCTTTCAAAGCTTTTTTCTGACTAAGGGCCACTGTAGAATAAGACAAGTGTGAAATGCAACATATGGTTTAGTCAAACCTGGACTGGAAACTGTACACTGATTGTATGTAGATTCTTTAAAAAGCCAGTTTTGTAATTTTTTAGCCCTTTATTCATGAAAATAGAAGAATCTCAGTTTTCTAAAATATATATCTTGATAAAACTTATGTAGTTTTCCTGAATGAAATTTGATGTCTGGCTACATCTGGTGATCTTGATGTATTATTATAAACCTAGTTACCAATAAGAGCAAATTGTGCACATCTTAGGGAACTGATGTTATAACTAATACCTTAAAAACCCTTAAAAACTATCTAAAGTAATGGATGGATGGTCAGTCTGATTATTTAAGAGCTCATATAAGATGGTAGCTGCAGTAGACAAATGCCTCTTCAGCACCTTTTACTTTAGCTTCTGAAAATATTTTAGGTATGAACATAAAAAGGTGTTTTTAAATAGCATTTATCTGGTGTAGATAAAATTTAGTACTGCTACAATGGTAATGCTCTCAAGCCTCGATAGATTTGCTTTTGTTATTAAAATAAAAAGCTTTAAAAGAGAATGCAGTTGGAAGAAAAGCTCATTTAGATTATTAGAGGAATAGTAAAAAACTTGAAAGTTATTTTCAAAGCAAATGTTAAGAGAATTCAAGGTCATATCATAAATAAACTTTGCATAACACTAAGGAGTCGTGATTGAACATTACAGGAGCGGTTGCGCAGCTGAAAATAAATCTTTTCTTCATCCTTTCCCACAGGTTGGATCTTCTCCCTGTCGCCACAGTAATGCATTTGAAAGTAACCCACCCTCCCTAACCCTATTCTCCACTGTTCTCTCCAGATAAATTGAGATGCTGCAGTCTTCTCGGGGAGCTTATTTCTCCCTTAGACTTGTGGCCCACAGTGGAGTGGGCAGGGGGTGCAGGGGAACGTCCTGAGATCACAGAGTGAGATTGAACCTGGCATCAGCGAGGCAAAAAGGCTCCAAGGGACCAATTGGAAATCAGGTTCTTTCTGACAAAATGCTGCAACACATGTATACACATGTGCACTCGCCCTCACATAGAGAAATGCACTCCTCTACTCTTTTTCTCACTCGGTCTTACAAACACACGTACCCTCGGTAGCGGGAGCCATCTATAGTCATTTATCTCACACTGGTAAATGTATCCATGTTCCTCGGGTCCCAATCTCCCTCCTCGGCCTTTCTATCTTCTTTCACACACACTCCCCAAAACAATCTCCTTCAATCACCACTTCTCTCAATTTCTTTGCCTCTCTCCCCTCTTTATCTCTCCCTCCTCTACCGTAAACCCTTTCTTTCACCCCCACTCCTCCACCGACTTATATTTCTCTGCTATCTTCCCGCTCCTCCGATCGTCAATTTCTATCTCTCTCCGACTCTGCCAGTCATCCAAGCCCTAGAGTGCTCTTAGGTGATCAATCTTCATCCTCTCAGGGCTGTCAAAGTGTTGGGTCAAGCCACATGCACATATACACACACACACACACACATTCACCATAACGAGTGGACATCAAATGCCAGGATTTACATATGATCACAACAGGGGGGCAGTCACAATTGCTGGGAGCACACATGCTTGGATGTAATCACACAGTAAACACAAATGCACTCAATCACAAGCAGTCGCTCCCTCAAACGAGCAGGTTGCTCATCATTTCCTATGGCTGCTGGTTATAATGAGATAGAGGACACACACTGCCACCACAGGGTTGGTGTGACTTTTTGGCTCTGCCTAGCTGGCTCTGACCCAATCACAAGCTCCAGCAGCTCCAGACATTCTCTCCTCATCCTCCATCACAGCCAGGACCACTGAGCAGTGGGGGCTCAATCCGGGCCGGAGGGTGGAGTTCTGGGCTCTATTCACAGCGACAGGCTCTGAGCCATGCCCAACCCCACCACCTGAACATTGGCTCGCAGGGGGGGGGGGGTCTCTGTGATGTGGCAGTCATGTATACCCTTGGTGGAAAAAAGTAATTCGCAATTCAGTTTTGTTTCAGCAGAGACCCCTGAACCATTCCTGACAGTAGGCATAACTAATAAGAAACAAACTCTCCAAATGATTTGCACGTCCCAATGGCAACAGAGGTCCTGATAAGCAACTGCAAGAATCTTTTTTTCTTAAAGGTGTTCTTGTTCGACACTGTGCCTCTTGTCGATCAAGCATAACAACACATTGCTTCAGCACCGGCTGAGTGTAGACCAGATATCTGTGTGGCTGAATTAAACATGGCCCGGCCTCATAAATACTGCACGGGGCCAGCACTCGGGAGAGCTTATCTGGACCCATCAGAGCTGGAAGCTCCAGTGCCCAGCAGGAGAAACACAGCTACGCAGCTTGCAGAGTAAAAACGTTAAGAGATGGGCGGTGAGCATGCTAGCAGGGATGACGGCAGTGTCCCTCTAACTGCATGCCTCATGAATAGTAATACCCTGCATGAATGCTCTGTTTGCCCAGTAAGTGTTCTTTGTATACTGGCAAAGGCACACGTGTAGCGTGTGTGAAAATGGTTTGTATTTCCTGCCAGCTCACTCCAGGTAGCATGCATAATAGCTTTGATATGCGTAGCTTTTTGTGTCAGGCTTTGTGATGGGGTAGAGAGTGCTTCCGAGTGACACACTCAGGAGTCATTTCCTTTTGTGATTCAGAGGGTTGCATACGAGAGGTTCCTCTGTGAACAAAATGGTCTAAATAATCATTTAGAAATTACCCTGTGGGGTGTTAGAGAGGAGAGTTAGGCCTCCTGGTTTTCCTCCTGACCCCTAGTTCATATCATCAGTGCTACTGTATTTGCAGTCACTTGTAATAGTTTTCACACCCCTTTACTTTTTCATATATATATATATATGTATATATATATATATATATATATATATATATATATATATATATATAACATTTTGTCATGATATGGCAAAAAATGTCTATGTATTTTAATATAATTTTATGTGATAGACCTAAACAAAGTAGTGGATTATTAAACAGTGGAAGGATAAGGATACTTTGTAGAACCACTGTTTACTGCAACTAAATCTATAATTCTTTTGTCTCTACTAATATTGCATATCTACAGACTGAAATATTACTCCCTTGTTCTTTGCAAAATAGTACAAGCTCAGTCAGATAGGATGTCGAATTTTCAAATCTTGTGGCAGATTCTCATTTAGATTTAGGTCTAAAATTTGACTGCTTCATGCCTACCCATGGATATGCTTCGATTTAGGCCCTTTCATTGAATGGATCAAAGGATCAAAGGATCCATTCAAAGGAGGTTTAGAGGCATTGTCCTGCTGGAAGGTGATCATCTACCTCATTCATATTTGTTCAGTGTTCGAATAAAATACTTGTCGTGTCCACAAATTCTCCCACCTGAGCTATGGATCTCTGCAGCTCCTACAGAGTTCAAATGAATGTTTTTGCTGATTATTGCTCTCCTTGCTCGACTGATTAGCTTAAAAGGATGGACTTATACTGGGGTTAAATTAAACACAAGCTCTATGTAATAAATGGCGAGCTTCTGAATTGAATGCACTTAATTTTATTTAAGGGAGTAAGAGTGAAGGGGCTAAATTCCTCTGCAATGCTATTTGTTGTTTTATTGCAAACAAAAATCAATACAATACATCAACATTTGTAGTTGCAACATGACAAAATGTGAAAAAGTTCAAGCTGTTTTGAAAGGTAGTACATAACTGCTCTGGAGACTAGTATTGTTGTCAGGGACTGCCTGATAACTGCTGTCCAACCTTTCACCAACTTGGTCCACATTTCTTTGTAACTTTATTCTCAGAGTTTGGTGATAACTCTGTAGCTTGGTGTTGTCTGATGTGTTTTAAAAGGTATGGATTTGTACTGCAGCTGACACAAAGTCTGCAGCTCTCTCCTTCGCATAGTTAGAAATTATTATTGACTAGAAAGTTCAAAGAAGAGCTTTCATCTTAATTGCGTCACACCTTTCAATTTTTTATAACACCAGCTCTGCTGGATTTTAAATGCTTTCTCCAAGCTGTTGTGGAATACAAATTTACCTGTTCAATAAACCCGTTTGGGTGGCGTAAACTACAAACTCATTTTAAGGCAAAAAAAAGTTAGCTTGCACCCAGAGAGCTAGTTCAGAAGGGTTCTGTGGAGATAGTGTTGCTATAAGGCCATTTCGTTGCTGATTAAATGGTCAGTTACATTAGCTTTTAGCTTGAACCCTCAGACATGTCTGCTGGAGGCCCATAAAGGTTTTTAGGGTCCTTAGGGGTTTATTTTGTTCAATTTGGATGCATAATTATAAAACACGTTCTTATTGAGACTGCATGTCTTCAACCTTTAATTTGTCACAACTGACTAGGGGTAAGGCTATACATTTAACAAATTTCTGGAAAAAATTAGAATTCCAGTTTTTTGTTTTTACAAAAACAGTTTCATAAATCCCAACCTGTGTTGTGAAGACTCTTAATCTCAGAATATTTCTGTCCAGTTTTGGCTGTACCATATATTGCAGTTTTTATGCTCGTCTAATTCTTAAGTGGTCTTAATACACTCTGTTTAACAGTAGGATTAGTTGTTAGTTGTTCAGATCTTGACCTAAAGATGATGAAATGTGGTCCAGACTCATTCAAAAAATGTGAAAAAAACCCTTTTTGCCTGCCATTGATAGAAGGCATGCATTGAATATCAGCTTCACCTTCATTATTGGCTGACAGTATAGCCAGTTGCTATATTCTTACAGTTTTTATTTTTTTAAATTTTTTCTATTAAGAACCTAAAATGCAGTTGGTGGAGATTTCTTCAATGCTTTTGTATCACAACATGCAGTCCTAGTCCAAACTGTCAAAGGAAAAGGGCAGCTCAAGAACTAATGCCATTTTCATTTGAAAATGGGCCTCAACACTACTACAACTTGGTATCAGTCTTAAAGCACTATGCTTCAAGGCAGACTTCACTATAAAATATCAAGGCATTTTAATTATGGACTCTATTGTGCCCTGAGATCTCATTACACCCTTATGTAATACTTGAAATGCGCTGACCACAATTTTTGGGGGCTGATTTCAGATACCAAGTTTTGTGCAACACAGAATTTAGCAGAAGGTAATGCTAATTAGCTAATGCTAATGTAGGGCTTTGGTCAGAAAGCACGCAGGATATCAGTAGATTTTAAACTGTACACTGTAGTTCTACAGTAAATGTGAGGATTGTGTGTTTTGGGATTGCTGTTATACAAGAATATTCTGGAAAGATATGAAATTTTTTTTCATCAAAATCATTTGAAAATTACTTTAATAAATAAGTCTGATTTATTTGGAATAGAAACGTGACTTTAGTGATACAAAACTTGCATATGTTATTTTTTATTATTTATGGTAAATATCATATTCATGCCTCTAAACATCGGCAATAAAAACCTAATTTCCAGATTTTCTTATTTTCAGGTATATATATGACTCTGTATATATATGTATAGAGTCCCTAAATTCAAGTTTAAATGGTAACGTAATTTAAATTATATCTGCCCTCAAGCACCAATTTAATTTTGACATTATAATTTACATGTTCTTCAGTATCCTTATGTATTGTATTTGTTTTTATGTTGTTCTCTACTGTCTGTGCTATAGTTTTTTCCTGTATGTTTCTTGTTCTTTGTTCTTTCTTAAAGTTATTGGAGGAAAAAAAGACAGATCGTGAGGAGAGGAAACAGAATGGCTGCGTAAACAATCTTCACCAACTACAAAATAAAAGCATGAATATAAACATCTCACTACCTGAAGAGTTCTTAACGGCCAAAACTTTAAGGCAGATGTTGCACTTTATTCAACTGAAAGTTTACAAAACTGGTAAAGTAAGTAAATTAGTGCTTTAGAATTTATATGGACAAATTAAATTAGAGGAAGCTAAGTGAGGTAAAAAAAATAGCTATGCTAATAGAACATTAGTGGATTAGAAGAAGTGTGCCCACCACTGGTGTTTGATAATTATTTCTATCAAAAGCAGAGGAGACTCTACGACATGTGTGTAACAAATCAGATGTTGTAAAACAGCCTTTATGCTATCTACTTTAAGTCTCACTCTCTCTCATTCTTTCACAGCCCCAATGAACCAGAGGCATCTCTCAACATGTAGAAAATACAGTTTTCTTTTAATTTGCTTCTTGCATCTCTGTGCTCCCTCTGGTTTCATTTGTAAGCATCTCCTTGATGCTGATAATTGCAACAATTGCAAACATTTTTTTCATTGAGTGCCATCCAGATCGAAGAGGGCTGATGTCAGTGTGACATAGTAATGCTGACATGGTGCATTCACTGATTGGAAAATTTTCAGATCTTTGAGACCGGTCAATCAGCAGTAAGTACAAATTAAAATAATCTGATTCCTCTCAACAGCCAATTATTCGTTACACCCATACTGATTACACAGGGTTGAATCCCCTGTTATACTTACAGGTTTTAGCATCAGTTACTCTGCCAGCTGCAAAAAAGGAAAATAAAGTAACACACATTGATCCCCTGACCTGGTTTCCAATGGGACATTGCTGTTGAGCACCCAGCTGTCCTGTAGTTGCACTGACTCCGGGGTGGTTGGCCCATCTCCAGTGCCTGGAGCCGGGGCGTGAATGGGGTTCCGTCCCCCTCTCAGGGTATTTCTGTTCAGGCTGTTTGCGGACTGGTGGGACAGGTTGTGGTGGTTGTGTGGAGGGGGCAGTGGAGGCTGCAGCGTGGACTGACTGTGGTGGTTGGCAGCCCCTGGAAGACAGAAAGAACAAAAAAATGTTACCAGGATTCTGAATTAAATTCAAAGAGATTTTATTCTCTAAATTAGACATATGCAAAATTAGAGCAGACCTATTATTTAACAACAGGAGTTTATTTCTATGTAGGTCAAATATAAAGCTCTTCAGCTAGCAAATATCATTATTAACACGCAATTATAGAATATTTTTTCTACAATCATTCAGACAAGGTGTCATATTGTCAAAACAATCGATAACTCATACAAAAGGAAATTGCAGCAACAAAGACAAGTGAGAACTTCATCTCCTCCTATTTCCTTTAATTTTTTCTGTATTCCATTCTTTTTTTCATCAAGTCTTCCTCCCCTTTTCCTTTGTCCCCTCTTTTTCTATCCAGTATTCTTTGTCACATCTAAGTGAATGCACGTGCATGTGTGTGTGAACAATATTAGAGCACTCAGCACTGCATGCACCCTCATCTCTTGCTCTCAGACTTGAGGGAACATGTCAGCTTGAATCCAATAGCAGCCCCTTCCAACAATGAGCTAATGGACTGTTGAGTGAGAGAGCTGAAAAACAAACCGGCATGACTCAGACAAGAACACCCATTCACACATCACCTTTCTCCCTTTTCTCTCTCTCTAAAGCACTGGGGGGTTGGGAGGGTTGAGCCCATCTTCATTGTGTGTGTGGTTTGCTCAGGAAAATCAATAAACCACATACTATACAGTATAAGAGGGAGCCCGACACAATTGCCTCACTTCTTAGGCTTTAGTAAGCGTTTTGTTTATGTGCTCGGACTCAGTGCACAGCTGGCTCAAATTAGCTTAAAAGGTACACCATTAAAAAGGCACCTAAAGAGAGCATCTTCAGCACAGGGTTCCCACACATTTTGACATCAAAATTCCATTTATACCAGAAATCTTCACTTTTTTCTTGTGTCATTTTTAAAGTATAAATGCAACAAAGTTTTAATTTCTCAGTCATCAGTATTTAAATGTGAAACATGGAAAAGTAGTGACTGTAAGGAAGGGAAGGAAAAGTGAAACAGAGACAGATCAGAGGATGAAAGATAAAAAATCAGATGGATGAATGAATGGAAGGACAGACGGACAGACAGATGGATGTTTGAATGGATAATTGAATGGATGGATGAAAGGATGGATGGATGGATGGATGGATGGGCGGAGGGACGTGTGGATGGATGGATGGTTGCCTGGATGGAAAACTAACAAATGACTTCTAGATAGTAAAATAGAGAATAAAACCTGGAAACAGAGATATTTTAAAAGCTATTCTCTCTATCCATACTCAGCCAGAAATGGAACAGGCTAATTTCAAATTCCAAACTTTCTCCATTCATTTCTAGACTGTTCTAGACTTGTTCTCGAATCAAACGTCTCATCCTGAATATTCAACTGATGAAAATTTGCAGCAAATTCCCAAAGATTTTTCCTCTGCTCATGTTCCACTTTCCTACCAAGCTTGAGGAAATGTGACCTGCTACAGTTTGCACAAACTTGCTGACAGCAAACAGACAGACTTAGAAATGAGCCTGCGAAACATACTCTGTCACTGCACCCCCTGAGCAAAGGAAAAAAAAATGAAAAAAGTGTCATAACAAAGTGTCCATGCTTTTACCTCACTGCTGTCTGAAAAGAAATGTTACATTATTGGAAAAACACACAAAGTTATTGATGTTGCAGCTGGCGTTCAATCCTGGCTCTGCAACACAGTTTTCTTTGTCTTTCAGCAACTCTACATGTTGCACTTTCATCATCATCTTGCACTTCTAAACGTAGAATACATCATAATGATTGTTTGTTTGCACATTGCCTTTCTTGTACTGATCACAGAGCCAAGTAAGCGCACATATGCAGACATACATGTGGGGCGAAGACAACAAAGCGGCTGCTTCGTCAACCTGCGAGATCACACTTGCCCTCCTCCATTTCTCATCTTCTCTAGAATTAGACAAGAAAAGCAACACTGTGTGAGAGGAAGAGAGATGTGCGGATGTGTTGCACTCTCCCGATTACTCTTCTGTTTGGATTTTATGAAGCTCCTAAGAGGCATAAAGGACAGCAAACCCCCATGAATGTCCAGCCCCAATGAGGACATAAATCCAGGATTAAAATGAACTAATACAGTGCCTGACAAAAGTATTCTAACCCCTTTTAACTTTTTTATATTTGGTCACATAACATTTTATTTAATTATTGGAATTCTTTATAGATCAACACAAAGTAGTACCTCCTAAGGTACAAAGCAATAGAACCTTTGTTTTCCACTGTCAGCAATTACATCTGACTAAGCTTTTCCTATTGTAGATCAGTGAGGATAACCAAAATTGTTTCTGTTTACTAAAAATAATGAGAGCAATAAGCCAGAACTTTACACAAATTTAATTAATATTTGGAAGAATTATCTTTTAGACTGTGTGACCAGTTAGTTTGAGTATCCTTCCACAAGCTTCTCATTCTTCCTGACAGAATTGCTGTAATTGAGTCAGGTTTGTCGACTACCTTGCTTGCACACATCTTTTCAGCTCTGTCCATAACGTTTTGGTTGGACTAAGATCAGGGCTTTATGATGGCCACTCTAAAAACATTGACTTTTTCATCATTAAGCCACCTCGTAGCTAATTTACCATGATGATTAGAGTCATTGTCCATTTGGAAGACCCATCTATGCCCAAACTTTAACTTCCTCACTGATGTGTTCAGATGTTGTTCTTAACACCCTCTATAAATTCCACCTGTCTGTCCTGAAGCAAAACATGTTGCAGCCACTTCTGTACTTCTCAATTAGGATGGTGTTCTCAGTTTTGCAAGCTTCTCCTTCTTTCTCCAAACGTAACAATAGGCATTATAGTCAACCACTTCAATATTAGTCTCATTTGACTAGAGAACCTGTGTTTAATATTAAGTAACCCAGTTTATTTTAAAAACTGTAATCTCGCTTTGGAGTAATGGCTTCTTCCTTTCTGGGAGGCTTCTTTAGCTCACATTGTTACAAGACTAGTTTCACTGTGGGTTATGACATTCTCCTACCAGCTTCAGCCAAGCATCTTCACAAGATCTTTTGTTGGTGTTCATTTGTATTCAGTGTGCTGATTAAATCCAGTGTAGGTCAAATATGTGCTACTTTGTGTTGTTCTGTCATAGAAAATCTCAATAAAATGCATTGAAGTTTGTGACCGTAATGCGATAAAATATGAAAATGTTTGTAGGCGTTGCAGTTCTTCATATGCTGATAAACGTTTTCCTCATTTTTCTCCTTTAATAGTGTTTAGAGAAGATAGGGGGCAGTGAGCTCCCACTGGAACTGCAGCTGCACTGGAAACCAGTTTACAGCATGACCTGATTCCTCTGTGATACTATTGGGACTCAGGTGACACCAACACGGCCAGTGAAGAACAGATGCTTGCGAAAGGAAAGAAGAGGGGAAGATGAATGGAAGACAAGAGAGAGATGGGGACCTGACCTCTGCTCTGCAAGAGAGTCCCAAAACATCTGTTTGAACATGCAAAGATCCCAGTGAGAGAAAGGGATCCATACACATGCATGCATACACCGGCATCGTGTGAACATACCTGCAGTCAAACACCTGCAAGAAGACGCTCCATCTCCTGCATCATAGATGCAGAGAAAGCGAACTGACAGATGCTGTAAATTTTACACCTTGTTGTACCCTCCTACTACTCCTCCCCATAAACTCGTCATTTCTTCATAGGGGAATTGTTTCCCTTTCTTTCATCTCGCTTTTATTTGCATTTTGTTTGTGTCCTCTTTTGAGATCTGAAACATTTTGGTATGAACCTAGTTTGTTTGAAGCCTTTTAAAAATAAATCTGACTTGACTTCAGCTCGAGCACAATGCCTCAATAAATGCGAAATACAGCAGCTCCTGCTACATCCCATTTCCATAAATACATTTGTTTAGTAACAATGCACACAACAAAAAAGCTGCCTTGAAAAGCTCACACACTCAACCGCAGACATGGACTCAGCAGACCACCACAAGCAAAGGCCCTCACCCACTCACTGCCACAATTAAAATAGCACAAAAATGAATGCCTTTTGTGTTTTCTTAGTTTCATATCATATTTTGGACATCATTCTAAGTAATATCTTGCATGCTCCTTTTACTTTTTAAAATTTTGGCACATTTTGACAACCAACCTGAATGCGTTTTCCTCAGATTTTATGTGATACAAATACAAGTCCACTAGAGTATAATTTTTAAGTTCAAGAAAAATAACTTTTCTTTTTTTTCACAAATAAAAATCTGAAAATGTTGGTATGCATTTGTATTCAGCTTACCTGAGTTAAATCTGTAAAAACACCCTTTTCTGCAGTTAAAGCTGTAATTCTTCTGGGGTCTATCCCTACCAATTGTGCGCATGTAGAAAAGTTATTATTTTAAAAGTCTTGTCATGGATTCTCAGTTCTATATAGGTCTGGCCCGTTCTAACATATGAACATTCTTTGATCTAAAGTATTCCTGGTCTGTCAGCTTAGGTGTAAATGTGGGTGCCTCAAGCAGCTGCTTAGTTTGCTTATGTCTTGGGCTGACTCTGGTAGGCACTAAAGCAAGGGAACTTTACTCCTTTACTATTTTTGAGTGAAGAAACTTTATCTACCACATTTTGTAATAGAAAAATGAAGCTTACTGACACATAGAAAACAAAGAGTTCAATTATGCATCATGAAGCTGCAAATCCTGCTGAGGCTAAATAATGAATGAGGAAAGGAAGTTTTACTGTTATTTACTTCATAAATAACAGTAGAACACTGTAACAAAAAATGAATTTAATTATTTTCTTTAACAATATGATATTTTAACAATACAGTAAGCACACCATTTAACACATTCTATTCTTATTGTTGAAGAACATTAAAAATAGATAAAAATATCTTATTCAGTGTTTAAGCATAGCTCTCCATACCCCTCCCACCACAAAAAAGAGTCCTCTAAAATGTTTATGAAATATTGTTTCAAAAAGAAAAAATGTATGTCAAAAAAATAAATAAATAAACTTTCGAGTTTGCTGGAGGAAACACAAACATATTGAGAAGTTGTACTGCCTGAGGAGCAAGCTCTATGTAAGGCAAATGGTTTTATACAGTGCTTACTGACAGCTCCTGAATAAAATCGCAGCTTATTTTGGCCACAGCAGCAGAAACCTGAAGAACATTTAGAACAGATGCAGAGCACAGTGAGAGCATGGCTGAATTAAGACAGGGGACTCTGTCGGATGAGCTGACTGACTGGTACAGTTCAAGCTGCGGGCAGGCTAATAGGAACCCCAGAAACCCGGTTTGATAAAAGACCAAGTATGCAACAAGGAAATTGAGCAATTAGTGAGCAGCCAAGCAGATCACATTTTATTCCAGTTTATCTTTTTCTCTTTTCTTTCTTCTCTTGTGCAAAGCAAACTCTGATCGTGAAAAAAGATTCTCTTGGCAGTTCTGTTTTTGTTGTCACCTTTTGTGGGGAAGGCGAAGAGCCCCTCCGACTGCCGATGAAGCCTGACCCACTTTATTCAGTCCAAGGTCTCCCCAGTGACTGGCGAGGAGGGGAGTGGAGACTATAGCTGTAAGCTGGTGGGTTTGGCTCAGGCTAATCCCTGGAAGTCCATTATTCTCGCCAATTCAACGAAGCCCTCGCTCAGCAGAGGAACATTAGCCTGTCTGCTAACCTGCCTCCCTGTGAAACCCACTGCCCACAGACACACACTTTAGTACAAGGCGAGGAGCTCACCACACCATATTAATCTCACAGTGTGTGTCTGTGTCTGCATGCAAGTGTGTGGCCAGCTGGCAGCGGGAAGCAACCAAGGCAGTTTGTTTTGCAGCCCTGGATGAGCAAACTGTTTATTGACATTTTCTGTGGTTAACAGAGAGAAGTCACAGAGCATGGATGCATGTGTGTGTGCGAGCACAAAAATGCCCATTCAGCAGTTATAAAGGGATCGCTCTTCCCTCCATCCTGACTTTCTTTAGTTCTACAGTTTCCTTCAGTAGGAAAAATTGCAGCCTTCATTGTTCCCGCCATGCACATTCTCTCCCTGCTTTTTGCTATGCAGTCTGTGTTTAAAGGTGGTATATTCCCATGTGCCGCTGCTTCCCGTGTCCTCTGTCAGAGAATGTCACACACTCCTCATTTGTCATTCTTCCCAGAGCTCAGAGGATGAGCAGGGAAGGAGAGCTTGAGGTGAAAACTCAGAAACTCGTACGTGCTAACAAAAGAGGCTTATTTGTCACATGGATTTTTTTTTCTTTATTCTAAATAGACGAATGAGCTCATATTAACATACAGGCATAAAAGGAAAGATAGAGTCAAAGGCATACATTTACACATGCACACACAAATATACATACACACCGCCTCTGCCTTGGCTAGTCATCTCTGTCTAATTAGGAGGCAATAATCCGCTAGAGAAGAGTCATCAAATTCAGCCAAAAACAAACACTCCATGAGCAAAAATGCATGCGTGCATTTCGCCCCCGCGCACACACATGCATGCATTTCCACACATCCCACCGTTACGCAAATGTCACCCTTACATAAGCACCATTAAGAAGAATACCATTAAGCAGAGAAGGAGAGGAATGTGTCTTTGTTTTCCTTTGTTTTTGCAGATTCGTTTCAGCAAAGCCATTAAACATTCATTGCTTCTGCAGCGACTTGAGGTGGCTTCCCTGGCAGCCAGATAGCTAGCCACTTCAGAAGAGGCATGGAGTTAAAAATAGCTGCGTGTTCCCCATGCATAATGAATGGCCAGAGACTGCGCTAACGCTAGCTCTTTCCAGGAGCGATCTGCTACGCTCCGTTTGGCCGTCTGTGCCCCCCACCCCCTCCACCACCATTCCGAGGGAGCCATTCCCAGACAGGTGCTCCGAGCCAGACAGTATTCCCACGTAAACACCCACAGACCAGTTCCCCGCCAATCCCAGACACCGACAACGTTCTGTTCCCGTTCACCTGACACGCTTCACTGGAAACACAAGTCAGGTCTGTCCACCTGTTAGCTTAGGTAATGGTGGACTACTTTAGAGGAACACACACACATGCAAACAGCATGCACCTTCCTGAGGATTATCTCTCTGCGGTCAGTTTCTGCCTGGCTTGGTAAGTCTTATTTCCTGCCCAGCATCCCCTCTCTGTAGGGTGATGGTGAACACACACATTCAGATAGGCATGCACTTTCACAGCATGTGCAGACACCGTTTCTAGGTGTGTGTTTTTCCTTCTCACAACACCCATCCCCCGCCCTGCTTACATGCCAGGGTGTGCTTATGTAGTGCCAGACCGCCACTCTAAACTCATTTAGGTCGATTTTAATGGATGCCCAAAGCCAAGAACTTTCTCCACACCCATTAGATCCGCAGTCCTGTCTGGGAAATGTGGCAATTTGCAATTTCATCTTAATGTTTTTCTCCCTCCAACCAAATATCGCTCCTTCACTCTCTAAGCTCTCATCAGTTTACCCCTTTTCATTTCTTCTCCACATCTTGTACTTCCTATGCATCTCCTTTTCAGTCACTTTCTCCGCCTGATTTTTGCTGCTGTGCTTCGGATGCTGCTCGTCTCGCTCTCCTTTTTGTTGCTTTTTTTCATGCGAGAGATGTCTCATTAAACAGCTTCAAAAGTCAAAGTTTGACTTTCTCTATCTCTGCTCCCATTTGCCTCTTTGTGGCTCCTTTTCCGGCTTCTCTATAAGGTTTTTTCCTTGCTCGCCGGCTGCGCGTACATGCTCGGCGCAGGCTGAAAGAAGCGCCCCAGAACACAAAGTGTGGGTGTATGCGAACAGGAATGAGAGGAAGAGAGACTGAGGCCTGCGAGCCTCACTCTCCCACTTTGCCAGTGTCTGCCATTAGGGTGTCAGTGGCAGAGTGAATTTATTTGCTGTGCGGTTACTGGGCTAATGATTGATGTTGCCCCAGCAAACAGTAAACCAATTAGAAGGCTGATGTAACGTCATTTTAAAAGCCTCCTAATCACGTTGCTCTTGAACCTGGGACCCAGGCCTTCCCTAATGAAGATTTATACTGGATCAAAGGAGAGCCTAACGCCATTAACAATAGATTGTATTCCACCAAAAATCACATTAGGACTTCTCTGCCCACCCCACTCCCTCCCATCAGGCCTTTGCTAAATATATCTGCTGATTACAAGTGCAGATGCACAGAGGAATGGAGAAAGAGCGGGAAAGGGAGGCACAGAGCTGAAAGTTGGCCCACAATTGTTCAGGATAAATGTTCATAATGATGCACAAAGTCATCGCTGTGGATGTTTGTCCATGTGTTTAAGTGTGCCAGGCAGGAAAACTGTGGCAAGATGCTGATATGCATTCACAGGGCCTGGAACAACCAACAAGAGGGAATCTAGTGATGAACTGAAACACTCAGAGCCAGGGAAAGTAACGAGTTTGTCTCTGCAACACTGATCCTCCTCCTGGCGCTTAGAATTCATCATCCCCTTACCTTTCTCTTTCTGATGGATTATTAATGTCATATGCAAAATAAGAACAAGCACACCAGCTCACTGGTGTCTGTATAATGCTGCAGAGTGTAAGGGTTACTTTAACTTGCATCATTATTTTTAGGTGATGGTTTTAAAAGGTGGCAGGGCAATATTTTAAAAGGCAGTACCTTTAAAAGTCAACTAGTTTCTGTTTAGAATTGTCATGAGACACATAAAAGGTCAAGTCAAATAGCAGCAAATATTCAGGATGATATTTATTAAATTTTTTTTTTCAAATTTACCTTAATACTTTGGTATGATGTTTTTTGTTAGTTTTTTTGTTTACAGTGCATTTTGTTTTACTTTCTACAAACTAACTACTGGATTATTTCTTTAAACAAAAAGTTTGAAAATCAAACTTTGTTTAATGCACGCATCATAAAGTCAAAAGTACTTGTGGACCAAATAATAATAATAATAATAATAATAATAATAATAATAATAATAATAATAGAAAAACTAAAATCACAAAACATTAGACTGTATTGTTTTTACCTGCTCAACAATAAACTAAGCATGTGACATTCTAGCTAAACAAAGTAGTCAGATTTTTGTATAAAAGGGATGTGTTAGTCTATTCTTTGTAATAAGAACAGGACTGGGTTACCCTTTGTTTGTTATGTTAAATCAACCCAGTGCTGGATTGGTGGATAAAAGAAGAGTAAGAGCATCTGATGCTGTTTCCAGTGGTACTTTCTGGGAACTTTTGGGTAGGAGTACTAATCTGAAATGTAAGAACTTGAAAAAGGTTCAATGACTGAACCCAGAATGTGGTTAGTTAAACAAAACAAAACAAAACAGCAAAAAACTCCAAATTGGATTGTTTTTACATCAGTTTTTAGGTTGTATCTTTACATTATTCTATATGGGCTCAGTGAAAGATGAGAAGTGCATATTTTCAACTGAACATCAGAATTCCTAATTCTTGCACTCCAATGTTGTACTGCTGTCATTTATATTTAAGGAAAAACCTAGTTTGTGTGTCAAAAACTTGGCATCATATTTAATGTCTCTAATATAAATGTCATTTTCTTCTCACTAAAATGTTTTTCTGCTTTTGCTTGGATCTATGTCTTAGAACTGTTCAGCTGTGACATTGTTGTATTCTCTTGGGTTATGCTTGTTTTGCTGAAAGATTGTTCTAAAAACTTCTTGACTCAAATCTACTGATATTTGACTGAAATAAACTTCCACCTATTTTTATTTTTCAAAATAATGCAAACACAGTTCTGTTTGATTTCTAGCATTTCATACATATGCTGTCATTAACAGAATGCTTTATTGCTGTGCAATTATTAGCTTGGTATTTTTGCAGAATGCACTCTAAATAAAGTCAGAAGATGGATGAAGGGACCCAGGATTAGGATTAGATATGAATGCAAACACTAAACATATGAACAGATAAAAATGTGGTTGATTGGAGCACTTGCTTACCCGTGGAGGAGGACTGAGCCCGGAGCAGGTACGAGTCATCTCGGTGGGGCTCCAAGTGAGAGTGGGTGGAGTTTTTCTCCAGCAGGGGAACCTGGCATTCCCTGATGGGTGGAGACGGACCAGGGGAGGGGTGATGAGGGGCGGACGAGGAGGACGGAAGGGACGGTGGGAGCAGGGTGGAGGAGGAGGTTGGAGGGAGTGGGCGACCTGGAGGATGGAGGTACAGGAAGAGAGGAAGATGTTAGACAAACCAGATGACTGACTGAGTGATACAAGGGTTGGTTCAAAGAGGTAAAATGAGATGTAGACATTTTGATGAGTAAAAGGCAGAATACTTTAAAGGGTCAGTTAATCAAAAATGACCAAAAGATGAATATCAAAGCAGAAGTGAGAGAAAATTGTATTTTATTTATTTGAAAACAAATCCCTTCTAATGGATAGCTCAAACTAAACATTCCCAGTGTGAACCCAAAGCAAATCTTGCACTGTTGGATCTCCAGTAGAAAATTAAATTTAACATCAACAATTACATTGCAGCTTTTATTAGACAAAGTCATATAGTTAACCTGTAAGCAAATTTACTTCTTCCAGGACTGTAACAACAGGACTATGAAGCCTGGCAGGCCTGATTTAAAATGGTCAAGTTTTAAAATTAATTTCCAGTCTTTGATTCTTCACTCTGCTGATTCAGTGACAAACTGTTGTCATTGGTATTTTCATAAAATTTTCATGGTTGTATTTTACTATTATTTCTCGAGGTTCTTACATAGATGGCACCCTAGGCCAGAAAGAACGCCTGCTCTTTCTGGCACAAAAGAATCTTTTTACCCAACATCCTGCACAACTTGAGATTTACTATGAAAAGCTTCTGGCCCATTGTTCTGTTTTCTGTTTCTCTCTGTGTTTGCTTGCCTTATTAAAGCTGTTTGCAGAAATATTCTTGGTTTGTGCATATATATATTTTTTTGCCCCAGATTGTCTGCTTTTGCTTAGCAAAAGGTAGTGACCAATCTTGTGCTTAACCTCCATGTGGGTGCAGTTTAACTGACTGTAATTAACACAAACACAGCTAATGTGAGAGCCTTCAAGACTATCCTCATAATCACTCTATTGATATAGATTTAGTTCAAACGTTCCTAAATGTCTTTTGTGAAGCCTTAAATTTTCATCTCAATTTGAGGAGAAGAAAAATACTCAAAATTCTGTGCAGCTCAAAGCAGGACTCCTGGTAGCTCCATTAATCTTCACACCAAACACAAGTGGACATCCATTCCCCAATCACTGGACATGCAAATAAGCAATAGAAAACTTGCATGAGGACAGATAACATTTTTTTTTTTACATGGTAGTGCTGCCCTCCATCTGATGCCACCGTGGGCAGTAAGGCACACTGACCAAAAAAAAAAAAAAAAAAAAAAAAAAAAAAAACTCCACTAAGCATGATTATCCTTACATTATCCCTTTTTAGGACAAGCATGAACTGTCTCCTCTGTCAAATTTCACACATATCATTTTATCACAAATGGTGAGAAAGAATAGTTCGCCTATATCTTGTGTTCAATTATCCTTTATGTGGCTAAGACGAAAGAAAGTTAACAGTCAAGTCTTTAAATAGTTAGAGCCATGGGATGCTTGGACACAATCAGGTTGTCCCATCCACCAGAGAGAGTAGAGACGGATGGAGTCAATTCACACTGCTCTCCAAAGGTTTGAAATCAAGGACAAAGACAAATCTAATAAATTCTATTTAGAGACAGCTCAAAATATAGAATAATTATGGCTGCCATATTTGCAGCTCTATCAATCAACAATATGGTAAGAATGAGGCCACTGAGTCCAGTGAATCCACTGAAGGACTCGGGTTATTAGAGCCACTAATTAGGTAGTCGACCAAAGACTTTCTAACTTCTATCTTCGGCTGATTTTACAGTCAAAATTATAGCCTGAGGTGCCAACGATGCTTTCGTTATAATAATATATTTATAAATTACTTTGTTGTTCCTTTAAAGTTCCAGTAAGTTTTCCATAATTGTTTGCTCTTTCATTTGCTAGTGAATTCATCACCAGGAGAACCTTCAACTTTGGAGTTTTTCTTTAAACATTTCTTTTCCAGTCAAGCAAAATCAGTCAGTGAAGCACCAAGCAACACAAAAAGGCAGCTAAACTTGAGTGTAATTTTTATTTCTAAAGCTCTTCTTTTTGTGTTATTGATACTATCTCAGAATACGGATTGGAATGATTTTAATTTGACAGCATTCACCGTGCCATCGCTAAATATTGACAGAAATGACAGAAATCAAAATCTGCAAAGGGCCGTGATAGATGGTGGACTTGTTAAGGTGACTGTGTAATATTGCTCGCATCAGGGAAAAGCTACCTGGTCGAGGAAGGGAGGAGAATCAATGCAGACATCATTTAAGACCCAAAACAGTTGGGCGTATTTGTTGGCTACTCTGCCCACTTGTCCTGCATCAAAATGAAACTCATAAATCACTGTTATATCTACACGTGTGAGTCTCTCTGTCCTCCTTGCTCTGTGAAGAACTTTTGGATAGGAACAGAGGCAGACTGATGCTCCTGTCCTGCATTCAGAGCTGCTCCACCTTGGAGCTTTGCATGGCGGAAACCAGAGCCAGGATCGATCCACAGCCCCACGCTAACTGCACCCCAGAGAGACGCCCGCCTTGTCTTGTGTTTAGGTATGTGCGTGTGTGCCTTAGTGTGTGTGTGTGTGTGTGTGTGTGTGTGTGTGTGTGTGTGTGTGTGTGTGTGTGTGTGTATTCGGTCAATCTCATCAGAGCAAACAGAGAAAAATGGATAAACAGTGGCAAAGCAAACACTGCAAGCTGACAGGAGGGAAAAGGAGACGGAAAAGGGAGGGACGGTGGGAGACGGATGAGGACGTGTGAAGATGTTAAGGTCACAGGAGCATCTAAGGGAATACAGACTAAAAAACAGATATAGAAATACCAGAAAAACAAAGAGGGGAAGGCAAAGAAAGAAGAAAGAGGAGATCCTAGAAGATACACTATTTTGCCAAACGTGTGGTTAGGTCTACATTTACACATACAGGACCTTTATTGACATTGCATTCCTTAATAGATATGATTTAATGTGTTTAAGTTTCCCACCTTCGCAGGTATAATGGATTTAACTATTCTGGCATGGCTGTCCACATGGTTTAACAGTGTGTTTATGGGAATATTTGACCATTCGCCCAGGAGCATTTGTGAGGTCAGACGCTGACATTAGACAAGAAGGTGTGGCTTGGAGCTCTCCAATTCTTCCCAAAAGTTCATGGTTAGGGTCACGAATCTGTACAGGGCAGTCAAATTCCTCTGCACCAAACTTGCTCATCTTTATCTTTATGTACCTGATAAACAAACCCTCAACATAATCCTTCCTCCACCAAACTTGGCACATTTGCAGTCAATTAACTGCCACACCTAGACATCACTGGAACACTTTGCACTGCCTTTTGTGATGTAAAGTTTGGATGTAAATGGTGTTCTTGAGCTGCTCTGAAAAATGCAGGAAGTTTACAGATCGGTAGCTATTCCTTCTGTAGGAAGTTGTTGATTTCTGCAAGCTGTACACCATAGAATAAACTTTAGTTTCTTCCACTTTGTTAAAATACTACTAATAATTGATTGTTTATATATTTAGTAATTCACATGTAGATTTTTTTGCCCTGGTAGCATGCTAATGAGAGTCTTGAATTCAGCTCCTGATAGCGACCATTCTTGATATATGTTTGTAGAAGCGGTCTGCATGTCTAGGTGCTGGATTTTATACACCTGTGTTCACGGTAGTCACTGAAACACTTTTAATTCAGTGATTTGCACAGCTATCTTAATACTTCTGGCAATTGGAAATAAAAGCATTGGAGAAGGCAATAAGAGGGAGCTGACCAAGGAGAAAGGAGGAGGAAAAAAATGAATAAGCCATGGACAAGCATGAAGAAAAGTTGATCACTCAGTCCTCAAATGATGTTGGGAAAGGATTTTAGCTATTTGCATATTTCACACGGCCTGTAATGGGGCTATTGGTGACAGCAGGCAATGAAAAATGCCTCTGTTTAAGACTGTTTTACTGCTGTTGCTCGGCTTTATCACAACTTTGTGAGTCTGAACTCGTGCGCAGAAGGTTATGTGTATGTGACTGTAGTTATTAATATTTTAAATCACTTTAATTACAAAAAAGGAAAAATTGCACTAGGTGGCCAAAAGCAATTAAGGGAACTTTAATCTCCTTACCAATTATGCTGTGGGGCATCCTTAACGCAGTCATTTCTGCCCGCTACATTTCTAGAAAGGTCAGTGAAAATTGCTTTGTGTTATTAGAACAAAGACTTGGCAATGAGCTCACAGGGTTCTCTTGACAATTTGTTCACTGCCATCCTTCAACCGCCTCCCTGGCCATCTGTATACAGCTCTCGGGCCTCCACTCCATGCCCGTCTCTCGCTCTCAGAACCTGCCGTTCTCTAGCAAGTGTTGATTGGTGCGAAAAAAGAAGTGTATCATGGGGAAAAATCTAGCCATTTAGAGTTTGTAGCATTGTATTAAAAGCACAAAAATCTCTTGTTGATTTGACAGTAAAACCTAATCATTCTTAGTTTGGGGTGCAAGCCCTAGCTTATTTCAGTGATATATTAGCTTTGCCTGTTGCTTCAGCAAGTCTTTCCTGAGTGTTTTTCCTTGAAGCCATTACTTGTTGTCTTCTCATTTTCCAAACCTGTCCGTCCCTTCTGGCTCAATCTGTCCATCCGTCCAGCCCATCTGGCTGAGGTGAGGAGCGCTAGGCCGAGGAGAGGAGAGTGGAGTAGAGCGAGGGATGGAGCGACAGCTGGAGCCCAGTCAGACAAGGAGAAACAAATTACCCCTCTAACGAGAGCCATTCATCATCTCTTCATCTCTCTCCTCATTCTTTCATCCCTCTCTTCTTCCACACCTCTCTATAAAATGCAGCACACCTGGATGACAGCTCTGGAAGACTAAAACTAGAGCTACCATGCAACTTTTCTCAGCGTTGCTCTTGTTTAGCGACAAATTGCAGGTCTAGTGTGCTTTCCAAAGATAATATGGTAGAAAATATGGGGAGGGAAAGGGTTGCGGGGAGGGGAGGGGGCAACAAGATAAGGCTGATGTGAAATGATTGAATGAGCAGTGCATCGGGAGGGAGAAGACACATACCCACACTGGCACATGGAGAGGCTCATTACCATGGCTGCTGTCATCACAGATGTTGGACTGAGGGGGAGCTGTCAGTCAGTGTGTGCGAGTCTAACTATATATGTACGAGTGTGTATGTGTGTTAGTGCCTCGCGGTATTCTGAGGGCTATTTAGACAGCTGCTGACACAATGAGCCCTTTTCTCTGTTTATCTATACAGTCCAGTCACTCTCCTAAAACTCTCCCTCTCTCTTTTCCACAAGGCTTTTTCCTCTCTCTTCGTATTTTTATTTTGTATTTTTTTTTATTTAACAGTGGCTCTTCCACACCTGTTGTCGACTTTATGTGCAAACAACAAATGCATGCCAACTCCTATGCAGGGATATTCGTGCTCATTTGCTCACATTCATTCCCTCACCACCTCCCTCGCTTGCCTTTTCTCTGTAATCAGCTCGGTTGCAGTAAATGAGTGGCACGATTAGCAAAAAGGGAAAGGACAGATGAGTATATAATTCAACAGATGCATTTTAATTAATAAAGTTGGACTCCCGAAGCCCAAAGACTCAGTTGTATTGCTGGTTCTCTTTGATGTGAAACAGAGCGTCTGGGATCCTCTTCTAGCCTAGAGCTCTCCTCTGCTTGTGCTTAGTTCCTCTCTTTCATCTTGCCTGCATCAATTCATTGCTGCACAACTGGAGGGGCCCCAACTTCCCATACAGGCAGATCCTCCATGCACACTAACTGCCTTGAGCTGATGCTCAAGAAGCCATACTTTGAATAGGTGCAAAAAAAGGTGTTATCCACATGTACAGCATCACACTGTTCTGTTCTACATTACATCATTTGCTACTCTGACTTTGAGAGTTCTAAGAGAGGCTTTTTATTTGAATTACTTAGTGATTTCACTCGAAAACAACAAAGATTTGTAAATCTGATAAGCACACACAAGTACATTTTAGCAATTAAAGTGTAGAGTTAACTCGGTCAGCTTTGAAAGTCTTGACAAAAATTAGGTACAACCAGCAATTTCAGCTGTCAACAGTTAATTTTAGCAAGCAATTTTTTAGCCTGCAGTTAACTGCCATGCACTCTAAAGAAAAACACATAAAGATACAGGTGCTGCAACTCAATACTAAATGGAAACAGAAAATGTAACAATCAAGATCTGCCTTCTTTTACAGCAGTAGGTAAGAAGTTCAACTCTGGCACACATTTATTAGTTAATGAAGGCAACTTATGTATTTGTCATTTATTCTTAAAGCACTGTTTGATAATTTTTGTCTTTAGAAATATACAAAATTTTAGCAACAGCTGAAAGTGCAAAAGCAGGATAAGGCATCAGAAGAATGTCACTAAACAAAACCAAGAACATCACTGCACTGCAAAGCTATAATTATCTTATCTTGATAACGTTGCTCTCATAATTGTTGAGCCAGACTTGTAATTTAAATTAAAAGGGGATTAATTACACCACCCTCGGGAAGGGGTACAATTGAGATCCATGCCAAGGTCATCTTTGAAGCAATAAAAGGCTTGTCATCTTGGCCTGCAATGTCTGACACTCTTGTCATCACAGCCATGAATTCTTTAAGTCTCCCTTAAAGCAGTTCTTCATTTTTACTTGAAAGCTTCCTATAGACCTGTTTGTTGCTGAAGCCATGATGGCAAATGTGCTAAATATATTTATTGAGAATATTACTTCTGTGGATGCATGTCTGATCTGGTCAGTCGGGACATTATTTTTGGATCTTTGAGGACTAATGAACAGATCTTTTCCAGGATTTGTGGAGTCAGCGGAGAAGTTTCATGAAAGGTAATTACCACAAGGATAAGTATGAGTACAGTGAACACTTGAGTTTCACAGCATCATGAAGATGAAGTTCACACAGAAAATAAAAACAAAAGTATACAATAGAATTTAATTGCTTTAGAACAGAAGCAATGATTATTACAACTGCTTGAAAGATAATATGACATGTTATTGCAGGACTTACTGTATGACATAGTTGCATGTTTTTCAACTCTACTCGAAGATCAGGGGTGACTCGTTTTTTTAGCGAGTTATTTTGATTTAAAATTAATAAACAGTTGATGTTGATCTTTGTGGAACTATTAAAAACCTCTTGTAAATGTGTTTTGAACTTTTACAAAAATCTTCTTCTTTGAAAAGTAAGCCAGCAAGAAAGTGTATGCTTACTGTGTGGCAGTAAAGCAAATGAAACTGTAACACACTGTCGATAAAAAACGAGCATAAGCATAAGCAGTGACGTGAAATGACTCAGACAAGTATCTGGGGAAAGAAACTCTTTAATTACCATATTATCCAAAACTTCTGGCCTTTAAAGCCATGTTGCTGTGAATTAGGCTCACACTGTTCATTTAGATCGGGGGATGATTCACGTTATGTTTCACCTCCTCACTAATGTGTGCTTGCCAAGTTCTGCTCAGTGAAGATGTGATGAGGCTGATCCATCATTCAAAGTCTAGTATTGCTGGTCCTCAACATACATATCTTTGTTCATTAGCAGCTTTATTATAAAAAGTTTGAATATTTACTTGAACTGCTGCTCCCCTTTTCATTTCAGTGTCTTTTTTCCAACTTTGAATTGCCCTCATTAGCAGTCATTCTAGAGAGTCTACATAATCTTTTACATTCGCAAATATGTATTCAGATAGATTAAGATGGGATTCGAATGTACTTTTTTCAAGGTGAATAATGTACTACATGGTGCTGCAGTTTTTTTGTGCTATTCCAGGATGTTCTTCATGTTCGTCGCCTCTGTCCTCACTCAAGGGGCTGTTTTTTTAGCTCGAGAAGAGGAGTAAAGACGATAAATCTGACCTGACACAAAGCAGTACACTCAACCTTTACACCCCAATGGACAAATGCAGTCCAGGATCTATCTGCATGTGCTAATTGAAATATGCCTCCCTGTTGTATGCAAAGGTGTGTGTGTGTGTGTGTGTGTGTGTGTGTGTGTGTGTGTGTGTGTGTGTGTGTGTGTGTGTGTGTGTGTGTGTGTGTGCTTTTTTGCAGCTGGTTACAGCATTGGGATGCCACAGCACACTCATGCTGTCCACTGTCGGAGATGCCCACTGTGTGACTCAGGGCAACCGCGGTGGCTGCATTACCATATAAATTACATCCATGTTGTTGCTGCCACTGAGGATTGATGGTATTGTTATGGATTCTACACGTTGGACCCTCATTGAAAACAATCAAATGAAAATAGCCTCCTCTCGCGTAAATACAAATACGCGCACGGGCCTTTGAACAAACACACTTGCCTAATGGTGCACAGACACATACATTGTATGGTGCACATGAGAACACATAAAACCGGAAAGACCTTCAACCCTAGGTGCAGATGGAGAGGCACCTATCCTCTCAAGCTTCCATTACCTCTAAACAGCAGTCTAATGGCTGAAAGGCACTGGGACAGAGGGGGAAATGTTGGTGTATAAAGGTCTCTGTGTTAGTTTGTGTGTGATAAAAAAACTTGCTGTGCACATCAGCTTTGTTATCTTCAGCTCTCATAACTAGCCTGTCACAGCTCCAACATAGAAAACAATCTGTTAGTGGCAAAAGATTCTTTGAAAATGCATATAGCATAACACAAAATAACAATACTCTTCTTGGTGAATAGTTGGAATAATTTAAGTTGGTTGGTTTCTAGGCATTGATCCAACTTGGAAGCACATTCACAAATTTTCAATGGGGCTTTTATCAGCTTATTGTTATTTAAACGGTTTTATCCAATAAAAATTTTTTAGATACATTTTAAAAGGTGTTCTTCCTTCGTTATTAATCCATCTTACCTCATTTTACCACTGCCCCTGGCAGCAAAACAGCCCCACAGCATGATGCTGCCACCACCATTTTAGCAAACCATACTACTTCGTTTGATTTGAAACCTCAAGTAATCTTGGCTCCCCCAGACATTCAGTTCAGTTCACTTCAGTTTATTCACATTGCACCAAATCACAACAAAGGCTATCTTGCATCACTTTACAAGACAAACTTATCCAATTTATATACAGATATATACATTATTCTTGGGACCAGGCCAAATAGATCAAGTTTTCTCTCATTTGACTCTAATACTTTCTCCAGAAGGTGATATGGATTGTGGGCAGCTGCTAAAGTCAGTTGGGCTTTAAAGCACTGACAATGGTGTTTCAGGACTTTCCAGTTTCAAGGGGTTTCAGGGTTGCTCCATAACTTCTTAACCAATTCCCATTTTTATAGGGTGCAGTTAGGGTCAGATGGTTGAAACTTGGACGGAGCTGCTCTGGTGGACAATGATCCTCAAATACATATGAAAACTGCTTTTGGAACAGATAAAGCAGGCTAACATAAGGCTTCTGGACTAGTCCCGACCTATACCTTATTTGAAATTTGTGGACTATGGTTAAGAGCTGAGTTAATGCCAACAGGCCAGCCAATTTAAATTTGTTTTACAAATTCTGCCAAGAAGACTGATCAAATATCCAGACAGAACTAAAACAGAAGCATGCTGATGTCTATTAAAAACACATGGTTGTCATACCAGTCACCAATAAACATTTAACCAAATATTAGCAGGGGTGTATGAACATATTTGAGCCTGTAGTTTTTATTTTGACTCCATGTAAATTAGAGCAAATTGAAAATATATATTAGATTTATCCTTGAAAGTTTACATGACAATCATGTCCTTGATGAGTGCATTTTCACCAAAACTGCACATATTGAAAAGAATGTGAAATATTAGCAGTATTTATTTGAAAATAGAGTGATGATAACCACTTTTGTAATGAAAGGTTAGAAAAACATAAACAAAGAGCTTTCTTTCTTTCATTAAGATGGCATTTATAACCAAAATGTTTTCATATTTTGTAACTTAGAGTAAAGGTGAAAGTTGACACTTTGATTTCTACAAGAAGAAAAGGAAAAAAACCAGTAATGAATGATGACACAAACACAACAAAACTGAAACCTTTATGCAGCTTTTGACATAACTTGCTAAATAATAAAATTTTTAGGACACCAGATTTGAAATTAGCATGTTATTTTGTCTTGAAAATGGTTTAAAAAATCTGAGTGAGGATGGCTTGTTTAAGGCTTTCCCACAACTCAATTTGTAGATTGTTAGGAGACATGATGAAGCAAATATCCAATTAAAAAATGGAACGGGCATTCTCAAATAGAGATTTAAATGTGAAATTGTTGATTTAACTTCATAAAATCTTCTAAAATCCTGATATGATTAAAGGTAAATCAGCGATTAGGATGAAGCTGTAACACACTTCTGCTGAAGTTCGAGGCAAGAATTACACAAGAACAAAAGCTTGTGGCGCTTCTCCAGACAATTCCAGAGATAAACTCTTAAGAGTTAGTCACTGAAGCGTAAATCAGATGTTTACTACAATTACAGACACCCTGAATTTACCGTCTGATTATACTCTACATCAATTCTGTGGTGGGTAGAAAATACCAATGCAAGGACCACAATTTGGGGAAAGCAGAAAGACAAAGCCCAGCAAAAACAAAGCAGTCATCCAACATGGGAAAATACAGTTATCAAGAATCAAATGCATATGGAATTGCTCATAGAAAAGGATTATAACCTCAAGGGCTTACAGAAACCACAAGCCCACAGTGTAACAGCAGGCTGTATAGATGCACACACCTTCATGTTCACACAAGCATAGATATCCACACAAATACCTATTGAACATAGCAGGGTGCCTCTGAACCACTTGCCAATTGCTGCAGTTGCTACGGCAATATGGTTCAGTGCAAAACGTGAGAGAATACAGCAGAAAAACAGAAAAAAAATAGGAACAGAGGGCAAGAGAGCCATGGGAGGAAGAATGTAAGTAATTTAAAGAACATTTGTTTGATGTGTGGATCTTTCACTTTGTAGTGTTGTGCTGTGAAATGCCCTGTGGCTGTTTGATATGCAAGGACTAAACTCAAGTTCACTGATATTAATTGTCTGAGGTAGCATGATGTAAATCGAATGTGTGTCGCGTGTGGGTGAGTCAGCACTATCTCCTCTGACGGTGTAACAGCCCCCGCTATCCTCTACGATGGGATCAGCCAAAAGGGAGATGATGCATTTCGAGCCAATGGATAATGACTGCACTGTGGCCTGTCGCTGTGAGAGAAATCCTCTCCTCCCTTTGATGTTCGGCAGTCGCTATTTATAGTATGAGCATGAAATAGGGATTGAGAGCTGGAGAACACAGTAAGCCACATTATATTCTCCATAACTAGCTTTCTGTTGAGCACTGTGCACTCTAAACAAGAATAAGATCGAGTCAACTTGCTCCAGGCAAAAATTTCTGCCTTTTGCACCTCAGTTTATTCTTCTGCATGTTAGTACCGGGTGTATTGCACTGTATGGACTATCAGAGACACATTGTGAAGGTGGAGTTTGCAGTCGCCCAAGCAAGTAGAGGTTCCCTTGATGTGGATGCATTTTAAGAAGTGAGGAGGAAGAGAAAAAAGAGACATAAGAAAAAAAACACTGGGTAACTCTGTACGATTTCTTCTGTGTCGCGTTCATTCCACTCCGGGGGGAGAGGGATTGGTCACTTTATTAGGTACACTTAACAGAGGATTTTTGACATTATTGGATCAATCAATTGCAAATTTGTTGACTGCACACTCATATTGCAAATTTTGCATTCCACTAAATCTCAAATCTACTCTTTTGAAGCTGTGGAGGCCATTAGAGTACAGTGAAGCTGATCTGATCTGACCTGATCTCTGGAAGCCATCAGAAGATGGGTTCCAGGCTTTTAGTCATAAAGGGATGGACATGGTCAGCTACAATTTTCAGGTTGTCTGTGGCATTTAAACAATGCTTAAATGGTACTAAGGAATCCAAGGTCTGCCAAGATAATTCCCTCCATACTATGATACCACCACCTCCAGGATAAGCTGTTGGTTAAAGGCTGGATTGATCCATGCTTTGATATTGTTTACACCAAATTCTGGATTCATCCATCTGAGTGCTGCAGATGAAACTGAAAATCATTGGACCAGACAATGTTTTTGCAATCTGTTAATATCTAATTTTGGTTAGCCTGTGTGAATTATAACAGCTGTTTCCTGTTATTAGCTGAGAGAAGTGGAATCTGGTGTGGTCTGCCTCTGTAGCCCTGTTTCAAGATTCAACATGCTGTGTTAAGAGATGGCATACCTTGGTATACCTTAGTTGTAGCGACCTAATACAGCCTATGTACCAACTCAAACCAGTCTGCTCATGCTCCTCTGAGCCATGATATCATTAATTGCCCTTTTGCCCCCTCAGCTACCTCTTACTGGTTATGTGCTCTTATTCAAATAACTTTCTGTAAACCTAAGAGATGGTTCAGTAGATCAGCAGGTTTTGGAACGGTCCCTTTAATTTTCTTTGAATAATTTGTGACATGGTAAAGTAAATGTTATGTAGAGCAGCTTTACAGTTCATCCATCAAAATAAACTGTACTGCACCGCAGCCTGAACTGATCGAGCATACCACAAATAACATGCTAAGACTTTCATGCTCAAACATGTCCAAATATGTCTCAAAGCAGCTTGTCTCTTCATTAGAGTGAGCCATACAATTTAAGGTATTAATAGATAAATGTCCACTGAAACTTTTGAAAGAGCATTGTGGTTAGTTTGCACAGTGTTTATTAATATACCCCGATTTATGCCCAAGGCAACCCAAGGTGTTCAACAGGAAATCAAAGGAAAGACATTAAAACAACAAAAATGTTTACGTTTTTTTAAAAAAATGCTAATTTAAAATTAATCTTCAAAGTATCTCATGAAAAGTTTACCACATTTCAGCTAAGTCTAAACTCTCAAAATAATTGGTTGGTTTGAAATATTAGCATTTACTGGGTCATGTTTATGTACTGATATATATATATATATATATATATATATATATATATATATATATATATATATATATATATATATATATATATACTAACCATGCATGGAGGGTTCCACCCTAAATCCAGCATCCTGAGACTATACGCGAGCCGTAAGGACGGAGGCAGAGGACTAGCGAGTGTGAGAGCCACTGTCCAGGATGAAACATCCAAGATCCATAAATACATCAAGGTCAAAGCCTCAACCGACGATGTGCTCAGCGAATGTCTCAAACAATGGGGACCAGAGGTTGAGGTGCTGGAGGAACCATCATGGGAGGATAAGCCCCTACATGGGATGTACCACCGACAAATAACTGAAGTGGCTGATATCAGGAAATCCTACCAATGGCTGGAAAAAGCTGGACTCAAGGACAGCACAGAGGCACTCATCCTGGCTGCACAGGAACAGGCCCTAAACACCAGAGCAATAGAGGCTCAGATCTACCACACCAGACAAGATCCAAGGTGTAGATTGTGCAAGGAGGCCCCTGAGACAGTCCAACACATAACAGCAGGGTGCAAGATGCTGGCAGGGAACGCGTACATGGAACGTCATAACCAAGTGGCGGGCATAGTGTACAGAAACATCTGTGCAGGATATGGACTGGAAGCCCCGAGATCAAAGTGGGGCCCACCCCCAAAGGTGGTGGAGAATGACCGAGCTAAGATCCTGTGGGACTTCCAGATCCAGACAGACAAAATGGTAATGGCGAACCAACCGGACATCGTGGTGGTGGATAAACAACAGAGAAAAGCCGTTGTGGTGGATGTAGCAATACCAAGCGATTGCAACATCAGGAAAAAGGAACACAAGAAACTGGAGAAATACCAGGGCCTCAGAGAGGAACTGGAGAAGGCCTGGAAGGTGAAGACCACAGTGGTGCCTGTGGTCATCGGGGCCCTCGGGGCAGTCACCCCCAAACTGGAGCAGTGGCTAAAACAGATCCCAGGAACAACATCAGACATCTCAGTCCAGAAATGCGCAGTTCTCGGCACAGCCAAGATACTACGCAGAACCCTCAAGCTCCCAGGCCTCTGGTAGAGGACCCGAGCTCAGAGGTTGAGAAAGACCACCCGTGGAGGGTGAGAAGGGAATTTATATATATATATATATATATATATATATATATATATATATATATATATATATATATATATATATATATATATATATATATATATATATATATATATAAAGCAGCAGAACATGTTCTGTGAGGAGAAACAACCATCCACCGGCTATACCCGCTTATCCTTGCTAGGTCACAGGGTGGCTGGTACCTGTCTCCAGCAGTCATTGTGCGAGAGGCACACACACACAGACAAACACACTCACACCTTAGGACAATTTAGAGAGACCCATTAACCTAGCAGTCATGTTTCTGGATTGTGAGAACAAGCTAGAGTACCCAGAGGGAACTCACACAGGGAGAACTCCATGCAGAAAGATCCCAGGCAGGGATGCAAACACAAGACCTGCTTGTTACAAGTCAACAGTGCTATCAACTGTGCCACTGTGCAGCGCATGAATAGAAAAAGTAAAACAAAAAAGAAAAAAAATTAAATGGGTGATATCAGATCTGTGAGAAAGATAGCATTTTATGTCACAGATCTATTTATATGACAAATAACTGTGAAGAAGACTTTAATGTATTTTAATTTATAGAAAGAATAACACACCAGCATTCTTTCTTTTCACATCTGATACCATAACAAAAATAATTTGAGCTCAACCAAAGCGAGACAAACATGGATTTTTATGGCATATTTAAAAAAGAATTCTGGCCAGGTTGTCACAATTTAGAATGACATGTATACTGAGCATACTAAATGTGCCACTGCTTCAATGATTTGGAGTATATTCTTTACAAATGTTGGAGCAACCACCTAATAATGACATTATTTAATCTTAAGTGCCACTATGCAGACATCCTGTCTACACTGATGAATATTGATTCCCTACTGCATGCTAAATACTTAGGGTGGCTGAGGTTGCATTGGAATTGACCCAGTCAGTTAAACTTATATGATCACTTGGGGGCAATTGTGTATAGAGCATTGAATTTTCAGCCCAAGATGGTCAGGCAATTATGAAGAATGGGAAATGAAAGAAGATGCCCTACCCTGACTTTACCATAATGTAACACCCTTTATACACTTTATGTTTATGTGTGTGTGTTCTTTTTTTAACACATAAATGTGTGAGCTCATTAAAAATGACATGAATTTTCACTATATGTGACAAGACTTGATGCTTAACAAAATGTAGTTCTATCTATCTATCTATCTATCTATCTATCTATCTATCTATCTATCTATCTATCTATCTATCTATCTATCTATCTATCTATCTATCTATCTCATGTTTTCTGCAGGGACATGCAACTGTCTTACAGTCTTACAATTAACACAGCTTGCATCAGCTGACATCAGCTGACTCTGAGGAATAGGGAACTCCCCCGTGCTAATGGACTCAACATGCAGTTGCGCTTCCAGGTGTATGCATAAGTGTGTATTTTGGAGTGCTTGTTTGCGGTCCCATTTTGCACAAACACTCTCTTGCAAACGTGATGCAACTCTCTGGGGAGCAACTTGCAAACCTTTTCAGCTCATAAACAGTTGTGCAAGGTAAAAGCCAGTACAAGGCACACGGCCCAGTCAAATGTTCGGCCTGATCTCAACCTTCACTTGGAGCTGCGGATCTAGGAGACAAATAATAAATGGCAATCTTAATAGGAAGAAGCCAAGTCAGTCAATGTAAGATGGGAGTGTTGAATGAGATTTTTAATTACTGCATGACCTGGGGTATATTAGCGCATATTAATGAGGATCATTAACCTAGAGGTAACTAAGACCCCCCTTCCTTAACTACAACTGATACCACCTCTTCTCTTCTTCTACTGTCTGCTTCTGCATAGTCACTGTATGAATTTGTGTTTGTATAACACATACATGTATATTAAAATGGTTTATTCCATCCTTTATAATACACAGCGTGTCCTTGATATGTGAATATGCTTTTGAAGTGAGTCTTCTTTCTTTTTAGAAATCATAAAGCTGGAATCTTAAAAGGGAGAAAAGAAACTCATCAGAATCCACAACCTTGACTTGTAACTTTTTATAGGTTTTTGTTTGGTGAGCAAATGCAGGTGCAAGCAGAGTGATATTTTCATCTGTCTTTTATGTGGCTCAGACAAAATAAATTATAATTTTCAGTGTGGCTTAGATAGAAAGAGGACAGAGGAAAACGATGGTTGAGGACAAAGACAGAACAATTTCAATTCATGCAGGCAAAGGTCGAGGCAATTTCGACAGACAAAGAAGGGGACATGCAGGAATTTAAAAAAAGAATAAACTTTCTACACATTTCTATTTAACTACAAGAGAATGGAGCAGAAGAGAAGACATCCTATTTTCAAACCACTGTGGTGTAAATGCCATGGCCAATACTGGCGTCATCCACCTATCATTTCAGGTTGCTGGTCCCTCCCTTGCTCCACCACCACCACAGCACACTGTCCCTTTTCAGTAACCACATTTGTCAGCTTTAGTCTTGTAGTGCCATCACACTGAAGTCCCAATGGTACAGAGGCACACGGTTTTATCTCAGAAGAGGGCAAACCAACCATATTTGCTTGTAACGTTTGCTGAGCACACACACACACACACACACACACACACACACACACACACACACACACACACACACACACACCCCTACACACACACTGCATTTACAAACTCATTCATGCACACTTGCCTGCATAAAGACACACAAATGTGGCCATATCTGCTTTTTTTCATCTCGTACCCTGTCCATTTCTCTCCACTCTCCTGTCTCAACAGTTTATCCTTTCATCTTTACATAACTGTGGGGCCCCTTGGTGGCCTGCTCTTAAGGCAGTTGTTCCGCAGCATTCACACGCAATGGCGCTAATCCGCAGTGCAGACCCTGCGTACACCTGAGGCTCATTTCTCCACTTCAGATCCATCTCCTGTTTTCTTAAGCCAGGTAACCAGCTGGGATAAAAGTAACAATCGGAAAATAAGCGCATGGACAGTACAAAGGGATCCAGTTGCACAGATATACACATAGTGCTTATATATAAAATATAGGTCAACTCAGCTCCTTTGTGGTGTGAACTGGAAGAAAAAGAAAATCCCATGTTTTGGAGAGTTCTGGGAGGTTGGACGCACAATGAAGGCAATCATTTGAACAGCAAGCCATTCCATCTGATGCTGGTACAGAATAAGTGGGCATAATGCTGCTCTCTGCAAGCCATTTACATTATATTGTACAGTCTAATGGTAAGTATAATATGGCTGAATGCACCACAGTTTGCTCTGTGTATGAATACAGGCTATGGCAAGTGAGCCTGGGGTACATTTTATGTAAATGTTGTCTCCAAATGTGTGTGTCAGCTAATGTGTGTGTGCGTGCATCCTCCTTCAGTACATAGTGGATTAATTGCCATTCCCAGTGGTCGTCAAGAGTGCGCAAGACTCCTGCGGGACATCTGCACCTTCATTAGACTCTACTGATCATCACGGCGCATTACCAAGAGAGGTTCTGTTCTCATCTTTCATCGCTCCTTCACTTCACTTACTCCCTCGCCTCTTTCCTATTCCGCCATTCCTCAACATTTTTCACACGATGCATTACTTCTCAGCCGGAGCCTACAGCGCTGTTTTCTTTAAATATTTTCTTCATGGCATATTTGGGTTTATTAGTCCTTATGCTGAGAGAAAGGAATAGACTGGAAAAAGGGAAACAAATTCCATTACACTGAAGAACAAACTTATACTGCGTTCTAGTGGCGGTCTAGTCAAGTCAAGTCAAGTTTATTTGTATTGCAAATTTCAGCAGCAAGGCAGTTCCAAGTGCTTCACATCATAAAAAACATCAATCAAGTATACAGCAAATCATCAAAAATAATCAAGCAAATACACGACAATTATCAAAATCATCGAGCAAATATCAATGCATCAAAATCATTAGGATCATCAAGAAAATATCATCAAGCAAATATAGTTCAATGTTCTACTTACTACTGATCAAAGGCAGCTCCAAACAGGTGGGTTTTCAGCCTTGATTTAAAGGAACTCAGTGTGTCAGCTGTTTTGCAGTTTTCAGGAAGTTTGTTTCAAAATTGTGGTGCATAAAAACTTAAAACTGCTTCTCCATGTTTGGTTCTGGTTATGGGGATGCAGAGAAAACCAGGACCAGAAGTCCCGAGTGATCTGGAAGGTTGATACAATGGCAACAGGTCTTTAATGTATTTTGGTGCTAAGCTGTTCGGTGATTTATAAACTAACAGAAGTATTTTAAAGTCTATTCTCCGAGCTACAGAGAATCAGTGTAAGGACTTTAGAAATGAGGTGATGAGCTTTATCTTCCTGGTTTTAGTGAGAACGCGAGCAGCAGCGTTTTGGATCAGCTGCAGTTGTCTGATTGACTTTTTAGGCAGACCTGTTAAGACACTGTTGCAATGCGACTAAAGATAAACACATGGATGAGTTTCTCTAGATCTTGTTGAGACATTAGTCCTTTAATCCTGGAAATGTTTCTCAGGTGATAGAAAGCCAACTTTGTAATTGTCTTTATGTGTCTCTGTAGGTTCAGGTCTGAGTCCATCACTAAACCCAGATTTTGGGCCTGATCATTAGTTTCTAGCTGTAATAACTGAAGCTGCGCACTGACTCTAGATCATTCCTTTTTAGGTCCAAAGATAATAACTTCAGTTTTATTTCTGTCCAGCTGGAGAAAGTTTTTGAACATCCACGCATTGATTCGTTCTAAGCATCTGTTCAGTGCTTGGGGGGGTTCGGAGTTACCTGGGAACATCATGGTATAGAGCTGTGTATCATCTGCGCAGTTGTGTTAACTCATCTTGTTACTTGTTATAATCTGAGCTAGTGGGAGCATGTCCATATTAAATAGGAGAGGGTCCCAAGATTGAACCTTGGGGTACTCCACATGTGACTTTTGTCTCTGATGAGAAGTTGCCTATTGACACAAAGAAATCCCTGTTCTTTAGGTAGGATTCGAACCGAGTACTGTACCAGAAAGTCCGACCCAGCTCTCCAGTCGCTTTAATAATACCAACACTGTGGTTCTTCAACAGCCTTTATTTGTGTGGCTATCATTGAACACTTTGACAAGGGCAGTCTCAGTGCTGTGGTGAACACGGAAACCGGACTGAAAGATATCAAAGTGATTTGTCATTGTTAAGAAGCTGTTTAACTGTTGAAACACAGCTTTTTCAATAATTTTGCTGATGAATGGAAGGTTAAAGATTGGCCTGTAATTCTGCAATAGTGATTTATCTAAATTGTTCTTTTTAAACAGCGGTTTGATAACTGCTGTTTTAGAGCCTGGTGGAAAATACCTGATGAGAGGGATGAGTTTACTATTTGAATCAGGTCAGATGGAATGACAGGCAGAACTTTCTTAAGGAAGGTTGAAGGTAGTATATCAAGACAGCAGCAGGAGGAGTTTAACTTATTAATAATTTCCTCTAAGCTTTTATGGTTGAGTAGTTGAAATGTAGCTATTTTATCTGCATTTCTTATGATTGGGCATAGCATTGTTATTGGATTTGGTGTGGATGTGCAGATTAAACTTCTAATTTTTTGAATTTTCTGTGTAAAAAAGTTGGCAAATTCATTGCTGGCCCTGGTAGAGTGGAATTCAGGTGTTAAAATCACAGGAGGGTTTGTCAACCTGTCAACTGTGCAAACAAGGCACATGCATTGTTGATGTTTTTTGTTTATGTTTTCCACAAAAAATGTTTCCCTTACATGTTTTAGGGTTAAGTGATAGCTGCGCAGCCTTCCTTTGTAGATTTCATAGTAAACGTGAAGTTGAGTTTTACGCCATTTACGTTCAGCCCTTTGACAAAAGCTTCTTTCGCTTCTTACAAGCAGAGCATTTATCCACAGAGGTTTCTTCGTACTGGACACAATCTTCACTTTAACAGGGCAATGAAATCAATGAAAATTTTAGAACATAAGTTATATACCAGCTCATCAACTGGTTTACAGAATGGAAGTGAGGTATAGGAGTAGATTTAATTTAACGTTTCAGCTGTGTTGACTGTAACAGAATGTTTTGCAATAATATCCATTTTACTCAGCAAGTCAACAGAGATTGTACTTTCAAAAACAACAGACAAATGATCAGACAGAGCGACATCAATTACAGAGACCTTGGAGATATTAACACCCTTGCTGATAATCAAATCCAGAGTGTGTCCTTGATTATGTGTCGGCTGTTTAACATGTTGAGTCAAACCAAAGTTTTGAAGTACATCATTAAACTTTTTTGCCTCTCTGTCTCTTAGTTGTCAACATGGATGTTAAAGTCTCCCATAATTATTAAACAATCATAATCAATGCATATAATAGATAACAGTTCACTAAAGCCATTGAAAAAATTTGCCACATATTTTTGGGTTTTGTATAGAGTTAGTGTCAGAGTTCATTGTGGCCTTTTACCTCAATTTCCAAATACTGAAAAAGTCAAATTCGCCCAGGAAAACCTTGTTACAGTTACAGTCATCCAACCATGTTTCTGTAAGAAACATAACATCAATATTATACTTAGTAATGAAGTCATTAACTAAAAGTCCTTTTGCTGATAGTGATCTTATATTTAGCAGAGCCAGTTTAAGTGTCTTGGGGGTGGATAATTCTACGGCTTGAGGTTGATTAAGACAGGGGATTAATCTGAGATTTGATTTTAGACCACTGCATTTCTTTGCTATTTCTCTATTAGTAATTCTGACAGGGATGCTCCTGTATCTTATCACCAGGGGGCCAGGTGCTTTCTGGAGAGGGACAGGTTTATTAATGTCTGGACCCCCATCTCAGACTTCAGAAATACAGAGTTGATGTTCTGAATCTGATGGTTCTCAACCCAAAAAGCATGCTTTTTGAGAGCTTAAGAGGGAAGTTCCTAGCAGTACCTGGCGGTCCATTTTCTCATTGAAGTTGAGAAACATCAGTTCTGGCGATGAATTTTCTGAGCTATTCTGTGTTCCAGTACTGTCCTCCGACAAGCAATCTTGGCTCCCAGTAGGTGTTGATGGGGGTGCCGAGGAGGGGGGCTCTCTTCTCTCTCAGCTCCATTTCCAGCTGGAGTAGATGGCTGCTTATCGGTTTGTTTTCTTTTGGAACATTGTGCACCTGCTGGGTTTGTGCTTGTCCCTCTATAATCTTAGAAATGTAATGTCAGTGTTTACATTGTCCTGTGTTTGGGGAGATGGCCTTCTGTTGTTAACAGCATTGAAAATATTAGCAATGAAAATTTTTTTCTCCTCTTTATTTAGGCCGACTCCGTCTTGTCTGAAGAGATGATAGCGCTCCTAGAAAATCTTGTGATTGTCAATAAAGTCCACGGATTGTTTAATAAACCATCTATTAATCATAAACAGTCTGCTGTAATTCTTATCTCCATGTCTAGCTTTAGGTATTGGTCCACTGATAAACACCGTCATTTGCTTAGAAGATGACAAAAGTCATTTTTCAGAATTTCAGATTTTTCCTTGGACAGATCATTAGCTCCAATGATTAGAATCCCAATGCTTGGCTGATCAGTGGTTAATGGGAGTATTTTCTCTGTTACATCCGACACAGTGTCATTTGGAAAGCAGATTACCTTCGTTCTTTTAGTGCTACAAAGACGATCAATTCCATTCACGGCTGAATCCTCAACAATAAGAACTTCTGGCTCTAATTTTGGATTCTGGGTCACTTTAGGAGGTGGTTGTGTTGGTCTTGTCTCATACCGCTTGTTGATGTCTGGAGGAGAGGTGCCCGTCATAGGCACCAGCTGCAGAGTAGCAAACCTGTTTTTCAGTGGAATTCCAGCGGGGTTAAGTGGGTTTCCAGCTGGAGACATGACGGAATGTGTTATGGCTCAAGCTGGCTGATAAGTCTTTGGTACCGGAGTTAAGAAGGTGGAATCATGTCAGCTTCAGCTGCTTGTTGTCTTTTCTTTGGTGCTGGTGTTGACGAGGAGATGTTTCAGTTCAATGCTGGCCATGCTGTGTCATCTCAGTGAGGGGTCCGTCCTGTTAGGTGTCTAGTCAGATCCAAATGATGAGATTTATTTTTTGGCTTAGCTCCAAGACAGTTCCAGGTGGGTGAGCGGCTGCTTGAAGTGCTTGGAGGATGTTTGTTGTTTTGAGGCATTGGTAGAGTTGTTTCATTTCCAGAATCTGCGTTGATCTCAACATTTACCTCCAGTCAAGAAACCCTCTGTTCTATCGATTGAAGTCTTTGTATAATATAATGTCCCCGGTGTTGATCAGAGGCATCTTGCCTATGCTTATCTTGGAGGTAGAAAAAACAGGGCAAAAAGTGAAGTAAAATTAAAAATCCACAGCCCTTAAATCTGAAGCAATCCTGTTTTGAGAGTAGACAATGTAAGAGTAACTATAAAAACTGGATATATAAAATAACTTTAATAACTTAACCAGTAAAACTATCAAATTAGGATGGGAAAGAGCAGGATAAGCTGTTCCTCCTTCTAAGGCTGAAGCTGATCCTAGAGTCTAGATGATTTAACCTATGAAACAAGATCTAAAAATGTTGCTTTGCTTTCAGAAGTCACCTCATATTAAATAGGACTAATTAGTAAAATTAACATCAGCACAACATTCACATAACCTTACACATACTTTATCATCTCAACAATCAAGCCTTGTGGTGGCACCATCAAGCTGTGGTGATGCTTTGCTATGGCAAGGAGAAGGAAACCGAACAAAATTGATGGGAAGATAGATGGGAGAAAATACAGAGCAATCCTCATAGCTGTACATATCTCAGACACTTTTTTACTTTCTTTGCTCCCTGTCTTTTTTTTATCTTTTACCAAATTTCAGTCACTTCCCAAATAATCTTTGCTGTCTTACTTTCCAGTTCTACCTTCTTCCAACATGCAACAATTTGCACATAACGTAAAACTAACACTGCACATCATCCTGTGCACACCATCCCCACTGTGAAACATAGTGGTGGCAGTTTTATGCTGTGGGATGCTTTTCTTTTGGAGCGACAGGGGAGCTGATAAAAGTTATTGTGGAGATGGTAGCAGCCAAATACATCGCAATCCTGGGAGAGGTTGCGAAACGCTGAGACCTGGGCAAAGGTTAAACAAACAGCCAAGGATACAATCAAATGGTTTAGACTGAAGCATGTCTTTAAATGGTCCAGACATAAATCCAAATGAAAATCTGTGGCAAGCCCAGAAAATTTATGTTCAGTGTGTCCTCCATCTAATCTGACTCTTAAGGTCTCTAAAGGTCCAAAGCTGTTAGTCTTGTAGATATACATTCCAGCAGAAATTAGACCCACAAATTATTTTAACTAAATGGAAATTAAAAAAGCCCCCTACACTTTTTAGAGTTTTATTTGTGAAAATTATTGAAACCAAAGAGTTTTTTTTCTTTCAACTCACAATTACACACTAATTTGTGCAGGTCAATCACATGAAATCCCAATTAAAATATATTTATTTTTATAGATGCAACATGAACAAATTAGGAATTTCCAGTGTTATGTATTGTTTAGCAAGACACTAAATTTTAATGTTAATCCCAACACTTGCTCTTTTAAATCTGAAGCTCCCTCTAGTTTATCGTGAACCTCTGTCAGGGATCACAAAGTTTTTCTCTTTCACAGTTTACAGTGTTTGTCCCATATTGCCTTGCAGAAGCAGTCAGCATGTGTAAACGCCTTTTTGCAGCACAATTGCAAATCGGAGTATATGACAGGATTTACTCAGCAAACTGACGATATTAAACACTGTTTGTAAGTGTAGCTGTAAATGCTGCTTATGCATGCATTTTAAACTGCTTGTACTATTGCTTTTCTTTTTTTTTTGCTGGATTAGTTTGACAAGACCAACCTCTTTTTTCCCTTTTTAATGGTGAACACAAATGTAGCTGCTCTGCTTCATTCCAAGAAACAAGCAAAGGATTGTTGCAACTCTGGAAGAAATTTTTCTGTCCAAGAAGGAGTCCTTGTCAAAATGCAAAGAAGTGATACATAATTAGGCACTGTATCTGAAGTGTCTCTATTGAAATTGGGCTATAACTGGACTAGAACACAGCTGGTCCATACCAGCCCCCAAACCGCTGCTCCACTGTGCATTCTTCTGGATCAGTTTGTCATGGCTTTATGATTTCATTGCCTCCCCTCTCATCCTTCAATATTTCTGTCACCATCCCTCCCCACTTTCACCCTCCTACACTTCCTCTCCACCCTCATCTCACACCTCTTTTTTTCTTGCATTTTTATTCCCATTTTCCTTCCCATCAGCTTTCCTATCATCATTATTTCTCAGTTAATACATCTTACTGTCTTCATCCCAGCGCAAGTGTTTCCTTTACCCCAGGGGGTAGGTTCGCTCGCACTCCACAGACCCCTACAGACATGTAAGGCAGCCCCCACCTCAACCACCCACCCCATCCCTTTCCCTCCAACTCCTCTGACACATCCCGCTTCTTTCCAACTCTTTCTCTCCCCTCCTTTCTCCGCAGTGGATGAGAGACGCCAGCTGGAGGAAACAGAGAGAAATGGGCCCAATTACAGCATTGGGAACTGAAAGTTGGCTAATTAACTCTAATTCGCTAACAAACTGCTTTTTCACCAAGAATCATCTCTCTCCGTCACATGGCGTACACATACATTAGAACCTGTGTTTGCGCTGCCAAAAAAAGGAGCGTGCAAAGACACCCCAGCACATCTACAGGTACACACAAAGATGGAAAAAAAGACATATCTCCCCACAAAACCAATTCACTCACACATACTCACACACATTACGCTCGTATGCCCACACCAAAAGCACACAAGACCCACTTGCTCAGCTGTATTTACTGCGAGGGCAATATGTTGATTACGTTAGCGAGGCTGATTATTGCACAGTGACAGTAAAGGAAACAAATGTCTTTCATAGGCAGGCATCTATCTCCACGAGAGAGCTTCTAGCTATAGACTCGAGCGGCAAATGACTGCACCGTATCCAGCTATGACAGACAAAAAGGGGAAGAAAACGAGAGCAGGAACAGGAAGGAGGAGGAGAACGAACAAATAGAAGAGAGTGATTACACAAATGAGGTGCGGGGAGGCAAAGACAAAAAAGAAGTTAGCAGAACCCCAGATGGAGAGGAGGAAACATATGAAGAAAAGGATGAAAGGAAAAGAAGTACAGACAGAGAGAGGGGATTAAAGACGGTGGAGGTGTGCAAGGAGAGGTTCTGTGGATTTTGAACTAAAACTTCTGAAGCAATTTTACCCCTACAGCCTCCATACAGACTTTAGAAATTGATGAATAGACAACTCAAACAAAAAATGACTTGTTAATGGCATTGTGTAAAACAAATGTCCCACACATACAGATTCTCGGATGTGGGCCAAATCTGCGCAAACACCTAGTAATGCATGCAAGCACAAATACACAATTAGGCATTCAGGAAGACATTTTTTAGTGATGAACCAATCAGAGTTCTGTGGCCTATTATTGAACTCAGGTTTTCTAAAGGTTTTCATCTGCTGATTTCAAAAATTATAGACAAAATGATTATGGTGTTGACATTTTGCATTTTTTACGAGTGATTAACACAAATAGTACAGTTAGTATTGCTCACTGTGAACTGCAGTTTCTGTGTGAGTTCCCTAGGGAATAATTATGCTTACTACATCTCTAAGATTTACAAAAGGCTCCCAACATTTCCAGACCCAATATCTTTTATGACAGAGTATGAAAGCTCAAAAGGACAAACAGATCAACTTTTCTATTATAAATTCAGCCTTCTTGTTATCTTCTGAAGTTGATTCCAGGTGCATGTTTGCTCTTTCAGTAAATCAACCAGAGGAAACATCCTCAAGGCTGGTACAAATCAATGTCCCGAGACAGAAGGCTTCCTTTCAAACCCAAAACAGCAACCAAAACCGCAAACATACCAAATGGCAAAATGACCAGGGCCTTCCAAGGCCTCCTTTTCTGTTGTAGCATCCTGAAAGAACAGCTGGCGTAGCTCTGTAGAAAATACAATTTCCTTTGAACAGGTAATTTACATATTTTGTGCTTCCTCCAACTTCATTTTTAAACACTTTAGTGATACAGAAAGTAGCTAACTTTGAGGCTTTTTGCTGGAGAAACAACTTCCACACCAAAGAGTCTGTTTACAAAAAGTGTGGACTCGTGACTCAGATTCGACTCAGACTCGAGTCATAAATTTAATTACTTTAGACCCGACTTGATGAAAAGACTTTGGACTTGACTTGGACTTTCACACCAGTGACTTTGTTTCAACTTGACCCCTTTGACTTGAAATGATTTGGTGTCTTTCACCAAAGAGAAACTGTTTTACATAGGAAAAAGACCAGACGTGCAACGATGGAACCATGTCAGGTGCACGATCCAGCCGGCTACCAGCAAGTGAATATTTGCTAATATTTACCTGATAGTGATAGAGAGGTCCTGTCATCCAGTGCCATCTGGGAGGTCTGTACAAAATTGGAAAACGAAAAGAAAAGCTCCGCATGACATCACCCAAACAATGGGTAGGCTACTGTGCATCATAATTCTGTATCACAATATTCAGGTACTTTCAGTAGCAGGTGTCTCAGACAGATTCTAAACTGCAAACCTGGAGATAGTGATGTAAGTTCTGCCAGCACCTGTGTCAACATTACATATTGAATAGCAGAGTACCATAAATGTGTGGACATTGTTTTAGGTGACAGATTCAAATCAAAATGCTCTAAGATAGAGAACAACCCTGATGTCTTTGTTGAAATTGTAATAGAAGTGTTTTTTTCTTTCTCAAAAAAATTTAAACAAAATAAAGACAAAAAAAAAATGTTTAATATCCTCGTGTTCTTTGTCTTTATTATAATGATTTAACTGCACTATTGTGCTCATTAAATAATTGTATTTATTTATTTTATCCTTTCAAAATTTAAACACTGAGAAAAAAGCTTAGGACTTCAACTCAACTCAAGACTTGCATGCCATGACTTTGGACTTGGGACTTTCATGCCGTTACTTGAGATTTGACAGGAGTCTTGGGTGGAATGAGTTGAGACTTGCTTGTACTTGCAATAAAATGACTTGGTCCCACCTCTGCTGTTTACTGATTGTAAAATGATTACATTTTTGAGTTTCTCACCATTCAGTCAGAAGGTACCATTCAGTTGGCAATCAAGGCTTAAAAATTGGTCAGTTCCTCAATTCATTGTATGCCCATTTTGTAAAATAATTCTCTGCAACATGACATTCCCTTAAATTCCTTTAAACACCATTACTCATAAACTATTACTCGTTTTTCTCCTCGTGGATTTTAATCGTCAAAAGTAAAGCTATGAAGTCAACAACTGAACACTCACAACACTTGTGTCAAATACTTGACAAATAGCAAAATAAATCAACAGCACAATCTCAAAAGTTCTTGCCTTACTTTTAAACCAGTTGTTCATGGGAAATTTAAGTCGTCACTTTTTTAAAAAAAAACTTTCATTAGCAGCTAGCAGTGTTGGAAGCTAACAGTACCCTGCACAGAAACAGGAAGTGTAGAGTCTATTTATTGCTCGCATCTTCTTTGGCTTCTTTGGAGCTGTTTTTTGTAGCAAAGTTTCTTTTGACTTAAGCTGCTATAACCTTTACCTACCACTAGGGAAGGCTATAGCTTCAGTAGCCCCCTATGCTAATTATACTTACACAGACTACTGAGAGTAGACAGAGTGAAATGTCATAAAAACCATCATGAATGAGTCAGGATATAATTTTTTATAAAAAAATGTATTTACTACAGATGTGAACATAGACAGTGCACATAAGTGTTGCACACACACACACACACACACACACACACACACACACACACACACACACACGGTTTGGAAATGTTACTCCTCAATTTAGCTATATCTTTCTTTGGAACTCTTCTATTTGCTTTCCTCACTTCTCCATCTTTTACCAACTTTCACTCTGTTCTCCTCCACCAAATCTCCACTCACCGTCTTCCTCAACTCTACCTTTTCCTATTGATTTTCCTGCAATAAGATTGATGGTTAGCCCTCTTCCCCTCTCTATCTTGATCGGTTCCTTTGATCCACCTCCTTTCCACTTGCTTCATCTCTGTCCCCCTCTCACACCTCATTAGCACCGGTAATACCCTGAGTAGTTGAGGATGCCGTTCACTGTATAGGCGCGCGTGTGCTGCAGTGATGACCACAATCTGGAAGGGACTGTGTCTGGGAAAGGGGTAGATGAGTTTCCCCATCTGATCCCATTTCTCCGTCTAGGATCTGCTCTCCTTTTGCACAGGGAAAAAAAATCTGATGGAAATGCAATCACAATCAGTTAGGCCCCAGACGAGGATGGACACACACATACACGTTCATGTAGACATGCACATGCAACATACTCTCTAGCCCACTACCGCTAGGGAGCCATGCAGAAAATTGTTTTGGACATGGCGATGAGGAAAGGGGGCTCAGGATGTGGTGAACAGTGGTGGGGGCTTTTTAATTTACATTTTTAATGTAAAATATCATTCAAAGAGGGAAAGTTAGGCATCTCATTATATTGCTTCTTTATTACACACAAGGCACATCAGTCTCAGGGTACTGTGTCCTGGAAAATATGCACACTCACACATACATAAACACATGCGAGAACAACCTGCGGAGCCCTCCAGCCATAATCAGCGAGTTAAAAATTGGGCTGCTCCTCAGACCCCATAAATCAGGAATAATCTACTCTGCATTCCAGATATCATCACTCACAGATAATCTGTGTCTTTGGGTACCCACCTTCCACTCGCAGCCATGCAGGAGGGGTCCCTGTGGAAAACTAATGCTAAGAAAAATAGCCAGTTCTTCAAATGAGATGGTGAAAATGCAGTGGCTGTAAGCATGTGGAAAATTTTACTTGAACTTTACTCTGCTTAACTTATGAGCGGATAAAAAGAAGTGAACACATCTGAAAGATGTGGTAAGGATGTGAGCATTTTAAAATAATTTAATGTTGACTTTGTCTTGGAGATGCAAGGTTGAATTGTCTGATTTTTGTAAGATGTTTAGCAAGACAAGAAGTGTGTCCAACTGTGCAAAGCTTTCTTAGAAATGGCTTACATTGTCTTTTTGTTGCCAATCCACACTTTTAAGCGCTTTTCAAATTCTGAGCAACAAGTTGAAAGAAACATCAATCTTCTTTTGATGGTAACGTCAAAAGAAGATTGATCACATTACATTACTCTTTTTTCTATTGGGGAAGTACACTGAAGTTTTTTGTGCTATAACTTCAAAAGAATGAAAAACATCACAGAGCTGAACAAACTTTGGAGCTGAATAATGATTCTGCTTGATTCAGTTAAATAGAGATTTGTTCCTACAATATAAAATATGAATGTGGTGTTCATCTCTAAAAGCTTAAGGTCACTGATCAGAGGGGTCATGGGTGCTACTGAGCTGACACTGCCGGGTCCCTGAACAAGGCTTTTAACCCTGTAAGGCCATTGTGCACAGCAGCTTGACTGATCTTGAACCCATCAACCCAATAAGTAGGAAAGGCAAAAAATCCCCCCCAAAAAACATCTTGCATACCAGACATGTAAAACTTTAGGCATCTGATTGTTGTATGGCAAAGTTACAGTGCCTTGCAAATGTGTCCCCTTAGACTTTATTTTTATTTTGTCATACTAGAACAACCAGCTTCAATGACAGGCTTCAGCAATAGACCAACACAAAAAGGGCTTAAATGTGAAACGGAATAAAAAGGATGCATGCCTGCCATTTTGGCTGCAACCAACTGCTCTTAGAACTGTTAAAAAGAGTTAACCAAAGTCTAATTTATTCTTAGTATCTTAGCAACTGTTTTGTGAGAGCCTCAAAGGTTCGTTGGAGAACATTAGTGAACTTCCAGCAACATGACAACCGAGGAACACAGCAGAAAGGTAGAGACAGACTTTTATAAAAGTTCAAAGAAGAGTTAGGTGATAAATCAGTTTTCTAAACATCTCACAGATTACTGTTCAATCCATGAACAGAAAATGATATGAGTATGGCGCAACTGTAGACCAACCTTGTCTTAAACAGTACAACTGTCCAGTCAAGGAGAGCATTAATCAGAGAAACAGCCAAGAGGTAACTCTGGAGGAGCTGTAGAAAGTTACAGTTCAGGTGGGAGAATAAGGTGACAAAACAGCTATTAGTTGTGTGTTCTGCAAGCATGGTCTTTATGGAAGTGTGGCAAGAAGAAAGCCATTGTTGAAAAAAAGCCATAAAAGAAAGAAAGCTCTAAATGCAGCAAAAGGTGGTTATGCAAAGATTTGGCTTGAAGTGTTGAATATAAATCCACAGCACACTTCTAATGTTTTTGCATACAAAAGTGTAAAACAATGCAGCAACTTGCTTCCACTTCACAATTATGCACAACTTTGTATCAGGCTGTAAAATATTAATAAAATACAATGCGGTTGTAAAATCACAAAATGTGAAAAGCTTCAAGGGCACCATATACCTCAGAATGTTGTACATGTGGGATGTCATGACATCTTCCATATAATCATGGAAAAGAAGTAAGATGTTCAGTCTTGCAGCATCTTTTTGAACTCTGGCCTGCTCAGTTGAATGAAGCACTTAATGTCGACAGTAATTACCCACATATGGGGTCAAAGCCAGTGTTGCAATGCCAAAAATGAGACTGTATGGCCTTTAGATCCCTCTAGATGTCCCCATGGCAACTTAAGTCAAAAGCCATCATTGCCAAGCCATCAGTCTAACATCCAGGCCACTGTCATTATCAGAGACCTGAAGCAATGCTAGAGGTGATGCCTCTTATAGCATGCATCTATTTTCTTTGCTTTTGAAGTGCGCACCAAAAAGTCACTTCAGATCTTAAGAGTCCTATCTGTAATGCAGTGCTATCAGGGAAGCGTGTGATATTCATTCCGCAGCACGACAGTGATGACAGTCATAATAAACTAAGTTTGGCAACAAGACGATCAAAGAGTTCTGCAACAGATGGTATGGACCCAACAGGGCCCTGATCTCAAAATCAGGGAGTCGATTTAGGATAACACGAGGAAATTAAAAACACGGCGACTCAGTAATTCTGAGCAAAATTGTGTCAAAATCTCCAAGATGTTTGGGACAAAGTGCATGGCAAGAAAACCGGTGCTCATATGTAACCGGTAGGAGCCGGTGCTGATTACCTTAAACACAAGCTGGCAAACATCACCTTTTTTTTCTATATGTGTATTTAAAACTTTACCCCCAACGTGCAGTAATTTGCATTTAGCACCTGCGCTCTTGGCATGTTGAGTAGTTATTTTCAAGCAGCGGGATTCAGGCCTGCAACCCCCCCGATAATCAGGCGGCAAAGACCTCCTTGTCAAAAAGTGTAGTTTGACAAAGTAATGCAAACACACAGCTGGAAAGTGAACCCTACACTGCCCCTTCTCTCCTTCCTCCCTCTTTTCTTTCTCCTTTCATGCTGTTTTTTGTCCTCCACAAGTCTCCTGCAGTTCTTAAAGGCTGAGACAGCACTGTGGGAGTCTGATCACTACTGAGTCCACATGCGTGCAACCAGACGGACACACACTCTCAGTTTCTGTGTTGCTATTATATATATATATATATATATATATATATATATAAATAATAAAAATGCACTTTTGGAAGCGAGTCTGTCACAATGAAATTGCTGGCTGCATTACAAGCCTTTGAAGGTATTGAAAACTCATTTTTACAATCACCCCACAGGCAGGTGAAAAGATGTCTGTGCAAGCACGTGTGTGTGTCCACCCTGATTTCGCCAGCTGAGGTTAGACAATATTCTCTGTTTTTTTAGTCAGTTTTGCACTTGATTATTATTGTCTTGGCCACAGTTTGTTGCCAAGCCTGTTGTTGTTCCTCATTCCTCCCCCCTGTAATGCACCGCAACATTGTCTGGATAATCCTTACCTCTTTCTTTTCTTTCAAACTGTAAGCAAAGTCATTTCTCCCTGAAACCTCCCCTACTGGGAGGGAAAAAAAACAAACTTTCAAAGCAAGCCAAACAGTGACTCACACACGAACACACACATATTCCTCTTTGAAAAGAAACACTCCCGCAGAGGGACATCAAGAGGCTCTGAACGGACATAATGGCTTTCTGATAATTATTCATAAAGGTGACTTTCGTGTGAGTGCTGCTAAGAGGCCGAGTGCAGCAGCATGGAGCAAGCCCAGACTCGGATCATCAGCATGATGGCCATACTGGAAAAGACACACACAGGCAAATACAGAGCATTCACACCCTTTGAACTTTTCCACATTTTATCACGTTACAAACTTCTGGGCTTTTTGGGGTATTTTGTGTGACAGATCAACACAAAGTACCCACATAACAGTGAAGTTTAAGAAAAATGATTCACAGAAAGAAATCTGAAAAGTGAAGCACACATTTAGATTCACCCCCTCTCCAATCAATACTCTGCAGAACCACCCACAGCATATCTATCAAATATTGTGGGTCTGTCTACCAACTTTGCAGATCTAAAGACAAACATTTGTGCCCATTCTTCTTCACAAAATAACACATTCTGAGTGAGAGTGGATGGAAAGCATTTGTAAACATCAATTTCTAGGTTGATTTTTAGATTCTTATTTTGGTTTAAATCTGGACTTTGGCTAGGCCATTCTCACACATACATATGCTTTGATCTAAATCATTCCATTGCAGCTCTGAATTCATATTTCATGTCATTGTCCTGTTTCGAGTCATTCTGTCTTAAATCTTTGGTACAAGGCTTGTGGCAAACTGGAAAGAAACTTTCTATTACTTTATTTCAACAATTGCTTCCTTTTAGTACTTTTCAATAAAGGCAAGATTTTTTGAGTCCCCACCTGAGCTTTGGTTCCCATGGTTTCCAATGGGCCTTTTGGCTATTTATGACTATCCTTGTTTAATATGTTACCTATATACTTCTCCATCTAGGCAAGTGGTTACATTGGATTAAATTGGATTTTATTTAGGGGTTTCAGAGAAAAGGGGGCTGAATACAGATGCATGACATTCATTTACTTGTTAATTTTTTATGACTTTCCTTCCACTTTAGTGTTATGTTCTGCTCTGCATTGGTCTGTCTCATAAAATCCCAATAAAACACATCAAAGTTTATGGCTGCAAGGTGGCAAATTGTGGACAGGATCAAGGGGTGTGAATACTTTCAAAAGGCACTGTACTCTGTCATGCTATTGAATGAATCACACATACATCCAGATTCCATGACTCTGCCTCATCATGACATTTCAATTAGCTGCTGAGGACAGTCTGGTCCCACACTGATGGCCATACCCTCCATCTGCAGTTTGCACAGTCAAACAGGCAGGGGGATGGATGGACAGAATGATGGACAAGCCGATGGCCCTCCGCGCTGATTAATTCAGAGAGATGGGGACAGCGGGAGGATGTCAGTGCTCTGATGGAAATAATCAAAAGAGGCACTGAGCTGTACTTTTCCCAGAACTGCAATATGCTTGAGAGAGCAGCATATGGTTATATTCTATTTCGGTTTCTGTTTGCATTACATCTCTGGCTCCACACTGATATAAGTCTCAGTCCATTCTTTGAAAACAATTTTCTAACTTATCTTTCCCACATTCTGTTCTAACCAGCTTTCACCACTTGTTTGTTGCTGTTGCCGGGATAATAGCAGCATCCATACTGCAGCATAGCCATTCATAACAACAACAACAACCATCCCCTAAGGAGCTGGGCAAGAGCCCCTTCATGATCTCTCCCATGAGAACCATCTTCCTCCCACCCATCCTCTGCCAGTCACCTCTTCCCAGTACTTCTCTCATCTCTTATTTCCAGAGAGAAGCTTTATTGTTCCCGTACGGAAGCTGTTAATGAATGATTGTGGTGGAAAATGAAGAGATCGATGAAAAATGGCAAGGACAACCTCGACTTTTCCGTCTGTCCATTCATTCAGCCTCCCTTCTGTCCGGACCTCTCCTCATCTGTTTCCAATTTTCTCTCCATCTCTTTCCCTCCATCACCCTCTCTTTGGTGCAGGATAGTAATCCCATTAGGATCAATATTCCAGGCGAGCGAGCATCCTTTCACTGCAGCAATTACAAACCTTTAGAGACATAAAGGAGAGCATTTCTTCACAGCTTAGACCATCAATCAACTATTTAGCTTCAGAGGCGAAGGATGTTGTGTCTGTGTGCGTGAGGGTGTGAGTTGGAGTGTGTAACTCTGACGTGTTGCCGGATCGAGCAGCATTGTTCTGTCTGAAATGACTGTTGGGATTTTCATCTTATATATCCTATTATGGGTGTATGAATACATGAGAGAGCTTCTTAATGCACACTTCCCATCTGACGGCGCAACAAGCCCCAATCGTCTCCCTTGTGAATGCAGCTTGTATTAGCATTGTGCACAGTGGGATTTCACAGACAGGCTAAGCTTGGGTGTTTAGCAAGGGGTTAAAATTCATGCCTTCACATTATCTCTTCCCCATAAAACTCTTCTTCCTCTTCTTCCAGCTGGGTTTCTCTGCAGCAACACTTCATTCCTATGCTACTGAGTCAAACATGGAGTATATGCCTATTTAACAACCTTTGAACTATATTCCATGACACTTCTGATTGTACTCTAAATGAAAAATAGGTTTCTTGCTAACACAAGTACTCCCCCCCCCCTTCTTTGTCCCCCTCTGAATGTACCCCCTCCTCCCCTTTTCCTCCATCTCTAATGAGGTGGCATGACTGACAGCAATGGCGAGGGCATATCACTTCTCATCTTGTCAGCTCTGTGGCCACTTGTGCCCCTCAATGTCACAGGGCTGCTCTTTGCCTCGAGGCCCCCCCAGCTTCCATCTATCTGCTCTAAAAGCCCCCACTCCATCTGGCACGTTTTGCCCTGAGACAGACGTTGCCTCGGCTCGGCCACATCTGGAGACGTCCTCAGTGGTAAGGCAAGTGCACGGTGGCGATGATAAGTGCAGTCGAATGGAAAACTGCAATTCATTTAAAGGGCTTCATATATATTCTCTGCAGTGGAAATTTAATCTGTGTCTGGTTTAAAATTTGTTAGAGGGTGTAACAATTTAATCAGCTCTTTAGCGGAGCAGAAAATAAATATATTAAAAAAACTCCATACAGTGGTGTTGGTGTTGCAGTTTGAGTAAGGCAATACAAAACAAAGACAAATGTTAGTCCCTACAAAAACTCCCAAGAAATGACAGATCCAAGTGGTTCACTATTTTTATCAACAGTTCAGAGCTCCATCATAGCCTGTGGCTGCCAGTGTCAAAATGATCGTTCTAATTCTTTCACATGAAAAAATTCAATTAGACTATCATTAGACTGGGCTGATGATGAGGTTCTGTTTATCGTTAACTGCACATTATTCGATTCTTCATTTAACAGGCAGCGCCTCATTTACTGATGATCCATTTACCCAAATGCTTTTCTAAAAAGTTTCTTTTGAGTTAAAATGCAGGGGGTTAGAGTTTTTTTCTTAAGCACCACACAGAAAGTCAGGCAACATTGTAAGCATGGGTTGTTACCAGTTTCGATGTATACTAAGTTTTAAATATTACATCATACCATTCCTGTGGTTTAATGTCTTTTATTGAGAGTCCAGAGAAAGTGCCAGTGTGACGAGAATTTTCTCCAGCTGTATGGAGAATTAAATAGCGCAGTGTGTCCCCTCCCCCACCTGTTGATGCATACTGCCAGCTGTTAGCTTGCAGTAAGACCAATATAGGGAGGGGCATCGTTTCATTCCACCCTGTCAGACTGCCCCCAGGAGAACCAAAAAGTAGAGTTAGCAATAGGAGTGTAAAGATTTCTCGGGATATTGAAAAGCCACAATGTTTTGTGCTATGCAGTTTTTCCCTACAAGTGAATTCTTTTAGGGAACTGAGTCTAATGTAATATCATAAGCCCTGGATATGAAGGTGAGGTGTTTACGTCTGAAAGCCTGTTTGAGTGATCAAACTTGGACTGGATTATTCCACAATGAACAAAGTTTCTTTAAAACACAATTTGAGTTTTAGGAATTTTTTTCTGCAGCAAGAAGGTCCTGGGTATGTACCTCAGGCTGGGGTCTTTCTTTATGGAGCTTGTACTCTGGCATCCTCCACAGTCTAAAAATATGACCGTTAGGTTATTGGTTTCTTTAAATTAAAGGTATGAGCTTGTGTGTGTATTGTTGTTTGTCCTGTGTGTCTCTATGTTGCCCTGTGATGGCCTGGGTGACCACTGGAGATAGGCATGAAGTTTAACTAGACACAAAACCAAAACATTGAGATTTTTTTCAGCTTTCACCAAAATATTGCTTAAATCTTGACTTGTTCTTGTGAACCTAGTATCATGCATTGTCTCACCTCGCAAGATGTGACATGTCTGTTAAACAACAGACTGCCTAAACAGATATCTCGACTAATTAACCATCTGACATTAGCTGGTTTTGCTCTAGTTTAAATTGTTTTGGTAGCAGTAGTAAAAATCGTTGCTGCTCTGTTTTAACTAAAATTAGTTAGACCATGTTATCACTTTTTGTTTAATATTTTTTTGTAAACATAGTGTGACAATTGTATTTTTCACTTAAGGTTATCATTTTAACCCAGCCTATGTTTTGTATATTGTACTGTTTTAGGTTTGATGTTTCTAAGTAACTTTCTATGGATGCTCACAAAAAAGCAAATAGGGTAAACTCTTGGACTCTTCCCATTTCTGGACTCCACAGAGTCCAGAAATGGGAAACTGAACCCAGAGCATGCATGCATTTATGAAAAAGCCTCAGTCAAAGCAGCAGAAGGGGCTTGATAGCACTTGTGGTGGTGGATTAACTGTTACATCCATAGCAGAAAGCTTCAGCAGCATAGAGGATGGCTGAGCCTAAAGCCGAGCCCTCTTATTGTAAGGGATTTCTATTTTTTTTTAAACCAACAATAGAATGGGGAACAGATTGACTCCTATACGGCCAGCACTATCTGTTCTTGTTTTCCTTCATTCTGTTTATATAAATCTCTGAATTCAGCATTCCAAGAATGGAATAGTGCATGAAAAACCCTTGCAACCAAATTTGTCTTTGCACTTTTCTCCTCTTCCTTTCTCTGCCAATATAATATTTTCTTTGGCTCTCTATCATGTATGCACATTTTTCCTATTTCCACACAAGCACAAACTCATCCTTGCACCAGTTGTTCCTTCTGAAAAGACCGGAGATGGAGAATGCACAGAAAAATATGGGGCTAAGGACATTTTTCTTTGAAATCAAACTGCAACTACTTGCCTTCCTCATAGGTTGTATCCCATGGGACATCAGAACCGAAGACCTGCTGTGTCTGTTTACTCTGCAGCACAAGGGAGGAGACCAAATCAAACTCGTTTCGGTGAGGGGAAATTGTATCTCCTTTCAAAAGAACGGTGTGTGAAGACAAATTCGTACCATTACAGCCTCATTGAGGACCCAACTCATGTTCCAGTGCTTTCAAAGCCAAATACTATGTTAACACACACAAACTCTGGCCGTTGAAGAAAGCAGAAGGTAGTAAGGACAGTGGAAATGGTCACAGTTGGGTATAATACTATGCAGATGACCTTCTCAATTTTCTCCAGACAATGTAGGAATTGAATAAACAGTGTGATAGCTTTCATTGAGAGCAATTCACAGCTTTAAATTTGTTTACAAAGCCAGCTGACAATAATTGTTATTTGGTTGCCTTGAAAAAAAAGGATAGATAACACTTCTTAGAAAGCTAACAATAGCATTAGAACTTGTTTATTTCTTTGCGCATTATCCCAATTATAATGTCAAGAGAATCAAGTCTGCAAATCAACAATTCTTTTCTCTCTGACAATGGGCCTATGAGATGTATTGTGAGTGAAATAAAATAAAGAATTAAAAAAAAAACAAAAAACCTAGTGACGCATTCAGTGCTATGTTTGTCTTTTCCTGCTCTTTAATGCACTTAAAGTGTACCGGTGAATAGACTAGTGCTGACAGTCCTGCAGCCTTTGTGGGACCTAGCATCTTTGTCATATCACAGGTGGGATGACTGAGGAAAAGGACTGGAAAGGACCATGAATGGAAAGATGGGAAGAAAGATGAAATGGACAAGAGGATTTCAGGAGGCATGGGGGTGGATGGGATCCAGAGTGGCTTGGAAAGTAAAAGTCCCTGTGATTATGTTCGGAATGTGGTGACGGTGGCAAGAAGGTGAGAGGGCGATGAGTTTGTAGATGTAAAAGGAAGAATGGGAAGGAAGTATGCTGACTCAACTTAAAGAGGGGGCTAAAGGTAAAGAAAACATGGGTATGTGAGTCTGTTCTTTAATTGCACATGTGGGGAAAGAGAAACTTGACAGGAAGAGTGACAGATAAGAAATACCAAGTATTAATCAGTTGTAGAAAGATGTAGGTGGATTTTTTTGGGACAAAAGACCACAAAACAAAACAAGCTCCTTTCCTCCACTTACCTTAGATTTACGCAACTGTCAACACATCCTTAGCATCTAAGCAAAGGGTTTGGACATGGCGACAGATAAAATCGCAGCATTACATGATTATGATGTGCGGTTAAGGTAAGCGCAAGATGGTTGCAGAGTGTTATTATGTGAAAGTGTTAGACAGTTTAGGAAGTGGGTTTCCTCCTGATTGACAGCCCAATTAAATGACTGTGGGTGTGTTAAGAGCAACTGCACACCTCTCAGTGAAGAGACAAACAATACCAGCTTAGAGACACTTGAATGTAGAAGTGCTTTAATGCACAGACAGTAGGAATCCTATTGTGCTGCAATGTCCTATACATTCTGTCCTCGTTCTTCTTCCAATTTGTCATATATGAAAGCTGAGAGTGGGTGTACAGGGAGTGTGGAATCAAAGAGGATGACTTGATCTTTTTGATAGAGTTTAACTTTCAGTATTATCCATACCATGCTTCTTGAAAATGTTAATTCCAAATTAACCCCCCAATTTGTTGCTTCACAATCAGAAACTTTTGTTAGGAACAACACACATTTTTTACACATTACAAATTAAAGCAAATGAAAGATGTGGCATGCATTTGTACCCAGTCACCACAGAGTCAGTGCAAGTCTTGCCACAAGCGCTCAGTTGATTGATTGATTTTATTTTTCTGGCAGTAACACCATTTGCACAACTAATGTAAATAAATAGAGATTATATGTAAAAGAAATCACATGAATTAGCATTGGTAGAAAGGCTAGCTCATTACACCTGCAGTTTTATCTATTTCTTCAGGTGTGAATTTTGACTAGACAATTCTATGACATAAATAGGTTTTGATGTAATCATTTCATTCTTGCTCTGGGTGTATGTTTAAGGTTTTATGGCTTTCCTCTTGCCACTCCTCCATAGAGGCCATATTTGTAGAGTCCAGAGTTAATAATTGTCCTTTCAAGAGATTATCCCACCTGAGCTGTGGAACTCTGCAGCTCCTCCAGAGCTACCATGGGTCTTTTAGCTGTTTCTTTAAATAATGCTCTCATTTTACAGCTGTCAGTGTAGGTGTTCATGTGTTGTGAGGTTTGTATTTTGCTTCAAAATGCATTGAAGTTTGTGATTGTAACTTGACCAAATGTGAAAAAATTGTCTGTGGTCTACATGCATCCTATAGTCTTCAAAAGCCTCCTTGTAATGAGGTCTTACCTCCATGACCTGCCTTAACAACGATCAGAGGAGCAGAAATACACAGGAAGCCAATAGGCAGACCAAACAATCCAAATGCCACACAGTTGATTGATTAGCTGACCTGACCTGGACTGCTGCGTCAATGAGATGGACCATGAAAGCACATGAAAGGGAAGATCTTAGAGGGTGTGATGGGCTTCGATAATACTTCTAGAAAGGGCTATATGTTTCAAATGCCTGACACTTGCTCAATAATTGATGAGCTTATTTGATATTTAGAAGGGATAGAGAGAGCAGGAGAGAAAAAGAATGACAAACATTATCAGCTTTGACTATATTGCCTTAAGACATCTTCATTTCTCTTATATATATATATATATATATATATATATATATATATATATATATATATATATATATATATATATATATATATATATATATAGCCTTACATATTCCCTTAAATTCTAATCAATTGATGGGGAACTTTTTCTTTCTAAAGCTCTAATTTGTTTCCCCAAACAATGTCTAGATCTCATCAATTTTTCGAAGCTTTGGTATGTAATAGATAATTCTACCTACTTTAGCTTCAAACTGATTCATATTTCAGTTGAAGAGGGCTGAATGGGTCCCCTTACCACAGCTGTAAATATAAGATGGTCTCAGTCACCATTATCTCACCCAGTTAGCTATTAGTCATCACCATTTTTGGAGTTTTGCGGCCACGAGGGATGTGCAAATGATGAGTTTGTTTTTGTTTTGTTTGTTAATTAAATGTGGAAACAAAGAGAAAATGGGCCTAGGAAATTAGATGCTAGAGAGTTTAGACAAGCTTTTCTGTTGAAGCTGGGATTAAGTTTCAACCAGTGTACAGTGTCCCAATCTCAAGGCCTTTGAAGCCTTTAACAGGTTTTTTTTCCAGGATTGCCCTGTATTTAGCTCTATCTATCCTCCCATCAACTCTGACCAATTTCCCTGTCCCCGCAGGAGAAAAACATCCCCACTGCATGATGTAGCCACTGCCATGTTTAACAATGGGAATTGTGTGCCGAGGTTGATGTTCAGTGTTTTCCACAACATATATCGTAAAAAAAAAAAAAAAAAAAAAAGCTCTGATCTAATCTGACTGTGGTACCTTCTTTCCTGTGTTTGGTGTGTCTCCCTGCATGGCTTTTGGCAAAATAGAAACAAAACTTTTTATGCTTTTCCTCAAGCAACTCTTTTTACTTTTTTAAATATTTCTAACACTCTTTGTTGAATGTTCTCAGAAGAAAAACATAGTCCTTTGCTGAATATTCTTTCCCTTACAGTTAAGTTATAATAAATTTATTTGATTTAATTATAAGACTACTGGGGTCATAGAGAGAAATGTCTAATGTTTTCCTTTATTATATAACACAAAATATGAAATAAATGATATTAACTTCTGAAAAAACTTCTAGGACTTAACCATTCAACTTAAGTGCAAATAATTAAGCAATATCCTTTCTTTAAACTGTTGCAAGCTACCACTTAGTCTTTGAAAATGATTGTCATAGCAGCTTTAAGAGCTTTTTAAAGGCTAAAAAATTTATTATGTCAGTGTGTTATGTCACTGTAGAAAACACATATGTATAGAACACAGGCTTTAAATGTGTAGCATGAAAGCTGAGAGTGTTTCAGCCTTGGAAGTCACTATCAAGATGATTAAGTTAATCATCGAATCAGGTCAAGTATTTTTTTGGGCTTGACCCTGATTTGTAAGGGAGAAAAAAAGCAATATGTCACCCTCAGCTGCACAAATGATTCCCTTTTTTTTTATCTGTTGTGATCCGTAAATGTAGCACAGACTTACTGATTACTGTTGAGCTTATTTGCACCTGCTATTTAGTCAATGTTTGCTTTACAGGAACAGGAAGCAACAGATGCGACTCTGAAGTTTCAGAAGGCAAAACACATTAGGTGACAGAATCCTTTTTATTTCTTCAAAGCTGGGTTAAGTCGAGCCCTCATTGCTTCCCGTAAGCCTTATGTTGTGACACATATCCAAAGTAATGTGCATGTGTTACTTTTATCCACTGTTCTTCCCTGCTCTGTTTCTCCCTCCGTGTCTGGGTGAAGGCAACCAAACCGTGTTGGCCAATTATTGCTGGAGATGCATTGTCCCATCTATACAATCAAGGGTACCTGATGAGACCCTTGGAGAGATGAAGGGAAGGTGAGACGAGGACAGAGAGAAGGAGAAAGAAAAAATGTACAGGCGCTGGAGAAGGAGGAAGATGAGGGTGGGAAACAGGCGGCGAAAAACAATGAGGCAAAATCAGAAGATAAACGAGGCACTATTTCAGCAGCAGGATTTATGTACTGTCAACATTACCCTCGCTATTAGTGGGAATCCAATTACTCTGCACCTCTCCTTCCTCTTTTGGTAGAGCAGGGGGAAAAGAAAGCAAAAGAGTGAAGGGTGCAAAAATCCAGACAGAGAGAGAACAAGAGAATGTTCACATGATCATTTCTGTTATTGTCAGAAATTGAAAATTAAGAGAGGGAAGAGAAGAAGGGGAACAGAATGCACTCAAAAACAAAATGAAAGAGAGGAGGATGCAGCTTGCACAACAGTGCAGAACAAAAGAATAACATAAAGTCAAAAGAGATGACGGAGGGCTCCTGCACATGGAAGATAGTACGACAGAGGGGAGAAATTATGAAGGAGGGAGGGAGTGAGAGGGGAAGAGAAGAGATTTAGAAAGACCGAAGCTCCCAGTAGATTTAACTGCATGCAGCTCGGCTTTTAAACGGCTGATAAATTATACATGAATGATGCTGAGACAATAATTATGAGCTGTTTTAGTGCAGAGGAGCAGGATGAGGACAGACAGACAATGGCGGAGGAGGAGAGGGCCGGATGTCGGCCAAGAAATCTCCACGCGAAAATCCTCCAGAGAGCGCGGGGGTCCAGGAGCGGAGGATTCACTGCATTAACATGATATAATGAAGGCTACGCTGCATTTGAAGGGAAATCTTCAGTGAAGATTTTCCCTGAGCAGCAAATGCATGCACTGTGGATTTGTTTTTAAAAACAGTGCCCTTAGGTTATAGCACCTGGAGCAAGGCCCTTTGGCTTTTGTTTATGCGACTAGCCTGAAGCGCATATGAATGCCAGTAATCACTACATCCACAGTTCTCTCTCAGTTTCTGATATATTCTCCACTGAAATTTACTTCAGCCCATGTTATGTATCAGTATCCTTTTATGCATATGTCTCCTAATAATCATTACAAATCTACTGAATTGTGGGGAAACATCAGCCCACACCTTGTACTATGTGTGTGAAGAGTTTGATATCTATATACAGTGCAAAACAGTAAATACAGTGAGATAGTACTGTATTTTCTGGACTATGAGTCGCTCCAGAATATAAGTTTAATAGATCAAAAAATGCATCATGAAGAGGAAAAAAAACATATATAAGTTGCTTTGGAGTATGAATCGCATTTATTCAGAAATGATCAAACGTGAGGAGGACCTCATCCATGTCAATGAAAGGTTCCGGTGACATGTGTTCAGTTGCCTGCTTTTTAACAAAAAGCAGGCAACTTGCATTCACAAATACTGTGAATGCAAGTAACAATAATTATCATAATGATCATTAGAATAATAATAATCATCATTATTATCGTCTAAAGAAACTGTTGGCTTTGTCTTGGAAGTTTGCTGGCAGTTTCTGATGCAGCAATGTCCATGCTCTAAATCAGAATGGTCAGGAATGGCACTACTCCCCTGGTGTTCTAAAGATCTATGCTACCTCATGAGATTTTCCTACCGCAGCTGGTGAAGTGCGAAGCGGAGTGGAGCAGAGACACCTGCAGTAAATCCATGGGTGACAGAGAGGCGGTTGCATTCATTGAAGCAGTTGCACCAAAAAGGCCTTCCTGCAAAGTCATATATTCACCTCCTTGGCAACTACCAGGATGTAATTGCACCATTCACAATCCCCCTGCACGTTATTTAAACATCCAACTGTGGACTCCTTCCTCCAGCTCTGGCAATCTTCTTTTTAGCCTGTGTTTAGCTTTCCTTGTGGCTAAAGATGGTAATGTTCAATCCTTGGTTCATGGCAGTCAGTATGAATTAACATTTAATGCATCAGTGAAAAAATGCATCATGAGGAGGGAAAAAAGCATATATAAATCGCTCTGGACCAGCAAAACTATGATAAAAACTTAAATGTTTGAGATCATCACAATGAAGATTTAATTTGTTAAGCAAAACAAAAACAAACAACGTAAACCTTGCCCAATGTGAAAAGGTTACCCCCTTAACCTAACACCTCCTCATATGTGTGATGTTCCCTTTCCAAAATGCTGTGTGTTAATGCCAGATGTTACTGAACACACCTTCCAAAAGGTTTCACATGTCCACAGAATGTTTTCCCAAAAGTCTTGGGGATCATCTAGAAGTTTTTTAGCGAATGTGAGCAGAGTTTTTCTTTCTGATAGTTGAATCATGAAAACTGATCTTAGCTGAGGCAAGCAGAAAGATTGATGTTTTTCTGGGTTGTTTTGTGACCTCCCAGATGAATTATCAATGCACTTTTGTGGATAATGGTTCTCACTGTTGTTCTCTGGAGTGACCCTTTCCTTTACATGTCAAATCCTTGAATTTCTTTAAATTCAACATGATATGTTTGTTTTTAGATCTATTTACCTACTCAGTGTCATCCGAGAGGTTCTCTTTTAATGATTTGTTGATTTTGTAGATATGGCAGGATCCAAAAAATTGTTCAATCAAAATCAGTTCATGATATCTGGAAGAATGATTTTTTTCATTTCATAAATGAACAGAAAAAAAAATTAAAAGAGCTTTTCGTTTTACCCAGGTCATCTTTGTCTGATACAAAACATGATGTTCTGAAACATTTAGGTGAAGAAGCAAAAAGAGAATAAATCTTTAAGGAAGCAACTAGTTTTTAACCGCACTGTAAGGGCATGTGGAAGAAAAAAGGATAGGAAATAAGATAAAAAGAAATTGACAGCCCAGCAAAAACAAAAATGGATGACATATAATCAAACATCCCCTCCTCACACTCTGTCCATTCATGCTAGTTTCGGTGCTCGCCGCCCTTCAGTCAGGGTGTGTATGTGTGCGCGCCTGTTGTCATGAGCCCTTTATCTTGTTTCGCAGGGCTCATTCCAAGGCTGTACAGGAGCAGCCAGTGATCGCAGCAGCACTGGTGTGCCCCTAAGCACAGCCACTTAACCCGGGCTAACTCACTCATTCAATACAGTCAATACCCAGCCGGGCAAAAATGGAAAAACCGCAACAGCAAGCTGCTTAGCATAAATCCTAAAAATAGAAACAAACCAGGCACTTGTCATATCTGCACTTGCTGACGGTGAAAGTATATGTGTGCGTGTGTGTTTGCATTTGCATGAGTGTGTTTTGGATCATCAGTAGATAGTTAGTGGCAACACAATAACGGGTGGGACAACTGGCTCTAAGGCAGAGAGTAACTTAGCTTTAACTGCTCCCCTCTGTTTTTGTCTACAAATACCACACACCACACACACACACACACACACACACACACACACACACACACACACACATTTAAATGAAAGGTCAATTTCTTACCACACCACTGGTCTGCCCAAGAAACCTGAATTGATTGATTTGACTCAATTTTACTGCAGGCTGAGAGAAAGGAGGAGAGAGTGAGAGACAGAGAAAGAGACTTGCAGAAAAGGTTGACAGCGCATTTGACCGAACACACAAGAAACTCCAAAACTGAGCAGAGTTAGATCCATTTTTCCCTTATTTTGTTTATGTTTTACATGCATAGGATTTTAAGGAACAGTTAAGTGAACATGTAATCATTCTGAAGTAATTTAAGTTGAATTCACAGAATTCTCAGGGTCATGCAACAAACTTCAATACATAAGTTAAATGAATTAAAATGTATTTTTTTTAAATTGTAAAGCTGAGAGAAAGCAAGAGAGAGCAAGACTTTCAGACTGTTTTGAAGCAGAGTTGTTCAGATTTGTCCTTTTCAGCTCATGTTGTCTTACCAGCATGCTGGATTCTGAAATTTTTGCAGCCTTTAAAGAATCTTAGAGTTGGGGTTTCCTCTGAGGAATACACCCAGAAAAGGTTGTTTGTCAACCATGGTTTGTGCTAACTGCTAATATTAGATGTTAACAATGTCAACCCCATATTCATTTTATCCATGTTTTAGAATAACAGTAGAAAGAAATATTTTTAACGCTGCTACTGATCGTTCCTAAAAGGAAATCAGAATCAGATAATATTTATGTTGGCAGGTCAGAGTTAAAAAAACATGAGGCTGTAAATTTGACACAAATCACTACTAACTACAATAAAAGAAAGAGCCCGAATGACTTCAGATATAACATGAAATGTACGTGTTTTCCCTTGTAACATCTAAAAGAACATCAACTCTGCTACTATCTATTATCATCACAGGCTGACACACAAACAGCACACACCTCATAAAGCTGGCACAACTAAGGTGTGCGAGAAGAGGTGCAATTGGATCGCTCTATTCTCGTCACGACGTTAGAAGGGGGTTGAATTTTGTGTGAACAGATGGTGTTTACCTAGTAGCAGGTTGGCTGGATCACCTAACCACCCCCCAATGTCGACCATACCATTTTAGCATCACTGGGTATTTGAGAAAAAATGCAAACATGCTGGGATGTGCAACATTTCTTAGAGAAAACTGGAAACACACCATTCCTTTCATTTGAATGAGGGGTGATATCGCACCAAGCCGCTGTTGGGAAAGGATAGAGATAAACGAGGGGTGACAAAATGAGAGAGAAAGGGAACAGCTTTAGAGGGAATGACAAAGATAGAGAGATTGAGAGAGTGGAGAGGAGGAGAATGGGGGCATTCGTGTTTTTCTCTTTTTTTCTGGTTTGTAGTTATGTAGGTCACTTTTTCCTTCAATGAGGGTGTGGGGAATTTGTAAATCTGACATAATAAGGCATTTGGCCCGCAGCGATGCTTCTGATGATGCTCCGTCTTTCCCGCTCATTTTTGTTGCACCACTGCACTGCTGACAGAATGCAGCTGTACCTGGAGATTCCGGGGACACAACTTGGGGTAAGGGAAAATGAATGAACACATTGCTGATCAGGGTTTTTTTCAGCTGAGTTAGTGTGGAGAGAGAGAGAGAGCGAGAGAGAGAGAGAGAGAGACAGACAGACAGACAGACAGAGAATAAAGATATTTGAATGGAAACCAGAATTTATGTCCGTGAAGATTTCCAAGTCCCAAAACACACCAATTCCTTGATGGCTGCAAAATTTCAGAAAAGACAAAGTATGTATGTTTGCTGTTTCATGCTAGCCTTCCTTCAGAGACATTTCTTGCAGCCTTGGGAGATCTGAAGTAGAACAAAAAATTCCCTCTCTCGTTAATAATTCACCTGTCGCTTCGCTCATAAAAGAAAAAAAAAAAGAAAAGAAACTAGGGAAAAGAAAGAACGAAAGAAACTCACTGACGAAACTGCTTGACCTGTCAGTCTTCATACATCAGAAAATGTGCACATATATGCAAGTCCAAAATCACACACTCATGCACACGCACCCCCCCACACACACACATATCTACACCCACACCCACACATACACAGGGGCAGACAGCACTGGCAGTGCTCTCCGAGGACCAGCTTGTGTTGCTAAAATAAGGCAGTGTCTGGAAAGAGGTGGATTCCCCCTGGAGGGGGGCATGGAAGAGCACTAAAAGCTAAGTGGAGATGAAAAAAAAAATAGCCTACAGAACTGGAGGGAGAGTGAGAGGATGAAGGTGAAGGGCATAGGAGTGATGGAAACAAAACCAAGGACAGAAGGAAGAAGGAACAGAAAAAAGCAAGAAAAACATAAATCAAAGTGAAACTTTTAAGACGCACTTACAATTTAACTTTCCAATAAAATAACTATCATCTTAAATCCATCAGTTAGTGTAAATTAAATCTGGACATGTTCTCTTGACCTGACAGGAAACAGGATGAAACAATAAAACTACCATGTGCCTGTAAAACTGCATATAAATATAAGCAGAACAAAACAGAAGCTCATATAGCGGTCTGCAATCCTCAAACACCATCAGTACAAGATTCATGAGGTTAGCAAACATGTTTGATGATCTCATTACAATGCAGATCATTTATCAGTCGAATGCACTAACAATTACAAAGTTTGTGGCTCCCATGCTCTTAGAAAGACATTTGTGTGTGTGCATGTGTGTGTGCATGCATAGGCCGAAGACCTGAAACACTAAGCTGAGAAATGGACTCAGTAAAAGTTTATAAATAATTTTTATGAGGTTACCCACGGTGGGTTTATTTGTTACATCCTCAGTGCATGCAAACTAATTCCTTCAATGACACAGAGCCTAGCAAAGCTTATTTATATACTCCTATCAATGTTTTCACATTTTATCATGTTACAGCAACAAACTTTAATCTATTGTTTGCTATTTTATATAATATAATAATGCAAAGTAGTGCATAATTCTTTAGTGTTAGAAAAACGATGCATGGTTTTCAAAATTTCTTAAAAGATAATCTCAAAGTGTTGTATACATTTATATTCAGCCTCCCTTAATCTGATAACCTGACAAAATATAGTGCCACCTGCTGCCATCAGAAGTCACTCATTTTACAAATGAATCCAACTGTGTATAATTTAATCTCAGTTTAAATATAGTTATAAAGGCCTCAGATGCTTATTAGAGAACATTGAGAATGAACACCTCCTGAAGAACGAGAACTAAATCAGACAGCTTCGGCAAAGATGAGATTAAGAACTTTTGGCCAACAATCAAAATTCTATGCATGGAGGTTCTCTCTGAATACACAATCTTCATAGTGAAGCATGGGGGTGGCAGTATCATAACATGGGGATGGAAAGGAGTGCTTTAGATCAAAGCATATCTATACATTAGAATCACAAGATCCAAGTGGCTCAAAAGGGCCGAATACAAATGCACATTTTAAAAATGTATTGTTTCCTTGCCATTGCAATTTCTGAAGCTCTATCATTTAAAAAGCTTGATGAAAGACATTGAAAATTGTGGCTGTAACAAAAATGTCAAAAGTTTAAATGATACCTTTACAAGCCACTATTCACAGTATCTGCGCTGGCATTTGGTTTTGCAGCTATTCTCACTGATTTTAGATGAATTTTGTTGTTTTTGGATAAAAACAGAAACCACTGCTAGGCTCAGTTTGACTGTAATGCTCATCAAAACAAAATCTGTGAATATTATTATAAGCCATCACAATTAAATAATGCTTTTAATATAGCATGAAATTCTCCACACCCACTCTTTAAAATTGGGATTAGTGGACTGGTAGGACTGAACAAAATGAGAAGATGGCTCTACACACACACACACTCCACACACCCACCCACCCACCCACACACACACACGCACACACCCACACACACACACACACACACACACACACGAGAGAGAGAGAGAGAGAGAGAGAGTAGAGAGAGAGAGAGAGAGAGAGAGAGAGACAGACAGAGAGAGAGAGAGAGAGAGAGAGAGAGAGAGACAGACAGAGAGAGAGAGGAGAGATAGAGAGAGAGAGTAGAGAGAGAGAGAGAGAGAGAGAGAGACATATAGATATAGAGATATAGATATATATATATATATATAGTATATATATATAGAATATATACGATAGATATATATATATAGATATATATATATATATATATATATATATATATATATATATATATATATAATATACATACATACATATATATATATATAGTCTTTAGTGTTTTTCTTTAGTGTTAGAAAAACGATGCATGGTTTTCAAAATTTCTTAAAAGATAATCTCAAAGTGTTGTATACATTTATATTCAGCCTCCCTTAATCTGATAACCTGACAAAATATAGTGCCACCTGCTGCCATTAGAAGTCACTCATTTTACAAATGAATCCAACTGTGTATAATATATATATATATATATATATATATATATATATATATATATATATATATATATATATATATATATATATATATATATATTTTTTTTTTTTTTTTTTTTTTTTTTTTTTTATTATTATTATTATTATTTTTTAAGGAAAATTTAAAGGAAATTGTTGAATGTCTGCCTTATTTTACTGTGGGAAATTCCCTAATTCTTCCTTGACATGGATCATGTATCATTCTGTAACTCTACATATGCACATGTGTGCATTAAGGTGCAAAAAGGTGACTGTTCAGTAAAAAGTAACACACACGATCTTGTTCTTTACCACCTGCAGTGGAAGCCGTGGAAACACATCGAACATGGTGTTACTTTGGCAACATGGCTAAGAGCTTTTTAGTTTCTCCCTTCTGCTTTTATCTTTTTGCTTTTACATGTATCTCTCCTTCTTCCTTTTTGCCTGTGAGTCTCTGCATCCCTCATCCTTTCCCTGCTCTGTCTCTTCATCTGTGGTTGAGCGTAGGTACATTCCTTCTCCATTAGCTGTTTTGGTTGCTGCACCAGGAGACACCGCAGGGAGGTCTGAAGGAATGAGTAAAAAAAGAGGGAGGACAGAAAATATGAGGTATGGTGGGATGAAGCATGTTTTTCTTGTACCTGTGCTGGTAAAGAACATGCTCGAAAAATTACAGGGTGCAGAGAGACTGTGAGTCAAAAACAGGAGAACAAGCAACGAAATAGTAGATCTGCAAATTGCCAGCATCAAAGCAGTTTCTTAAAGTGGGATTGTTTTGTGTATTCGTATTCTTTTTATGCATGTATGCATGGATCCACTATTTTAAGAAAACATGGGGCTGCTGGCTGGCGATGGAAAACCTTCAATAAAAGTGGCTTTTTAAGGCCCACTTGAAGAATGAACCCACCTCTGAGAGTTTTCATTTAGCCATCAATCTTGTGCCATGTTTCGATTTCCCATCTCATTTGTTCTGCACTTAAGTTTTTTGTATTTGCTGCTTATATTTAGTTAAAATTGAGACTGCAGGCTCTAAAATAGGACTAGAGAACAAAGTGTTTGTACCAGTGAACCGCAAACTTCAACAAATTTTATTAGGATGTTATTTAACAAAACACTGCAGTTTGCATTGTAAAGTGGACTGAGAAAGTTCCAAAATTCTTACAAATTAAAACCTGATAAATGTAGTGTGCATTCAGTCTTCCTGAGTCAATACCCTGTTGAACCACTTTCCTGTGATTGCCTTTGGGGTATGTCTTTACTAACCTTACACTTTGACACTGAATTCTTTTGCCAATTCCTAATTTCAAAAATAATTAGTTTGGATGACGAGCATCTATAATAGTGTATTAAAGGTGACGTGCAATGTTAATTTTCTGTCACACATCACATTTAACATGATGTTCCCTACATGGCTTGGGGCCATGTAGAGGACGTCATATTTCTTTGAACACTTGCTTTCTTTTCGACTGTCTTATATAAAGGCCAAATTTCTGGAGTACACTGATTCACAATTTGAGCTGGGGATCTCTGCAGCTCCTCTGTGTTTCTGATTTGTCTGGCCTGCCAAAATAGGCAGACAGGCAATTCTTATTAGTTGTATCACTGTCTTTCAGATTTTTGGCTGATTGAATGAATGGTGCTCTGTAAGATATAGAAAGCTTGAGACGTTGTTTTAGCATCTAATCCTGGTATGAACAATTTCACAATTTTAACTCTGAAATCTCATAATGCTGTTTGTTCACTAATGTTCACTAACAAACATCTGACACCTTCACAGAACAGCTTGATTTATATTGAGATTAAATAATACACAGGTGGAATCTATATAATAAGGAGGTGATTTGGTCACATTGGAATTTATTGAGGTGTAGCAGAAAAAAGGAGCTAAAACCAAACGCTTGCAACACCACTCAACTTTTTATGTATCGAACATTTTTAAAATCAAATATACTTTTTCTTTCACTCCACAGTTATGTACGACTTTGGGTTGGTCTCCCACATAAAATCCCAATTTTTTGACTTTTTTTTGTAATGCTATAAAATGTGAAAAATTTTAATGGGTATGAATACTTTTGCAAGATACTCCAACATAAATTGAAGAGTGGGTGATTTTATCCATAAAATACAGCTGCATTGTGTTTCAGCAGTGTGGCCATTTTGTTGTTCCATCGCACAGCATTGAATCACACTGATAAAAACCACTGAGTATTATCTCACAACCTGAACATGTTCAGTCACATTCGGCTGAGCAGAATCACATATCTCTGCAGTATCCAACAACTCCATGATTTCTGAAAACCTGTAGGTTATTTTGATGCCTTGTTCTTTCTTGTCCTGTATCTGTAAAGAACAATCTATGTCATTTGCAGTGTTATGTAACACACTGTGTCTCTGGCCTTGTGCCTCAGCTCATATTGATGCACTGATGTGACATATGATCTTAAGCCAGCACAATGTTCTTGATTTTGCAAATTGACCAGATTCACCCTGCTGTTTCTGTGTCTGACTTTCTTTCCGCCCAATCGGCTCCATGCTGACTTGGCACAGCTTCTTTCTAAAAAAAGTTGAGGTGTTTATCTGTAACTGAGTGAAACGCAGAGCTCCTTCTGGAGAATCATTGTATGGCAGGGCTGTGATAAACTCAGGCAATGAAGTTGAGTCTAACTAAATCCATCAGTCGTCTAACAGCCCTGGTTGGGTTCAGAGATGTAGCAGAAACCAGATATTTACAGGCACTGTGTAAAAACACACCACCTTTTTTTCCTTACTGCCATAAGACTAAACTTTACTGTATATGTCAGTTAAAACATTTTTATTTCCTTAATGCCAGAATAGATAGAATGTCTCCAGATTAATTTTTTATTTAGTTTGTTAGAACTCTAAGGTTAACATACACTAAAATTAATATGATTATGATTACCTTTAAGCTGTTTGAGAAAGCCCAGCTGATGAAGTCATAGCTTTGAACGCTTTTGAGTTTATTTCTCAAAATTATTCAAACATTTGAATAATTTGGAGGCACACCTCAAACACACAGCTTCCTTGTAGTCCAGCAAACTATTGTGAAATGCTTGTGAAGGGATACGCAAAACATTTAACCCAAGTCATACAATTCTACCATATATTACAGAAAATGTTTTTAAATTTTAGAATTTAAAGAAGGTTAAAAAAATGCTCCAAAATATTCTATTCTATTAGTAAGTGACTGCAACTGAGACCACAAGAAACATAAAAACCCCCACCAAACCTTGTCTCTGTTGCCAGCTGGGTAATATTCTCGCTGTTTCCCTGGTGCACAGTTTCAATCTCACCCAGTCAATGACTGAGATATGAGCATACCAGGGCCACGAAGAAGGAGGCTAGGAAAGTAAAAAAAAACAACAACAACAACAACAAAAAAACTGTGGCGGTAAACAACCTGTTCACCAACCATGCTCATTCAGGGCATGTCTGCAGAGAGAACACAGACAGACCTAGAGATAGGGATGAGACGAACCGGAGAGCGTTTGAGGGGCATTCCTCCTACTGTCTCCTCTGCCTTTCTTTTCCATCTGCAATCTCTGTTTCCCCCACAAGCCACTGTGAGTGGGTGAAACACTGCTACAGTCCCCATAGCCTCCTGCGAGACTCTACTTCAAACAGACTGGAGAAGCAGTGCCAAGGGTGTGTGTATCTGTAGTCCGTGCGTGAGCATTGTGTCCGCTTGCACAGACGCTCCCTATATCTGTACGTTCTCTTGCTTTCATCCCCTCGTCTGGTGTGTTTGAGTCATTTGAATTACATGTGCTTGAATTTAAGAAGAATGCCATCAAAGAAAAGCTGGTAAATTGAAACAGCCACACACTCAGAATCACACATTCACAGACAGGCGTAATTAAACAAATCCATGATGTCTACAATATAATGCGTGAAGACCTCCCTGTTGTGAGAGACATATTAAAACCAAGATAAGACCAAAACAATTATGAAAAGCTCCAGATCCAGACCTTTTACCCCCCTCTGGATATTATGCATGTGTGTGCACTGCACATGCTTGGGATTGCCTCCACCACCTCGTGCGGACTCTAAATGGAGAGCACGGGCTCCTCTGCTCATATTGCTCTGATGTCTCATGTTTTATTTAACACTTTGCAATTGTTGATGAGCAAAAGCAGTGGGGACCTTGAAGCAGTTCGCCGCACTAAATAAAAACCACTTTGAACAGTGAGATGGCAATGACTCAAGCCTCATTATGTTTGAATACGTGGCGTTATGTTCAGTAACAGTGATTTGTGCAGTTAACGTTAAGAGCTCTGGCAAATAAAAGAGCAAAGGCAGATCCACCAACACAGACACACGGAAGGTGGAGGGATGATACCCTCCGATTACTGGTTTAGAAAATTTGATATTTTGAGCTTCACCTGGGAAGTACAGAACTATTATCCTCCTCTGCCACATCTTCTTTGCTGTTCCTCCTGCTCATACAGAGACTCATGACTGGAAGAAAAACATACTGTGCCCTGTTAATAAATGATTAAATGTCTTCATCCTCAGATGCATTGCTGACTGCATGAAATGAAGAGAACTCTTAGATCGTCTTGAGCTAGGTTTTTTGCTTTTTTTGGATCACAGCAGAGGTATACTCACTTTTGGAATAAATTACTGAAGGTTTTGAAGTATAAATATTCTGTAACTATATGTTCATTTATTAAATAATAACTATGGCTTTAAAACTGAATTTCAAATGCCAATGTTTGATTTTTGTAGTTTGGTTTATGGGTGTTTCTTGGATTTAAATCTATAAAACAAACTGGATTTTTCAGGTAGGCTATAAGCTTCACATCCATCCATCCATCCATCCATCCATCCATCCATCCATCCATCCATCCATCCATCCATCCATCCATCCATCCATCCATCCATCCATCCATCCATCCATCCATCCATCCATCCATCCATCCATCCATCCATCCATCCATCCATCCATCCATCCATCCATCCATCCATCCATCCATCCATCCATCCATCCATCCATCCATCCATCCATCCATCCATCCATCCATCCATCCATCCATCCATCCATCCATCCATCCATCCATCCATCCATCCATCCATCCATCCATCCATCCATCCATCCATCCATCCATCCATCCATCCATCCATCCATCCATCCATCCATCCATCCATCCATCCATCCATCCATCCATCCATCCATCCATCCATCCATCCATCCATCCATCCATCCATCCATCCATCCATCCATCCATCCATCCATCCATCCATCCATCCATCCATCCATCCATCCATCCATCCATCCATCCATCCATCCATCCATCCATCCATCCATCCATCCATCCATCCATCCATCCATCCATCCATCCATCCATCCATCCATCCATCCATCCATCCATCCATCCATCCATCCATCCATCCATCCATCCATCCATCCATCCATCCATCCATCCATCCATCCATCCATCCATCCATCCATCCATCCATCTCCTCTGCAAGAAGAAGTGGCAATTCTACCTTCTGGATAATCCTCCATTACACCCCTAATCCCCTCCACATGTTCACACACAGGCACATGTACATAAATACACACACACTTGCCTGAGATTCCTCAACAATCTATTGGAGGACTTGCTCACATCGAGATGTACAGCCTGTTTATATCGAGCTATTGTAAAACAATACTACATACGGCAGGTCTTTTTAACGTCTGATTATATTTGCTTGTAATCAAGACACACTGTTACTGTTTCTCCTGCTCCAATGCTCACAGATGGGAAAGGGATGGTTTCAGCCACTGCAAAGTCTAAAACAGGCCTAGCTAAAAAAAGAGAAAACAAAGCAAAGATGTTCAAAAACCTTGTCTGAGGCGTGTATGTATGTGCGCAGCTGGTACGCAGAGAGCAGAAGGTGTGAGGAATGAGTGCGGCAGACAATAAAAGCAGTGTATGCAATAAAGACAGAGTGTTGGGTGAGAAATAAACAGATAAAGCGAAGTGGAGACAGAGCGAGTGTGTGGTGATCTCTGAGCAGTGGTTGTCATTAAGAAGTGGCTCCGGGGTCCAGCCACTTGGCATTGATTTGTTTAAGATCCAGAGCTCAGCCATCAACGGGCTCGACATCTCAGAGTCCCTGTCAGAGTTAACAACTGCACGCTGCTCAGAGGCTTGTCTATCTGAACATCACAGAACATTTCATTAGGAAGATCCAGATTTTTTTAACACCACGGAAAAAAAAAAAAAAAATCAACACCAATGAAACATAACTCCACCCTGAAAAATTTGGCATCCTCAACACTTATGCATCAATGTGCATGTGTGCACCTCCAGCTGAAGAGCCACTGAACAGAAGCCATAGCAAATCAATAGCAATCTACGGTCAGCCTTGGCAATTCTAATAGAACAGTGCAATAGCTGGCATTTGGCCTGCGCAGTCCCTCCGATGCAGCAATACTGAAAAGCATGAGCACATGCTGGGAAAGGTTTGACAGCCACTAGCTGAACCTTAAAAAGTGTGTAAATATCACACACACTCAAACAGAGAGATGAATGTTCTGTGTGACATTATTTAGGTGATCGAGGATGATCGATGGGATCATTTCACTGCCCCCTCAGCCCTGCTGCATGGCCCATCTCCCCTCATCTCCCCCTTAAGCACTGGTCATTAGTAATACACGTACACAAACGCATAGACACAGTTTCACTCTATCATCACGCCCAAGGCAAGGTCGCAGCACTCTGATTCCCCAAAGCACACCTTCAGTTTGGAGGAAGCAGCTGGAGAAAGTGGCTGTCGATCTCAAGTGTTCATGCACATAAACATGCGAACTGAACAGACATGTTAAAGCTGTCACTGTTAAAAAAAAGCGGTACTAATTGAGCTACAGTGTTTCAAGTCTTTTCAAAGCCTTCAAAGTTTTCAGTCCAAACATAAAATGTGGAATCTAATGAGTAAATTCCCTTCTGAGCTGTAAATAGGCCTACGCTGTGACTTCATGCCGAAATGGAAGCCGTGGTGTTTCTCTGGTTTTAATCGACTCCTTGTGGAAGTGAGAACATTACCTCGGCTTAATTGAGGAAGAAGTGACAAAACATTTTACTTGAATGTGTCATCCAGCTCACAAAATTGATGGACTGCTAATGTATCTTTTTCGGATGAGCCGTTTTAGTGTGTTCATCAAAGTAATTTGAAAGTAATAAAACTGACTCTGACACGCATTAATCTCTGCAAGGGGACAAGCTCCAAGTTCTTTGTGTGATTTAAGGTGCACATGATTGATTATAATTTCCTTAAAAATAAATGTGACAGCAGAACCACAGAGGAAAGAATTTTTTTCCATCGTCCATAATTTTGAATTGGTCACTTCTTTCCTCGATTTCTCCCAAAAAAAAAAAAAAAAAAAAAAAAAAAAATTCACAAAAGGCACATAATTTTTGGCCTTTAAATGTATCAACAAACAGGATGTACTTTGATGCACATTTTTAGAGTTTGATTAAAAAGGGAGGTAGACTTTGATGCATACATGTAGATTATCTTATTTCCTCATTTTTTTTTTCTTGGATTCAAAGCTGCTGCCTCTATCAATAAACCTGCTGCATACTGTATTCTTTTCGTTTTTTGAGTTGTCTTAGGAAAACAATGTATTTGTAGAGAATGTAAACCACACAGAAGGTCAGTCCTATCCCAAATCATATCGACTAGAAAAAGTCTGATCGGTGGATCTGATTGGATTTGATTGTTGATCTGCCAATCAACAATCCGTGCTGGTGAAGGGTAGTTTGGTTGATTTCAATATAAAAGGAATTGGACACTTTCTGAACTTTTAGTATCTGAAAAAATTAAGCACCTCTGGTATTACAAGTTCAGAAATGAGGAACAATGATCCAACAATGTTCAAAATGTGTCATGCCTCCAGTGTCAAAGATGACTAATGCAATTAGACTGACAATATGAAAAATATACGATTCAAGCTTCAAACAACTGACCCCCAGTGCAGTTCATACAGCTACACTTCAACCACTTCAACTTGGCCAGTTTTCAGTACCAAAATTTCAGCCAAGAAAATGCATTATTAGTGCACCTATAATAATAATAATAATAATAATAATAATAATAATAATAATTGTAACATTTACTGATTGTTTACATGCTTATTATTCAAAGATAGATTAAGACAAAAAATATCAGTAATCCCTGTGCTGTTTCAGCTAAGCAACAGAAAAATATTGTAGCTCTCTTTGATGGAGCCACCTGGAGTTGCCCAGCAACAAGTTGGGGAGGAGATTGCTTTCTGCTTCATAGAGCTGAAGAAAACTCTTGTCACATCTCCAGTTTCTCTGGCATCTAATTAGAAGGACTAAAACAGTATGCTTGAAAACATTTTGAAACCATAACTTTTTAAAATCTTGGAACACCTTTATTTGAGAAACTGGCCCATGCCTAGCTGGAAGACAACATGGCAATGAAGAGTTTCATTTCCAGTAGGTTTTTCCACAAAACAACTCCCTTTGTATGCTCAAGAAATAATCCTGCACTTGACCTATTTTTGTAGAGACAGCCAAGCAAGCTACCTGACAGTCTTTGACAAAGTAACGACTCTTTGAAACTGCTGGATGCAAATCTCTGACTCATGAACTGCTGTCCTCACCCAGTCCCTTAGATTTGGATTCCATGTCTGTCTCTGCGTGACAGCCAGGGAAGCAGCCCTGTTGCTGGCAGGGCTATGAGGAGAAGCAGTCTCTTCTCCCCTTTTTAATGTTAACACAGGCGTTTGGAGAGGAGTGTACTGGAGAAGGAAAAGGAAAAGATGTGCTAGACAGAACAAAAGAGGAGGTAAGGAGTTCACGAAGCTTGAGCTGGTGCTTGGGGGAGAAGGATATTAAAGATGAAGGGAGGTGCCGGCGAGAGGTAGCGGCGGCGGCAGTGAGGGCCGAGATCGCAGAGGAGAGGGAAACATTAGATAAAATGAGGAATGAAAACAGGGAACGGTTAGTCGGGTTTTGAGTTTACAAACAGTGGCGTGATGAGTCAATGAGTCACGGTTGTTGCTGCCGCTCCAGAAGCCATAATGAGGCTGTGCAGATGAACGATTGCATCTCCACAACTAAAACTCCTTTCCAGCAGAAATGCAGGGATCAATTTGTCACTTCAGCCCGACTGTATTCGTGACACTTTCATCTGTCTAGTAGTTAGCTGTGGCGTGGATCGATCACTTAGAGCGGCAGTGTTGCATAGCTAACAAATGGCACAACACTGCATGCTACAAAGCTGCGCTGATTGAGGATATGATGGTTTTGCGCTTAAAGGAAAAATTAAAAGGTGAACAAGCATGATGAATAACTTTAAGGAGATATTACTCTTCTGTATTAATATGCGGCGCCAAACAAGTCAAAGGATTTAAATTAGCAGCGATGTGAGCTTTTCTTTTCTTTCTCTCTCTTTTTTTTAAAAAATAAATTGGCTTTTTGAAATGAAAACAGACGAACCACAGATGAGAGGGGGACACAGAGATGGTGTCAGGTGCTGATGGACGGATTGTTAGCGATACAGTACGAGGGGAGTGGGATGTGTTGTGGTGTAGGTGACACACATGGCGACGCCACATGCAGATGGTGCACATGGATGAGCAGCCAGGGTAGTGAAGCATAAAAGCAGCCAGCTCGCCGATCAGACACACAAACATTCAAAATGCATGCTGAGAACACCAGTTAACTTGCCAGCCCTTTACTCACCCAAATCACCACTGTGAAAATTAATACCTCCATGCAAAAAAAAACAAAAAAACAGTCACACTGCATAGCAGACATGCATGCTTACTCTAGAAATCGATAAATGCATTAAAAATTTAAATGGGAAAATGCATCTACAAACCATGGGAGGAAAATCTTTTGCTTTTAAAGAATATTCAATGGGTAAGAAGAAAAACACTATCATGTTAATAACATATTTTTATCTCAACAATTTCTCCTTCCTTTTCCATTTTACTTGTCTTCAAGACTTACTTGCAGGCTGAGATTGAGCCAGCTGACTGCTTTTCCATTAGCAAGTCACACGCGCAAACACATAAGTGCTTACCTGATGAGAAACGGGATAGATTGAACTCTACAAAACATAGCCCCCACCCCAGACTACCACGATTTTCAAACATGCACAAACAAATTGCACGCTGCAGCCGGCCGCTCGGCCGCTGACGGCCGCTTGCACAATAAAATGTGGCGCGCTGAGGAGGACACAGGGGGCTGAAAGCAATCTTCCCACTGACCTTGAGTGGGGAGGACAAAACGCATGGTGAAGGGAGGGAGAAAAAAAAAGCCAATGTGAAGAAAAGGAGTGAAATACATAATCTGTCTACCCCAGTGGAAGAGAAACAAATGCTTTCACTGTGACTGAGGACGCATCGCCCTCACACATCGCCGCTCTTGTACACACGTTTTTGACTTAAGGAAGAGAATAAAAAAAGTAAAAGTTGTGGAAAAAGTAATTTCCCTAAAGAAGGTGGGAAACAGAGAAAGATGATGGGAAGAAGATTCAACATGTGCCATTCAGGGTTTCCTTGGCCGATGCAGAGTTTATTTGAGATTGAGCATGCCGATTCCCATTTTTACATATTCTGATTTGTTTTTCTATGACTATGACAAAAAAAGAACAATTTGCTGTGGGTTATTTGATAGAGACAGCAACTTTGAACCTAAAAGAATGTAAAGGAATTGTCCCAATTAATGCATCCAAGCAAAAATCGCAAAATCAGATTTTTATTAAACTAAAAATAATTAATAACAAAACATGCTGTTGGCTGATCATTTCTAGACTGGAACTGGTAGAAGTTCTTACATTTTTACGCACTTAGCATCATAGGCTTATATGTCAGTTCTGATATGTATATTTTTGAGAGCCTAACTTCTTTTAAATAACTTGGTATTTTCCTGAAAAAATTGCTGCATCCAGTCCTATACTGTTCTTTAATCCTTGGATAGATATAAGTTCAACATGGCTACATGCACCATCACTACAACAGAGCTTTCATTGAGTTTTTTTTTATATTTATAAGTGAAAAAGATGGCTATTTAAAAAAAGAATGAGACTTTACAATACAACATGTGTTCTTCAGAAAAACTGTGGTGAAAATGTGTGTATCAAATGTGATACTAACAGTATTCAGGTATACTTTATGGATCAGTGCAGCAGTTGTTTATGATAATAAAATATGAACATAAACATAGAATACATTAGGTATGATATAATAATGAGACATCCAGGTGATATGTTTTTTACTTGTTTCATTAAAAGGCATCTAACAAACAGTACAATTTAAAAAATGTAGAATTTCTATTTGTCTTGTATCACACTTTATAGTGAGATTAATCAAAAGCAAAAAAAAAAATAAATCTGGTTTCAGTATTTTATATGCTGACAAGAGCTCTTTAAGGAAAAAATGGCTCGCTCTGATCTCTGACTGATTGACTTGTGGACATTTAAATGCAGTTGTTGAAACGGTGAGTTATAGGTGGAAACAAAAACCAAGCAGAGGCAGGTTGAAGGCACAAAGTCGGGGGAAATGGGGGAAAGAAAGATGACTGCTAGTGACCAGTGTTTCTAGATGACTGTCATTGCTCACTTTTGAGTCAGCTTCACTGAGGCAAACTCTTAATGACTCAAGGCCCACTACTCTGCATAATCAAGCTGTGCATATGTGGGTCTTTGTGTGTGTGCACATACAAGCCACTAGTTTTCTAACAGAGAACTTTATTACCATCTGTTCCCGCACATGCTTATTTGTTTAGCCGTGACATGCACATCTTCTTCAATCGCATTGCTATTTTTATTCTTTTCCCCCTCAGAGCCTTTTCCAACTGCCTTTCCCCCCACCTTTTTTTTATCCTCTCCTCCACCTCTGCCACGCTCCCTGCATGGATGGAGGAAGAAAAAAAAACTCGACCATTATCTCAGCTGTTTCCTAACTGCCTCGAAATGCAATCGCGCTCCAGCCATTTTAATCAAAGCTCATGTGTGCATGTCAGACTGTGAATCTGTGTTTGTGCGCCTGAAAGTGTGTTTGTGTGTGCCTCAGTACCTGTAGAGGCCGTTAGGTGGAGCTGGTGTCTGAGTGAGTGAAAGGGAGAGAAGCAGGATGGACAGCTGAGTGGCTTACCCTTCCTCTGCCTGTTATCACTTTTTTTCCTGGCTTAAGGTGCCAAACATTTGTGGTGTAACTGAACTGCCCATCACGTGCATCCATGGTGAAGAGAGCAACACTTAATGGTCGAAGTTTTTGCTTTAATAGAAAAAGAAGCTCCATATATTGAAAAATTTGAGGCAAAATCTGCATTCTCGTGCAATGTAAGCAATGTATAATCCAAGACACACAACTTTCTAATATACAATAGTGTTAATGCAGTGGTTGACATATTTATGTGTCACTAATGTAGCAAAATACCAAATGCATCTCTTGCGCTTGGTGCTGAAAATTATATGCTGTATCAGATATTATTGAGTAAAATTTATTTATAAGGGGTCAGAACATTAGTAATGTGTTATTTTAAAGGTTGTACTTTTTATTGTGCACAAGAGTCAGGATTAACACTACAACGATCATTTTTCACTTTATTTTTATATTTCATGTCTCATTTTGGGGGGGATTTACATAACTATTTTTGCATATTTTTTTTTTTAACCATTTAACTGCCAGAACATTCAGCTCATTTCTTTTATGGGTTGTTTAACTTTTGCTTGAACCATTTATACTCTTTAAACTCTTTAACTTCAGGATTATTAAAAAACTTTGTGCTATTTTATACTTAACTTCCTTCACACACTTTCTGCTAGACACACTAATAAAACTTTTAATGGGTCACGAGAGATTAGGTTATCACCAAATAAATTAGTGTTTCAATATACTGTGTCCATTTTATAAAACATAGTTTAATTTTCAGGAAACTTGTCCTTGAAGTTTACTGGAATTTAAAAACTATTCCTGAACAAACGGTTTTTACCCGTACTAACTCTGAATAAGTAATTTATACATGAAAACAAAGACATTTTTTTGCCCGGTGTGCTCACTGATGTGAAGACATTGTTTAAGTTATAGTCTTTACATGACATCGATAGGGTTTCATATTGTGCAGCAGGTTCTTATAATAAATCCCTAGACCCTGTCATTTGTGATCTATGTTGCTAATTCTTTCCCTGTCAGTTGTTGGATCTTAACTAGCATGAACAGCAAATGATAAATGATAAAACCATTATATATTACTTATTTCACATAACTTACTTGACTTTAGATCTTCTGTGAATGTGCCTCAAATAGGATAGAAGCAGCATGAAATTCTTCACAATGCCATTCATAAACCAACAGACCGCGCTTCGATTTGTGAACAAACACCCAGACGCACTCGCACCTGTGCTTCCACAGATCCTGTTGGCAGTTTTTTTGAGGAAAAATGGGACGGTAGCCTGGAGGAAGGGCAGGTGTCCACAGATGGAGCGCTCCTTGCATCTCTCTTTCTCTGTCACAGATGGACCCGATCACACCTATTTCTCTCTTGCATACCCCATGGCGGCATAAGTGACTGAGTGTGTGTGTGTGCATGTGTGTGTGCACCATTGACTTTATTGCTGCATAAAAGGTGAACCTTGTCAATGGGCCTCTATATATGCATAAGTCCTTAATCTGCAGCACTGCAGATTCTGTGCTTAAGGTGTGGGAAGTATTAAAGAAATACTGACCTATCAGTCTGATCAAGTGAAAGTACAACTTGGAGTGAATTCTCATTTTCATACATTATTGCTTCATAAAATACCTTAAAACCTGCAATTCTCCATAATATTTCACTTTCTGCCTATTTGATGACAACTGAGCACGTGCGAGGCGGCCTGCAGAGAGAGCCTGCCTGTCTTAGATGGCGGGGGGTCCGGCTAGCCGGTGGGACCACCCAATCTGCAAAGCAGGAAGCAAACTGCCGATCTGTCATCTGTCATCATAAGCCCACCAGTCAGTACCCTCCTAATTAGTAGCCATGGAAACCATAGCTAATTCCCTGGTCTACCATGCCAATCACGTCCTTGTCTGTGGCGGCAATCAGAAAAGGCGCATTTATCCACCGCTGGGCCGGATCCCTGTAACAGACGTGTGTGTAAATGTGTTTGTGTGTTGGTTGGTGCCTTTGTATGCATGTGAGCTTGTCAAATCCCTGCTTTTTCTTTCCAGAAACAATGTCTTCTTCTTTAAAAAAAAAACACACCCTTTGCTTGTGTGGCTTTGTAAATTCATGATGTTTGTTAAGACTGCAGGCAGATGTGTCAGAGCTGAGAGAGGGGTGTGTACCACATTGTGATTGTCTGTGGGAACTGTTTGATTAGCTTGTCGAGTGCTAGCAATCCCCCTCACACCCACAAACCAATCAACACACATACACACACCGATATGTTGTAGACACACATAACCTTTTTCCTCAGAGGTCAGGCTGCTCTGCAAAACAACACAATCATGCTAAATATGAGCCCTGCTGTTACCAGATAAGCGGCACCCTCGCACACGGAGTCACCAGCGCATTGGATCCTATTGAATTTTAAATGAAATCGACATCTAATCTGAAAACGTAATCAAATAATCAGCCTTGAATCAGAAAGTCAAATACGCAGAAATTACCTTGTAAATATTGAAGCACATGCACGTGATTAAATGACGTATTGACGCGGAGCAGAGGAGACGTGCGGGTCCCATCTATTTCCCCCATCAAGCCTGCCCGTCAGTCATCGCAATTGACAATCGGAACGTGGTCACTGGAGACGCACAGTAACACACTCATACCACTGTGCCGATTTGGAATCAATGCCCCCCCCCAAAAAAAATAGGAATAGGAAGAAAGACTTGGTGTGAACAGCTTGAGCTGGCATTCACAGATTCCAATCATAACTTCAAGGGCACATCAAAGCTGCGTTCAATTCAGATGTATGCCGTTTGATCCTCAACCTACACACACATTCTCTCTTTTTCACGCTCACACACACGAGCCAGCATATGCCAATGTAACCTACATTACAGCAAGGCACTCAAATGAAAAATTTATAAGTTGAGGGTAAAAAAAAAAGAGTTAGCCCACTGCAGAAGAAGGGACTGGCTTCAGTGAAGTTGTTACTCTTAGTCGGCAGCATGGACAGGGTGTAGAAAGCGCCAAGATCTGATTGTTGGGGTGATAAAGAATAGTCTGAAGGAACTCACCTGTCTCATGTGAGAGGGTTTTGGTTCTCCCCGTGTTGCTTGCGTGATGCATTGCTCCGTACTTGTCACTCATTGTCATGAACCCTCTACCCTTATCTCCTCTTCTCCACAAAACCCCACTCCTTTTTTCCCCCGTAAGAGTCCTCTTTTCTTGATTCTCAATCGTTTTTTTTGCCTTGTTTTCTCTCGTGCGACAGAGTTCTCTTTGTCTCTCCCTTGGTCTTGTTCGTCTTCGCCCTTCTTCTTCTCCACTCTGTCTGTTTTCACTCTGGCACAATCCGCCAGCCGAGTGCCAGAGGAGAGACCCACTCTCCTGCCGCACACGTGTAAGCTGTTGCTCTGCAGAGATGCACGCCTCGCACCAAAACACACAAGGGTAGGGAGAATAAAAAAGGAGAGATGAGAGTAATGCCCGCTGATCCTTTTCCAGGAGACTGCAGGTCTTTCCGTCACCTTTCTCTCTCCAGCCCTAACTCCTTTTTGTCGCTTGATCTGTCACAAATCGGGGTCAGCTCAGACACAAGGGAACAGGCAGAGGAGAATACACTGAGAGCGCCTTTCAGCCAGTGGCAGGCAGAGCGCAAGACGAGGAGAGATGCAGCTCCATCCTCCATCTGCCCACAGCTGAGACTGAGAGCAGACTCAACACACACATACACACCCGCTCTTGCTCTCTCTTCCCTCTCTTACTCTCTCTCTCTCTCTTTCTCCTTCTCCCTCCCAGCAGCATCGCACCACCGAGATGGAGAGGAAGGGATGACGGCGGGAACCAGCGAACGAAGGAGGGAAAAGAGGAGGAATGGGGGTAGGGGGTGAGACAGCTAAAGAAGGAGAAGGAAGAAAGAGGAGGAGGTGGCAACGAGGGCGGGAATGCGCGACAGAGCTCACAAGCGCCAGAGAGTAAAACAGTGACAGGACCGTGGAAATGTGACAAAGCAGAGAAGCAAAAAAAGGAGAAAACAGAGCGGAGAAGCAGATAGAAAGGGGATGATGATGATGGGGTGGGATGAGAGAAAAGGCAATGTGGAGAGAGGAAAGAAGCAAGGTTAAGGTTAAAGGGAGGAAAGGCGAGGCAGCGAAGCAAGGATGCAAAAGCAGGAGGCAGGGAGAGAGTCAGGAGGAGCAGAGGACACTGCGGCGATGGAGCCAGTAATATGTCAGCTCTCACATGGACATGCTCACATCTATGCAGCACATTGTCGCACAACCTAAAAGAACATGGCAACCAAGCTCTATGCCTCCGAACATCACCTATGTAAAGTCAAGAAATAAAATATAAATGTTTTCAATTTTTTGAAAATTCTTACATGCAGCAAATAGAGCTTGTAAGATAAAAGTCTTTCCTGGATGCACCATGCTGTCAAGAGGAGGGGTTATCAGGTGAGTGAAGGTCCTCCCACCACCCAGCAGAGGGCACACATCTTGTCACATACAAATAACCAAAAGGCTGAGGTCATCCAGCTCATCATGCTATATTAATGTTTTCCTGTGCCATATAAATGAAGACATTAATCAAAATTCTGTTTGTTCAAATTACTTAGGTGCTCAGATAATGTATGATCATTCATCATTTGTATATTTAGAGATAATCCAGCACTACTAAAATACATGAAGTTGAAATGTCTCAATAGGAGGCTGGTCTGAAACACTGGTCTTTTTTATTGTTCTTTCACATTAATGAGTGACTGAGAAAGTGGATGTTGCTGGTTAAAGGATAATAAAGTTACCAATAGCAAAAGACAGTCAACCTCTTTTTCTTTCGGAGAGTCAGTCTTCTACCAACCAAAAATAGTTTTGCCCCCTTGGATGTACACGTTTTCATGTGCACATGAACACATTGATGCAATCCAGATCATTTTTCCCCTAAAAACAGCCCCATTGATGGTTAAATACGGTGTCTCGGAATAACATGTGTATGTCAACAAGATAACGTCAGATTTGATCAGATTTTTTATGTAGAGTCCTTCAGGATTCTTTTTTAGGACCAATCCTGTTTATAAGGAAATTTCACATCTCTTGTCACATTTAAGCATATCAAATCTGTCTATAACTCTGCAGTGGTACACCTAACCCAACCAGAGCCTACAGAAACATGTTAATGTCTCTAGACCAATGACCATTTATATTTTGAATTTACTTTAAAATGATGGTGTTAAGATTCAGTCCTTTGCATAGTTTGAAGTACATCTTGGACCTGTTAAAGCCCAACACATGAACTCAGACCCTCAGGTCAGCTAATCAAAGACTACTCATTGCTCCTCAGACCCATGTTAAAACCTGCAGAGCTTGGTCCCCAAAAGTAGCAGGTAAAGTGAAGAGAATAAGGTTCCTTTTACATTCTTAAGTTGTATTGATAATGCTGATTCCCTAAAAAGAAGCTGAAGACTTTTTTTCAATCATTTAATCATTTTTGTTCCCTTATTGTTGTGTTTTTATCTTATAGTTAAGCATAACGCTCCCTGCTGTTACATATACATAACGTTCCCAAATTGAAAATATTTTGTTAAAGTGTTTTAAGAGATGAAAATCTTTCTTTTAAGTCACATATAAAGAAGCTCAGATTGAGACAAGGGTTCTTCTATAGAAATAAAGCATGTTTTTCAATTAACGTGGGAAAAGAAATTTGTCATAGCGACCTTCTTACCTTACATTGATTATGGTGACTTTGTTTTAATGATCGCTTCCGTTAGCGCTTTACAAATAACAGTATCTTCATATCATGGAGTACTGAGAGTTATAACAGGACGTAAAACTCTTACCAACCATTGCACTTTATATCCATTGGTTAATTGGCCTTTACCATCCACACAAACATTGTATTGGTATATATTAATTTATAAATCAGTAATTGCCCCACTACCACTAGCTTCCTATATGTCACCTAAACAGAAAAACAACAGCCTCCACTCACAGGATTTTTATAACGTTCAGTGTTTTATCAGTATGTACAGAACATGGGAAAAGGTGTTTTCTTACAAGGCTCCTTCTATTTGGAACAAATGATAATAGGACCTAAAGCTGTCTAGTTTAAGTTAACGGAAGAGTTTCTTGTTTCTCAATAACATTTACCTATATTAATAAAGGTAAAATAAAAATACTACATATATTAATCTCTTAACAGTGCTTTACAAATAATTTACTTACATACTCAGTCTGATGTAGCACCTTTTACAGGCTTTTTGGTTTGATGCAATGCAATCCATTCTTAAAAATGCACGTAGTACTTGTAATAATTTAGTCTGAGCACATGAGGTTGTCTGTAATGGACTGGCGATCTGTCTAGGGTAGACCCACTCAATCAAACTATGCTGAAAATTCATGCATAAAATCCAGAAACTTCAGGACTTTGCCGTTATACATATGCCAATTTTCTAACGTTTAACTTCAGTTTGTAGATTGTGTTTATTCCAGATGCTATGTAAGCTTGCAATCTCATCGTAATATGTAAGTGAAACCACAGGGAATGCTGTTTAATTAAAAAAATGAGCTCAATACAGTTAATGTAATGTAGTTATATACTTTCTGATTCTAAGTTTTGAAAATACAGTTATATGTTGTGTGGTACGATAAAATATTTTAATGAACAATCAATATCTTGACTGCATAAATCTAGATTAGCTGGTCCCAGAGCCTGAAATTAATGGCTAGTTTGACCAGTACCAAGACCAAAGCCAACTTCTGCTGTCCTACAAAACTCTTATCTCAAAAAACACTGCTGCAGTTTAAGCAAACTCTATTTAATGAATATTTAAACCATTGTTAAATTGACATTGGAGAAGTATTTCAAAGGAAAATGATGATAATTCATATGTAAACGGGGACAGCAGAAAGTAAGCAACCAAAAATTTTCCCAAGTAAAACACATTCTGAGAAATAAACATGTAAAGTATTTCTGGACAGAGTAACAGCCTGAGAAAAAAATGAAAGCTTTTTTTAAAGCAAACAAACGAAAAAATTTACTGAAAATATTGTAGATTAATATTATTTTCTTAGTTTGGTGTCAGACAGTTACTTTGACCAGAAATGCTTTGTGTTGCTGTTTTTGTCAAATTGAAAAGAGAGGAGGACATTCGAGCTAAAGGACAACCCCTGAGCCACTTCTCTTAAGGACCACTGACAGCCTCTTTTTCTGTTTCATCGTGTGACACTCAGACACAATCTATCATCCTCAGCGTGTCACACAATTACTCCCGCGCAACACGCCAAAGCCACCCCCGGTGCGCACGCTTGCCTGGCTGCTTGCACCCACATCCAAGCGTTTGCATTCGGCAGTCAGGCGCGGCACACAACAGGGCAGGCTTTCTCCAACAGTACACACATTTTGCATCTAAAGCTTTATTGATTGGACCTTTACAACAGCAGATGGAGTAGAAAAGGGGTGGTCTTGGTCTGTGACTTTGGAATAATAAAGTTGCGGGCGTGGCCCAGGTAGAGTTGGGCAGTGTGTGTGGGGGGTTAAGGGACAGTGAATTTCTAGATGAAGTTCACGTCAATTCGTCATGATAAAAGACCCGTCTGAGACAGAAACAAATTGCTTTCTTGACGACACTCTGTAATACTCCATCATGCACATGCTCATGCACATATACACGTGTATAAATACATGAACACATACAGTACATGGTACATGCAAAGGTACACTCTTTCAGGTGCTGGTTATTTATCAATGCCATTCAGCGTCATTATACCTGGCACATCTATATAAGCATATATATTGGGTGTATATGAGTGCAACATTGAACCTCACAGTCTGTGCGATTCACTAGAGTCCATCCATGCTGCAGTAATTGAGCGTGGAGGACATAGGGCTGAGTGGAAAACATGTCAAGGGAAGCTGAGGAATGTGTTAAAGGAACAATGAAAGGGATCTTATGGAAAGGTCACAGGTAAGATGAGCGAGTATCGCGTAATGGCCCGACATCAAGTCAAATCTCTGTGTAGGCAATTTATGCAGATTTACATTCTCTCTTCTTGTATGCTCTGGGGAAAATATGGTTTTGAAAACTCAAAGTAGCTGTCAGTATATGCAATCCAAGCCTGTTATTTCCAAGATTTCTCCAATTCTTTTGCTGTCTCTTCAACTCACAACTTCTTTCCACACCTCAGTGCTGCCTTTCTCACTCTTATCCTATATCACACCCCCATCCATCTACTTTCTCTTGTTTTTTTTCCCTCTTTTCTACTTGCCTCCTGAAGAGAAACATAGAGGGATCGCAGGTGAGAGAGGAGGTGCGCTGTAAGGTGCCCCATGGCTTGAACATGGTCATTTGTCATGAGGCTGAAAGCTTAAGAAAAGACTAGTTAACCTTTACAGCTGATCCCCATGAGGCGCAGCAAAAACACAGGCCAGCAAAACACCTCCAGGAGAAGGCGGGTTGTGCCCGTGCACATACGCTCATGCATGGACAGGCTTTTTCTAGCATATTCCCCCAGAAATCGATAATGGTGAAACCTTCCTACAGGGAAGTGAGAGGAGGTTACCATTTTTACATCAATCCTTCCTTCCAAACTCTTGCTATTTTCTTTAGGGTAGAGTCTTCATGTCTTCGTGGCCCTTCTCACCCCCCCTTAAAAACACCCCACATCCTTGTCATCCCTACACCCTCCCAGAGTAATTAATCACCTTGTGCTAATGAGCTATTAACTAATGACAGATTGACATGCCTCTTCCTGTGTGTGCATGTTCGAGTGTGTGCGTCTATGGAAGCATGAGAGTGTTGCCAGCGCCACCCTCTGCACACTAATGTGATTAATAAGGTTAAGCTCTTATTAGGCAGGGAGCACAAAGAGTGCATGCACATGTAGTGATACTACTAAAAAAAAAAGCCAGCATGAATGCACATAAATAGAAAAATCAAGATATTTCCTGCATCCATAGAACAAAGAATTTTAAATAAAACTAGGACATGGGACAGTGATTATGGTGACATTATCTATGTATAATTTGTAGAGGAGAAAGTGCCGAAACCATCTTTAAAAAAAAAAAAAAAAAAAAAAAAAAAAAACTGTGGAAAAAATGCTTCATGAAAACACTTTAGGCATCTTGAGGGCATTTTCTTTTTTCATGGTTTCACAGCATGAGACGTTTAACATGTTTTTTAAGTAGTCATGGTTTCAAAACCACTAAAATTCAGTGTCATTCCAGTTCTGTGGTTTAAATTCCCTTTAATGAGATGCCAGAAAGTTTGCAGGGGGTTTTCTGGTTGTATGGAGCAGATAGTTGCATAGAGTCGCTCTCTCCACTGCCTTATGCTGTTGTCAGATGAATGATAGGAAGGCAACTGAACGTTTCTTCTTGTTGGAACAAAAACAAGATAAAATTGAAATTTTACCACCTTGGAAACCAGAGAAATACCATTTTACTAATGTCTTTATTTAAGAGGCTTTGAAAGTTAGTATGTTTGTCCTCTCTCTGCAGAGGCACTAAAGCAGTTCATAACTTACATCAAGTGTCTTCATTATTTTTTTCCATTTACCAATAACCAGATGAGCCAAAAAGGTCATCTTGGTGGCAGATATTTGTTTATAAAGTGTACATTATAATTATACCTGGTGTATATTTAGTACATAATTATTTATTTATTTATTTTTTTTACATCTCTTACCTGTGAGTATAATAATTTTTAATACAGTATTTTCTTCATTAACTGGTGTCTTAGCTTACATTCACAATAACTTTCATCTTAACACATTAAATTAAGATTTTTACTTTGATCCATATTCACCTGACAATAATTTCAAATCATTTACTGCTAACACTGCTGTGTTTTCTCACCATGTCCTTATGTATCTTTCCAACATCACAACAAAGTTATAAACAATATGATTATAGCTATAATAATAATAATAATTCCTATTATAGCGATCTTTCATGGTTTTTGCAGATAAAAGTAATTAGCTCTTGTGATATTTTTTATATCCTTATTTAAAATCAGCCAATTTTCATCTTATTGGCCACAATCTTTTTCAGATCAATTTAAAATGTTAAGTCACTATTTTCCCTTTGTTTTAAAATATTAGTAAATGAACTATTTTACAGTGACTGCCCTTTTACTGCTGCTCATAATATAAATGAGTAATGTCTTAGCAGAAAGTAGGAAGCCATCTAGAAGAAATGCAAAAGAATTTATATTTTGAATCCTGCTCCAGTATGAATAAAACTGAAGATCAAAAACTGGTCAAAAAACCCTAATCAGTGCAACTTCACTTAAAATGCTTGTAATTTTGCTCAATGTCATGATTTCATCAGCATCTTACACCAACCAAACTCACACCTTAACAGACAATGCACCAGAAATGACTAAATAAACAAGATAAACTTTATTACAACAATGAAAAACAAAGGTTGGAAAACAACAGAACAGAAAAATTAACACATGGTGTTTTATTTAATCAGATGTCTTGGGCTTTAACAGCTCTTCTCTTCAGTTCCAAGAGAAATGTAGTTAAAGCCACATCATCAGATACTCAAGAGAATAGTTGCACTACATAATAGGGACCCTAACTTATATGGATGTAAGTGCATTTTCCCAGGATGTAGATGCATGTGCTGGTGCATGTACCAGTGCTGCACAAGTTTCAGTGTGTGTCTGACCTAACGGTCTGTCCCTCTGGAGGAGTTTTGGCACATACCAGGGGCTCATTTGCATTCTAGCAGCTCTCACCATTTTTTCTGTGGCTTTAGAAGTGAACAGCTGCTTAATGGTCATTGCTCTTCAGAGACAGGACATTGGGAAGCACAGAGGAGGTTATCCAGGGTTTTTGCATCACCAAACACACACACACACACACACACACACACACACACACACACACACACACACACACACACACACACACACACACACACACACATTGCACACACATGCAGAAGCAAACACCAGGTAAAGCCTAGTTCAGCTATGGTTCTGAAAGTGAGATGTGACCATTTAGCAGATGTTTTCCTTTGCAAAAGGGACTTTGGTTGCTTTCCACACTGTTGAATTTAACTACAATGGAAAACAAAGCTGGATGTTCATGCATTATATGATAGCTGATGTGACAACAACAGAATGGACTGAAATCATTTGTTCAGAACTGCAAAAACAATACAATTGCAATCCTAAAAAGGGGAAATGGGTATGTTAAAAACCCTGTTAAAAGTGCATATCATACTGGCATACAGTAGCTGAATGTTCCAAGCAACTGATAGTGGGAATAATACCAATTCTGTACACCACTGAAAACACTGAAATCTGCTGTGCCGAGGGGACGCATGGGCGAATGGAGCAGTGGAGGGTGTTTGTAAAACCTGATTTAAAAAGCAAAAGAGAGGATTGTCACTGGATTTTGGGGTGGCTGAGTGGGGAAAGGGGGGAGTGCTTTCCCCCTTTTGTTTCTACCACACCCTCAAATTTAAACCCTGCACCACAGACACAGACTCACGTCCAAGCACAACTACATGAAATGGCTTTCATCTCCGAGCTCATTTGACTGTTTCACTTGCAGACACACATGGACGGGCTGTGTTTCATGAGATGCCAAAAGAAGGGATTTGCTGGAATAAAAGGGGAAGTGAGAAAAGGTTATCACCCAGTGCAAGAAGTGTGGAGAGCCACCCTGCTGCCACGGGCTCCTTCTCGACGGGAAAGTTTGCCTAGAGCAGAGGTTACGAGGAGATTACACAAATGCCCTTATGATTTTAAAACATGCTGTTTTTCGATAAATAGAAGTAAAATGTTTTTTTTTTTAGGAACAATGAAAACAATAGCCATACTTGCTTTAAATTAGGACACTGACAATGTAAGAAATTAAATATTTTTTTGGCTACCAATTTCACAATGGCCATGCACTTTAAATAGTTAAATTCGTATTAAGTGTCTCTGAAAAGTATTCACATCCCTTCAGCTTTTTCACATTTTGTCATTTTTACAACCACAACTTTCAGTGTTGGATGGAATGTTTAGTGACATACCAACCCAAATTATGATTTTGAAGTGGAAGGAAAAAGACAAATGGCTTTATAATTTTACAAATAAAAATAAGTTTTTCACAATTATGAGACCAAGCATATTTTTTTGTGTTCAGACTCGATACTTTCCAGACTGATTTTTTTTCCCCATTCTTCTTGCAAAATAGCTCAAGCACAGCCAGAACAGATAGACATGCATCAGTTTTTAGGGGTCCATTCACACCTGACACATTTGGTCCACTTTAAATGGACTGGAGTTTGTTTGGTCCGGATCTTTTGTGCAGTTGTGAATGCACTCAAGCAAACCCTGGTGCGGACCAAAAAAAACGGACCGAGACCCACTTTTTGAGCTGGTCTCGGTCCACTTCCAAACAAACTCAGGTGCAGTTCACTTCTGGTGTGAACACAGGCCGGTCTCGATCTGCACCAACTACAGGAATCATACGTCTTTCTGGACTTAACGAGCCACCATTGCTAACAGCACAAATGTCCACTACAAAAATGCAGCAAGCAGTACTTCCAAAGTTATTTTTTTCTGGGTCTCTGATCTGTCCCGCCCTCCTGTCATTTCTGTCCAACAGGAGCACTGATCGTCACTGGCGTAGCTTTCTTCACAAATTATAGTCCACTTGCAAAAAAAGCACAACACAAACAAAACCACACCAAATGAAAGGACTTTCCTGGTGTCAGTACACCCTAAGCCACCATGTATTGACACCAGAAACTCCTTTGGTGCACTTATTTGGTCTAGACCAAAAGTGGACTTTATTTTTTCAGTTTGGTGTGGTTTGCTTTCACGTTGTGCTTTTTGTCAAGCGGACTATAATTTGTAAACACAGCCACACCGGTGACGGTCATTGCCCCATTCAACAGAAATGATGGGGGACAGATCACAGACCCGGAAAAAAAAAAACATGGAAGTTCTGCTCTCTGCATTTGTGCTGTTATTAGAACTGCAATACCATTTCGAATGTGAAAAGCAGCTCATTAAACACAGGTTTTACATTGGGATATATTTAATTTTGGAACGGTGTCGGCAAATGTGTGTTGCAAGCTGAATGAGACAAGATGCTCAGTGTGTTCTGACGCACAACAAGCTGGCAGCAGCACCATCACTAAGCAGAAAACGACGGATCAGGTATGATTTCATCACAATCAGTACATACAGCAGTAGCGTTAGCGACACTAAAGGGTTCATTTTTACCTTAATGCCCTGCAACGGTGTCTCATGAGGTCCAAAAAGACTTATATTTCCTGTAGTTGGTTCCAGTGCCTATGCCTATTGCATAAAATCCTAATAAATTCATGTTCATTACTGTAAGGTGACGATATATGAACAAGTTCCAGGGAAATACAAGCCTTTTGCAAGGAAAAGCATTATTTTTCTTGACTCTGCTAATGAATGCCTAAATCCTTTTATAATGTGTTTTAACATGGATGAATTATTTATAGCTGTATCTCTTCTTCTTTTGTGGTACTTTCCATGAGGTTCCTCTAAATCTGCCACAGTTAAAGTTGTGATTTGTTGTTCTCTGCATTTTTCCTCCTTTTAGTTGTAGCTTTTGAAAGAGAACGATAACAGGTTAATCTGTGCTTAACCCAGGTGCCCACAGTTCGACATCAAACACCATCTCTTTGATGAGAGCCTCCCCAGCTTTCTTCACTGTGCCTTGACATGAGTCAAACCGAAGAAGAGTATTCATCCTGCACTAGTAACAACTGTTAAATAGAGGTGGTCAAAATTTAGGTCATCGTCACATTTACATGCAATAAAAAATTTTGTGTACTCGCACACATAATCTTATTTTCTAGGAACTACTTAGAATAAGGATTTTGTGTAAACATGGTTAAGTTCTTTTTTTTTCCATGGCTGTATTTCAGCAGATTTTCAATAAAAGTACAGAAACTTCTTACAGAGTGGTCCACACCAGGATTAAATATTCATATAGTCTACATCTCATCTAAATGATAAGAACAACAGTCATTTTTCTTGTCCTTTTTTTTTTACCCTTTTTATTGAATTGAACATGTCAGACAAAATTTACTATCAGGGTTTATTAACCACGCCTTTTTTTTCACCATGATTGGCAAGCTGGTGGAGGTGCCAAAACTAGAGTTAGCTGCTGACAGGCTCCGAACACAAAGCGCCTTAATGCAATCTGACAGTCATACTGTCATGTGTGACACAACTTTTTCATTTTGCAGCTGTAAATATTATCACAAAACACTGGCTTTAATTTGTTCCTTGCAAAAGCCGTTGATAAATGACATGCTTCTGGCTTCTATGTTAGTGGAATATTTTCTTCATGGACTCTGGATGGCACTTCATTCTGATGCAAAATACAGTCTTCCTGAAATATACTGAGTGGGTGGAGTGGGTAAGGTAAGTCAGAGGCACAAAAAAGATATTACTATTGTTGTTATTATTATTATTATTATTATTATTATTATTATTATTATTATAGATTGAAAAATGACATTTGTCATAGGACTTGTGAAACTCGTGTAATTGCAGCATAAGATGAAGTTAAAAACCAGTTATACAGTGTTTTACAAAATAAAAAGCTCCATTTATATTCACCACCCCTTCTGAATATGAATGGAACTTTTCATTTTGTAAAACACTTTCAAAACCATGTATCAGTTTTCTTCCATCCTGCACTACTGTATGTTGGTCTATCAAATAAAATCCTAATAAAATACATTAAAGTTTGGTGTAAGGTGGCAAAACATGAATGTGTACATGGGATATCAATACAATGATGAGGCAATATGCATTCTCGAGCAAGCACGTGTAAGCTGCACAAATGTGGATGATGAAAATGATCCGAGGACTTTTGAAAGATTCAGAGAAGGCGAACAGGAAGACAAAGCAGGCCAACATTAAGACACACATCCTCTTAACATGGCAATCACAGCATGTGTGGGGAGGTGAATAAAAGCCTAAGTAAATAAAACAGTGAGGACAAACCACACAAAAGGAGATGGTGAGAGCTTTATCATGCCCAAATTACAGCCTCTTCATGTGTTTGTAATTTTCTGTTTCCTCTCCAAAGAATATGATTAAGATGATGGTCTTTCTGTGAGGACTTTTGTGAAACTCCAACAAAAAAACACCGGAGCAAAAAACCCCACCAATAAATACAAGAGCACAAACAAGCACAAAGCTTTCATGTGGACCTCATGTTTTAAAACAGTTGCAACTAAATCTTCAAAATGGGAACTCAGTTAACAATTTTCATTTCGTGTACATGAACAACAATTACATCATATTACATTGAGTGGTAAAATGGGAACAAGGTGCACTGGTCTATCCAAAAACAGCATTGTTATGATTACATAACTTGAAAATCCTGCAAATTTGGTTTTGACTAGATAAAAATGCCAGCATTTGATGTATGGAGTATGTTACTCTTGTTAACTCTTCTTTCTTTGTCATTCCTGTTGTATTGTGCTTTGATTTTCGCTAAATGTTTTGGGTTTAGGAGAATGACTGCAGCATATGTAAAATGCAGGTTCAAACAGTCACACCACCACAATCTTCTTCTTATTATTTTTTTAGTGGGACACAGAAACATTAAAATGTCTCATGTGGCAGAACTTCTGTAATTTCACTAAAATAATCTCTTTACAATAATCTAAATTAGGGTTGCAACAACGAATCGATAAAATCGCTAAAAATCGACTATTCAAATTGTTGGCAACGAATTTCATTATCGATTCTTTGTGTCCTGCCATTAATGCCTCACTCACCATGTCGCAGGGGCGTTTTCTTCACGGGCAAAGCTTTGTCGTCATTGCTGGTTGACTGAATTAAAATTAAAAAAAAGAGAGAAAAAAAACCCTCATCTTACTGAGGGAGTTGAACGGAGGCAGAGGCAGAGTGGAGACGGTGTTTTCAAAAGGAATTAGGTAAATTCTAGAAATGACCGACGCAGAGAAAAATGTTCGACCCGAGTCCTCAAAAGTGTGGGAGCGCTTAAAAAAAAAAAAAAAAAAAAAAAAAAAAAAAAAAAAAAAAAAAGCGTAATATGCAATATTTGCAAAAGTTATTTGACATGGTATGGAAACGGAAACATGTTGGAGTGATTGATGAGGATGAAGGGAATCAGCGTTTCCCCTACCATTATCCAAGGGGGCGCCCTGTCTCCCCAACGAAGATTTATAGCTGACGCATTAAACTGAGGACAAGGCTGAGCACGCCAAGCCACACCGCTTTCTTGGCTTGCAAGAGCTCATCGTGTACTTTCAAAAGCGACAACACCAAAGCTGACAAAAGTTGAACAAAAGCACGTGCGTCTACCCTGTCACCAAGTGCACTCACACGCGGGTGGGCACACGCTCCCGCCAACAGACAGAGAGCACACAGAGAAACAGTTGCATGGTACAATTAGAAATATATATGGGTGAGCTTGGAGAGAGAGAAAGATATAATAGATAAAGACAAATTTATTTAAGATATATATTGACACAGTTCATGGAAGGTGAATACAGAACATTTTAATTTTTTCCTTAGGAGTGTTCTGTTGAATATGTAGACATATTCAAGACATGTTTATGTGCTTCTTCAATAGCTGTTACATATATTTTGTTTGCATTAACGGTCATTGCATATATTACACCAATCAACTGTTCAACAGACTGATTGTTGTTGTTAAAAGAAAGTAGGGGTTCACCAACTGCAGTTTTCTGGACGATCACTGATATTTAAAAAGCCTGACTGATTTTGGCCTACCGATTTGTTTCTGTACTAAATATAGCAAAAAAGTTGCAAAGTTGGCAACAGTAGCCCAACTATTGTTAATCGCAGTCCTCTGTCAGACCCTGGTGGTGGTAGAAAAGATTGGTGCATAAGATCAGTTTTACGTGTATCAACTGATCATCAATCACCCAAAGTTAAAGAAATCGCATCCCCAAAAAGGAAGTAATGAAAAAAATTTTTTTGCCCGATTAATCAAAAAAATAATCCACCGATTAATCGATTATTAAAATAATCGTTAGTTGAAGCCCTAATCTAAATTACATGCTGTTGTTATACAACATCACACGTATGCCTGCCCATACATATGGAAGTCCCCTATATTTCAATATTTTGTAGGAATTATGGATATTGCTCAACCCTATTGGCTACTGTGTGTGAAAATTATGTGAGCTGGCTCCTTATAGGCAGATGGGAGAGATTACACTGGCTGAGACACACAGATCGATACACACAAGCAATGGCCAAATGAATTCCTTGTGACAGCATATGAAAGACCACAAAAAATTGTGAGAAGATCATTTAGCCTCAAAAGGAAAGCACTATATTCTGAGTGGGAACTCATTATCAGGTGGAGCTTTGCATACTTAAAATAGTTATTGCTAGTCAATAAGCACTTTCTTTCTGAAAGCCCTGAATGCACACAGTTTGAGCGAAGGCCTTGAAATTTCTCGATAGAGCGAGGAAATACAAGGAAAAAAGTGGAGAGATGCAGAGAGGCGTGAAAGAGGCAGAGGGAGAAGGAAAAAAGGAGAAACAAGTGAGTTTGGGGGTTTCCGTCATTATGATGGATAGATCGAGTGAATAGGAGCTCCCAGAAGGAGAAGTATAAAAATAGGAGAGCATGTCTCCCCTGACACCGGTCCTCTCTGCCTATGTATCGAATGGAGAGTCTCCTCTTCCTCTTCCTCCTTTCACCTATGGCTCGGTCCTTTTTACTCTCCACCTCTAACAGCTTTCAAGACATCATCTCTTTACATCCTTCCTCCCTCCTTCCTGTTCTTTGCCTGTGTACTCATCCACCTACACCCAGCTCAGACAAAAGCACAAATTTCTACATCCCACTTGGTTTCCAATTCATCACAGTCAACTGTAGAGGCTTTATTTTTTTATTTTTTATTTTTTATCCAGATCCCAAAAGACACACTAATACAATACAATGACTTTCTTTTTTATGAAAAATCTATATTTACGCAGAGGGATTGCTTGGAGACCCTTCTGTCCTTTTATCTCGGCTGCTTTGCCCTGCTTTGTATTCACGGCGCTGAAGGGATTCAACACTTTTTAAACTAGTGGTCTGTGAGGGATACTAATGGAAGCTTTTTGGAGCATCGCTTCATTGTTCTGTGCGTCTCAAACGCTTGACAAACCAAAAACAGTGCTGAGATCGCAAAGGGGCACCAGCAGAAACAGTCCTCGACTGCCTTCCTTCCCTTTTAGCTTTCACCCAAGTCTCACTCCCATTCTTCTTCTGTCTTCCTCAATATCTGTCACTTTCTCATTCATTAACCACACCCCTCTTGCCATCCATCCATTCCACTTCCTCTCTCTGGAGAGGAAAAACAAACAGCTGTCAGGGTCAGGCTCGCAGATGAATTCCAAACGACTTTGAAGGGCAGAGAGCCCGACCAACTTTCTCTAGAGGAGAGGCTGCTTACAGATACATGCATGATGCGCCTTAACATGGGTACATAAACAGTGCAGAATAAATAGAGGCCGCTCCTTGACATCAAAGTACACGTGCCCATAGGAGCAGAGTGCAGCAACTTTCTGAATCCACGCTGCATGTTTATACAGGCTTCAGTCAAGGTTAAGGCAACTTGTGTGCTTAGAGAGAATCAGGAGTTGGTTTCGAGCACACATTTTGTTGAGGCATGTGAGAGTCTGTGAACACAGGTGACAAAAGCTTGCTCACATGGAAGGAAGCAGATAATGTAAATAAACAAAATGAAATGTCCACAGGTTTCTTCACTTCCTCTGACACTGACTTATTTCTCAAATCCTCCTCCAAACTTCGTGTCGGTAAAACGAGCCAGCTTCTTCTCCTTCACCCGCCACCCTTGGCTCTATTTGCAGCTCTTGCTGGGACAAGATGAGTCGATGATTCATTTTTCATCTTATCAGTCATGTCTGTGCTGCATCTCTCCATCTTCCCTGTTTAGACCGCTATATCACTGTCTGTAACCATCCATCCATCAGGAGGGAGACAGACTGTTACATTATTAAGTGGAGCTAAGCAAAAGTTCAATCAAGACACGTACCATCGGTCTAATTTCTGTTCTCCTGTTCTCTCACCAAATCAGTCTCTTAGTCTTTGGTTCTGAAGTTTAGTTTTACTTGAATGACAGTGGCTCAGGAGGTAGGGGTTCGTCCTGTAACTGGTGATTTGAACTGCCACTCCTTCTGTCTCAGTCACTTTGCCATTGTGTTCTTTGGCAAGACACTTCACCTGCTTTGCCTGCTGTTGGTGATAAAAGTGCCTGGTGGTGCACCACAATCCCCGCCAACAGTGTGTGAATGTGTATATAAATTGGGTGAATGACTAATTGTAGTGTAAAGCGCTATACAAGTACAGACCATTTAACATTTACTATTTTGATGAGAATAGGGGAAACAGGTCTGGTAGCTCTAGTTAATTGTATAATGTCCAGTCTTATGCAGCATCTAACAGGTTTTCTTACAGGAAAACTGCATATTACCCTCCGTCTATTCTCCCATCAAGTCTAACCAGCTTTCTGTCCATGAAAAGCATCCCCACATCATCATTTTGGCACTGCCATGGTTATCTGTGGTAATTGTGTTTTTAGAGTTGTGTGCAGTGTTTTTTGCTAAACATAGTGTTTTGCATCTAAGCAATAAATAAAAATTGTTGGTCTTCTCTGAACAGAAAACCTTCTTATTTCAAGGAAAAACAATAGACAGATTGCAGATTTTTTTTTTTACCTGGTACAACTTAAAATTTCTGCCTGTCTTGGCATATGCTGGATTTGGAAATGTTGGCAGCATTTGGGAAACTCAGGAGTAAGGTAAGGGAGATACCAAGGCTATGGTTTTATGGATACTATATTCACTAACTGCACTAACTGCTAATACAGGTTGGTTAAACCAGATTTTAATGTACAGACTGTAATCAAATTGTTTTTGTTTTAAATTATTAGTAAAACCCTGTTTTAAAGTGAATGCTGTTGTACAAGCAACATGACATCATTTTTGCCACCAGTATAAATAATTAATGACCGTTCATGGGAGGGACTGCTATTATTATTGTAATTTTTAAAAGAGTAATCAGAACTAGCTAAAACTGGTATGAGGTGGTTACAAAAACAGAATACCTGAAATTAATAATAAAAAAAACTGGAAATCTGGATCTACTGACATCTCTTCTACTTCATGTAAATGAAAGCACCATTTATGTTTGTAAATGTCTAGACTGCATCCAGATTGCAAAAGTTTCTAAGTAACTTTCTAAACAAGTTTTTTTCAGAAGGTTGTCAAAAAGGTTTTTAGTTTTAAAAATGTTATTCCATATCACCCATCCCTATGTCACAAGATCAATAGCCCCCCTATGCCCTGCATAGGTGCATTCTGAGTGTATATTTGTTCCTAAAATGTTAATAAAACCACTAGTGCAGAAGAAAACATGGCCACCTCATGCTTGTGCTTTTGTTTGGACTTCTTTCAGTCAGATTTTTGTTCCAGATAAGATTGGATTATGATGTTTCACTGGTGAAGAGAAGAAATACATATTTGTATTCATTTTTCAGCCACACGTATAACTTGTACTTACATCTCATGAAGCGGTTTCAAAAGCGTCTGATGAAATATAATTCAAGACTTTAGAATGTTGGGCTGCGTGTCAGTGTGTGCGTGCATGCTCATGCTTGTGCATCAGTCCTCTCAACTCTTTGAGTTTTGGCAGCAAGATCAGAAGAAAACGTTGGTGTTGGTGTGTTTGCGAGTTTGTGCGGTATTGTGTGTGTGTGTGTGTGTGTGTGTGTGTGTGTGCGACACAGGGGGAGTGAGTAGGCATGAAAGTGAGATTCTGCTCTGAGACGTTTGATGTCGAAGAACAGCGTCTGCTGTCTGTCTGCCAACTGCCAACCCTCTATCACCGTCCCAACACATGGCCTCCGCAAAGAGTGTGCATGTGGGTTTCCGTGTGTGTAAGTGGCCTGATTAGGCAGGGACTTGGCTATGTGACATTGCTACAGAGCTACTTAGACCCATAATGTGCACCTCACTGTGTCGCAGTGAGAACGTGTGGGCCTAAGAAGGCAGAGAGGGATTTTTGTTTTGAATCACATGACAGGGACAAGGCGAGATTTGAGGGAAGGAGGTGAGTATGGATGTGTGTGTGTGCGTGGGTGTATTGGAAAGGGTGAGTAATCTCTCACTTTTCATACCTCTCATCCCACACCAACAGTCTTTGGATGGGTCCTTAACATACAGTGTCAAGTATACTTAGGGCTAATTGCTAACTGATGTGTGTGTCTTTCTGTGTGCATCTTAGCAAAAATGTATGTATGGCAGTAATAATGTGTACACAGATTATGGAAACCATTCCGTGTACTAGAGGACTCCGACCGTGATTCCATCAGGGTGGATCACAAACATGCTTAATTCAAAATTTTTTCAAACACAAACACAAATCACAGGGTTCCAACACAGTCTTGAAAACGGTTGAAAAGCATGGAATTTGATGTGGGCATTTTTCAGGTCTGCAAAATTCTAAAATATAAAACTAAGTAAAGAAAAGAATAATTATTTCCAGACTGTATTTCCTGTCACAATGTTTACTTTTGAAATACCTGAAAATCTAAAAATCTAAGCATTTTCATGTTGTTCACATAAAAAATCTTGTAAGATATCCAACCATCCATCCATCCAACCTGTCTGACCATCCGTCTGTAAGTCTGTGAAGCAGCTGTTTTGTTTGTAGTTTTTGCAGGCACCATATTTTAAACTTCACTACTATTTAATTCACAGCAAACTTTTTTATTTTTAATTTTATAAGATAAACTTAAGTTGCCTGGGACATCTTGAAATGTGAGCCTGAAGAATAATTAGTTTTAAAAAAATGTGCAGAAACCCTGAAAACAGGAGTGTGAAAAAAGAAGCAAATGAAAAAGCTCCATTCTATATTTGGCCTAAGAAGGCCAAGGCATGCTTTCATGATGACTTCTAGTCAGACGGTAAGAAATGATTCAGCAAATGTGTTTAGATCTCAAAGATGGATGCACAAAAGCAATGAAAGAGAACTGAAGAAGAGAAGCAGAATGAGATCTGTGTGAAAGAAGTCAAACACTTGTCTGTAATTCACACATAGACATGCTCTTCTTCTCAAATTTAGACACAAACAACCAACCAAACAAAACCAGAGACTGAAGAACTAAGATGAATGCACAAACCAAAAAAAAAGAAAAAAAAACAACACTCGGATATTGGTAAAGCAAAAGGCTGAAAGATCAGGTGAATCCACTGAGCAATGACAGACAGATCTTCCTTTCACACACTTCCTGACATTTTCACTCTGATAGAGCCAGATATAGCTTTTCTGCCTCCTCACAGCTCACAAGAAGTCATGCAACTGTGCACACTGAGAATGAACAGTTGAAGACCAATGGGGAGTGAGCTATTTTTGAGGAAAAAACAGAATAGAATATGGTAAAAAAAAAAAAAAAAAAAAAAAAAAAAAAAGTTGGTTTTGAGAGAAGAGGAAGGGGGGTTTGAAACGTCCTGTGGCAACAGACAGAGAACTGCAGCAGTTGGAGTGATCCAAGCACTTCAGGTGGCTTGCAGTGATGAGAAAATTTAGAATGCTCAAAGGCTTGTGAATATGAAGAAAAACGAAAACAGATTTGGAAGAAAAAAGTCAAATCAAGACAGGAACTACAAGACACAAAAAAGTCAAACTAAAAATCTAAAAACTGCATGAAATACAAAATATATCATGCTGCCAGAGCACTTTGTTTTTCTTGTTTATAAAGCTCATTATTTGAACTGCCATATCTCTTCCTGTCTTTAAATTGAAATTAACAGGCAACAGCAGTCTACCAATCAGCAATTAATCAATTCCTTTTTTGAAATGTACAGAAGGCTGAGCAGCATTAATTAAGTCCAAAGGTGACTGATGTACACTAAAACTGATATGGCTGGATGATTCCAATTCAATCCATTGATGTAGTGTTCAGTTAAAAAAAAAACAAAAAAAAAAACAAAAAAAAAACAAAAAAAAAAAACTTGATGACTTCGTTCAAAACAGAAATATGTCAGTATCATCACATTTGACATATAACGTTGTAATGATAAAACCAGCTCAGCTGAAACAAGACGATGTCTACACAATATTGGGTTCATGACAACAAGACAAGAATTCCTATTTTTCTGAAGTTAAGCAATATGTCATCAGTGTGGAGTAATTTAGTTCAGGTTAGACTGGTTTTTATGGTTTATGCCTCTGTTTTAAGCTTGTTTATATCTAAGGTGGTCCTTAATTGAACAAAAGCTTTGAAAATGATCCTTTTGTGTGTTTTCATAAATAGAATAAGGGTTCCATAAATCCAGTAAAAGAGTTTCTATTCAGTGTTGAATCATCTACTTGACAGTTGCTCAAATTGTTTTAGATTTTGAACTAGACATGATCAAATGCTATTCAAACTCAATAAAAAATGTGCATCTTATCTGTCACTGTTTCTTTTCTTTTTTCTTTTTCTTTTTTTTTTAACCAAGTATGTTATCACACAATATATTTTGGAATTGTGTCTCCAAAATTCAACACTTCCTGCTATATCTCATTGTTCTTTGGAAGACAGGGATTCTGGTTTGCCATTTATTAATTGCTGTTTGCCATTTATTAATTGCTGTCTTCATTGTGCCTTGCTAGGTAAGTAGTGAAGTGGATTATTTTGTATCCTCCTGACTAAAAATTTTGTACGACAATATTTATTTGATTCTTTGCAATCTCTCTGAAATTATGCTTTAGCTAAAGAATGCCAATGTTGAAAAGTCAGGAACATCCTTTTAGGACAGCAGATCTTTAAATCAGGTTAATCAGGATCAACGTAACTGATTACAAGTGTGAACTGAAGAAGCCTGAATACTGAAATTTAATCAAAAGATCCTTCACATATTAAGGGTGTCCACAGTTATTCAGTCAGGCTATTGCACCTTTTCTTTTCTTTTCTTTTCTCTTTCTTAACAACACATTTGTTCTGCTGCAAAAGATATATGTCACATTAATGGAGGAAAAGGTTTTCAATTTAGTTATCATGGTCTCATTTTTGACATCCAAAAACCTGGCATTTTAACAGTTGTGTGGACACTTTTGAGAGCCACTATTGATACAAGGTGTTATGCTCATAATAATGATAACCATAAGTTGACTTCAAAAGATAAAGTCAGGCTGAGAGCAACTGGATACCGGCTTGTGGAACAGACTTCATTTAAACAAGAAATATCATGCCACATTATTATTCCAAGGTCTCAAGCCAAAGGATCTCATTTCACCCCTACTGACCAGTGTTATCACTGTGATATTTTAACTCAAGATGTTAAAGGTCTAGTTGCTACTTATTTTGCTTGGTGTTTATTTACTTTTATGCCAGCGTGTTTCAGAGCTGCTGCTTAAGTCTTTCATATAATACAGTCTGTGGGCACTGAGGTGGGCCAGAGTGAGAAAAATGACAGATTTGGAGAGTATTTGGACAGCCACTTTTCATCCTATAGCATTTTGTTTTCAACCAACAGCAGCACTTTAGAGGATTGTAACAATCCTACACAATGTTGCAGAAATGGATACAATTGGTTTCCTTAAAGCAGCTTTGGTTTCTCTGCTGGTTGATGACTTCATTTAGGTGGATTTCTCTATTGTTTCCTCTAATAGGATTGTGTTTTGTTTACATTCTTTGCATTCTGTGCATAAAATTACAGGCCACTGTGTTTTAGTTTAAAGAAATCTGCAACAGCCACAACACTTATTGGCACCACTGGTAAAGACAAGAAAAAAAACCTTTGAAGGAATTTTAGATTTCATAGCAGTTGCAAAATCTCAACGGCAAAAAATACAAAAATTAATATTTAATTCAGAACATTTATGTAAATTAAAGCCATCTTATCTATTGTCTATACCCATTCATCTTGGGTCGAGGCGGAGCCGGTGCCTATCCCCAGCAGTCATACAGTGAGAGGCAGGGTAGACCTTTGGACAGCTCGCCAGTCCATCACAGGGTAACACAGAGACTCAGAGGCCAAACAACCATACACACACTCACACCTAAGGGCAATTAAAGACACTACTCAACCTAACTGTCATCTTTTTGGACTGTGAGAGAAAGCCGGAGAGTAAGGTAATCAGAAAGAACCCACACAAGCACAGGGAGGAGCAGAACATGTTAACACCATGCAGAAAGACCTCCAGTTCAGATTTGAACCAAAGACTTCTTGTTGCAAGGTAACAGTGCTACCAACTACACTCACTGTGCCAGTAAATGCAGAATAAGTATCATTTCCAATTTACTTTTCTTTTAATTTAATGTATTATTACATTTTCAATTACTACTCCCTTGACTTCCAGTTCTTCTAGTGACATAGTATAACATAGCACAGAGGGTATTTCATTTTGGCACTTCTCAAAATGTGAAAGCAGAAAAACAATGCTATTCAGTACAAGGCAGATATTTGTTGATTTTCATAGGTGAGGCTATGACTTTGGAAACAGCATAGTTGAATGTGGGCACATTTAGAGTTAAAGCAATAATTAACAAGTTTAAAATATCTAAAACTGTGACAAACTAGACTTTATTAGAACAGATGTCTATATTCTTGCCCATGTAGGAGGAGGGTGTACGGGAATAAGATTACTTTTAGAGAAGCATTATCAAGAGGGTATCTTGTAGTCATACTATCTATGTTATTCCAGGTCTTTATTAAACATACCAATATATTTATTGATTTCTGTGACTGGTCACCTTTTGCCTTAAAATAGATAGTTTTGACTTTCAGAGGGGCTACTAAGCACAAAGGCTGTGCTGGTCGGCGTTGACCCATTGATTGCATGTAAAGGTGACTGAGATGCAATATTGATTTCACACAAGAAGAGCTGATACACGTCTGTATGAAGCGGACTAAGCTTTTAACTTACAAACTTTGAAAGGAACACAGTATGAGTGATATGCCTTTTAGCAAAATCAAGACTTTTGAAAGAAGCCGAAACCGAAACAGCTTATGGACTGAAATCATTTTTTTCTTCTGTATCCAGGGCTTTTGCCTGACTGCCCAGTACAACGGATTCTCAGCCTAGTCATAACAAATGTTCTGACAGGGAGATTTAGGACCATCTGAGAAACAGTCTGTCTCTCTGTGTTCGGTTAGGATGAAGGAAGCAATAAGTCAGATGTGTGTCTGATATTAGCCAAGCACCGCGTGTTAAGTGGCAAAACAAAGAAGTATTTTGCACAATCAGAGGTTAGAGACTCTAATATAGATTTATTCATCTCATCTCTTTCCTCCTGTTTGACTCAGTGCAAAACAAAGCCAACCTATTAAAGTGAGTATTGAGTGGAGAAGAAATGGTTTTTTAACAGAAATATCGACATCAGAGCCGACTCTTTGTTCTGTTGAATGGTGTTTTTTTTAATCGAGGTCTGCCGCTTTGCCTGGGATCCTCGCGGAGGCAGAGTGATTAGGCTTCTGGATGTGTGTGACTGCAATGAAACAACAAGTTGACAGTTTAAAACTGAATATCCTGCATGAAGCAGTTCTGTCTATAATGAAGACCAAACCCATATGTTGTGTGTGGGTACCTTTTCATTATCAAGGACAACAAAACTGCAAAAGCATTCATGTCTCTTGAACCTTTTCATATTTTGTCACATTTCAACTACAAACTTTAATTTTTTTAGTTGTATTTTTGTGGAACTTTTTGTGACAGACTGACAAAAAGCAGCACATAGCTGGGAAGTGGAATTAAAAGGATTGTGTGCTTTTCAAAAGTATGAAATGTAATTTTAATCCAGTATAAACACAGATGTTCTGTGAATGTATCAGAAGTTTGTTGGAAAACATTCATGTACAAACAGCCTGAAGACCAAGGGACACAGCAGGTCAAGGATAAAGTTGTGGAAGTATAAATTAGGGTTAGGTTGTAAAATAATAACTCAAAACATTTCAGTTCATCATTAAAAAAAGCCCATAGCCATGAAGCCCATAGCCATAGTCCACTGGACCTGCAGAGACTCTATTGACAGGACAACTATGAGTCATGAACGCACAAATCTGGCCTTTATGGAAGAGTGGCGAGAAAACCCATCATTGGGGCACTGCCAATATGTGGAAGAAGGTGTTCTGGTCAGATAAGACTAAAAGCAGACCTTTTTGGCCTATGTGCAATTCTGATCACACTGTGAAACAGGTATCATGGGAATTCTTCCTCCTGGTACAGAGAAGCTTACCAGAGTTGATCTAAAGATGGATGGAGCCTAAGTACATGATAGAGGGAAGACCTTTGGAAGCTACAAAAGACCCTAAACACACATCCAGAGCAACAATGGAATGGTTTAGACCAAAGCATATTCACGTTAGAATGGTCCAGTCAAAGTCCAGACCAATATCTAAATCAGAACCTGTGGCAAACACCTGAAAATGAATGCTTCCGAATACTTTTCATCCAAATCCTACTGACCTTGAGCTAGTTTACAAAGCATCATAAGCCTTTTCAGTGTCTAGAGCTAGTGGAGATAGAAGCTTTAAAATGCTTGTAAAATGTGGTTCTAAAAGGTGTTGACAGAGGACGGGCTGAATGCACATACACAGGACACTGTTCATGATTTGCATTGGTTAGTAAAAAGAAAACAATATGTCCTTTTTCTTTGACTTTGCAATACTGCACTACATTACTTTCTGATAGTCAATCACTTAAAATCCGCAACAAATTAATTATATCAAAATGTGAAATGGGAGCTGGGATGGTTTTTTCAGGGCACTGTAGGGGGTGTTGGGGCTTATCCACATTTTTACTTTTTATTTCACAAATGCAGCACGAGTTACAGTAGGAGACAGTGCTTGCCCAGTTAGAGTAAATTAGCTAAATTTGCCTTTAACCCCCCCTCCACAAGGCCCCAAGCCTCACTTCCGAGGCAATCTGAATGTGAAAATGGTCATCAACAATGATGATAACAGAATAACAGGAGTGCCTTTAAAGGTGTTTCATAGGAGTGTGTTTGTGTGTCATACGTGGATAAAGAAACCTGCCTCTGTCCCTCAGTGAAATGTCACACATTACTATGAGACTATCTGTATCTACCAGGTAGTCTCTCAGCCTTTCTGTCTGGTTCACACATAAACAGACACTGGCCGGCAGAGACAGGCGAGGTAACGCCGTGGCATGCCTCGCCATGCTGCGCTGTGCCCCGCGGTGCTGCGCTCCATTCAGTGAGACAGCATGATGCGCAAATCAATATGGATTAGAACACTGTAAGGAGCTCTCTCCTGATTTCTCTTTGCTGCACACACAAGGAAAAACACACGCCCGCATTGTGCTGGATTTTCTCAAAGTCATGGGTGAAACCTTATGAGTGGGTGATAAACAAGCTCTGGCCATCCTGTCACTGGAGGGAAAAAAATGCCTGTACTGTGTCTGCGTCATGCTACCCGTGGGGCACATCCATCAAGCTGTTTTGAGAAGTGCATGGTGGAGGAGTGGGGATAGGGTGGGCTGGAATCAGCACCTCATTCCACCTGCCACACCTAGACTGAGTGTCACGCGCTCATAAACACACGGTGACAGCCCTGGCGGCAGGCTTCAACCCTCACAGCAGTTGTGTGCATCCCACAGTGCACTGCAGGACACCAGAGATTATCCCGCCGTTTGCAGACAGTCACAGAATGTTAATCCTTAGCCATCTTCTTTACTGTTCTGTTAAATCAAAATTCTTCCTTGGTCTTATCTCCTCTCTTGATTTTTTTTTTAATCCATCTTTCTTGCTACTTTTAGTACAATCTTCAAGAATCTTCCCAACATTAGCCACTTTAATAGTTTTCTATCAGCTGTCATTACCAATAACCACCCCGCCCCTAAAATTTGCTGATCCCCATTTCCTACTCTGAAGTGACAAGGCCTCATCCCCATTCTCTCTTATCCTTTCTCTGCGCTCCCGGCCCAGCCCTCGCTATCAGCCCCACATTGATCTTCTCATCCCCAAGAACACAAAACACCAATCAGCCTGTCATAATCACTCAGCTGGAGGAGGAAGTGCTGAGCGCCAAGTGCAGCTGCTTCGTGTTGAACAAGAGAATGTGGGGAATTTGTTTTTTTCTTTTTTTTCTTTTTTTTAAAATAGCGGTGCAGGTCTTCAGCCGAACATTGGATGGCTGTGTTCTATTTTTAAAATATGTAAAGACGAATAAATGACGGTTTGCTTGCTACACTGTTGATTCCATCCTGTTTCTGGTGATGCTGATTCTCATTTCTATTTTTTAAATTGCACCTCAGAACAATAAAGTCACAGCTGTGGAGCTATTCATTCTAAAAATGACAGGAAAAAACAGATCTTGAATGATATCTGCTCCCCCACAGCATCCTTTTTGCTATTCACTCTGATTTCTTTTTCTTATAAAAAATTTACTCCATAGTTCATGTTTTTTACTGCTTGTCCCACAAGGCTTTTCCTTTTTTTTCATCAGGACACCACGTCTGCTCACATCCAAACAATAAAAAGTAGTTTATGATCTGTCAGCACTCTCCAGAATGTTGCCGCCATCGAACTGTGCTTTTCTGTCAGGGAAAACACTTTACCTACTTTATGTTCACACAGTCTGTATCTTTCTACCACAAATAATCTGGCACATCAAAAACCTGTGACTCATGCAGAACTAAAACATTGTAAAACTCAACACTTACACTTCAAACCAGATATTTAAATACACTATATAAAGGGACACATATGATTTTTCACACGTCTGACACCGAATAGGACTAAACCTTTCAAGTTTTAGGTAAATTAGGATTACCACAATTATTTCTATTAACTAACTGCCAGAATATCAAAGGTTTTTATGTTGTTTTTTATTAGAGAAGTTTATATTATTTCCAAATTGCAAAGTTATCATACAAGATTACTATACCAGATGATGACGTCGTGGTTTTGTAGTTCACAAAAATTGAGAAAATTAAAGGGACACCTGTGGGTGTAGGGCTGCATGATGACATATCAGGTACAATATGTGCTTGTTTTCTTCTTTCCTCTTCTTTTTCTAATCTGTGCTTCCAACTCTATGCGACCTTTAGCATTTTTGGCAATGTCATTTGTGTCTGATGTGAGTTTTCGTTGCCGTGAGACTCTGTTGTACTGGCTAAATATTGCATCAGCATGAAAAATACAGCTTTAGAACTCTTAAAATATATTAGCCAACAAATACTGCATTCAAACAGTCCTTTGTGATATGAATATGCACATACTGATATTGTAATAATGAAATATTGTGCAGCCCTTTGTGGGTGTTTTTAAAAAGCCCACCTCAACCACATTTCTTCGTTGAGAGACTTCATGAAAAATCTAAAGAAATCAGCCATGATACTAGGAAGAGAATTATGAACCTCCACCAGTCTGCTTAATCCCAGGGAACCAGATGTTTCGATGTCTGAGGGAGCAACATTCATCTGTTTTGTTACCCAGAGATGAACATGAAAATCCATCTTGGTGTGGACAGTGCATATCAATGCCAGAAGAAACGCAAAAGACCTTGTGAAGATGCTATTTGAAGCTCTCAGACTTCAGGCAGAACATACAAATTGGACAAAAATTAGTCTTTCAACTGGACAATGACTTAAAGGATAATGCTAAATTTGTTAAAAAGCACATTAATGAGTTAACTCACCATTTACTTTCTAATGTCTAATGCCAACCCTTAGCAGTATAACTATCTACTTGGCAAACTGAAAACAGTTTGGAATTTAATCCTTCAGCCATTTGTCAGCAGTGTAGTGACAACGTACTGTCATGATCACTTACTGAAATGGGCTGAAAATGGGTCACAAAGATGCCAAAGACCAAGAATCTCTACAGAATGTCTGGAAAACTATTGATAAAAGTTAACAATGTCCAAATCTGATATAAGCTTGGGGTCTGAAAAAGTACGTTTTTAAAAGCAGCAGCAGTTAAAAAAAAATAAAAATACATAGACTGCTAATCAGGTCAACCTTTATGGTGATGCTGTCCTGCTACTGGTAACTGTGTAATGTGACCAACTCAGAACAGGGGGTGTAGGGGGAAGTTACACAGAAAGCAGCTGAAATGCTCCTTGCTGAATTTCATCACATTCAGTACAACTGTGATACATATATAAAGCAGAAAAAAATCAATCTTTAAGTTTTCTCTGCACACTGGAACCACATAGAAATAAGTCGCCATCCAAGTTGTCAGTAAGTCATATCAAAAGAGAATAAACATGTTAGCATTAGCCTAGAACATCAGCAAACATTTTATTTTTGTATTTTTACTTTTTTCACCTGCACCTTTCAAAATTTGAATGCAAACACATTTTAAAACAAACATTTTATCTATAAAAACTATAGCACAAAACAAGGTTAATAAATTTTTATTCAAAAAAGTGTTGTTTTGAAGAAAAGTAGGAAAAAAAGGGAAGTCTAGTTCATGAATTCATGTTTAAATGTTACTATCATCAAAATGCATTGAATCTGGCATCTCTCTCTCTCTTTCTCTCTCTCTCTCTCTCTCTCTCTCTCTCTCTCTCTCTCTCTCTCTCTCTCTCTCTATATATATATATATATATATATATATATATATATATATATATATATATATATATATATATATATATATATATATTTGCTCTAATACCCATCTTAACCCAGAATTGAAAATTAAAACTATAGTATAATTTTGCCAAGACATCCTTGCTTTCTGTTATAACTCTAAATTTCTGCTCCTACCTTCCAAACCACCCAGTAGTAAAAAGTTTCACTCAGCTGTTATGCCGTCTGTCTCTCATGTCAGACTGGATGTCAGTGCTGGAGATCACCAATCTGTTCTGTAAATATGAGGCATCATGCCATGATAGCAGGAAAAGCAGAATGTTTGGAGATTTTTGCAAAGGTGTGCTTGAGTTCTTATGATCTCTCACACTGAGTCAATCGGGAAATAAGGTTGCTGTGAACTCTGTCAACAGACTGGAGTGGGCAGAGCTGGGGCTTGGAACAGTCGCTAAGGAGGTGAGGTTGTTCTTGCAGGTACAAAAAAATTGTACGTTTGTGTGAAAAAAGTGTTAAAAAAATGCTTTTGAAATGGGGCTAATGACATGAAATTCATATAAGATGACAGGCTAAAAACCCAAGCCAAATCAAGTGATACTTATTAAAGTGGCTTGACCTGAAGAATAAGTATTGAACATGCTTTCTGAAATGCATTTCATAATTAGTAGAAAAGCTTTTTTGGTAATGATAGCCTGAGGATGTTTACTTCATGTAGAAACTAGTCACACAATTTTCAGTCTGATTTTGACCGACTCTTCCACGAAAATGGTTTTTAAGTTTTGAAGGATATCATTAATGCACTCTGATATTCAATTCTTTCCATAGATTTCTAGTTGGATTCAAGCCAGGCGGTTGACTGGGTCATTCTCGCTGTTTTGTTTTCTTTCTCTAAAACTACTGTAATTTCCGGACTATAGGCCACTACTTTTTTTTTTTTTTTTACATGCTTTGAGCACTGGGATGTAGCTAATATATGGGTTTCTACTGATGGGTTTTGAAAGGCTGGACTGCTGTGTGATGAAGAAGACAGCACAAACTCAAGAACGAAACATCAGTGACATTGAGAGCGACAATGACAAAGAGACTGAAGAAGTGTGTGTGGGGTTGTTTAATTCTGACACTGAAGAAGCCACCTTTGGTGTTTTTAGTCTGCAGGAGGAACATGCCATGAATGACTTTTCTGGATAGGCTACTGTATATTTTCTTGAAGCAGCTGTGTTACAGGAACTCTTTGAAAACAAAACATTTGTGGCATTTGTGCATGTTACTGATAGGCATTTCATTAAAAATTAAAAATAACTTTCTGTGTAAATATCTCATGTTACAATGTAAACATCTGCAGTTTATAGACAAGTGTGGCCTAATAATATACATTTTTGTTTCTTTTCAAAGTTAGTGGTGTGGCTTATATTCATGTGCGCTCAAGTCCGGAAATTATGGTAGTTGAGTTTCCTTGGCTGTTTGTTGGAGATCACTTTTTTAACTTAAAAATCAAATTCTCTTCATCTTCAGATTCTGATCAAGAATGTTTGTCTAAATTTGTCCATTAATCACTCTTTTAATTATATGAAGTCTACCTGTACCATGTGCAGAAAAAAGCCAGACACCCTAATATTCCCATGTTTTTTGGTATAATTTGCAAACAAGGTGTGTGCAATGAAATTTAAAAAGTAAAACTTTGATCTCATCTGACCACACTTCATACTCCTAGTATTTCACTGACTTGTCCAAATGTTCTACAACAAATTTGTTGGGCTTCAACAGTTGAGTCTTGCACAATGAGCGAGCATAGAGGAAAAACTTAACCTGCCCATTCCAGGCCTTTCTGAAGCTTTCTGGGAGTGATATTTGGCTGTTCAATAAAAATCTTACAAGGAGGACATGGTCATGGCCATTTTATAGGAAAATGATATACTTTCATTTCTAAATTATAGCCCCAACCATAGGTGCCTGAATGATGCAGTAAGTGGAGGAACTGTTCCTACAACCATGCTCAATGGACCATTCAAAAGTTTACTGACACATCTGTAACTACTGCCACTGGTATATTTGGCAACAATAGGACCGTGAAAGTATTGGAGATTGTTTTGCTTTTACTCATGCATGATTTTTGTGTAATATTTTGGAATTAGAAACCATTTATATTCCATTAATGTTTGACATGTTCAATACATATCCTCACCATGTTTGTGTTTCTGTCTATTTTAGATTTCGAAGCATATTGTTCTTAATTTTAGAAACAGCTTACTGAAAACCTGAAAAGTTCTAATATACCAAAGTGAAATACGACTTTAGTAATTTCCCTGGGATTAGAGAAATTAGGTTTTGATTTGTGCAGATGGCCGTTGACAAGACTGTATGTTCTACTTAGTATTAGAAAAGAAGAGAGAATTTGTATCAGTGCATTCAGGATATAACAAGATGAAAAAACACAAATTGCTTGACACTGTATGTGCAATCTAATGCTGTTTTTACACGGCTTTTGATTCTCTAAAGTATTTATTGCATTGTCCTGTTACATATAATGACATAGATAGATAGATAGATAGATAGATAGATAGATAGATAGATAGATAGATTCTATCTATCTATCTATCTATCTATCTATCTATCTATCTATCTATCTATCTATCTATCTATCTATCTATCTATCTATCTCCTTTAATTACAGATGCAATGCTATTTACTTATGGTACAAGCTCAGAGAACGAAACAGAACAGTACTCACAGATGGAAAGTTATAATATAAGGGAGATTAATATCAGTAAACATCAGTGGCAGAAAGTTTGCTTTTATAGATATTTAAATCCATAGGTAACAAATCAAGGATTTTTTTTTTCTAACAGCAAATACATTCCCTGACCCTATAATACTTCAAATTTCGTTCATTTACTGTAGATATTAATGTTAGAGTAAATGAAACATTCCTTGCACATAATTTATGTTTTTTCTTCACTGGCGTCTCTATGTGTGCATACTTGAGTGAACTTGCAGTGTATCACTATCCTTGTATCTATATGCTTACATACCCTCACAATTTTTTATGATCGATGTGTGCTACATAAATAAATTAAATTACTCTGCATCTGTTATCTCTGCTCAAACTTGCCTCATCTCTTTGCCAATATCCTCATCAATGCACAAATTCTTGCCACTCATCCCAAGGTTTAATCTAAACAATTTAAGCCAAAATGTAAATAAGTAAATGAACGCAGCTTCAACCCTTTAATGCAAAAGTACATAAGAATATCTGTTTTCTATCTTTTTTTGATTCCATGCTACTTCTCGTCTACTCTCTTACTTGTACAATGGCCAGCTAATGAAAACTGTTGAAAACTCCACATCCCAATAACACAAGCATTAACGCAAATTCACGCTTACAGAGACAAACAATTTCGAGTAAATACAGCCGACTTTCCAATAGCAGAGGAAGGGGGAAAATAACCACAGAAGCACCCTCTGGGAAATTTTCTCTGATCAAGTGCAAAGAGATTAACCAGTTGGACGTGTACTAATGAACATGAGATCATAATGAAAGGAGCTTGTAAATGTAGTAGAGGCATGTGAACATAAAATGAAGCTTTTCCTGCCTTGAATCAAATGAAACACACTGACGCACAGAAAGGTTTTGTTTTACTGTTCCTGTGGCTGCCAGACAGGAGATACCTTGACAACAGCCACCAGAGAAAATGTTGATTTCAGATCTTTTGCCTGTATATCACAACAATTTCATTGTATGCAATCACATGCGAGATAATGTCTGAATCAATCTGATAAAGATACACTATTAAGTCATTAGTACAAAGGTCACTTTCATGTTAATGTTTCTGACATTTCAAACATACATGTTAAAGAAAAATAAAGGGGCACTGTGCACATACAGTAATTGTTATTTCTACACAAATAAACAGTATGTAAAGAGAAGCAGCCTATGCAAGCTGTCTGTGTAGAAAACATTCTATACTCATTAGAAACAATAACGTTTTTCTCAGTTGTTTTGGTGCATTTCTCAGAACAGAATTGAAATTCTCAACACTTCTTGTTCAATCTTCAAATCATTGTCACTTATGCACAGTGGCACCGGAAAGGGGAGGGCAGGGGGTCATTGGCCCCCTCACTTTACAGCCCTTCCCAGCTCAGTCTGGTCCCAGTAGACACTCCTACAGGCCGCACCCGACCGTGACTGACTTCTCTCTCTCCCTCTTTCCCTCGCACTCTCTAGGTCTACAGACAGACAGAGGCACAAACAAACCTCTGACATGCAGACAAATAATTCCCAACATTGTTTATCATTATTTTTGCGTGTCCCAAAGGCAGTTGCAGTTTGCAACAGCACTGCGCTCAGATGGCAGGTCGCTATGTGGAGAAAATGCAGGCAGAGAAGGAGAAGAAGAGAAATTACCTTTTCTGTTTATATGAACATCTTTGAAATAACAAAAGAAAAAAAAAATCATGGGTATTGTTTCACTTTCTGTTTGTAATGTCACTCAGAAACGGCATCACATAATTTCTCCAGAGATCCCAGACACACAAAACCGTTTTTTTCAATGAATGAAGGACTTCAGCATCAATTCAGCATCAATGGGGTGTACCATTGATCATCTGAAGGCAAAGAGTCTGTGCAGTATTGAAATGAAATACAATGTGGACATTCATTAAAGAGTGGTACGTGGAGATAGCCCATTGCTGTGAGTTATGGCATACTGAACTTTGCAGGAATAGTTAAGTGCATTGTTCAGTTCCATGCAAGTTTCTGCTGCAGATCGGAAAAGAGCGTCACACAGCTTATGGAGGGGAGACAGCCATCATAACAAGGAAAAAACGGTGGAAGTCTTAGCTATCAGAAATCAGGTGCAGGCTGTTCCAGGTGCGGAAAAGCAGCCTTAAAAAAAAAAAAACAAAAAAAAAACAAATATCTGAAATCCGCATCAGATTCAACAATGCTGTGTGAGTTGCGCTGGGTGAAAAGAAGTAATCTGCGCTGACTGCAAATTGACACCTAGTGTGTGTTCTGTTACTTTAATTTATACCTGCTGATTGCCGTTTATTACATCTATTTTGATGACTTTTGAATTGATGTTTATAATTTTGTTTCTGAGATAAAGTAAGCTTAAATTGTTGTTGATTTATAGTAATTTATTTTTGTTAAAGTTCTCTGATGAATTGACAAAATTTGTCTATATGTCATAATAGTTTCTTTGATGATGATATTTGATACATGTAAAAGCTTAATTCATAATGAAACTTTGTCTGTTAAATTACAAACAGTGTAGTTTGATGTTATTTTGGTTTTAAAAACATTCTATTAATTAATAATTTTCTTAATTGCAAACTTGCAAGGTGAATTAAATGAGCTGATGGTCAAAATGGCCTCTAAATTTCCTTTTTCTCCCTCACCTTTGCGTTGTCATAAAATTAAGGTAGGAAAGTAGCCAGTGCATTTTCAGCACCATAGATGTGTGAACAGGTATGAGGAGAGAGCGACAGACAAATGAAAAGCGCTTTACTTCACTAATAACAGACTTTACTGCTGATAAACAGAGAGATACCATCTAATCCTCTCTGTTGGAGGTAGAGCATCTTTATACTAAAGCATCCTGTAGTTCATTACATAAATTATTACCATTTTCAACAGAAAGACTGTTGTTGCAAGCTTTTCCACTTGATGATAGTGATTAAAAGTATGCGCCAACATTACCGTGTGGCAGAACTGAGCACCTTTGGATTTTTGCAATGCACCACTACCTCTCATGACAAACAGCCATAGAGCACAATGTTGCCACCACCATGCAAGGGCCTCACAGTTGACATGGATGCTGAAGTTTCAGCTGTCTGTAGCTCATGGCAAGCTTGAGTCTGAGTGTTTCCAAGACAATTTTTTAGAAGATCCTAACCAATCTCCCTCTTTTTGTAGGGTGGCAGTTTGGGTAAGACAATTGAAATCTGATTGGTCCAGAGTGGGTGTTATGCCAAACACAGATCAAAACTGGTTTTGGAAGGGACAAATCTGACTTCTGGAATCAAAAAAGCCAAGTGAACTCTGCTTCAATGCCAGGTTTATCACAGGAAACCAACTACTTTAAAACCCTTTAATGGTTTTTATATCCTAGGAAATGCAGACATTTCACAAGTTGTAGACAAGAGGGCTATTAGCGATCCCGAAATTCACATCACTGGATACATTTAAAGGGGGAACATATAGAGGTTATGTGACCTTATGCCAGCATTCAAAAACAAATTGATGCATTTGACAAAAATGGTGGACCTCATGAACAAAGACACACATTGTGAGGTAAGAGCTGTTATTTGTCATATACATACTCATATGAGAGAACTTGGTTTTGTAAAATGCTGTTCTTTAAGAGTGATTTAATATATATTTGTGAAAAAAAAATATGAATTACATTTAAACAGCTGAGATAATAAGGCATTAAATGTATGTATCCTGGGGATATGTTGCTCAGTTAGTGGTACAAAACAGGAATAGTTACTCACACTTTCTTTTATTCTGAGTCATTTACTCTATAGATGTTCAGTATTAAAATACTATTTAAGCTTTATTTTACCCTCAAATGTGGATTATTTAAATTTATTGTGTACCCTATTTGTATTCAGGGAATTTCAGTGAATAGTTTCTGTTGTCTGAGAAAAATGGAAGTGGTTGTAATTTTGTCACATGATGGCTGATCAAATTCAGAGGGAACCAGTGATGAAGATAAATAAGACAAATTGCATGTAGAGGGCCAGACAGAGCATGATTAGAGCAGCAGTGAATGTTTTAGTGGTTGCTGTGGAGGAAAGAGGATTGCAAATTGTTACATAAAAGAATATGCGTTTATGTGCATATGTTTTGGTATTTTCTTTCTTCTTAACAGCTGGAGGAAAACAGCATTTGAGCAGCAGTCTACTGCAACACCAATCAACTTCATGACACCTTATGAACTCTCAATTCTCCTCAAAACTTTTTCTGGATCTGTATTTAATCTTGTCTCTCTCCTAGTCGTAGCTACTGGCTGAGCTTTTACTGCGACTAACTGTATGTGCTTTCTTTCATCCTATCGATTTGAAAACTGGCTCAGAGCTTATCTGTTTAGCTGTGTTTGTCTCCTAGATAAAGCTACTAAAGGAACTTCCATTTCTTCGACAAAGAACATACTTCTAGGTCAGCAGTTGTGCATTTTTTGTGTGTATGCTCTGTATTCTCAAACCCCGAGTCAGTTATTTAAGATGGGTGTTTGCAATGAGCAGGATCTGCCAGAGGTTTCTTCCTGTTAAAGGATAGTTTTTCCTCTCCTCTTTGCCACATGCAGGTTCAGTATGAGGGATCGCAGCAAAGTCAATGACACAATGCAAGCGATTGTCAAGTGTCTCTACATGCTTGTCTAGGAAGAGTGAATGCTGCAAGTTAATGACTCGGTCTAATCAGTTTCCTTAGAGAGACAATGTTTTACCAATTTGAATAATAAACAGAACTTGATTATATTATTTGGTTTAACTGATTTTCTTTCTTTTGTAAACTGAATTGAGACAATATTTGTCAATTGCTGCAATATAAATAAACTAACTGTAGAATTGAAATTGATTATTTAATCAGGATATCTTTTCCACAATCAAATTTGTTGACTTTGTGGTATTTTTTTAAAATTTTAAATGCAAATCATGCAATAACATGGCTAATTCATTGCTTAGAATGTTTTAAAATATGTTACAGAACTTATTACAAACATTATGGAATTGTTACGTTTTTATACCCCGAATGGGCAATGGATCCTGGGGGATACAAACCTTAAACTGAAAAATAAAGGTCCTATTAAAAAAACAAAAAAAAAACAACAAAAAAACATGAAAATGTGTCATACCAGAAAATGGCAAAGAAAAAAATTCAGATGTATTTATATGTGGCTATCCACTAAAAAAAACAAAAAAACTTTACTAATTCTATCATGAAGAGTGGTCAAATATCTAGCCAGATGCTTGTTGATAGCTGTAAAAAGTGCTTGGTTAAGGTTCCCATCTGTAAGAGAAATTTAGTGGGAGCGTGTGCATATATTCAAGCATGTAAATATATTTTTATCCATGTGTAAATAAAAAATGCAAAATAAATAAAAAATGAATGTAATATTTTTTTTGTTTTTGAAAATAATTGAAGTAATTTTCTTGTATGGTCATCACAGCCTGAAAACAAATGACTCAAATGTGTCATTGAAGGCCAAAACCTAATGACATTCATGCCATTGTAAGTAAATGTAAAGTTTTTACATTAACTGTAGCTCTAATCCAACCAGATTTTAATAACAAAACGGTGCGTCAGTCATAACACAAACACATCAGATTAATGGTAAACTGTGCATACCCATAATGGGTGGTAAGTTTTAAAAGCAGCCAGCTGGTACCTAGTTACTAACTTTTACAATGCTTGCAACAGTTTTCCTTTCGTGATAGCAACAGAGAGATTAAACAGAGAAATACTCACAAACAAACAAGGAAAGGAACAAAAAACACATTAAGTAAAACCGCATACAGATAGCAAACAGATCTAAATAGGTTTGAGCAAACAAAGGGAATCTGCAATCAGATGCAACTTACTGATCACATAGTCTCCAAATGGATCCTCATTCTCTTCATCATCAAGGTAAACTGAGAGAGAAGAGATGGCAGAAAAAAAGAAAAGAAGGAAAATAAGAAAAGGACAGAAAAACAAAGGATTGTGACAAATTAACAAAGGAAGCAAAAGTGAAATTAAAGAAAAATCAGACAAGAAAAAAAAAATGAAAACATGTAGGTTGAAAGAAATCAAATGAAGTCCTACCCTCTTGTCTACCCTTGTCTATTTTTTCTCCTAATGATGTACCCTGCTACATGACAGGATATTTTGATCACTGACTGGTGAATCCGCAATTTTCTCTCAAATATCTTTCATCCTCACACTCTCTGGCAGGTCTGAGGATGATACGAGAAGCCATTAGAGCTCACTAAATTTTCCATTAAGGCAGATGCATAGGTGTCAAAAGGTTACAAGTCAAACACTAGGAACATTTTTACCCCATTCTGGCCTCCTCTCTCTTCCCTGATAATAATACCATCACTCTGAGTGGACCTTCACTGCATTCCTACATCGCCAATTACACGTTGTCCATGTTTTCATCAATAATCTTTCCCCTTTCCATTTGTTAATCATTTAGGTTTTCTTTTTCTTCTTTTCTGTCCTCCATCACCCCAGGCTCCCATCCTTTAATGTGAGTTAGCATCCATCTACAGTGATCAATATCCCAAGGCTTTTGTTAAATGCTGCTCTTATGCATCCGAGACTGAGCATGTGTGTCCGCCTGCCCGCCTAAGAGTGTCTTCTTTTGTGTCCAGTGTGTGTTACCAGACTTCTCTTCAATATCAGCTCTGTTTGATGTTGTTTTTATTCCATCAGAGATGCTAAAGAGGGAAAACACTGTTTTTTCAGCCATGTCTTTGTTTGTGTAAATGTGACAGCATGTATAAGCGGCGTGTTTCAGCATGTTGAATAGGCCAGTCATTATTGATCTTGAGCACTGGACATGTTTCAAACTCTTGACTTCACAATCAAAGACACGAACAGGTAGAGATTCCCACTGCGTGTGTTTGTCACTTTTCTTTCCTCATTCCGGCAGCTCTTAGTGGACTAAAAGTCCTTGAACCAGTAGGTGAAGAGTTGAAGGTGTTCAACTACACATACACACATTCATGCACGCCTTCTCAGTGGTGTGTATTTGTGAAAGCGAGCTGTCAGTGCTGCTCTCACACACCATTCATCACAAGCTACTAATTCTGTTAGACCATTGTGGAGCCTTTTGCACCCCACGTTGCTCTCTGAAAACTCAATCAGAGGCTAATGCCCCCAACCCCTTTCTAACACACACACTTGCACAAACTCTCACTTTCAGCTTCCGCCTCACACACATGCTTACAGACGCCCCGAGGGGACAGCAGTGGTCTTGGGAGGCCACACCAGCTCAGCTCCATAAGTGTTGTGTTTGATGGACAGGAGCAGCCTGACCTTAGTTACTGCTGCTGTGAGGTGCTACAGCAGGGACCTAACTGGTAAAATCTGAAAGAAAAAAATGTGAATTACCACTTACAAATTTACAGTATGTAGTATTATTAAACTACGGCAAAAATGATTAAGATCCATAAACCAATTGGTCTCCCAGTCTTTCAAATATCAATCGGTCTTACAGTCTCACAATATCTTAAAAATTAAATAATGCTCTAAAAATCTGTCTTAGACTTTTTCAACAAATCAGTCAAACAAAAAAAAACCTGTCTCACAGTTGGTCAAAAATCACTATGAAGAATGAGTTGTTGACCTTCCTGGAGAGTGATCTTTATCAAATATAAAAAAGAAAGGCTATTTGCTAGACCATTTTGCTTTCTACTACTACAGATTAAAGGCAAGTTTAATGATGAGGTAATTATGTTCAAAAAAATATTCTCTGAATGGATTAAAGAGCTAACATCTATTGAGAGAGCAGAACTTTTTCAGTAGCCTAAAGTAAGGGTTTGTTACAGTGTAATTTTAATAATAATCTCTACTTTAATCTCAGAGGGAATAAAGAAAGGGAGATGATAAAGATTTGGAACTATCAGCTTTCAGCACCTTAACTGCCAAACTGTAACAGGAAAAGAGTCCCTTACTTTAGTTCAGCATGGACTGTTCTGTCACTTCTCTCATGGATCGCTTGTGGTTCCCCCACTCCTGGCTATTGGCTTAGAAAACGGACTGGGTCAGTAGACAGACAGATGGTAATGTCAGCCTAAAGGTCACTTTGGGACCAGCAGGCTGTACAAAACTGGATAATCTTCACTTTGGACTTGAAGAAAAAGAAAAAAAAGAAAAGAAAAGAAAAACGCTTAAAAAAGTTAAAAAGTAGCACTGTCACAAAGTAGGAAAAACCAAAATTGCTGAAACTTTACACAAAAATAAACAATTCTAGGGTATTGTAGAGGCAAGATCAATTTTCCCTCTGAAGTTAGAATTTCTTAATAGATTTCTTAATAGTCAGAATTCAGCAGCTCATTGGGTGCAGGGATATTTTGGGGAAAGAGTTGTCAAGAAGTACAGGAGAATCAATCAGAGGTGAACTTTATGTAACATGCGAGATGTGGCACATTAAACATCCAATAAAAAAGGGATTCCATTAGTTTTGTACAACACCTTTTTTAGACTCATGGAAAATGTCAACACTCTAGCCATAATCCTATCTCTAGAATGAGGGTGTTTTTACATTTCTTTTTTTTTTTGAAAGATGTAATGATTCCATTGAATAAAAACAGGTTCACATTGAAGGTTTGATATATTACTAGTAATCGATATTTAAAATTAGTCATGAAGTATTTTTAAAAATTCTAGATAAGAAAATAAAATCATTTATTAAAAAAACAAAAAAACAAAAAACAAAAACATTATTATGTATTAACAGGCACTCAGATAAACTATTCGAGTATCAAAACTGAGAACGGTCATCCACTCATAGTTTAAGAACTCAGGACATCACCTAAGTTACTAGACTAGACCTATGATCCAATGATGGCATTTTGAAAAGAGCTGGAGAAAAACAGCTCTTGTAGGTGGAAGGTCAACTTTGAGGTGTTCATGTGCACTAGATTGACAGTATAATTGCAATGTGTATGCCAAGGAAAAGAGCATGTTGTGTTTAAAATCATAACAAAGTCATAATTAAATACTGTCTTAACCTCCATGATTACACAATAATCAATTCTGTGCCTCATTTTTTGGAGGTAACAAAAAAACCTGTCAGCCAAATTGAATGAGTTTTAATTTATAGTTGCTTCTTTTGTGGTACGCTAAAGAAGAAGAAATAGAGACAGCGCGGGTACAGGGACTTTGCCACCTGTGGCAGCAGATTTGATTAGTTAATCAGAGGAATTGCTTTGCTGAACTCTGCTTTTATAAAGGCATAATTACAGTGCCAACTTCAAAAAAAAGAAAAAGAAAAAAGTAAAATGACAGCAGAAGAAAAATCTCACTGCAGCTGTTTGGAAAATTAAGAAAGTTCCCCTTTTTTTCTTTCTTTGACATTAACTTCAACACCGTAAAAGTCTTGAAGGAGAAGCACCAAAGAAAATTGGATTGTGAAGCGAGCATCGTGTGATGCTGGGGAAACTATGCAATTGAGCATGCCCAGATGGGGCAGGGAAAAGTCAGAAAGGCCACACTAAATTTAGCACTACCTTTTCATTCTCTAATTATAAGATTAATGCATCCTGCCACATAACGTCACATACAACCTCGTGATTTATTATCCGTTCGACCAGATGGAGAGATTGAGCCAAGTGAAGGAAATACGAGAGGGAGATGGTCTGAAAGCACCTAATCAGCATGCATGTGTAATTAGGCTGGGTCTTGACTATGCAGTGAGTCTTTGCAGAGCACAACAGAACCCTGAAGTTGAGCTGAATTAGTTCTGCTTCTCTCAACAGGCTGCTGTTTAATTAGCAGGAAAATGCTGAGGCATACAGATGCCTCCTAAGAACATGTGTGGAGGACTGTTGATTGTGGCCTTGGCTTTAGGTTTAAAATCAGCATTAAAACATGATCTCACTTTATCCATGTGTGTACTTATCATTCTTCTTCCTGGTCAGCACAGATTGGAAGTGGCCATCAGGCAATGGCTGTGGGAAATTTACAAGCCCTCCAATATTCCTGCCTGTGTTTCCAGACGGGCCTTTTACGAGGCAGCACACAGTTGTGACAGTAAATCTCTTCTTCCTGCCAAAATGAAATCACCCAATGCCGCTCTCTGTGGCCGTATTTGTAAGTCTCAGTGAGCTTGTGTGTAAGGATATTGCATGCTTGCCTCTGCCAAGTTAACGTTCAAGTCTCTTTATTTTAATAGTGTCTGGAAGGGGCTGTAAAAGATTTCATTCAATATTCAACAATAAAGCTGGATGTAAGGAAACTTTGAAATCCCTGCACTGCACTTACAAAACTGATTTAATGAGCTTAACATACTTCTCCATAATTGGAATTTAGCAGTAAATAAAAAAAAAAAAACTAACAAGAAGAAAAGAAAATATAATCAAAAAGTTTTAGTTTGGAAACTGACAGAAAGTACAGTAATCTGTAAAAGAAACTAAAACATATGTTTCTTGGTGAGGTACTGGAGCCTTTCTGTACATATCTGATGGCATGTAAATATTAAAACATATAAAAACCAAACTTGACATTTCTATACTTTTGCATCGTTTGAAATTTGTTATGCTGTGACTATTCGGATTGGGTGATTATTCAATAAAAATAACAAATGTTCCACAATCAAATATTTATAGAATGTAGTTTTTAAATTATTGATGCAAAGTAGCTCATTACTGAACTAGGACTGAGGTTGAAAATGTTGTGCTTGGGAAAGAAAAGGGAAAGTTTAATGAATGGACCTTGAACACAAATACTGGAGTTTTGCACGTTTGATATGTTCTGATTTGCATTTTAAAAGAATAAAAGAACTAAAAAAGTAAATTTATTCTGTCTCTGCTCATTCTAACTTACTGTAACAAAATGTATTTAAATTAAAACCAGGCATTACAGTAATATAATTGTACAAAAGGAAGCATATAAAGACATCTAGAATATAAAGTGTGTAATATAAAAAGCAGTGACTTTTAAGTAGAAAGTTTTATGCATAGTAAGAAGACACATCATGTCTTGAAATCATGTGAAGACCACCTCAACTAAAGGGCAACACATGAATGTCACTCTCAGTCAGCAAACAAATTACACTGTGCCATTATTACTTCAGTAAAAGCTAAGACCAGAAGTAGAAGTGTGTAATGTCTGTGCATAACAAAGCTGAATGTAGTAGCAATCATTTTTATGACTCTTTCATTAATTTGAAAGAGTTTTGGACCAATTTTCTTTACAGCATTGTAGACGTTTATTGAACTTTACATACATTAAATTATGCAAGCTTTTCCTAGGACCCTCTGTTTTATTTTCACTGAATAAATCCCAAACTTGGATTTAGGCATTGGAACAAGATTATATTATTCCCCTTCTCAGGCCATTCTGCTATGGATTTCCTGTGTGACCCAAATGGGTGGTGAAGATTTCATCCCTTCAAATGTCATATTTATCAAATTAGAAATATAAATAGGCACTTATGCTGTAAGAAAAATAACAGAAGGAGATGAAAATAATGTGTAAATAAATTAGAATTTTACATGGGATAGAACCATTTTTTATGATTTTAATGCCCAAACTGATCCAGTAAGATAAAGTGATATCCAGTAATTAAACACATGGTTAAACAATGTGCTTTTAAGATATGAAATAGAAGTAAGCTGTTGCAAAATGGCAACTCATAAATAAAATAGAGAAAGTAGGGGTAGAGATTAGCACGTGCTTAACAGACCCAGAGCTGCCTCAGGTCAGTGCCCTTTTAAATAATAGAAATGGTAACACTTCAAAATACAGATGAATTTGTGATTTATAATCACTGCAAGGATCATGTCACTAACCAAAGTCATAAAGAATTACAACCATGTACTCTGTGTGCTGTACTTTGTATGCTTAATTTGATGGATTTTGCCAAATATGATAGTGTGCACAACATCCAAGCTGTCCTACTCTTGTCTGTCAAAATTAGATTTTTTCCAGAAATCTTGTTTGTTCAGATGCAACTTAAGCTGTGCTGCCATTCCTCCTTGCTACAGACAAGAAGCTTTCTTTTGACAATCCTTTCAGACAGGCCATACTTGTTGTGTCTTTTTATTTGTTCTTCCATACACTTTAGCATTTAATATACTAACTGAAGCTTGTAGACTCTGAGATGAAGCTCTTAGGATTTTTACAATTACTCTGAGTATTGCATAGCCTGACACTAGGATTACCCTTGTTAGTACAGCCACTCCTGAGAACACTGGTAACTGTTTATAAAGTGTTCCACTTGTAAATAATCTTTCTCAGTTGCAGAATGATGGACTCTATCGTGTTTGGAAATCGTCCCATAACCTTTGACAGACTGGTGAACTGATACAATTACTTATCTAAGATCACCACAGATGTTTTTCCTCCTTGACTCTGGGTTGTCATAGACCAGAGAGCTCCATGTTATCAAAGTGTCTAAGCATCACCTCTCACTGAGGTGTTCAAACTTACTGATGGTCAGTTATGAAAGAACACTTGATGAATAGCATCCTATTGCTTTAAATGCTATACTGTATGTAGGGGTGAGAGTTTTGACACACCACTACAGTAGTTAGGCATTACTTAGGCATTTATTGACATCTAGAGACTTAAAAACAAAAGAACACACTGAACACATTGCAGAAAATAGTGACCACTGTCAGCAAGCTGCTGGGTATTAGTTTGGATAACTTAGAACACATCTATAAACAGAGATCTCTTAAGAAAGAAAGCAGTATTCTTGCTTATCAGAAGCATCAATTTGTTGCAACTTTTAAACTGCTTATCCTTAGGTAAAGAAAAAAGAAAAACAACAAAAAAAACAACAAAAAAACAAAAACAGTCCTTTGTACCAAAGGCAATTCGTTTTTTCAATGTTCAAGCAATAGATTTTTTTTATTTGTCTTTCATGGTCAGCAGGTCTGAACAGGTAGAACATTTATGTTTCTTTTATGAGATTATATTTCAATCAATTATGCATCTATTGTATTTTGGATAAACTGGATAACCATGGTGCATATTTCAGTAGTATGCAGAGAATCCATGAGCTGTAGAAGATGTTGTTGATTCTGTCTCTACTTTGTCTAGGGTTAAATGTGTTTTGATAGAGATTGTGTGTCTTATCCTATCAAAAAATATTAGTTTTTGTTTGTTTGTTTATAAGTCAGTGTAAATGGCCAGTGTCATGAATTCACTCCTATTTTTTCTACTAGGACAGTAAAGTGTCTATTCTATTCTATCCTAATGTAGTGAGAAAGAGTAAAAATCCATCTTCAAATCTTGCTAGTTGATAGGCTTTAGATCTGGACCCTTTTCATTCTGAACATAGCATCTTTTGAAGATAGCTGGTTGCATTGAATGTTTGAGGGTGGCATCAGAATAAAACAGGCTCAATTTGAATGCATAAAATACTTTTCAGATGTTTTTTTTTTTAATTGAAACTAATTTGTCATTTTCCTTTCAGCTCACAATCATGCACTACTTTGTGTAGATCTACCACATAAAATTCTTTAAAGATACATTTTTTACTTAACATTTTTCTAAGGCACAATAAAAACCTGCTTCATCATCGATAAAACCATGCAACAACATGAGCTCATGTTGTAGCTTCAATTCAAAAATGATATAAAGATATATGCATCTCTGTTCGATCAATGATGTGACTTCAAGTTAAATAAGGTGTTTATATAGTGCTAACTGTGTTGAGACTAGCAAAGATACCAGGCATGTACTGCAAGGCTCACACTTTTTAAATTTGTTATTGACCCAGGTTGGGTTTTGTTTGTTTCCCAGGCTTCTCATGTCTTTCAAAGCTAAAAATAGCACATGTAGTTGGGCAGCTTCAATGATATTTCTAATTTTGGTTTGCTCTTTATTTGTTAATATCGTGACCTAAACTGTTATAGCATCCTATCAAAAAAATGAATGAGTCAGAGGAAATGTTGGCACACACATCCTCTCCAACCCACACGTCTTAGAGAAACATGCCTCTAATTAGGGTACCAAATTTTTCTGGACTTTACATTTTGGTCCTGAACTCCCTCAACAGGGCAGAAGTGTGTGTTTATCCACATGTACACTTGTGCCCTTAAGGGGAGCCCTGTACTCTTAAACCGACACCTGTCAGTCTTCAGTGACAGGAGCATAACAAGAGATCGTGAGAAGCACAGTGTGAACGAAGAGAAGAAAGAAGAGGAGGCTTGAAATTATGAAGAAGAGAGATGAAAGATGGGTGAGATGGCAGGGAGGAGGAGGAGAAGCACAAGAAGGTGAGACTTCTGAAGATTACTGCAGACGCAACAAGATGAGAGAGGTGCAACATGACGTTCGATGTTTAGACCCGTCATCATCTTTTTGATTTGCTACCATGTGCTTATGATGTGTTCCTCTGTCTGCTTCTATTATTAGACCCTCATATCATTGTGTTGATATTTTGACATTGGGCTTCTAGTTGCACCTGTTTTGCACTTCCTCACATGTGAAGAGTTTGGGGCTCACACACCATTTCCTTCTCAAGACAGCCATAAGAAGAACAGGCAGATAGAGAATGACCGACCCAGTAACATTTTAACACACAAGAACACTCAGAACCAATACGATTTCGGTCACACACTCTAGCTGGGGTTGATAGGGAGTGAAACCTTCTTCTGTTGTGGCGTCATTGTCAGAGGTTTTATTCAGAGGAAGATTTAGGGGCGAAAATATGAGATTTTCTTATTCCGAGTGACAACTGTTTATGAATTAAGTTGATCAGACAGAAACACCATTTTTTTTTTAATCTAGCCGTTGCACCTTCCTCTGATCTCCTCATGCGGCAAGAGGGATCTGATGTAAATGTGTCGTCTTTGAAGCCTTGAAATGAGCTTTAACATGTGAGTTGTTAGTTCTCTTAAAAGTTCTATAGAAACCTTTGAAGTCTAACATTAAACTTCATTGGTTTTGACACATACTCTTCTAATTGTCCATCCATTTAACATCTCTGCCCAATAAGCATTGCCAGTATGAGTTCGTCAGGTCATGATAACCTTGAGTAAAAACACAATAAATAGAATTTTTAAATAAATAAATAAATAAATAAAAACTTTTTTAACCTAAAATGTATTATATGATCGAAATGCCTTTCTTTAAAATAGAAAAGCAACACTTATTCCTCCTGCTGCTAAAACAATAAAGCATAGTGGTTATTATTATTTGCTATAGCAAAATGAGTAATATATATTATCAGTTTGATACATAGACTTAAGCAAAAAACATAGTGATATTAATAGTAGTTTTCAAATATAATATGCATGGTATATCTTTTTGCAGGTGTTGCTCTAGACTTAAAATAATTATATTAGTTGGAAAATTAGTCCGAAAAGTCTAAAGGTCTTCTTATAGCCAGCTGACTAGGAGTGCAGTTGATTTGCATTTACTGAACAAACAGCATCATGAAGACCAATGAACACACCAGACAGCCCAGCAATACACGTGGAGATGTTTAAAGCCAGGTTAGCTGAAAAAAAAAAAATGTAGCGGTGTTAAATCTCTCATCTGAAAATTTAAAAAAAAAAGAAAAGGCAAAACTGACAAACTACCATTTACCCACTGACAGGCACAGGTATCTGATCCACAAATCTGGTTTGGTTGTAGCGCATGAGTCTTTTTTCAGCTAGTTAAATGATGGTGTGCAGCAACAGGATGGGGAGACAGAGTGTTGCCTTATTCTGTGTTCCATACAGCTGAAGAAAACTCTGGCTACTCCGGCCCTGCCTCCTGATGTCTCATCTTAAAAGAACTTTATAATGTAGAAACAGTATGACAGAACATTTTCAAACTCTGAAAACCTTAATACCGGTAACCTGCCAATACTGACACATGTATAAGAAGTTGATATTAGCTGGCTATTTACTTACATTTGTCTGATTGCCAATTTCAGTTTTAAAACAGAATTATTAATAAGAGATAAGTGGTTCTCCTTTGTTTTTTTCAACAACATGGCTGTCCTAATATTTTAGTGATTAGAATTATTCCCAAACTGCCAAATTAGTTTTTCTTGGAAGCAAAATAAAAGTGTATGTGCTTCTTTTCCCCATCTGACTAGCATTGTGCAGCAGTATGTAAGGGAGGGGCAGGGGCAGAGCTGATTTCTAGTATGTGCTCCACACAGCCAGAGAAAACTCAAGCCACTGTGCCACTTTCTCTGGGATCACATTTAACTGACTTTAAATCGACGGATAATATGACAGAAAATGTGAGCTGTTTTGAATTTGCTAAACCTTCATACCAGTAAGTGGCCTATGCCCAGCAGCACTGTAATCCTGTTGAGGTTCTCGGAGAGGAGTGGGTGGATTGGAGTTGAGGGATGGGGGACTAGAGGAAGGGTAGACCCCTGAAAACCTTGCCAGTACATCACAGAGTCAACACAGAAATACACAAGACAGCTGGGAACATCACACTCACATATAAGGGCAATTTAGTGCCATCAGTTACCCTTTTGGAGAAAACGAGTGCGTGCACAGTTAAAACAAGCAAACTCTACACAGAAAACCCCCAGTCAGTTCTCAAAAACATCAACAAAAATGTATCCAACCAACAAGCAAAGGTTTGGCCTTAGCAGGAGCACAAATCATCCATAAATAACCCCATTTGACAAAGTTTATTTATGGAAACCAGTAGATAAAAAGAATGCTTTTGATCTTCACACTGTGACATCATACTGCAGGCAAACGATTATCACAATGCGGAGCTGGATTAAGCTGCTAATTTTACAAGGTCTGCAAATGTCGGTGACAGAGTGGCGTTCTCGAGGCCCAGAGACAAAGAAAGCGCGAGCGGCGTCTGCAGCTGATATCTGCAGCAACGAGATTAGTCTGGTAATTAACCACAAAGCAATTATCGGTTGGTTGGATGAGAGGCGCGTTTCAGGGAAGGTGTTTCTTGACGTGTTTAATAGGTGTTGAGTAGTTTGATCAGTCAACAGAAGTTGTTTTTGAGGTCCACCATCCAACGGTGGTTGATCCAAAGCTGATGCATGCGGCATCTGAAAAGTCAATTAATTAGACTGTTGCTCTTCCTTTCATCCACTTTTCATTAACCTCCATTGACACTTTGGTGGAGCTGGTGCACAGGTTTACGACTGCGTCGGGATTAACGAGGAAGTGGGAAGTTGGCAATAAACAAAGTTGCCAGAGGAAGGAGATTTCCCTGGATACCTCACACTTTCAGTCTACATCTGCAGTAACTCATATCCATGTTAAAAGAAAGAAAACAAACCTTTCAGCCCTGTCAGTGGATAAAACATGACTATTGATGTACAATGTCTTGCAAACATATATATACCCCTGAACTTTTCCATACTTTCTTTGTTACAACCGCAAACCACAATGGGTTTTATTAGCATTATATGTGACCAATATAAAGTGCATAATTATGATGGGGAAGGAAAGGAATTTCTATTTACAAATTGAAACATCAAAAGTTTGGAATGCGCTGGCATTCAGCCTTTTTTACTCTGATACCTCTCAATAAAAAGTTGTGCAATCAAATGAAATAATAAAATGGTGTCCACCTATGCACAATTCAATCTCTTCAAAAATACAACTGATCTGTGAAGACCTCAAAGGTTTAATATACAATACTTGTGAACATATTATCAATAATACAAAAGAACAGATCAGACAGGTCTGGGATAAGATGTAGATTAAAACAGCAGCGGCAGCAGCAGTGCATGAGTACAGGTTGTCAGCAGAGCAGCTCCAACAGGAAGTCCTGCTCTCCGTATAAAGTTGAGGAGAAAGTGGAGTTCACAGTAAAAGATACTTTTCAATCTATCTGAAAATGGAGTTTGGCACAACTGCAAACCTACCAAAACATGGTAGTCCATTTAAACTGTAAAAAATAAAAAAAAAAAAAAAAATAAATAATAATAATAAATAATAACAATCAGAGAAGCAGCAAGAGGTCTATGGTGGTTCTGGAGGAGATGGAGAGATCCGTGGATATCTGTGGTGTTAGAATCTGTTGAGAGGACATCTATTAGTTGTGCAAGAGACAAATCTGGTCTTTATAGAGAACAGGCAAGACGAAAACCACTGCTATATAAAAGCCATATGAAGTCCAGTCATCAGAAGTCATGTATGAGACACAGCAATCTTAGAAAAAGGTGCTCTGGTCAGAAGAGACCATATGCTAAGTTTTTAGCCTGCATGAAGAACACTTTGAGTCTTAATACACCATCGACACCTAAAACATGGTGGTGGCAGCATTATGCTATAAATAGATAAGTGAATGAGTGATTTTTTATTGACAAAATCAACTTGAGGATGAACAGAGCAAAATTCAGAAAATCTTGGAAGAAAACCTTGGATAGGCAGCAAAAGACTGTGGGATGGAGGTTCATCTTACATTAGAACAATGATCGAAACATAAAGTTAGAGCTATCATGTAATATTTTAGATGAATGTGTCCCCACCAAACGTAATTATGATCTATGATAAGATAAAAATGATTTTTAAAACCAATTTTGCTTTTTCTTTCCCTTTAAGCTTATGTTTCATTTTGTGTTGGGGCTATAAGGAATAATCCCCCCAAAATGCATAGAAATTTGAGGTTGTAACATGAGAAAATGTGAAAAATATCAACAAGTATGACTATTTTTGCAAGGCAGATGCTGCTAAAACAGAAATCTAAGTCAGACAAGTCCAGGATAAAAAAAAGCAATGCTTGACATAGTGGTGTTCTGTATTTTTTACCATCACCAGAGGAAACAATATGTACTGGAATTGAGTAGAAGCAAACAAGCTCTGTCAGTACACCTTTTGTGAAATCACCAAAAGACATCAAGATCTGTTATGCTCCATTGTTTCAATATCCAAAAAGAGTAAGGCATTTGTGTTGAGAAATCAGAAAATAAGTGATTTAAAAATGGTGTACTCAGAGTATTTTGTGTGAGTGCTATTGATCCAAAAAGGATGGCTCTCTTGGGGAATTCCAACTAATCATGAACAGATTCAAACAATCAATATAATGGTTTTCTGTCATCATCTCAACACAAACTCCTTCCTTCTCTTTTCTTTAACACTAAACATTTCAACAGTGCTTTGACTCACTGTTTTTTCCTACCTGACTCGTCATCAGACTTGTTGTCATTCTCTGAGTCAGTGAGGGTGAGGGCTGAGTTCTCACGGCTGGACACGCCTGAGCTGCGGCGAGATTTTACACCTGCGCGTCCGGCCCACAGCTGAATGGCTCGCTCTGGAGACAAAGGCCCCTCTGGGTCCGAATCCGCATCTGAGCCGGCGCTGAGGGAGTACCCTCTCTGGAGGAGGCCCAGGTCAGGACAGTAGGGAACAGCAGCGGGATGTGGAGGGGGAGTTTGCTCACAAACTCCCAACTCAGCCAGGGTGAAGTTACCCCCTGTGAGAAGGGGGAAAGTAGGGTTAGAAAAATGAAATGCAAAGAGCGATGCACATAAATATTGTAAAATTACTTTACAAACATGTATTCATAAAAGCAAATGCAAACGCATATCTATAAAACAAACCCACAATCACACGCAGAGAAGCACACTAATTATGAAACTATGGAGGCGGAGGATGAAAATTAGGCTTTGTTGTGGCAGGCAGGAGGGGGAGAGATGACGCAGCATGAATCAGGCACAAAATTCAAGCTAGCTGCTGGAAGAAATGTGTACTGGCCTGCAGGCCTGTTAGAGCTGGCTTTGAAAACCTGCTTCCCTCGCTTTACTGATCCACACTGGCTTTTATGAGCTGTTGATGTGAGATCAAAGAGCTGTTCACTTGAGTCCTCTTGGACTGTAGTGGAGCTGTTTTAGTTGCCTTCTGGGTTTGATCATCTCCCCACCTAGGTGCCATCACACGCAGGACCCCAGGCTCACTGAGTATACTGTAGTCCACTGCAGTTCTAGTCCTGAAGCCCAGCACTCTCTCCCCCTCAAGACAAATTTGCTTGTCACATCCAAAATAAATATATAAAATTATCCAAATTAAAGCACATCAAAGTAGATCAATAAACAGCACTGGAGCCCAATTAAATCCAAGCTGAAGAAAAAGCAATTAAGAAAAAAGGCATGCTCAACCAATTTATTCTCCATACTAATTAAAAGAGTATTGTGGATGCAATCGCACACCATCAGCTGTCGGGGTAAAAGGATCAGGGGAAAAGCAGTTGTGATTGACTTCATTAGCAGTTTGTGAGGGAAAGCAAAGGAAGAGGCGAATGGAGAGAGGTTGCCATTGTGGAGGCGCACAGTATGATTCTGTGCACCGGGAATAACACAGCTGTGCAACTCAGTTAACTCTGACTCATCAGGCGTACGGACGCAATCAGCAAATGAGAGGAATCAAAGAGATGAACATTGTCTCCTGGATCTTCATTGCTCCCCTTTACTGAAACTCCTGTGTTGTGCTGAAAGTGGGAGCTGAAGGGAAACTTAGCCAGAGAACTGGTGAAAGGCCCTTTACTTCTACTCAGACAAACAGATGGACTAGACTAGAGAGCAGAGACGAGTGAATAGCTCCACAGGTGGAAACAGTTAATACGCTACAGCTTGCCAAGCTTCCAAATAGCTACAGTGCAAGGGCGTCCAAGCATTGCAAGACATGAGGGAATATTACAATTTCTCATTTTCCTTGCTTCTTTGTTGTCTGTTCCTCCCACTTATCATCAGTGATAACAAAAGGAGAGTTCTTTACTACATGGTAAATAGGGACACTACACTACAGTATCTAACTACAGTCAACTATAGCCCATACCTGACATAAGATATCGAAGAAGAACAGGCGAGAACTCCAGGACGCCTGAGAGAGTAGAAAACATGGGTTGTTTAAAATCAGTTAGCATATCATCTTGAACCAAACTACTCCACCTTCACAGTTATGATGGATCAGTATTAGTGATGCACTGAGAAATCATTTGGTGAATGGAATAGGATCATTATTAGCCAGTCTGAAAGTCAAAAATCCTTCTTTTTCCCCCTATCAGTGAAAACTTAACTATGGTCAGGTTTCTCTGACACCCACATTCCTCTGTGTGGAAGTAAGTTCAGAGGGAATAGGACTCAAAATGAGCTTTTCAGTATCAGTAAGGTGTTTAAAAATGAAGTCAGATGAAGCACAAAAGCCATAAGAAGTTTAATACAAGGAAATTGTAATTTTCCACGAAGACTATTCATTGAAGCTGCTGTAACAGATAGCTTCACTGCAGCAGGTGCTGGCCATTTATTTTCTTTGCCATGTTGTACATTCTGGATCTTTGGTAGTCTTGAAAATTACTTTTTGAGGCCCAAAACAGAGTCACTTGCCAAAGGACCTCAATTTGTATGCCTTTAGTGGTTTATAGGCAACTTTATAAGATACTAGGAATGCCTATAACATCAAAGTTGCTCTGTTTTATCCTTTTGAGCCCTCAGCCTATGGCGATAATGGAAAATGCTGAATGTTGAAAGTTTAGCAGCCTTTTTTGAAATCTATTATGGTAACAGTCAGGTCTTTATAGTAACTAATGCTAACTGTGCTAATCAGGGTGACTGCCAATATAAAATGTTTAATAAATATAAATGTCAACTACTCAATTTATCTTTGTTTTTAAAAAATTAGCAAAGTGCTTTTTTACAACAACCATGCTTTTAATTATTACTCAATATAACATCTAGTCTTTCTAAAGACTGTTCCATCCAGCCACATCTACGACTAAACCACAAACACAGCTAGTTCAAACAAATGTTTAGTCCCATGACCACATTTTTGTATTAGGGTGCCTGTTTACACATGCTTGTATGGTTTGCCACATGATTCTAACATTACATCCCACAGGAATTTCTTCTGGAGAATTAACATCCCAGTGATTACACATGTAAAATCCCATCTCTCCTCATCAGTTACTGCGGTAGACATAGCCCAACATCCCATGTACTCAAAGAAAGATGGATTTGTGAGAGGGGTTGGAGCAGGCACAAAAATCTATCTTAGTTATTCCACAAATAGAAAACCAATTGCAAGTTTGTTACACGATATTATGACAGATGTGGAGGGCAAAGTATGGCTTCACATTCTAATCAGATCACTTCATGACTTCTACAGTCATATATGTGCCTAATTTATCTTTTAAACCCTGCTAGTTCTTGAGTTGTGTTTTAAGCAATATATATTTGTGGTTGTACATTGTGTTACAATTAGGGCTAAAACACGGTTGCTAAAAATGATTGCTTTGGCATTTAGGGAATGCCTTTGAATTATTTGACAATTGATCAGTAAGTTTTCTTTTCCATTCAATGTACTCCTAGACTATCCCTCCTGTGTTTTTCCAGCCTGCTTTATGTCATCTCAACCACCTGCCAGTAAATAAAGATGGCTGCCCATAATGAGTCTGGTTTTGCCAGAGTTTTTGTCCTGTTGGAAGTGAATTTGTTCCTTTGTTGTGTTGCCACTTGCTTGCTCAGGATAACTGACTGCTATGATCTGTCAAGGATCTGATGAAGTCAATGGTGCTTTACTGGACACAAATGATCCATAGTGTGCAGAGAGATTAGATATGCAATACCCTGTCCACTTACAGATGTTTTGTTTGGTTTAGTTTCGTCCAGATGGAATGGTTTCCCTCATCATTTTCATTTTCTCAATGAAATGTCAGGCAATCTCGTAATCTAATAAGAGTAAAAGTGCTTTATAATGATTAACTTTAACACACCCCTGATGAGTAAATTAAAATCCTCAGGTCATATGAATAAGCACGTCTGTGGAAAGGATAAAAAAAAAAAGTGACCTTTCACAGAAAGTAAGTAATCATAATTAGTGTCATAGTTTTAATTTAGTAATTGCCGATTCTGAGATAAGGCATATCTTTCACATTTGTTCTGCTTGAACCCCCTAAATATTTCTTAATCTCTAAGAAACAATTAGAAGGCCAAGCAGATTTAAGGCAGCAGATTTAAAAATACATTAAAAAACTGTCTAAAATGTCTTGCTGGATATTTTCTACATTGAAAAAGAACAAAACACAAAAGAAAAGAAAAACATAGGAGAGACAAACAAAGCTGATCTAAAAAGAAATGCTATAATGTCAAGGAGTATCAGTTTAAAGCACTGGAAAACAAAAGGATAACAACCCAACAAAAATGTATTGAGTCATGAACTAATTATCAGTGTGTGCTGAAATGAGAACAGAGATGTGCAAGGATAGTAATTAGTACAATCATTCAATTTAAACTGAGAAAGGGTTTTATTAAATTAAATAAAAGTATACAAATGTTCAGCATTAACTAAAAGAACTATGAAGGTTGTTGCATCGTTGCTATGTTTCATTAGAAGTCTGCAGTTGTCTATGCAACACAACTTAACAACTATGAGGAATTCCAAACTGAATACAAAGTAAGAAAGCAAAAGACAGAACAGAATAAAGGGTACACCCACCCTTGACTAACAATTTGGTGTAAGTTAAAATAGTTAACATTCAGTTTTGCACAGGAAATATTTATCATACTTTGATTTGTAGCCAGGATGTAAAAATGGCAACAGTATATTTTAACAATTAACTAACATTGACTAGCATCTTATAGTGACCCTGAAAATTGTAACAGGGGTATATATTATAGCAGACTTAGTATTGCTTGACACAAGAGAACTGTAGAATGAAAAGACAAACCCTTAAAAAGAGAGCTACCCAGCAGCACATCTGGGGCTGCTATGTAAAACCTTGTATTTGTCAGCCATTTTCAGGATAGCAACTGGTAACACTTCACTCCCCCATTAAAGCCTAGGAAGGTCTACTGCCAGCACAGAATCCACTTGGACCAAAAATACATTTTGGCTTCAGAAAGACTGTTGTTTAACTGAAAGTGCAAAAAAAAACAAAAAACAAAAAAACCCCCACAAACATTGCACAGTTTTACTTAATAAATGAAATCATCATTTAAAAAGCACCTTTTTGTGCAGCTTATCTTCAAGTTACATTAAAATTTGATTGGTGATCTCCAACATTCACATGTGACAAAATGATAAAAAACCAGAAGAACTCAGTGAGGGCTTTAATACTTTTCCATGGCATTGTGATTTCTCTGAACACCCAGTTATGACAGATGGAAATGAGCTATGAAACTCTGGAAAAAAATATATAGAACAATAAACACAGCATACAGTCTCATTTGTCATTGTAGCACAGTAATACAAACACAGAATGCTCAGAAAAAAAGTTTCGAAAAACTTTTGAAATAATACAGCATAGTTTCTGTTCAAACATATGACTCTTCATTGTATTGTGTATTATAAACGTTTTACTCTTCTTCATCACAATGAAAAGGAATAAGCAACGGCATTGTTTAAGCTAAATTGTAAGCCATTGCACAATGGCCTGCTTTCTGATGGACTCTCAAAATAATAGATCATCTTCTTGAGAACTTTGAAGAAATATTAAGCATGCACAGATCTCAGTCTTTCATGTTTCTGCTAAGTAGCGGACACACCGGTAGTTATGAGTCTTGTATTTATGTTTATTTACCTTTGGAGGACATGCGTAAAGACACAATTTTACTTCTCTCCTCAGTACTGTTTCTGTCTTCTGCACCTGAGACACATCATCATTTGGAGTATTCATGCATCACATGCTTATCTCAGAAAAATAAGCGACGCGAGGGGAAAAAAAAGCATCCTGTTGGAACTTACACCTATGCAGCAGCATGTGTGGGTATAGGAGTGGCTGATAGCCATTAAACCAAATGTCTTTCCCTTGATAAAAATTCATTATGTACACGTGTGGGAGTGAACGTGTGCAATGTGTGGCGTGTGTGTACGAGTACAACCGCCTGTGAGTAGACAGCTTTGAGGGATAGAGGGGCCTATCATTAAAAAATCATTTGTGCTTGTTAGCAGTTTGACAGGAAAAGTATAGGCAGCAGGACTCTGCATTATGCTGGTTGACTTTCTCTCACCCCACTGAGTAATTCTGTAGAGGATGTAAAGCGAACAGAACTTGTGGATTTCATTGCCTACAATTATGTTGCTTTTTCCAGATCCAATAGCTTATAGTCAAGGCCACCCTCGGACATGTCATTTTGAGCATTCATGGGAGTGCTTGCTCAGAACAAGTTCTGATTTGAACTTAAGTGCTGAAACTAGTGAACTGATTTGCACCTTGGTGGAGCATGCATCACAATCAGGAAGCAAATGTGACTGTGCACAGTGGGTTTTCCAGCAAAACCCTGAAATAACCAAAATTACTGCTAATAACAGTAAAAGCCTTATTTTCTTTGTCCCAGCAAAGGAAATGCTGAAATTCATGCCTAATAGCTGTCAAAATGTGGCATTTTTTAATATTTTCCATTTTCATTTGCTTCCAATTCAAAATTAATCTGCACTGCACTTTAGAATTCCAAATATAAAGGAACTTTTCATTTGTGTCTTCTTTTACATTGTATTTTGAAGCCATGAAATAGACATATATATTTAATTTCATAATAAGTAGCATAAATAAAGAACTGTTTTTACTCACACAAGAGAAAAGAAACAACAGGACAGCAGGGAAACAATAACTGAGTAATGACGAACAATTAAAAAGTTTTTAAACTTACTTTCTGTTTAGGTCTTCATCGCATTTCAAAAGTATTTACACCACTTGAACTTTCTGTAATTGTGGATTGTATGTGACACACCAACAAAATGTAGCAGATAATCTATATGTAACATGACTCATGGTTTGCTATATATTTTTTTTTTGTCAATTTCTTCAATTACTATCTGAAAAGTTAATATTTGCATTCAATCTCCCCCTTTATTAAGTCAGTACTTTGCAGAACCAACCTTAACTGCAATTAGAGGTGCATGTGTTCTGAGGTATGTCTCTACCAGCGTTACACATCTACAGACAACAACATTTGCTCAATCTTTATCTTTATAGGTAAACCGCAACTCTGGTCTCAAGTCTTCTTCAGCTTCTTGCAAGTCACCTTGTATTTAGGCCTATCTATCTTGCCATCAACCTTGACCAGCTACACTGTCCCTGCTGAAAAAAAGCACCTCCACAGCATGATGCTGTCACTATTATGTTTTAAAGTCAGGGTGGTGTGTTCAGGTTTCTGTGTAGTGTTTCTACCACACAAAGAATTTTTACATGAATGCCAAAAGGTACAATTTTGATTTAATTCATTTCAATTTACTTATATGAAGCCAATGCTACTAATTTCTGCTTTTCAAACATTTCAAAGACATAAACACATGTAAAATTGATATAACCTTATGATACATACTTTGTTCTTAGGAACAACCTAAACAACCTTATGTAAATTATTTTGACCATTGCAAAAATAATACTGTGATCCAATCAGGTACCATTACATAAATTTTATTTTATCCCTCAACATTCAAAAGAATGCATGTTTACACTGCTTGGCAAGAAAAGGTCACAACCTATATTTAACTAAACAAATAGACAAGCGCCTCCCATTGGAAAAGAACAGCAGTGATTATTATGTTTCAGATGCCAAGAAGTTGTTTAACTCTAAGTAAAGCCATGGGTAGCTTTTTATTCCTTGTTAGAATACACGTTCTTTGGACAGGGAAAACACGCTCCTCTGTTTCAGAAAGGTCAAATTATTGATCTGCATCGGGCAAACAAAACAAGAAAAAAAATTCTATGGAGTCTGTTAAAACTACTAGACCCGAGGTTAGAACAGCTAAATACATTAATGAAACCTTGAATAAAGGTGTGAATACTAATTGTTGTGGAAGAAGATATAACCAAAATTAAAAATCTGAAACAAGAGAGTCCAATTGGAGAAAAATAAATTAAACAAAACAGTAGAAATCATAGCAATGCTTAATAGGTAAAATTAGAGCTTGCTGACTTGCACAATGCAAAGAGAACTTAAGTTATTACCACAGAGAAAAGCACTCATCAATGGGGCTAATTGAAAAACAAGGCTTTGATTTGTCAGAGACTATAAAGATGTAAGTCTGGAGTGCTGAAAAAAAAACACATGGGGTTTGATAAAGTCAGACTTACCCTGTTCCATTGTGATGGGAGCATTAGGTTAACAAAAGTGATACCTATTCTGCTTAGTGGGTATCATATGCGCCTGTGGGAACAGTGTTATGATATTGGGGTCGATTCAGTTGGTCAGATCTAGGTTCATCAACTTATGTGTTTAAAAATCATGTCAGCTAAGTACCTTGTTATACTTTCTAGTTGGCAGTGTCAGATTCCAATATGACAATGATCATAAAGTGTAGTTCTTAGATCTTAGTTCAAAACTTAACCCCACAGCCGATTTGGTAATATGGTAGTTTGGATTTGAAATGTATGGTACATCATCATATCTATCACAAAAAAAAGGGAGAAAAATGAAGATCTCCATGCATGGGCACCAGACCTTGCTGTTCAAGACCCCTTGGTTAAAAATTATTCCAGTATGAACTTTAGTACCTTGAATGATTTTGCTTGTCTTTATGGAAAAAAGTGAGAAAAAAGTAACAAGAGGATATTTAAACTTTGGTTTTTACATTAAAGCTCACAGAAATGCTTCAAAAAGAAATTCTCACTTTTTTATAGGGGAAGTATAATAAAAAGAGGACTCCAATTGCCATCTCCCAGGTGCAGAGTCAAAGCAGCCATGCTGCAGCTTCTTTCTTACTGTCTCAAGAATGTATACCGGATTCAGAGTCTACACCTGAGAGATGTAATTTTAATTGAGGAAAAGAGCCTGGATCATCCACTTACACTTTTAAAAATATCCAGATGCACATATCATACATTTACCACTTCAATCTTAGTGGACTTCTAGTATTTTTGTGGTAAATGTCTGACTTTACAATTTTAGGAAATGTCTAAGTTTTTTTCCATGCAAATTTATAACTTTTACAATGTCAGAGTATATCTTAGTTTAACATCGTAACTTTATACCTTTAATCGTGGTAATTTTTTCTGCCAAATTTGTACATTTTTGACAGAAAGTATCCACATTTTTTTCTTGGGTTCCTGGGTTCAAATCCTGGTCCTGTGGTCTCTCTGCATGGAGTGTTCTCCCTGTGCATGTGTGGGTTCTCTCTGGGTAGTCCAACTTCCTCCCACAATTCAAAAACATGACTGTTAGGTTAATTGGTCTCTCTCTAAATTTTCCTGAGGTGTGTGTTTGTCTCTGTGTGTCTGTGTTGCCCTTTCATGGAGTGGTGACCTGTCCCGGATGTATCCCGCCTTTTGGCCAATGACTGCAGAGATAGGCACAAGCCCCCCCATGACCCTACGAGGATAAGCTGGGATAGACAATGAATGGATGGATATATTATATTATATTATAATTAGCTACATAATGCTGTGGTTATAATTCTGGCTCATGATCAATAAATAATTTTCTTTTCATCAACATTATTTATGATGAATGCAATTTGACATGATGTAAACATACCCAACAAGATGAACCTACTGTTCAGAAACAATTGCTGCCACCTGCTAAATTCATGTATCTCTAAAGACCTAGTTATTGACTTTATTGTACATCAAAGAAATGACAAATGTTTTACAGCTCAGTTTGCACAGTCTGCTGCTGTGCTACACTGTGAGATAATGACAAAAATGTACTTTCCCTTTTGTTGATAAGGGCAAAAAAGGGGAGTGAAATACAGTGATTCAAGCTGATGACAAAAAAGGACAAGCAAAGGAAAGACGAATGAACCCTTTCTTAGGGGTAAACATCTTTTTTTCAGGGAGAGATTCAGAGAGGTGAACAAACGCAGGCAGCATCCAAACTAAATAGGGCTGTGACAAGTATAAATAAGACAAAACACTGGATTTCATTGAAGCTTCAAGGCAAAAAGTGAAAAAAACCATACTGATCTTGACTTGAATGGATGTAACACAAAGGTCAAGGTTAAAGAGATAGTTCCTTTTTTGAAGTGGTGTGGTGGAGAGCACTTATGAGCAGTGCCCACCATAACTGCAGTGGACAGCTGTCAGAGCGATCTCAGTTTGGATAATCAGAAACTAATTCTTATGTGGGATTCAAATCTGAAAGCTACTTAGAACACGTCTCACTCAAGAGAAAATCTGCATTATCAACCATTCTTGTAATTCATGAAAACAAAATATTCTTTACGTTGTCGTTATTTTCTTAACCAATCAGCAACCTTGTTGCTGCATGTAACTGGGTTCACCAAGGCTGTTGAATGCACCTTGCCACAGATCGATGGTGACTCACTATTAAAGCAGACTCATCTGAGTGATGACAATAGCAACATGTCTTTTTGTGGTAGGGGGACAGGAGAACTGAGCAAATTCATATATAGTTGAAAACCCTGTGTGGCAATATTTGACAAGACCAGTTTTTTCAATCAGCCTATTCTGTGGTACAAAGCTTGCAAAGCTGTTATAAGCCATGCACATTATTTGTTGAGCTAATGAATTTGGGTTTTCTCAAAAGTTGCTGTGATATTGTTTCCTATTTTGCAAAGAATACTGGTATACAAAAAAATTAGATTTTGTGAAATACTAAGTCCTGTCACAGCTTTGAACTATGTATATTATGCTTTTGATATACTTCTGAATGCTGTGTGTGCATTGGGATCAAAGGTGTGTCCTTCATAGCATTCTTTTGCATCAAAACAGAGTATTTTTCTTTTGCCATGACATCACTGTCTCACATCTTATTTTTCTATATTTAAGGACCAACTGACTGTAATGAAAAAAATATCAGTACTATAAGTACCCAAGTGACCAGACAATTATTAGCTAAATTAATCAGAAAGCAGGTCAACACGTCAGTTTCACTTTCAAGCATGAGGTGATTTAATGTTAATCACTTCAAGCTGAATTGCACTGCATGATATAACATATCATTGGATCATTGATGGAATTTTTTGTGTCAATTCTACAAGTTCTGGATCAGTATTACATACAGGTAGTAGTAGTAGTAGTAGTAGTAGTAGTTTTTGCATGTTTGTCACACTTCAGTGTTTCAGAACTTCAAACCAATTTAAATATTTGTCAGAGGCAACAGAAGTAAACACAAAAAGCAGTTTTTAAATGAAGATGTTTATTATTAAGGGAGAAAAAAATCCAAAGCAACATGGCCCTGTGTGAAAAATTTAAGCGCTGTCTTCACTGAGAACAGGCGTGACAATGATTAGGCCTCGGTGTGGCTAGAGACAGTGAAATAAGGTATGATTACCACAGTTATGTTTTAACAGGAGGAGGTGTGAACACTTTTTCACACAGGACCATGTAGCAAGACCTAAGTTTAATGAAGACTTTAACAGTACTGAGTTAGAAGTATGTCCAGAAACAAATAATAAAACTACATGTTTTTGTGATGTGATTTCAGGACATTATAGTAGCTATTTTAACCAAGTCACCCTGTGTTGTAGCAGTATACTGAAAATGATCCATAGAAGCTCTGCTTTGGACAAAACATTTGATCCTGTCAGGAACAGTGAATAGAAGTCCATGTAGACTATGTAATACAAATGTGAAGTATTTTTTTTCTGCCTATAGACAATAGGTCATTGCTTTTCTACTATCAGACTGGGCTTCATGAGCTAAATGTTAAAGGACTTCAGTCAGTATCGGGAAAGAAATTAATGATCAAGTCTACTTAGAACAGTTGATTAGATAGACAAAATAACTCGTCGTAGCGTTAATGCAGTTATATATTGTACCACAGACAAAATTCAGTTGAGAAACCAACAGCTTTTTCTCAGATGCAGTTGTATTAGAGGGCAGAAGTGTACTCCTCTGATGACTGCTTGTTTGACACAGAGATTCATCCCTGATTTTCTGCATAGCCCTCTGACCTCTGTCTGCACCAGGTAAGATAATGAATACCCATAATGTTCCATGCAACACACTCAATTAAACTATAAAAAAAAAAACTGAGAAAAGAGGAAAAACAGGGATCCCAGTAAAGACAATTGTGGCATCATCAGATTGGATTGTATATACATACACAGCAGCACACAGAAATGCTGTAAAGCAGCTTGACAAAACTGCATTTCTGTGGTAATGAGCTGAAACACACCGTATAAAGTAAGCATGGTTTTGGTGTAGACAAGTACACTCTAGCAGGGGTCTTCAAATCTAGGCCTCGAGGGTCCATGTGTTGCAGCTTTTAGATGTGTCCCTGGTCCAGCTAACCTGAATCAAATGGCTGAATCACCTCCTTAGTATGCAGTCAAGCTCTGTAGACTCCTGCTAATGACCTCATTATTTGACTTAGGTGTGTTGAAGCAGAGACACATCTTGAGGCCTGGATTTGAAGACCCCTACTCAAGAGTTAGGGACTCAAAAGCACATTGCCTCTCCAAATGCTAAAAATTAATCATCTGAATCTTTTTTTTTTATTTATTTTTCCAATTTAACTGCAAAAGTTTAACTGTTCAGTTATTAGACTGAAAAAAGGGATTTTAGTGTGAACGCAAGGGATTAAGTTTCACACAGAGGCCTGGAGATTATTATTAAGGTTTGATAACACAATGTTACGATACATTAAATTATAAAGTGCATTGTGAAAAGGTGCCAGCTGAGAGGCAAAGTCATATATATATATATATATATATATATATATATATATATATATATATATATATATATATATATACACACTTTACATTTGTGAGTTAAACTTTGTACTTGCTCGAGCAAACAAACACACTTACTGCAGCTATACTGTACTTGTGGTTGAATGTGGAGGTAGAGTCTTCAGCTCTCAGCTCTGCAGGCTCCTCTTTTGCAGAATGAGACCCTAGCATGGGTTCCCTTTTTAGATTAGCCTTTACATGTTATAACTATATTGACAAGAACAATATAAGACAATGCTTTATTGTATTGTTGATTACAGCATTGCTTCAAGATAAATAAAGTTGACTTCAATATCCTTTTCAGCTTTTTCACTCTGCTTTTGTGTGTGTATATTTGGTTTTTAAATATCTATTTTTGTCATTGCCTTATTATCAAGACTCATTTTAAAAGATCATTCCTTCACTCCTTCTATTTAACTGAGAAACTTAAATTCCAATACATTCAGGTCTAACATGCTATTGATATTTTTAAACTATGGATTTGTATTCTTATTTTTAAACAAAAAGACATCTTCCTAGATATCACAATGACTTACAAAAGTATGCTTCACCCCCTTTTAATCTTATCACATTTTGTTATGTTACTGCCATAAACCTCATTATATACAGTATTATTGGGATTTTATGTGATAGAGCAACACAAAGAATCAAATAATTGAAAAATTAGAAGGACAATGATCCAGTGTTTTCAATACTTTGTACAAATCAAATTTTGAAATGCATTTGCATGCATCTCCTTAAGTGAATACTTTGTAGAACCACCTTGGTCACTGTAAATAAGTCTTTCGGAGCCTCTAATAGATTCTGCTCCAAAATGGCCTGTGTTTAGCTCCATTCATCTTCCAGTCATCTCTGACCAGTTGTCCCTATCCCTGCTAAAAGAAAATCCCTCCCACAGCATCATGATGCGACTAAAATGTTTCATGCTTGGGATGTTCGATCCATGGTGAGTCCAGTGTTAAGAATTTCACCACCCACAGTGCTTTGCATGTACACAAATAAATTCAAAAAGTTTGGTCTCATTAGATCAGAGCACCTTCTTCTTCTATGGCTTTCTTTCAACATGAACCTTCTTCATTCCATTTTTTCATACAGGCCAAATTTGTGGCTTTGTATGACAATTAGTTATTTTCCTCTGCACAGATTATTCCACCTGAGCTGTGGATCTCTGCAGCTCTTCCTGAATTAGAATGGACCTCTTGGCTGCCTTTCTAATTAATGCTTCCCTGATTTAGATTTAGATACATACATACCACACTTTTCAGAATGTATTTGGAAAATGTTTTAAAAGCACGCATCATTTTCCTACCAAATCACAATTCTGTGCTACTTTGTGTTGGTCTATTACATAAAAACCTAATAAAGTAAATGGATTTTCGTGGCTGCCAAGTCCAAAAGGTGAGTAAATATTTTTTGTAAATCTCTATGTGCATTGCAGAAACAGAAAGTTTTGTTCATTCTACATTACTTGAAAAAACAAATATGTAAAAAATAGATAAATTTGAAGCAGATTAATGAATTTAATGTTAGCTGTCTTCCAAATTCTTCCTTTTATCTTTACTTGTATCCTAAAGTAATATCTAGAAATATCTATGTTACTGCAACCTTACTACTCTGCTGTGACATGAAGAAAGTACGCCATGTGAATCTTGTCGTATTCACAGACACACAGTGCATATCCCATAGCATGTGGCACGATATTAACACTATCATTAGCAGCCCTGTAACGACCTAACAAATATGTCCAAATAGGAGTGCTATGGTCAAACACTTCCTACACCTCCCATATGACATCCACACTTTTGGTTCCTGGTGGAGCCACAGGGGCCATTGCACCTCCTACTGAGGATGCTAAAATAGGTGTGACAAATGTCTTGCAATCCTGGACAAGATCCATTCCTGCCCAGAGGCCATTGGTGTGGCTTGGACAAGACAGGACATGACAGGACATGACATAACACCATGCACTCTGGAGGAGCTGTCACTGAGGAAATGTAGCTCCAGGCAGTGAAGCACCTTTAATCCATGAAAAGTATGGTGTAGATGTACTGACTGAGTATTATATGATATTGCTAGTTATTAACTATTGAATTTCTATCTACATCTGCTGACAATTTTGTATATTTGATGTTGTTCGCGGTTAAGAGGGAGAGAACAAGTAATCCTTACACCCAATTTATCAGCCTTTAGATGTTAATTGTCTTCAATACTCAACTTTATAATGATTTAGTGAAAACAGACAAATTAATATGAATGTGGATCGATCTATGCAGCACTCATGTTTCACAGCTTATCTGAGGCTGGGTCATGAATGCAAACATTTTTTGGCACTTAAGATTCCCATACCTCTCCCTCACTAGCAACTTCTTTCAGCTTATCAGTGGGTTGGGGGTTGGAGAGGGGGGAGTACTGCAAGGTTTTCTCAACATAGCTGTAAAATTGAATCTGTTCTCTGAGCCCTGACTCTGCCCCAAGGTCTTCTCTCTATTAGACATATCTAAAACCCTTCTCTTAGAAGATGTGCAGAAGACATACTTATTAGAAGCCCTATCCATCTCAACTTATTAATTTCTATGTGGATGAGCAATGACTCTTTTAAGAGGACCTCTTGGACAGTAAAGCTCTGAACTAGGTAGGTGCAGTGGAGCAAGCTCATTTTGAGTCGCTTGTATGCAAGAGTTTATTCTTTCGGTCATTGCCCACAGTTTATGATTATTGACCAGGACTAGAATGTTGACTAACTGGTAAAAGGAAAGCGCTGTCCTTTTTTAGCTTCTTCATTCTGGTACATCATTCCAACCATTACTTAAACTACCTGCTATCCACCTACCAATATCCTGCTCTCAGCTCTTCTTCCCCTACTGGTGAACATGGCTTGGTGATACTTAACCTCCTCCATGTGGAGTAATGTTAATCTTTTGGGTGCCCAACATCCCATAATCCCAAAGTATACCCAAGAGGACATCATCTAAAACACAGATATATGCTATCTTTATATATGAGGATAAAGACCTCATCCAGAGCTACATATCCAGGATCAAGACTGCAGTGTTCTTGTTGGATCTAAGACTAGATTACCATTTGGGCTACCCTCCCCAGAATCCTGACATACACTTCTATAGCTTTTTAGAACTGTGGTCAACAAATATAAAATCAAAGCACAAAGACCTCAACCTTAGTTCTGATGGCTGTTTTTGGTCATAAAACAGATAAAAAAAACATCACATGAACATGGGTAAAATAATGAAGGAATGAATGAATAAGTGAATGAATGAACAGACTTAGACTTAAAAAGATAAAGTGACGAACATCTGTGATCTCTGCTATTTGCACTGACACACATGTATTGAAATGCTGCAGCTTGGGAACCTGTTTAATTACAGCCTAGAATGCGAGGGACTCCACTGAGAGAAGGTGAGAGAGAGAGAAACACTTGATAACTGTGACATTTAAAATCTGCCTCATTTATCAAAAGCTGCCAAGGCAGAGTCAAAAAGGGTCATTACATAGTAAACATAGATTAACTCAACTCTCACAAAACCCACAGAAAGTGGTCTGAAAAATGATTTTTATTCTGAGAAAATTGCAGATGTCAGCATGCATCTCCCTGGAGTCTGACAATTAATTTTCTTGTTTTTTGCCTAATATTTGTTTGCAGAGTGGAGAGTGCTAAATAGCTGCCACCTTTAAAACGCATCTCCTCAGACGATTCCTCTTATATGTTTCATTTTTTAACCTGCGTTTTCCTCTATTTCCAGGCACCAGTAGTTAAAACTCTAAAAATTACTTGTACTTTTAATTCATAGTAAACACATAGTTTGACATTTTAGGCTGAGGTGATTTTGGTGATGATATAGAGTTAATAAAAAAAATAGGATATGACAAAACTAGAACACCAAAAAATTTCCTCTACTATCTTAAAACCATGGCTTTTTTAAGACAAATTTGTTGTTCCACAAAAAGAGTTATGGTGATTATTTAAACTAAACTGCTTTGACTTGATTGGCATCCAAATATGTGTACAGACTGCTGGAGCAGATGATACTTTTTAAAATCTTCTATATGAACCTACACAACCAGATTTCAGTATAAAACGAGATAGCTGGCTGTTTTGGCATGTGTTGTAGGTCAGCAGAATGGAAGAGCATTGTCCCCAGGATGTTCTCCTGCAATTCGGCCGAGCTACGTCTGCAGCAACAGGATGCTTTTGAGTGTCAGCAGCTGGCAGAAGCACAGAATGCCAGGGAGAGGACAAAGATAAAGAGGGATCGGTTGGGAGGGATTGTATTTAATCTCAATGCCATTTATATTTAATAGCATGCAGCTGCTTTGTTCTTTCTTTGATCATCGGCAGACCAGGTTGACAGTAACCCTGTGGAATGCACGGACACAAAAGAGCATGTGTGCATGAATACAGGCAAAGATGGACACTAATCACATGATCTGTACTTCCAATCATTTTTGGCTTTTGTCTTTCACAATCCTGTGTCTCTGTCCCCTTTTATCACTGTCTGTTGTAATGCAGCTTTATTGTTAAGCTTCAAATGAACATATGCTCCCTCAAATACATCATGTGGTCCTGTGACACAAGGATCAGGTTCAAACCAAGTCATCAATTCATCTCATTACTGGGAGAGTTTTTTTTTTCCAAGCTGCATCCTGTTCTAAGCTAGTGCTATGTCATACCTTGAGCATTGCTAATCATTTATTATGTTTTTTAATTCTGATTACTTCTGATTACTTTAGTGTTTTGTTACCTTAGTGTTTCTGTTGAGCTTGGTGCTTACTCTTTTCTTTGAGTTATAGTAAACATTTTAGTAGCTCTTTTAATGCTCTATTTATTTTCCTTATTTCCTGGGTATTCGTTCTGTCATTTACAACCTTTCTTCCTCAGTCAGCTGTCCCAACTTCAGTTCATCAGTTTCAGTTAGTTCTTGAACCAGTGATCACTCTCTTCCTCTGTGTATTATATGTATTTACTGGGTTCTTTCAGATTAAATATCCACTTTGAAATAATCTTGCCTGCCTCTTGCCAGTTTTTGGGTCCTGCTGACCAACAGAACATTAAATTTGAACTGCTCGAATATATAAAAACAATATAATGACGATTATTTTAGTCGTTGTTGACAGGATTATTATTTGAAGAAGTTTGGAAAACTGAATTTCCTTGAACATAACATTTTCTTTGCCATTTTCTTGTTGAAACTTCTCTCAAAATACAATAAATATTTATTCATGTACAGGATAGTATATGAAAAAATAAAATTAGCAATATAATATACTCACTAGTAGTAACACCAAGTTATGCATACCAAACCTATGTGCTCACATTTTAGAGCATTGAACTAATGATAGATCTTGTACATGTATTTAATTTTTGGCAAAAAAAATATGAAATAAATTCAAGCACCTTTCTCTGTTAGTTCATAAAGATTACTTCAAGTTATATTTTCAGGTGTGTGCACAAATTTGCTGTGTCGCTGTTTGGTTCCGACATCACTGACTACCAAACCGTGTATGTGTTTTTGATCCAGGAGTATGTCAAAGGGTTCCCACACAAATAAACGGACTCAGTCGTTTTTGTTTGCTAAATGCTGCTGCATTTAGCAAACAAAAACAAAAAAATCACCACACACTGGTCATTTTGCCCCTTTACACCTTTGCAGTTTTGTCTATTTGAGGCCTGACTTTTCCCAGATAAAAAATAATGCTGACTATTGCAGGCCTTTTTGTGCTGACCATCTGGCAATTCATACAGTGGGGAACATTTCACTGTTCATCCTCTCTTCTTTCTGACATTTTTACTAGCACAAAACTTTCAAAACAAGGCTAAACTAGGCACATGGCTTCACCCTTCAAAAGAGGTGGACGTCAACATCAGCTAAGACACATAAAGAATAAGAAAATAAGAATAGAAGAAAACAAAATAACTTGCAGAGTGGAGATTGCCAAAAAATACTTTGAGAAAAATAATTGTCTTTACCTGAACATATTTCTTTTTGTGATTGTTTGGAGGCTCAATTGATTGACTCATTTGTTTAACTCCACAGTCCAACGTGATATGCAAATTTTTGATTTGCAAAAGTTCATTCAGTTTTTGTTTGTTTGTTTGTTTGTTTTTTGGGGGTGGGGGTTACTGTGAAAAAAAGAAATATTGTGGGTACTATGTTTGAAACTTCAGTCAGTTTTAATTTTAATTTGCATGATAAAAAATCTTCAGTATTAATAGATATGAAAAAAATGTATTGTTACTTTTGTTCCTGGTGTTTGTTTTAATATCTCTTATCAGATATTGTGAGTGATTAAGACTTGCACTGAGTATCTCTATTCTCAGTTTCTTTTAATACTGCTGGGTGGAGGAACATTGATCAATATTTTCAAATTATATTTGTTTGATGATTTTGGTGCATTGATGTTTTTATGATGTGAAACATTTTAACTGCCTTGTAGCTGAAATGTGCTATGCAAATAAACTTGAACGTGAACTTATCAAACCCAGAGGTGGAAAGAATACTGAAAATTTGTACTCAAGTACAAGTACTGTTGCATTGCTTAAATTGTACTCAATTACAAGTAAAAGTACTTGTGTTAAAAATACTTAAGTAAAAGTGCAAAGTACTTTTCTCAAAAACTACTCAGAGTATTAATTACTTTTTAACCAATGGATGTTGTATTGTTGTGGCATTTGATTTGATTTATATGTATAAAATATCTACATTCAAAGTATATTTCTCAGACAAACAAAAAAGTATAGTATAAAGCTTGTGTCAAACTCAAGGCCCGGGGGCCAAATCCGGCCCACCATAACTTTTATGTGCCCCTGAAGATGGACACATAAATAGAACCTTCAAGATAACAGTTGTATGTTTAAATAATATTTATATTTTATCAAATAAATCAAAGCAGTTTTCATCTTTATACTGCCAAATGATCAACTCTTGCATTAAACAGTGTGTGAAACTCCAACTTGCAGTACTACTTAAAAACACTCATCAGGATGATATGTTCACAAACACTGACAGTTTGAAACAGCAAACATGAATTATGTTGGTGATATCTGAGCAACTGAAAAAAAAAAACAAGCTTAAAGAAAAGGCAGACATAACACATAGCAAATGGAAAAATGATTAAGGTGTCTTGAAACAAAAAATACGAAAGACTCTGTAAAATTGCACACCTTAGGATGTGTTTGAGGGAAGGACGAGAAGACAGAAATAACACCTGAAACTGTTTGCTGCCTGTACTCCTTACTGCCAGAAACTGTAAGTTAAAAGTGCCAGCATTAAAGCAAAGTAAAAGACAGACTGTTTTAACATTTGTGGGATTTATTGCAGGTCTGAAATAAAAGGATTGATCTTAATTAACAGATGGATTCAAAGCATTTGTAAGAACCGCTGGGATTTTTTAGAGGCATTTTAATGAGTCCCCAAAATGTCTTGGTTTCATGGTTATGTTAAAAGGAGCCAAAATGGCAGGCTTTTATGGTGTGAAATTTAAGTTCATGATAAATCAAGTGAATAATTAAAACCTTTTTTAAAAAAAACACAATAATCTTCTTACATAAGTATACTTGCCCATAAACCACTAATTTCTTCTATGCAACTGTTGATCAGATTTCAACAAGCTGTCTTCTTTGGTACACACTTAACTTCAAATATACTGAATCTGATTAACCTGAAGCAAAGCTAAGCTGTCCAAGTCAGGTTTTTCTTATATTTTCTCATTTGTATCCTTCAACTAAAGAAGAGTTTGCAAAGAAGTTACAAAGTACAAAAAATATTATTATGTAAAATTAACAGTTAGAAGAAGGGTACAAAAAAAAAATCTACCCTGTGCATCACCAAAAGAACACCCATAGTAAAAAAAGACTAGATCAACCTACAGTCTTCAACACCAAAAGTAAGTTATTCTTTCTTAAAACAACTACAGCCACAACATGCCATAGTGGTTTATGTAATCTTAGGAACCTTTTACTAGTTTTCAGTTAGTAATAACTTGTCAGTGCAAACATGAAATAATTATTTCTACAGGAAATAGAAGTAGGAGACGGTGCTCTGATGACACTGGTAATCGTCTCGGAAAAAATACATAATTAGAACGGATATTTTAAATCTTATCTGGACAGGTTAACACTGTTATATAAAATGAAATCAGTGTAGGAAGTAAACATGTTATCATCCTTTAAGTGAATTGTTGTTTGATTGATTCTTTTACTGCCTTACCTACTTCAAGCAGGGACCAGAAAACCTTTACATGCTTGAAAAAGTTAGCGTATGTTTTACATAGGAAGACCAATGTGTCACATTACCTTCTAGCTTCATATCCAGTGTAGTCATAGACTTAAATGTAACCAACCACCAAATACAAATCTGATGTTCTAAAGCTTCTTAAAATAGCATTTGCACAAACGAGAATGACAATATAGAGATCGTTGTTGTTTCAAGACAGGAGAAGTCTGCTATGTTCTTAGGCCCTCTCAGATTAGCTATGAGCTTCAGCTAGCTATTCTAAATTTACTACGAAATGACGTTCCCACTGAAGAAGACATTAACTCCCAATACCATTTTAATATAACTTTACAACAAAAATGTTCAACTATCAATTAAAATGTTTTTGACTGGTGTGTTTTATTTTATTTTATTTTTCTCTTTTATCAAATTTATGAGGTTTAAGAGGCCACACTGGCTGTTAATTACAGTGCATACATTTTGCATGTCCTCATTATGAATGGAAAATATCCAAGAAATAGACAGTCAACTGCCATTTCCATCAGTTCAGACAGAAGATTCCTCTGGTAGAAAATGAGTGTTGGGACCAAGTGAAGCATTACTACTAGTGGTGCTCTGATCAATTGGCCACCGATCATTATCGGCCAATTTCAAAAAAAAAAGTATGTGATCGGTGTTTGCTGATCAATGAATTTTGTTGAGTTTTATTTGTAAAAAAACCCCCCAAAACTCATGATGATTCACAAACTTGTGCTTGTTTATCACATCAAATGCCAATAAAATACTTTGAAGTCTTTTCTAACAAGAAAACAAAAGTTCAAGAGGTTTAAATACTTTTGCAAGGCACTGAATCTCTTCAGAACAGAGCAAAGCTTTGTGCAATCAAAAATGAGGAAACATCCTTTGCACTTGTTACCAAGTCCATAGAGAGCCCTCAAAATAAGAAATATGTGATATGAACACTAAAGGAACAATACAGAAAGAGCAAGATTGAGAAAAATAGATGGAAAATGTGACAGAGAAAGCAGACGTGAAAGGTGTGACAGAAGAGCAGAAAAGGGCATAAAAGAAAGTGAGAAAAACGAGAGTGAAAGGCATAGTGAAGGGTGGCAGATGATGCTGAGAGTTGTCCAGGCAGGGAGATAGGCAACTTGCTGGTGGGTTCTCTGTGTGGTTTCAACCCCTGGGGGTAAAACAGCAGAGTAGAATGAAGAGGGGCTCATTTGGTTCCTTCTGAAAGAAAAGGCCAAAACTTCTAGGGACTGCAGTGGCTGTCATAAAGCCTACTGTGTAGGGATGGACTCAGAAGCATGACACACCCCAGAAATGAGCTAAATGGGAATCACACAGTGCACTGGGTAAAAAAAAAATGTGGCTAAGGGTGAAGCACTAGATGTATAAAAAGGTGAAAGACAACAGATGAAGACAGAAAATACACAGCAGTGTGACTGCTTTTGAAATTGTAGCAATCTTTTCATGCATTTTATCAGATCAGAAAAAAACTGACTGAATAATGCTGACTGAAGAACTGGCTAGTATGCAAGACTTTCTCTATTTTAAAGCACAGGAGAAAAAAAAAAATCAAAGTCAAAAAAATGTCTTTGGGTATTCTAAGAATGAGCCTCATGCCTTATTGGCATCACTGATGGTTCAAATATTTTGTTTTGTGGTGTTAAATTGTGAGTGCTTCTAATGAGCTTTCCAGGCGGCTGCGTGTTATGTTGAGGGAAGAATGTGTTATTTGGCTGTGCTTATCCAAGCAGAGTAGGTAATAAGAGCGTAATGGGGAAACGGTGGAGTTGAGATACAATAAAAGAGGAGGAGGGCGGCTGTTTTGTTGGGATACACTACTGAACTTGTTTTACTGGGATCTCTGAGATGATATTTAAATTCTAAACACATAAACAGCAATGAAAAAGGACTTATCTAAAATGTACATATGTTCAGATGAAACTTAATGTGGAAGCGTACATTAGATTAGCCTTTTAACTATAGCACACAGAGTAATGTCACAAAGGCAGATAGGGATCAAAATAAATGTTTAAACCAGTTTTCACCTTGACACAGCTGCTGCAGTAATGCAGAAGTTCAGAAAATATGATCATTTAGCAGTTATAGCTTGTAGAGTTGTTGATCTACATTTGTTACCACTGTGGAGGCAAAGAGAAACAGTCCTTCAATACTGCTACATTAATTTTTCAACAAGACTGCCAACCTTGACAATATAAATATTTTCTACCTAACACAACTCATGAGCATGTGAAGGACCACAAATTCATAAAAAATGTGGTACTCAGAGAACTTAAGTTTTAGTCTATTGTGGGGTTTTTTAAAAAAGTATTTTTTTATGGATATTAATGTCTGATGTGTGTATTTTGTGTTTCTTGGATCTAGAGCTGCATAATATCTGTAATATTGGATTTGTAAATGACATCTTGGATGCCATATTTGGGAGGGTATATGAGGTTCCACACATTCTTTCTCTACAAACTAAAAATATATAAGGCAACTGGCATGGATTTAGCTAATCTTGATGCCCACACTCAAGCTCACAAAGAGTTCTGTGGTCATTATGATAATAGAAAAGTGAAGGAACAGGAGGGAAAATGTTGGTTACAAGCCTTTATGAAGACATTGGGAGTAGGTGTAAATGTTTTAACACTTTTGTTTTATTTGACTGTGATGAACTGCTGATCTGTCCAGGGTCTCACCCAAACAGGTCATAACAAATGCATAAATGGATCATTGATTGAGTTTTGTTCTGACTTCCCATTTTTTCTTTGCCTAGTTTCATTCTGTATATTAGCTGTACTTTACAAAAAACACAAAACTTTTGGTTTTTACAAGATAATTACCCTTTTAAAAACCTATTTTTCAATTTACAAGGTTGATGACATTTATAGAGATTTAAAAACACCTCATGAAATCAGGTTGCTCTACTTAAAAACATAAGTAAGGTGTAATACTAAAAAAATATATCATGATGTTGCTTGTAAGAGGAAAAATAATATATTTTTGGTATTTTTAATTAATGAGCTCTTTCTCCACTGCTGGACTCAGCTGTTAAGTGATTTATGTTCAATCTGTCAATTAATCACATATGCAGAAGACGATTTGAGGGGGTTGCAGTAGACTAATTATAAACTGCTACTCTTAGAAGACAGATAACAAAGATTAGGTGTCATGTTTGTTTTTCTCATTCTAATGAGGACATATTTTATTAGAAGAGTTTTCAAAAAGTACTGCATCAAAAACACAAAGAAAGATTGTAATGTAAAATAACCATATATATTGCCCCAAAAAGACTCAAAGCGCACTCCAAGAACAGATTCCAGATGATGGTATTCCATTTTGATTTATTCACAGTCCACACACATTGCTCCTTGATCTGTTCAGGACACACTTTGCAATGCAATACACCTGCTTGTGACATTAAGGTGCCTTCTATTTAAGACTACTTCCATTTGCTCTATTTTACAGCAGAAGAAGAGCCAAAGAAGGCATTAACACATCAAAATACTGCAAACTGGTGTGAGCTGCTGAGAACCATGAGCATAAAATAATGGGCTGAGAAAAGTTTTAGCTTAACACTGAAACTTCCCAAAAATAGAAAAACATAATTATAATTATAATTGAATTAAACTTAAATTATCATTTCCTAGTTTAGCCCCCATCAGCCATTAAAAACTAATATTGCTCGCCAGTTTAGCCACTAAAACTCTCCTTAAAGCCATCTGTTAGATTTTAAATTAACAAAAGGAAAAATTATCCTCAATATGTACAAATGTGGTTGTTTCTACCAAAAATTCTGAATTTCATTTTCATTTTTACCATTTTACCTAGAAGCTTCAAGTTGCAGTAGTAGAAACAAGAAGACACTGTCTGCCTAACTCCCTCGCTTTCTCATGTTCTGGTTACAAAAATATCTTGAAATAACAAGAAAACTCTTGTCTGCTGCTTCTCTCCTATCACTCTTTCACACTAACTCCTTCTCTTTCTCTGTCCTTCCAGCACTACTCCTCCTCCCATAGTGTCACAGTCCATATGGTGCTGCAACACTGTTGGTCTCCTGTGGCCACACTTCCCACGATGCATCTGTGGCTCTGGGCTTTCGATGGAGCCGATAGGCTGAGAGTACTGTGGTATCGACCAGCTATCGCCCGGTGTGAGGTCAGCTCAGTGCAGCACTGGAGTGTGTCCGAGCAGCACACACCACTGACTTTCAGTCTATCATGGACTCTGCCAATCAATCCTCAATTTTCTGCTTTTACCTTTGCCTCTATAGAAGTATGTCCTTGTGTCATATTCCTTTCTTTGCAACACATTTCTCCCTTTTCAGTGTGCTGTTGAGTATTTTGTTCTTTGAACTACCATGAGATTGATCCATTTCTCCTAATTTCTTACAACCACACACAGTGAGGTAAGTTTGTCCTTTCAGGCTGCAATAACAGTATTCCATTAGGAAAATTGACATTTTTTTTATTTGTGAGCTGAGTTTCAGTATTTTTTGACGATTCTCCAGATTGTTGTGTTGCTGTGAGCTGGCTTTCTCTCCTGTCTGTTTCCATGAAGAGAAAACAGAGCTTAGCAGAGATCAATCCCATTGAGTCTGACTCTTTTCACCAGCCAAGGATCAATACTTTCTGTTTCATGTCCCTCCTTTGCAAAGTACACACAAGATTGTATGTACACAGACACACACAGGGACAGTCTAAAGACATGGCTAAGGGAGATGACCCAACCCTTCAGAAATGACCTATCGGCCTATTGGCTAACTTGCTCACTGGGGGATACAAAAGTTCATTATGACAGCTTTGCTAGTACTAAATATCTGCTTTGGGCCTTGTACTAGAAGGCAGCACAGCATCTCATTATATTTGCAGACCCCTAAAAAAGCTATTTGACAAAAACATGCTGCCTTCAAAGAAAGTAGAGCTAGAACCCTTTTATCGTGTGAGTCAAGATGTACTCAATATTGGATGAAATGAAATTGCTACAACTTGTTGATTTACACGTGCTGGAATAAAAGATTTACGTTGAGCATTAACAGTATAAAAATTGTTAATTTTTTTATGGGAACTGCTACAATCCATTGGTTTTCATTTTATTTTGATTTAGCAGACTTCTTTGTGCTTATGCTAATATCTCAGAAATGGCCCAGCAGAAATTGCCATCAGAGGAAGTTTTTAGTGTTGCTTCAAATGAGTCACCAATCAAAGCGCTTCACACTACATTCAGTCATTCACCCATTTACGCATATTGATGGTGGCAAGCTACTGGACTGTAGCCTCAGCTGCCCTGGGGCAGTCTGACAGAAGCAAGGCCCTCTGACCACCAGCAACAGGCAAAGACGGGTGGAGTATCTTGCCCAAGGACATAACGACAGAGAAGGATGGAGCGGGAGCTCAAACCAGCAACCCACCGATTACGGGAGGAACTCCTATCACTGTCACCACCATTGCTCCACTGCTAGGTAAGCATAACATGAATTTTGCATCATTTATACCCCTGTCATGCTGATGAAAATCTACTGTGTTTTCATAGCAACTATGCTCTTTTAAGTAAATAATGCTCCGACTTTATACGCATCTGATAATGTGACGTACATAAATTGATTTCCTACCAGACATCTTTTGGAGATGTAGAAAGACCCTCTGGTATAAAGATTGCAACTTGGAGATGCCATACATACCACACTTACCCACAGATGTCACTGGTACAAAATTTAAGTAAATGTTACCTAAATGCTGCAGCAATGAACAAATCTCAATACACACCATTATAAGGATTGGAACCACCTGATAGCTATACATATGCCATACTTAAATGGTTTGTGTTAAAAAAAAAGTGCTTCTTTTTTTTTTTACATTTAGGCACACAGGTAAAATACGATTTTAATTTTACTGATATAAATAGTAAGCTACGAAGCAGTATGACAGCAGCTTAAAATCTGAGCGCACTGGGTAATATTAAAAAAATGTTCTCTGTTGCTTTTTAATAAAAATATTTGATTTTGTATATGTTTTCCATTTGAAAAAAATAAATATTATACATAGACACCAAACACATATTGTAATTCATAAAGCTTTAGGGCTAATACTAAATAGGTTGAAGGATTTTTCAATTTCATCTTAATGTGAAACTTGCCGGTGGTAGGCAATATCAAATTTATATACAATTCAGTAGAATAGATGTCTCAAGTCAGTTCTCAGCAAAATATATCAAACTCGCCTTTGAATAGCAAAAGAATAGCTTTGTTGCCATGCAATACCTTCAGTCCAGCACAGTTTGGATTAAGGTTCTTATCTTGCTGCACAATTATGCATTTCAGATGGATTATTTGCTCCACAGACCCACCTTGCCTGGAGTACTCGTCAGCCTCGTGGTGTACCAAGTCTGTCACACAGCCACCATAGTGAAGCCTCTGCTCATGATCGAAGGCCTTCAGTGTCTCACTGGAGCTGTATGACTTCTGGGTGGGCACACGACACTCATCTGCATCAAGTGAGGAGGTGTTGTACTGGGAGTCTTTGGAACAACGACTCCTGGTCAGGGAGCGATTCCTATGGTCTTTTAGATCCATGCTGATGTTGGGTTGAGTATCCCGAACCTTTGGAGTAAACAGGGCAGAAAAGGAGGGAAACCTTGAAGGCAGGGGGTGGAGAGGCCTCTTAAAGAGCCCCCTTAATGTCGGCTGATAATTTGGTCACCTGAAAAACAAAAGAGGAGGGGAGGTGGAAAGAGTAAAGGAGTGAAAAGTTAGAATAAAATTAACAGAGGTTCTGCTGTGACTCACTCTTGCCTTCCACTCCCTGTGGACCCTACAGGGAGAGTTAGGTAAGAGGGAGCACTACGAATGGACATTTGAGCAACCAGGCAAATATACAACACATTGGAGTATTGACGCAGGATAAGTAAGGCTATTGTGGGGAGAAACAGAGCTGCCAGCCCTGTGGTCCACAGAGATACTCAGCCATCGACCGTACTGATGAAAAATAGTCATCCAGCATACAAATCTATTATATAAAAAACAGTGAGTGACTCAAACATGGTCCAGTCAGCCTGAACTGAAGGAAGCCATGCATGAATTTCCACAAAAGCAGACAAAAAGCTGAAAAAAACAAGACAGTGTAATGGCAAAGCAGACAGATAATCTGGATCAGAAGAAGGTAAAGGGCAAAGAAAGAGAAATGCTGCCGGATGAAACAAGAAGGATGGAAGGGGAGGAGAAATGACTTAAGGGCATTGGAAGTCTCTCCCTCATTATCAGAGTGAGAATGGATCTGGCTCCCTTAGAGCCTGTAAGAGATAATCAAACACACCCAAATGCATGCAATCATACAAACAGTACACAACAAACACACCATGATGTGTATTTAAAGATCTACACTGAAAATTGTGTCACCTGAACTTGGTGCAGCCTATATCATGACTTGTAAAGACATGCCTTTTTTGAAACTGCCTCAGCATTTAACGTTTGATCTGTTCATTCTTGCAGCACCAGCAACCATTTAATTTCTAAAACCATAACATTTATGAATGCAGACTATAAATGAACATGATGCTAATAAAGCATGATACTCATTGAGCAGCCTTGAGCAGTGCAATACACTCGGGAGCTGAGGTTCAAAGAACAACAGCATAAGAACCAGCAGAAATTGACAGGAACACTTCCAGCGGCTGCCAAGATTTGATATTCATGGCAATAAATAGGTCATTCATGGTTCTATTACTTTAGGCTGAGGAAAGTCTGGTCCACCCACTGCATTAGAGCTTAGCATTGTGTTTTCATCACTAAACCTCTCAGTCTGGACAGCACTCACCAATATCAGAGTAGGAAAGGGCATTTCTGAAGAACAGCCATCAGTTGATTTTGAATATGTTATGTTGCTAATTGCATACTCCAATAGAAGAAGAACAAGAGCAGAAAAAAAGAGAGGTTATAGAATGTGAGTCAATCTATTCTATGAGGGCTCATTTTAAAATGCTTGGAAGGTAGTATTGAAAAGTGCCCTGCTATGTCCATTGATTAACAGTAGGTATTAAGTCTCATAAAGAGCTCATTATTCTCGGGCATCCATCACACAGGCTATTAGGAGTTCAATCTTAATGTGTTTGTACCTTGTATGGAGGACGAGGAAATAGAGTGGGATACCGGCTCAGGAAATGCGGAGACATTTTGACTGGTAATATGCAAACAATGGGCAAGTGTATGTAGAACAGCCACTGCAACAATCAATTCTACGTGTAGGAGATAATTTGTTATAGCTGTTTTAAGGTATTAGTTTATTTTTGAGTGAAAAAATAAAAGCTTCTAAATAATAATAAAACAAGCTTGCAGCTACGCTTGTTTCCCAAAAGTGAAAGAACTTGGTTGCTTGTGTTATTCAGCAAGATGGCAATATGATGTTTAAACTATAAAATGACAGTTATTCTGAATGACAAGTTTTTCTAAATTCTTTCCTCAGTCATCAATTTTAGAGGCACAGTGGCAACCTCAGTTTAATGCTTGATAGAGGAGGACAATAATAATTGGCTGGACACACATTCTCAGCAGCCTCTCCTGCTCCAGCAACACTATATTTGGATTCCGGCACCACAATGGAGTTTTTTGGTTTTCCATGGAAATAAGGATGGACTTTGATGGTGTATGGAAGTTGGTGGATGGCTTGTTGTGGAAGAGGGGCTGCATGGCTGACTGCTGAAGGGGTGGCCCTGCTGGCTGTGTGGCAATGGATGGCATGCAGTGTGCTTGGAAATGGAGGACAGGGAGCAGAGCCATTAGCTGAGCAAGGTTATGCATTAATGTTTCTGATAAAACCATCCATGCCCCATTTTTCTTTTCTGTCTTGGCACACTTCTACACAACACATATAATGTGTGTTAAAGGTGGTAGCTGACTTGTGGCAATTGGAGGGAGTAACCATGACACTCCTGATGTGTGTTCCCCTTTAAAGCTGACCTCTAGGAAACAACTACACCACTGATTTCTTCTACTGATGTCTTGGAAAACAGGATGGCTTTTTAACGGGTGCAACTACACATGCAGCATGTAAACCCGAAGGTATGAGACTAGACAGTTAACATTATTCTATCTGGACAGCAAAGAGGTTGGTCTGTCAAACCTGTAACCTGATATTTTGTTGCATGTCAGACAGAAGGGAAGACAACCACCATTTATTGGCCAAAGCAGAATTTTGTTAACATGGACAGCTTAGATGCAGGCTGGTGGAGAAACAATGCTGTCCAAGGAGTCATACATTGCTTAGGTGAAACCTCTGCTTTCTTAGGCATCAGGAGTCTTGAAAGGTACTGCTCAACCTCCTAATATCTGATGGAGTTCTCTACTTCACTGATATCATTTAGACAAGAGGAACACAATTTTGTTTCTTTGCATATTCTGATATATATGAAGTGATAATAAATTACTTGTTACAAAAGGGAAACTGCTAACATTTACAGCCAGTCACATTGTATAGGAGTTGCAGCTACTATAATCCCTGCAGAAAAGTGGTTTGTCATGATTACACTGAGAATCAATGAATTAGTTTCCAAAGCCTGTGAGAAATTACCAGATCCCAACACTATTCTAAGCCCAAATTGATTTTAGATATTTCTAAAAGACCAGCAATTGCTTAATGTGGAGTATGGAAAAGTCAGATCACTTTGTATTAGAAATCAACATGTGTTTGTCACATTCTGGCTGGCTAGCTGTGTTAGGTAGCTATGACAGATTTTCGTTGTTTTATCAGAAAGTGCAGTCAAACTTTTAATTTAAAATATCTAGTAAAAACATAAACTTCCTAAAAGGGTGAGGATAATGTAAACTGCCAAGCTAACTAATATTGTTTGATGCAGCAATCCATTTGTATATATACATAAATATGCTATTGTAGATCATTTTTCACCCACCACATCAATAATACTGTCATTAAAACAGTTTTGATATGGGTACTGCTCAGTGCATGCTACTCTCTGACTGATTTGTATATGAGTCTGGTTGCTGGTGGACTATTGTCTATTTCTATTTTCTTTTTATTGATCTTTTGTGTGGGCAGCTAAAGTGACAGCACTTTAGTCCAAAGCTAATTCCCCCAAAGGGACTGTAAAATAGGCTATATACTGCATATCCTTTACAATGCAAACATATTTCATTTTAATGTTGTTTTCACAATGACTATTCCATAAATATTAATCGATTTATTTATAGTTCTTTCCTCTGAAACAGCAGCAAAACAACCCTGTTCCTACTGTTGCTTCTGTTATATGGCAGAGGACTCTTGTAGAAAGCCTTTGTTTGTTACAGCTGTGTGAGGGATTGATAGGAAAGACCCTAATGCAAGTAAAGCTCCAAAGGAAGGTGGATAATGGCAAAACTGACTGCTTTGACATGTGAAAAACCTAGGACTATTTATATAGAGGAATGTAAAAGACTGGCACAAGGCCGGACTGGTGTGATAATAAGGAACCTGGAACCTTATGTGCAGGAAGCACAAACCAAAGCCAAAAACAGGCGCTTACATGAAACAGTTGCATAGAACCCCCCGAAATTTAACTTTTCTAAACAGAGCAACAAAAAAATACTACAGATTACAATTTAGCATTTGCCTTTAGTCTTGCAAACATGTATATTGTACAATTAACATCCAGTTAAATGATTTAACTATAGATTATTTCCTTGGCATGATTAAAAAAATGAGAATATGAAACTTAAGCAATCATAATCACTGGTTGTCAAAAATGGTCAGTACAAAATGACCTAAATTGGGACATTGCAGCATTACATAAACAAAAAAGTTGGCATAAAAATAAATAGAACTGTAACTGCACCCTCTTTATTGTTTATTTTACTCCCTTTATAAAGAGAATACTGATGCCTTATAAGTATTTATTTATTTATTTATTTTCACTTTCACAATATTATGATTATCAATATTAGCAGGGCAAGTTTTTTTCCACCTCTTACCTCAGGCTCGTGCAAATACATGTGTGTGTTTCACACATGCATTCACAAGAACAAGACAAAAAGAACCAAATTAAATACTTTCATGACACAGCTTTGACAAGATTGCAAAAGACAGCAACCTAGCGGGTAGTAATGAACACACTGAGCACCCAGTGCTCAAAACTCACAATTGCTGCACAGGCCGGAGCAGTCCCAAGGTTTGAGAAACTCCTAATACTGTTTGTTGTTGTAGTGGTTGATGTTATTGTGGATGTTTTAATTTTTTTTCATTCTTTCCATTGTAATTTTTTTCTCAGATTTGTCATGGTTTTATTTTACATTTTCAAATCTTGATCCTGGGTGAGACAGTCCCAAGACGTAATAACCTTTCCTCAGCTATTTTGGTTGTAAGATTCAAATCATGCTCTTGTCTGAAAGTCCACTGGAACCCAAGGCCAACTTTTATTTCCCATAAAGCTAGTGATATCTCTCCTAATCATCACACTGGGTATTTATGATGTATCACTTACTCTCATTTGCACAACTTAGGGAAAACACTTAATTTTCATGTTACCTGTCAGATATATGCATATTCATCTAATAACCCAGACTGTAACACCTGACAGATGGACAAACAGATCTGTCATTGAAACACTGCACAAACACCAAGCTGAGCTCAAGTAGTTTCCTTGACACCTAAGAAAAAGAGTTGGATGAAGGAGAAAAGAGACACGCGACCATAAAGTGACCATGAAACCCAGGTAAAATGAGAAATCTAACTGGACGGTGACAGAAAGAATGAAGAATTCATTTTCAAAAATGAATTCAGATGAGGTTTGGAACAGATAATGACCATTTTTTTCTTCAAATAACAGCTGTAGAAGAAATGTGAAGAAAGCATAGCGTCAGTTCACTTTAACTACAACTCACATTGAGTTAATAGGAAGTTAATGACATCATAGGATTATAGAGCTTCAAACAAGATGGGTTTTCCTTTCAACTCAAGCTGGATTTGAAAATAAAACAAGACAGTATTTAAAAAGAAAACAGATATTTCAAGATTTAATAAGACATATACAGTAAATATATGTTTTTATGTGGTTTAAATGTATGTATGACATTTTAATACTGATATAAATTAGATTGTCTGAATTAAAAAATTTGAAAAAAAAAAAAAAAAACCCCAAAAAACAACAATTTAACTGCATATTTTATGCACGGTAAAAATAATGCCAATGGTATGCTTCACACAGGCAAAGGAACATCTCTCATAAATAAGTGCATCGGTGCATTTATGGCTCAACATTGCCTCAGGTATTTTGTATTTTATTGCATCATGCCTCCAATCTTCCTGAAGACACTGAAGAGGCACTCAGCTCTGGGAGGATGCTGATTATAATCAACCAGACCTGGCTCTGCATATTATTTCACTGCATTTGTAATGGTTACATGTATATTGGCATGATACCCAAACACAATTAACTGCAAAGATCTCATCCAGCTACTAGTCTCATTCTTCAAATAAATAAAGCTGAAGACAGCACGAGAGCATGGGTATAGATGAAGCTTGGGGCCATCGCACTGTGGGAGACTTCCTGTCCAGATGACGCCCAACTGTAGCCAACTAGGAGAAGGCTCAAACAGCATTTAGTCACTCTTAACATACAGTACTACAGAGCCACCTACCCTAAATTCCAAGAGTCTCTCATGAACCAGCCTTTTGCAAGGTGATATGAGTTACAACTAAACAAAACTTAAGGTTTAGATTGAAGTACATTTCTGAACAGATTTTCATCTGTTTGTACAGTCTTGACAACTTTTGTCCAGTATAATTTAACTGATATTTAATATCTAAATCTTGAAATACACTCAGTCTCAGGCTATTCAGTCAAACTTAAAAACAGTCATTTAAAAATATAACACTATGACACAGTAGGAAAGAGAGAAAAATAAAAGTGCTCTGTCTGCGTAAGAGCATAGCACATGGACAGGCTATAACACTATTTCTTAATATCTAAAAATGGGTCTTTTGTGGGTCTAAACATGAATGAATTAGGAGAAATGTGTGAAACATCAAGTCCTGCAATGTCTATGAAGTATGTATATTATTTATGATGTACCCCTGTGACATATAGTGAATGTTTATTACTTAATTAATGGCTTGTATATTTGTATGACATTGTAATACAAGAAAGTTTCACAAACAGTTTTTCCTGTTTTCAGATCAGCATGTAGGATTATTTATTATTTATTTATTGTTTAGCCAATTTTAAGTTGTCTCCTAATAGCCTTGTTTGAAACAATTTAAAACACTTTTCTGTAAACTAGATCAGACTCTTGAATTCATCTTATGCAATCTCAAGGTTTAAAAACAAAAGACTATAATGCAGTGCTTAAAGCCCTTAATAGCACATTTAATTTAATTGTAACAACAGCAGAAACAACAACCAGTGAAAAAGACAGCAGGCTACAAGCCTGCTAAAACGCGGCATGGAGCCTTTCTATCAGAAAATCACCCATTCTTCTAAAACTCTGTCAACAGGAGATGAAATTGTTCATTTGAAAACCTTTTTTTTCATACTCGTTCATGTTTCTTCTTTTATAATATGAATAAAATTTGTATTTGTATAGCAGAAAATAAAAAGTGGCCTTTTGAAAACCAGGCCCTGTTATCAGAAATGACAAAATTGGGGCTCTGAAGCATTTGGCTTCAATTTTCTGCTGCTGCTGTGTGTGTGTGTGTGTGTGTGTGTGTGTGTGTGTGTGTGTGTGTGTGTGTGTGTGTGTGTGTGTGCATGCAGTTGCTCAAATTAAGTTGTTTACACAGTTTGTTCACAAAGACAAAGCCTGGAAGAGTCTAAATGACTGGGAGAAACAAAAGAGTAGACAGAGGGAGCTGTGCATGGAGAGGTCGCATGAGAATAGAGAAGAAAAAAAGCCCAAATCCTTGAATCAGACTTGTACTCAATTACAGATCATCAAAAAAGTGGTGCGCATCTTGACTTCAGGAAAAAAAAACAACAAAAAAAAAAAAACACCCAACTGAGAGTACAAATATAGTCGAGATTAAAATATTTGTCAAAGGGTTCAAGCTAGAATCCAGTTACAAATTTAGATTTCCAAACAAAAGCTGCATCTACTTTACTTCCCCTCTTAACATGTAAATCCTTCCCTTAATGTAAAATATATAAGGAATTATGCCAACTGGAGTGGTGTTATTAATTACCAAAAGTATAGTTTATACTTGGATGTCAGTGCGGTGTGTGCATTCCAGGTAAGCCTCAATAAAGTGATACTGTTTATAGAGATTGAAATAATCCTATTTCCAGCTAAATTTGTAATTGTACCCTGACCTCTATTATTATCTGTATAACACACATGCCACCCTGCCTAATGTGAGCTTTGACTCAGAATGAAAGTGTTCCTTTCCACAAAAGTCATAAATCATGCAATTTCAGGCACTTCTGAAAGTGCAAACATGTATCCTCACACATGTACACAAGGCAAAAGGATGGCAAAGGGGAAGTGTGAATGGCTCCAATTCAACTGGAAACTAAGGTCTATTCTGGACCCAAGAGCTTCTGTGAGCCAAAGGCTGAGGAGAGCACAGGGCAGGAAACATTTAATCCATCTCTTTTCCACACATCCAATCAAATACCTTATAGTTAAAAAAAAAAAAAAAAAAAAAAAAAAAAAATCACCTCATACATACGTGTGATCTATCATTTTATACTACTCTAACACATCAAGAGCTGTCAGTTTTTCATCACAAGTTTAATTATTTCATACACTCTGGGTTTAAATGTCAAGAGTGCCATAATGTGCAGAAAACCATACCAAACTTTCCATCTTATTTTTGGCTTGTTAGCAAGTGAGCATATAATAAATGTGAGGACAGATTTTTTTTTTTTTGTTTGTTTTTTTTTTTTGTTTACAAATTAGGGTTCCTTACATCTGCACTGGCACAATACTAAGGTCACTCTAAATATAAAGCAAGATGCAATGGTATATAATGAAACCAGTTCTAAGAATGTTTGTGTCCCTGACAGTTGTCATACTTCCAAATAATAGAAGAACAACAGCTTTTCTTAAATTCACAACAGAAAAGTTAACAGAACCTGACTTTTTACTCACCCAAGAGTTCTGTTTTGTTCTTCTAATTATAGAAGAACAAAAAATACCCACTGACCTTTTTCACATTTTGAAATAACAAAAGAAGTGTACAATTGTGAAGTTTAATGTCCATATGTATTCTGTCCCCTACCATCCTACTTACCACATTGTGTTTTTTTGACCCAAAATACATTACGTCCATGTTTGTGGTCATAACATTTCAAAAATGTGAAAAAGTTTGTGGGGTTTTAAAACTTTCACAAGACACTGTATGAATTATTTCCTTTTATGCATCTAAACATTTATCTGTGCTTTGCTGAGTATTGTATGTGAATAAGGGAAACTCCCCAGAGATCCATAAGCCTGAATGTGGTAGTTATGAAGCACCGTTGAGGTCATCCAAGAGTACAGGCTACGAGTCAGCTACCCCAAGGTTTGCTTATGTGACTCACAGTTATAGTCTCTGCAGGGAGCTGAGTGGATGAAAGCTGTCACACAGATCAGAAACTGTGAGTGGATCTTATCCACCTTATTCCTCCCCCCTTTATGTCTCCTATCTCATCCCCTCATTTGCTGAGATGGAAATGAATGAATCCAAGAATGGAAGGTGTTGAGATGGGAGAAATCCATCCCTTTCTCTTCCTTGCGCTTGGTGCCTGTGTAATCTCCAGACTGGGCTGCAGAGTGCCACAGAGCCTCTGTTTATTAGACTAATCCTTAAATCCACATTCTGCAGGCCTCGCGAACGCCTCGCAGAGCTCTAATCTGACTCAAAACAAAGGGATTAGAGACGACAAGGTCCCTCTCTCTGTCTCCCTGCGTCTGCCAGAGTGCGCTCAGGGTGACGCACACATGTTCTGGAAAACACACTTGCACTGTTGCATACTTCTGCCTCTCTCTCTCATACTCACATTTGCTAAAGACTGATTGGCACATGCATGCAAACCCCCACACACACATGCACACACAAACTTACTGTTAACACAAGCTGGCTGTAACAAGACAGGCAGTTAGAGCCAAAGTGCAAACAAACTGGGTAATTACACATAGCTCAAAAACTCATGGGAGAAATGACGGACAAGATGAGAATGAGCTGTGGGAATGGGACACGGCTGCAGCAGGGAGGATATAGTTGGAATAACTGAACAAACAAGCTTCTATTATGAAGTTGCCCTGTTGCAAAAAGCAGCTGAGGTGTGGAATTATTTTACTCACCAGCGAGAAATGCCAGAGGTCCACCTAAGGGGCAACTGGCTGTTACAGTTTTTACACAGAATAAAGTGCCAACAAATCAATATTTGTCGAGTACCTATCTATATTAAAGGACCTGCACACCAGCAGCACACAGTCTAACAAAATATCCTCCAAATTTATGCCTCAGCTAAGGCTCTTCCCAAAACCCATAAAAGCCCATTTCAGTCAGATGTCAAAGCTGTGACAGGTTTACAAGAAACCTTTCTTCATTGACTCTGTGTTCCTGGCGGAGTTTTTGTCACAGTTTCCTTTTGATTCCACACAATATGTTGAAGTAATAATGTACAGAAAATATAATGAAATTGAGTTCACTGAATTCTTAATCCATATTTTACTCTAATCTTTAGTATAACTGGTTTCATTTTGCAAATGTAGCATGTAATAGTGTTGAGACTGGAGTTCAGTTTATTTTCTGGCTACTTTCACACAATGGTTTGGCTTGTGATGAGAAAAGTTTAGAATTACTTTTTCTTTTTTAGTCAGACACAAAATATGGAACAATGCAGAATAACAGCCGAATGTAAGATCACAAACATCATGCTAACTTGATCTGTTTTCTGACTGTTTAGAAACTGAACACCCAAAATCATAGTTCAAGTCAGATAAAAATGTAGCTTTAAAATAGCTAATGCATTTTAAAATCAGTTTAGACATTGGATCTGATGTGAGGGTTGAGTTAGGGGAGCTGTCCAAAGCATATATTCCATGTTAACAATAATCATTCATTTTTATAGATGCACCAAGCAGTTGAGATCCTGAGATCAAATAATTTTCCTTCAGTCAGCTCTGATCAATGATTAGCACATCAGATACTGAAAAATCAGAATTTCCCCCCCATTTATTAAATGCATTAAAAATTACCCACCATTTGCGGTCTTTGAACAGTTTATACTGATCGGATAAAGGTAAAGGACTTATGGTTTGATGTATGAACAGAGATGATGTTGCACTTCCTTTATTTTCTATTGGACTTAAAAATAATATGTCTATCGTGAAAACTGCAGAACACTTGTGCTAAAGTCTTCAGAAAGGGATCACATCTGAATCGGTCAGAAGTAAGACCTCAGAAAAGGTATTCTTCACATATAAGATCTGAAATAACTTTGAAAAACAACTGGGACATGCCAACAGTCACTAGGCTGACTGTAATTAGCCAAACAAGTTAAGAACAAGGTTTCCTTCAACATTTCATACATTTAAATTTTACACATTCAAATCATCAGTACTGCAAATAAAATGCCAGTTACTGTAGATATCACTGCCCTTTATACACATGGCAGCCATTATGGATTTTTTTTTTATAGAGGTGTTAGCAAGAAATGTCTGACTTTTTAAGATGGAAGTCCATCTGCTAGGGTCCTTCAAGTGGATTTTTGTGACTTGGAATGACAAAATTCCAACTTAAGGACATGTGGAATAGGCTGTTAAACCCTTGAAGCAGTGTCGGTATGCAATCAAAACAAAGAAAGCAAACACACAAGTACATCAGTAAAACTTTGAATGCCCCATTCTGTGTTACGCATGTTGTTTCTAAATTAGATATGTGAGAATGATAAAGCTTCTAAGTGACATTACTAATCCTTAAGTAACATTGTTCTTTTGATGCAAATCTGAACAAATTTTAGGCTTTTTTTTAAGAATGAGTAGTTACTGGCTAATGCATCCTATACACCATGAAGCCAAGAAAAACACCTGCTACGGCCAAAACAGCCAAAAATCATTTTTTAAAAATAATCAGCAGCAGTAAAACTCTATTTACTCCAGATCAAAATCTCCTCAACTTCTGTATGCTCTAAAAAATGAAATCCTTCTCTGTAATTCTACAATTCATAAGCACTTGTTAATTTTCCGCCGACTGTGACAGTCTTGGCTGTGTTTTATAGTCACTCATTATAATGTTAGTTTTTGTCCAATTCTCTGTGTGATTGTGCAGAGCGCAGCAGTTTTAGCTGAAGTAAAAAAAAAAAAAAAAAAAAAAAAAAAAAAGATTTAGTTTTTCTGCCATCTGCCACCCTAAAACTTACACCATGGCAGGAACAAAATTTTTTATGTACGTTTCAAATTACTAGAAACGATAAACCTTAGTGACAGAATGAAATACATTTTTGTTAAGGCTTATCGTAGAATATTTAACCCAGCACCCAGATCCAAAAGCAGCAAACATCTTTTAATTTCAACTATCAGTTTATGTTTGCTCCTCTCATTTTATTTCCAGCAACAGGGTATTTGCTCTGATAATTTTAATATCCCCCTCACTCTGACTTGGCAAGGCTCCGGCCCTGGCATATGACCCTGTAGAGAATCACACAGGTACACAGAAAAGATTGATACATTTTTATATTCATTCAGCCTCCTAAATGTGATATTAGGTTCTTTTTCAAGCAGGGGGGAGGGGTATTTATTTTTATATATATATATATATATATATATATATATATATATATATATATATATATATATATATATATATATATATATATATATATATATATATATATATCATACGAGTGAGCTCGTCAAGTCATCGTGCAATTAGCTATCATGTAATTTGAGATTCTCTGAACTTCTCCAGCTGTTGCATTTGAACTTTTTACAGTTGTTGATTACCTACCTGCTGTTTTTATCAATAAGGTAGAAAATGGAAAGATTATAAGTTATATTTTTCCTATTTCCATTGTTGCCCATCCATGTGATTACATACATTCTTTGATTTCTGTAGCAGGGTTTTTAAAGCTGGCCTTTACAATAACTTTATCATGATGTAGTGTGCACATAGAGACCTTTTAAAAATAAGATTCTGCTGTTTGGCTCCCCCCCCCACATTTTATCATTGCACTGATTATCGTATAATCGTTACAAATTTATTTCAAGGGGGGTGGGGGAGGGGTATTATCTAAAAGCGACTTTTTAAAGTTTTATATCATGTTAGAATGTTATTCCCTCTTCAAAAACATACCTGGAGTGTTGCTTTCATTGTTTCATGAATGTTTGAGAAATCCTTGAATCTCCCCGTCAGCCATTCCAGGGTGCCTAAACGCTTGCTCATATAAAGCGACACTTTTTTACCTGATGTTCCTGCTTGGCACTGCGTTCCCCAGTTGAGCTTCTGTCCCACAAAGCACGCCTCCCTCACACCGCTCCTCCAGACTAGCAGTGGCAGCAATTAGCAAAAATGTGGTGGAACTGCACATCTGCTGAGGTTATCATACAACTACCTCTCAGTTCAACACCCCTAAGAATGGTTGTAAACAGCATAAACGCATTATTAGTAGCATTGTTGTGCTGATGTGCTGAAGGGGGAGTGTCGAAAAGAAGAGGAGATTCTTAAACAGACAGAGACCAATTTTAAGGCATCAAATTGCAAAGTCACATTTCTTTTAAGTTATGTTTGGTAATACAGCATTTTTATAACAAACTTAAGGTAATATAGTTACTTGTTTGTGTTATAAAATAGCACTATGTGCCTGGAAAATACATAATACCACCTGCCCCCAACCGCCACCCCCTTCACTGCAATAACTCAAAATCTTACAAAGTATTTTTGGTCTAGTTTCTTGTGCGAATATCTTGAAAACACTTGAAATATGACAAAGTTAAATAATTTGTCAGTGGAACAAGACATTTTTCCCATATTATAAATTAAAATGTCTTGTTCCACTGGCAGATTATTTCATTTATAACTAGTACTTTTTCCTATGTCGTGCTGAAAAGTTACTTGTAAATTAGTTTTGTCTGATTTCAAATTTCTTCAAGATATTTGCACTAGAAACTAGACCAAAAACACTTGATAAGATTTTGTGTTTTGCAGTGTTAAAAGCTGTTAAAAACCATCAAAATTTAATCACTTCTCCTTATTCTACTGTGGTAAGAATTTTTTCAGGACTGTTTTAGCTATGAGACAAAGAATGTTTTTTCCCCATCACTTATTTTCAAATACTTTCATTTATTCTGGCTGTTTGTGAGTATTACAACTGCAGAGAATAAAACAAGGCCATTATGTCAGCAGAAGATAAGTGGTCATTCCTCACACTGCAGTGATGTCAACTGAGGTCTCACTCAGTGGCTAAACGAAAGGGAGAGAGGCTCCTGTTGTGAAAGTAAAAGCCTTGGTTTTCAGCCATGCAACTCAAAAGGATTTTTTTGTTACAGTGACCACACTTCTATAGAATCAGTACACACCCCACAGAAAGATCTACATGAAAGAACTTTTACAGGGATTCTGCCAACATAAACTTCCATGTTCTACCACTTTTGAAATGAGAGGAGAGACAGTTATGAACAGAAAGAAAATCCAGTGTTCTAGACAAAGAAATGTGAAATGAGTATGATACATATGCAACAGTGATTAATTTCTTGGAAAAGCAGTTTATTATTGACTGGGATTTTGTTTGTTTTCTTTGTGTTTGTCTCAGAACATAAATGGTTCAACATCCTAAAATACTTCTTTGAAAGAAGGATCTATTCCTTTCTTCACCACAGAAGCAACTATCACAGGTAAAGTTAATAGAAAACATGCCTTAGACTACTTTTATAACAAGTGATTGAATTACAATGTGTAAAGCTGGAAGGATTAAGTCACAGTGGTATCACACCCGAAGGTTGTGACACTCATACAGTCTTGGGTGCACATCTGACAAAAGCATTATTGTAAAGGAAGGTCATGTAAAATATAGAAATGCATGGGGGTTTGAAGATGGATGCTATCAATGGAAGGGTCACACAGCCATGCTGTCTGTTCTTTTATTCATTGGGGGAATTCCTCCTCATCTTCATTCTGCATAATGTCACCCACGCTGTAAAGGGCTGTCCATGTGGAAGTATGTGCTGGGGCGTTCACCTAAGCCCTAGAAACTTGTGCAGCACAGGGAGTCAGGGCAAACTTTGCTGTGGTTCTGTCAGTGAGTTATTAAAACAATCGAGTGCTGACAAGCCCTGCATTCTGTCGCAGACGGAGAGGGCTAGGGCTTAATAACTCAGTGTCACGCCTTGACATTCTTACCATCTGTCTGGGTAAAATATTCAAATGTGCAATAAATGTCACTGGGGACAGACGGTGACAGTGTCTAATTAACACTATGACAGAGGTGACACACTGGAGGCAATGACTGGCTTTTTACTGTACAACATGCATCACATTTGTGTGTGTGCACATGCACGCCAAAAATCCACGGAGAGGTGAAATCTTGAAGCACACAGTGGCATTTTTTTCTGTCATCCTGTCTCTTTAGAGGAAAGTCAGTGATTGTTTAAGTAAACAGAAAAGTGTAGCAGTAAGACACATTTTTAAAAAGTGTAAATGACAGCAGCTATAGGGCTGTGCAACCCTGAAGCAGTGAATAAATGCCAGCGAAGATTCATTTCCTTGGGCTGAAATGTCAAATGGGGAGGGTGAAAAGGGAGGAAAACCAGATTATCAGCCTTAAATGGCTCCCCTAATCAACCCTGATAGGCTACAGAAAAAAAAGCTTACAATTCAGTTAATTATTTTGAGTTAAATTGATCAATTTGGGGTTTTTTGGGCAGCAATTTTGTGACATGGGGAAAGTAAAATTGATGTATTTAAGGTGCTGTTTTCACTGAAATTCCCCAGATTTGACTTCTGACTTGAAATTTAACCATAAAATTTGGGTTATTATTTTTTCAAAGTCCAAATGTTAAATTATCTTCTTAAAATTACAACACAACACAATAGTGCAACACCACATAACCTCCTTAGCGTTATATGTTTAGTTTATACTCTGCCCCATCTTTTAACTGATTCTTAGTAGTGTGCCAAAACCAAATACTGAAGTTTGAAACTGCTGATTGTCGGTTAGCCTAAAATAGAAAATAAAACCTCAAAAATCAGTCAGTGTGTTTTGTTGTTGAGTATGTTAGTATTTTAATGGCAAAAATTAAAACTGTTCTCCCAGTGTTTCTTTTCCTATTCCGTATGCGTATGTGTCTAAGGTATGTGTGCATGGGCTGAAAATAAAGATATGAAGCTCATTTAGAGAAACATCATGTCTTGTCAGGTCTGTAACATATATGAGTTTTTTTTAAGAATGACCCCATTTTTGTGTATGTGTATGTGTGTTCTGGTGAGGGGTGTAAAATGCGCTCTAATGCTGCTGGATAGATTATTTTTGCATTCCCATTTTATTTTTTTTATCTACTCCGGATCATCATCTGACCATCTTGGGAGGAAAGTGTAAGGCTCTCTGTAGTCTGTTAGTAGGTCAGTCGGCACAACATTAAACTTATTTTTGAACCAGGTGTTTGGAAGAAAATTGGTCTGCATATTTCAAAGTGATTTCTTACAATATACACTTACATTGGACTTAACATTAGTAATTATTGTAAGGAGGATGGCAGAAAAAAGTTGAATGACAGTGATCATCCTCAGATTACTATAAGTCTGGCACCATGAGTAAAGAGGGTTGCAGTGTTGATGAAGGTTCCTGTGGCAACAGAAGCTGGTGAGTCAGCACCAATATGTCACTCACAAAAAGAATTGCAGAGTCCTGAGATTATATGCTACTCACCATTAAAAAGCTGCTTGTCACACATGCAACATGAAAGATGAGGGTCTGTGTCCTGGCCATTTTCTGATGACACTTTATACCGTATTTCATGCTTTGTAGAAATTTAAACCACATAATGAGCTAATTGCTTTAATGGGTGTGTGTTTTGGTATGCTATTCTATCAACAGAATTTGCTTTAGCTTTCTAACACTTAAACACGCAGCTCTTCTTCCCAGTTTCCCTCTCAGTGTGCTCTTTTCTCACTTCCCCTCTCTCAGTATTCTGTGAGAGGCTATTGTATGAAGCACCTTTAATGGGTTTGTCAGGAATATATTGGACTTCAGTACGAGATTTGACATGCTGTGTGTGTGTGTGTGTGTGTGTGTGTGTGTGTGTGTGTGTGTGTGTGTGTGTGTGTGTGCTGTGCCTTTTGGATTGTCATGTAAGGTCCAATATTATGGTGCTTTTCCACTTGTGTTACTGCACACACTCCCACTCCAAAGCCATTAGGATTCTATACAAAATCCTGAAGTTGAGATCTTTAAAGCTAAGAGCATTGCAGTTGACAGGCTGGTCTCCCACCAAGCTTGTCTTTCAGCTCTCGATCTTTGGTACAGTATCATTCTCAGCTGGAGCTACAGTAATACTTACTTTCACATGCACATTTTGACTCTGTTACTTGATCCGCGCTCTCCAACCCACACATGGGTGCATCTGTCTCTGGGTGCATGCATCACACCAGTATCTCACAGACTTACCAGTAAGCTTTTGCCTGCATGGGTCTGCATTACCAGGGCCTATGTACAATGAATACTTCTAATGTGTACCAACTCATCGTCTTGGAGTGTTAGTGCCCTTGGGGGCCAATACAAGACAGCTCTTGCCTGCTTCAGCACCAATGACATAGCTGACTGGTCCTATTTAACATGCTAGATTTAGCTTCATTAGAGAGGATGTGGCTGGAAAGGCACACAGAAGAAGTGAAATGAGGGGTAAGAGGGGGAGACTGCTAGGCATTTGCAAAGGCCACTTTGCATTAGAGCAGGACAAAAAAGCCAGAGCTGTCTCGTGACGACACTTCATAATACAAGCATATCCATAATAGCTGCCCAGTAGAGAGAAATAAATGAATGCATAGAATTAATCCAGCAGCTGGAGTTAAATTAAATCCACATCACAATGAGCAGAATTATTACTATTATTAATACTATACAGTTAGTTATATAGTCTGTCAAAAAAAGAAAAATGAAAAAAATAAATACTTTAAATAGTAGTTATCTAAAACTAATAAGAAAAAGTCTACCACAAACAAGGAGAACTTAAAAAAGTATTAATGCCCCTAGAAGTATTTTTTTTTTTTTTTTTTTGTCACATTACAAACAAAAACTTTAGTGTGATGCAGGGGTCTGCAACTCCAGTCCTCAAGGGCCATTGTCCTGCAACTTATGGATGAATACCTGCTCGAACATGCCTCAGTCAAAAGGATGAATTACATCCTTTATATGTCAGCGAGTTTCTCAAAGGCCTGGTCATTACCCGTTAATTTGATTCAGGTTTGTTAGAGCAAAGATCCATGCAAAAGTTGCAAGACAGCGGCACTTGAGGACTGATGTTTCAGACCCCTGGTGTAATGTATTGGGAATTTATCTGATGGACCATCACAAAGAAGGACATAAATATGAAATTAAAAGGAAAACATATATGACTTTAAAAAGGTTTTTCCTGAAATTCTGAAAACTGTGGCCTCCATATATTTTCATTCTTACTGAGTGAACACCTTGTAGATTCACCTATCTCTGCAATTACATTTGCAAGTCATTTGGATTATGTCTCTACTAGTTTTTCACAATGTGAGACTGAAATAACTGCATATTTGCCTTTGCAAAACAGTTTAACTTCAGTAAGATTAGACGGAGAATATCTGAACAGCATTTTTTTTTAAGTCCTACCATAGATTCTACAATGGAGTTAGGTCTAGACTTTGACTGGGCCATTCTAAGAAATGAATATGCTTTTATTCTAAACTATTCTATTGTAGATCTGGTTGAATGTTTAGGGTCATTGTCCAGCAGGAAGCTAAATCCCTAGGTTTTCTACCTGCATTCCCCTGTATGTAGCTCTATGCATCAACTCTAACTAGCTCCCCTAGCCCTCACAGTATTCTGTTATAACCACCACGTTTACTGTGGGGATGGTGGATTTAGAGTGTTGTGCAGGGTTTCTGATTAATGCTCTCCTTGATCAGCCCTTCATTTTAGATATGTCTTGGTAGGTTTGCATTTACCCTCTCTAGCTATCCCTGCTTTAAGCTCCTCAAAAACAGTATCCCCGAATTGCCTGGTGTGTTCATTGGTCCTCAGCATAATGTTTTACATTTATGTGTAAATGTGTTCACGTGTGTTTTCTAACAAAGCCTGGAGATAGCAGCTATATATTTATACTAAGATTAAATGACACGCAAGAGTCTATTACTAATTAGGGAATTTCTGAAGGCAATTGGTTTGATTTTATTCATGACCATAAACTAGAGATCCATATATCTTTTTCTTTTCATTTTACAATATTGTGCTGCACCACTTTGTATTGTCAGACTGTCACATAAAATCGACTGAGAAAAAGTTGAAAACTTTTGAGGGGTATGAATATTTTTTCAAGGCATTGTAAAAACATCCACAACTGTGGACATGTGGCATAAAGTCTTATGCAACCACCCACTCCTGATCCTTTAAAATCTTAATTCATAAAATGTCCCCACATTGGCATGACAGAAACAAATGAGCTATCACATCCAATTGGAAAATTTGTTTCTCTTCTATTATGGCGAATAAGTCTGCACGATTGAAAATAAGAATAAATGACTTGTCAAGATGGATGCTGTTTGCAGTGACAAGCCAGGGAGAGGCTGTGGTAATTAATGTGCGGCTGCTGGAGAGGTCATGTAGGATTGGCGGAAGCCGCAGGGGCTGTGGCCACAAAAAAACTGTCATCCAAGGGAGCTGAAATAGAAACAAATGGCTAGTTATGGCTGGGATCCTTCCTTCAAAGTTGTACATAAAGAGAATTACATGTTCTCCTGTGTACTTTCTCCCTGATCTCTGTGCTTGAACTTTAATATGTATGCTGCTGCTTTTAAACATGAAGAAATAAAAAGTCCCACCAGGGTGCTTGGGGCAAATAAACCAACACAAAAAAGGATACATGTCTGGGTGAGTGTGTGTGCATTATCAAGTCTTTGTGTGTGGTCTCTTGGAGCACATCTCCCCAGAAACAGAGGCGCAGCCAGTGAAAGGCACCCTGCAACAAATGGTGTGAGGTCATCACACTTAGCCCTGGCCCTTGCTCTGGGTCAATGTCCCTATAACTGCTGGTGATAAAGCGGTTCCCATGGTAACCGCTGGGAGTTTTTCAGCGAATCAGAGAGGAGAAAAGAGTCCTCTGGGTGTGCATGTCTTGCAGCAACCAGACCCCTGGTGATTTATCCACTTTCTACACTGGAACAACACTAAACCATTAGGACAGAGCAATAAGAGGTCTGGATAGGAGGGAACACAGCCTGCTCAATGTCACATAAAGTCCCATCTATAATGATCAAGGTGAATTCTATTTTTTGTCTAACATAGTAACCTACAAATTACACTAATTTAGATCTTTAACAACAACTTCAGCAACCACTGAGATGACAAAATCAACCACTGGTTCGGTGGGCTTGATGATTGCATTAGATGTGTGGTTCTCCAACATTCTATTATAAGTTCCACTCCAGTAAATAAGCTTACCAAGTACACCAGCATTGCAAAAAGATTTTGCCATCACCCGTATTTTGTCAAAAAAGAAAAAAAAAGGCCTAACATGTTTGGTTTACATCAGAAGTATAGATTTTAAGCTTATAAGTTGATAAATTTACCAGAAAATTCTCTTAAAGTCTAATTTCAAAGCGAGAAAGTCAAAGGTTTCTCAAAAAAACTGGGCCTTAAAACCCAATATGGGTGTTGTGCATTTAATGCTTAGCCATATTTGTGCTTCTGATAATTTGTATCTCATTAAATCTTTAACACAAAACAGGACTGAAACACATCCTTTTGTGAACATGTCACTAAAATGTATGAAAGCACAAACTGTGAAAAAATACATTATTGTTAGACTGTACTGCTAATAGTAGTCAGTCCAACCATGCACATCAACTGGCATGTCCTACTGTTTTTCTACTCTGTTGCAGCTAAAACATAATGAAGTTGGGCATGAGATTGTCTCAAAAATTTCCAACTTCAGAGGCGAAGAGAGCACAGCATTCACTTACCGGCCACTTTATTACGTACACCTTGCTAATATCATGTTGAATCCCTTTTTACTTACAGAACTCCGTTATTTTCTCGTGGCATAGACTCAACAAAGTGTCCGACAGTTTCTCATAGCTTTTGGTCCGTGCTAACATGATAACATCACACATTTGCAGCAGATTTGTTGGCTTCAAATCCATGATGCAAATCTCCTGTTTCACACGATTCCACAAAGGTGATCACAGAAGGTATTTTATTGGGATCTGATGACCAATAAACAATGAACATGTCAAATTAAAAGAAAGCATTTTGAGATTATCTAGGGTTTATGACATGGTGCATAATCCAACTAGTAGGAGCCACCAGAAGATAGGGACACTAAGATCCAAAAGGAGTAGACATGGTGAGGAACAAAATTCAGGTAGACAGTAGCATTTAAACAATGACCACACACTACTTATTTAATCTGCTTCAATTTCATAATCCAACTAGGACTCTTAGATCAACTCGTCAGTTTTTTAGAGGTACTATATGAATAAATTTCACTTGACTTGATTTAATGATACAAGAGGTCCACAATATGTCAAAAATCACCCCCCGACACCATTACACCACCACTACCAGCTTGAACCGCTGATGGAAGGTAGGGGGGGATACATGTTTTCATGTTGTTTTGCACCAAATATTGAGCCTAACATTTGAATGTTGCAGCTAAAAAAAAGAATCATCAGACCAGGCAGCATTTTTCCAAATCTGTATCTGTTCAGTCTGATGAGGATCTGCATCAATTTCCTTTTCTTAGTTAACAGGCGTGACACCTAGTGTAGTCTTCTACTTCGAAGTCACTTAAATCCCCTTTCCTATGTATTCTAATGTTTGGTTTCAACTTCAGCAAGTCATCTTCACCATGTCAAGATGCTTATCTGTAATGAGTTGCTCCCATAAGTTCACTATTTGTTGTGAAAAAGCAATTGAACAGGTGTAGCTAATAAAGTGGCTTGTGGTGATAAGAAGGCACTACTGCTTGATCTAAGTTCACTGTTGCTTGCTTCAGGTCATACTTGAAGTTCTTGAAATTGCAATTCTCTTTCATATTTTTCTGTTTGAAGTAAAGCTAAGTGTCATCATTTTGCCTGTTTGTACTTATTCATAGAATATCACAGTTAATTTCTTTGTATCTGACTTTGGAGCAACTGATAAAAAGTTTCTAAGTAACACCAAAGGCAGCCCAAGTACCACCAGCGGTGTTTATACCACAGTTTGAGAACCATGGAATTAGACCGTACGATAAGCAAAATCAGTGGGAGAACTTGCCCTTTTTATCCCACGCCTGCATCAGCACTTTAGAATCCAGTGTTCATGGGAACCGCTCTGTGGGGCTGCCTCTAAAAAACAAGGTTGAAGCTCTGCAGTAAAATCCAACTCCACAAGACTGCACGGATATTCGAAATCAGCAGCATGTGGGGACATTTATTAGAGCCACATGAGATCTATAGACATTTCTCAGACCCACCTGAATTCCTCACTCTGATTAGTCTCATTAGCCAGCAGAGGTATGTGGAAGAGTCAGTTTTTGTTTGTTTTTTTTTTTTTTTATCCGAAACCCTTTTCTTCTTCAGTTAGTGTTGGTGTTTGTTGTATGAGATGTGGCATGGAGTGGGTGAAACAACAGCGGTCATATTCTGGTGGCAATAGCCACACCGGCCTTGTACAGTGCCTTATTGATGAAGATTGGACCGGAGTGTTCTCCCGCCTCCTCCGCACAAAAGCCTATATTGGATTTCACGCTGGCTGCTCATTCACCAGACACTGCAGTGCATTCCTAACCAAAAGGCCTGGAGGCAATACGGCAGCTTTATTTGTTTATAATGTTTAGGCTTCCCGCAAATGGCTTGCACTGCAGTCGCAATAACTGTGCATAGTTACATTTAGGCAATCGACTGAGCTCGTTTTGACATGAGCGCCGCGGCTCAATTCATTTGGAATGGACTGAGAATCCAATAGAGTCTTCTCATTTGGAGGCGGAAAAGGGAGAGGAAGGGAGAACTATGGATGCAGGAAAATGGGAAAATAAAGAACAAAGCAAAGAGGGGAAAGGTCATTCGTGCTTATGCGATGATGAAGAAGTGAAAACTGGTGCTGATATACTTCTGAAAAGTCATGCACAAAAAAACCCTTCTTTATGCCCCCTGTAGAATATCATTGACAGATAAAATATAGATACCATCTCTTTGCTTTTACTAAACTGCCCTCTCCAAGTCACACCAGTTCTCTGATGTGTTTCCCGCTGGCTGCCGCTACACTCATAAATCTATAAAAAGCCAACTGCCAACTTTCACAACTTCAGGTCCATTAAGAGATATGACAACATCCAAGACAAATTCCCAGGAAACACTTGCAGCAATGAAACTCTAATTTACTGAACTGATGACAGACGACGACACGGAGGTGACAAGGCAGGAGAAATGAAGTTAGCTGTGCTGCAGCAGCTAGTCCTCAATGTGACACACAAATGACATCTGGTAGTGAACTGGTGTGAGTCATGTCACTTCTCCCGCGTGCCGCCACAGCCGCCTAGATTCATCACTGCTGGTGTGCATGGGCGTGGGTGTGCGTTGTGTATGAAATCTTCTTCACTAGCCTCCTTCTTGTCCTCTGCCAGCTGCTCAGCTTCTCACTCCATTTGCTCCAGACTTCGCTCACATCTGCCCAATAAATTTATCACAGATGCAGGCAAACAGTATCTGCAGTCATAAAATACCCACTGACCATTGGTCAAAGCAAGGCGGAGCACTAAAGATGCCATCCAGTGGTGGTTCTTTTTCACAGAAAAAAATATGTACAGGTGTAAAATTATGACCACCTGCCTAATAGTGTGTTGATTCTCCATTCTACTGCTCAAAGCAGTCCTGATCTGTCTAGGCATGGACTTCACTAAACCCCCAGAGGTATGCAGTGGTATCTGGCACCGACATGTAATGTGTTTACAGTAGCTCCTTTGTTGGATCGACCACACGGATGAGTTCACTCACAATGTGCATCAATAAACCTTGGTTTCCCATGACTTTGTTACTGGTTTAACCCTGTTCTTTTATTGGATAATTTTTGATAAATACTGACCACTTCAGACAGAGAACACCCCACATGAGCTGCAGCTTTGGAGATGCTCTGATCCAGATATCTAGCCATCATAATTTGGCTTGTGTCAAACTCCCTCAGATCCTCACATTTGTCATTTTTCCAGCTTCAAAGGTCAGTTTGAGGACAAAATTTTCACCCACCTCTGCGACCCTACACGGATAAGTTGGCATAGACTCTGGATGGATAAATGGATTGATGCTGATCCAATAAAAATTCATGATAAAGAAAAATAATCAGCGTCCATGAGTCTTAATATATGTATTGTTCATAAAGCACAGCTGGGTGATGAACTATAGATTTTCACTGCTGAATTTCACAAAATACAATGTATTCAAAATTTTTGCAGAAAACAAACATCTGCGTGTATTTGGGTCAATTACATTACAAGAGGTAATGTGATTCGTACATTTAGGTTCAAGAATGCAGGTGATATTAGGAAACATGGAAGACAAGAAGTGTTTAACAGATTTTGATATGGATTCTGAAGCTTTTGAGTGACATTTCAGGTGCAAGGAACTCTGTCTGACTCCAATGACCCAACAGGCTATTTCATAACCTGTAAAGGAGGAGCAAACAGTGACAATGATCCACATCAAAACTACTTAACTGGTATGATTTTGTTTATGTGTATATTTGACACTTGTATGATCACTTAAGAAATTTGATAGGAAAATCAGTGTTTTTATTTAGACAACTCAGAAATTTGGTTGCAGTCATGCAGAGCACAAGTAAGCACCTTTGAAGGAGAAATCTAACTAAAAACCTGATTAAAGATGAATGGTAGAAAAAAAATAAACAACTAGACCTACAAAGAGCTCTGATCAGTCGCCTTATATGATGTTACCTGATACATGTGCCTGTGGAAGCATGTTTTCTGGGGAGGAGAAACAAGGCAAATTGAAAACCTGACCATGGCATGTCTTATAGTTTCATTTGTTATTAGACACTCATTGTTGTAACAACAGATGAGACACCTCACACAAAGACGGAAGTGGTAACGTCGAAACATGTCTGGTATGTCTGAAGAGATATAGAAAATACTGAGTGTCTAATAACAAATGAAAACTATAAGACTTTAGACACAATGAGTTTCATTGATATATGACCATGACATGTTCTACATGTGACAAACTATAACTAAAATTGATTGATTTGACAAAAAAAAGTCTGAATAGGAGCTTTAAGAAACACATCACATTGTTTCTAATCACATGTCTAGGACTTGTTACACGAACAAACATATCAAAAGTAGCTGGTGGTAAGCAAGGTCAGCCAAATGGGGAGAAAAAGGAGAAAATCCACCTTATCTCCTTAATTGCTTTTGCCTTTTTTCCCTCTCATAAAGCTCATTAGACATTTTATCTTTGAGTAATGGAATGTCCTTGCAAACTTCAGGTGATGTCTCAGAAATTCCTTGTCTTCTACGTGGTAGTAGCAAATAAAATTTCTGAAGCCTTTAAAAAGAAAAAAGAAAAAGAAGGGTTCCTGTGAAGTGAAGGATGAAAGCCAGTGGGAGAGTGGGTAGAAAGCCAGAGTGAGGGGTTTTATGCAGTCTCCGGAGTGAGGCGAAGAAAAGAAAATGCAGGGGAAAAGTGTCCTCTAAAAAAAAAATAAAATAAATAATAGCTCATTGATGCAACCATTTCCCCTTAACCTCAAACGGGAAACTTCAGAGTTAAGACAGGTAGAAACTGGGGAGTTTTCTTGAAAAAGAATGGAGAAAAAAAATAATCTGTCCTCTGCCTTTTCAGGTTCTCTACCCAACGCCTCCCATTCCCTTTACTTTAGGCTCTTCAAGCAGGAGCTTCTCTTAGAAAATTGACAGTCCTTACACAGGAATTTGCCTCTGTAATTAACCTGCTCATTTGCTAATTTGACTGTAATCAAGCCTCTCATCTTTCCCAGCGGGGGGCCAGAACTCTTTGAGCAGCAGCAGCGAGCTCTGTGATGAGTTGCATGAAGTGCCTCCGCTCCTTTACTTCACCTTCCCAAAAAGCTTTGCGCAGAAACGAGCAAACGAGTGCAGGTAAAAAAAAAAAAAAAAAAGGACACATAGAGGAAGCTGACACACATAGTTTAGAGTGAAAAAAGCCAATGTGCAGTCGAGGATGAGAGTTTCCTTCAGGCTGTTCATGTCTGTTAGAGCTCCGCTGTGTGCCTCAGCCCCCGCAGCCTCTGTTAGGCACATACACAAAAACATTTTCAAAAAACATTGAATCACAGGCATAGGTATTCTCCACTCATAGCCATTCAAATCAAACAATACAGCTGACATTTACATCTGTCAGGACCCAGCATGTGTTCTTTTCTTCTTCCTGAATGATCAGAATCCACAATATCTTCGCTCAGTCTTTTATTCACAGAGTCTGCGTCTACATTCGACTGTGGTGGCAAAGTGAGACTCTCACTGGTTGCTGGGGGCAACAGAAACAAGAGGTTAACGGCATCGGACCGGCCAATGGTTTTGATGTAAACGTCGTGGTTAACAATTAGGAGAGCACAAGAGAGGCCGGGCCATCCGGGGCAACATTTACATTCTGCCTGCTCATCCATTAATGAGGCTGATTGAGCCGCACTCCAAATGCAGTGCTTCAGCTGGAGTAAACGTGATGAAATTCAAGATGAGATCAGATTTTGATTGGGTGGGAGATTGGTTGTCTCGGCCGACTGAAAATCTGTTCATAGGATAAATTTTGCTTAAGTAGCTCCAGGTAACTACGTATTGCTTTAGGCAGCTCAGACTCTCCTGAAAAGAAAGCTTTAGTATCATGAAAAGACAGATATACAAATTAGCACTGTATTCCTGAGTACATCTTTCCTAAGAAAGGATTAGGGTTGACATTTGAATTCAAACCAAGATTTTTTTTGCTAAAGCCATCTTAATGCACAGGTGTTTGTATGAAAGGTACAATCCTTCCATTAAGTGTGACAAACAGGTATGATCAAAACGATTTCAATCCAATTGATTTATAAGCAGAACAGACTTAAAGAACCAGAATGCAATTAGACGAACTGTTAGATGAACAGCAGCTCCATTTAGATAAATATATGATGGTCTGGCTTTAATTAGCAGGGCAGAAAATTAGAGAGAGAAATGGAGACAGACAGAGATGAACTAAAAAGGTTATCAAAGAAGAGTACAACAGTTAGTTTTACTGAAGTGAGTGTGACTGAGAAAGTTTAATCATATAGGCCTTTTCTTTCTCGTTTTCTTGATGACTAAATACTTTCACATATGTAGTGACTTGTGGAAGTATCATAATCCTTAAATGTTTAGGTTTTTGTGCTTTATTAGAATGCGACAGAATCACACAATGTAGTGCATAACTGTGAAGTGGAGGGAAAATTATGAATTCTTTTCTTTTTTTTTTTTTTTTTTTATGAAGAAAAAGTGCTGCAGAATTCCACCCATATTTATCTGGGTTCTGTTGGAGGTTACTTCCTGTTAAAAGGGAATTGTTCCTTTCCACTGTCACCACATGCTTGTTCATGATGAACAACTGGGCAAAGTTAATGACTCGATAGAGTTGGGCTTCTTTAAATTAGAATAGACTAACAGCGTTTGGCAATTGTCAATATAAACTGAGTTAAACTGTACTGTGTCATATCAATGCAACTGTGTATGGATTGAATCTTTTTAACTGTTAGTGACTTGAGATGACATTTGTTGTGAATTGGTAAAAAAAAACATTTCAGTAGAATTAAATTCAGCCAATTGTTCTGTGAAGCCCTCAGAGGATTTTAGACACTTGGAGAAAAATAAAGCATCGCGAAGACAAAGGAACACACCAGAAACAAGTTCACATAACTTTGGAGGAGCTGCACAGGCTAATGGCTCAAGTGAGACAAACTGTTGACAGGATAACTGTTAGTTGTGCATTACACAAATCTAGCCAGAAAGCCACTGCTGAATGAAAGTCATTGGAGGTCATGAAACATGGTGGTGGCAGTAACATGCTGGCTATATGCTTTTCTTCAGCAGAGACAGGGAAGCTGCTCAAATGTTAGCGGTAAGATGGTTTGAGGCAAATACAGCGCAATCCTAGAAGCAAACTTATAACAGGCTGCAAAAGATTTAAGAATTGGTCAGGGTGCACCTAGGATTTAAGATAGACAGAGTCTGATCTCTCTCTCTCTCTCTCTTTCTCTCTCTCTCTCTCTCTCTCTCTCTCTCTCTCTCTCTCTCTCTCTCTCTCTCTCTCTATATATATATATATATATATAATATATATATATATATATATATAGTCTGTGATGGTCTTTTCTCTCTTTTCTCTTCCTATTATCTCCTTCTCCTCTTTTACTTCTCTATTCTCGCTCAGCACTGATCTGCTGTGATTTCTGCTCTCCAGATGTCAACACACCAGGTGTTGTGATTGGTAAGGATCAGCTCGTCTCAGTCCAATCAGGTGTTCCAAGAGGTGTCCAAGAAAGGGAGAAAGCTCTTAATGAGACTAGCACAGTGACATACTTGGACCATGCACACACATTTAACAAACACAACACAAACACACACACACGTAGGTGAGATGCACCACATGGTGCTGACACATTAACCTGCAGTGAGTAATCTAAGTCTAGACAGATGCCAAGGTTCTGTGCAACAGGACATAAAAAAGGATGCAAAGAGCTCAGCCTTAAAAGGTAAGGCTACACACTGAGGTCTAATGACAGGAGGATTTTGCTGTTTTGTATGAGGCATCTCCATGCAGTTGCCATCCCTACACAAAATAAGAAAAGACACAAAAGGAGAGTGGTTGGTTGGCATGACGACAGCACTGACTCAAAGTCTAACGAGCTACAGGGCCCAATTATGAATGTTTCGTCAAATGTGCATGCATGTACACACCCACAATTGTGCACACATACATACACACACATAGAATGGACTTTGGCAATATCCCCACTGATGTCATAAAGGTGAGCCTAAGAGGTCTCTCCAAAGATAGCTCTGTGTTTCATTCCCACCCTGCCACTCCCTCAGCACCCTCCACAGTCCCATAATGCCTCACACCTCGCCGCTATGTGCTGTTGTAGAAGAAAAATGACCCCTCAAAGGACCTTTCCCTAGTTTTGACCTGCTAAAATGTTTCTGGGAAAGTGCTCTTTGTTTCTTCTACTAACAAGAGCAAAAAAAAAACCCAAAAAAAACAAGCAAACAAAAAAACAAGGTCTTCTAGTAAGAAAGAAAAATTGTTGAATGGGTTTTTGATAGAAAAAAATTCTTGTAGACAGTTAGGTACTTTCAGGTTCACTTGTGTCTCTCTAGGAGCAATTTAACTATTCATTCCTTGCTTACCTAACACTATACAGAAACCTAACTTGTCTTCCCTGAAAAAGGCTGAGCCACATCAGGGCCGCATAAAAAATTTCCCTGATGAAGCAAGAACTAAATGAGCTGTGTGTTGCTGCCGAGAAGTCAATAAAAGTTGATGGATTTTCAACCAGGGAACACTTATGTGTTTTTGTCGTTGGATGATGTTTACCTCAGTAATTTGCTCTTGCATGAGTGTGTGTATGGCTTTTCTAATTTTTTTCTCTCATTGGACAGCAATATAGGTGTATGGATCATGGACCTGTGTGCCTATAAGTCTGTATAAAAACAATTCTGAGTCTTCATCCAACAGCCCTCTACCTCCAAGCCTTCCTGGGCTTTTGCTAAAGGGGACAGAGGAGGGACATCTGAACTCACTCACACGCTACTGCTCCTCAGGGGTTATCACTATTTTTAGATAAGCTCCCCCTGGCTGTGCCAGTGCTATGACATATACCCATAACTAATCCATAACCCGCAAGAAAAATACACAAAAAGTCCCTAAAAGTGTTGGCTCATGCATTCCAATGAAGAAGACAACACTCAAAACATACTTTTGAATTTGTCACTGAAATTTTAACCAAAAATGATGACAAATATATTTCTGTTGTTTAACACTTTCACTCCCATCAAGACAAACCACAGTTGTCGCACCAGCAGTGTTGCCAACTAACCCTTCCTCTCTGCTCTCACCTCTGCAGCTAGGTTCCACATCTAAGTTTCAAACCTTCTAAAATATTAATCAGCACCAAAAAGGAAAACTTTTAATACACATGAAACAAGACCCGGCTACCGCTACCCATGTTGTTGCTCTCTATCACTTTGCTCCCTCTTTCTCCTCCCTCTCTTACTGTGGTTCTCATGAATAATGAAGACCTATAGAATCTAGTGGATCAGATTGTCCCTGCAGTCGGATACAGCTCTCCTGTATTGATCAAATAAGACTCCTTAAATAATTAACTAGGACTTTGTCATGCAAATGAATGGCCACAGCAGCGTGTGGGTCTCTGTGTGCTTTGCGGCTGCTTCCTGAAAACATTGGGAGTTTGGGGGTTTGTGTAGAGTGGTCTGTAAACAAGTTCTACATTGCTTGCTGGACACTTAAAGTTTTCATACAAAGGAATGAATGTAATCAATTTTAGACCTTTAAAGATAACTTAAACCTTTTTTTTTATAATGGCAATGACATAAAATCAACAAGCTTCAATGTGTAAAAAAACCCCAAAACAAAACAAAAACAAAAAGACTCCACATGGAATACATTGTGGATTTTCTTGAGCAGTAGAAAGTTTCTATAAATTTACAAACTGGTTAAGGAGGTTGTGGAATGACCACAACTGCACTGAAAATGTGTAAACTATACCTAGGCAGAGTCCTTACCAGGAACCCACAAATAACTTATAGGTTACCTGTCTATCTAAATTGTCCTTAAGTGTGTGTGAGTGCATGGTCTCTGTAATATCCAATCAAATATTAGTGCCATATATGTTTATATTTGACCAATATATGCATACCTTTGACCAACTATGGATTCTATTGCAGAAATCCACAAATAAATGAAGCATGTCCACCCAACTTTTGTTTTTGAAATTATTAAAAATATTGTATGTATTTTACTCGGGAAAAGAAAGGTGCAAATACTTCAGTAAAAGCCCAAAAATGTATATGACATTTGGGCCCATGAATAGCGCACTTTCTCTGAAACTGTATGCACTAAAGAGTTTTGTCTGTTTAGTCTGAAAATCTCATCTCTATCTCATATAAAGACAAAGGCAAACCCAACAGCTTTTATACCAATGCTGAACCCCCAGTTTGCAAACCACTGGAAAGAAGAAATAAGGTAACTTTCACTCATTGTGCCTCTCAATTATCCAATTATTCAACGCTCTTGAAGAGTTCTAAAACAACAGAAACACTTAAAAAAAAGATATGCACATCATTCTTCCAAGGACAACCTTTTGTGGTGTGAATGTACTTTGCAACAAACAGTTCACTTTTATTCAAGCCCTCTATTTTTTTGTGTGCTCTCTGTGTGATGTAAGTGGCTGTCTTTTTTATGTGTTCCTTTATGTTATCTGGCGTAAACTCAGCAGCAATGCTTTCTAAAACCACACTCCTTGGAGTCCTGGCCATGACTTTTGTTGTTACTTTTGTTCTTAGATTTCATACTTGCAGTTCTCATCTTTCAAAGTTTGACTCACTAGCAATGATATATGTGTCTCGGTTTGAGTTTTTTCTTTTTTTTTTTTAACTTGAAATATTGGGGAATAACAATGAGCACTAAAACTTTGACTTCTGTCCATTTAACCTACGTTTCATTTCCATGGCAACAACCACAATGTACTCTTTCAATCTTTTTCATTTTTCTCATTATGCTAATTAACACCAGCTCATAAGAATCACACCAATAAGGGCTCTTTTCTCCGTTTTTGTGTTTCAGGCCACTTTGCTTTTGTGCTTCATTCCGCTCAATTAATCACGATGGGTTATGAGCATAAACACAGTTGTAGCCCCTGTACCATTGATGCACTATTTGCATATTGAATGATGTTAAAAGCTGATTTTATAGCAAATTAAATGTTAATTTCTCACTCCACAGAGAAGCTGCAATGTAGTTTATGTGAATATTATGTTAATGTAGCTGCAGGGGTTTGCTTATATGTTACATATTTGATGTTTTGTGTGTATGTGTGTAAATGTCTGAGTTCCTTCTTGAAGTGTATATGCCAACATGCCTTGTATCTTTGTGTTATTTTGTGTTTCAGGGGCTTTCAAGCCTACACAACTCACCATGAACGCTCAGTAATCTTCAGAGGCCAACTTCTCCAACTGAGTCTTGTTTCTGCACTCAGCTTTGATCAGCAAAAATGATATTTTCTTTTGCTACAGTCTTTCTCATGTGGTGCTTTAGTAGCCACATCTACATCATGGATTGGTTCACTATTGACAAATTAATTTACAATGCCTTGAACTCCCTCAAATCTTGAAAGGTTGAAAATGGCATTCCATTGGGATTAATGACATTAATCAGTAAACAGTGAGCTTTGAATGTATCATTTAGCACTTTTTTATTCATTATCCAAAAATGAAAAGCAAAGCAGCCAATGGACCCATGGTAGCTCGGGAGGAACTGCAAAAAAATCACAAGAGAAGTGGGAGAACGTTTCAACAATACAACTGTTAGTCATGCACGGCACAAACATGGCCTTTAGGCAGGATTTGCAAGAATTGTTGAATAAAAGCTGTAAGAGGTCTCATGTTTATTTGTAAGAGACACAGCAAACATGTGCTAAATAGAGTCTTGGACAGATGAGCCAAAAATGAATATTTTGGAATATATGAAACAAACGAACACACCATTACCACAGTGAAACATGGTGGCGGCAACATCATGGTGTGGGGGTGCTTCTATTCGGCAGAAATAGGGATGTTAGGCCACAGCTGATAGCAAGATGGATGTAGGAAACCATGTTAGATACTGCAAAAGATTCGAGGATGGAGAGCAACCACACTAAACACACAAACTGAACTGCACTGACAATCAGTGGCAAGACTCAAAAACTGCTGAGTAAAGAATAAAGAAGAAAACCATAAAGTAGAATTAGAGATTCTATTTGAATAAGTGTCCAATTTTTTATTTTGTCTTTCAGCCCATGGTGCTTGACTGGCTTTCAGTGTGACTTAACAGCCTCCAAATAAGCTTCTTAGCAGGACAACATTGGCTAATAACATAAAATTGGACAGGAAAGGGGCAGTTGACATTTACGTGGATTTTTATCAATAAGCATTGTCATCCCTGGATACCCTATGTTTAACAGCGACCGGCCTTGATTTAATTACTACTTTAGTTTCACATATATCCACTGTCACTCACACACACCACAAATGTCAGATGGATGAGACAGCGGGATTAGAGTGATGTAGGGCATTTTTTGTAAATGCCACATGCTTTGTCTTTTTCACAAAACAAGAATGGCCAACCAACATTTGGAGGGTTATTTTAAAAATAAAGATGCTGCAATGCCAAAACTATGCCATGTACTTCAATTCTATAAAATGTCAATCAATGTTTTTGAAAATATAGCAAAATGATCAATGATAAATTAGGCTTAATTCCCATGAGTTCCTTTTTATTTATAAACCCATTTTTCATTCACTAAATTTCACATCTGATTTCTTATGATCAATATGTGCTGGCAAACATATGTTTCTTTGTTCACAACTCAAGCCCTCAGTCAGTTTAGTGACTGAAACCGCTTTCCTCCCATGTCTATTTGCAACTCATGCATGCCAACGGGGACTAAAAGCATTCTCATTCCCCTCAGCTATTCTTAACATGCTCACTTGTTGCCTTTAGTACACAAATACACACAGACATATTCACTCAGGCCACATCAGGGGAGGGCAGGGAAACTTTCCCCAAGAGCAGCGACATCTCCTCAGGACAGGAAAAGTAAATGAACGGGAGTGATTTGTGCGTAAGTGCAGAGGCAAACACAGTGTGTTTTGCTGTAAAGCTTTTTTGTCAGCTCTGCAGGCTGTGAGAACACATGACCCATACAAATAGGCAGCCCCAGGGCTGGCTTCCTCTAATATGCTGCAGCTATCAGCAACAGATGACAGACCTGGGAGGAGAGAAATGCATATGGAAACAAAAGGTAGATCACCTCAGAAACAGTGGGACAAAATACAACCAAAGGTGAAAAATTATAATGGATAGTATAAGTAGGACCAACACAGTGGCATGTATATATTGTGATAAGTTAGAATATATTGAATGAAGAGTCTGGATATATTGCGTAAAAGTCCAACTCACACCATCAAGTAAGTGTGCCATTTTAATAGAATTTAGGACATATTCACGTTTTGTTGTAGGAAACCTTCTCTGTGTATTGGACTTGACCATTTTTAAAAATCTATTTAAGGTTAGTGTTTTTTTTTTTCATTATTATTTCACTTCCATCTATGCTACCCATAAGTCCTACAGACCACGCCTACCTATTCTGACTTACATTTCATAGTTAAATTTTCATTCAATATATTCAGACATTTAATCAATGAATTCAAAGTTAATTCCATATACCCATACTAATGACAATGTACGTAACATTCACTTGAATTATTACAAAAAGTTAATTCCATGCCAATCTCTTGAATTGCATAAAACAAACTATAACCATCATACACTAAACTACACGCAAAAATTTTGTAGTTTCATCCCAATGCAGCACTGTCTTTCTGTGTTCTTGGATTTCCCTAAGCTTTTGATGCTGTCACTTGGACAATTTTCCAGTTAACTTGTTGGTAGGACCTAGATAGTATAACTGTATAGCTTTTCCTTACATTTAGTACAAGTGCATAGGAGGTTCTGCAAGATTCAGTTCTTGGTGTACTATTTTTCCTCCATTTTTAAATTACCTAAGACAGAGTATTCGAAACATATCGTTCACTTCTATGCTGATAGCTGTGCACTTAGCTGCTTCACACCCACTCTCACATGGACTTTTGAGTATCTCCAACCTGCCTTTGAAAGAGGGGTCTGTTAACTAACATTTGATTTTAATGTAGAAAAAACAAAAATTGTTTTCCCACTTCTTTTGCAAAAGCAAGGCTACAGCAGTCTGAGAAATTTTAATGAGAAAAGTTGAGCAAATAGAGCTGGTCTCTATTTCAAATTCTTAACTGATGAGAAATATTTTAACTAACAAGTCATTAAAGATGAACTCTAATTAGGATTTTATTTCAAAAATAAGTCTTTTTTTTCCTTTTTTGTAAAATTAAGAACTAGTAGAATTTTTGCCTTATATTGACTATTATGGATATACTGTGTATTAATAAATCTGCTTAACCTCTTTAAATATTGGGTAGTTTATATTGCAGAGCACTAAGGTTTACCACTGACTAGGGTTTTTCCACTTGTCATTGTCTGCTATCTCACTGCTATGTTTTCATGTACAAAACCATTCTGAGTAAAATCTCTTCTTACTTATTATCCCTTTTGATATGGAAACAAGGAAATCAAAATCTTTGCTAAATAAAGAATAACAAGTGAACCGGGAAAGAAAGCTTTTAGGTTTTTGGCACCTGATACCTGGAGCAGTCTTCAATTTGAATTGCATCTGCAAAATTTAGTATCCCTGAATTAATTTAAAAGCCTGGTGGAAACCCTGGAGTCAAGGTTAAATATGTGCAAGGTTTTATTAATGTTTCTCTGCAATTTATCACTTAATTATGTAATTTTTGTATGTAGACATTATTGCTGCTATTTTGGACTGGTATCTCCTACAAAAGAAATCTGACATCTCAATGGGTTACATAAACAAAATATCACAACTGTGCATTTAATCTTTATCTTCTTTTTTCAAATATATTGATAATAAGATATATGATCAATATACTGATAATAAGTGAAAAAGTATGCAACTCGTAATGGTGAAACGACCAACACCTTGCTGCTCCAGAGCCAGTGATTTGTGTATCTTTGCTGAAATGCTAAAGTAACGATCCATGATGATTCAATCATTCCAACATAAAGGCAACACCAAGAATATTACTGTTCCAATTTCCCCCCCCCAAAACTGAGAATTGTTAAAATAAGAAAAGTGTTCAATTGAACTGCAATTATGTCAATAAACGCCACATAAAATTCTACACTCTGAAACAGGCACTAATTAAAGGCAGCTGGAAAAGTAAATGCCACACTGATAAAGACTCACAAACCAACAATGCTTTTTTATCATGCAGGTCAGGTGAGTATGTATTACTGGGTGATAAAAAAAGCAGAGTGAATGCATATAATAATCATATGTTATGAATAACAAAGAGGCGAGAGAGACCAATTAAGACAGACAGGGAAATAAAGGCAGAATACATAAACAAATTAACTCCATGATTGACAAGAAGTTACAAAGCAGGAAAAGGAGAAGCGTGGAGCAGAAAAGTCGGATTGGCTTTGACTGACTAAAGGAGAGGAAGAAATGGTGTCTGAGACTTTGCTATGACAACCTTTTCAGAACTCAGCAAGCTCTTAAATGCACAGCTGAAATGTCAGCAACAGGAAGTTAGAGACTGGCTTATGCAAAGAGAGACACATCTGTACTGCACAGGCAATCCAAAGCATGCACCAACAGGAAAACATGGTAAATTTATCTGGCTCAACTAAATCAATATCTCAACTTAAATATATTTTACATGTAGTTCTGTTAAAAAAAGACTTCACTATATCCAACAAATCTTTTTCTTTCAAGCTTTCAGTCATCAATTAATTTTCTTTCAGTATTAATAATGAGTACAGATTCAGTCTAAGTCTTATTTAACACATTAAGCCAATACTTCTAAAATGATGAAATAGAATAATTATTAAGACACTGGACTTCATTAGACTTAAAAGAAAATGATGTACGAATTTCTTCTCTAAATTTACATAGACATGTGAATCAGTATTTTGTGCTGCGTGTGACAAAGGTAAGAAGCACCCCGCTTGCTTGAGCACTTTTTAATGATTATTGATGAAGTTGCTCAGTTAAAGAGAAAAACAATTAAGACCCTGCCTGTACAAAGTCCGCACAACTAATGAGCTCGAGCGTGTTCGGACCTGCTCGTCTTTGCGCTGTTGACTGCTGTGTAAACCCTAATGGAGGCTGCACTTGTTTTAATCTCACCTGAATCCTTAAGGCGTAAGGTAGCTGTCACTGTCAATGTCTCTACAGGCGTTAAGCTTATGGGGCTAAGGCAGCAGCAGATGGGCAGCAGGGACATGATGGGTCCCTTTGACTGTGCAGCTCACTGGAGCCCAGGGTGGTGGCGTGCGCAGGCAGCTTTTGACATCTGCTGTTTACACGCGGGCGACCTAACCCTGACCTTCTCCTGCAGGCCTTTGGAGAACCCGACAACATTATCAGTCTACTTGATGAATTTGTACTTCTTTGCGGGGCCACTCTTTCATACACAGCTCTTGTCTTTGCATCTATTTCCAAATCCTACTGTGCCAAGAATAACTATTTATACACCTTAGACATTTCACATTTTGTCTCATTACAACCACTATTGGGATCGCATGTGAAAAACTAACACAAATGAGTACATAACTGTGAAATGTAAGGAAAATTATGCATGATTTTCAAATTTTGATTAAACAAATCTTAAAAGTGTGGCATGCCTATGCATTCAGTCCCCCTGAGTCTATACTTTGTAGAGCTATATTTTAGGGCATCTCTATCAGTTACTGACATCAAGAACTGAAGTTCTTCCACCTTCTTAGTAAAAGTAGCAAACTAGTTCAAGCCTGGAGTGGATAATGAGCATCTGTGAAGATAAATTTCAAGTTGTGCCAGAGATTCTCAATTGACTTTGGGGCTTGACACTGACTGTGTCATTCTAACATAAATACGAGTTGATTTAAATCATTCCATTGTAGCTCTAATTTTATTTATATGGTTTTCTTCCAGGATTGCCAAGAACTCTGGCCAAATTCACTGTCTCTGCTGACGAAAAGCATTACTACAGTATGATGCTGCCACTATCATGTTTCACAGTGGGGAAGGTGTTTTCAATGTTTCGCATTATTAATTTTCCATCACTCATAGCTTTGTTTTGTTATACAGGCCATTTGTTTTATGTTGTTCTCATCTGACAGAGCCCCTTTCTTTCTAACATTGGCTTTTTACTTGTCACTCTCTTATAAAGTGCACATTTGGGGAATACACAAATAATAGCTTCTCTGTCAACAGATTCCATAAGCTGACCTGCTTCTCTGAATGTTTTGGTACCTTGGTGTGCAGTTATGCGATAGTCTTTGCATGTTATTTTTTTGGACTTTATCCCTGACTTGTCTGTTCTTTTGTCTTTATGATGTTGTTTGTTCACTGATGCTTTCTAACACACCTTGGAGGCCTCAAGGCAGTTGTTGAACAACATGTTATTTAGGGCTGTCAGAATAAAGGGGAGTGAATTATTTTCTTTTTATTTCATAATGTTCTACTTTGCAAAGGTCTATCGGATAAACTCCTAACAAAATACGCAGAAGTTAGCAGTCTTAACATGACAAAATGTTAAAAAGTCCAAAGGGCTGAGCAGTTAAGCAATTTATTGTACCTCCTCGTATGACTTCTTTATTTCATTTTCTAGTGTTTCAAACCCCTTGATAGTATCTATACAATTTAGAGCATAGCCACTGCTGGATTGACCTCTAACACAACCAGCTGTTTCTCCCTCTTTCGTCTGTCTTCTTTCATCCTCATTCTGATTTTCTTTATGCCCATCTGCTTCTGGAAAATAGGGCAGGGAGTGATGTGTCTGGAACTACTGTGTGAGTCTTTGCAAACTGAAAAAAAAAAAAAAAAAAAAAAAAAAAAAAAAATATATAGATATATATATATATATATATATATATATATATATATATATATATATATATATATATATATATATATATTCCCTTCTCACCCTCCACGGGTGGTCTTTCTCAACCTCTGAGCTCGGGTCCTCTACCAGAGGCCTGGGAGCTTGAGGGTTCTGCGTAGTATCTTGGCTGTGCCGAGAACTGCACATTTCTGGACTGAGATATCTGATGTTGTTCCTGGGATCTGTTTTAGCCACTGCTCCAGTTTGGGGGTGACTGCCCCGAGGGCCCCGATGACCACAGGCACCACTGTGGTCTTTCACCTTCCAGGCCTTCTCCAGTTCCTCTCTGAGGCCCTGGTATTTCTCCAGTTCTCGTGTTCCTTTTTCCTGATGTTGCAATCGCTTGGTGTGTATATATATATATATATATATATATATATATATATATATATATATATATATATATATATATATATATATATATATATAGAGCTAAAGGGGCAAGCAAGAGAGAACAAATAGCATGGTCTTCCAAAGAGCAGTGTCTGAGAAACATTAGCTTTTCCTCTATGTAGGTGTGTGTGACACATACACAACATCAGGCCTGACTGGGGGATTAACAGAGCTCATATGTGAGATTCAGCCCACCACCAGGGAACACACACCCACCCACCCACACACACACTTTCACTTTAAAACACACACAAATCCACAGCAGGGAAAATCCTCTGCTGGATTTGTGAGCATCATTCCGTCTTTCTTAGAGTTCGCTCATTCCCTTCATTCTGAACCCCAATCTCATCCAGAAGAGGATTTGTAGGGGGTGGGGGGGGCACCTCCCCCCTCGTCCCTTCAACACAACAAAATCTCAATTGGACTGAGTACAGCCTTATTCCAAGACAGACATCCATTAAACCAAGGTATTACTGTAATACAACCATAGGACAACTCTATCTCTTGCCATCTCCCTCTGTCTCTGTCATTCAGGCTGAACATCAGTGGGAGTGATGCTATTACTATAGATTTTGCCATAGCATACAGATGTTTCATTTCTATGCATATCAGATTCAAATGTCTTCCAGCAAAAATCATATATCTGTATATATATATTTAAACAGAAAAGGGCTGCTCGGATTATGATTAGGCTTTGCATCTAGTTTGGGCCTGGCATTGAATTTTATCAACCAAATGAGTGTGTAATATGGTCTGTAGCCACTTTTGGCTGATGGGCTCAGGAGACAGAGATTTTAGCTCCCACCCCCTCCCCTGTGTCTGTCCTCCTCCCCAAAGACTCGATCCAATTACCAGCCTGGCACTGCTTGGCTCAGCACTGACTCTGCCAGCCTGTGTCAACCATATCTTTATATGCCTCCTTTGCTGTTCTCTTTTTTTCCCCAGTCACTCCACCTTTATCTTTGGTTTGCTTCTCGTTTATCCCAGTGTGTGATGCTGTCATGCTCCATCAGCCTACAGCAGGGTGTTTTTTCCCCCCTTTCTCTGTTTTGCATTATGATGTTGTGCGTGTATGTGTTTGTCATCTAGGCTCTAGGAGGGAATTTCTGGCTGATTAAAGAGATGATTTATAGGAGCATCATGTTGGAGGAATTCCCTGATATCCTCTCAAATCACATTTTCTCTGATATGTTTTCTGTCGTCAGCCTCTGAAGACACTCACATGTGACACATGCATTGTAACATGTACAGGCAAACATGTATGTACTGTAAATTTGCTTTACCCACAAAAAGTAATATTGTAGCTCAGATTTTCACATCCAGTATTGTAGTTAATAAGTACAAATGTCAATTCTAAACTAAGACTTTGAGGTAACTGACATGGCATTTAGGAACTTCATAAGACCATATTATTATTTTTAAAAACAGAGATGCACAGGGAAATCAATTCTACAGTTGACAACACTGATCGATTCATGGACTGTTTTGAAACATAAAAAAAAAAATCAAATCTTTTTTTTTCAATCAGTGAACACATCATCTCACTGACACCAACACTTTATTATTGAAGTTTGTTACTGAGAGAAGACTCATCAAAAACAGCTATTTTCAGTATTAGTCAGGTGTTTAAAAATGAAATTAGATGAAGCACAAAAGTTGTAAGCAGCCTCTGGAAAGGAAACCATATTTTTTTAGGGACGTATCAGCTGTTCAGTCAGGCTCCCAAAAGGAGTTAGATGTGAGCAGATAACAGGAGGCTGAATGTGTTTTATTTTTTGGGACCCACTGGATTAAAGAATCTCAGTAAGACTCTACAATATCTGGAGGGGGACACACACAGGCCGCTTTTAATGAAGCTAACCACAGTAATCATGGTCATCACTAATATGAAATGATAAAGGAAGCTTAAATGTCAAATACGTAATCATTTTTCTATACAGCAGAAACTTTTTAAGAGATTTCTTTCAGCTCTCGAGGCCTTTATTGACAGTCACCAGACAGGAAATGAGCAGAGAGAGTAGGGGGAAGACGTGCAGCAAAGTTCTCAACGTCCGGAATCAAACCCAGAATGGCTACGTTGGGGACCATAGCCTCTATAAATGGGGCACTCACTCTACCTCTACACCACGCAGCTTCCCTACAGTAGAAACTTAATCCTGTAAACCTCAGTGTTCATATTCTTTCCAGTGTTGCTACAGAGAAAAGAACAACTGGTAACAGGTAAACAATAAGTTATCATTGGAAAATCCAAAAGAATCACTGGACAGGGAGATCTTTTAAATAGAAATCCTAATTGTATTTACAGTTTCTGTTCCAGGATACCCTAGCACTCTATTATTTTATCATAGAACAAGTGATGCATTAGTCAATTTTCTATTGCTTGGCTCTGACCTTTAAACGATCTGAATTTTTTCTCCTCTTCACTGAATGTACGAAAACTGAGACCTTGTGCTTTGTTTTAAGCTTAGCAAACATCAGCTAACAGAGTTATAGACTTGATATAAAAATGGTCGTTTATTGTAATTCCTTTATTTTCATTTGGATCCTAAATTACAAGCTCTACACCAAAATCATTACATGACTGTACCCTCCAGCACATTTTTCTTCTTTTATAGTCAATGATCCATAGTCTTCAGAAAAAAACATTAGAATCACACAAAATCTGAACTGGAAGACAAGCTCTCCAATTCAGTTCAGTTTATTTAAATAGCACCAATTCAAAGCAAATGACACCACAAAGCTTGTCCAAGAGCAATTCACATGGAACTAGAATCCAGCTTGGTCCAAGTTAAATTGTAATCAGTCTGATTTATTCTGAAACAGTACAACCATATACTCAGACTCGGATCCAATTAAATACAGGACATTTCGATCTTAATTATATTATAATCCAGTAAATGTCCCATTATTCCAGTTGATACAAAAGTGGTCTGTGTAAGGAACCGCAGGCTCTGACATTGGGTCATTGACTTGACAACAATCATTCATCCTGAGTGAGTACGTGGAAACAGTGGGAAAAAAAAACATTTAAATAAAAAATACCAGAAATTGGCCAGTAAAAGCCCGGGTGGTGTATCTCTAAGCTCACCTCCATAATTCCTCCACTTTATTGACCACTTTTTAATCTTCAGTCACTGACAATCTGATCCATCAGTCATCAATCTTACTTCCTACATAGGATTCACTAGCTGCATTTACGTTACAAAAGCGCGCAAATCTCTGTTGATTTTCTGCTAATGCTGAAAAAACACAATTTCACAATTCCATTAAATAAGAAATAAAATTAAAATTGCACATGAATAAGCTTATTTGCACAATAAGTCATTAAAAACATGCTGTGCCATGATCCTCCAACTACTCCCTGTTGTCATCTCCTTCATGGTTTGTGCCAGTGGCAACATCCGGTTGTTGATCATGTGACTCATGTGATGTGAAAAAAGTGTTTCCATTGGAGTTTTGTGAAATAAACCTATTTCAATATGGCTGAAAAACCACCTCATCCTAGTGCCAAAACTTTTTCTCGAAAAAGGGGAATTTTTTTGAAAATGGCGTGTTTCCATTAAGCAAATTATTTTATTTCAAATTGTGCAATTTCAAGGTTAATGGAAATGCAGCTGTTGTTTTCTCCAAAACAGCCTAGTTTTGAGAGTGATACTGAATTTACATAGCTATTTTAAAAAGTAAATTCTTGCACTTTTAATGACAAATGTCTGTATGAAATCATCACAAACACATTCAAAAACAACACTTTAAAAAAAAAAAGAAAGCTCTTCATTTAATGTGATACATATGATGCAAACCTTCACTTATGTTACCCACCTACAAGGATGTAAAAGATTAATCACAATTACAAATTGCTTCTAGTTTTTTGTTGTCTAACAAATAACATCGGCAAGTTTGATTCAGATCCAATAGGAATATGCACTTAATTTAACTGACATGTTTTAGAATAAAAAACAAAAAGAAAACCGGGATCTGTATTTAGAGTCAAATCTGTTCTTTTGCTATTCATCCTCTAACATCTCTGATACAACTTAAATATCCATTGATCAGAGGTACTTTGCTCCTTGCTGAAGGCTAACATATACCCACTGTTATGTTGCATTTGAAATCCACTAGTGAATGTAAAAATCATGTGTTTGGTAGATAATATATAAAGAGCTGTGTATGCTTTTTAAATGTCCACGGTGGCTTCAGGTAATTCGCTCCCCGTTCGAAGAAACATTCAACATAAGGAGTTTTTTTCCTCTCCTTTCATTTCTTTCTAAGACTCTTTTATCACCCTTTTTTCCAGTCTGCAGAGAGCAGAGGAGAAAGGCCTTGAATAGTGATGAATGTGTGCTGTAATGCAACTTAAGTTCAGCTGAGAGATTCATTAACAAACTCTGATGTGTTTTTTTCTTTCTTGGCCGCATCACTCTCAGCACAGGGGTTTTTGGCTGATGTTAAAAAACATTATCCTCTCTCAAGGTTATGCTTCCCCTCATTTCCCCCGATTCCTCTGTTTCTTCTTGAAAGTAATTGTTTCGCGCTATGGCTATGTGAGTTATTAGTTGGATCCTCTGGCAGGAGTGTGGGCTAAATGGAATGGTGTCAAGAGTCTGGCTGCCCTGCTGTGTGGGAGGATGACTGGGAGTTAAATAACAACAGCCAAGGGAAAGAGGTACGTCTCTCCTTATTTTATTATTTTTTGCATTGGATTACATGTGAATTAGTACATGTGGCCATTACAGTTTTTTTCCTAATACAACTCTCGAACATTGGCTCAACCTCAGTCAAACACTGCTGTTTCTGCAGCAACATAAATTTATTCTTGGTCAGAGAAAGGTAGGCTCTTGTAAGTGTGAAGTTGTGTGTATTTGTGTGAGTGGGATGACAGTGCTGTGATGTTAAAGGAAAGATGTTTGCCATGACAGCTGCAGTACCTGGAGGGTAGAAAAGGGATAAAACAGTGAGGTGCATAATTTCCGCATTTAGGCTGAGACACTGGGAAAAAGAAGCACAGTGCAGAGGAGGAGGATAACAAGCATGCTAAATGAATGGAGATTAAAGACTGAGAAGAAATGAGAAAGAGACATTCGTATGTCACCGGTACGTTTCATTGCTGCAAAACACAATCCTCTCTTGGTGAGGAAACCAAATGCTTTACAGCAGTCATAAGGCATAATTATAGTGCCTTGGTAATAATACCACTTGAACTTTTTTTAATTATTTCAGGTAACAACCACAAACTTCCATGTATTCTATTGGGGTCTTAGGTCATGTACCAACACAAACTAGAGCTTAATTATAGAAGGAAAGTTATAATTTTGATTATTATTTTTTTTACTTTAACAAATATGAAACAGTGTGGTGTGTGGTTGTGTTGAATCCCCTTTACTCTGATACCCCAAAATATAATCCAGTGTAACAACTGCTCAATCCCATCTGCTCTGGAAAAGTATCAGAGGTTTGTTAAATAAAAAACTGAGCAAACTGCATCATGAAGATCAACAAACACAGCAAGAATAAGGTTGTGGTGAATTTTAAAGCAGACTTACACGATAAAAAAATATCTTAAGATGTGGAAATTTCATGGAGCAGACCTAAACTGTACTTTTTATCCTACATGCAAAATGCCATGTGTTACAGAAAACTAACACTGCACATTACTCTGAACCAAACATTATCACTATGTAATGGTGGTGGCAGAATCATGTTTCAGGAATGTTTTTCTGCAGCAGGGACAGTGAGGCTGGTCAGAATTATTGGAAAGCTGGATAGAGCAAAAAACAGAGAAAACCTGAAAGAAAACCTGTTAGAGGCTGCAAAAGAGGGGTGAAGGTTCACCTTCCTACAGCATAATGATCCTGAACCTACAGCAGAACAGCAGCTTAAAGCATATCCATGTGTTAGAAAGCCCCACTCAAAATAAATAAATAAATAAATAAAGATAAGGCACAGTCATAGTCGAGACTTAAAAATTGAGGTTCACAGATGCCCTCTCCCCAGTCTAATTGAGCTTGAACTTCTTTGCAAAGAAAAATAGACAAAACCTAAAACCCTATATGTCAAAGCTTGGTGAACCCTGACAGACTTGCAACTTGTAGTAAAAGGTGGTTCAATAAAGTATTGCCTCAGGAGGCTTGACTACAAATGAAGGTCAAAGTTTTCAGATTTTATTTCTAAAAGAATTTGATAACTTAACCTCAGGATAAATTTTCTTCCACTTAATTAGGCAATACTTTGAATTGATCTAGCAGATAAAATCCCAATAAAATACATAAAAATTCATTGTTGTAACATGACATTCTTTCAAAGGGTTTTAATTAGTGGTGTCCCGATACCAGTTTTTTCCAGACCGAGTACAAGTACTTCAGTTTAGGTACTCGCCGATACCAAGTACCAATACCGAGTAATTAATAAGTCCTACTTAGACTTCATGCAATAACTTCTGAAAACAAAATTATTTTATTTAGATCAGGGTGACTCTTCTTTTTAAGCCTACAGTGCCTCTGACTGTTTTAACAAATCATAAACAGAACATGACGATTGTTTAGTCTTCAAATTCTTTATCAAATTAATTGCTAAAAGACGCCTTTTTTCGCTGGAGTTTAGATCCATAGCCTGAGCCAAAATTCGGGTTGGGCCAAAATTATTTGTTTGACAGCCCGGTCTGGCTTCAGCTTCTGTGATGCATTTAATAAGCAATACATACAGGGAAAGCCAAAAGAGAATGTGTGATAAAGTTGTGTTAATCTACTTATAGTCTAAATAGAGGAATAGGCAGCTTACCTGGTTGAGGAAGGAAAGAAAGTAAGGTGCAGATGTTCATTAGACTGTAACAAGCACTGCGCTGCAATACATGCGCACGTAGCTTCACCTCATCCTTTCTCATTAATCACACATGACAAAAGCTTAAAATGGGAGAAGTTACACTACTTACTCTAATGGTGGTCTAAAAATTGATGGGTAAAAATAGATTATGGCAGGCTTTTTTTGACACAGTCAAAATGATGGACAACGGAAAAAAGTCTAGTGCGACCTCTGCTCCAAACTATGGGCATTTTCTCCCCATCCAGCCATTTAACTTGTCCCATTTTCTTTTCTTTTCTTTTTATTTTGTTGTTGTTGGTTTTGGAGGCTCAGCAAATAACTTATTGGTGTATTACCACCACCACCACCTGGTAAAAAGTACGGTTAAACCATTGAGTTGCACTGCAGCGCAGCTCAGGAGGATAATCCAGCAGAAACATGTTATCGGTTTGTCATATTGGCTTGCTTTTATGAATGCTTAATGCTGGTATCAGGTCCGATACCAATACTAGTCTCGGTAATTTTAATAACTACTAACTATTAATTTAGGCAGTGAATGAAATTGTATTGCTCAAAAGCATTGCACACTATTGCAAAGATTTAGCACTGGCATTTCACTCACATGACTCATTAGAGAGACTCCAAGAATCAAAGCTGACAAAGCAAACTAAATGTCCCGTCTCTTTTGTTCCACATATTCCATTTCCTGCTTGCTTTGCCCACAATCCAATCGCAACTGCTGACATTTCAGTGGCACAGCCAGGGTGTTTTATGCCCAGTGGCAGCTGGTCCAGCCCTCAGACACTATTCATCAAGAAATATTGACTTAATGAAGAAGAATTGTAACAATATTCCTTGCTGGACCAGATTTCCTTCAAGCATCACACTTAGTCCTCCTGTTGCGATGCCATGTCCTGATATCTTCCTTCAAACATCAAAACCGCACAAGGATCCATTGATGCATGTTATGTGGTTCCTCTTCTTCCTATGTCAGTGTCTGAACTGTTTGTGCAAAGAGAGCTGCCCTATTAAAAGCTACAGGAAAAAGCAGGCCGCCTTTGTCCCATTACTGCGCAGTGGAGCTGATGTTAGTGAAGCTGGCAGCCATGGATGACTGGGAGCCACTGAGGCCTTGGTCAGCTGACATTATCCTGCCTCTCAAATGTTATCCAGCCCTGCAGCAGTGTGTGTATGTGTGTGTGTGTGTGTGTGTGTGTGTGTGTGTGTGTGTGTGTGTGTGTGTGTGTGTGTGTGTTTGTCATATGTCCTTGTCCAAGTGCAGCTAAGGGATGGCATTGTGTCTGCAGGTAGACAGAGAGGAAGGGAGAAGAAAACATAGAGACAGAAAGAGTGTAACAAAGAGGGTTGTAATGTGAGTGGATCTGAGCACTGATCCTCTTTTGCTTTCGTTGTGTGTGTATGCGTAAGTTTGTGGGATAAGATGGGCAGAAAATCAGGGTAAATGTGACGTTTCAACAAGAGCTAAAGATTGAAAAGGATCAGCTTAAAGGCAGTGTAAATAAATAATAATGGGAAAATAATTCAAGTTACTCATCTGTTATCATATCTATGCATGTCTGGGTTTGTGCTGCTGTCACCAGGGTAAAAGCCACATCTGCTGCCAAGTATTCAGAGCCAGGCAAAAAAAATAAAAAAAAATTGCCAAAGGTATGTCGGGTCATTGACCATTAAAATTTTGTCACAGCTGTAACGCTAAAGGTCTGAACGGAGCAAAAGGAGCAGAGATTAGCTCTGTGCGCTTTTCTGCGGGAATGAGGGCCGAAACCCCGGCGCATGGTCCAGATGGGTCAGCAGCACAGAGCCAAAGCCCTCCTTAACCTGCTGGATCAGGGAATCAGCCATACTTTACAGCTGAAGCAAAGATCACACACATACACACACAATCTCCCTTGGACACAAACACTCACACGCTTTGGAGATCCATCTCACAGTCACACCAGGTGTAGCCAATCATATCACTTTTAAGCATTCCCTCCACGGCGCTGATGTGAAAATAAAAAAACAGTTCACTAGTTTGCTGCATTGTAGCAGTTGTAAAATAGCAATTGCCAAGCTTTATAGACTGAATGTCATAAAAAAGATCAATTTCTTTGGGAAAAAGAGCAATAATAGAGTGCACTTAATATTCTGCCTTACAGACTTGTTTATTTTCATGTAGACTGGAGCATTAGAGATGCCATTATAAGGCAGCTCAAATTGGTCTGCTGAGGCTCGGTCTAGCCCATGTAACAAGCGTCGTGATTCTCAAACATTTATGCAACATCGCCCAACATTACAGCTTTTAGTATTTGCCACAGAGAGTTGTTTGGTCCCTGGAGACGATTGAGGATGCTGTGAATGTGTGGAAGCCGTTTCCTGTCAGTTACTTCCTTCCATCTTCAGCCACGCGGAACCTAATGAAAGAACACAATTTAAACCCCATTCCCACCCCGAAAAACATCCATTAACTTGTTTGTGCTTTTTAGAGTTTATCACTAATTAATGCAGAATTAGCGGGCTGATTGTCCCTGATAATGTCTCCATTGTCAGGAAGAGATTTTGAAAATAGTTCCATCTCACACATATCCATCGAGTGCAACTCTGGCTTGCTATATGGGATGCAACAGGAGAAGCAAAAGGAGGAGAAAACATTTATATATCAGTTTCTTTCTTAATAATTGTCAACTGAAAGGTGCACAGACATAAGGACCTATGGTTCAGCAATTTAAATTGAACTTTTATCATGTATTTGAACATTTTTCTTTGTTTTTCAAGGTCAAATTTTCATGCAACTTTAATGTATTTCAAAAAGAAGAACTGGATGCACAAGTTTGAATTTAGTTCAGAACTTCTTTAACATACACAGGGTTATATAATAAATACATTAACTCAGATATAGGTATAGAACCCATCAATTTAGTTAAAATGTTGCAGCTAGGTTACATACTTGCCGTAGTATGTCTATATTTAAAAACATTAGGCCACAGTTATATAGAGCTTCGAAAGAAGCAATTAACAGCTCCAGAGCCACAGGTTGCAGACCCCTGTCCAGGGGTAATGATTTAGGCCAGATGGTTGAAACTTGGACAAAATTGGATCTTCCAACATGACTAATCCAAAACATAAGTCAAACTGGTTTTGGAATGGCGGCTGCACGACAGTACAGTTGGAAGCACTGTTGCCTTGCAAGAAGGTCCTGGGTTCAAATTCGGTCTGGGGTCTTTCTGCATAGAGTTTGGATCTTCTCTTAATGCATGTGTGGGTTCTCTCTGGGTACTTCAGCTTCCTCCCACAGTCCAAAAACATGACTGTTAAGTTAATTAGTTTCTCTAAACTGTCTTTAGGTGTGAGTGTGTGCATAATTATTTGTCCTGTGTGTCTCTGTATTGCTGTGATGGGACTGATGACCTGTCCAGGGTGTACCCTGCCTCTTGCCCAATAAGAGAGATAGCCACCATGTGACCCTGCAAAGATACGTGGGTATAGACAATGGATGGGTGGATAGATGGTTTTGGAATGGATAAAATCAGGTTTCTTGAATGGCTTCCCCAAAGCACTGGCCTCAGACAACTTGGAAAATTGCAAACTATACTAAAAAGTCAGGTTTGTGCAACAAAACTAACTGAACCCTACCAATTCTTTCAAATATCCAGCCAGAAGTATGTCAGAGGCTTGTCTTGTGAATGGGATGTGTAACCAAGTATTAGCATGTTTATATCTGAGCCTGGATGTATAAATTTGACCATATGTGGACTGAAAGAAAACACAGTGAAGTTAAATTTGTGCACCTCACCCTTGCTTTTAAAATTCATACAAGTTTTTTGTTATGTGATCTTCCCATTAAGAGAATGGTGCAAATGCATCTTTGAAGGCCCAAAATATAAATTTGCTGGAGCAAATTTTTTTACTGGAGCTTTAAGACTGGTTCAGCGCATGTTATTACCATAGCTATGTAATTTAAATGGCGGTGAAAAATACAGAATTAGTTTTTATTACTTTCAAGGAATCTCTCAACCCCTGTGGGTCAGAGTTTCTAATGTTAAGCTTATACAGTTTCCCAAAAAGTTTCTTCTGAAATCCCAAACTGGTTTACCATAATCTCACTTTGCTCAGGCAAAATAAAAACAAGCACATTCCTCTAAACAGCACTGATGCCAAGCTGAATTTTTTTTTACCTCTAATACACCAAAGATACACATAATGTTGGGTAAAACAGAGGTTAGACAAGTGATAAATATAGGAGGGGGATAAAAAACAAATTCCCAATTCAACCTCTTTTTTGGGGGGGTAGAAACATAAAAGAACCAATCCATTATCCAAGCACCACCCCCGCTGTGCTGATTCCCTTCAGCTATTAGCAGCTTAGGACACAAATAGATCACAGAAGATATTAAAAAGCAGCAGGAATCTAACAGTGTAAAAGGCCTGTTGTAATCCTTGCCACTATTGAAGAGAAAAACAAAACAATATTTGAATGAAGTGAAATTAGTCAATCCATTCTTTATTTTTAAGGACCATTGTTAAGTTTTGGATTAAATATTTAAGTTTTTTTAATTCTGTATTAGAGATGAGAATTAAGGAAGATTAAGAAAAAGAGGAGATATGACAAAAACAAGTCTTTTTCTTTCTTTTCCTACGCAAACATGACTCAAAGTAATTGAGGGCAATATTTTAACCCTGCTGAGCCAGTAATATGAAATTCTTGGCTTAGACAGCAGCAAAACAGAAGCCGACGCAATAATAAAAACTCAGGAGAGAAATGTAATGTTGTTCATAAGAGTGCAAATGTACAGCTACATAGCAGGATTGTTTTCAAAGCTGTGACTTACAAATCCCAGACAGAAATTTGTGCTTGGCAGGGAATAAAACACTGTCAGAGCTGATCAAGGCACCATGCAAGTGGAAAAGCTGATATCAGTTGTTGGCATCATTTAACTGACTATCTAGAACCTAAAAGTTATTAAACTCTTACATAGGTACAAATTTGACTTTTGTTTTTCAAGACATTTTTTTTTCACAAAGTTCAATACAATCCCTTTGTTTAACAGCTTTTGATTTTTTCAAAACGTCTTTCTATGGCAACTGGAGTCGTCAATGTGTGTTATCGCATAGACTGAAACAAAGTAGTGCATAACTGTGAAGTTATGCATTATTTTGCCAACTTTACTCTGATGTGCCTAAATAAAATCCAGTGCAGCCTTCAGGAGTCACCTAATTAGTCTATCTAGCCCACATGTAGAAAAGTGGAAGGAAGATAGTCATTGCTGACAGAAAGCCATAAGAAGTTCCATTTTTCATTTAGCCACAACCCACACAGGGGACACAACGAGCATTTAGAATAGGCTAATCTCTTCAGATGAGATCAAAATTAAACTTTTTGGCCAATCTACAAAAGTCCATGTGTGGTGGAAAACTAATTCTGCTCATCACCCTGAACACCAGATCCACATGGTGGTGGCAAGATTATGGTAAGGGGATACTTTTCTTCAGCTAGGTCAAGAGGATATTAAGAATGGCATGGCATACTCCTGAGTGTCTATGTTAGCTGCTTGAAGCTAGTGAACAAGCACACCTTCCTATTAACTCTATTTTAGCTCAGTTGAACCTGATATGTCATGTTTTTGCTCTCATAATGAGCTGATATGTACACCGCCCACAATGAAGAAGAGAAACTGAAAAGTTTTTATGTCACTGTTCTCACTGAGATAAATTATCCACACTTTAAAAATAACACATTGATCATCCTCGTTTTCTTTTAAACTTTTTCTTTTTTCTTCCACTTTACAATTATACACAAATTTATGTTGGTCCATCACATAAAAATCCAGTAAAATACACTTTTACTGGGTTTTGCTTGTCAAATAACAAAACGGTGGAAATGTTCAAAGGAAATTTTACAAGATTATCTGTGAAGGAAAAAAAAATCATTTTGTTTTCCCTGTGAATTCCGTGTTTCGCTATTCATGTTTTTATAATCTTTAATTTCATTACTCCATTCATTCCTGTTTTCAACTCAGTTGACTGAGCTCCTTTTTTGGGATAAAAGAATCCGTGTTGAGGAAAAATAAAATGTGAGCAGTCATATTAAACATGAGGGAGTTTAAGTGATTATGTCGGTGCGCCTCCACAGCCCAAATCCATGAAAATCCATGCTGCTAAATCCATGAAAATAGCACAGTATGTGAATGTTTGCTCAAAGATGCATTCTGAGTAGAAGCTGAAAGCCATGTTTTTGTGGTCATAATTGGGTTGAAGCTCACTCTCACATATCAGACACTGTCCTCACTGCAAATATTTGAAGTGATTTCTGCTTTTTTAGACACATTTGCAATTTAGTGTCTAATCGCGGAGCTGTCACAGCATTTTAAGGGGAAGAGTCAGAGTACTGTCTACTTCTCGTGCAGGCTGTTTTGACAAGATCAACTTTGGTTTGACAACATGTCCCAGCTTTAATTTCACTCAGTCAATGATGCATTTCATTTTCTAAACCCAGAAGCTTTCAGTAGCTGATAACATTAAAACCTAAATCTTATTTTGCAGGAATTTATTAATTGCGGGAAATATATCCTGCTATGTAGACATTCTTGCTCTGTCATCACAAAGAGTTTAATTGTGTAATATAAACTGAAGACCTAGAGTTGACAAAGCACGTTCATTTTTCAAGGTGCTGTACTTGAAAACAACAAAGAACACGTGAAATTCCTGCTTTGAAGGAAGCAGCAGGATAATTAATTGTTTATTAAGCACATAATCTGGACATAGCATCACTGCCTTTCTATTCAAATAACATAAATTAGCACTGTAATGAGCTAGCTACACAATTATTCAGAATGCTGCGACAGATTGGCTAATTAGCCACTTTATATTACTCATATCTTTAGTCAGGGAAACCTGTTTTCACTGACCTGCACAATCAGCTAAACTGCAGTGTGAATTAACTGGCGGTTATGGGTTTACAACAGGTATTGTAGCAGATCAGTTTATTTCATCTTCTAAACTGTGTGGATCAGTTTGCAAATTCAATTCTTGTTCAGCTTTGTTGACTTAAATCCAAACTGATTCAGTCAGCATTTTGTTGAAGCCAAACAAGCTGTGTAGATGTGTTAATTAAGTCAAGTCCAGACATGTTTATTTGTATAGCACATTTCAGCAGCAAGGCAGTGCAAAGTGCTTTCCATTATAAAAACATCATTCAAGTATACATCAAAATAATCAAAATCAGCAAAATATCCATCCATCCATTATCCATCACAAAATATCATCAAGCAAATATAATTCAAAAATATTGATTAATGTTCCACTTACTACTAATCAAAGGCAGCTTTAAACAGGTGGGTTTTTAGCCTTGAGTTAAAGGAACTCAGTGTGTTGTCTGTTTTGAAGTTTTCTGGAGGTTTGTTCCAGATTAGTGGAGCACTGAATTCTGCTTCTCCATGTTTTGTTCTGGTTCTGGGGGTCCAGAGTAGACCAGAGGCAGAAGACCTGAGTGGTCTGGAAGGTTGATACAATGACAAACAGGTCTTTAATGTATTTTGGTGCTAAGCCATTCAGTGATTTGTAAACAAACAGAAGTATTTTAAAGTCTATTCTCTGAGCTACAAGGAGCCAGTGTAAGGACTTTAGAACTGAAATGAGAGGGATGAGTTTACTATTTGAATCAGGTCAGATGCAATGACAGGTAGAACTTTCTTAAGGAAGGTTGTAGGTAGGTTATCAAGACAGCAGGAAGAGGAGTTTAATTATTTCAGAATTTCTTCTAAGTTTTCATGGTTGAGTTGGTGAAATTCAGCCATTTTTTCTGCATTTGTTATGTTTGGGTATAACATCATTATTGGATTTGGTGTGGATGTGCAGATTAACCCTCTATTTTTTAATTTTCTCTATAAAAAGGTTGGCAAATTCATTGTAGGCCCTGGTAGAGTGGAGTTCAGGTGGTAAAATGACAGTAGGGTTTGTCAACCTGTCAACTGTGGCAAACAAGGCACAAGCATCGTTGATGTTTTTGTTTATGATTTCCATAAAAAAATGTTTCCCTTGCATGTTTAGGGTTAAGTGATAGCTTCGCAACCTTTCTTTGTAGATTTCATAGTCAACGTGAAGTCGAGATTTACGCCATTTACGTTCAGCCCTTTGCCCTCGACAAAGGCTTCTTTTATTTCTTACAACTGGAGCATTTATCCACAGAGATTTCTTCGCCATTTTATGCCGTTTATGTTCAGCCCTTCAGCAAAGGCTTCTTTTGTTTTTTACAAGTAGAGCATTTGTCCACGGAGATTTCTTCCGACCAGACATGACCTTCACTTTAACAGGAGCAATGGAATTGATGATGTCTGAAATCTTAGAATGGAAATTATCCACTAACTCATCTACTGGGTTACACAATAGAATTGAGATCGAGGTGTAGATTTGTTTAAAAGTTTCAGCTCTGTTGTCTGTAAAAGAACATTCTGTAATAATATGTTTTTTGAGCAAGTCAACAGAGATTGTACTTTCAAAAACAACAGACAAATGATCAGACAGAGCGACATCAATTACAGAGACCTTGGAGATATTAACACCCTTGCTGATAATCAAATCCAGAGTGTGTCCTTGATTATGTGTCGGCTGTTTAACATGTTGAGTCAAACCAAAGTTTTGAAGTATATCATTCAGATTTTTTGCCTCTCTGTCTATTGGGTTGTCAACATGGATGTTAAAGTCTCCCATAATTATTAAACAATTATAATCGATGCATATCATAGATAACAGCTCACGAAAGCTATTGAAAAAATTTGCCACATATTTTGGGGTTTTTTATAGAGTTAGTGTCAGAGTTCGTTGTGGCCTTTTACCTCAATTCCCAAATACAGAAAAAGTCAAATTCGCCAAGGAAAACCTTGTTACAGTTTAGTGAATCATGAAATATTGTAGCAACCCCTCCACCCCTCTTATGTTTTTGATTCTCACTTACAAAATTGTAATTAGGAGGCAAAGACGTCCATCTGAAATGAGGACATCTAAAACAGAATAACTCAAATTAACAATCCAACATCAATCCAAAAATCCAATTCAAAATTCTTAAACTGATGTAAGGTTTGCAAATATAATGTGCACAAAAAGAAAACATATTTAGATAATTAAGTTATTTGAATTTGTCGAATGCATTTATTTGTTAGTCATTGTTTGTGTGGCTTCTTTCCTGCACCCAAATGTAAGCCTACTCATGATCAAACTTTCAATTAAATTTAGATATTTATTTTAGGCCATAAGATGGGACACAAACATTAGAGTCTGTGTAACTTGTTTATGATTTATGTTTGGTAATGTTGTCAGTCAATGTTTTTGTCACTCATTTCAGAAAGTGAAACACACATATATTTTACAGATTTAATACAAAGAGTGATATGTTTTAAGCTTTGATTTCTTGTAATCTTGATCATTTACGGTTTACAGATAATGAAAATATAAAATTCAAAATACAGTTTAAATCAACTATACCCAGAAAAAGAGCTATAAAATCTTTATAGTACAATGTACTTGTTGAGTGCAACACAAGTGTGTATGCACTCACCAAACTCAACAAAAGATATTTGAGAAACTTATGTAACTAGTTCTACTAGTTTCTAAATAAACTATCACTATTTTCTAAGAACTAAGTAGTGAAGTCCTCCTATATCCTACAGTGTACATGTGTACAAACCAACAGCATATAAGAATACAGAATATGGTCATAAGAAAAATCATGTATACTTCTTCATGTAGCCATTGTGATATAATACAGACAATATTCTTCTTAGTTAAAATTAATGAGATTAACTACAAGCTATCGCTAAGATGTCTGCTGATATTATTTATATATTACATACTCATCACATCATAATTTGTACACACACAGAAACAGAAAATACAACTTAATCTACATGGCCCACTTCTATTAAACAGAACTTTATTAAAGGTATTTTTAGTAGTGTATGAATTGTAATCTTACCCAGCTCATTTGACCTTACTTACGTATTTAAATGTCTACAACCTTCTGGAGTGGCTTGACATGAGGAATGCAACATTTGTAGCCCATTTGTAGGATTTATCTGTGCGTAGTGGCTCTTGATGGACTGACTCCTGCCTCTTTGTGAAGCACCTCCAAATTCTTGAATGGATTTTGTTGAACAATACTCAAGGCTGTGGTTATCCCTGTTGTTGGTGAACCTTTCCCTATCACACTTTTTACTTCCACTTAACTTTCCAGGAATATACTTGGATACAACACTCAGTGAACAACTAGCTTCTTTAGCAATGACCTTTCATAGCTTCCCCTCTTTGTAGAGGGCATCTTAACTGTCCTCTAAACATCTGTCGAGTCAGTAGTTTTCGCCATGATTGTGTAGCCCACTGACCCAGTGTAAAAGATCATACAAGCTCAGGAAACCTTTGCAGGTTTTGAGTTAATTAGCTGATGCCATGAGTTTCCAATGCTGAACTTTTTTCATGGATTTTCATTGCTTGTAAATTACAGTCATCAAAATTACAAGAAAGAAAGGCTTGAAATATTTCACTGTTTTAATGAATCTATGCAAGTCAAGTCAAGTTTAATTGTATAGCACATTTCAAGAAAAAGGTAGTTCAAAGTGTTTTATACCATAAAAACATAATACAGTAAGTAATTGTAAAACAAGCGATAAATATTACATTTTGTCAAAACAGAGCATCAAAATCATCAAGCAAATATACAGCAAATATATTGATCAATGTTCCAGTAATTATGAATCAAAGGCAACTCCAAACAGGTGGGTTTTTAGCCTTGATTTAAAGGAACCCAGTGTTTCAGCAACTTTGCAGTTTTCTGGAAGTTTGTTCCAAATTTGTGGTGCATAGAAAGTGAATGCTGCGTCTATGTCTTTGGTTCTGGTGTTAAGAATGCAGAATAGACTCGAGCAAGAAGACCTGAGTGGTCTGGAAGGTTGAGACAACAACAACAACCGATCTTTAATATATTTTGGTGCTAAGCCATTCAGTGATTTATAAACTAACAGAAGTATTTTGAAGTCTATTATCTGAGCTAAAGGGGGCCAGTGTGATGAATTTAAAACTGGGGTAATGTGCTCTATGTTCCTTGTTTTTCTATGAACAGTAGTGTAATATATGAGTTTCACTTTCTGAAATGATAGACAAAAAACATTGAACTTTTTCAAAGACATGTATACTATAATTCAATACAATTGAGTATATTTATATAGTGCCAATTCACAACAAATGTGACATTTATATTTTAGATGGTATGTTTAAAAAAAATTACATAACCATTTATTTCTGCAAGAACATACTGTGGTTGTATTTTGCACCTACTGAATAAATATTAATTTTACTTAATATAGATGATTCTACTTTTTTGTGAATTTCACTCATAAAAATTATATTAAGGATAAAATGTCTTGTTCTTAGAAAAATGTAAATGTTCAAAAATTGATCTTTTTAACAGTTGTTTAAAGTGAATGGATCCTGAAGATTTGGTTCCCTTCATATAGCCATAAGTCCCATCACTAGTTGATATTCAGTGCTGGGGGGGTGGGGTTATTGCAAAGTAATGTAAATGAACAGCCTTTGTTAACACCCCCAGGGAGCTGATCAGGTTTGGGGACAATTCTTTTGAGAGCTGTTTTCTCAGAATTTTGTAATCCAGAGTGCCAGCATTCAAATGGCTTCTTCATTTGTTTTATTTCCATTTGTTTGATATCATTGGAAATCTTAGAATCCACACTTTCAGAATCTGTAAATAACTCAAAACGACCCCAAGGAGACTTGTTCCTACATTTGCTGTGGCCAGTCACAAATCTTTGGCTTAAGACTGGTTTGCTACAGTTCATAGCAGGGCAGCAGAAATGTTTTGAACAGATATTATTACACATGCATTTCACATACACTTTACATGCAACTAAAAATAAATCTGCACAAACACACACAAACAAGTCTCAGAGGGCTCATTCAAGCAGAAGCACAATATTATCCTTACATCAACATGTTTCATAATGGTTCACATGTGAGTATTAAGGCCATCATCCATAAATAGTGCAGACAGGTCATCTCTGTGTGTGCTGGCCTAACGTTGATGTTATAGATCAGAAATGTACACAGAGTATTGAAGCATTGTTCAGCTGAACCGCTGCGTAGCAGATGAGGAGATTCACCAGAAATGGGTAATAAATAGGATAGCATTTTACAATAAATGACATTGCTATCACTCATTCCCTAAAATGGCACTCTTTTGAGCTTGCAAATGTTTGCATTAGATAATTGATTCTGCCTTTGTTAAAAACAGAAGGATAAAGGATGAACGCCTGAAAGGAGGGATCTTTATATGTAACTGAGCATGTCAGATAATGTTTAGGTAGACATAATTCTGTACAGTATAGCACTTTGTGATTTAATTGCTTTATCTTTTTCTGGCAATAATTACAGTAGAGGTCTTATTAAATTGGACTGATATCCTACACTAATAATGCTCGGCAAAGCTCATCTCGAAGTGTAAAAGTATGAATTTCACCATGCTCTTAATAAAGGCTGTGCAAAAACAAGCAGAGAAGATTAAATGCAGACATAATAAAGAATATAATCACAATTTGTTTAAGTAGCTTGTAATCTAATACCAGATTTTACTGAACTTTACTGGGGATAAAGTCCTCGCATTTTTTAAATTAATTTATTTAAATTATTCACATTTTTTTGTTCATAATTCTTTTTTGGTTTAAGAACAATATTGGCTAATAATTTTATAGTAATTAGGTTCTTAATTCAAAATGTGTCTCTTTACATTGTTTGGTAAGGTCTGCATATCCAAGATGGTTTATACAACTGATATTGATTAAATAAGAGGTCACTGTTGAATTTCTGGCCATGTTAAGGTTGTAAAACTAGAACAATTGTGAAAATGTTTGGTTACCTGGCTTAAATGCTTTAATAACATCCTGCTAAAGTCTGACAACAACCAGCCAAGACTGTTCATTGTTCATCAGAATATAACACAATCTTCTTTGGGAAACACTTGTCATGACACTCACATGGACATCACTATGACACTTAACACACCTAGACATTTTTCACAGAGCAACCACACTTTCTTACAAGATAAATTTGATGCACCAGTGCATTCACTGAATGATCTATGGAGCTTTGGTGGCAACAAAATTGTACCTTTAATTTAGGCAAGTAATTTTAATGTCCATTGATGTAAGGTTGCTATAATATTGTAATACTGTATGTAATATTTCTGACAGTTTTCAGAAAAAGGGAAATCAGTTTTACCATCTGTAACCACTGGTCTTGACAAGACAACTAAAACCACAAGCTATAGGTTTACGGCTGTGATAATGATAAAGTGCAGCAGTTTGTCATGATTTATGCTCATAAAAACAAGACAGCTGGTGGAGAATATTCCATGACAGCAAACTCATGCTGGAGATCATTTTCAACTCACACACCAGACATTCCAGTTATGTTTTTGCTTTACCTGTACGCCTATAATATCATGATGATTGACCCATAAGGTTATGTTTAGTAACTACCTTCACTCTATCATTTTAAATAGAATGTTAGTAGTCTTAATTCTGTTGTCAATCACATTGTAATTGGTACTTCATTTTTATGTCTTTGCACATTTCCTCCTGATAAATCATGTTTTTGCAAACTGTCAAGCCCTAGAAAATAAAAAAAAAAAAAAAAACAAAAAACATTTGTATGACAGCATGTTTTAAAACCCCATGAACACTGAAAATCATGCCCCCATAAATATCCCCCTACTCATCAAGATATATTGAGTCACAGGATTCAAAGGCCTGTGTCAACAGAGTACCAAAGGCAAAGACCCTTTTTATTTATTTATTTTTCCATGTTACAGTCCCAAACATCAGTATACGTTGCTGGAATCTGATGTGATCGACAAACACAAGGTAGTGCATGATTGAGAAGTTTGAGGAAACTGATGGACAATTGGACAAAAACCCCTATAAATAAAATGTCAGTATCATGCTGTGGGAATCCTTTATTAGCAGGGAGAGGGGAGCTGGTCAGAATTAGTGGATGGAGGTAAATATAGGAAAATCTTGGAGGAAAACATGCAGGAGGCTGCAAAAGATTTGAGAATGGGGCACAGAACCACCAACTACCGGGTGAATAACCCTAAAAATACAGCCAAAGGTGCAATGAAATTAGTTTTAATTAAATCATCTTCATGTGTTAGAATGTGTTTGTCGAGTCAAAGCCCAGACCTAATTCCAATTGAGAATTGTGTCAAGACTTGAAAATTGATGTTCACAGACATCCAAACTGACAGAACATGAGCTATTTTCACCATTTCATGTAAAACCCCAATTTAATACATTTAAATTTGCAGTTGTAATGTGACAAGGCTGTGTAAAAGTAAGAACAGACGAGACTTGGTAACCCGAACTACAACTGGCCTTGAATGCTCTCTTTTGCAATAAATGAATTCAATATAACAAAAATGTGTTCAGTCACCCTCTGTGCTTTAATGAGTTTAACTATGGAACAATTTGTTTAAGTGTTTTGAAGTAACAGAGCTTCAGATGCAGTTTGTGGTATTTAAACTCGACATCGTCTCACAGTGCTGGCCTGAGACTGACAAAAGAGCATTTTATACCTTTGCAGAGCACCTGCATATGCACACTTCTATGCACAAACCCAGCTGTAGCATACAGATAGGGCCAGTCCCTTCCTTCCTCTGTGCTTATTAAGACATTGAAGCTTTTAGCACCTAGCAGCACTAATCCTATAGCCTTATGCTCACTGATACCAGAGCCAAATGGCCTTTCACAGAGGTTCTCTCAATCTCTGTATTCCTTCCTCTCTCTCTCTTTCCTGCTCTGTCTCTCTATGCGAGTGTGAGCATCTGTGACTGTTTGTGATGAATGGACAAGGCGAAAGAGGAGTAAATGTGAGACATTGCACCACCGAAGCCAATGAGGAGGAGTTTAAATGGGTGGGTGGATGGGGGTGGGGGCTAGAGAGGGAATGAAAGAGGCAAAGACTAAGAAAGGGATGTCAGGAAAGGGATACAAGGGTGCAGATGCACATGGATGGCATACAAAAGCACTTACATGCACTCTGCCCCTGTATTTACGTCCTGCATGCAGAAGGCCTGCGTGCTCACACCTTTGTGTGTTTGTGTCGCTTCATGCCCTACGCCATGTGTGCGTGGACGCGTGTGCAAGGCCGAGGTAGGTTAAACTTGTACTCGTGAAGTGTTCCCTGAAGAGATTAATCATCCCGTGCTGGAATGCTGCATCTCGGTCATAAATCATCACCTGACCTCTCCCTCTCTGTCTCTCTCTCTTTTCTCTCTGCCACACGTAGAGGGGGAGTCAGGGTAAAAGGAGTGTCATTGAGGATCTGCAGCAAACAAACAGCTAACTGCCTTGACAAAAGCACAAATGGAAGGAAATTATCACATGCTAGTTTACTGTCTTCATCAAAGTTGTAAAAACTGATTAAACGTAAAAAAAAAAAAAAAAAAAAAAAAAAAAAAACAAAAAAAACTCTAAGAATCTTTTAAAAATGATGATCTGTGATTTAGTTTAGTAAAATTAAAAAAGGATACTTAGACAATAATGGTGAGCTTTAGCTTTCAGCAGCATCAACAGTTTCTAAAGATTGATGCTTCCAGATGCTAACTCCTCCGAAAATGGAAGCAATGCTTCATTTCATTGACTACTTAACGTTTGGTTTGATTACGTCTAAGAAGAGGAGATATTAAGAAGCAAGGTCTCTGGTTAAATTATATCTTCAAATAAACCACACTGAATATTTTTTTGTGAAATTCAGCTATTTAAATAGTATTAAAGCTCTAAATGACAAATTATTAAAGACAAGACTATTGCGAATAAGAAGGGATTGTTAAAACCCAAGAAACATTTATGATGTTCTCAGGCTTTAAGTAAAAGAATATTCCTTGTATATAACCTATAGATTCAAAACTCCAAGTAAAAGACAAGCAAACCTAAAGCTGCAAAAGTATGCAAACTACATCTATATTTTTATCACCAAAATCTGTATATTTGTTAAATGTCAGAATAATAATAATTCATAAAAGATAATTCATGTCTTTCTTCAAAGTAAAATAATAATGTTATCATTTTGTAAGCTTCTGAACAACAATTAACAATATTTGAGTTCAATGTGGGAACACCTGTGGATTAATTTTATGGCAAAACCTAAAAGACACTGCCTCCTTCTTTAACATGAAAAAACAAATCAGAAGAAATCAGTCAATATAACAAAAAGAGACTTGTACACTTTTGCAAACCTTGTTCATTCTTAGGTACAATTTCCAGATGCCTTAAGGTGTGTCTGTTCAAACAATTATAGGCAAGTATTAACTGCATGGAATTCCAAGCCGTAATAACTTTCAGGAAGGAAGGAGGTTATTCATGTGTCCCAGAAATGAAGGTGTTTTAGTGCAAAATGTGCCAACAGACCCCAGAACAAAATGAAAAGACCTTGGAAGATGCTAGTTGAGGCAGGTAACAGAGTCCCAATATCTGCAGTGAAAAAAAATCCAGGACTGACATGGACTGAAAGACTGCTCAGCATGAAATAAGCCATTATTCTTAAAGTTGCAGAGTCAAGGGATGGGTCAGCTGGTGCCCGTCTCTGTCAAAGTTTCTTTCTTTTTTTTTTTTTTTTACTTAGGGTTAAGTTCTTTTCTAACTAACTTTAACTTTTTTTAACAACTGTTACTGCTAATAAGCTGTGAGTTAGCGGGGGGGGGCTGAATATGGAATACACGCCACACTTTTCAGACTTTTTCTTTGTAAAAAAAAAAAAAAAAAAATTGAGAACCATGTATTATTTATCTTCCACCCCAACATTTTACTCTACTTTGTGTTGGTCTATCAAGTTTTTAATATTTTTGCAAAGCATTGTATGTTTTATTTAAGTCACTTAGCAATGAAATACTGATCTAAATCCTAGTTCTTCTTTGCACAGTACTTAGAAGTGAAATATTGTCTTTCCCAATTGCAGCATGTACTGTAGAAATCCCATGGTATTTTATTGAAGGACTTTATTTTTAAAAGTAACATATGCCTACTCTTGCGAGGTAGTGACTTGCTAACTCACAGCTTATTAGCAGTAACAGTTGTTTGGAAAATTTAGCTTTCCAGCTGTTCCTAAAATGCTTTAGTCTGGATAGGAGCCAAAATAGGCATGTGAACAAACGTTTGCATTAAAACTTTACATCCTTCATCTGCAAAAGAACAGGAGAATCATTGAACATCAATGCTACACTGTGCATGTAACAAAGGAGACATAAGAGGGAAAAAGAGGAGGGGGAACCTTTACTTGGTTATGTTCAAGAACAGGAAATTGATTCTTTAATATTAAAAATTCAACAGCTGAGTTTCATTACTTTCTGAACCTATTCCCTGTCCCTGGTGGAGTGGGAAAATATCACAGTTTATTAAATTACTCCACTGAAAAGTCTCCGGGGATGCCATCTTAACTCGCGTCCTCTTTCACAAGGCCATTTTAGGCTGTAACTAGACATGTCTACTTAGAAAGAGAGGCAGAAAGGGAAAGAGAGAGCAGATAAGCCACAGAGGAAGAGAAGCTGCTTTATATATGCTGATTACATCGGCTGCCACTAAGAGTTTGAGTTATTCTGTTGGTGAGGAAATGCATGGAATCAAACGGTACCACAAATAAAAGGAAGATGAATACTGTAAATGGTAAAAGTCACAGTAATTTCTAACCAGAAAAGAGAAATCTGTGTGTAAGTGTGCATGCACGCTTGCCTGGATGCCTATACATCCTCCTCGATTCAGTTTTGAAGCCAATTTTTTAGAATAAAAAACACTTGAGAGTACCCTTTAACAAAGGACAAATGAACTGGTCCAAAAGCTCCTTCATTATCATTAGCAATTACTCTGACTCCACTTTCTGTGTAGAACAGCAAAAGGTTCAGGATCTGGATCTAAAAATCTGTCCAATGATCAGGAAGACTCAACAAGCCACATCTTCCTCTTACCAGCAGAAGAGAAAATGTCCACGTTTTATTGCATCCTTCAGGAAAAGGACAAATAAAAAATCTGAAAGTTATTTCCCTCATCATACTGACAGGAAGTATCAAAAACAGAGCTCATAACTTTAGGATCTGTAAAGCTCTGATCTGCCAAAATGTGTTTTTTTTCCTTGCAGCTACCCTGCTGTGTAATTTATATTGGAGGGCAGTGCCTATGCAAGACCTGTAAAACAAGATTTAAGATTTACATCTTATATTGGTAATTAACATTTTTTTAGCAATGCAAGCATTTATTAAAGCAGGAGTCTCAATGACTGACATCGCAGTCATTTTCCAACACTGAAACTTTGTTATACTCAGTTCAGCCTTCCTGTTATCTACTTTAAGTCTTTATTTAAGTCTAAATAAAATGCAGACATGTCTTGACATATTCAAGAAAATTCTGTTTCTTTTTTACAGTTTTTCTCAGTTGCTTTGATGCATTTCTCAGAACAGAATTGAAATTCTTAAAACTACTTGTTCGGTCTTCAAATCGTGTCATTTGTGCACATCAAAAAAGCAGTTTTTCACTTCTCTGAACAAGTTGCAAATGCTTTTATACATCCATGCAAGTGATTATGTACAATTTTCTGCTTTTTCCTACATTTTCAATTGCTTATGGCATGTTGATCAAAATGTTTCATATGGGTTTCTGTTGAATAGTCTCAACCTCCAAGCATAAGTTCATCATATAAATCTTAACATAAAAAATGCATGTCAAACATATTTCTATGCATTTACACTGGAATTTAAAAAAAAAAAAATCTGTCCAGAATTCGTAAATTGCTCCAGGATGAATCCTGAGTTTTTCCAACGTAAGTAAATGTGTGAAGCATTAGATCAACCAATGATCAACCAGTTTTCTGAAACAGCTCAGAGATACAGCTAATGAACCATCAACTGGCAAATATATAGTGTATATAAGCAAGAGTATAACAGGATGTTACATTTCTGACAATAGAAAGGACAAGGATTTGGACAGGGTATACAGCCAGAGAGAAAAAGAGGAAGAGGAATGACGGTGTGGCAGATGGGTTAGGAGGCAAAACAGAGGAAGAGGCAGAAGAGGTTGAGGATATATGCAACTTTCCATTGCTCAAGCATCATCAGGCAATGGTTTGTCACCCACAACAGGATGCTGATGGAGTTCCTCTCACACTACTCCTCATTCCCTAACCCCATTGAAGAATTTTTCTCAGCATGGAGATGGAAAGTATATGAGCGCTTACCACATAAACAGACGACCCTTCTGGCTACTATAGATGCAGCGTGTGATGACATCACAACAGAGGTCTGCAGAGACTGGATAAGCCACTCTAAAATAAACTTTTCTATTGCATTGCCAGAGAGGATATTTGTTATGATGTGGATGAGAGTATGTGGCCCAACAGGCAGGAATGTGAGTAGGGTGTAGGAAGACTGCACTGCTATTCCTACAGCATTGCATGTACAGTTTCCCTTAAGGAGATTGTCTTATGTTCCCATTTCTACTGTTGTTTTTTTCTTTGTGCTCTGCAGTGCTGTGTTTCCCTTTCTGTATCACAATGACATGGTCTGTCAACAAATTACAGTAAAAGTGTAAATGTGAATCTTGTCCAGTCCCTACCCATTGATCTTCCACAATCACAATTTACAATACTTGTCATCAAAACTTTAGCCACAGTTTACAACAGAAAATTCCTCCAGAGTGCACTGTTATATTGGCATGGCTAAGCAATTTGACTGTCTTATCCCTAGACAATGAGCAACAACTTGTCATACTGATGCACTGACATGTTCATTGACACAGATATTTACTTTTGAGAACTGAACTATGGATTTTGAGAAAGACTGTTTTTTGCAGGTAATCCATGGGGTTTTGCTGTTTGTAAGAATTGTTTTGAGAAATGCACTTACTGTTTTGCAAATGTCAAGGATGATTTGAGAAATGCATTAAAGCAACAGAGAAAAAAACTGTAATAGCTTCTTACATCTCCATGCTTCACCTAGCTTCATTTTAAACACTTTACTGATACTTCTAGTCTTCACTCAAAACCAACGCTCTGGTTAGTGCAACATGGTAAGTGCTACATGGTAGCACTTACATATGTTGCATTCAGTGATAGAAAAAAGATCAATTTGTTTTAGTTTCTTACTAAACATTTTTCAGTCAAATCTGATCACAATAGGCCAATTCCAGTCAACAGCCGATTTCTCAATGCAACTATATTTAAAATAATACATTTAGTGTTATTTCAGTTGACAGATGAATAACTGTGCTGAGATAAAAAAAAAAAAAAAAAAAAAAAAAGTGTATTTTAATTAGGGCCGGGACTTTAAGGCATTAATTTTGATTAATTAATTACACTTAACGTGGTAAAATTTTTAACACAATATATATATATAGATTTTTTTCATACAAAAGTTCCAAGAGGAACCTTTGCATTCACTTGTTTCTGGTATGCCCGTAAATCTGATGCACAACCACAAAAAACAGTGATGGACTACAAAACTGTTTTTCTTGGCCCAAAGGGCGATAATTTTTGCTTCAAAAACGATCTCATGGGATGGAGGAAACAAATATTGTTGGTGCAAGTTGTGCACAAAGGAGTTGACCAATTACCAATTTTTTTTTATTTTTTATTTATTTATTTTTTTTTTTTACCATTTAGGTACAAAAACCACATATGCAGTGTTGTGTAAAAGTACTGATAGTCATCCCTTGTTTCTTTGTATTTTGCTTCCAAAGACCCAGATCAATAGCTATCCAAGAATCCATAGATTCTTCAGTTTCTCTTAGAACCTTTTCACAGATTTTCAGTCCATAAACAAATTGTTTCAAAGGGACATTTTTATTGGCTAGGTTACTTAACTCTGACCTGAAATGTTTGGTATAAATAGGCTCCAAAACTAAAAAGACGCCTGTACCAGTCTATTATAAAGCTACATTTATAGGCCAATAGCAGTCAATTAAAAAAGCTACAAGTCTATTATAAAGCTACAAAATAACATTGTCTAACACACAAAATAATATGTAAACACCAACAAGAGGATTTGCAAAATGTTATCAGCTCAAAACTTTGCATATAGCAAATGTTCAACTAAATGACATTTGAAACTTTCAGGTCCCATATCACATTTTTGTTAACATTTTCCCATTTCCTGTGCGTCAGACTCTTAGATCATGTCATCATCTGTAGTTTTTTTTAAGTATGACAGTACTTTTGTCCTCCAATTGTCCACTTAAGTAATTATTTTACACTGCATTACATGCTTTAATGGTCAGATACAAGAACTGGACAGAAAAAGAGCACAGAAAGCAAAAACGTTTGAAAGACCTTCATAGAAAGGGGATAATCATTGGTTAAGAGAACTTCAAATGACTGCAAAGAAGCCTGTCTCCTTTAAAGGTACTTATATAAAATAGAGGTGGTTTAAACTTTGAATACCATTGCAGTATTCACTGAATTCAAACATATGGCCCTACAAAGAGGTTCTTACCCTCTATTAATAAACATGTGCTCTACCTATAAAAGGCACATGAATTAAGAACCCCACTTTTCTCTACTTAAGTTTTAACAAGAAGCTCATATCAAAGCACCATGAGCCCATGAGGAGGCTGAGTTAAAACCAGTCGGTCAGCTGTCAGACAGATGAAGTAAATATCATCCCGCTCTACCATCACTTCCAACACAAATACCCACAGGATCCATGGGTATAGTAATCCAAGATGAAGGGTGCGCTCCACAAGCGTCACTTTCTCTAAAGCAAAGCTAATACACACTCATATCCGAATGTCACACCACAGTGGTCATCTGAGCAACACAAACCCCCCTTCAAAGAAAAAAAAAAAAAAAAAAAGGCAGGCATCAAAGGTCACAGTGGAGTGTGGTGGGGGACATACTGGAGATGAGTTTGTTATTTCAGATTTCAGAAACTATTTAGAAAAATACCAAAAAGTGACTTATTCGGAACAATTCAGGAGAATGTGAAATCTTTCTTCTTTAAGCATCAAATGCAACATTGGTTATTGTGTCTAATTTTCTTCCTTCCACTATGTGTCCTGGCAGACTTTCTGAGCTTCACTGTTTCAAAAAAGAAAAAAAAATATGTAACCAAAGCTTCACTATAATGTTTCACCATTACCTTTTTAATTGCTTTAACAAAAGGTAGAGGTACATCAATTTTTTTTAGATGTGAAAGTAATTTACAAGAAAAAAATATTCAGGTAATTACATTAAAGTTGCAGTATGTAACTATTATAAAAATACATGTTTTTTACATATTTGTTAAAACTGTCACCATGTTGTGACAGTATGTTATGAGACATAACCTGTGAAATGTTCAATCTCCTCCACCTCCTCCCTGAGCTACTATTGCTGTTAGAAGAAATGCATTGCTCCCGAATCGTTCTGACCCAAAACAACCAATCTGAGCCAACAGGAGTGTCTTAGCTCTGTCAGTCAACCTCATTTACTTGCTGCTAAATGTGCTAATGGCGGAGAAACAACTTACCGTTAAAGGAAAACCGTTTATCCGTCGTCATCCGTGGTCATACTAACTAGCCTGAGTATTCACAACAGTCTCTGCAAGCTGCAGTGCAGCAGAGAGCAAGAGGGAGAGCTAAAGATTACATTACATTACAAAATGATAACCCCTTTACGTTGTTTGGTTGAGGAACAGCCATCTTATTTCCAATCAGAAACAAACTCAAGATGGGATGTTACATGATACCAGGTTCACAAGACTGACGATGTGACACTTTATTAATTTCAAAGATATGAGTAAATATGCAGAATTTTAGATTTTAATTAAGACTTTAATAAGACAAAGATATCTAAAACACTGAACTAGCTTGCTAGCTTAGTGCCAATCGAAAGCTTTGAAGCAGGTGGCAACTTTATCATTAGCTGCTAACAGTTAGCCTGTTGAAGTATTCTCTCAGTGTTGCCATTATTTCATCACACAGTTTAAAATGATTGCAAGCTACTTTAATGCTTTTTAGAAGAGTGCTGTAAGGTAACTTGATATATATTTATATATTAACAATCTCAAGAACTGGTTAGTTTTTATACTTCAAACTAAATTAGCTAAAAATATTGTATTTTCAAAGAGTTTTTGGATACACTTGGCATCTGATGATTGGCATTTATAAATGTATTGTCTTCTGTTGTGTTACCTTTTTGGTGATGCAATTTTTAACTCAGATTTGCTATAGAAATAAAGTTTTACTTTACTTACTTAAATAAGAATCTCAGTCATTGACAGATGGTTGAAGCTTAAAACACCCAACTCACATTTAGAGTCCATAATAATAGCTATTTTGTTGGATGGAATTACATGCTGACTAACAATGGCGCTACATAAGGCAGATTTAACTTTGACAAGGATTATGATGACGTTTAAATCTTACGAGATCTTGTTATACCCCTACTTACCAATGAACCAATGTCTAAGATTTAAAATGATTTGCACCTTGATCAGTAGGTCTTTGTAATTTTAGGCTCCTAAATCCCCACAGGATGCTATTCCTGAAAATGCCTTGGCATGCTGCCTTAAAGGAGAAAAATTATGATTGAAATGTTGAAATCTGACACAGAGAGGGTCTCAGATCAAACTGAGAAGTAGACAGACAGGACAAGGAAATGAAAAGGGTGGAGTCATACACCAAGGCACAACTGGTTATCTGATCTACACACAGGCCATCCCAATAAAAACCTCTCTTGACACTATTGCGTGTCATGCTATCCAAAATCTGCTCTGAAGGAGTTCAGAATGTGTATCATTTTACTATCCTGCAGTGATAGTACTGCAAGATTTTCTCTCTTTTTTTTTTATTTTTTTTTTTTTTTATCTGGATGTGGATTTATGACATTGGGTTGATTGTGTATCTGGCTCAAGAAAGCCCTGAGCTTGTGAAAAAGCTGTGGAGGTGGTGGGTAGACTGAGCACCCTTTAATAGAGCTGTGCCACTCAGTTTAATACTTTATTTAACAGGGTATCCTGACAATAATAGCAGCTGTATAAACAGTATTAGACTCTCTTGTTTTTGCTTAACTCACCCTTTTCTTTAAAGGTCAGTGCTTTTTGTTAATTAGTAGTGACAATAAGTTATTTCTACATGTTTGACTATCTAACCTTTCATTTGAAATGATAAAATACTAATCTACTGAGCTATCACAGTATGTTTCAGGTGTAGAAAAATGGTTGGTTCCCCAGGTAAAGAAGTGTGAAAGCCTTAAAATAGGGGTGCTCTAGTCCAGTCCTCAAGAGCTACCATCCTGCAACTTTTAAATGCATCCCTTCTCTAACACACCTGGATCAAATGAATGGCTCGTTACCAGGCTTATGCAGAGCTGACTGCTGGTGAGGTAATTCAGCCTTTTGACTCAGGTGTGTTGGAGCAGAGACGCATCTAAAAGTTGCAGGACGGTAGCTCTCGAGGACTGGACTTGGGCACCCCTGCCTTAAAACATACTTTCCTGCAATAACATAATCTCTAACTAAAAAAATTAGGAAAAATCCAACCCTTAGTTTCAGTCAATTTAATCTACTGGGAAAATGTTTAAAGATAATCTTTTTTAACAAAATAAACCTGCAAACTTATATTTAGATTGCCATTAAGCACAGTCAGTAGGGTGGTAAGGAAGGTAAAAACAATTTCTCAAGCTCACATTTGGAGAACTGTAAAAAAGAGTGGTATCTTTGGGTCACTAAGTCTCCATAGAAAACGCAAAACATTAGCTGCATAAGAGGCAGTTATTTAGTGATGATGCCAGAAAAAAACCTTTTTCTGCCCTACCATCTCAAAGATAAATGTGCTGTTTGCAAAACTCTACTGGGATTTTAACTGGAGCTGTATGCTTTGGTCAGACAGAACTGAATTTGAGCTCTTCGGCACTAAACACATAGTTTCTCTTTTTTGAAATACCACGAGAATTAAGAAAAAAATATCCAGTGAAATCTACCAGTAAACTGAAATGTTAGTTGTCAATGAGTCTGTGAGCAGGACAATGATCCAAAACCTGTGGCCAAATTAGCACAGAAACCGGGGATCTTTAGGAAGGCAACAACAAGGCAGTCGCCGAAGGTTGGTCCCAAATTTACGGGGGCTCAAGTTTTTTTTTTAACTGAATTTATGTTTTGCAAAAATTTTACTTTGTAAAAGAGAGCAGTGCTAGTCCACATCACTGTGAAAGGTTTTAATTGTTGTATATTTGGCAAAGAACCTATAGGAAAATATTTGAACCTAACCTAACTCTCTACCCAAATCACACCAAACATAAAAGCAGCAACATTTATGGGATTGATGCATGCCTTATTATTTGCTTTTTGTACATTTCAGTAACTGAGTTACACCCACACATGCAGGTCTAGCATAGTTACTAAAATGTGTTGATTAATTTTCTTGTATGAAGGACTTTCGAGAAAGTCAAATGATAAATACAAAGATCACTTCAGAAAAGCTCTATTTTCATTTGGTCAAGAACTACATATTGTTTTTTTTTTTTTTTTTTTGTTTTTTTTTTTTTTAACTATCTCTGTATTGTAAATTGCATGTGTAAAAGAAACTTTTTTAGATGGGGTACCAAAATTGTCTTTAGCCCAGGGGTTCACATCTTAAGTCAAGCCCTGGCCCATCTCTGTCCCCCCACTCAATTTCTACAGAAAACCTGCATTGTTGGCTCAGGAGAGGGTAACGTAAGAGAAGCCTGAAATGTCCATGCTGCTCCTATAACAGATGGAATTATGTTTGACATATCGTTACTGGTGTGCCAACAAGTTTGTCAGCATTGGTAAATTTAAAAAGAAACCAAATCATATTTAGATTTTAAACTTGGCAGACAGAAAGGATTCTCTGAGTCGCAGGTGTGCAGCTCTCCTGGAAAGTCTTACTTTCTTTTATCTATACAACATCTCTACAAAAAAGCTGGAAAAAAAGTCTAAAAACTCTGCTGCCAAGATAAAATTGGATGAATTTAAAGCATTGTAAAACTTGGTTACGTTGCTTTGGTTGCACCACCAGTAGCAACAACTTTTTGTGATTTACACCCTCCAGGAATGCCCAGGTAAAGTGAAATTTAAAAAAAAGAATCTTATCACCATGCAGCAAGTTTATTTTTTCCAAAAAACCCAAACATGTCAAAAAATAAAACCTACAAAGCCTTCAAACACAAGGCACTTTGTTGTACTCAAATAATTACACCTGGGCGACAAATAAGTTGTTTTTTTTGCTATAACAGCCATTAACTCAGTGCAATACAGTTCCAGTTGGTACAATTAAGAAAAAATAATAAAAAAATGAAAAATAAAACAGAGTGGAGTTGAATTTATGTTTAAGAGGGACTTTTGGCTGTACTTCGTCAACAAAATTGCACTAGCCAACAAGAAAAAAAAAAAAAAAAAAAAAACATTCAGCCCACGACGCTGGTTCATTTTCGAACACTAAGTGGATTTTGAATTGGTTGGGAAGGACAAAATGTATTAACTGGACTCTCAGCACCAATACAGGTCACGGCTGTACTGTGAAAGTGGCATTAGTGAAATTGGACCCTTGAGGTTTTATATAATGCTGTTTTCCATCCGTGATTATACACGCACACCTTGGGACAACAGACATCGCAGGGGTCATGCTGGATATCAATGACCACAGACCCGAATGCAAAAGCGTGCATTTGTTTGACTGGTGTGAGTGTGTATATATTTGCTGATGCCCGTGAATGCGTTAGTGTTATTGTGTGAAGCCTTCAGTCTTTAATCCCCTAATCTGCTGAACCCTGGAAATCACTGCAGTCATCTGTCAGCCAGGTTGGAGCAGGCCATAGAGCTCAGTACACACACACACACACGCATGTGTGCACACACACATACCCACGCTTCTGGATGCTAGTCATTTATTCAGCAAGGCCAACCTCATTTCAGCCTAATGAAGATTGATGCACCTCTTTCCGGGCCTCACAGGTGTTGCAGCAAAATGCATGTATAAATATGTAACCCACATAGAGGAAGAGAGACAAAGACAAAATACTAAAACTAAAAGCAATTCACCGCTTAACAATACTCATGTGTGAATAAACAAAACACAGATGCACCAATCAATCGGCCAGTGATCAGAATCACCTGATTTCAGTAAGCACATCTCTGATCAGTAATTGGCAGATTAAATGCTGAAAAGTCTGAATTATTCTGATTAGCAAAACGCATCAAAACTAAAATCCCCCCCCCCAAAAAAAAAAAAAAAAAAAAAAAAAAAAAAAAAAAAACTCCCACCATTTCTGGTCTATATATGCATAAACCTACAGCATGCACCTTGATACTTTTTTTTTTATGTCTTTAGTGCAAAAATAAATGGGGATAATCTCATAATTAATAATTTTCTGTTTGATTCAAAACTACCTCATTCAAACACCTGTGGCACTTTCTTTTCCCTATTATATTATAGTCCTAAAAAAAATCCAGAAAATTGGTCAAACTTTCCAGGTCAGACCTCAATGAAAACCAAAAAGCAGAAATTGCCAAGGAAACAGTTAAGAAAAGCCTGATTGGCACATTTCTAAAACAAACACCTTCTAAATCTTCAGTATTTAAGGTAATCCTGTTTATCAGCTGTGAATGTCCAGCTCAGACATAGTCTCAGGGAGCCCATAGCGCTCCCATATTTAAGTCAAGTCTAAACATAGCAGGCCCATTAGTGCATATATGTGTGAGTGTGTCTTCGTCCGTGTGCTCATGCCAAATAGGACACCCTGAGGGCTTGTCTGGAGATTGCGGATGACACGGCCTGCTGCTCTCTAGTGTGAGCTCCTATTAGCACTTAAGACTGCATATGCACACACAGCACACCGCTCACCATGATTAGCACACCTTGCTGATTAGGGGAAAAAAAAACACAATGTGGGAGGTGGCCAAGTTTGGGCGGACATATGGCTCAAGAGCGACACTTGTTTCTATATGTGTGTGTTTAAAAATCTGTCAGCAGTGACTGCATGCAAATCTAAGACCTTTTCACTTCCATTTTTATTCATATAGCTCTCTCAAAAGTTCAACATGGAGGTATCGAAAGAAGGGGGGCCCATCAAAGAGAGTTAGAGATCACACAAACGCAGGCTGGCTTGAAGAGAGCTCAAGGTGGAGGAGGAGATAAAGGGGCAGCAGAAAGAGAGAGAGAGAGAGACAGAGAGAGAGAGAGAGAGAGAGAGAGAGAGAGAGAGAGAGAGAGAGAAAGAGCGCTCCAGCAAGATTGAAGTGTGAACTTCAGTGGGGCGTCTCATCATCAAGATCTTAGTGGCATCTGTGTGTCTGCGTGTCACAAGGTGCCAATGGCTGCCAGGCTCTAGCATCTACAGCTGGTGTGTGGGCCTCAGCCTCTGACACCCAGCAAAAGTTGTTGTTTTTTTTCCACTGTCATGTTTCCTGAAACTTTATGCATGCATACGGCAATAAATCCTGGAAAAAGAAAGATGCATGTATCCATGATCAATGAATATTCATCCCAGAGTTAACGGCGTCCCGCAGTGTTATTTTCTGCTGCAGTTTAAGGATGGGGGGTGCCAGCTGGGCTGTGGCTTTCTGCTTCTCAGTGTCATCAGAAAAAAAACAAAAAAAAAAACAATTAGATCATGCACTGGAGGAAATAAATCAAAGGCAGAGCAAACAGGCACATCTGCACAGCCTTCATGTGTAATTTAACTCTACATAATAACTCCATAACATTTCTTAGTGAGTACAAGGCAGGGTAAAGAAAAAATAAATGATGCATGCAACATATTGCAAAGAGGTGAACAATGGCTTTACAAGGGCGAGAGGAAAGAGACAGGGACATGCAGCAGAAGCTGTGTTCACACTGACACTGTATGGGTTATCTGAGCAATTTCTACTCAGGAAAACCATACACAGACATTGAGGTGTATGACATAGAGGTCCCACTTTGCACACATCCAATTGTGCTTTTGGTGCAAGAAACAACAACTATAGTGGAACCATTTTAGCTTTTGTCACCTATATCTCCCTTTCTCTTGTCCATTTCATTTTTAAACATCTTTCAAATGTAATCTGAGGAAATTAATGACCGGCAGGAAATTGATAAACACTCTCAAAAATAATAGTTTTCATCTCAAAACTTTTATCACCAGCAGGCACAGAGTGGAAATTTACGAGTTTTTGATTGGAATCCCATAGATCATGTGAGTAAAATCCTCCTGTAAAAATATATCCTTAGGAGAGTTGCTAGGCTCAAGTTACTTATCTGAAATAAATATCTAATTATCTATTACAAGGAATAGAACATCAATATGTTTTACTTCCTAATGTTTCTCAAAGGTTACATGCCATTTTTATTTAGTTTTTTTTTTTTTTTTTTTCTCCAAAGGAGCTCCTTCATGCAGAGAACTGTGTTTAGTTGTGTGTGGGGTGTAAAAAGGAGGGTAGTGCCCAGGGCGCAAATTCCACAAGAACCACTACTGCAATCTGCCAATTCAAATCTACCATCCCGCCTTTATATGATTAAATTCAACCCTCTTTTTTAAGCGCATTACGATGGCCAAAGAGTGCATGATTGAAGGATGCTGCGACGTGTAGTAGCGAGGAACACGTAGGATGCAAGGCATGCCTCACAGCCCACCTTGACCCTTCAGACAAGGCTGCGCTCTCGAAATATTTATCCTGCACAGCACATATTCTATGCGGTGAAATGTTGCGCAGATGATGCAAACAGATGCAAACACAAACTCCACTGCGTTTACTTCACTCTGCCACTTTGACAAATATTCCGCTGCAGACGCGCTGAGGGAATCCTCTGCGTCTGCTGCGAGTACAGTGGATACCCGCAGGAGGACCACAGCTGCTCTCCCGATGAAAGGCACCTCAATGTCACGGCTCTGCGCTCCGTGTCGGAGAACCGCTACACTCGTGTGAGACCACAGAGCGCACACAACAAGGAGTGCGTAAGCATCGTTTCCATAGGAATATAGTTCAAAATGTGACGTACCTGTTCACGGCTATGTGTGGCACTCACTGCATAATCCTCCTTTCTTCAACTTCCAACTTTTTTCCTACCCCCTCTGATCGTCGATTTGAGCCACCGGGTGCTACAGCACGCACTTGTTTACTGAATACTTTTCTTTGCCCTGTCTGAGAACTGATGGAGGTGGCAAGCTAAAAGCCTCCGGTTCAACATGTCACCGGATTGCTGGAATCAGACGGCGCAATCCATTTCGCGATGGAGACAGAGCCCGACGTAGCCATGAGCTGCTGCGAGTGAAAAATAAAATAAATAAAAGAGACACGTCTTTTCGTTGATTCTCTTCTGGAGTGGAGGATACAGCCGCGGGGGCAGACGTGCATGCTCTGCAGACGACTGATCGGCGGGGAAAGGCTGCGCGCAGCGGAACCCAGGGAGCGACCATGGATTCAATACAGCGCGGAGAGCAATGACCGAGGCTCGCGGAGCGCGCGTTCACGGCTGAGACAAGTCAGTGGTCATTAACGGCCAGTAATCCACTGTCGGCTGTCTGGCTGCAGCTGCATCCCTGCAACACGGCACGAAGGGGATCAACAGTGATTAAACACCTAAAGAGTTTCAAATTATGCAGCAATCAATCTTTCAGAGGTCCCTGTTATCCCAAATCAACTTAACAACAATAATATGAAAAAAAAGCATCTTCAAGACTGTTTATAAAATGCTCTACAGTTTTTGTCATACAAAGACATTTATGGCCACATACAGGGACATAGGAAGATGCCTGGGCACCTATGGCTAGACCCAGTTTTGGTTCTCACCACATTTTTTTTCTTTGCACATTAGTTGCAATAGATCCCACAGTAGCTGAGCTGCCTTTTTGGCACTTAGAAGAAATTTGGGCATCAATTATTTGCAAGGGATATTAGAACAAATGATCCTTTGATATTAAGCACCAGCAGCATTAAAAAAAAAAAAAAAAAAAAAAAAAAAAAAAAAAAAGTTGGTACAGCACATTGACCTTTGCTTCAAGCAGATTTTCTTAAAAAAAAGAAAACCAACGCAGAAAGTTTTGACAACTCCAAGTACGAACTGAAGCCGATGCAAAAAGAACTGATTGCTAAAATATTGCTTCATTTACTTTTAGACTTTGAAACAGGATCCGTGTATGACATCTTACCCAAGTTATGCTTGAGAGTTCCAGGTTAGAATACTGATTGACCAGAATGACCACTATTTGTGCTGTAACCTGCACTCAACCAAGAAAGGGCTGTCTATCAAAACTAGAAGATCCAGAAAAAAAATTATTAATCGTAAGAAGCTGTCAAGAGGCTCATGAAAACTCAGGAGGAGTTGCAGAGATCCATAGCTCAAGTCTCTTTTGTACCAAGTCTTCTTTTAGCCATATATTCCAACTTTTTGTTAAAACTTAGTATTAAAAATGGTAAACTATTGGCTAATCATCGTATTACTGAAAAAAAAAAAAATCCCAAATACAGGCTCCTGCAACTTTAAGAGTATCTCTGCTTCAACACACCTGAGTCAGATAACTAGTTCATTAGCAGAGCTCTACAGAGGTTGACTTCATGCTGAGGAGTGAATTTTGCCATTTGAATCAGGTGTGTAGGTTCAGGGACACATAAATATTGCAGCACACCAGGACTCAAGGACTGGAGTTTGAGACCTTTGTCTTCAGTAAAGTCAGTCTACTTTACAATGAAATTATAGGATTCCTGATTGAAGGTCCTAACAGCAGGTGCAATATTTTGCAAAACCCATTCACTTAGAGAAATGGTGATTGACTGATTTTATTGTCATTCAGGCCCCTTTTGATGATTTTCCTGAGGGCATATCAATCACAAAGCTGATATTCTGGTAGGATGAAATCTAGCTGCTTTCAAATAACGCAGGTAATTCCAGCACTTCCCAAGTGGTTGGTTCATTCCTTTAGAAAACAATTAAATAAGTATATTTTGGATATAAACAACACACTCTCCTAATTTTTAATTACTAACGTGGACATTTCTAATTCGGCGTAAAAATGGAACTCATGATTAAATTCCTTCACTCAACCAGTAATGAGGTGCCAAGGGATATGACTGTTGTTCGGTTTACATAATGCAAAAAATCTTAACAAAATTCCAAATCTTGTTGTGATACCATTTCATTTAAAAAAAATGTCTGATAAGATAGTGGTCTTTGGAAAACTTAGCTGGGTACACAGAAACTTGGGCTTGTCCATCAGAAAATAGTTTTTCTAAACAGCTCTTTTTTCTGTCCTTTTTAAAAATGTAACTTTTAACATAGGATCATATTTCAGGCTGTCTTATATAATTTTCAAATAGTTATGTTTTTGTTATCTATTCAAATCCAGCAAATTATACCAGCTATATAAACCTATAAGGAAATAAACAGTTGTTTCAAACAACAACAAAATCAAAACAAAACAATTTCAAACCTTTGGAATGTTTCTACTGGTTCAGTAAGCTGCTGCTAAAGTCCAGCCGTGGACACATGAAATAAGTTCTAATCTTTCACATTTGTTTTAAGATGCTGCAGCTGCCTCGGCACTGCCTAATAGAAAAAGTTTAATCTTACTTTAATAGAGCTTGAACATGCCTGCTTTGGGTGTTATTGCCCTCCTTATATGGCTTAGCTCCCATTACAGTGGTCGCTTTTTAAACAGTGCACCCACTGCACTGCAGGCAACCGCTCACATTAGCACAGTGCCTAATGGGCTTTCTCTGTATTAGCAGCAATAGAAAGGTGCAATAACAGAGGCATGCAATTATGCACAATAACTAGGGGAAACATTGTTAGCAGTTACCCCATTGCCTCGCACTCTCCAAGCTGTAAATGCATATTTCCCAATGGAGGTATGATAATAACGCCTGGTTATTTGAAAACACCTTGTAAGGAGAACCTTGTGGCTCTTTTGATAAAGATTTCATTTCAGAAGCATTTTTATGCATAACTGGGGATTGGCATGGGACTTAAAGCTCCCCCCATTTGGCTTTATTTATTTATTTTACTCTTTCATTTCCTCCCTCTCTTTGGTAATCCATCACCCTGCACACCGCTGATTCATTGACTGAGACAAAAAAGGATATTGGGTTGTAATATATAAGTAAAATCTGAAAGACCTCCAGATGGCATGCCTAAATCCAGAGAACACGGTGAAAGGGAACAGGAAGGAATCATTGGATCTCCAGAGGGTAACACAGGTGCAGGATGAGATGAGAAATGCAGATCAGGGGAGGTATTCTGAACTGCTCTAAAGTTCCTGAGTGACAAATAAGGAGGCAGCTCTGACTTGGACTCATGGTGCTTATCCTTTATCATGATCATGTAGTTTGTCAAGGGAAGCGCAGTTTCACCAGTGTCCTCTGGGCCGCAAACCATATTATCAAGAATCAAATCAATAATAAGACAAACAGAGAGCCACCTAATCATTAGCCTCAAATGGATAGTTTAGATTTGTTGAAGTAGGGTTCTGAGGAATTGTTACTGTGCCCTGTAAAGTTATTCATAGACCTTTAACTTTGCTACATTTTGCTAAACCACAAACATGAACTTTATGTGATAAATCAACATGCAATTTGAAAAGAAAATGATACACGGTTTCTCAGTAATCTCAAATAAAAATATGAAAAATGTGGTGTTGTATTTGTGATTAGTTCCCTTAAATTCAGGATTCATAAATAAAATACAGCGCAACCAAATGCCTTCAGAGGTTATTTAACTAGAGTTCCCTAATAAATACTCCTCGAGTGCAGGCCTCAGAGGTTTTCTGGAGAACAAAAAGCATCATGATGACCAAGGAACACAACTGACACGTCAGTGATAGAGCTTTAGAGAACAATATCCTCTGAATATGTTACAGACCATTGTTCAACCCATCATCGAAAATGGAAAGAGAATGGCACAACCGCAAACTGAAACTGACAAGCCAGGTAAGGAGCATATTTATCAGAGAATCAGCCAGGAGGTCCTTGGTGACTGGAGGAGATGCAAAGATCTGGTCAGACTTGATGGCAAGATTAATGAAGGTAAATGCAGAGCAATCTTAAAAATTAAACTTGTTAGAGGCTTTAGACGACTTAAAACTAGGGTTGAGGCTCACCTTCCAACAGAAAATGACTTTAAACAAACAGTCAGAGCTACAATTAACGGTTTTAGCTCAAACAAAATTTCTGATTCGAAGTTCAATTGATAATCTGTTGCAAGATTCAAAAATGCTGTTCACAAATGATCTCCATCCAATCTGACTGAGCTTGGACAATGCTGCAAAGAAGAATGGACACACGTTTGTCTCTAGATGTAATGGTTCAAAGAGACATAGCTCAAAATAATTTCAGCTGGTATTGTAGCAAAACATGACTCTACAAAGTATTGATTCATTGGGGCTGAATACAAATGCACTTTTATGCACTTTACCAAGGCACCACTTGACACAGCAGTTTGGAACAGGTCATTAACAAACTGCAACAAATTAATGGCTGACCAGGGCATTGCTTATATTGGGTGCCTCTGAGCTCCACCTGCAAGAGTTGCCTTTAGCCATTCTCTGTCTTCCCTTGTACTAATTTCTGTGATTTTCTGTGTAAAGCATATTGATTAACACAGTCTGTAGATGATAATGAATCATTGCATACACAATATATGCTTCAAACACCCCAGCCCACAAATGGGAATACATGTCTAATCTTCAACTCTACTACCTTGGTGAAGCTTGATTTGAGCTACTATTGAGATACTTAAGAGCAAAAGGCCAGAATCTGCTGATATTTTCCCATGGCAATATTGATTCTCAGTTTTCTTGAAGATCTAAACTGCCAATTCTCATTTCTAATTATTCCAATTTCTAATTTTACAGAAGGTGGTGGTCTGGGTGGGCATTTTACAAAATTGAGTTTTTTGAACTTTATATCATGTTATAATATCATTCCCTCAATCACAGACATACTCAAAGTGTTGTTTTGACTCATTCATGCATGTTTGAAAAATCCTTAAATCTCCCATGGCAGCCCTTCTGGGGTGCCTTAGTGGCTGCTCATACAAAGTGCCGCCTATTTACCCAAAGCTTTGCCTCAGAGCTTCAGGTTCCAGCCGGGCTCTCACCCCACACAGCACACCTCTACCACACAGCTCCAGCTCAGCTCAGACGAGCAGCAGCAGCAATTAGCAAACACCTGGTGGAACTGTGCATTTCCTTTGCTTATCATACAAACTACAACGCTCTTAAGAACAGTTGTAAACAATCAATGGACAGCATGGAGAAGCACTGTTGTGACGATGTGCTGAATTGGGAGCGTTGGAAGGTGTAGAGGGTACTTAAAGAGACAGCCCTATTTAAAGGCATCAGATATGGCTATGATGCGAATTCAAATTTCCTTTAAGTTTTTGATATATAAAGCATTTTCATAACAACTGAAGTTACCATAGTTACTTGATTGTAGTATAAAATGGCATAAAATAAAAAGAAATATGTGTTCAAAGTTGTCTGTGAAAAGTAATTTTTTTCTTTAGTATATGATCTGCTGAGCACTGATTGGAGGCAATCTAGAAAAGCTGGCAGATTTCATTTTCTGGACAGCTGTTCTCTACAAAAGTCCATCTTAAAAGGGGCGTGTGTACATGGGGATTTATTGGTTTTCTGGTTCTATCTGAAGTATCATTTTAGCTGACAAAATCTAAGTTCATGCTAAACAATTATGTCCATTTCTTTTATATAAACAGAAATAAGTGAGGACAGGAGTTATTGGATATATCTATGTGGTGGCAGAGTTGAGACACAAAAGGGCAACTTGGTTAATTTGTGTGTTTAATATCGAGCCAAAAATTTATGAGGTGAGGCATTCCCAGCAGTCTGATGGTGGAAAGTGCCTGCCAGAGGAATAATGAGTAAAAGATTTATCACAATTGCTTATCAGTGCGGTTCTCAGCACAACACATTCAGATTAAATAAAGACCCCCTTTAGATCTTAGTTTTTCAATAAACACACAACCATTTACGGATCAATTTGTTTGTTACATCATACAAGTTGATCAGGCAAGATCACGGGACTGTGAGAGCATTCAGACCAAGCAGCTAGGATGATGGAATCAAAAAGGCGTGGCCTAAAAATCAACTGTCTGGCATAAGAACCTGCACAAAATGTGTGTCAAGCATTTCACCTATACCCAATGATAGCGAACTGTAATCTGTGTCTCAATCCACTTGATGGCTGTGTGAATGCACTTAATACTTCAAGTAAAAGCAATGTTCTTGTGCCCCATTCTCAAGACATTATTTCATGTATCAATTTCCAACCCTCTGTTTCCTGTTGACAAACCTCTACACAGACTTACCTTAGTTGACATTAACTACTACACCACAGTGCAGCTGATACTTGAACCATGTTGCATTCCGTTAGCTTGTAAATGTTGTGTATTTTTTGTGTATTTGGTTAATGGAGAACTCTGTAAAATGGCTGTAAAGCCAAGCAGATAGGAAAAAATGTGCAGACTGTTGATATTTTCTACTTTATTTAAGGAGCTTGGATGCATGAGTTTTCTTACACATTCCAGCTTCCATTCAAGGTCCAAAGATGAATGTTAGCTTTATCAGGGAATTTAAACTGACCTCTAAATCAAATGAGTGTGCTTATTTGCTTTCCTGTCTGTGTCTTGGTGATGCAGGTAAGCTATTCAAGTGGGACACACTTGCAGAATTGTTAATTTGGGTAGCTTATGTAGGGGAGATAAAATGGATGGTCCAGTTTGACAACATAGATCAAGAAAAACACAGACCTAATTTCAAGTGTGACTCTTCCCAGCTGTCATTCCTGTGATAATCGATGAATCATCAAATTTGACCCTTGAATTAATGTATGACTTGAGAGCTCTTATGAGGGAAAAATAGTCCTGGGGCAAGTTGTCAGATGCTTTACATGGAGATCTGTGAGCTGACCTTTCTCCATTATGAGCCAATATTAGCGTAAGCCGTTATAACCTATCAGAGCATATTGCTTAAAGCCCCAGCTAAGGGGTCTTTGAGCCCCACAGTACTACAGCTATGAACCACAGTGCTATTTCCAATATCTGAGACTGAACAATCTCAGAGAAGATGTGTTTAACCTTGTGCAATATCTTCTTTTACATGCATGTACCACTACCACTCATGGCTCCAGTCTCTAGGGGTAACTCTCAGAGCAGGCAGTGTTTGTTATTGTGCATGCGCACATTACTGGAACTGAGAAGAAGATGCATTGTACTGTTAATTACATAATCAATTTGATTAATACTGAAAATGCAAATTAGCTAATTAAAGGACCTGGACTTATAGAATTACCACTGATTAGCTGGCTAAGCACTCCTGCTGCCCTCTGGATACACCCTTATTAAGCTGCATTAACTGTGTCTTTCTCAGCATGGCAGTGACATAAAACATAAATTATAACTATTCAAAATAGTCAAAAAAGATTAAAAGAAAACCTAATGCACGGTAGGTTTCCAGTCTACCAAGATGAACTAAAAGCAAGAGTAATATCTAAGGGTTTAGGGGGGCAATATCTATGGGCGAATAGTCTCTGTACTAACCTTTATTGCATAAAATAGATGTGATTTGAAACCATATTAACAAGCTTCTGGGCATTTTTTACAGTAGTTTTTCCAAGTTGATCAGCTTGTTTGTCTCCTTATTAAAAAGCCCAGGATTTATATTTCCACTATCTGATCCCTCACCCAGCCCTTTGGCCCTGTTGCGTGTTAGGGGGTAACAGGTAGATCAGGGAACAGAGGAGAGAGTGGTGGAGGAAAAGGAGGGAGGTTGGCTTAAGTTGGCACAGAAGTCAACAGAAATTACATCAATTAACAAGTACAAGAGGGGGGAGGGTTCAAATGAGCACTTAAGGAACATTTGAGGGGAAGGGTACGTGTTTCGTGTCTGTGTGTCTCACTACATCCATGTATGTACATGTCTGCACCTCCGTAGAAGTGTGAATGTGTGTGTTTTGGAGGGAAGCATTAGATCAGCGGGAGTCTAGCAGCTTACTGGCGGCTTACAGAGCAGCAGGGGGTTTGAGGCAGGGGGTAGTAGAGGAGGATGGGAAGGGGGGGCAAAGACATGAGCGAAAGGGGGGGGGGCTGCTGGAGGGCTAACAGAGGAATAGGGCACAGCTGGTTTTTAATTGAGTCTCCTTTACTTCAGTGAGTGTATGTGAGTGCACAGAAATACACACTTATTTTTACTCAGCAATTTCCCAGCTGATGGCTTAAAGAAAAAAAAAAACACTTCTGCATGGTAGCAGCTTTCAGAGAAAAAAAAAAAAAAAAACATTCTCATGTGCACCGTTTTGGTCATGTGACGTATAAATCTCTCCTTCAGTGAAGGCCTCTTACATCTTCAGATGAATCTTGGCATCATTGTGTCATGCAAAGGCAGATTCTCTTCAGCCTTACTTCATCCTTTTATAGGAATTATGGAGCACTTGTGTCACAAATTCAACCTTTGTTTTTGTCCTCACTTTAAGCAATCAGTTATTTCATAGTTATTTCAAGCAATAATTAGAATGTCTAAATTAGTTTATTATGACAGGAACGACCCAAAGGGCATTAGGATTGCAGCGTCATGTATAAATATATTGAAATGACAGATGCTCATAAGTGATGCTCAATTTTTTGAGACGTTTGAAACCGAAGTGCCAAAATTTAAATTGAAGGCATATGCCAAAGCTAACAAAGCTAACAGAATAAATTGTGTCCTTTTTTCACACCATGATTTTGTTTTTTCTACCTAGAGGTGAGTTTTCAGCTCTGTCAGAGAATGGCCAAAGAATGAAGTTGTAGCTTATTGCATCCTGTCACTTAACCATTGTATAGATAAGAAGCAAAAATAGTAGCTCAGATAACAGCTCAGATGTCCTTGTTTTACACAAGTGATAAATTTTTTCGGCTGGCATACTTAAATGAAAGAAATAATTTATTAAAAAGGAATACCAACCTCGTTTGGATTTAAAAATGCAAGCTATTACAAACTAAGACCTAATGAGCTGCTTTTGAGTCAAAATTACAGACTCATTTTGCTTTCTGATGACAAATACTTAGTGTATGTGAGCAAAGAGTACAGGGGAGACTAAAAGATGTAAATAAACTGATAAAGGTCAAGTAGAAAATTATATAATAGCATAATGTTAAATAGTGAAACACATATTTCAGACAAAATATGATCCAATAGTATGAACTAGTTTATGCTGGAGCCATGAACTGGTAAACTCTAAGCATGAATAAATTAATTTTAACCTTGACTACTAAAGTTTGTGGTAAGGAGAAACTAGAACAACATTGTAGGGGTGTAACAAGATCTGGTGGTGGAACTGTATGATGTTTCAAGGTAAAGTGAAGTCTGTTTTGGGAAGCGCTAAGTGTAAGTTATTATTATGGGCCCCATGTTAGTTTAGATGTAAAGGCGTGTGCTTTGAGCTTGGCACTCTGTAGTATTTGTGTTAGTCTTATTTTGAAGTAAGAAAGAAAGTAGGTCTTGAGTTGCCCTGTTTTGTTGACACAGTAGACTAACAACATTGGCTAAGAAAAGAACTTAAGTAGTCATCACCACTTTATTTGTCTGAGAGGCAGCATTTCAAGTACTTGATTGAAAAAGAATCAGTGACAAAGTGAAAAACAAGATACAAGTGATCTGTGAAGGAAAATATCATATGCAAAGTCATAGAGAAATAGTTTATGTAAATATGTAGCACATACAACTGATAGAAATCTAAGTATTTAGCATGTGAGTTAGCAAAATTAGGCCTAACTGTTACTACACAATTCTGACCATTAGATTGCAGCAAAGTGCTTTCAATGTGACTGGTGGTATGTGTATAACATGCAACAACTGGCATTAGTGGAATACATTGCTCGATGATGATGTTAAGCAGACAAAATGTAATGTTTATTGTTGTTTCACAATTGGTTACTGTATTATGTTTTCATGATGTAAAGCATTTTGATCTCCCTGCTGAAATGTGCTATACAAATGAACTTGAGCTTATTCTCTGCAGAAAAGAACTACGATGTCGATGACTGTGAACTGCTGGCAGTTAAACTGGTACTAGAGAAATGGAGGCATTGGCTGGAGGATGCTAATGAACCCTTTGTGGTTTGGACTGACCATAAAAATCTGCAGTACCTCATGTCACCAAAGAAGCACAATCCCAGATGAGCCCTGTTCTTCAATCATTTAATTTTTTCACTGTCTTACACACCTGGAAGTAAAAAAAAAAACCCAGCCTGATGCACTTTCCAGGCTCCATGAGACTACGGAGGAGAGACAAGAGGCCAGGCAGGTGGACTATGTGCTTCCCAAGTCTGTATAAATAGCAGTTGTCAAGCTTGAACTGATGCAGACAGTAAGGGAGGCCCATTAGCAAAGCCCCGTCCCTGAGGGTTGTCCCAAGAATTGCCTATTTGTTCATGATCATCTGATAACATTTTGTCATGAATCTAGGCTTTTCTTTCATTCAGGAGTTGCTAATATCCTATTGGTAGTCAGAAGCTGTTTCTGGTGGGGAACCTTTCTTTCAGATGTCAAGGAATACATCAGAGCTTGCCAAATTTGCTGTCAAGCTAAACCATTCGGTCGACCGCCTTCCAGGTTCCTGTGATCTCTCTCTATTCCCCACCACCCTTGGTCCAACATATCCATAGATTTCATTATAGGTTTGCCCACCACCTCCAATAACCACTCTTTCCTTCTCACGATTCTAGATCAATTCTCCATGACAACACACCTGGTATAGCTTTGCAAATTACCATCTTCCAAGGAGTTGGGAGGGATTCTAATTTGTTTCACAGTTTTGGAAACAATTCTGCAGTCTCCTGGGTATCAAGGTAAATCTCTCATCAGAATTTCATCCACACACTGATGGGCAAACTGAGAGGATCAACCAAGAAGTGGAGACCAAGCTTCACATGGTCTGTGAACAGGACCCGTCTCAAAACCTCCCATGGGCTGAATATTCATTTAACTCTCTCCCTTCTAGTTCCATTGGACTGTTCCCCTTTTACACGGTCTATGGTTACCAGCTTTCAGTTTTCACCCTCCAAGAGAGAATGAAGACCTCTGTTTTGTGTTCCAGATTTGCCAATCGTTGGACAACCCCTGCACCTGTCAATCGAGAAGGGCAAACAGTGTGGCTGTCAACCCAGGACCTTCTGCTGCAGATGGAGAACTGAAAGTTGGACACTTACAAATTTCCGAAGTGATCAATCCAGTGGCTGTTTGGCTCTGTCTCCCCAGGACCCTCAGAGTCTGTCCCATCTTTCATGTGTCCCATGTCAACCCATTCTTCTCATCACAGTTTGTGCCCTCCTCCACAAATGCCAATGGGGCCCCGCTCACACCATGCAGCGCCTTCTTCAGTCTAGGGATTGGGGCTTTACAGTTAATTTCCTTGTGGACTTGGAGGGATATGGGGCCAGAGGAGCGCTCCTGGGTGCTGGCCCAGCATGTTTTGGTCAAGTCAGGAGTTTCATTGCTCTCATCCTGGGCAGCTAGGTGACCCTTCTTGAGCTGGACCTCGAGGAGGGGTTACTGTCATCATTCACGTTCATGCTATGTTTTGCCACGATCATTCTTTTCACCTGTCATGCCTGATTGCTTCCTTGCTTCACCTGGATCTTGCTCTACTTAAGCGTCTCTAAGCCTCTGCCTCCTTGCCAGATTATCAACCGCTCCATGCCAGTAGTAAGCCAACATTCTCTTCCAAGCTTTCCAGTGTATGATTGATTCCTTTAGTCCACAGATTTCTTCCTCCTGTCAAGCTCTTGTTGCATCTGTCCTGCTCTTTCGGATTTCTGGACCCACACTCTGCCACACAACCACCGAGTTATGCTTGCTCCTTCTGATAAGAACCGCTCTTTCTGCCCTCCTGTGCATTACTCCACCCTGATTATCATCTTTGTCCCTCAATGTTGTATTTCAAATCCATTTGTAGAGATAGTCTGTTATGCCCTCCTGGACACCGCTCTTACAGAAGAGGAACGTATGTCGGATTATCCACCCAAACACTCCCTCCCTCCTGGTCTTTCTGTTGACATGTGCTTCTGGATTCCCAAGTCCTCTGATGTCACCGAAGCTCTGCTAACAGCACTCATCCATCGTGCTACAGGTCAGTGAAGCTGATCATTTCTAACACACCCATTCATAAATTTGTTCAGTTACCAACTTATCCTCTCTCTTCTCAGAGCTGTGTTTGATGACCACTTCCTGAGCAGCAACCCAGTGTTAAAAATAAATTTTATTGCTTCTGAGCACTCCTGTGTTGTGGCTGAATTTCTGGGTCCCCAGGGTGAGTCCTCACCAGTTACATATTGTTTAAAAAACAGTTTATGAGTTTTGAGATCTTTGAAAAAACATTAAATAGTGTATGCTTAGGCCCTGTCTAAACAGGAATGTGTTTTTCTAAAACAAGTCGTCGGTTTCAAAAATGGCCCATGGCCTCACGGGACCATTTCCCAAAATATTTTTATCCATACGGAAACACCAAGAATGGCCCAATGGCCCATTTTCACAACTCCAGACCTGTAAGTTGCATTACACATGGTGTATTGGAAATGCGCATTAAGCCTCCACACAAGTTTGTGGTGAATACAACAAGAGAACAAGAACGGCAAACGGCAAAGAACGAGTCTTTTGTAGAACTTTTTAGCAGAATGAGGTTCTGCAGCAGCTGTAGCACCCCCACAAACATGTAATCTCCCATTGTTATTATCTATGACACATTTGGCATAATAGGTCAGGTTAGAGATTGGACTAATAAGTCAGCATTTTCACAAAAGATGTGTTTCCACTGTCCACACGAATATGGGAGGGTGAAATTTTCACTCTGGAGCCCAAAAAAATGCCACACAAACAAAAACGTTAAAAACGTTCCCATTTTAGAAAAAGACATTCCCGTGTGGACAGCTTTTTGAGCCATCCCTGGTCTAGCACAGCTAAGTGAAATGGCTTAATTGCCTCCTCAACATGCATTTAAGTTTATTAGAGTCCTGCTAATTACCCAGGTATTTGATTCAGGTGTGAAGGTTACAAGATACTGTCCACTGAGGACTGGAGTTTGAGACCTGTGGTTAATTGTAATTAAATGTAAATAAAGGAAGGTGAATAAATATGGTCTGTTTTAGTTGTTTGTTTCAGGATTGGGACTTCAGATGGTTGGTGATCCTTGGGTAGTGTTGTCAACAGCAGAAAGGATGTAAATATTCAGGTCAGTATTTGGTAACGTGGCCAATGCAGGAAATGTACTCCTGGGATGTTAAGTGGATCAAAACTTGCAGGTATGTTGATTAGGAAGAAAATTTCTTTAATAATACATTACAGAGATAGAGGTTAATATCCACCAGTTTCAAACAGTGAATTTACTTTATATAATTTGATTGAAACAGAAGGTTCTTTTTTAAATATTTGCAGCAACATTGTACTCTGTGCAGTTTTACAGTAATTGTGCTGCAGAACTAAAGAAAAGGACCAATAAACCAACATAAGACAAATTACTAAATCTCTGATTCAAATTAAAGTGCCAAATTAGAGATTCAAATCTGTCAATGCACCTTCAATCTGTGAAATGTTTTCATTTATTTGTAGAAAAACCTGCCTGTTGAAACTATATCTTGTTAATGTTTTTATTCTGCAATTAGATCAAGATTTAGTCTGAATGAGTAGCAATGAGGATAAATACATGAGCTAAAGTTTTGTGAAATTAATACTTTAGCAGAGCAGCTGCCATGTCAGCCTTTGTCACTGATGCAATTTGTGCCTTTGTGTAGCAGCTTTGAAATTACCCACTTAAAGATGAAAAAGTAGCAATTCTTTTTCTGTGTTTATTCCAATGATAAAATGTGATATTAGATAGCAAGGGGAACTTGCCATATGTACAATAAAACATGTTTTAAAAGCAAATCTCTTTTTGAATAAAAATACATACCATTTACTAAACCACTTTTTATAGTGGTATGTTGAGACATACAGATACTATTATAATTGCATCTGCCAGTCTTTTTTTATGTACCTCATCAAGTCACTTTTCTTTTGAATATAATATAAAACTGCAGTTTGTTTCTGCTTGGTTGGCTCCCTTCAGTATATCCAATTATGCACCAGCTTTTCCTCCTCCATACACCATGCTTCCCACAGCTAAGCCATACCCAATTTACAAAAAAAAGCAATTTTCTTGTTTGATATTGTTCATCTGATAACAGTACATTTGTATTTAGTATTATATACACACAGAAAAATATAACCTCAGATTTTATAAGTATCTTTTGGCTGAGAGAATTATCAGTAGAAAAGGGACATTTAAAAAATTAAAAACCCTGCTTTAGTTTTTTGTTTGTTATAGCAGACATGTCAAATTGTGTGGAATAGGACCTCAGCATATACAGGAAAATGGTAAAGTTGTGTTGCAGAGAAAGAGGATTTTTTTTGAAGAAAAGACTTAGAAAATGAGTAACAGGCACAAGAGGAACTTGAAAGAAACTGACTGGAACAACCAAGCATGAGACAGGAGCAAAGAAATGGATACATACAGCGGAAGACTCTGACATAGGGGTAAAGGCACTTCCTGACCTATAACTACCAGGGAGGTTATTGAATGACATGAGAACCAGGTGATTCTAATCAGTAAAAGGCAGAGCAGCTTAGTGAAAACCTGAACAGAGGAGATAGAGTATGACATATTAAAACAGAAATGGACACAGAGGGATCAAACAAGATACAAAATGTGCAAATTAAACTATTGACTAACACTAAAATTGAAATGCACACAAATATACAAAGAACTGAATGCAAGAAGGAGCTAAATATCACATAAAATAGTAAACAACATACAAAAAAAACTAACAAGCCAAAAATGATAATATATTGTCAGGTTCGGCACCCTGGGCGAACAACATTCAGAGTGCCCCTTAGATAGATAGATATAGATAGATAGATAGACAGGCAATTAGGCAATGGGCAATTACTGAACAAATTATGTGCCTATTTTAAGTCATGGAAGAAAAACCACAAAGGCCCGTTTTAGGTACCAACCCTATGAAAATAAGCAAATAACATTAATCTCCTTTTCAAAAGATCTTTTGTGTTGACCTAGATTAAAAATATAATTTAACACTGGCGACATTCTTTTACTACCTTTATTTTTAGCAATGGAAATAATTTCAGATAACACTATAATGTTTTGGTAATTAGGTAATCATTTGACACCTAATTAACGACAATAAAAAACATTAAAAGAAAAAAAATGTATGTTGTCAGGACACATCCCGTGAAAAGCAGCAGATTCTGCAAATGTGTTGCAGAGGGATATCAAGGTCTGTGGTTTACATTAGGAAAATACAGAAATGGCTAAAAATGTCTCACAAAACGAGACTTTTTGACTTTTAGTGTGAATAAATAAAATTAAAAAAAATCTATAATAGCTGTGAGCTTGCAAACAAAAGAAAATATCTGCTTAGTTTGATGAGCTGCAAGAAAATGTGTGATGAAGAAAACACATTTTGATAAGCGTACTAACTGGATATGCTTTTTCTTGGCAATATGTTTTCTTGTTTCTAGTTAAGGCTCACTTGTGTTTGTGTTTATAGATTGTATGTAACTATGTGATCATCCACACAATTATCCTCACTTGCAAGATCCATTTGTCACGTTTGCTCTGGCAGTAATTACGTCTTCCTGGTAAAATAAATCAGACTGTATGTTTTTATAAGTGTCACTGTAATTTATGACCATTCTGCTGCAGTTTACTGTGTGGGTAGAACATAGGAGGATGAGTAAAGAAATTACAACTTGTGTTTAACTGAAAAAGTTAGAAAATTCTGGTCCTTGGTGTTTCCCTTGTTTATTTCTGACCGCGTGTAAAGGCTGTCAGCCTTTTTCTGCTTTATGCATGATATAGCAATTTGCATAGACACATAAATGATACACAAACAGACCCACTAAGATATGATGAGCAAATTCTGCTTTGTCTCCACTGCTTTTTCACAGTGAAGCCGACACCAAGCGACAGCCATCTCATTAGAGGCTTTAGCCCATGAGCTAACAGGCCACAGAAACAGTGGGCCATGCCACGACTGCTAATTATAATAATAACAGTAACACTGCCTACGGATGCTATACTTGCTTTTCTTTCAATTAATCTTTTCAGATTCACTCCAGGGAAGCAAAGTGGTAAAAGGCACAGGGAGGGGGGTGGTGGCAAGCTGTGACATACTGGCTCTATAGGTGGCAAATGATGTGTTTATTGGACAAACATGTACTTAGTCAGATGACAGGCTGTATAATAGGCTGCTTTTGAGTAAAAATCATTAAAAGTCAACAATATAGCTGTTGTCACCAATATTACTCTGTGCCACTGTGGTTATGTGCCAATAAAGTAGAAGACACTGTATTAGACATACAAAATGGATCTTTTCATCCCAATGAGAAGGGCTGATGTTTGCCCAAGATGATGTGGTCTTTGAGTGCTACAATAAAGTGGCTGTGCAGGCGACAGCAGCCAAGAAACAGATGTGAACGGAAGCTGTGGCCATCTGTGAGATATTGCTTTTGATATTCCTTAACTTTCCCCCAGATCAGAGTTCAGCCGCTGCTATTTCTTGTTATTATGTTTGGGAAAAGATAGCAGTTATCCACAGGTACCTCCCTGGCACAGATATTGTGCAGCTTCTAAATCCGTACAAGCACAGAAATATACACTGAATCATAGTCTGACTGTGATAATGTATTCAGATATGATATGCGTGTCTTGGAAAAAATGTATAATTCATTTTGACACTTTTTTCCTCGCTGTCTTAGCATTTCCTGGCACATACTATAACAAGCTGGGTAAAACACCGTTCTCACTCTGCTGAGGTGAGATTTCAAAACAACAGCAGTAACTTCAGGAGCATATGTTGCCAACATTGTCCTTATTGTAGAAAAATCTTGAAAGACTGCTGCGCTAATTAATGCATGGCTAAAGAATGTGAATGCAGAAGAGAACCCATGTGTTACTTTAGCAAACTGGGAGGTACCTGATGTAAAGAGGCCTCTGTGAAAATGTAATTTGAATGTCTAATGCTTACAAAGGCCTCATGAACAATTGTTTCATAGTATTTAATGAGCTTCTTCATTTCAGGACTCATGAGTCTAGCAGTGAATTGTGTGATTTAAACTCAGAAGCAGTCTGTATATTTGAAATCCTGATCAACCACAAGTATGAAAATTAATCTCAAAAACATCCAGCTTCTGAACAGAGCAAATATCTATTCCATTAAGTTGTAAAAATGGCACACTGAGTACTGTTAACAATGCATAATTGAAATAACCTTTTGAGCAACCTGCCTGTGAGCTTCCATCGATGAGAGCGATCTATTTTGTAAGTGTGTGTGCATTTTCAAGCCAGCAAAAAGTGTGGGATTTAACCTTACTACACACTATGGTTTCCTCCCAAGATGCTCTGCAGCCATCTTCCTGATGTTAAGGGGCAAAGCCATCAGCAAAGGCCCCACTTGAAAACTGAAGAGCCAGTGCTGAATGTATGCACAGTGGATGAAAGGGCTTTATGACATTACACACTGATAGCCAAGGTGTTTGGGTTCTTCTGCTGAGGTCTTTAATATGAGCTGATTCACTATAAGATTAAACTCTGTTGCTGTAGGCTGATTATTCATACTCTACAGCACTTTACAAAATATTATTAACCCTCGAATGTTTTCACATTTTGTCTCAACAAATTTAAAATAATTTTGTAATGTGCTAGACCAAAATAAAGTAATGCATAATTGTATTGTGGAAAAAAATTGTACATAGCTTTTTTGTTAAAAAAAAATAAAATAAAATAAAGTTTTTTTTTTTAAAGAACATTAGAGAACAAACAGCATTATGAAGACCAAGAATCACATCAGACTTATCAGGTACAAAAATGTTAAGTTTAAATGGATGGAATGCTTTAGGTGACAGCTTATTCAAGCGTTAACACTAGCCCAGTGAACATCCAGAACTATATCAAATTAAGAAACATGTCAAGACCTGAATATTTATATTCTCACTCTCCATCTGGAGTAATAGGCAAAAAAAATTTAGTCTCTAGGTTATAAAGATGGTAGAGACATAATCCAAAAGGCTGCTTTAATTGGAGCAAAAGTTTGGTCAACAACATTGCAAACACAAAATCTTACCTAAGTATTTTTGGACTAGATTATAGCGCAAATATCTTGAATACACTTGAAATAAGACACAACGAATTTACAAGTAACTTTTCAACATGATATAGGAGCTTGTTTTAAGTCAAAAATTCCATAACATTGATGAAAAAGTACTAGTTAAAAGTGAAATAATCTGCCAGTGGGACAAGACATTTTCCCCATATTATAAGTAAAAATATCCTGAAGAAAACAACTCACCACTGAGGGTTTGTGCTAAAAATAAATTAGTTTAGCTCCCAGCAGGAACATTTACATTCACTTATTTTTGTTTCTTAAAAATATAAGTCTGATTTTGTTGACATTAATTTCATATAGCTACAGGAACTGAGTGAAAAACTGTCTTGGCACCTCTTCTATTTCATACTGTCATAATTGACAGTTGCAATAAAGTCAATGTAGCAATGAAATGAATAAACCGAATGCAATGAAACGCTGTCTTCAACAACTACAAACAAATTGTAACAGGATGCGGGATAATGGATTCCTGGGAGAAAACATCAATTTATTTAATCCAAGAAAGTGACAGAAGGATTATTCATATGTCGGGAGAAAAAAATATACATATATAATTAGGTAAATGAAGCAACATCCTATTGACATGATCTCATTTAATTTACATTTCATGTGCTTCAACAGAAATCAAACTAGCAGAGAGGAGGCAAAATTTCTTTTTGGCACCTGTGTCCCACTGGACTGGCAAGGACAACAGGGCTGCCTCCAAAACAGTGCATTTTTTAAGAGCTTCATTAAAAGGAGCATGACAATATGATGTATTTCATTTGTAAACTTAATCTGTTTAAAAAGAGCACCGCAAACAGATAATTAACAGTTTCAGTAGCTTCCCTGCAATACATCATACACACACACACACACACACACACACACACACATATATAGATAAATCTATCTATCTATATATGAACAGGGATATATATATATATATATATATATATATATATATATATATATATATATATATATATATATATATATATATATATATATATATATAATTGATAAGCGGCTGGGTAGCTCAATGGGTAAGTCACCCGACCTTCACCCGGGAGACTGGGGTTCGAATCCAGGCCGGGTCGCTTGGTTGAGATATCCAGTGTGGGTCCTTAGGCAAGATCCTTCGCGCTACTGCCTACCTCATGATGAGTGACAAAGGAATACACGCCATGCCGGCTCAGACGTCGCCCGGCCAAACAAGGTCTGCGTCAGGTGCTGGGGAACCAGGGCACCTTCACGAAAAATGGGTTACTGGAACAAGACGGAATTGGGCGAGAGGTGAAAACTTGGATCTGTTGGAATGCTACTACTCAAGTAACCCTAGTCAGAGGGGTTACATGCAAAGAATGCGGGAGGAATGGTTACGTCGACATCCCCATTCAACACTAACTGCCAAACAACTAGTAGCTCAGTGTTCCAACATCCGCAAACGGCAAATGCTGTCACAACTTGAGATAGACGAGGTACAACACAAATGCTACGGCAAGGGGGAGCCAGGACGCCAGGTCAGAGGGGAGTTAGCTTCAACTCCCCACCCGGAGATTGGGTATGCAGCCCCAATAATGAACGAACCATCACAGCTGAACGAGGCAGCAACTGACCTGAGAGGTAGGATCGTGGCCCGAATGAACACCAGGCAATCCCGATGCCAATTACAACGGCTGAGTGAAGTACCATCAGAAAGTCTCATTGAAGATGTGAATGCAGCATTGAGAACGATCCCTACCAACACCATAACGGAAACCAATGAGCTGGTGTACAACTCAGCATTAGTGATCCTTGAGATGCTCGGCTATAGGAGCAACCATGAGATTCAATACCCACCATGGAAAAGACGGTTAGAGGCTAAAATCAAGGTAACAAGGAGGGAAGTGAGCCAATTGTCAGAGCTCCAAAGAGGTGCAATCAAAAGACCAGTACCCAAGTGGTACAGCCAGATGCCCATACCTGAAGCGCTCGAAACTGCCAAACAAAGGCTCCAAGCCTTGGCCAGTCGCCTAAAGAGGTACACGAGAGAAAATGAAGCCAGGAGGATTAACCGGCTCTTCTCCACCCAACCGGCTAAAGTGTACTCTCAATGGCAGGGTAATAACAACAGAGCAGACCCACCAAGGCTGGAGACCCAACAGTACTGGAAAGGCATATGGGAAAGGGAGGCGACCCACAACAGCAATGCACAGTGGCTAATCTCTCTACGAGATGACCACAGCAACCTCCCTGAGCAAGCCCCAGTAACTATCACAGTGGCAGATGTCCAAGAAAGAGTCTCAGGTATGAAAAACTGGACAGCACCAGGTCCTGACATGATCCATGCCTACTGGCTAAAGAAACTCACTGCCCTCCATGAGCGACTGGCAGCTCAAATGAATCAGCTGCTACAAAGTGGGACTCACCCTGAATGGTTAACTGAAGGGCGCACAATCCTGATCCAGAAGGATCCCTCAAAGGGTTCGGTCCCATCCAACTATCGGCCAATAACCTGTCTCTCTACAACATGGAAGCTCATGTCAGGCATCATAGCAGCTAAGATAGGTGGGCACATGGATAAATACATGAGTACAGCACAGAAGGGCATCGGCATAAATACCAGAGGAGCCAAACACCAACTCCTGGTAGACCAAACAGTCGCCCGAGACTGCAAAACCCGACACACCAACCTGTGCACGGCTTGGATTGATTACAAGAAAGCCTATGACTCAATGCCACACACTTGGATCATTGAATGCTTAGAGATGTACAACATCAACAGGACTCTAAGAGCCTTCATTGCAGCCTCGATGGGGATGTGGAAAACCACCCTTGAAGCCAACTACAAGCCAATTGCACAAGTGTCCATCAAATGTGGCATATACCAAGGAGACGCTCTGTCCCCACTGCTGTTCTGCATAGGTCTGAACCCCCCTCAGCCAAGTCATCAACAAGACTGGCTACGGATACCGACTCAAGAACGGAGCCACCATCAGTCACCTCCTCTACATGGATGACATCAAGCTGTACGCTAAGAGCAAACGAGACATCGACTCACTGATCCACACCACCAGGATCTACAGCACTGACATTGGGATGTCATTCGGACTAGAGAAGTGTGGTCGGATGGTTACACAGAGAGGGAAGGTCATCCACACAGAAGGGGTCTCACTCCCAGAGGGAACAATAGCAGACATTGAGGACAGTTACAAGTACCTGGGAATACCACAAGCAAATGGCAGCCTCGATGAGGTCACAAGGAAAGGAGCCACAGCCAAATACCTCCAACGAGTAAGGCAAGTCCTGCGAAGCCAGCTCAATGGCAAGAACAAGATCCGTGCGATAAACAGCTATGCCTTGCCAGTAATCAGATACCCTGCAGGAATAATAAGCTGGCCAAAGGAAGAGATAAAGACCATGGATGTTAAAACTCGGAAACTACTAACCATGCATGGAGGGTTCCACCCTAAATCCAGCATCCTGAGACTATACGCGAGCCGTAAGGACGGAGGCAGAGGACTAGCGAGTGTGAGAGCCACTGTCCAGGATGAAACATCCAAGATCCATAAATACATCAAGGTCAAAGCCTCAACCGACGATGTGCTCAGCGAATGTCTCAAACAATGGGGACCAGAGGATGAGGTGCTGGAGGAACCATCATGGGAGGATAAGCCCCTACATGGGATGTACCACCGACAAATAACTGAAGTGGCTGATATCAGGAAATCCTACCAATGGCTGGAAAAAGCTGGACTCAAGGACAGCACAGAGGCACTCATCCTGGCTGCACAGGAACAGGCCCTAAACACCAGAGCAATAGAGGCTCAGATCTACCACACCAGACAAGATCCAAGGTGTAGATTGTGCAAGGAGGCCCCTGAGACAGTCCAACACATAACAGCAGGGTGCAAGATGCTGGCAGGGAAAGCGTACATGGAACGTCATAACCAAGTAGCGGGCATAGTGTACAGAAACATCTGTGCAGGATATGGACTGGAAGCCCCGAGATCAAAGTGGGGCACACCCCCAAAGGTGGTGGAGAATGACCGAGCTAAGATCCTGTGGGACTTCCAGATCCAGACAGACAAAATGGTAATGGCGAACCAACCGGACATCGTGGTGGTGGATAAACAACAGAGGAAAGCCGTTGTGGTGGATGTAGCAATACCAAGCGATTGCAACATCAGGAAAAAGGAACACGAGAAACTGGAGAAATACCAGGGCCTCAGAGAGGAACTGGAGAAGGCCTGGAAGGTGAAGACCACAGTGGTGCCTGTGGTCATCGGGGCCCTCGGGGCAGTCACCCCCAAACTGGAGCAGTGGCTAAAACAGATCCCAGGAACAACGTCAGACATCTCAGTCCAGAAATGCGCAGTTCTCGGCACAGCCAAGATACTACGCAGAACCCTCAAGCTCCCAGGCCTCTGGTAGAGGACCCGAGCTCAGAGGTTGAGAAAGACCACCCGTGGAGGGTGAGAAGGGAATTTTTTTTTTTTTATATATATATAATATATGTTCATCTGGTACCTTTGTCATTTTCTACCTCTGCCTCAGTATTAAAGCTCCTGGTTTTGCATTGTTCATTGCTGGATTCTTCCACTTTCCTGTCTTTCATGTCTAAGACCTGTAAGTGTATCTATTTTTTTATTAAGTCTTAATTATGCCTTTCTCTGATGGCTGTCTACATTTTGGCCCTGATTCAACCAAACAAAACATGATGTTAGCTTGAATAATCAGAAATGCTGCTCTGCTAAACTTGGGATGACAAGCTGACTAAACCTTCATGAGTATTGATAGAGCATCTGCATAAAGAAGCATGACATTCTGTAACTTTGTTACTAAGTCTCTACTGCAACATTTGAGTGGCACGTTGCACCACATGTGCAATATAAAGGACATCTTTCTGTTGTCATGCATAGGTTGTAGAAATTTCCAACATGTCCAAAACTGTGTGACAACCTTGGTTTGAAGATTTTTGAATTGTAAAACATCTTGAAAACAGAAAAGACTCAATTTAAAAAGAAAATACTCCTTGCAAAATGTACATTGTTATGACCACCTTGTCAAAATTACTACTTGATGCAAAAGTAATTTGATGTTTACAGTTCAGTTCACTGATTCCTCAAGGGAGGATTTTTCTGACATCTGAGTAGTGCAGGTAAAAACTGACTATACAATAACTTCTCAAAACCCCCATTAAGATGGGTCGTAAAGAGTCTTTGCTTATTTGTAATCCTTACATATGTCTGCTGCAGAATATCTTGGACCAACATTTATTTTACTTTATGTGTCAGGCAAATATAAATACTTTTTATGAGTGAATGTGCTTGGCAGAGATAACACAAAATTGGTAAGTAAAGTGCATGTAGGTTCCAATTTATGTACCTTGATGTGTAAACCATTCTCATTTACTGTCCAAGCATGCATGCAGGTGCATTGTGTGCAGGATAAAACACTTGTTTGCTTGTTTGTATTTCTTGGTGCCTAGTGCTGAATTTACCAGATCGTAACCCCATGGAAATATGCCAATTTTCTTTGCGAAACATCTCTTGACTGCTTTGAAAGAAGATGAAGATTCCCTCGAGTTCCAGCTTGGCCAGTAAATGGCGCATGTCTCCTCCTATCAATCACAAAGCCATACTAACAGACAGCTGGCTGCCTAAAATACACCTCTATTAGGACTATCTGCTCTTCACTAGAAATCATTGAAATCTCAGTACACACTAAAAAGGTCTGTTTACAGAGGACTTTTTAAGTTGCAGACTAGGAGACCTTTCCAGCTATAGGTCTGAATGACAAGAGTTCAATTTAAAAATACCTCCCCACCAAAACATTATGGAAGTGTGGAATTACAGAGCTGTCACTGAACAAATTAGCTTAAAACAAAGTAACCTATAAATTAGGATTTTACCTTTTATCAGACTTCAGACAAATTGTAAATTTTGATCAACACTTTTTCAAGGCTTTTTTCATTTGTACTGTTTTTTTTTTTGGGTTTTTTTACCTTTCAAGTAAAAACTCAGGTGTCAGGGTGTGGGGTTGGTTGTGTTGGACCCAAATGCAGCAAGGCAGAGGCAGCGAGTAGTTGCTGAAGATTTAATGATTATCAACAACAACAACAAAAAAAAAAAAAAAAAAAAAAAAAAAAAAAAAAAAAAAAAAAAAAAAAAAAAACACTGGTGGATGCAGGAAGCCAGAGCAAAACAAAACATGAATCCAAGTAGCAAGTGAGGAGCACAACAGGGAAGAACTCTGGTAGCATAACAGGGAAATAACGGGAGGAACCAGCAAGGAGTGGGAGACAGAGAGGAGCTTAAATACTGAGGGAGTGAATGCTGGAACAATGGCTGGGGCTGATTAGCTAAACATCTGTAGGTATGAGGAATGAGCTAAAGGGAGACTGAGGAGAGAGAGAGAATGGCAGCAGGGGGCAAGGAAAAAGAATTTAACAGAAACAGGGGATAACTAAAGACTGTACTAAAGTTGAACAAAAACATGGCTGATCTAGTAAACATAAGGAAAACAGGATAACAAGACACAAGGAGATAACTAGAATAACTAAGAAAAAGTGAAAACAAAAACAAGACTGATCTAATCAAAATAACACAGGAAAACAAACATAATATAAAATAACTGAAATACTCAACATAAGAACTGGACAAACAAGAAATGAACTAGGATGAGTAAAAATAAGAATCCAACACTAAAAAATAACAAAAGCAAGAGTCCAAAAGAAGCAGAACCTGACAACAGGAGCCATTTTATTGCAGAAAATCTTACACTATGTATGTATGTGTGTATGTATGTATGTGTGTCAGGGATGCAGGGCTTGAATCCAGTCTTGGGCTCGAGACTGGTCTTGAGCTGTTTTTTTCCCCTGGTTTTAGGCTCGGTCTCATTCTTGGAATGTTATGCATTGGTCTCGGTCTCGTATTGTAGGGGCTCGACTAATTGGGTCAAGGCCAGTATGAGACTATAGTTTTTGTCAAGAATCCGAAAACGTAACTCCTGTTGATCTTCATGCCAGGCGAACAACAACAAACTGAATGTGGATTAAAAGCAACAATAGTGGGGCGTTGGGATCCACAGTGGTCAGAGGGCCGTTCTATACGCAGAGGCTGCAGACCTTGGCACGGCCATCCAGAGTTCAACTCCATCCTCGGTATCTTTGCTGCATGTCTTTCCTCCCTTCTCTCTGCCCCCTTCCTGTTGGATTACTACCAAATGGAGGCCACTAGTGCCGAAAAAATTCTTTAAAAAAAAAAAAAAAAGCAACATAAGTGATCAGAGCGCAGCTGCATTTCAGAAAAAATTACGTTATTATTATTGCCAATGACCATGAAATCTTGTTGCATGTTAATGTTTACAACACCAGACTGGATTACGACATGTGGTTCTATGATTTAAAAGAGTGTGTCTGTGTACATGTGCAGTCTAGCTTTCGGTGAACAAAAGCATGGAATCTGACCGCAGAAAATTTCAGTTTCGAAAATTATAAAATTAGCTTTTCAAAAAACATGAAGATTCTGAAGAAAGGGGAAAGAAAAAATATCGGGCAACTTGTAAATTTTGTCCACCTCCAGAATTAACCATATGCGAAGTGACTGGGACTACATTACTGTCTATTTTACACATTTTTTATAAACTAATAATCTTTGGCTAAATGTGACTGTGTACTTTAATTAGTGTTCATGTACTACTTGTTTAAACCCTTAAGTCTAAGCATCCTTGGTACCGGGGGATGCAGCACATCTGCCAATAAAATCAATCCAAATACATGCACAACACCCAGTTTCAACACTAAGCAGCTAAAAAAAAAAGTAAATAGATGCTAAATCCGGATACCTGGAAAAGCACACAGCAACGAAAGTGCAGCACAATCCTAGCCACACAAGCAACCTTTCAAATTAAAGCCCAAACTGTGCTCTTTCCCATGGTATAGGTATCACCGCTCTACGTGCAAAACCCACTGAGCCAGCAGCCAATGAAGAGGAAAACCAAGGCTTAGTTCATGAAGCCAAAAACATAAATTCAGTCTTACCTTCGCTGTTTTAAGGTTGTGATCCGTGTTAGAGAAAATATTTTCACTTTTGCTCCTGTAATCCGCAGTCCCTGCTTCATTGATGGGATTCCTCCCTTTGGCTTTTTCTGTCTCCTGTTGGATAGGTGATTTCTGTAAAACGCACAGTGATTCTGTGGCTCTGATGGTTCGATGGACGTGTCAATCATCTGTCCATTTTTTTGACATTTGATATAATTGGAAATTCCTTCATTGTGAGGCAATTGCACTTCTGCCCGGACAAAAAAATAATATTCATAGGCCTAATAATTTATTGATGTTTGTTTGTTTGTTTGTTTTTTAGAATCAGTAGGCTTTTTAACATCAGATACATCTGATGAATTGCTTTTATTCAGATGATCATATGAAAGATTTTTTTTTAAATATGACAAATTTTTCTTAGCCTCTTACTGTTTTTTATATGTATCATACAAGTATTGTGCAGTGTAAATTGATTAATTCAGTTTATAGAATGTGTACTGATGTATGGCTGCATTTAATAACTAGACAATTATTACTTTAATACCAAGGAGTAGTTATGGTTGAGTCATTACCGTTTTTCCATAAATGTTTGCACGTTGTGGTGTACAAAACAAAACAAAAAAACATGTCCTGAAATATTTTTTTTGAAGTCTAAACATTTGGTCTTGGTCCCGGAAGGTCTGGTCTTGATCTTGGAAGAGCCAGCCTTGACATCCCTAGTAAGTGTGCATGCATGTATGTTTGTCAGTGTATCAATGTCCGAAGCCCTGCCAGTGGTCTTGGTAATGGTACCTTATGTTTTATGGAAGGTATTTTATAAGATAAGTGATTTAGACCAGATATGGATTTATATTTTCTTTCCCATTACATGAAAAGGACTAAATAAAATTGTGTCGTGGATTTATCTGACCTTAGCCAAATTTTCATCATTAAACCATGCCAAGTTGTTCTATTTAATTAGCCAATTATTTTTGTCTAAATCTAACCAAAATATATCCAGTAATGAACTCACAATAACAAATATATTTAGCCAGAAAACAAAATAAAAGCATCTATTTACCATTTCTATGTGATTTAGGGGAGCAAGTTGAAGAGCAGTTGAATAACTTTAGCATGTCTATATCTTGTTTTTTATGAGAACTAAAAGGGCTGACATATTCAAAACATTTTCAGACACAGAAAATTATTCTCACACTAGGTTGGTTAAGATTAGACAGAGCTGTCACCTCATTACACTCAGTTTACATCTCAGGGCTGACATTTCCTCCGCGCCTACTGACTTTTGTGGGGGAGGAGATTTCATTAGACCTCCCCAAACCAATAAATAGAATCCACCATATTTGACTGTGCCTAATATAATAAGATGACACTGGTGTGTAGTCATGCTGACATATAGGGTATAAAAAATTGTGAGGTGCAAATTAATAAATGACAAACTCACATTTTGGGCCGATATTGAAATATGCCCAATCTGGGTAAAAGAAGCTTACTGACCCTTCTTTTAAATGAATGACAATAGCTGCTTTACAGCCAATGGTACTGATTAGTAAACTGTTAATTATCCCAGAACATTCATTAAACTGTTTGGCTTTCTCCAATGAGAAACTGCTTTAACATGTCAAGATGCCAGGGAAATGAATCATTCAGAGATCTGAGACTCAGGAAGGTTCTTTTCCCCACAATTTCCTCAACCACCTAATACCAAAGCTTTACAGACCCATGGTGCCTAGTTACAGTTGCTAAGCCATGACTGGGGAATCTCTGTTCAGGTCAGAGCATGGCCAATTAAAGAGCGATGAGATGTTGAGTCCAAATCTTTGTTGCATCAAAAAGTTGACATGCAAAAAAAGGGAAAAACTTGCTTATCCTCTTTGCAACAGAGTGATTAAGACTAAAATAAACAGATGATACACTTGAGTGGAAACATGTAATTATAAAAGTCCAAATCTTTTTTACACTACTGTAGTACAATAGCAGTATCTCTTTTGTAACAATGCAACGCAAGTCAAATTAAAACAAGATGTGTTGTCCAGACAAAGACATAGATTTGTATTGACTGTCACACCTAAGCCGTATCACGGCGTCATTATTAATCTTTCACTTAAAATAAAGACACAGTGAGAGGAAACAAACAACAATTTCATTGCTGTTCTTATGAAGTGTGCACTTTGTGTGAAGACACAATGAACACTCAGTCAATCAATACCTCCCCTCTCTTCCAGCTTTCTCCTAGTAATATATTGGAAATGGAGTTAGAAAGATTGATTCTGTACACAGCGCTATCGGCCAAGGAAAATTAAATGAAAATGTAAATGAAGACTGCAGTGCTTGGTGTGTTTTTCCTCCCTTATGTTTGTTACCCAACTCAGAGGTCTTTTTAGTTTGGTCAATGTTTCTCAGGGGAGAAAAAAACGTAGAGAATGAAATAAAAACACAGACACATAACAGCAAAAAGAGGGTAGGACTTAAACTATTTAGACTGAGTTAGTCTTTACTAGACAGAGTTAATGTAAACTAGCCACATGTTGCAGTTAAAGCTGAAGTTACAACCAAAAATTTAGGAGGGAAAAACAAGCCAAGAGAGAATTTTTATCTTTGAAAGGTCAGAAAGAAATCTTTCTGAATCCAAAAAAAAGCATAATCTGGCATACAGATTGAAATACACACAATCACATGCACACACCTGAACATATAGAAACAAAGAACACACATGACTGCTTGCCTACGATGACTCAATTGACTGGGCTTCCTGAAATAACAGTTTACCAAACATTATGTGATAAACAGAATTTGACTCTATTGTACTAGAGCTGAGATTAAATTAAACTGTACAGTATGTACAGTTGACAGATATTTACCTACTCCTCCTAAGGCGTCCCAGCCTACAAACTGAGTCATGTTTGTAGGCCACCTTGCTTACACACACCTTTTTAGCTATCTGCTCACCAGTTTTGGTAAAATCAGATACTTCTGATTGCTGCTCAAAGCAATGATTTTGTTGTCCTTTTGTTGCTGCTTTTAACTAATTTTAATGGTTACAGTCATTTTCCATTTGAAAGATCCATTTGTGTCCAAGCTTCAACCTCCTGGTCAATGTCTTGAGACATTATGCCAACATTTTACCATATTGTTCTTTCCTTATGATGCCTTCTATTTCTTAAGTGAACCAGTTCCTCTTGCAGCAAACCCATCCAAAGAGATATTTGTTGTAAATTGATATAAAATAAATAAACTCAATCAAAGTAATATTTGAGTGAAACATTGTTCAACCTTAAGTTGACATGAATGACTTTTTTATATGAAGGAAACCTATAAAGCTACATTTTTTTTAAATATGAAGATTAAAGGTTAAATAATTGTGTGCAATTCTGTAAAGACATTCACTTTGACTGAAATGTCCTGAAAGACTGACACTTAATCATGACAAAGGTCTGTATAGGTAAAATTCTGCATATACTTTTGTCTTTGAGAAAAATGAAATACATAATAGCGCTGAATATTTTCTGTGTCTCGTTTCAGAACAAGCATCTAAGATATTGTCATTGCCAAGCTCCAGCAACAATCATCTCATTCTAATGTTTCCTTCCTTCTCTGTGTGGCTCTCATCATTTCTGGTCTAAGTGTCTGAATCTGTGTTTATTACTGTGCTTATCTTCTTTGCCTTCTTTAATGACAGAATGGCCTCAGTACACATTTTGTCCAGGCAAAGAGATGTTTTTTTTCCCAAAATAAAATGTGATCCGCATTCCATACTACAGTTATGATGACTCTGCAGTGGTTGGGTGTATCAGAGATGGACAAGAAGTACAGAGAGCTGGTGGACCGCTTTGTGGTATGGTGTGGAAACAATCGTCTTATCTTGAACGTGAACAAAACAAAGGAGATGATTGCAGATTTCAGGAGAAACAGGGACAGTCATGAGACTGTCATTGGAAAACAGTCTCTTCAGTCAGAGCCTTCTTCAGATTGGTTGTAAAACGGATCGCTACAGGAGATCTTTCCAGCCCACAGCCATCACCATCTATAATAACTCCTTAATTAAATGAGTTACATCAACATTTAATTTCCCTTTTGGATATATAAAGTATTTTTGAATTGAATTTGATTTAGATTACAGTAACATGTCAGGGCATGATCAAGGCTATCTGATCAGCCATACAACTCATTGGTAATTTATACACAATCCAATCTTAATTTAATTTCTATTTGAAGATCTTTATGATATAAAGAAGTAGTTGTCTGTGTCTTGTCTGTTAGCTTTCTATCTCCTTCACAGGTTCAGTGCCTTAGCTTAACTGGAATCAGCTTTCAGGAAATAAATGATGGAAAGCTAAGCTTTCCAACAGACTTCAACAATGAATGAATCCATTAATAAACATAATGTTTTTTCTACTCTGTTAAGTCTACTCTCTTTCAGCCTCTTTCATATTGTATCATATTCCACCAATCTATGCCTTTTCAGTAATTGTTTAATCCTGTACAAGGTCATTGGGAGGAGTAGGGAGTGGGAGTAGCATAGCAGGGTCTGGTTTCTATCACCAACAGTCAATGGGTGAGAAGTTGGATAGCTTCTAGACTGGTTTCCCATCATTACAAGGCTCACAAAAGGATATCTGAAACTAAAAGCTATTAATGTACACATTCAACCTAATACTTTAGCTTGACAGTTAGCTCTGTTGCTTTGCACAAACTATCTCTCAGCTACTGATACCTGTTGGGGCCTTTCTGTATAGAGCATACATACTGTAGGAAGTACTCCGAAGGAAATTTAAAGATGAAATGGCAGAACATACAAACTCCAAGCAGAAAGTTTCCAACTGCGATTCAAATCTTGGACTTTCTTGCTGTGAGGCAACAGTGCAGGGGTGTATACCACTGCCTGTAAGCAAGTTCATTAATAAATCTATTTTTAAAAGTTTGCTGCAAAGATCTGATGAAGACTCAGCAGATTATTGATTATTTTAAGACATTTACTTTGAGCAAGACTAAAATAATTTCTTTGCTGAGTTGTTGGGATCACAATTTAAGATACAGAAACAAGATCTTTGTCCAATAGTATTTTTCAGCACTTTTATGCAATTTTTGAAAACAGCATTAAATGTCTGATGTTTCACTATACTGGATATTGTTTTATACAAATATGTCATCCTTTGGTTTTTTTTTTTTTTTTTTAATAAAATCTGCATCCATATTGGAAGTACATTGAAAGAGAAGAACATGCTGGGTATGACTAAAGCTATGGCTAACCAAGAAGTGCCTCTAAGACAATTATAATTTGTGTCTCTGTGTGTGTATGGAGGTGGGTGTGTACGTCTGTGTGTGTGATCATTGTAGGGACTGACTGTTCCTCATAGGGCCCAAAGCCCAGGCCCCATAAGAAAAAGTTCTGTTTTTGTTTTTGGGCTAGGGGTTAGGTTTAGGACTAAGGTGTGAACTGAGTTTAGGTTAGGGAAAATATCTGGGTTAGGCATAAATGCAGTTACTAAAATGAATGGAAATCAATACAAAGTCCTAATATGGGTAGAAATACAAAATTGTGTGTGTGTGTGTGTGTGTGTGTGTGTGTGTGTGTGTGTGTGTGTGTGTGTGTGTGTGTGTGTGTGTGTGTACTTGCTTAGCTATTCCTCTTAAGACAATTTCTGGCATATTTATTAACCTTCTGAAGACCAATGGGTCTTATGGGGACCAAAGCCTGGCCCTAATGCAGTGGACCCCATTATTTAGGGTGAGGTTTAGAGGTAAGGTGTGAATTAAGTTTTGGTTAATGTTAGGAATAAACTAGGGTTAGGGAAAATATCTGGGTTTGGCATAAATGCAGTTACTAAAATGAATGGAAGTCAATACAAAGTCCTAATATGAATAGAAATACAAACGTGTGTGTTTACAGTTTAAAGCTTAATGGAAACAGACAGGAAAATAAAATATATTGAATAATCAATAAAAACCAGCCCCTGCAGTCGTGCTTTTTTAGCACACACCCAGTCAACATGTTTTGACTCCACTTTAAAAAGAACCTCCAGTTAGCAAAAATTTCATGCTAGTGTTTAGTGGCTTAAATCCTCACCCTGAATTAGCATGCTTTGCAAATCAGCATCATTAATATAATAAATGAAATTCCACTACACCTGTGTAGCTGATTAAATAATTCTCTTAGCAACATAGTGTTTATGAAAGTCTACATGGTGATTTTATTAAGGTTCACCAAAAAGTGGTGTGATGACAAATAGGCCAAAACTACTAGGTTGCCAAAACTACTAGGTAGCTTTGTTAAGTTTATAGCAAACATGTGCAAGAAAGTGGTCTGATCCAATGAGAACAAAGCTGAATGTTTTGTCCGACATACAAAATGCTGTATGAGTAGTTAATTTTCTAACTACTAACTAACACCCTGAACATACCAACCCCACAGTGAAACATAGTAGCAAAAGCATTACACTGTGGGGATGCTCTGCCTTAACAGTGACAGGGAAACTGATCAAAGTTGATGGGAAAATGGTCTGAGTTAAATAAGATCAATCCTAGAAGAAAAAATGGGACAATAACACAAAACAGCCAGGCTGAGGTAAAATGGAATGTTTTAGATCAAAGCATGTTTATGTGTTTTGATTGCCTACTGAGTTCCTCCATCTGTCCAGACTGAACTTGAGCTGCTTAGTAAGGATCAATGGACAAATATTATAGCCTTTAGATGAGCAAAGCTGATGGACACATATCCCAAAAGACTTGCAGCTGTGATTGCAACAAAAGCGGCTCTAAAAAGTATTGACTCGGGGAGACTGAGGGATACCACACTTTTCAGATTTTTAATTACAATATATTCTTTTCCTTCCACATCAAAAATACACACCACTTTGTTTTGGTCTATAACATACCCCCCCCCCAAATACATTGCATTGAATTTTGGGGTTGTGATGTGACAAAATATGTAATAGTAGGAATATTTTTGCAAGATACGGTAGCATAAAAACATATGTTGAGGTATAGATCATATTTTAAAAATGCCACCTCCATCCCTGATCAGACACAGTCGTTGTTTCATGCCCTGACATTAAGTGTAGCACCTTATAATCTTTTATTTGGTAAAGTGCAGGCCCTCCACTGCCATCCTCACATACTGTTCCACTAAAAGTAAAATCTGGAGGATGATAGTCTATTACAATACTTCATATGAAAGTGTTGTTTGTATAGATTAAAGCCCTTCAATATGGCTTTGTGTAAAGCCTTCCTCCACATTTAAAACCTGTATAATCCCCAGCGGAAAGCGACAGGCCTATAATAGTGAAGCACAGATCCCCGGCATTGATGTATACAATAGCGCTAACCTCACACATCTCTATTAGTGTGCCCACTGACACAGACATTACAATCCCCAATGGGAAGTCAACTAAGACAAACAGTTGAGAGCAGCAGACCCGACGTTCATGCTTCAAATAAAGACACTCATTTCTCAAAACACAGCAGGTGGCAATGCTTCAAATGTGATGGGGCATCTGTCTGGTTTTCAGCTGGTCCCATTTAATCTTGTGCCTATTCTGCAGAAACTTGCTACATAAAGAAAGGGCCTAAAAAAGTGCGTCTGTCACATAAAGAGGATGAGAGTGTGTGTGTGTGTGTGTGTGTGTGTGTGTGTGTGTGTGTGTGTGTGTGTGGGAGTGTGTCTTTGTAATGATGCTGGGAATCTTTGGGAACACAGTCGTGACACACATTTGTTATAAGAGCACTGATCTGTTTATGCCGAGTGACTGAGAGAGTGATAGTGATGGCCTGCTGGAATGTGACGCAGACCTGTGCATCTGTGTGGGGGCCACGGGTGTTGGAAAATTGGCCAAACATCTGTGACGATATAAGAAAACTTTTATCTGTGGCAGGGACATGAAGGAGTGTGCGAAGCCCCAGAGGGAGACTGAGGGCTTCTGGTTGAGTCCAGGCATCCTGCTGCGTTCACTACTGAAGGAGAGGGGAGATCAGAGATGAGTTGGAGACACTCTTTTAGGACTGCTGGCTCCCACTGAGCAGGGTGGAGCAAAGGGGGATATATAAGGATTGGGGTTTTTGTTTTCTTCCTCAAACACCAGCCTCCCCACTCTGATTCTCCCTGGTTTTCCCCTTGGTCTTTCAGCCAAGAAGAAAAAAGTGGGTGTTTGCTCGAGCTAAAGGAAGGAGAGGATGGGTTCTGCCACATTTGCTAGCATGGTCCAGCCAAGCAGAAAGCAAATCACATTCCACAGAGAACTGTGTGTCCTGTTCCCATGGAAGAACTCTCTCGCTTTGTGCCACTCGACAATAAATCACACAGCAACCCCTCCTCCCCTGGCGGTTTTGGACATGCCACCTTTGGCAACTAAAACAAGTGCTTGACTTACTCTGATTTATTCTTCTGTGGCAAGGAGAATGAATGGAGGTGTTAACAGGGTCCATGGGAATGGTGAATACGAGTCTTCCTTGCATGAATTTGTACCTGTGTGTGTTCAATGGCAGCACCATTCAGATGTGAGAACACATCTTCTCATTTAAAATACATTTTTATGTTTGTCCAAAGTATTGCCCCTTGAGTAGGCAAACCTTCTTAAATGGTGTAGATATGCAGAGACAAAGACAAAAGTAGGACAAAGGACATTTCTATTATTCTAAGTTTAGTCCACCTTGGTATCCTTTTGCTGGCCTAAAAGCCTTTCAGAGACTGCCACAGATCTCTGATTCTGTGCTGTGATGAATTCAACCCCAAACCTGCAAACTCAGAATGAAACACCACACAAAGAGGCATGAATATACATATATTCACGCGCATAGAAACAGACAGACAACTTGGAAGGGGTCTGACTGAGAGGAAATGTTGGAGGAAAACCTTTCTAATGATACCAAATTCATTAACAAGCTGGAAGGTACAAATCACTGGCTTGGATGGGACTGACAGTAAGAAGCCAGAATTCACACAATTCCATGGACAGATGGCCCGCAGGACCACACCAGCTCTCACATACTTCTGTATCTCCCCTGCTAAATTTGTGCCATGCCTTGTATTAGCCCCCCATTTTATGTTGAGCTATTTGTCCATTTCTCCTTAGGTATAGTGCCTTGCAAAAGTAATTATACAACTTGGACTTTTGTTGTTTTATTAGGATATTATGCAAGACCAACATAATTAGTGCATAATATGAAGGGGAATGACAATATTGTTTCATTTTTGTTTCACAAATGAAAATCTGAAAAGTGTGGTAATGACTTGTATGCAGGCCACCATGAGTAAATACTTTTGTTGAACTACCTTTCCCTGGAATTACAGCTGCAAGTATTTAGGTATATGACTCTACCAGTTATGCAAACCAGGAAACCTGTGTTTTTCCCCAGTCTTCTTCAGAGTATCTCAAGCTTGGTGATTCTGAATGATGAGGATCTTTCAAAAGCAATTTAAGTCTTAAAACTGATTTTCCTTTGGTTTTTGGTCTGGATTTTGACTGGGCCATTCTAACACACACACACACACACACACACACACACACACACACACACACATACATACATACATACATACATACATATATATATATATATATATATATATATATATATATATATATATATATATATATATATATATATATATGCCTTGATCTAAACCATTCTGGAATAGCTTTGGGTGACAGTTTTAGTCTTTGTCCTGCTGGAAGGTAAATCCCCATCCAAGTCTCAAGTATTTTGCAGCCTCTTGCAGGTTTTCTTTCTCTAGGATTGCCCTGTATTTAGCTCCAGCCATATTCCCATCAATACTAACTGACTTCCCTATCAATGGTGAAGAATATAACTGTCACATCATGGTGCTACCAACACTCTGTTTAATCAAGAGGAGGCTGGGTTCAGGTTGACATTGGATGGATGGAAGGGTGAATGGATATATGGATGCATAGATTTTGATTCCATTTGATATTAATGTGGTACTTTAAATTTTGCCTGTAACATAAAACACAGTGAAGTTCAAGGTCCTAAATTGACAAAAGGTGGAAAAGGCTTATGAAGTCTTTTGCTAGACACTGCATGTATCATTTTGACTCTCTATCTCTCTCCATCACAGTCTGTGGGTTTAGTTCACCTTTGCCTTCTACCCATCAATTTTTGTGTCCATCATTCCTCGTTCTGCCTCCAAAGAAATGTACACAGCCTCCAGGTTGTGAAGGTACACCTGCTGAGCATCGTGTAAACAAAAAAACACTGCCATGAAACTGAAATGCCGTGAAGCAAAAGTGAGCAGGGCAGCTTGCCTGTTAGTTCATTTCAGATGGAGTTAAATATATCATTTTTTCTTGCCCTCTCTGACTCTTTCTAGCAGGCTGCCGCGCAGCTTGCACAGCGCAGAAGGCAGAGTGCAGAGTCTCTGACCTATTTAGGAAACTGGCAAGAGAGCAGCCAGGGAACATCAAAATACTTCAAAGGCTCCCTTTGAATCCTGCGTTATGCCCAACACAGTGTAAGAGTCTGTGCATATGTGTGCAAAGAGATACACACCTCTACACACTCCACAAACTTCATCAGTGGGCCTGCACAATCCCCCCCCACCCCCTTCACACACACACAGGCACACACACACATAGAGAGAGAGCCGCCTCCATATATTCTGTCTGAGCTCTTCGTTTGAACTGTGTCCCATATTGCGAAATGCGGAGAAGTTGGATAAATCATATTAAATGCTGGGTCTGCCACCAGCGCTATGACTCAGACTGTACCTTGCAAACTCTGGCCCTGGCTCAGCTGTGTGGTATTTATAGCTTTCTTGTAATATGACTGTAAAGAACCTTAAAAAGAATATTTAAATAGTTTCTTATAACACTTAGCATAGGATAATACATTAATTTATATCCTGTTTGTGTCACTGATTTCAGCACCACAGACAGCTCCAGAGCTACATCAGCTGGTCAGGACCGTGGAGAGCTCCACAAAGCTTCTGCAGAATCTTTGAAAGTGACTGCAGATCACTGCGTAGGTGTGAGTGTGCGCACGCTCGCTTGCAACCATAGGCTGATCCCAACGTGACATTCTTACTGCAGAAGCATATTTATCGCTTTGACTCAGAAAGCTCAATGTCTTATGTGTGTATGTGTGTGTGTGGAGAGAGGTAGGTGTGTGTGCGGGTGTGTGTGTGTGTTTGGATTGCCATTGTACTCATGCGACTTTAAACTCCTGATACTTTCACCTTAGATCGTAGATCGATAGAAACAAGATCAAGAGAGGCGTTCAACAGATGCCAAATACAGAGACTGCAGGAAAAGGGGACATGAATGGAGGAAGACTTTAAACCTTTTTTCCCATTTACACTAGGGTTTGGGTGAATGCTTTTGCCTCCAGGCCAGTCTTCAATGCATTTATTTGTGTGAGTTCATGCACAAGAAGTGGCACACATAGTAATGTGTCTCTGAAGGCTGTAATGCCTCTTAGCTGACTGAAAATGTGTGTAAAAGTTGTGGGCTTGATTATTTACTATTACTATTTATCACATTTAGTATCAAGCTCTGAGCATAAACCAGAATACATAAAAGATAAAGGAGGAAAGAAGTCATTACAGGATGATTTTTGCAGGTTAACTGTGAATCTATTTGTTGCATTGTGACAAGGGGGTATTTCTTTATTTTTTTTAAGCCTCATTTCTGTGCCCTGAAGCAGTGAATAAAAAAGCAGACAGATATTTCAGGATAAAAATGTAAACACCACCACTTTGTTTCATTGCTACTTCGGTGTAGGAAGCACTATATTTGTTTTGAGGGATATCTAACTACCTTTACTTGTGGGATAAGGACGGTGATAAAGTAGAATAAAACTGTGAATTAAAGTTTTTAAAAACAAAAAAGTATGAATGCCCCAAACCAGAAAAGAATCCTGTGCAACCTTTTGCTTTCAGAAGTCATCTAAATGGTAAATGGAGTCCACCTGTGTGTATTTAATCTGATCTAAGAATTTATACAGCTCACACAAGCACACAAGCAAATGTGTGAAGGAAGGTGCACTGGTTAGATGGGACAAAAATTCAACTTTCGAACCTACATGCAAAATGCGATGTATGGACTAAAACTATGCCTGCACATCCCCCTGAAAACACCATCCCAGTGGTGAAACATAATGGTGACAGTATCATGCTGTTGGAATGCTTTTCTTCTGCAGGGAAGCTGATCTGAGTTGATAGGAATTTAGAACTACCAAAAGAGTTGTTTGAGGCTGCAAAGGACTTGAAGATGGGGCTGAGGTTCACCTTGTAGAAGGCAAGCACTAACCACTCACCGGACAAACAACCATGCACCCACCCACCCATAAGAACACTTTATAGAGCCCAATTAATCTAACAGTCATGTCTTTGGACTGTTGGGGAAACCAGAGTACCTGGAGAGAACCCACACATGCACAGGGAGAATATGTAAACTCCATGCAGAAAGACTCCAGGCCAGGATTTGAACTCAGGGCCTTCTTGCAGCAAGGCAACAGTGCAAGCAACAATTCCACTGTTCAGTCTGCAGGGGGGCTTGTGCCTATCCTCCACTGGTCATAAGCTATGTTGTGACAAGGAATGGCTTAAATCTGTAGTGACCAGATTGGCAGAGCTGATAAAGACATTGCTCAAAATACTTGCAGCTGCAACTGCAGCAAATGGTGTTAAATTAGTGACATAAGAGGGCTGAGTACACATGCAGGAAAAACTTTTTAGATTTTATTTGGTAAAAAAAAAAAAAAAACATCGGAAATCCATGCAGTCTTTGTCTTTAGTAGCACAATTACACACTAACTTTATGTTGGTCAGTCACATGTCATAATTTTAACTTTTGCAATGCACTGTATGGAAATTGTACTTCTGGTAACCAGAACATCTGCTAATAGACCCTGCAATTGTTGGAAGGAATGAAGCTTCCTGCTAGGAAGGATCTGGGACAAAGGAGGGGGGGGTCATAGCCTAAGGCAGAGAAACTAAGGGGGTAAGACACAAGATAAGTGGGTGTTCTGGGGTAACTGTCTGAGGTCATTCTTAAATTCAGGACACTCAAAGTAAATGGTCTGCTGTATTAAATATAAATAACTTGTGATTTCTGATACAGTCAAGAGGAAAGATTTCAAGGGAAGAGGTATTAAAAGGAAAACATTTATAGTGACAGTACATCTACTAAATTATGATTAATAGTTAAAATAACAACAAAGATCTGATCACTGTGAATTAATAGTTAAAGCTCCAAAAAAATTGCATATTGTGGCTGAAAATAAATCACTTACATTACATCTATTCAAGTTATATTTTACTTAGATTTAATGCCCCCTTTGGAGTTTTTAGCTGACAACTGAAGAAACAATAACTTTTAAAAAACATAATAGTGAAACTCTCTCATCAAATGAACAAAACAAACCTTAAGTATATATAATGTAAAAAAAAGTATGGGGGATAGAAACAGACATGAAAAACATATTTGATAATTAGCCAAACGGTAAACAAACTATGATCAAAAGTGAAGTTCAAATGAAAACACAAAATGGAGGCAAAAACTAACCACAGTTCTAGCAGAAGTTTACTTATCATAGTCATGAGTTTTGTTTGCAGAGGGGTTACAAAGGATCGTGAAATTTAGGCTTTTAATCCTCCATTGAATAGTTGTTTTTCTAGGATGGAATGATGACTTCAATACTACAGTGAATAATAAAGGCAAGAACTGGGTACACAGGATTGATTTTATAATATAAATAGGATTATATTATATTATATTATATTATATTATATTATATTATATTATATTATATTATATTATATTATATTATACCAGGAATATAAATACCTCGGTGTTCATCTAGACAACAGACTGGACTGGAGACTCAACAGTGAAGCCGTCTACAGGAAGGGACAGAGCAGACTGTACTTCTGAAGGAAACTAAGATCCTTCAGGGTTTGCAGCAAGATGTTGCAGGTTTTCTATAAGTCTGTTGTTGAGAGTGTCATCTCCTCTGCTATCATCTGTTGGGGCAGCAGCATCAGAGCCAGGGACCTAAAAAGGTTCAATAACCTGATAAAGAAGGCTGGTTCTGTTCAGGGGACAACTGTGGAACCTCTGGAGATGATGGTACAAATAAAGATTTTACATAAAGTGAAGAAAATTACAGACAACCCTGGACATCCTCTTCATGAGACTGCCATTGGAAAACAGAGTCTCTTCAGTCAGAGGCTTCTTCAGTTTGGTTGTAAAACGGACTGCTACAGGAGATCTTTCCTGCCCACAGTCATCACCATCTATAATAACTCCTTGACTAAATGAGGTACATCAACATTTAATTTCCCTTTGGGATCAATAAAGTATTTTTGAATTAGAATTTTATTGTGGACACACTTTCAGAATCATACATACAAGCTGAAATACATACAGGCACATCAATATTTGGGGAAATTTCCTTTAGCAAGTTGCTTTTTGTAGTTAACAACAAGTTTCTGGCAGTATTCTAACGTGCAGGTTTCTGCAATGACAAACCAAACATTTAATGTTTGCTCTCAAAATCTGTTGACGCTATCTGTTGCATAATATTTATGTGCATGATTAGTGTGCATCTAGAATATTCTGGGATTTAGCAAATGGAAGAATTTTTAAATCCTGGCTGATCTAAAACAAGAAATCTTAAATCTGATTCAATGTAAGATAGTGAAAAGAAGGTTATGACTAGATTTGTACATAAACATCTAGTTTTTTGACTCACATTCTCTTTACATGCAACTAACACTGGAGCATTTGACAACAATGTGGGAATCTTTTAATCCACATTGCTTTTGATATTTTTTCTTCACAATTTCTGCACAAGTATTAGGGAAATTCAATCATCTTTTAATAAAATGAGTTATTACCATTTTAATTGCTTCCCCCCTTAGAAATTAAGCTGTTAATAAGACGGCATGGCTGAAAATATAAAAGCAGGCATGAAGCTTCACTGAGAAAAAGAGTGCTCCGAGTATTTCTCAGATTACTTGTTAGATGGATAAAATGTCTTTTTGTGAAATGTACTACCTTGTCCAACACTTGAAGAAATTGGTTTTGAATAACAAAATGGCATGGATCCTCACACTACTCACACTTAGAACATTGTGGTTTGGATCAAGAGTACACTCAACGAAATAAAAGAATGAACTCTCAAAAACAGAAAAAAAAAAATCCCAAAGTAGGTGATCTTTCAGAAGCCTGACTGAAACAATTAGATCCAGGCCTTGATGCAGCTAAAATCTTAGTCATAGTCTTTAGATCTCAGAATGCAGGCTCATATAGCATTTTCTTTACAGACACAACTGCCACAGCTGGTTGAAGGGATAGCGAGAGATGTAAGCAGGCATGCAAAGCACCATATCATGGCTCCAGGGTCCAACATAGTAGTGTCTTTCTCTTATTTGGAGGACATGAACACAAACAGGAGTGATGCAATGCTAAACAGAGATGAACAGAAAACACTAAAAAATAAAAGATGCTGGATGCAGCTTTTTATGCCTTCAGCTCCAAGTCTGCTATCAATCTTCTTTTCTTTCCTCCAGATACCGGCTGTCAGTGTGTTAGGTGCACCGTATAGCCTAAAGTGTGAAGACCTTATCCATATGCACACTAGCAAACTCATAAACAGGCCAGTTATTCCCATGACAAACTACACGCTAATGCATTCCGTAAGCATGCGGGTAGATTACTCCAACATCAACTTCCAGCATTAGCACACTTCCTGTGGGACAAATATATATTGAATTGTTTTATTTCTTCTCAGCATTAAATATGGTTTGTATGTTTATTGGAACAGTGGTTTACAGTGGAAATAAATAGTGCCTTGCACAAGTATTAATAACTGTTAAACTTGTTCCCATTTTGTCACATTACAACCACAAATAACAATATGTTTTATTTCAATGTTATACAACAGACCAACACAAAGTAGGGCAGAATTGGGAGGTGGAATGAAAATGATACATGGTTTTCAAAATCTTTACAAATAACAATCTCAACTTTGTGGCATGCATTTGTATTCTTCCCCCTTGAATTAATGCTTTGTTGAACCACCTTTTCCTACAATTACAGCTAGAACTCTTTTGGGGTGCGTTTCTACCAGATTTGCTGATTGTAACACTTCCAGTTCTTTGCAAAATAGCTCAGACTCAATCAGATTGGATGGAAATGTCTGTGTCTGTCTTGCTTAATATTCTCAATAAGTTTTAAGTCTGCTTTTTGACTGGGTGAACCTTCACTGTAGTTTTGCTGCCTTTCAACTTTGAACAGTTTCCCTGTCCATGTTAGATAGAAGCCTCCCCACAGCATGATGCTGCCACCACTATTTTTCAGAGTGGGGATGAGGTGATCAGGAGGTTCAGTTTTCCAATCACCTGACCATAGTACCTACTTGGCTTGTCACAAAACGCAAATGGACTTCTTATGGCTTTCTTTTAAAAACTGCTTTCATCTTGCCACTCCACCATAAAGGCCTGATTTACTGAGAGTATGAGTGGATCTCTGCAGCTCCTCCAGAGCTACTATGAAGCCCAAAGGTCCATAGTAGCCCAAAGCTATAAATGCTGAAATAACATTTAAACTATGAAGGATAGGAAAAAACATATACTGGAAAGTTTAAAGACAGACACTGGGGACATATACAAAACATTAGGGGAGGAGAGTAAGGGGTGATGGTTAAGAAGAAGAATAGTGGGGTTGGGAGAGAATACTCACAATTGCCAGCTGATTGAGAAGAGTCAGAACAAGAAACATTGAGCTATGTGTGGTGGAGATCAGTTCTGCCACAAAGAGAAAAGGAAGTTCCCCACACACAGAAAGTGCCAAGCACATTAAACAAGGTCCTCATAGCCACTGTTTCTTGCTGTGCTGTTTCCCTCATGTACTGTCACCATTCTAAAGCTAAACTACATGACACTGCTGAGGAACTGACACAGGCAATCCCCTGCAACACATAGTAGAGAGCTGAATGTTCTCTAGTGCTTATAATTTGTGCCTCCGATTGTTTTTTGTAACCAGGTCAGACTGCAGCTAAAAAAAAAAAAAAAAACAAAAAAACCTGCATGCTGCTGCTGATGATGTCCTGTGCGTGGCCTACAGGAGAGAACACAGCATCACCTCATTCCTCATTATTATTAACCAATTTGTTTTCATCGTGACAAGATACAAGATATATGCACTATTCTTCCAATGCGTTCTTGTAAGAGTAGAGCAGAGCTAATGAAAAAGGTCAGTTTTGTTGTGCATATCATGCCCCAGTGATGTTCTGTGTGTGAGGTGAAGAGCCTCGGGCAAGGTTCCTATTAGCAGACGCCTGCAGCAAAGTAAGACAGTGTAGAAATAAACCAGAGAGCGACAAGAGGGGAGATTCTAGTTGAATTAACATAGAGGCTGCTTAAAATACAACATGCGCAAGTGTTTGTGCAAGTAGCTACATGCTGCTCTCAATTAGGAAAACAGCATGGAGGTTAGATGGTCATAGAATAAAACTGCATCCCCTGACTTTTAAAGCTGGGATGTGAGAATATGATGTCTAATCTATATGAGATGCCTACCCTGAGGCAGATGACATTTTATTTTCCAGGTGTGGAAAAAAAAACTGATTTGGAATAAATTCGTACTTTGTAGTGATATTTAATGCATAAAACCGATGGGTTAATCACTTGTCATGATTTCATAAAATCATTTCAAACTCAATAGAGACAACACACTCCTGATAAAATGCTGGTTAAAAATGCTATTATTTGGAACTTAAGAACTGAAAGCATGGAAAAATGTAACTCAAAACAGTTTTAAAATGACTTTATGTAATATATATATTTATTATTATTATTATTTTTATTATTATTATTATTATTATTATTATTATTATTATTATATAGATTTGCCATTGGCGCCCTGTGTTCTTCATGGATGAAAGCAGGTTCACACTCAGCACATATGACAGACATGTTAGAGTCTGGAGACGCCGTGGAGAACATTATGCTGCCTGCAACATCCTCCAGCATGACCAGTTTGGTGGTGAGTCAGTCATGGTGTGGGAAGGCATTTCTTTGGATGTCCACACAGCCCTCCATGTGCTAGCCAGAGGTGCCCTGACTGCCATAAGGTACCGGGATGAGATCCTCAGACCCATTGTAAGACCATATGCTGGTGCAGTGGGCCCTGGGTTCCTTCTTATGCATGACAATGCTGGGCCTCATGTGGCTGAAGTGTGTCAGCAGTTCCTGTATGATGAGGGCATTGATGTCATGGACTGGCCTGCCCATTTCCCAGACCTGAATCCAATTGAGCGCATCTGGGACATCATGTTTCGTTCAATTCACCAACGCCACGTCGCACCGCAGACTGTTCAGGAGCTAACTGATGCTCAGGTCTGGGAAGAGATCTCTCAGGAGAACATCCGGCGTCTCATCAGGAGCATACCCAGGTGTTGTTGGGAGGTTATACAGGCACATGGAGGCCACACACACTGAGCCTCATTTAGACTCGTCTTGAGGAATATTCACTGATGTTGAATCAGCCTGTCATGTTATTTTCCACTTTCATATTGAGTATGAATCCAAATCCAGATCTCCATGGTGTAATAATTTTGATTTACATTGATCATTTTTGTGTTATGTTCTTCTCAATCAATTCCACAACAATAATTAATTTTTTCTATGAGAATATTTTCAATGAGAATATTTAATTAATTGAGATCTAGGATGTGTTATTTTAGTGTTCCCTTTAATTTTGTGTCCAGGGTGTACTCTGCCTCTTGCCCAACGACCACAGGAGATAGGCACCAGCCCCCCTTGCGACCCTGTAAGGATAGGCGTGATGGATAATGGATACATAAGAGATGGAGTGCAGACCGAGACCAAGACCGAGGCTGAATGTTTAGAATATCGACAAATATTCCAGCACAATGTTCTGACGACGTTCACTGAATGTTGTCTGATAATCGCATGTTCGCACCTGACGTTCAGCAAAGGTTGTCTGCATGTTCCCTCCGAACATTCACTCACTATGGAAAAAATGGTTTTGCTGTGATTTTTTTTTTTTTTTTTCACAAAATCAAAATTTTTGCCTTGTTAGTAAGAGTTTCCACCTCTAATGTCCGAACATTGTCTGAACGTCTGTAAGTCTATAAAATGCGGTTATAAACTTCTATATCGCACCTCAACACTAGAGCGCTCCTCACCCGGCCAAACCTTATCCTCTCCATTCAAACAATAGTTATATGTTCGAGTTTCTAATTTCATTCCCTGCATAATAGGCATTATATTTACTATAGCGTTAGATAAACATATCTTGAAGGAGAATATCACTTTAATAAAAGTCCAAGAAGTAGGCTACTATAATTTAGATTGGTTATTTGTCTCTAAGAACTTGCGTTTCCAGCTTCACTGCGGATTCCTCAACCCGGACTACTGGAGTAAGGCTTCTATATTTCATTTGAAACCGCTTGGATCTACCTTGTTCGTTAAGGTATTGGTTCCCATATTTTATTATATTCTGACCAAGCATATGGTTAAAGAGTAAAAAGCCATATAGTTTGTTACCAGCGCTTTTATGTGTGTGTCACACTTAGCTTTATGCTTTGTAAAGACAACATGGCGGAGGTTTCGCGACGCTCCCAGACTTCTCAGCATTGATTATACGTTTTGTGTGGCTGGGACGTTTTTGTTTTGTTTTTTTTTTTTCTGTGGAAAATGTCCAGCTCTTTTTTTTTAGTTTTTCCCAGTGGTATACTGGGACCGTATTTATTTCTAACGCAGTGTTAATGTAGCATCAGGGAGTCATTAGGAGAGTCTGAATGCTTCATTCACAGGCTGGTCGGCGCAGCATTGCTCCAGCCCCACAAATCTACCACAAGTCTGGGCCTGGTGGAGAAATGGGCAAAGGTGCTGCATAACCATACACTGAAATATTCTTGTTCTACCACAGAGTGTTTTTTATAATTATTTTTGCTCTGTTGCGTCCTGTGCAGATGGTCAAACTGTTCTTTTTGACCAACAGCATTATAATCATCTATAAACATCCATATGAATTATTATTTGACTTGAATGTTCAAATTGCCCATAACTCAGAACCAGATTGCTCTACAAGTTCTTATTTTTTGAATACTGATGGTGAAGAATGAGCTTCTCTGGCAGATAAACTTGCAGACAGGGCAGTTAGATTTCAAATAAAACATGTTGCTCTCTCCAGTCCTTTTAAAATTCTTTGAAATTCTTGACATCCTGATCTTCCTAAGGATGCAAGAACCTTGCTGAAGACAGATTCCACCAATGCTTCAAAATAATTCAATTAAAAAATACTTTATTGAGCCCAAAGAGAAACTAAATGTTGTTGTAAATCATATTAAGTCAAGATGTTTTTGAGTTTTTGTAGATGCTGATGGCTGTGAGCAGGAAGAATCTCCTGCTCCATCTGATGAAGCTTCCAACCGAGGACACTGTTTTTCTAGATGGCCTTGGAAAAGCGCAGGATACTGCAGGCCATTTTGACCTGACTGACTGCCACTAAATCTTCTGAAGAGGTCGACTCACTGGATGAGCTCACTCTTTCGGGCTCCATGGCAGAAGAATTAGAAGACCTGAACCAAAAACAGGAGTCAAGAGCTGTTCAGAAAACAATGGTACATATAATTCTTTGAAAACATAATTTGCCTTTCTTTTCACAATAATCTTCCCTTCTATCAGGGGCAGTACTCTGTAAATATTAACTTTTTATTTTTTAGATGAAAAGGACCTGAGAGCTGCTGTTTTCAACATTTTGTTCAAAATCCTCTCAAACCACCCAGCAGAGCAGTAGAGCTACCAGAGGCAGAAGGAGAAGCAAAGTCTTTCTGGTCAGAAGCACTTGGTCACTGTAATATTTAGTAAGCATAAGGTCATGTACCTTTCAGGCTAAAACTCTGTAAATTGTATATTATCCTAATACTGGATTTTGCCATTGTGCATTTTCTCTATAGCCAATGAAACATTTTGTTTCATGAAACGATAAAACATTTCTCCAGAAGTCACAGTTCTCAATTTCAGAAAATATATATTTTGTAGGGATGCATGATAACTTTTTTTAAACCGATAACTGATAGTTTTCTCATTCCAAAGGCCGATAACTGATAATAGCCAATACCCGATAACATACCTAGAAATAAGAAAGGCTAGTGTGTAAAAATGCAAGGCTCTGACATCAATACTCTAAACAAGACCAAAAAACAGTTGACTCTTTAAAAGAAGATACAACATTTTGAAATGAAAAACTATTAAGCCAACATTTGCCAAAATATATCAACAGAAACCATATCTCAAATGAACATCTGTTTAAATAAGGTTCTTTACTTATTGCTGTAAAAGAAAAAACAAGGTCTCCAGAATTGATCCAGTATTTAAAATTAATACAAAGTGAAAAAAATTAATTCCACACGTTCAAAATAGAAAATGCGCTGAAACAAGTTCGATTCAAAGAGCATCCTCAAATGCTTTGAATTTGAGGATGAAATTCTCAAACGCAACAAGGTAAACGCAACCATTGCTTTGACTATTGTCAAAGCAATGGTTGCGTTTAAGGTGACTGATCAGATTTGACGTGTTAAAGGTCATGGTGTTTTTCTCCTCGTGGAACTTTCTTTCAAGATTTGTCACACAAAGCCAGCGTACTGTCCGCCTCCAAAACCAAAGCCTTGATGTTCTCTGTTTACAGACAAGCTGAGCTGCATTCACATGCTGTTGGAAGTTCCCAATTTGGGAGTCATTCTGACCTTTCATGTTTATATTTTTGTTGTTTGCGTGTAACACCCTGGGGTTATCGATTTATATATTTTTAACTGTTATTAAAATTATGACTCAGTTGTTTTCTGACATGAGGGGATTTTAAAATGATTTATTTCTAGTCAGAGTTGTTTTCTCCAATTATACTTGAACTCCATGCAGGTCTCATGCAAGAGTGGGAACAATTGATTAAAAAAAAACAAACAAACAAACAAAAAAAACACCCGTCACCCGCACCACTGAACATGTTTTCTGTGCTATTTGTTATGATAGCAGACCGATAAGAATGGCGTCATCGTTTCTTGTTATCGAGCTGATAGTTATCATCAACCCCTAATGCTGCTTTGTTTTTTGTGTCTATATTCATAACACTCTTATCATTTCTGGTATTTCAAATGTCTCTTTAAATAGGCTTTTTTACTTCCACTGTGTGGATCCTAAGCAGAGGTGGATACTTTTACTCAGTTAATTGAGTTTTTTTGAAAAAAAAATACTACCAAGTAGATTTACAAATGTGTACTTTTTACTTTTACTTGATTAATACTCTATCTGTTGTGAGTAACTTCACTGAAAGAAGAACAAATATGTTTTACGCAAAAATACAGCAGGCATAGACACATAACTGTAGTTTGTTAAAATTGATAATTCTTAGTTCGAACACCAGCTTTGTTGTTTTGATCTTAGTTTCCATCTGCTGAGGCCACTGAAATCTTTGCAAGTGAGAAAGATACAGTAACCTATATATTGTTGATGGTTTTATATTGAAGAAATAATAATTTGGAAAAGTGTTTTCTGGCATGTTTTATAATTGTTTTTATATTTCAATAAAAAAAATTATTGTAGTCCTTAAATTACTAAACTTTCCACTTAACTTTATACTTTTTGTCCATCTGACATCATTTAAAAATACTACATTAGATGTTCTGATCAGTTCCTCAGTATAGGAGTAGAATTTTTACCAAATATTTTTTTACTCTTGAGTCTGAATACCTATTACTTATGTAAACATATATTAACATAGTGCTACTTATACTTCAGTATAATTTTTGGGTACTCTACACTTCTGATCCTAAGGTATTTTCTAAGTATTGTATGTTTTAAAAGCTGATGTTTTCTTTGATATTTAAAAAATGTATATATCTTTAGTTTGAATGCCTCCAAATCCTGTTGCATTAAAACTGATGATCTGTATCACTTCTATTTTTCTAATTAAAAATCTACTGATATGCTTCTTATGTACATACATAAGTGTTGTAGAATAAAGTGTTTTTTTATCATTACTTTTGCCTTGGTAGTCTTCATTATAACTAATGTAGGTCATTTTGATGTTTAGTGAATGCTGTCTGCCAACGTCCCCTGAATGTTGTCATGAACGTTCAGGAAACATCAAAATGAAACACCGTTAAACGGCAGACGTTCAGTGAACGTTCGCTGAACGTCCGCATACAACATTCCCCAGACATTTAATGGCGTTTCATTTTGACGTTCGCTGAATGTTCATGGCAACATTCAGGGGACGGTGTCTGAACGTTCATTGCTAGTTGGGAAATGCCGTCTGGTTTTGTAAACATTCACATGCAAGACGATTGAGTGGTCATTAGCAATAATAACATTGTATTCTTAGATAGTAGGACACAGCTGCACTGTGATCACTGTTTTTAATTCACATTGTTGTGCGTCTGCGGGTGAAGATAAAAGGGAGTTACATTTTCATAATTTTGACAAAAACTCTTGCGTCTCAAATCGGTCTTGACCCAATTTGTCGAACAAGACTAAGGCATAATAATCCAAGACCGAGCCCAAGACCAGGAAAAAGCGAGTTGAGACCGGTCTCAAGACCTCCATCCCTTATATATCCCTCCAGACTCTGCAAAAATCCTACTTATTGAGCAAGCAATATTTGGCCATTCTATCCTGCAAACATTCTCTGACTCTATCAGATCAGGGAATATCTTGCCTACATCAGTCTTCAAAGATTCTCTGTCAGGTTTAGTTCTGAACTATGACCAGCCCATTTAAAAACATCAATTTTTTTCCTCATAGTAATTACATTGTTGATTTGGATGACAGCTTGATGCTAAAAAATAAAAAGGTCTGTCCACCTTTAGCTTTTCATAGACACCAGGTTTTCGGTCAGAACTGGCTTGCATTTGGAACTGTTCATAATTTCTTCAACCTTGAGAATGTTATCAGTTCAGTCTAACACATCATGTTACTGTAATCACCATCTTTCATTGTAGAAGAGGTCTTCTTTTGTGTTTTAGGTTTTAGGTAAATTTTAGCTAACCTGGATGTTTTATTTGAACTAAAAGGCTTATTATATCTTGCAAGTCTACTCTTTAGTCTGGACATGTGCAGGAAATAAGAGATTGTGGCCACATGTTAATCAAAAGCAGAGTTTTACAGACATTTCTACAGCTCCTTAATAATTAATGTGATGTTGATGTTTTTTAAAGGTACAACAAATTGTTTATGAACTTAACAACTGGACAAATGAAGTTGTGTGGCTTGGAAAAACACGTCATTCCTTTGAATGATCTAAAAAAATATTTTCTCAAATTACACTGTGTATGTCTACTCCACCCACTGCACATATTTGACATTAAAGGGGAAAAAAGAGACTGCAGCCAAAAAAAGCCAGCTGTTTGCTGAAATCCTACCCACTACCAGAATGTATTGATCAGATCCAGCCTGCCTGGCTTATCAATAGGTAATTTCATTACATGACTAATAAAAATGAATCAATCAATTAAGAGCTATAATCTGACAACCACTAATATGATGCACCACAGAGGCCTATTGAATTAGTGAACCACCACCCACCGATGAATCTATCAGAAAAAAGTGGGGTTTTCTGGGCTCCAGCCCACACACAGACTCAACCAAATACACAGCTGTCTCAGACGCCCTGGCGAACCATAACTCTGTTTATATAACCATGCAAAATTGCTTCACCAAACATCATCTTATAATCATGCATATGCAATATATTGCCAAAAGTATTCCCTTATCTGTTTTCACAGAAGCATGAAGTTGAGTGACATCCCATGCTTAATCCATAAGGTTTAATATTTTCTCAGCCCACAACTTTGCAACTATAATAGTTTCAACTCTTCTGAGATTGTTTTTCAAAAGATGTCTTTATGGAAGTTTTCACCATTCTCCCAGAAGCAAATCTGTGAGATCAGACACTGAGATTGGATGGGAGCTACAAGCTCACAGTCTCCTCTCTAATTCATTCCAAAGGTATTCTGTTGGGTTGGGGATTCAATGGAGGCCAGTCATGTTCCAGTCATGTTCTTCCACACTAAACTCCCTCCATTATGTATTTATAGACATTACACAGTGTAATAGTGTGCTGGCATGCTGGAACAAGAAGAAACCATCCTGTCTAAAATGTCTTATATGTACTAAAGTATTAAGAGTTCCTCTAATTGGAACTAAGGGGTGTGACAAAGTGGTTAAGATTGAATATATTTACCACTTGTCCCTTAAACAGATTTCTAATTTATTGAATCTTTTTATTGTTGACTGTAATGCTTTAGCTTAAACGTTGCTATTGTAACTTTGCTTCACATACTGTCCCAGGTTTGTTTGTGGTAGCATTAGGTTACAGTTTACATCCTTGCATATGTTTTTTAAAACTAACGTTACTGAACAAGAGAAAATACTGGTAGATTGCCTTTGTTTGTTTCTTTATTTATATTCACCATTGTTTGTCCCTTTAGATTCTACAGCCAGAACAGGTGCATGGGAGGGGCCAGGCCAGCATTTCCTGTTTCTATTGGTTTATGATGTCACCAAATTGAAGGTTTCTTTTTTTGTATCGTATTATTTACTCTCTTTAAAGTAACCTTTTGAGTTGCCCTGTATTAGACGTTTTATTTTGCAAACCATTTAGTTGTGTAGATGAGTTTGTAAATTATATTAATATCCTTATTCGTGTTTCTTTGTTTAGATTTTGTTTGGTTTGACCTGTTTTCTAATGGTACAGACTAATGAAGTGCAGGTGTGTTTGTAATTCTGTATAAAACCTGTAAGATTTTGGCTACTGGGAGGTTAAGTTGTCAGAAAATAAAATCGCCAAGAAGAGATTTGAACTTTCTGCCGATGCTGTTTATTTATAACCTTCCTTGACATTTTTACTACACTACTTCACAAGGGGTCAAGTTCAAATCCTGTAAAACAGCCCCACACCATAGTCCCCTCTCCACTATACTTTACTCTTGACACAATACAGTCAGGTGAGTGCTTTTCTTCTAACAACTATGATCCTACTGCTTAGAAAGAAGATTGCATTTGTGTCCTAGAGAAGAATGTGTTATATCAGACCAAACTTCTCGTATTTTAGCTTAGATAGAATTACCAAAATGATTTCTATTTCTTAAATACCAGAAAACTTGGTGAGAATATTTTTCAGATTTTTTTTGTAACTTTCTTCAAATTCAGAAGTTTACATACATTTGGTCAGCGTTAGGGATAATTGTCTGAAAGGCCAGTCAGTAAGGATGAAGCCACTACTCCAAAAGAAACTGAAAAAAGCCAGTTTGCAGTTTGCAGATGCACACAGGGACACAGATCTTCATTTTCAGAGATGTCCTGTAGTCTGAAACTAAAGTGGAACTGTTTGGCCATAATGACCATAATGTAAGCCTGGGAACACCACCACAACTGTGAAGTATGGGGGTGGCAGCATCATGTTGTTGGGCTGTTTTGCTGCAGGAGGAGCTAATGCACTTCATAAAATAGATGGGATCATGAGGAAAGAACCTTATTTGGAAAAACTGAAACATCTAAATACATCAGCCAAGAAGTTAAAGCTTGGGTTCACATGGGTCATCCAGATAGATAGTGACACTAAGCATACAGCCAAAGTACTTATAAAGTGGCTTAAGGAAAACCAGTTCAATGTTTTGGCATGGCCATCACAAAGTCCTGATCTCACTCCTATGGAGAATTTGTGGGCAGATCTGAAAAGGTGTGTATGAGCAAGGTGGCCAACAAACCTGACTCAGTTCCACCAATTCTGTCAGGAGGAATGGGCCAGAACTCCAGCAAACTATGGTGAGACACTTGTGGAAGGAAACCCGAGAGGTTTGACCAAAGTCATATGGTTTAAAAGACAATTATCCCTGATACCGACCAAATGTATGTAAACTTCTGAATTTGAAGAAAGTTACAAAAAAAAAAAAAAAAAAAAAAAAAAAATCTCTGAAAATTCTTCTCGCTAAGTTTTTTGGCATTTAGCAAAAATAAATAATTTTGGTAATTCTACATAACCCAAGAGAAGTTTGGTCTGATTTGACATCAAACAGTGAGAAAAAAATGTATGTATTTTCATTCAGTGTATGTAAATATTTGGCTTCAACTGTATATGTGGTAGATTACTTTTTTGCATTTTTTGGATGTGCTATATATTTGACATTTATAAAGCATTTATTCTAATGACAGTAATTCATTCCCTTTCCTCTGTAACAAGATGATCTCAACAGTCTTATGGCAGGACTTATTTAACTTTTTAATTAAGTGATTGTTGACAGACTATGAATTATTAAACAGCTTCTCCTATGCATAGACAGGGATAATTAGAATAATTTTCGATTTAAGGTGTGACCTAAAAATGTAATTATTCGTAACCAGAAACTGTAAGGTTAAACATTTTCAACCTTTGATCTGCTTGGTCAGTTATTCAACAAATGAAAGTAAATGCAAGAAGAAAAAAAAACAAATCCCACAGAGGATCTGTCTCACATGAAAGTAAGCTCCAGCAGGTTTCCATTAAATATGTTATGGTTGTACTTTGAGATAAATCTCTGATGTCATTTTTAGATGATGCATTATTTATCATTATAAAATATAGGTTCATTTTTGTGGTTGTGTAACTGAAAAAAAACCATCAGATTTTTATTTAAATTAACTTCAACATAAAGCTATGTTTTATTCAAAAAGTGAACTAATCAAATGTGTTACAATGCTTTTAAAGTCAAAATGTTAATGTTTTCTTTTCCTTCTGAGGTAACGATGGCTGTTAAAGGCCTACTTAAAACACCAGTTATTATTATATCTCACCAAAAGCCCTTCATTTAGAATAATTCAGTGATTGGTTATGAAAGAATATGCATTGCTGTGTAGATCGTGAGATAGAACCACTTCGTGTACAAACACCATTTTCTGCAGGTTTAAGTGATTTTGGGCCATGATCTCAAAGATTTCCCATAAGTGAAATATAAAACAGCTGTTCTGTTTGCTACGCCAACAATATTATTAAATGACTGTTCGGTTACTCTGAATTGCCAGCAATAAGACAGACAGTAAGCCAAGACGGAAAAAAAAGGTCTGCCTGCTCTTTTTAGTCTACTTGTTTTTTCTACCAGTCTGCTTTACTGTTCTTATTTCGCATTAATTTGTGGATTATGCTTTAAATTGTTCCCTTTTTTAGTGACCTCCAACTAAAAATGTAACCATTTCACAACTTTACTGTCAGCATTAGGAAATCACTGTTCTTTTGTGATATAAGGTATACAATAGTGCTGCACATTTTGTGGATTTGCTGCCGTGTTTATATGGCACACTAGGGTACTCTGCAGATAAAATTTCAGTCTAGTATAAGTTGAATTTAGGTTTTTGAATCAAAACTACATTTTTAAGGTTGGGGTGACCCACAGGCCCTGCAAAAGTATTCCTACACCCTTCAAGAACTATAAACTTTAGTTTTTCTCACCGGAATTTTATGTGTTACACCAAAATAAAGCGGTACGTTAGTGAAGGGAAAGAAAATTTAATTCCTCTTAGTTGTGTACCACACAAATGTGACCTGAATGAATGAGTTCCAAGATGAAAGCCATTGTTTAAAGAAAGCCACATGAAATACCATCTCCACCCACCACAAGCAATGTATTGTACACAGCAAACATGTGAAAGAAGGCGCTAAAGTTGGATGGGACAAAAAATATACTGAAAATATTACAAATCACCCTGAACTTCCCAGTTCCAAAGGAAAATCTGGAGGCAGCATGATGCTATGGGGATGCTGTTATTCATCAGAGACAGGGATACGGTTTGGAGTTCAAAACAAGAGTGTACAAAACAATAAGGAGGACACAAGAAGCAGGAACAAACTGGGCCTGGGGAACATCAAGGTAAAGAAGAATAATAGGAAAAAAAGTAATGTGTGTATCCAGCGAGGACTGAGAGGAGGAGAGGCATATAAATACTGGGAGAGTGAGCTGGAACAATACTGGGGCTAATTAGCTGAGAGCAAGAGCGAGAGGCACAAGGGGCAAGGGAGAGTAAACAAACAGGAACTAGGAATCGAATCAAAAGACAAACATTAATTCAGCACAACAAAAAATTAAAGGGGATCTACCTTAAAATGACTAGGAATGACTGAACTAAAGTAAGCTGGTGGTTTATTTTACAGCAGGACAATGACCCTAAACATACAGCCAGAGCTTCAATTTTTCAAAGTTTCGGTTTATTTATATAGAGCCAATTCACAACAAATTCACGATGGAAGGGTTTAGATCAGTGGTGTCCAAACCTTTTGCTATGCAAGCAAAAATCGGCAACTCAAGAATACAAATTTTGTAATTTTTTTGTTTTTTTTATAGCTTTAATTGCTTAGCAATAAACTAAATAATCAGTATTTTAATGAACTGAAAAAGTGATCTGATTTTTGTAGAAAATGGATTTGTAAATCAATGTAGAGCCAAAACATGAAAGAGGTATCTTATGTTTTCCTTATTAAACAGAAAGCATCCAGTTTCCCTACAATGTTTTCTATTTTGTTCTTTTAGTAATTTATTTAGCCTTTCATAAACAAGAATGGGATCTGAGTCATTCTTTCTTCGAAAGCCCCTGTTGTGTTTTGTCAAATTTAACAAATGAGTGTTTCCCAGTCTGTTTTTGAATAAAAGTCACTGGCTTTTCAATGGAAGCAAAAAAACATGGCTAATAAAACTTGACCGTTATCCCCTAGTTTCACAAAATGTGAAATACTGTTGTAAGCACTGTTCTTTACCTTTTAAACAGGCATTATTTCATAAGTGCTCAACATCCACTGGAGATTCCAGTTGTGCAATGTAAACAGAAGATCAATTCAACATGAGGCAGTAAAACAGCTTTACTCCTCCAGTCTTTTGTTGTTTCTAATAACACTATCAAACTTTGTTTCCCTCAAACTCCACAGCTCTACATTTTAATGTGGTGAACCTCCCCTATCTTCACACAGAAATCCACATTGCACATATATAGGTATATATCCTGCTGTGGAACAATCAGTCCGCACCACCCACTGGAGCAAAAAGACAACAAGACATGTCGCTCAACCTTGACTTTGCCACACAGGGAGGCAACCAGGTTCATAAGTGCTGTCAGTGCAACACCGCAGGGTGTCTTTCAGGTGTCACTGGAGAAGGAAAAAGGTAACCTACCGCCCACATCACTGCATAACTGAATATGGATTGTTTCATGTTCCAGGAGATGCTCCTGCTGCTTAGGATGCCCTCGCTTTACCACTGATGTCAGAGTGCCAGAAATAGGTAGTGACCTGGCTTGTTGCTCTGTGAACTAATCAAGTTCTTCTTCAGAAATGTCTGCTCTTTCTCTTCCTCCAACTTTGATAGTGAGTCCAAGAGATGGAGACAGTGAAGGGACCCGCAGTTGTCAGGCTCGAGGACTCTGTGCAGAACTGTCTCAGTGAGCAATCTCTTCTCTGTTGTATACTGGGAGCAATTTCATATACATCTGCTCTCCTTTCAATGAGCCAGCCAGCAAAAACAGACAGCTTGGAGAATGAGAGCTGATAAACGCCCCATTAGACAGGTAATTGCCAGAGTATTCTTTAGATCTTAATTACATTACACATCAGTAGTGATGCCATCTTGTGATAAAGAGACAGATGTTTAACATATGAGATTTTCAATCTTTTTTTTTTTGGATTCACAAAAAAAACTTAATACTCATTCATACGCATATTATCATGTGCTTTGTCAGAAGTACCAAATTATTAGTTTCTTTCGCTCTTGAGGCACTACTCTTTATGGTATGAAGTTTCACAAGACGAACAAAATATTCCATTGAGATTTCAGCATTATTGCACCACAAAACGTCAGCAGATGTGACAGCTGCACATTAATGCTAAAGTACTGTATTCAAACACATCTTGGATTTAAATCCAGTTAATCAGGTGATTCTAGAAGCACATTAAGCCAAAGTTTAAGAGTGTGGAGTTAGACAATTTGTCTTTTTGTCCAACTTAAAAATGCTATGTGTTGCAGAACACTAACATTGCACTGTACCCTGAACATATTAACAGCAAGGGGAAACTGCACCAGTATTTGACATGATCCATAGGTGCATGTGTTTTGATTTTATTTTGTGTTTGTATTTTGATCATTTTTAGGTTATTTTTTAATGTTATTTAGGTCTTGTCTATGCTGTTTCCAGCATGGTTCTAAGTTCTTTTGTCTAGCTGTAAGAATTTGTTGACATCACCATGTTGCCTTCGATGTCTTGACTTAATTTTCATCCACCACAACCACAGTTAATGACAACATTATGCTGTGGAAATGCTTTTCCACAGCATAATGCTTTTTTGAGCTGATCAGAGTTGATGTGAAGATGGATGGAGCTAAATACAAGAAGAGCCAGGAGCTAAAATTGAATGGTTTTGAATTTACATCAAAGCAAATTGATGTGTTAGAATACACTAGTCAGTATTCAAATCTAAATCCATTACATTCACATTACACATTAGCAATGAAACCATCCCGTAACAAAGGTCAATATATTGTTTTTGGATTAATAAAAAATACTTCATATGCATGTTACCATGTGGTTTATTGGAAATACCAACTTAATTAATGGATGAGGCTTTTCTTTTGTTCCCCAGGCACTGTTCTTGGTTTGAAACTCCACAAGGAAACATTCTATTGAAATTTCAACATTACTGCATCACATACTGTCAGGAGACTTATCAACTGCACATTTATGCTCAAATACTCCATTCAGACAAATCCTAGAATTGTTCTCCTTGATTTAGATCTGGTTACCCAGTTAATAACAAAAACACAATGACTCACATTTCACGTTCAGGAGTGTAAAATATATGCTTTGTATCTTATTCTGTAATAAGGTGGTAAATTCTAACCCTAAAAACTTGCAGATTTTCAGGAACAATACTCACAGTCTGTGGCACTCACTGGTTTCAAATTGGTGTTTCACTGATATTTAGTGGGTGCATGTCAACATCATACACACTATTACGCCTCTATCCCAAACCAAAGCAGTCAACACACCTAGATCACCATTTAGTTTAGAAATGACATCCCAAATGTGTTTTCTGATAAGGACATGGCTGCCTCAATTTTTCATCTATGAAACGGTGCAACTGGTTGTGAGGAAACCGTTTTTTTTCTCCCTGTCACCTTTGTGGCTGAAGTGTTTGTGGCAGAGGTCACTTCTAGATTGCCAGAGCAAATTGCTCACACCTTCTGAACTTGTTTGCTTTGGTTCATGATCATTCCCACACGCTTTGTGAATGAGATGGTTAGATTGAGTAGATGGTGGATGCAGCACAATGTTAGATGAGGGTTTCACCGTGTTGCCTATTGTGATGTTTGATAAAAACATAAATTCATATCTATCTAATTTTATATTTGTATCTTAGTCTAAATTGCACAGCACAGTGAAGAAGATTCAAATACTGCATTAATGAAAAAGTTCAGAAAACATAAAAGAAAAGTAGTTTCTGATGCTAACAGTTCTATTCATAAGCACTGATGATTCATTTAAGTTATGGTAGGTTAGTTTGTTAGCAAGAATCATTTCATTGGAATCCTAAATATTTGTTTTTTAGTGTAGATCTATATAACCCCTTTGTCTTTCTCCAGTTAACCACAAACTGTAAAAACCAGGGTTCTGTTGCAAAATTAGTTGTGATTAAAAATACCTGGAATTATTTTCAAAGAGTCAGACACATTTTAAATATGAAAAAATATGACTATCAACAGGAATCATAAAATAAAGTCCAGATCATACAATAGATAATTATGAACTACACATGACATTAATGATAATTTAGAGAATCAAAAAGAACTTTTTTCCTACAAATAAATATACAGTTATCAACAAATTAAGAAACTTTATAAAAATCTGTTTTTTTTTTACTATATTTGGACATATAGATATAATCAGTTTTAACTATACTGAAAATTGAAGAAATACAACCGAAAAAAAAGAAAAAAAAAAAAAGAAAAAAGAAATGGAATCATTGGTGAGAAATAAAATAGAAAAACGTATGCTCTGTTTAAATATCAGATGGTCATGTTTTGAAGTTTGAGAAGGACCTAAATGCAGAAACTGACGGTGGTGCAAATGAGCAGAGTCTTTATGAACCAAAAACAACTAAGGAGAACTTAAAGGTGAGTCACGGGGCGAGCAGGACAGGGAACACGCCAGAATATAATGTGACAGTAGAATACAGCAATAACAATGAAAACCATTTATATAGCAAGCCAGGAGTGCAAAATATCAATAAGAAAGAAGACTGTAGCCAGTCATGAGTCAGATAAAGGATTTAAACAGGTGTCAAAAGAATTTGAACTTAGTCATTCCACTATCAAAACAAATGCAAACATGCTCAGGTCTGGTCTTCCAACCAAGTTCACCCTGAATGTAAATCACAAGATGCTAACAGAAGATTTCAAAAATCATATGATGTCACAACAGGAGCAAACCCTTCCTGACATTGATGTGAGTTCATGCAGGTACAGTGAGAAGGGGGCTGCAAAAGTTTAATTTTGGTGGGAGATGTGTGCAAGGATGAAACCTTTGCTCTCTAAGAAGCACATAAAGGCAAGAGTGAAATTTGCCTAAGTGAATGTAGGAAGAGATTAGGAGTCTCGTTTATATAAGATTGCATAGGATTCATACTAAAAGTGTACATACATCCAAAAGACAAAATTGGCATATGCAAAAAAAAAAAAAAAAAAAAAAAAAAAAAAAAAAAAAAAAAAAAAAAAAATCAGATTTATAAAACCATACCTATGCACACCAGCAAGCAATTTTCCTTTATAAATCACAACTGAACCTAAAAGTTTGCACACAAGGTCCCCCATCATGTTCTGCCCTCTATATGCCTACTTTCAACCATAAATAGTCAATGCAAAGCACCTCATGAATGTCAGAGTTTATTTAAATAAGCCAGGTGATCAATGTGATTTCATGATTAACAGTGGAAAAGAGGGGAAAAAAAACACTATTTCACCCAGGCACAAAGCGATGTGAGTGAGGTGGAGAGTTGAAAACATAATTTTTGGTAGCCGCAGTGACGTGACATAGTTTATAAACCACTACTGGCATTTTAGGAGCCATGCTCCACAGTTGAGCGCTCACGGGTGGGAGCGATATTAAAGTGCACCTCCTCTGCGCTCTAGGTGTTTTGAAACGGAGTTAGAAGCCATCGCCTGTGGGGGTAGCCACTGTCCCCTGCAGGTTATAGCGGAATAATGCATCAGGGCATCATGCCCTAGTACACGTGTAACAAGGCCCACGGACCAAATCCGGCCCATCACAGCTGTTTATGTTTTTCTGCCATGACCAGTCCTTTGAGGACATTAATGATCTTGATATGGCCTGAAATGAAAATGAGTTTGACAGCCCTGCCCTAATAGTTAGAATTCTACAAATTATTTTTTAAGACTCTTGTTCTCCCACAATGTAGGGAAATCTGATGTATGAACTGGACATGTTAACAATGCCCTCCAGGACGGCTGGCATTATTGGGCTCAGAGCTGGCTGTGATATCCCAGACCTATGGATAACTTTACAGAAATATGTTGTTCCTTAAAGTGGCTTCAGGTTGAGAGTTAATTAATTGTTGATTAATTCAAACACGTACTTGTCTGTTAATTCGCACTGATAGGAGCCGGTTGTCAAGAACCCCAGAGTGGTTAATACCTGTAATTGGACAGGGACGGTGTGGTTCTGGCGGGTCGGTCTCTACAATACTGGACCCAGTTCAACACATAGATTCAAGAGCAATGAGTCTAAATTGGCTTATAAGCCAGTCTTCATCATGGGCCAGAAGATCTTGGTGATCCCTGAAAATGCTTTCCCTCCTGAGTCTTCCATTTAGAACATCTTCAGCAGTGCCAGTGCATCCGTCACAATGGTATTTACATGTTTCCATGAATCACTGTGAATGCTTCACATCTTGTCACACTTTATGCTTAATCTGTGTTAAAAAATAAATAAATAAATAAAATAAAATAAAATTGCGGTACACCTCACCCTGGTGATCATCGGGGAAACTAATGTTTCCGTCAAGTTTGTTTTATAAATCAGAACCTTTGTGTGGAAAGTGGCGTATGCAAGTTTCAGGACCCGTTTTTTGCATATGCAAGCTTTATAAATGAGACCCCAGGACTATTGGAATAATGATCTTTAAACAGATGAGTCTTAAACTGAATTGTACAGACACCAGAACAGATGAACAGATGTTTGGCAAAAATACAGCAAATACAGCATACTAACTGTAAAGCATAGAGCTAAAACTATAATGATCTGAAGATGATTTCCTCCAGCAGGAGCTGGCAAATTCACCTTCACAGAATCCACTATGAATCAAAACATGTATCAGAGGGTTTCTGAGAAAAATGTGAGACCACTTGTAAAAAAAAAAAAAAAAAAAAAAAAAAAACTAAGACAAAACTAGACCTTGCAACATGACAACGACCTAGAATATATCAATATATCCACCACAGACTGGCTGACAACTATGAACTGAAAAGTCTTTGGCAGTGAAACCCTGGATCCTGATCCTTTTGTGATGCTGTGGGCTGTGCATTTGCCTGGACATTGCCTTCCTGTGCAATTCTGCTCGATTCAAATCTCATTTCACAGCACAGTCTGGGCTTTCTCCTATTGACTTGGATCTCTCCTGTAGAATTTTAACCAGGCTAATCAGTGAACAGAAGGAGGAGTTGTGAATGATGATGTCAATGTTCTGCACTGTTTTAGAATTGTAGTCTCCCTGTAGTTTGACAATGGCAGCAGAGGAAGTGAACGAAGCCGTTCGGTCCATGTTGGCAAGGCTCTCAAATCTTGAGCAGTTAATGTCAGAGCAAGAGGAATGTTTAAGACATTTTATTGCTGGGAAAGATGTTGTGGCCCTACTCCCCACAGGGCTGTTTACAGTGCATGCAATTTCTGGTAAGCTTCAGTTAGCTGGTGCATTACATACGTCATGGCCAAACGTTAGCGATTGGGTAAAATCATATCCAATCATTTAAAACTTCAGCAAAGTCCGGGAAGCAATCATTTCTCAATAGCTGAGAGCCCAGACCCTCTGTACGAAGTAAAGCATAGAACAAGGGGCTGGTTTTCACCAGGCTCGCTTTGCATGAAAGAAACAACTGAAATATCTAACAGATGAAAGTGAGGAGTGCTACAAAGTTAAGTCAAAGGGAGTAACATTAGCTATACTTTTCTGTTGATACCTTTTATATGATCAGTAAAACAATATATTTTTGTTGTTTGCCTGCAGTTACTTTCTGTTCCCAAGATTACAAAATTAATTTAGCAATCAACATGTGAATATCATAAAAAGCTATTTTAATGGGGGAATCCTATTTTTTTTCACGACTATATTTATATTTTTTATAAATGGGAATATAAATGGCTAATGTTAAATGTGAAAGGGGTGGTGACATCACTGTATAAACTATTTCATGTAGTTGATATTGCTGCATATGTCAGTTCTCCAAAGAATTTCATTCATAAAAATTATGTCACCTTTTTGTAGGGTCTTGTTTTGGCAGGCCAGATTTCCCTCCTCAGCAAAAGGGTTGGGTACGGTAATGTGGCTCTGCTTAGTTGACTTCATTCTGATTGGCTAGAACCATATTTGGGAAACTGTATTCAGTAAAATGCCCTGAACATAGTCTCAAATAAATTGAGGTTATAATTGCGTGGTACTTCCCTATAAATGAACTTCAGCCACTCTTCTCTGATTCTCTCATCCTTCCGGAGTAAGTAGAAACTTCCAACCATTTCTGAGCACCCTTGGACATTACATCTCCCCATTTTAGTAGCCATCCTCTTCTCAAGTAGACTAGCCAGACATGCTAGTGGGATTTAACCCTTAAATTAGCCGGTGTATCAGCTAGAGGGAAGAGGGAAGAGGAGAGGGAAGCTCTAACTTGATGTGCTCTAATTGGAGAATATGAATTATGTAGGTAGATAACCTATGAAGAAGGATAAACTGTTCTCTGATTTGTCCATTTTTGAGCAAAAAAAGCTGACCGCCTATGCGCAGGGCTTTTGATACCAACTCTTACCATTCACACGGCCTCATCAGAGCACAACAGATCATATTACACCCCCAAAACCACAGAAAAATGAGTTGTCATGACCCATTTAATGAAAAAAAAACCTTTAGCTTTAGCTATGCTTTTTAGCGTCCTCATTCAGGTTTCAGTAAGTTCCTGAAATTAAACAGGTCAATAGAACCAGCTCAATGGCACCTGGAGAAAATAAATTGCTGTACATTTTCAGGACTGGGTTCTCTGTTTTTTTAGAAGCACATTGTGTATACTAGAGAATCCATTGCAATGATGAGCTGATGCACTAAAGTTTCTCTTTATTTTGACAGCTTGTCCATAGGTGGTAATGACATTTTGAGATGAGTCAGTCTAGCGTGTTTCCATTTCCTGGTCTCCATGTGGGGAATCGTCCTGATTGGCCTCATGCTGCAAGAAAAACCTTTAGTTTACTGATGCAGTTGACGGTGAAATTGATTGAAATCGATTCAACTAATGTAAATTCTACACAGTAACAAACTTCTTCAGCATGAAGGACCAGAATAGAAGAATGGAGAAGGGTAGAGGATGGTGAAAGGGGGCTGTCTTCCTAAAGTCCACATATCAAAATTGAAGACAGACCCAGAGGATATTTGCCTAGTCAACTTTGGATTCCTCCTGTCATTTACCTAATCCTGATGTTCACACTCCAGTGGTGTGGATTGAGGGACAAGGAGACGGGTGATGAGAGGATGAGAGACAGAGAGAGACCAGGATGGTGATGGCTGTCTGTGGACGGTCCCAGGAGTGTGGGGGGGGGTTGTGGCTGGCTGGACCAGGCTGGCCGGAAGCTACAGCATGCCTGACAAGCCGCATCGGAGCCACTGACACATCTCTGAGTCTGAGCACTGACTCAAGCGGACACTGCAGGATGCAACACAGTCAGAATCTCAAACACACTCAACACAGTCATCCAGGCAGAGCCATTTGAATGACAGTAATGTGTTTTTCAAAAAATAAGAAGGGAGCAAATTCCTCATATAGTGCCTTGCAAAAGTATCCATAACTCTTGAACCTTTTCACATTTTGTGACATTACAACCACAAACTTTTATGTATTTTATTGAGATTTGTAGCAATAGACCAACACAATTTCTATGTTTTTTTTAAATAATTAAAAATACAAAAAGTGTGGCTTGCATTTGTGTTTTGCTCCCTTAACTGCGATATTACTAAGGACAATCCAGTGCGACCAAATGCCTTCAGAGGTCATTTCACAAGCAGTTTACACGTGTGTAATTTAATCTCAGGATGAATACAATTACTCTGTGAAGGCCCCAGAAGTTTATTAGAGAACATTAGTGGATAAGCAGCATCTTAAAGACCAAAGAATGTAGGAGACAGATAAATCTGTGGAGAGGTTTACAACAGAGTAACTTAAAAAACAATATCCAAAGAATTGAACATCTGACAGAGTACCTTTTTATCCATCATCTGAAAATGGAAAGATTGTGACACAACAGCAAACCTACCAAGACAGGGCCTACCTACAATGACAAGCCAGTCAAATAGAGCATTAACAACAAAAGATGCCAATAGTTTAATTTGAACTTTGGAGGAGCTGCAGAAATCCACAGGTCAGGTACAACGATCTTTTGACAAGACAACTATTTGTCTTGCACTCCACAAATCTGAATTTTATGGAACAGTGGCAAGAAGAAATCCATTATTGTAAAAAGCCAGGATTTCTGTGTGCAGTCCTACAGAAGTCATACAGAGAAAAAAAAAATCTGGTCAGATTAGACCAAAAGACAACCTTTGGTCTAAATGTGAAAACCTATCTGTGTCAATAAACTAACATTGCACATCAACATGGTTGCATCATACACATGGTAAAACATGGTGGTGGTAGCACCATGCTGTGAGAATTCATTTAATTAATAGGGGAAAAGAAGCTGTCCAGAGTTGATGGAAAGATGGATGGAGCTACATACAAGGCTATCATCTGAGAATGACAGAGCTACAATGAAGCAGTTTAAAGGTATGTGCCAGAAAGGCCCAGTCAAAGTCCAGACCTAAATCCAATTGAGAATCTGTGGCAAGAATTGAAAAATTATTCTCACAAATGCTTTCCATCTAATCTGACTAAGTTAGAGATATTTTGTAAAGATGAATAAGCACATTTTTCACTAGATTTGAAGAGTTGGTAGACATATTACCAAAAGACTTGCAGCTACAATTGTTGAAAAATGTGGTTCTGTAAAGCACAAATGTGCTGTTCTGAGTTGATTATTGTACATAAAATCCTAATAAAATTAACTAAAGGTGGTAGCAGTATGATAAAAGGTGAAGGGATTCAATGGATGTAAAAATGTTTGCAAGGTACTGTAATTAAAAGCAACTGATTTTTGGCTTCTGTTTAAAAAGTGTGTCTGCGAGTGTCTAAGCTTACATTACAGTTCTTATGATTTGTCAAATTAAAAAACTCTTAAAAATCTTGGTATCGCTCTTGATGGAAATTTCTTAGTTTTAAAAAAGTCATTTCACTGACACAAAAAATAAAAAGTTTTCTCTTTGATTAGCTATAAGTGCCAGTTTCTATGGAGCAAGAGAAAGGTCACTGCAAATAAATGTTCTAGCACTAATTTTTCCTTTTCACCAGCAGTTTAGCAAGACCTTGCAATACGTTTTACATTACCTTGTGACAGTCTACGTTTGTACTCCTTTGAAATAAGTTTTTACCATCTGTTTGGGTGCTTCACCTTCCCACTACTCCATATAAAAATTTATTTTTATTCAGTCTACGTCATTGTGTCCTTCATGGAATTAATTAAACCCATGAAAACATTTATTTTCCAAAAACATTTTTAAAAAACAAAATTATCCAGCACTTCATTTTTAAACCTGCAGCTCTATAAACAACTAAAAGTTCTGGTTTAGTAGGTAAAATGAACAGAATATTGCAGTGCTTATGCTAAAGGATTTTTTTAAATTTTTTTGCTGATTGATATCTTGTTGCAAATGTTGTATATAATTTAATGAATCTCTGCCATAGCTTATTGAAATGTGACATTCTATGTCTAAATTATAGTGGTACACCTCACTGGTACAGCAACAACTGCTACAATTTAAACCTGTGGTGTTTCCACTACAGATGTGGAGATTACTGACATTAAAACTCAGTCAGCAAAACCATCCCTGGGCATAAACTGCCACTGAGTGTATAGTGTTAAAGCATTTGAAACAAATGTGTCACAGTTATAATCATAACAAGTGGAGCACAGCCATTTCTATAGCCACAGTGACAGCTGTGTCGTCCCAAGGCTGCTGTCACAATCAGAGCAATAGGCTGTTTCCCCTGCCGTCAGTGAGAAAGCTGGTGAATTGTCTCCTCACCAGCCTCTGTTTTATGTTTTGTATCTGTTAACCTACAGTATCGCATTATGCTTTCATATGATATTGTGGCATCTATAATTACATAGTATATGGAATACTACACCGGAAAACACCTTGAGAAAAAAAAGGAAGCAGTTAAATGGATCCACACAAAACATATAATGCTTTTAAATTAGAAGATTATAGGTGTGCTACCCTGGACTCCTGAAGTGTAGTTCTGTTAAAAGTTTATCAGCAGGTTAAATATCAGCTGCAGCAGGTAACCCTCTTGGTTTCTCAAAGTACTCAGTGTGACATAATAGCCCACCTGACTGAAGTTCAGATGTCGCAGTTTGTATCCATAGAACTTCCTGTGGCCTTCCTGCTGATAATAGGAAATGCTGCTTCCTCAGTTGGATCAGAGTCATTGTCCCTCTTGTTAAGCCCAATGTGTTTTAAGTTCCTTCTTAGTGTATGCATCATTTTCACAATAAAGTCCAAGATGCACAGTAATAACATGAACTAGCATGAACTACAACTTAATCATTTCCTGTACCCAAGATATTTTCTCAAACACCTATCTGCACCATCATCAACTTCATAAAGTTATAGTGAAAACATAATGTTCTAACAATATAGGTATCCTGTTATAACATGAAAGATTTATTGTTTAAATGGTATCATTTTCATGTTTGTACAAAATATTATCACATATTAAATCTCACAATATAATATTTATAAGAACATGAAAAGTTTTTGTTATATGATAAATGTATGTATTGTAATCATATGGTATTATATTCTTTAAACATGTTTAGATATTGTATAAAGATGAAAAATATATTGTTGAAATAAAGTATTTATGTTACCATGTATAATTTTATTCTTTTGCTGGGGGTGGCAGCTCAACACTTCTGCATGGTTGGGAAATCTTTTACAAGAATTGTTGTGTAGTACTGACAATAAAAAATACAGATATATTTTATATATTACAATAATATTAACAAATTGGTCTCAATCCCAAAGCTGTTCAATATATTGCACCATAGCAAAAAAGCAAACTAAATGATTTTGTGCTGTAAACAATGTGATTTGTAACTAATAGTTTTGTACATTGAAATAAAAAATGTAATGTTTTAATTTTAATTCTTTATAACCAATAGTGTTTAACTAGATCACTCATTTAAACAAGCGCTTACTAAAAGTGAAAAACACAGAGAGAGATAAAGGGGAGGGTAAAAACCTGCCTATGATGGCTATAGCAAAAACATGCCAATATAAAGCAGACACAGAACACATAAATAAAACATCCTGTACAGTACATACCAGAAATGAAAAATGCTAATAGATCTAGAATAATAGTAATAGATCTATATGTGCAACTTCCACTAAGTTGTATATGCATGGCAACCATTTTGGATACTTAGCTCTGGGCTTTTAACCTAGGCTAGTTTCTGACGAATAGCTCGGAATATCTTGTACTTCCGAATATAATTACAATTACAATGCATCATTCATCTTTGCACTTTCAAGCCTGTAAGACTTTTTAACATCATCACTATGAGATTGATAACAGCAAATACAAACAAATATTTAAGAAAAAAAGGAAAACAGAGCCTCCCCTTACAGCTTCCTTCCCTTAACATCTCTAAAGTTTTTTGAGAAAAATCACTCTTATCACCCCTTTTCTATGCTGATTTAAATTTCTTTTTTTTATTTTTTATTTCAGAAAAGGTTTGGTTTAACCGGCAGAGTGCAAATTGCTCCTACTCACTTTGCTGCACTACTCTTCCACCTGGGTTCCCTTCAATCTCTGGAAACATCTTTTCAGGGATCGGCTTGTGCTGGGAGATTCATTTGGGCCTGGAATTGCAAACATCACCACAATATTGAATCTAACCAAGCCAGACTGCAGCAAAAAGGACACTTGGAGTGGGCAAAATTGGATATTCTAGTAGTTCAATAAGTTTGAGGCAAGGACTGGACAGAAGCAAAGGCAATTATACCTGGTCAACATTGAAGTTGGTCAAAGCCTGAGATTGCTTTTAAATAAAACATCACACTGAAATGGTGCAATTATTGCAAACAAGAGCTGATGAAACCTATTGGACAGACTGTTTTAACTTTACCTTCTTACATATCTTATGACCTGGATAATTGAGTACATTCACAGTCATTATTTCCCTCCTACTGATTTTCTTCAGGGGCCTGACTTTACTCCCCCACCCACCCACCCACTCCACCACCTACCAGGAAGGATCATCTTTCCTCGGTAGCATTTCTAAATAAAGATAATGTTGTGAAGAAAAGGTCAACACTGTTAATTATATGCTCCGCAAGACAGCATGTCCCTGCAAAATTGAAGATGTTGTCCATAAACTCTCTCCTAACAAAACTGACAAGTTTGAATCTTTAATGCTGTCATTACTGCTCTCTGAATCATGCTCTGGGAAACCGTGTGAGTATGATTATTTCTAACCTACAGGAGGAGAAATTTTAAGTCCATTAGGTGTGAAAGGATAAGGCCTTTAGACGGCTGCTCTTGAGGAGAAATTACAATGTGAAGAGTATCATTTTGATCTTCCGCCTTTGTTTGAATTACATTTGTTTAATAGAGTTTAACAATTCAGAATTGTATCTCTTACAAGCAGGCCCATTCTAATGATCAACTATATGTTTTTTTGTGATTACAAATCCTGTCAAGATGGAAAGAGAAATTGTAACAGACATCTTTTTTTTTTTTTTCCAAGACGAGTGAAACAGGAATTCTGAAGAGACTGAGTTGCCGCTGAACATCGAGGCTTGTTGTTGACAATCACTTCACGCCACCCCGCGAATGGAGGGAAAAAAAAAAAAAAAAAAAAAAAAAAAACACCTATCAAATTTCTAATGAGTACCAGGATGATTAGCATAGTGAAAAGAGCAAAATCACTTCCTTCGCTTTGATGAGATATTTACAAAAGTCTTGATTGTCATAATTTTGGAGAAGATTGAATCTCTTTTTCCAAATGCCAGATTGCATTAAAATCATCTCTCGGTTGTCGTCTGTGGTTGTGGCAACTGATGACAGCTGATACATGGAGGATGCTTCAGAAGAAGAATCTGGGATTTGGCTAAATTTTTTCAGACCCTTGCGTGGAACCTATATGTTTTAATGGATTACAAGATAAAACAGTGACTCCAAAAGATCTGCTGTATTGTGCACTAATGGAATATGTAAGTGAATCCTGAAATGCATATGTTTAGTGCACTTACCAGGAGCTGAGTGTGCTGGCTGATATTATTTGTTTGCTCTCGGAGTGATCTCAAGCTACACTGCTGCGCCATGGGGAGGGAGCTTGATGGACGTTGAGGGTTGCTTGGCTGTGGCCTGCTGTAGTGGCTGATCTGTCTGGGATCAATAGCAGCTAATTACAGCCCACATTGATCCAGAGGGCACACTAATTTAGAGCCGAGCCCGGGCCCTCTCCATACAGAACTAGTGAAGCAAGTCCAATCCCAGCCCTCTGGCCCTGCAAACATCTCACTCAGCACTCAGTGGCTCATTATCTCCGAGGAGCAACTGGTGCAGCATTTGTCTGTCTCATGGGATCAGTTTCAACAATGAAGGAGTAGATATCTATATTTGGTGTTCAAGATTATTACCTGTCAGCTTTATCTTTTTCACCCTATGCTTTTTTTTTTTAGTACTTTCATATAATCAGGAAACATGTCAGGGATTAAATATTATTTCTGCCTTTGAGCAAAGTAATAGCTGCATTTTGTACTTTATAACACTGTCTTAAATATGCTTGTAAATTTTTCTTCAGCATGAGAATTCAGACACACTGAGTATTTATACTTCTGTTTAAAAAGAATATATGGAAAAGGCATCTCTATCCAGATGAGAGCACAAAGATCCCCCAAATCACTGAGATATACATGCCGGGGCAGTAGGTGGCAATACCATCAACTTTAATATGTCAAAGTACAAAGGAAGAACTCAACATTGTTTATTATTTCAAAGATAGTTGAAGATATTGTTGGACACATAAAAGAAGCAAGACTGTAAAGTTGACAGCCATGTTTATTGCAGTACAATAAAACTACAATAAAATGTCAAATTACAAAAACATGAATGGGAGTGGTGGCTGTGAAAACCTAAGTTTGTGTACCCTTCTAATTCTGAAACTTGAGGCAAAGGCAGTTTGCTCCTAAAATAGCTCTACCAAGCAATTAGCATCTTTCTGTGTTGACACAGTTTGCCTGCATAAAAATAAGGCAATATGGAAGCATTCAGTGAAGGTATGTTCATATTTATGAGTACTTACTTAAACAAAAGCCAGAGCAAGTAGCTCAATTCACACAGACTAGAGCTGTTTGTCTCAAGTGAATCGTTTTCTTTTCTTTTTTTTTTTCTTTTCTTTTTTTTTTTTTTTAAATACAGTCTGCTGAAAAATGGTAGCAACAGAAGTGGCTTGCTGCAGTGCTGGCTTTACAAAAAATTCTGTGTGATTTCACAGAAAGTAAAATTAATTTTCTTTTCCAGTGAGGCAAGCATAATTTTTTTGCAAACCATTTCTCTAATCAAAAATAAACTGTGTAAACTATTCAAAATCCTTTTGTTGCTTTTTAAAAGACAGAACCCAAATCCTATATCCTACAATCCTACAAATCCCGCATTTAATTATTGCACACTACTTCGTGAATCTGATCCAAAGATAAAGCAAATTCCAAAAACAGTTGCATGAAATAGAACAGAATCAGTTAATGCATTCTCTCCAGAGTTTTTGCGAAACTTCACATTGAAAAGTATTATCTGGTCAAAACAGCAATTTGTAAATCGATAACAGGTGCAAACACAATTAAAGAATTTTTTTGCAAAGTATGTGTGTTTGTATGGTTATAGCCTACATTTTGGAAATGCCCTCTAAGAAATGTACTGATGGAAAACAGTTTTTGTATGTGTTATAAGCTAAAAATATCCAAAGTATGTAATGAGGATGTCTTATTCAGGGAATATGGTTTCTGTAAATAGATTAACTAAAACTACAACACACTCTCTCGATTGCTTATATTGTCAAAATTTTCTGTTTGAGCATTTGATCTGTTGCATTCTTTTAAATACTTAGTTTTCAGCTCATCTTTTAAATCATCTGGCTGAAAAGCCCAGATGTAGTAGATTTGGTTCCCTTATCTGCAGTCTGCATATGTGAGCGCATGCTTTGGCTCGTCTGGATCCAAGATCAAGGCCACAATCTTTTCATCCAGTGCCCGCCTCAGAGGAAGCTTTGATCTGACATATGAATGGCACACCTTCTGTCCTCCCATCGTTGTGTTCTCACACACCTAAATCTTGGAAAGCGACTGCATTTGTTTGGTGTAATTTTAGCACACTATTTACGGTCAGCATGGTCAGTGCTTAGCAGCACACCTGAAGAGCACAAAGTGAACTGATGAATAAAAAAAGTTCAGCATTGCTTTTAAAAACAGGGCACTCTAACCACATAAGGCACATCTTCCTTTCAGTCTGTGACCTCAACTTTACAGATGTTTTCAGTTTAAATCAAGTTCTGTTTTTGCCTTTCAGTCTTGGCACTTTCAACGCCATCATACTTCACAAGATTGCTTTGCGAGTATAACAGCTCTTCGGCACTCATCTAGATTTATTCAAGATTTGGCTGTCCACCTACAACTGAAAGATAAAGGGCAGTCAGAGAACAGTGTACACACCCCAGACAGAGAAGATAGACGGTTTGAGGGGCCAGTGAAAAACCAACATTAAACAGAACAGAAGGCCTTGGGTCTTTCTTATTCCCTTACAATGGACTCTTTACTTTTCTCTCCCCAGGTGGCTTTGCAAACATTCGACCCTTTGAAAAGTGTCACCCAAACAGTGTACATGCTGTCCATTCCAACGGATGATGACTGGGTCAGTAAATCTCCCCACTGCACACTATAAATCTGAAACTACCCCTGTCTGTTAGAACAGCAATGCCCTTTTGGATGAAAGGTGAAAAGTCTTCAAGAGCCAATGGCCTTTTTTTCAGCTCTTTCCAAGTTTCAAATACAATATTTTCAGTCACACACCTGTCTCTTTCCAGTCCTGTTTTCCATCTGTCTCACACCATTTCTGTCTCCTGCTCCAATGGCCGCATCGCCCAAGGCTACCCTTAAAGTCCACATTTGCTGCAGTTAAATTCAGCTGAGGGGAAGCAGTGGGTGTAATTGCCTTTTGTACCATAGTGTTGTCATTTATCAGCACTGATTAGTACATGTGTGCACACAGACAAGCATGAACACAGGTGTACACACAGACACTATTATAGGGGAAAGCTTGTCATTATTTTGATAAGGGTTTTAAAATCTGCTACCCCACTGTGCCACACAGAAGCAAAAATGGAGTTGCTATGCTATTAGGATGTGATGGATATGACATATACCACAGTTTTAATTCCTTGTAGATTTTTGAATTATGCATTCACCTTAACTGGTCTTGATAATAGAGTCATTTGTAGCCCAAAGGTTGGAAAGTAGGAGTTGGTAGGTTAATAAAGCTATCATTTTGTATGAGTCTCACCCTGTCCTTCCAAGGCAAACCTGTGAAATGTCCCTTGGTATTACATACACATCAGGTTTATTACCATTACATGGTTTGGGGAAATAAGGGTTTACATTGCAATTTGCAGGGAATAGTATTAGGTTACGATGAAAACAAAACTTTAGTAGAAGACACAATATGTTTATGGATTCTCTGTAATTGGTATGTTGTGTTTACAGCTAATTGCTCATTTAACCTGTTTTGTGAGTAGTTTTTAACAGTATGCCAAACCTAAATTGAAGGAAATTTTTCAACTTTACAATTAAAAAAGACAAGCTGATACAAATTAATGCAAAAGGAGGCCCAATTAAGTTTTGGGTGCATAGAAATGAACTTACTTTTTAGAAGCCGGACATTTCTGTTTAAAATATCATTTTTAAAAATTAATCTTATGGAATAATATGCAATGTTTTCTGAGACACATAACTTTGGGATATCATTATTATCAAAATTTCAAGAAATAAAGGTTTGAAATATTTCACTCTATGTGTAATACATCAATATAATAAGTTTCCCTTTCTGAAATACCAAAAATTTGAACTTCTTCACAATATTAAATTTTTTTAGATGTACCTTTATGTATAATTTACTTCAACTCTACAGTATATTTTCGCTTGCGTAAGCTTGAGAGAAGGATGCATCTACTTGGGTATGAGTTATAAGGTTTCACCAAGAGATGAGAGTTGAAAGAAAGTTTACATTGTGCCTCATGGGACATATTACGAGAATCCTTTCCATAACAAAGCTCTTCATTCCCTAGCTGACATGAGTTTTGCCATGTCAGTGTGAGGTATTGTTTACAATGAATGATTTATGAAACTATCTGATTCTGTCTTTGTCACAACATTGTCTCTAAATATGTTTCTAAATATAAATGAACTATTTTATGAGAAACAGTGAATGCAAAACCTAAAAAATAAAAACCAAAATAGCCTTATTGCTTATTATACTTATTTACATTTCTACTACCTTAAATAGGGTCTGGTATGGTATTAAGGTTTACTATGACCAAGTTTTACTTGGTGATACAGAGATAAATTAAAATCTCCTGTTTATTTTTGTGTGAAGGTTATACCTCCCTTTAACGATTCTATTATTTTCAGGTTACATTTGACATTGACCTTTTTATTTTCTAGTTTAATATAGACTAAAAAATGTATTTATTGTCAAAAGGTTCTGTGAATGATGTAAGCCAAATGCATTGAAGCAAAAATGTCGCTGTGTTTACAAACTTAGCTGTCTGAGACTAAAAAGACCTTTCACTACAGTTAATTTTGTTAAGAATTATATTTTTACAACATAGTTTAGCTTTGGTTTTTAAACTCTAGTCAGAAAATATTGATTCTAACAACTTCAGTAATGTTGAATGGTAATGTACTTTTTGAGATCACGTCCTGTTGTTCAACATATTACTGCGCAAATACATGCATATGACAGATGTATTTAGTTACTTTTTTTAATAGATTAATAAATGTTTAATGAAATAAGTTCTATTACTTAAGTCCTGCATGATGCAAGCTTATTCGTACACCAGGACAACCGACCAACAGAATGGATTTTACCTTTATTTGTGCTGATGGAATGGGCATGATGTAAAAGTTGTAAAATTTACATGCTTTTGGGTTTAAAAAAGAAGAAAACATCATTTTTATGCCAAGTCTTGTGTAGCAGGATGTTGCAACAATCATGCTAATGGAGCTGACTCATTTTAATGCATGTGCTAATGCATTTCTGAATCATTGCTTTCTTCCACTCCACAGACAAGGCACATTTTACAACTTGGTGAAAACATGTTAAGCTAGTAAAGAGGTAAATAATGTCTCTGCACTGGTGCGTCTCTCTGTTGTTTCATCTGAAAATGTTATTTCCGGTTGTTTTCGAGTGATGCTGTTCCGCTCTTGTACGTCTACCTTTGAAAGCATCTTCATCCATGAGTGAGGAAGTGTTTTTTTGTCGAATACCATTTTCGCAAAAGGAGCTGGAGACAATGAAATACATTTCCCCATGAAAAGATTGGGATAGAAATAAAGCAGGAGGGCATACAGAGCACACTGCTCTTCATGTGTGTTACCATGGGGATTAACTGTACTGCACCCTTCATGACTCTAATTGGCTGAAGAGGGTTCCATTTGGCCTCTTAGAATCCCACTCAGTTTCTTTCCATTTGGATGGTCCATCTAACCACTTCACTGTCCTGTTCACATGAAAAAGAGTTCTTGGATGCATTGTTAATTCACCTGAAGGACAACTTCTTTAGATTTTCTTGAAACTCCTACATGTTACTGTGCCCTGACATGAATAAGAACACTTCACCATTATAAGAATTGATAAGCTTTTACAATGTTGTTTGTTGTTGTTGGGTTTTTTTTCTCTGCTAATCAACTAAATTTCTGGTACATTTTGATACGTTGCAAGAAAGTTAATTATATTTTATTTTGATTTTGTCTTACAGTTCAACACAAATAAATGATTAATTGAGAAATCGAAAGAAAATCATTCCTGAGTTTCAATATTTGGTCACAATGAAAAATCTGAAAGGGACGCTGGATGGCTCAGTTGGTAGCGCGTGCAACATGTGCAGAGGTTATAGTCTCCAAAGCTACTGTCCTGGGTCAGATTCCCGGTCTCTGGCCATTTGCGACATGCCCCCCCCACCCCATTTCCTGTCTATTTACTGTACAATAAAGGCCACTAGTGCTAAAAAAAATCTTTAAAAATAGTATCTGAAAATTGTGTGCTGAATTTGTAGTCAGTCCTTTTAAAGCTGGGGACACACTACATGGTTTTTGGTTAGATTTTAGCTAGATTAACAATCAGGAAATATCTGTATCAGTGTGCAGGGGAAGTTGACATGAAAATCTGTTTATGTGAGAAAAAAGCCCACCTGGCCCAACCTTATTTGACCTCAGAGTCAGTTAAATAGGTTTGAACTTTTTGAGGTGAATCTGGAGAGAGTTGGGTGGTATTTACTGATTACCAACCCAACTTCATGACCATGTTTTTTTTTCCTTCCTTCCTTTTTTCTCAAAAATGTTATAGCTACACAACATTTTAAACATGATCACAAAACAGCTGTGGGCATAATACAAACTATGAACTAACAAATTAGCTTTTTCCATCCATCTACTGGTCAGAGTCATGCCTGTTTATGCCTAATTTTTCTGATTTGCATCTTACTAAGATTTAGTACTAAGTACAGTTATGCACTTACCCCCATGCCCCCCAGGCATTTGCGGGGGCTAGGGACCACAACCACCTCTGAATAGCTAAAATCTATGAGAGCGAGACCCCCTCTAAAATTGCTTATCACTGCCTATTTAATAGTTCAAACACCAATTATAACTTAATATGCAAAAGTAGGCAGAGTGGAAACCATCTTAGCACTACCTCAGAAGTTAAGATCCATGGTCTTCCTTATCGCTGCTTTTGGGGGCACAGCCAATCAGTGCTAAGAATAGGCTTCTTGCAAACATCTGCCAATATGATGTCATGTAGCATTGCACCTAATTATCCCAAGGTATATTTTCTTTGGAATAGTTTAGATATGCTCTAGAAAAATATCTGCAAATAGGCAGATTTCCCATGAATAATTTGAAGTTATGTTGCACAGAAAATCTGTGATCGGTGAATCAGCGAATACTGAACCGCAAAAAGGCAGGGTCCACTGTACCTAAATGTATATCTGTCATATAGGCCATATTCAAATTAACAATCACTTCTTATGTTTGCATCTGCTTGACAAGGGAAAAAAGCTATTTTACACATAATTATAAACAAATTCAGTCAGTAAATGGTGTAAAATTTCTGTTTACACACACTCTCCACCCAGTTCTATCCAATGAGCTATTTAGCAAAAATACCACTCTCCAGATGTGCAAAGTTGGTAGAGATATATCCCAAAGGACGTGCAGCTGAAATTGCAGCAGAAGGTTGTTTTACAGTTTTGAATCAACATGGATTAATTCCAAATGTATAAGACATTTATCATAATACACTGAAGTTTATAGTTTAACATGTGAATACCTTCAAGGAGTAAGAATACTTTTGCAAGACAGCAGCTGCAAAGGTCAATCAACACATTTTATGAGGCAAAGGTCAATGCCACAAATGCAACTCTTTTGCTCATAAAATGTGAGATGATATGATCACTCCTTCTCCTTTTCATTTACAACCTCACCTTCACATTGCACTTCAGATTGTATTCACAAAAGGTTATTTCACTAAACCCGCTCACATAGCCCTTTCTATTATCAAGATGAACCGCTGATGTGCCTCAATGCCGAAGACAAATGTGCAAAGTCAGACAGCGATCTGAATGTCTTCAAAAGAATGCCCTAGGTCAGATAAATGGTTTTATCTTAGTTGTCTTCTCCAAAAGTTTTCGATGCTGACAAAGGGGTGCAAGTTTAGTCTAAAGTTTTACTTGGTGCTTGACACTGAAAATATTTCAGAGACAGAGAAGAACTGTTGGCATTCTCTCTTTTGTAAAGACCCTTAATCACTGAGTAAGAAACACCCTGAGTCATGTCATTTTATTTTACTTTGACTGTGACTGTTGTCTCTAGAGCTTTTCACAAATCACTTTTCAACCTGAGATTGGCATCTATCTGAGAAAGACTGAATGCAGCACACTCTTCTTACCTACAGCAAAAAGTTGTTGTCACTGTAATTGTGAAGTTTGACACATACTGATTTGGAGCTTAGTTGCCTCTATTTGCTCTGTGGTGTGAACAATGGTTTCAAAAGAGCATCTTTTATAACCCAATAAAAGGCAACAAACGTTTGAAAGGGCTTCTGGAGTCAAAAGTATGTATCCTTTTTGAAGATTTTTCAGATAGACAAGTACTCTGGTCAGATGAAACTAAACTTAAACTTTGCGGACGACATACAAAATCCTATTTTTGGAAGAACACTTCCACCTGAACACACCAGCTGTTCCAGCCATAAAACATATAGTGACAGCATCATGCTATGGGATGCCTTTTTTCAGCAGGGAAGGAAAGCTGATTGGAGCTGATGGGAAGATGAATGGAGCATAACACAGGGCAGTCCTGGAAGAAAACCAATTTTGAGGCTGGGAAATATTTGAGACAGGGTTAGAGTTTCACCTTTCAACAACTCCAACAAATACAATTTTCACCAAACTTTTCAGATTTTTATTTGAAAAAAATTGGAAAATCATCTATCATTTTCCTCTTCTTCCCAGTTAGGCACAAATGGACTTTGTGCTAGTCTATCACATAAAATCAAAATAAAGTAAATTCCTTGAAGTTTGTGTTGGCAATGTGACAAAATGTGAAGAAGTTTAAGAACCATGGATACTTTCAAAAGGTACCATATCTTCCCTTCTTTTAACCCCAAGAGGGTAAAATCTGCAGCATTCTTCATGCAATCAACCAGCAATTAGTGCCAGCTTTATCTTCATTATGGCTTATTCCATGACCCAGAATAAAAGAGTGTTTGCCTGTCTTACACACAATCAAGGTGATTCATTCCTTGATAGTCGATCAAATTATTTTTCACCGTCGTACTTTGCATGCACAGACTACTTCTCCTTTTTATTTGTTATTTTGTTTTATTTGATTTTCAGTATTTTAGCCTCATGATAAATATACCCATGATTGCCTGTCAGATGTTCATGCTTTTATACCTTATTATGGCTAAAATGAATTTTTGCAAGATAGTCAGGGATAAATTGTACCACTAACAAAAAATGTTCACAAAAGTTCTCTCAGTGCAGTCTTAAAAGGAAATCTATTGATTCATAATTATTTTAGGCACCTATTGAGGTATTTTAGATGTGGCCATAGTGAGAGATAGTTGATCCTATTCTAAGAAAACTACCGTACTTCTACCATATAAGGCACTACTCAAATTATTGCACTCGATCATGGGAATGGTGATATTTACAAGGTTTAAGCCTATCTTCTATTCTTTTTTAAATAGCAGGAGTCATTGACAGTTCTATGTTAAGATTTTTCTTTCATATGTGTCTTAATCACTGAGCATTTCAGAAGGGACTCATAATAATGCAACAGACCATCTAACAAATGAGGTACAGTAAAATGCCTTTTTTTTCTTCAAAACAGAGCTCTAAGAATGCCCCAGAAAAATCTTAATTGACAGCATCAGCAGTTACTCCCCTCACTCAACAGCTAAAATTGTTGGGCATTTGAAGACTAAAATGATTATAATATAATTAGTTTTCAAGTGTTTTCATTAAAAAACATGACAGAGATTAACTACACACTCATATAAATAGAGAATGTGGATTCTAAAAACACTATGACAGACAGCAAGATTCTGCTGCAATGAAGCGGTTTGATCTGCCTATCAAGCTACCAGACACTCTGACCTGAATGCAGTGAAATGGAAATTTTGGAAGTCTTCTTTTCTCTGCTCATTTGTTACTTGAATATATGCAATCGCCTTAAAGCAGAAACACTGAGAGACTGTGATGGGTTCCCACAAGTGACCTTGGTGTAATGATACTTTCTTACTCAGTGGAAATGTCATGTCAAAAGCTGTCAAGTGAACAGATCATAAAGCAAATCAGCAGTAGGATTGAAGGTAAAAAAAAAGTTTAACTGAGCATAACATACTTGTAGCTTACAACTGATGAAATCAAAATGGCTTATCTATTTTATGAGGAACTAAGACAAATGTGTGGAAGTAATTGTTCCCTTTACAGCCCCCTTTCAATCAAGGTTTAGTACCTTTAAGGGCAGACACAACCATAAGATGTTTCTTTGAGTAAGTCATAAGTTTTACTCACTTTTAAGAAGGGATTGTGGCTAACTTCATATTCATCATATTTTATGATTCTTGGCTGTTGTTTGGCCACTCACAGAGTTTTTTTTTTTTTTTTTTTTTTTTTTTTTTTTAATAGGATTGAGGTCCGAAAACTGGTAAGGCCAATTCAGGTTTATAATGTGCTTTATCTTCAGCCACTTCCTCTGGCCTTGTTATTTTTGAGTCTGTTATGCTGCAAGACCTATGTGTTGCCCTGAGGGCAGAGGATTCTCATCCACTGGGTCCATAAAGAACTGAAGTTTTGCGTACTGTGGGGATGTTGTTCTTTTAGTCATAATCAGCATTTTTCTACCTCCAAAAATAATAGGTCGAGTTGATGCCAAATAGCGTAATTTTGGTCTCACAGAACTATTGTCTGAGCCATTCAGAAAAAATCTGGAGCTGTTCTCAAACCTTCTATTTCAAGTACCAACACAGTAAAAAAATGTAGATAGTTTTCCAAGTACCACAATACTGACGGACATTTTTAAACAGGATATAGATTCCATTAGTTTGTTGTGTTGTCATAAAAAAACATAGAACAGAAGACAAAATTACGCTTTCTGTTTTCACTAAGAATTTTAAATGTCCATGTTTTTTGTTGAGAAAAAAATGATGAAGGTCCTCAGTAATTTTCAATGGAAAAGTCACATGTTTCTTAGCAGTTTTATTCTCAAAATCCAATATTGCTGCCTTGTATATAAAAGTGATATAGCCAAGTAAAAAGGATAATTATTTGCATTTTTGACTATTTTTTGTCTCTTTGAATCATTAATTCATTCCCAGCTCCAACTTCCAAGGTACATGGATCGCAGCATTCTGTTTGTAGTAGAAACAATTTCTGATGATGCAAATGTCAATGTAAATGAACAAGTCATCATTCTCCTTTCTTATCAAAAGCTTCACCAATTGAGTGTCCAGTTAGTAGCACTGTTGCCTTGCACCAAGAAGGTCCTAGGTTCAAATCCCAGCCTGGGCTCTTTGTAAATGGTAAATGGCCTATATTTGATAGCGCTTTATCAAGTCCAAAGGATTCCAAACCGCTTCACACTACATCAGTCATTCATTTGTAGTTTGTATGTTCTCCCTGTGAATGCAAGGGTTTTCTCTAGGTACTCTGGCTTCCTCCCATAGAAAACATGACCACTATGTTAACTGATTACTCTAAATTGCACTTAGATATGAATGTGCATGGTTGTTTGTCATATGTGTTTCTGTGTTGTCCTGTGATGGACTGCTGACCTGTCCAGGGTGTACCTCGCCTCTCGCCCAATGACTGCTGGAGATAGGCACCAGCTCCTCAACGATCCTGTAAGGATAAGTGGGTTTAGGAGATGAATGGATGAATGGATATAATCAAGCAAGCTTGTAGCAAAATAACCAGTAGGTGTTATGTTAACTAAAAGTGTTATGTCATATTACACAAAAATGTTTAAAGCATTTTTTTCCAATAAAAACACTGATGTTACACATGTTAATTGTAGAATGTGAGGCAGATCCTTTAGTTATCAGAAGAGGTGGAAAGTGTAATGAAAATTTGTACTCAAGTACAACTACTGTTAAATTGCTTAAATTGTACTCAATTACAAGTAAAAGTACTTATCTTAAAAAAACACCTTTGTAAAAGTACAGAGTACTCTTCTCAAAAACTACTTTTTAACAAATGGATGTTTTATTGCATTGTCAATAGACAATTTGATTTACATATATAAAATTTCTATGGTCAAAGCATATTTCTCAAACGAACAAAAAAGTATAAGTACATGTGGCAAACTCAAGGCTCGGAGCCAAATCCAGCCTGCCACATGTTTTTATGTGGCCCACTAGACAGACACATAAATACAACCTTCAAGATGGTGTATTTATGTGTCTGTCCGTCTGCATGCTCAGATTGTCTTCGGTTGCTACGTGTTCATCCAGGAGGAGCGAATGCTGCAAGTCAATGACTTGATGTAATCTGCTGAGTTTTCTTAGATAGAAACTTTTTAAACTACTTTGAATAACTAGTTGAGCTTACTGTACTGTTTGATAACTAGGATCAGTTGGAATGTATGTTTGATTGAATTGAAATTATTTTTTTTTGTAATGTGCCTCGAGATGACATTAGTTGTGAATTGGCACTACATAAATAAACCAAATTGAATTGAATGTGAAACTTGTTGCTTTTTCTCAGTATCTTGATGGTATTTGAGAATCTGAACTATATAAGGCACTGAAACAACTAAAGTCCCTTTTTTTTCCCAGAAATGCTGTTTCATAGTAACATCTATATGGTTGAAAATAACAGCTTTTATTTCTAAATACAAGCACAGTTAATATACAAATAGAATAAAATTATTACATAAGCTGATTTTCTTACCAAGCTTCTACTATTCTCTCCCAATTCTTTACTCTAATAAAAAGTATCTACAGCTTGCCGTTAAGGAAATGTTTCTTTATAAACTTAGAAAGGGTAATAATTCACACAGGCTCCCTTCAAATTCACTCAACCGTGAAAGAATGAAAGGTATTTTGCAAACAATTGGCCCCTCTTCTCCTACTGTGAACCGGGGTAGGAAAGTGCGGCGACTAAGTGAGCTGTGACAATTGTGCAAGCATCAGCAGGCTTTTGTGAAACTAGTCTTTCTGGGAGCTGCAGAAGTTACCCAAGATAAATGAAGACACGGCAGTCGTTCCTTGGCTCCCGCCTCTAATAGCATGACACAAAACTCAAATGCGGCCAGCACAAGACACCATATGGCATAATTGCCAGTAACACACAGGGAACATTTTGAGCTGAAACGCTGAAACACTCAAGAGAAGTTACATTACACATCTGCTCTCAGGTGTATTTGTGCACGCGTAGGCAGAGTTGTTAAAATCGCATCAAGCGCTATCTCTTCAACAAGAAATCCTCTAGTACCCAAGCATGAGTGATATACAGATTCACCCACAAAGGCCCCAGCCCCATCCATCTTCAGTGTCATTGGCATTCTAAATCTCTCAGTCATGCCTGCATCTATAATGGCCCAATTACTGCCGATGGGGATCCCACTCCCTATCTGACAATTACATCTGTTAGAGTTTGAGAGCATTAATGCCTAAAAAATATCAATTAAGGTGATTGATCAGGATGTTAATATCCTATTAAACAGCAGTCTGGGGCAGTAGAGCATTTCTGTTGATTAGGATGAAATGAGTAAGACTCTCTGGGATGAAGTGACTGTAGTTTAGTGGGCCAGTTAGATTGCTGATCTAATGAACGCAGAAATGGCTTGCGGGTGCATTTTATTGCCAGGTAAACGTGGACAAGAACAACTTTAGGTAATTGGTACTCAAAAGGCGTTTCATTTAGCTATAAAAAGCAGAATGGATGGACAACTTTCTGGTCAACTGAGCCAGAATCCCATACACATTTACAAGATGGTAATTCAAAAAGAGAATGCTCTAAAATCTGCTGAGCTAAAAACAACCCAGTTTAGGTCATTTTGCTAAACCCCTTCCTGGTTTGATTTAACATAACAGGGTTGGATTATGTGTTTGGCTGAGCATATGTTAGGTTTTCCATCTGAAATAAGTTAATGTGACTTTGATTACCTTGTACTGTGTACTTTCCATTGAAGTTATAACTGTTATTATTATATATGCATATGTTGTTTGTTGTTGCGGATTCTTGGTTTTGTTTTTGTTTTTTCTCTTTCCATAGGTCCTGAGGCAGACTTCAAGGGTGTTGACTTGTTTTATCTCTATGCTTTTATCTCTCCTTCTATCTCCTTTTTTCTCTTTAAACCTTTCCTCCATCTTTCTCTCTTTCCCTTACCTCCCTTTTTTAACTTCTTTTTTGTCTTTGTGTCCATTACATTTGAAATAAACCCAAAGCAATTTTTAATAAAGTTTCATATATATATATATATATATATATATATATATATATATATATATATATATATATATATATATATATATGTATACACACACACACACACACACACACACACACACAAACACCAAGGGGAACATCAGGGCGAAAGCTGTAATGCTCTGATTGTGAAAGCAAATCTGTTGGGCCTCACCTTGACATTCAGACAACAATTCTGAGTGCCACACTGCTAGACAGGATGGGTAAAAAAAATAAGGAAAAGAATAATACATAATCTGAATTACTAAATAAGTAGCATTTCGGTTAGATTCATAATTCTGTGGTCATTAAACTAGGAAATGGTACTTTTTGATGTATGAGCAGATACCCGGTCCTTTAAGTCATAAAGCTTGTCTGGAGTGGGAAGCATGAAGCACTTTAACATTTTCCAGGTAGACGGCTTTCAACTTGATAAAACACACTTGATCAACACCAGCAGATGTCATGGTGCTCCAAAGTATCAACTGAAAAACTGAAGTTTCCAAAATCAGTGGAAATTGACCTCAAACAACTGGATTTTTGTCTTTTTTTTTTTTTTTTGCTAGCTTGTCATAGTCATGCTTCTTACACAGCTTCAGAATGCAGTGTTCAGTAATTGTGATTAGTTGATCCCGGTTCAACTAATCACCTCTCCAGCATTTATAAGCCTCTCAGTTTATGTTAGTTCATGTCAGATTCATACTTTGTCTGGCTGTCCTGTTTTCCAGATTTTTTTCATGGCTCATGGCTTTTCTAGTGTTTTTCAGTTTGGGTTCTTCTTTGCCTTCTTGTACATTTCAACTTTACATGACTGAAATAAACCTTTCACATGATTCTTCGCTCATCTTGGCTACAACAATCTCTATCACTTCAACAAAACACTATGGTAATCATCAAAACTAAAAATGATAAATTCTGGAAATAGTGTGTGTGATAGATCTTTATGAGTTTCCTTTCGTGAAGTCAACTGCTGAAATAAATTGCTTTTAGAGTGACATTGATATTTACTGAGACGCACCTGTATATATCCTTAATTCTTAAAGGATTATGGGGTGAGTGGTGCCAGTCTCCAGCAGTTCCTCACGGAACAACCCAGAGATGCATAGGACAAATACCCACAAAATCCCACCTGAGGGAAATGTAAGATCAGCAATTAAGGTTTGCAACACTTATAACAACTGTATTACCTTACTAAGTTTTAACTTTAGTTTTTGTCTACATTAAAACTAATAAGAACAAAAAATTAAGACATCCACATAATGTTTACTAAGATTTTGCTTACCGACAAAATCCTTAGTTAGTGTATAATATTCTAATTAATATAGCTTATTTTTATACATTGAACTAGCTTCTACTTACTACTTAGCAGCTAGATGGATAAAGTAATACTCTTAGGTTTTGTGTTTTGCTTTATTTTGACATTTATATTCTGCCTTTTGTTCCCTGTATTCTATTAGTCATTTCTCCCATTTCCTCAGTTCATCTTCAGTTCCTCACCTTTCCTCACAGCTGCACCCAATTTCTAATCAACCACCTGCTTCTTGTTCAGTAATTAACTCTAAAGCTTAAATATCTCTCATGTAGCCCCTACTGTTACTTCCAGCATGTTTCCTGGTCCTTGTGGTTTTCCCTGGATTTTGATTTTTGTAAGTTTTTTGGGGGAGTTTCTCCACCTTATTTTATTAAGTATAACAGTTTAATTTTTCCACCTACTGCCTCATCTCTGCATTTTGGTCCTGCTCTTTGTGACAGATAATGTTATCTGCTAGCATGAACTAAAGTGATTAACACAACCGACTGACAAAATATAATAAAGTATACTTTTACCATTTCTGATTTCATCCTGTTGAAGAAGTTCAGTGAAGTCCGATCAGGATGTTGTGGCGTTCAAATCAGTCTATGAAGAATACTGAGGCTCTTTCTAGTCTCTTCCATCGCCTTCCTAGATAATTCTGCTTGATTCTTATCTCCCTTCCTTCAGTGTTCTATCGTGGATCTCTCCCACTGAGCTCGATTTGTCTGGTTGAATTTCAACCAGGCCAATCAGCGAACAGGAGCTGTGAATGATGATGTCGATTTTCTGTTATGTTCTGGAATTGTCTGTCTATATAGGATTGTAGTTTGGCAATGGCAGCAGAAGAAATGAATGAAGCCATTCAATCCATGTTGGCCAATGCTTCCAAATATTTAGCAATTAAAGTTGGAGCAAGAGGAATGCATATTGCTGGCAAAGATGTCGTGGCACAGGGCCACAGGGTTGTTTACAGCACACACAATTTACATTCTTGGCTATTTCATTACATACATCATGGCCAAACATTAGCGATGGGGTAAAATCAGCTCCAATCTTTAAACACTTTAGCAGAGTCCACGCCTCCAGCAAGCAATTGTTTCTCAATAACCGAGTGTCCAGACCCTCTGTATGAAGCAAAGCGTAGAACAAGGGGCTTTTTTTTACCAGGCTAGTCTCTTCCCTAACCTAACAAACTTTGATTAAAATTACACTATCTCTTTCCCAACAACATTAACCCAGCATTTAGGAGAGCTATCCCAACAGTTTTTCGAGAGCAGTTTCATAAACACTTTCTCAAACATTGCTTACCTTTAATTATCTTTAATCAAAATTAAGTTCCCATTACACTTAATCATATTAACAGTTTATGTAGAGTAGGGTTTAATATTTTTCTTTAGAAATATACTTAACTTTGACCTTGTCTTCTAAGTTCGAGTTGTAAATAAGTTTCACTGGTTTATCCTGTAGGGTTCTTTTTTTTTTTCTTGCATGCAATTGTTAAGAGCAATTTTTCAACAGCTTCAATGCCATAGTTTGATGTTGACATTGTAAGCTGTGAAGATGAGAATTTCTGAGTTTCAACCCACAAAGCCAGCCTTTGAATAGGATATCTGCTTTTAAGCTCCTCCAAGTGATTGAACATACTTTAAATTACAACACAGCTTCTTTCTTCCAAAACGATTGTTTGAAAACATAAAGGTTTTCTTGGCACCGTTAAAGCTTTGAATAGAGAGCAATTAAATTCAAAAGTGTAATTTCATACGTTCTGTGTGTTAAAAATGTTTCCTCTTTTTTTATCGTCTTGTCAATGATCACCAGCATGCTGCACTCATCCCTCTGTCCTCCCTCAGCCGTTTCCCCTCCTCCATCGTCTTCGTTTTTTAAAAGGCTTTCCATTCTTCCCCTGGCATGGCATCACACACTCATTTCATTTCTCATTTACAGACTGATAATCAGAATGTCATTACAGTGTCCACACTGGGCTGCTGGAGGGGTAATTGAGCAGCATAAAAGGCATCTGAAAGAGGGATGAATAATAGAACTGGAGAAGGAGTGAGTGGGGTGGGGTGAGTGGTGACTTGGATCTAGGCCTGCTTTCTCAGGTGGCTGGCCCATATCGGGTGGCATCCTCCCTAGCCCTATGGTTAACCATGTCTACGTCACAAGCTTTTTTTTTTTTTTTTTTTTTTTTTTTTTTACCTCCTGCACATTAGCGGCAGAGCAAGCACCAACACTCATGTGGTAGAAAGGGAGAAAATCAATACGAGAGTTTCAGAAGGTCAAAGTCAAGCATGAACAATCACTTTACATCTTGCAAGTCGCCTTGATTTAGATAGAAAAACAGACCACAATTTTGTCCTTGTACCTTGTTTGGGGAGGACAAAGTTCTAACAGTTCCATCTAAAGACTAAGCCCACATTCTTTTTGGTGGTATCTGACTGCTTTTAAGAAAAATTAAATAAAAGAAACTGAACTGACAGAGAGATTGATTTCATGTTTAAAATGAATGCTTTGACTTCTGAATTTTCAAGTGCGACCTTAAGAACTTCATCATAGCCTTTAAAACATCCCCACTGTTAAACATTTTTGCTAGATATATAGATGCATCTGCGTTGCATATTTGTGTCCTTTGCTTGGCTCTCCCTGCTCTTGTCCTCCATGGCTGTGGTGTGGCAGCCTGGCACCACGCCAGCCCCGTTTGGCAGAGGTGGTACATTTCCATCTCATTCATCACATAAAGACAGATAATCAGAAAGTCATTACAGTAGCTTGACACCAGTGCTTGCCCCGGGAAGACAGAGTAATTGAACAGCACAGAAGGGGAGACAGCGGACTAAGCCAAGGCCACGTGGTAATGAATGTAAGATGTAGATATAGGAGGAGTGGGGGTCTCAAAGCAGAGGGATGTAGATGGAAGGAAAGTGAGCTGGACATTCAGGATGGATAGTAGAATATGTCACAAAACATTCAGAAGTGGGAGGGAAAGAGAAGATATGTATAAAGCAACACTGGTAAATAGACTAGACTATGTTCATACTGATCAGGTGTAACATTACGACCACCTGTTTAATAGGGGGTTAGTTCCCCCTTTTGCCTCCAAAACAGTCCTGACTTCAAGGAATAGACTCTACGAAACCCCTAAAGGTGTGCTGTGGTATCTAGCACCAAGATGTTGGCAGCAGATCCTGTAAGTTCCGTAAATTGTGAGGTGGGGTATCCATGGATCGTACTTGCTTGTCCTGCACATTCCAAAGATATTCAATTGGACTGAGATATGATATGAGGAATTTGGAGGCCAAGTCCAAAACTTGAAACTCATGCTCCTCAAACTATTCCTGAACCATTTTCGCTTTTTATCTGGGTGCAGTATCCTCCAAAAAGAGACCATAACTATTGGGGAACTGGTATATGGACTGAACTTATATAGCCCTTTTCCGGTCATACTGGCCACACAAAGCGTTTTACACTAGAGCCACATTCACCCATTCACACTTACAAATGTGCACACATTTATGCACCAAAACACAGATAGGTAGGCAACTTGGGTTCAGTGTCTTCCCCAGGGGAACATCGACATATGACAGGAGGAAGCTGGAATTGAACCTGCTACCTTCCAATTCCAAAAATAACCAATAAGTGCACCGACTTTGATTAAAAACAAATTCTAAACATGGAATGTTTTTCCCCACTGAATGAATGTACCCAGATTACAGTTTTTTTGTTGTTGTAATTATTCACTGTGAGATGATGTCTGCAATAAAATGGGAATTTATTTTAAAACTTTTTATACATCTTCACCACATGTACAGAAAAATGTGGCTGATAATGTGTTATAGGCCACTTCTGCAACAGGGAATATTTTTCTTCAAAAGTTTTTAAATAAAGAAAGGCATGTGCACACAAGGACCCAGAAGCTGTTGACAAAAAGGATTCTTATAAAAAAATATTTATACAGTTACAGTTTGCACTTGTCTAGAAGCTGTTAGCTGGTAGAAGCTTCAGTCATCCACCCATTCATCCATTAAATGAACATGCTTATCCTTGCAGGGTCGCGGGGGGGGGGGGGGGGGGCTGATGCCTATCTCCAGCAGTCATCAGGCAAGAGACAGAGTACACCCTGTACAGGTTCAGTCTAATACAAAGCAATTTGACAACCTGTTAGCCTGCTTAGGAGAGTTGCATCAAGACACGAATGTAAAGAAGAAACTTCAATCAGCTGATCAGTTCAATAGAAGGGAAGCTCTGAGTGACTGACTTAAGAGAGTACACTTACTACAATGTGTTTGTGTGTCATTTCCTTGATTGGAACCATTCAGTTGCTGTTACAAATCACTGAAACCAACATTTCCTCTCTGACATCTGAGCAGCTATATGAAATGCAGCTCTTTTTCTGTTTGCTTATGCACTGCCATGCAGAGCCATAGGAATGATGCGATTGCTTAACAGTGGGTTGATGGCCAGCATAGCCCTGGCACTGAGTCTGTCCGCCATTATTGTTTTAAAAACACTCCCAACGCAGACTTTATGTGGAGTGCATATATCAATGCAGCATGACACGTCCTGTTGTATTACATTTCCGCCTTCTTTAAAAAATGCACAGAAGTGCCTCCACATGTGACTTATGAATGACCGCATGAAGCTTAAAAGTGTTTTGTCTTTGTGGGTTTATGATGGAAATGTTTTATGAAAGACGCTTTAGATTTAATAAATGTAGTCTCAGTTCCTGAAGTGTACAATTATTCCCCCCCCCGATAAAGACGTGTAATAAAAAACATCAAGTAAATAAATGCATTTATTATGGCAGTAGCATTAATACAAACTGAAAATTAGATGTTTCACACAAAACAGTTAAGAAAAAATATGATGATCTGAGTATATTTGTCTAGTGGTCAAAAAATACATGTTAAGAAATATATATTTTTTGTTTTTTAAATCATTGGTCAACAGTTATTTCAAGCTCCACGGATAGGCACAGCTCACTTTTTGCTAACAGGACATGCTAAGTTGAAGCATACAGAGAGAATGGCATTACTCTTAATGCAGTTTCCCCACATTGTCCAGGGTCATGGGTCCTCCCTCCCTCCTGTATTTTTCTTTTCAGCATACCCTACAGGTTTTCTATAGAATTTGAGATGGTCATAGAAGAAGGTTGATTTTATATCTGGTGAACCATTTCAGTACTGATTTGGCCATTTCATTTGGATTATTATGCTTCTAAATTCTCAATCTATTTCGAATGCTGGCAAACTCCACCAGATTTCTATTTTAAATGTACTAGTATTTCAAAGAGTTCATGATGCAGTGCACTCATTTAGGTTCTCAAGGCGTTTTAAAAAGAAAAAAGTCTCTGAGCATCACAGATCCTTTACCATACTTAACAGTAAACCCACCTGGAGTGTTAGTTACTAAAAAGGTCAATTACCAAAGCACACAGTTCCAGTTAAAGATCCAGCTGACAAGAAAGACTTGGGCTCATGCCCAGGTTAGTGGCCAGCGGCCAGGAAAAATGGTTCTGTGCTTCACCTCATATTTATACCACAGGGAAAGTGAAAGTTATGGATTATCAATAAAAGTTCCCAGAAACCCTGTTCAAGTTTTTAAAAAAATAAAGTCTAAATAACAAAAATAGAGTGGTTATGTTTGATTTAGGTGTGCAAATAAGTGAGGCAAAATTAATTTTGTAAAAAACAATAATTTCTCATTTCTCAACAAAGGTACTCTAATTAAAGGGTGAATGTTGCTATTGTGTTATGTGAGATTATGTTACTGGAATAACACATGAATTATTTTAAGGCTTTTACTTAAAGGGCTTTATCGGGGGGTGGGGGGGTGTCAATAGAAATGAAGGATGCTCTATATACTGCTGCAAGGTGTCTTTAGCCTCTATACAAGCTCAACCAGTGGAGTAAAACAGTACCTCTCTGTCTTTATATTTTTAGTAGCTGGATATGTATATTCTATTAGAGCCCATTAGAGTAGCATAATAAATCATCATAATGTCTCGGTTTGGCTGTGTATGTAGAAATACTAAACCACTAAACACCTAATGGAGAGGGGTCTAAAAGAAACTGTTTTTTTTTTTCAAAACAGCATAAAATTACAGCAAGTCTCCAATACAAATCTTCACACTTGTGTGGGTGCGAACATCAAATCAGAAAGTAGACACCAAGACCACCTGGTAATGACAATAATTCACAATGTCAAAATAAAAGAAAACCAGTAAAAATTGTGTTTTGAACTGACTACAAGTACAATAGCTAGTCTGTATGGTTTTAAGCAAACTTTAGGTGGTGGTTGTTTTATTGCTGCCTTTAGGTGTGGACAGGCTTTCTGCTGAGTATGATTTTATTTTCCAGTTTGATGAACTACCACAATCTCTTGGAAGTGGCTCACTCCTAAAAGTTCTTTGCTCAGCCTCCTCTTGCCCTTTATTATACAGCCAGATCTTTCTTGCAAGCATTTGCTCTATCTATCAATACAGCCAAATGGAAATAACTGCTTACCAGAGCTCTTTACAATTTGTTTTGATAGAAGAACAGTGTTTCTAACTGCAAGACTCTAAGTTTTATTACTTCAAGATACATAAAAGCTCCTGACTGAGACCTTGCAAAGCATGAAATCCCAAGAGATTATTCCAGATACCTGTTTCTCAGACACATTTGGGCTGCATTGCAGGTCAGCAGAGTTGTCACCTAGATAAGTGTTGTTTTCTAGGGTCTTCAACTCCTGCTTAAACACCTTAGTCACAAAGTACCTCCACTACTGTTACATCACGTCTCTGAAAGAAAAAAAAACAGCCTCATCATTGTAAGTATTGTAAGAAGTGCTTCTCAAAGTTTCTTGAAAAGCAATTACTGTCTAGACTTGGTGATTTTAAGAGGTATCTATAAGGCCGCTAAGAATTACTAACTGAGGTTAGTAAAATGTGTGTTTTACAAAGAAAGCCACATGTTGTACTGTTACAATAGTCCAATAACTGCAATATCAAAATAAATTTGACCTTTTTTTAATACAGTGCAAACCTTGCTTGGAGATTGTTGAAACCAATTATTAACAGTGTTTAGGGCAATGATTGTGGGTTTATGAGATTCATGACAATAGTGTTTAAATGGAATGACTTTTCTAGGCCCAGTTTTAAAAAATGAATGCCAGTAGAATGGTTGTGTCTGAATCTTTTTAGAAGTAAGGGCATCATCATCATATGATTTTTCCCAGCCTTCTGAATTAAGCTTATTTAATAGAAAATATTAAGCACTTTTTTGTAGATGTATATGTAGTCAAGGCATTTAAACTCCAATATAGCATTACCAACAGACAACAAAATATTGAGAGAATTCAACATGCTCTTCTTGTGTTCAATTAAATGGCTTAGCCCAGCTCCCAATATTATGGCTTTCTATCTAATAATCAAAAATGTACAGAAATTGCATTTGAATCAGAACCCTAATCCAAAGACTGTCCATATCAATACTGAAAATACACCAGTGGGCTTCAAACAAAATATAAAAGAGCAGTGTTTAGTATGTTTAGCTTTCTTTAGACTTCATACTTAATGTGGTGATTGAAGCTGATGCACCACTGTTAGGAAGTTCTTCTTTAGTAGCTACTCTATATTGGTTCCTGAATGTCATAAGTGAATTCTAAGCATTCAATTGTGCACCAGTGTTCTAGTAAAATGTTTGGTTGTTTTATCTGGGTCACTCAGGCCAAACATTATCATGTGTGTGTGCCCTCAGTGGCAGCCATCTTGTATTGCAGCTAAAAAAGAAGCCCACTTTAAATGCAGCTCTTTTATTGACCCTTTGCATGCGACGTCACACTCTTTGGAAAGTGGCCCACTTTGTCATGACACACGTCAAAACAACCTATGTGCGAGTTACCCCTGTAAAGCTTGTTAAAAAAAACAGACAGTTGGTAGCTTAATATTATTTTTTTTAGTTGATTTCACTGTAAAAATGGTCATATGGTGCTGCACTGTCGCCTGCACAAACAGACAAGGATCCAAACCAAACTTGTCATTTTATCGTATACCTTTTGATGAGGCAGAAGATGGATAGCAGCCGTCATTTGTAAGGACTAGTAGCCCATGGTGTATTCTTGGATTTGCAGTGAACACTTTTTACAATGCAAGATGATTAGCATTCATTTACTTCATAAGTAAATAAAATTAGTAATATGCAATCAAATATTGCATTATGGAGAAGGTATGGATCTAATTATTAGTAACCATGGAGAAAATGCCCCACCATTTTGTAGCCTATCATGTTAAAAAAAAAAAAAAAAAAAAAAACTGGTAATAATATAGACTTTTGTAAACTTTAAAGTCTGCTTTTAAGTCTGTAAGGGGAAATTTAATTTATGACATAGTGGTATAAATCATGTGGCGTGAATTCAGGCAAAGTCAGCAATTTGATCAAATCAACAAACACCTCAGGAGGGAGAAGGTATAGGTCAAATTCAAAGCTAGCTATTTACAACTTTTGTAAATAACATTGTTTATGGGCCCCACCTAGGTGTGCTACTTCCACAGACAATTAATTCTACCTGAACAAGTAGAAATCTTGGCTATATTGGCAAAAACAACTTAGGAAAACAATCACAGTCGCCCCACGTCCCTTACTTCTGACATCTGTCATGGCGCCTCAACGTGATTAGGTGACGTAGTTGTACAGGGTCATTAGGAAGTGAGCCAGTAAGAACATAAGTTGTATTGGTTAACTGTGTAGAAATTCCAAGTAATTAAGAGAAGTATGAAATGACTTGTTGGCTTTATAGTTCATTTCTGATAAGTAACTAATAATGTTGACATTATCTGAAAATTATTCTTTGCTTTGCTTTTCCCACCCTGGAAGGTGAATGTGATAGGCCACTTTGAATTGAGAAAGCGGGGTCTGAAAGTATACATAGGTGGACTAATGTACCAGAGAGATATGGATGACTTGCTATTTTGGAAGCTGTTGCTTTGTGTGATGACTAGAAGAAAATAAACTGACTTCTTTTGCTATTCAGTTAAGTCAGAGTATTGTCTCTTTTCCACACTACACCTCTCAGTGTACCATCCACTGATATATCTCTAAGGATGGAGGAGTACACAGGAATGAAGTGGATGGCAATGCATGGAAGCACACTCCTGTACCATACTGACTTCACAATGCTGGTTATGTTTAGGCACATACCACCCATCTATGGTGTGCCTTTATTTGAAATGTATGAATTAACAAATAGGAGCTTCACAACCAGCTTCACATAGATTTTTTTTTTTTTTTTTTTATATTTATGTGTTTAAGAAAGCAGAATTTTTTTGTGTGTGTGTGTATGTGTGTGTGTATGTGTGTGTGTTTCCTTGTTTCTAACAAGCTGTCTAAAGTTCAGTGGTGTGCAAATACATTTTGGGGGGCAGGTGCTCAAGTGGAAAAAAAGGGCACCTTGTGTGGCACATGGAATTACCAATTGCATTAGTAGTGTGAGGTTTATTACAGGCAGACCTTGAATATCATGTATTATTTCAAATCAATAACCATATGCTGTCTGATGCAGATGTTTAATGTCCAAAAGTAATCAACTTAAAACAAGGATGCATGTTAAGTGCATTTTAGAAAATTCTTAGGATTAATCAAACAACAAAATTATTATAGATTGATTAAAAGGTAGAACACTGATTCACAACCAGCTGAACCTTGAGTCGAATTTGAAACTTACATCACCTTACATTACATTTATGGACAGAGGTAACTTGTCGACTGTATTTGCAATAAAAAAGACACGAGTCAAATAGAAGTCGTCAGGGGCAATTATAGCAAATGTAATAATAGCACGTTCATGTTGAGAGGGGCACGTGGCAGCAAACATCACGTGTGTCTGGGGGAGGATGGTGGAGGGAGGCAGTATGTCTTGTTATACAAATATATGACGATGTGGAACACTAGTAATATAGGCATTTAAAGCCAGAAATGCTACCTTGGGGAATACACTATAGTAAAAAAAAACAAAAAAAAAAAAAAAACATATACTGTAGAAAAAATAGAAGAAAAATAAAAGAAAAGGCTTCAGAAGGTCACTTTTTTGGCCATAGTATATATATATATATATATATATATATATATATATATATATATATATATATATATATATATATATATATATATACTACAGAAACAGTTACTGTACTTTAAAACTTTTCCTAGTCCCCCTGTTTGTGTACTCACCCAGTGCCATTCTCTCTCTCTGTCCTCAGCCTGCCTTCTGCTCTCTCCCTTCACACCTGCAAGCCGTTAGCTAATCAGCCCTGGTCTTTTGTTCCAGCATTTACTGTCCTAGAATTTATACACCTCTCCTGCTCTCACTCCTCCCTGGTTCCTCCCGTTAAACCCTATTGTTTTTCTCCATGTACCTGATTCATTTGTTCCTGCCTCTTGTGTCCTCATGGGTGTTTTGTAAGTTCTTGTTTTAGTATCCTTTTTATTTATTTTTTTTTTTTATAAAAATATCACCATCTACTGATGCTTCTGCGCATTTGGGTCCACCATCACCACACCAGGACAGATATAAGCTTCTGAGCGTGTGTGAGATGTAAACACACACGTCACACATAATTCTTTGTTCTCAGAGATATATCAGTCTCAATGCAAACATCTAAAAGCGAGACTATACGTAATATTTGTTGTTCGAACTGACCTTGCGCAAGCAAAGCAGGCGCTGTGACTTTTTTCCTTGACGCCTACCTTGGTGCAGTATTCTCCGAAGAAAAATGAGCCCTCACAGAGGGTTCATATATATTACAAAACAGGTGAACCTGCTCTGCAAGAACACCTTCCAAATCGTCCAGTTTGAGCGAAAGTTGGTGTGCGCGATCTGCGCCGAAGTAAACTTAACAGATACAGCCGCGACAGCGCAGGAGCCGGCAAACGCGCAGATGCGTGGACGGTGTGATTGGTGTACACCCGGTTCACGCCTGGTTCAATGCATCAACTACAAATTCGTATTTCAGGAATGTCTCCGCTCTGCTGGTGAATACACTGGGGAAAACCTTTTAATAGATCTCATATGTTCTACATTGTTTTAAGATATATTTGAAAACAACAACAACAACAACAACAAAAAAAAAATACTTCATTCAGAAGCTGTGGCGGCTTCATTTTTGCCATGACAGTGCACCACGATCAGGAAACCCTGCAATCCATATTCTTGACATAAGGTACAAAGGCAAAAGATGAGAAATGAATGCTCTCTGATGTTTTATGCTTTAGGATTTTTTTTAAAATGAAAAATTAAATCATGCACGTTATTTACAATTAAAAGGTTTGTCACATAAAAATAAATACAGAGCATTAAAGCCCCCCTTCAAATTTGTATTCAGGCTCCATGGAAAATGATGCTTGGAGACAGCTGTGGCACACCACCTGCCAGGATTTGACCCCTGGCTCAGAGCTCAGTTGTGTCCAACCAAGGCATGCTGTTTTTGGCTATGGACTCCTGGTTCCTCCAAGGGCACCTCAAGAAATAATAAATCAATTACAGTGTTTGGGAAAAGGCTAGATTTATTATGTTATGCTGACATCTGTTATTTTGTCAGGCATTTTCTAAACCACGCTATATTATCATTCACTCTCCAAATATAAAATATATTTAACATATTAAGTAACAGACATTCACAATGGGCTAATATGGCCCTATTCTGTCTAACTCAAGCAGGTTTGTTTATTCCCTAGACACATGATTTGCAGTTGATTTCAAAGGTTTTGGACACAACCTCTTGTTATTTTTGCATTACTGTAATACTGTAAATGCCATTATGTTTGTGAAATAACACTAGATACTTCAGTGTTATAAGTAATGCCAAGTAATGTTTCCACTCAGCTGTGTGGGTGGTAACACATGTTTTTGTCCCAGGGCTTGAAGAAAAACTTCACCACCAATTTTTCACATCAAAGTCTGTTTACTGGTGTTGGGAATTACTACTGCATGTATTTAAAAAAGTTGTCAGAAGCTTTTTGTGGCCTCAGAGGGACTTGCATGCAGTCTGATATATAGCCTCAAGTGATGGTAGTTGAGTCTAAAGCCTAAAATTGAAACAAAAAAAAAAAAATAAATCATGTGAGTTTGTAGGTTAGAAAAAGTAGAGAGGTGAACACATGCACCCAGCTCCATGTTACTGCTTGAAGCACAGCTGGCGCTGCTTACATTAGATGTTTTACACCCAGATCACAAATGGCCTGTCCATCATAAACACAAAACTTTTGTTTTGTTCTATGATATCTGAGTAATGCATTGTTTCCTTTAATATAAGCTATTATTGCATTTTCATATTGCTGCAAAACTTTTACTGGATGAAACTGTTTATCTCAGAAATGTGAATGGCTCTCATTCTGTTTAATCTTTAGGAATAAATATCTGAATTGCCAAAATTTAAAGTGCTATGAAAGCATTTTTGTCCCCTTTTAGATTGTTACTACTTTTGTGTTATGTTTCAAATTATCTAATGCATCTTGATATCAAAAAGATAGGCAGACTAAATCCAAAAAGCAGTTTTCATGTAATGATTAGAATAATTTGAATGCATTAATTTCTATGAAAAGCTTAAGACTTTAATTCCAACAAGTATATTTTTAAATATAAATTGAAATACTCAAAGGAAATAAAAGTATTCAAATTACTGAACTAAAGCAGTGTGTTGACACACTCCTAAAAAGTCTGCTCCAAGGTAAATCCCCTGGCAACCATCAGGTGTAGCATATATCTCAGTAATGAGTTATCCCTACTGCTGTTCTGCGTGAACTAGATCATCACGGAGCACAGATGTGAACACAATGGCAATTCTTTCTGAGAGGGTGAACTGATAGTCTTAAAGAAGAGAGTACCATTAGGTTGGAACAACCCAACTATTAGAGGACTATATAACAGCTGCACATAGACAATGTTTTCTCAAGAGGGAGATTACCATCCATGCATCTTTACAGACAGGTAATCAAGCTCAAAATGAAGTGGCAAGATCTCAGGCACTAGGACAGGCTCTTTTCTATTCATCAGGTATAAGGTTATTGTTTTTTTAACTGCCAGAATACCATGCTGACAGTGTCTTTTGGTTGCTTTCTTTGTCTGCACTATCAGCCAGAAACGTTAATTTACAGGTTGATGGTACAATGAAGCATACGAAAGCAAAATCTCAACAACTTATACAATAAGATAGAAGCTGAAAGTGTGTTGGACATGGTGCTGAATTTATAAGAGCTTTAAAAATGTAATTCCTGTGGAAACATATCAAGAGTAACCAGTGTGCATTAAAGAATTAAGTGGCATCAAAACCACTGACTGGAAAAGGTTTCAAAAACAATAAATAAAAATGAAGTTCAAAGGTAGGCTAGTGGATATAAGTATACAGGATACAAATTGGTAGACCATAGTGCCTCGCGAAACGCTTACTAACTACATTATGCAGAAGATTCTCCAGAATGGTCAAATCCACAAAATCCATGACTTTATCAAACTGCTGCTGAAGGTGTCTTCAGTTGGAAAGCAGGAATCAGGAAGTTCAGTGGCATACACAAACTAACAGACCATCAAGCTCTAAGTCTACTGTCTGCCTGTGGTACATGAACAAATTTAGCAAGCCTCAGAGCACCATTTTGTTTGAGATGCTGAGTCAAGTACATAACTTCAAAGGAGCTGTAATAGTAAAAGTTCACAGTGCAAAAAATACAGGTAAAAATGGGAAATGGAGTAAAGGATGGCTCAACAAGTCATCGCTGGAAAAGACAAAAACCTAAACTGCTATACAGCCATACAATCACTGATCATTTTCATATTAAGAAAATCTGCACAAGTGGTTGTTAACACAAATGGCAAACAGCCAATCACATGGCAGTGATTCAGTGTATTTAGTCATCTAAATGTGATGAAGATGACTTTCTGAAGTTGAAACTGAGCATCAGATTGGGGATTTAAGGACCTTTGTGCGATGGTTGTTGGTGCCAGACTGGCAGAAACTGTTGATCTACTGGAATTTTCATGCACAGCTATCTCTCAGGTTCACAAAGAATGACCTGAAAAATAGAAAATATCCAGTGTGGAGCAGTTGTGTGGACAAAAAACCCTATGGATGTCAAAGGTCAGAGGAGAATGGCCAGACTGGTTCGGGAAGATGGAAAGGCAGCAGTAGTAATAAAGGTATGTGGAGTACCATTTCTGAAAGTACAACACAACAAACCTCAAAGCAGATGCAGCACAACTGAAGACCACACCTTGTGTCACTTCTGACAGGTAAAAAAGAAAAAACTGAGGCTACAGTTCCTTAAAGGCTTACCAAAATTGAACAACATTGGAAAAACATTTTCTGGTCTGATCAGTTTGGATTTCAGCTTTAACATTCAGCTGAAATTTAGAGTAAAAATTATGGCATTGATTGATCCTGCCTTGTATCGGCAGTTTAGATCAGTGAGGTGTTTTAATGGTGTGGGAGATATTTTCTTGACACACTTCAGGCCTCTTAGTAACAACTGGGCATTATTTACATGCCACAACTTACAAGAGTTCTGTTGCTGACCATGCCCTGTCTTTTCAGACCGCAGTGGGTCCATCTCATCTTTGTGACATTGTGCTTTAGCACAAAGCTTAAATCTATTTTTTTAACATGATAATGAGTTCACTGTAATTTAATAGTCTCCACAGCCACCAGATCTTAATACAATGCACTTTCCTTGGGCTTTGGTGGAAAGGGAGATTCACATCATGGATTTGCAGCCAACCAATCTGCAGTACCTTTGTCATGCTGTTGTGTCCATAGCTGAGTTTCCATTACAAATGTCCGCAAAACGTTTTCAATGTTCTGCTAATGTCAAAAAAACACGATTTCACAGTTGTGGTGTTTCCATTAAATAAGAAATGCAATTAAAATCACGTGAATAAGCTTGTTTAAGTGATAAGTCATTAAAGATCATGGCATCAATGAATGTAAACACTTACACAAGATATAATCATATTTCAGCCACGGCACTAGTGCTCATCATCAGTCATCAGAGGAGACGTCAGCATCTTATTCAGGCATTGCATTGAAGTGACAAGCTCCTTATACTTGGGAGCGGATATGCAGAAATTTGGGGAAATTGTAGTCGGCAATTTTACAGGAGATCTATGAATTTGAATAGCAAACTCAACTTTTGATGAACTGTGCAATCCTGCCAGTCCTCTGGTGGAGCCAGCTGGACCAAAAGAGACCAGTGCCTACAAATAAAAATGTGAAAAAAGTGTTTCCATTGCAGTTTTGCAAAATATACCAATTTTGATATGGCTGAAAAACCACCTTATCTTAGCACAAAAACTTTTTATTGAAAAACATGAGTTTTTTTTCGAAGTAGATGTTTCTTTGAGTGAATTTATTTTCGTAATTCCAATTTGTGCAATTTTATGGCTAATGGAAACGCAGCTAATTTGGGCCAAAATCTCAATGCAATGTTTTTTTTACACCTTGTGAAATCTATGCCATGGAACAGTGAGGCAGTTCTGAAGGCAAGAGTGTCCAACCCAGTTCTAAAAAGGTGTAACTGTCAGACATATATAGATTAGTAGCTGTGGTTTTGGAAGGAACCATGTTAAAAGACACCATAGGCCTCTTCAATCATATGTATTCTCACCTTTGAATTTTTAGGACTGGGTGTGTACAGATTCAATCCCAAGTATGGGATGGGGGAATTATACCAAAGCACTAAGTTTATGAAACAGGACAACTCTTAATGCAAGTTTCCTCAACACAAGATTAATTGGAACTGCATTGAAATACATCATACGACAAATTATTAATGAGTCATATCAAAACAGTGAGGAAATATCCAGTCTGCAGCATTTGTGTGAGCACTCGATATTTCCTGAGTAACCAAGCTACTGTTAACCTAGCACTTCAGGTCACTCATTCACATAAAAATGTGGTTAGTAGCTGCAAGAGGAGAGTTTACTGAAGACTGTAGCTATATGTCTCAAGCCAAGTATTTCAGCAGAAAATTCTGTTTTGAAGAAAAAATATCTGTGGCTTTAAGGTTTTGGATCATGCGAAATTTAATTTCTAAGTGAGGTTAAACTGGCTAAATGTGGTGTGTCATTATACTGCAATTTTTAACCCATTGATTTTAGTCAAGCAAAGATCTGCAAGTCCATATTAGCAAATGCCTAATCTAAAATGGCTCAGATTAGTTTCAAAGACAAGTCCTTAATCGGTACACTACGATTTATATTTGCATAGTATTTCTAAATTTAAAAAAACAACTATGGCAAACTGTTAGAAGGACTTTGTCAATATTGAATCTCTTTTAGGTTAATTATTTTTCAGCCTTTTTCATGTTAGCTCTTTCTGTTTAGCTGTCTTGGCCAGGTTAGGGTCATACGTAACTATTAAATTTTAGCTGGTGTCTCGGTCTTACTTTAATGGTATGCAGCAAAACCTTTGATCTTGAAGTTATACTCATATTTTCATCTACAGTTGTATTAGGTCTGGCATTTTAACTTCTTTATCATTACAGTTGTAGGTTTCTTTCTTTCTTTCAAATAATCTCTGTTAGATTTGTTTGATAGTTTTTCCCTGTTGTAATCACATGAATTAAAAAGGTTAATCTATTTTAAAATTTTCCCACTTCATTATTTTAACTGCCTTTTAATTGTAATTAATTTTTCATATTTGTGAAAGTTCACATCTATTTTTCACCCAACCTGGGATTACAGCCAGGTTTGGTCATACCTAACTATTTATATGTTTGGTAATTTGGCAGCAAATAGAAACTCATTAGCAGAGAAAGAGACAGATTCTTGTCCGTTTGGAAAGGTTTTACTTTTTAAATACGTATTTGATTGTTAAATATAAACTAAAAACAAATCTTTCTATCCCATATTGAAACTTTATTTTTATCACACCCACTTTCCTGCATTTTCTTCTCCTTTCAGTTCATTAGCACCAGCCTAGGTGTGAGGCTTTTTATTGGCAGAAGTGGGTGCAACAACTGAAAGAAACCTGTGAATGAAAAAGACCAGAGCATTTATATTAGGTTTCCCAAAAACATATTTGCACCTATGAGAAAAATCTGAGTTTTTTTGTGCTTTCCTGGATTTTCTACCTTTCATTAACATGTTTTCTTGGCAGCAGCCATCTTTTGTTTGTTAGACTATTTAAACTGTGTTTTGAAACCCACTTGACAATCTAAAAGCTCTATTAGCCCAACTTAGAAAACGGTGCCAATACTGCCAGAAAAGATGCCATAACCATATCCAATTTCTGGTAAACGATGTGTGATTTCCTGCTATAAAGGACACAGCTCCATAGCATGAACCAAAGTGGTCATATGCACTTCATTCAATTAGTAAATTTTAGATTTAAAGAAAGTTTAATAAAAAGCTAGAAAATTCTGAATTCTGCTTGAAATACATTCTTTACTGTTTCTAAAGCAAACAACATGGTGTATTTCTTAACAATTCTTGAATCAACCAGCAGTTAAAAATTATTATTATTTCCTGTTAACCTCCCCATTGGTCTCAAAACCTATTGCTAAAAGAAATGGCTACATTCTTGAGTTAGGGTCAAGAGTAAGAGCTATGAAATGCCTATGAGTTTTACATTTTTGGACATTTTAATATTTAATATAAACTTTACATATCCTGAAAATGTTAAGTAATATAAATAAAACATAGAAAATAAAAAAAAGATACCTTTTAAAATTTTCAGTAAAATTTATATTTCCTTGTAATATAAAAATTTAAGACGTCAATTTTAGTTTGGAAATAACTTTTTTATTTTTGAGACTTTCAGACAACACCTTTAGCTGACTTTTAATTTTAAAGCAGTTAATCTAAGCAGAATAAAAGAGAAGCAGACATAAACTAAGCTGTCATTCTGGAAATAGGACCCCATTCTACAGGAAATCCAACCAATTCCTGTCCACACAAGCCATTTCTCTTAACTGAAAGTCCAGTTCTGCTTGCAGTTATGTTATGGCACATCCTTTTAGAATTCATGATCTTTCATTTCAGGCCATGCAGTCTTTTGTAATGTTTAAATTGTGCAAATTAAAAAAACAAAATATAAAAGAAACTTAATTTAAAAAGTTTGTTTTTTGGTTGGCTATTTTTCTTTTGTCTACTGTGTGCATTTAATGAAAGAAATGCTTGTTGTAATATTAATATCCTCAAACAATTCATATCAGTTTGATATTAGAGACTGGTGCTTTGTGTTATGATGCTATAAGGTTAAAGAGGGTTTTGGAAACCTCTGAACAACACTAAGACCCTGACATTGTGAATCACTCCAGAGATCTAAAAGTCAAGATTACATGACAGAAATAATAGTGTGTATTAAAAACGCTCTCATATATTTAGCACATCGAGCGAGTGTGAAGTGATACACAAAGGATTTCCTGTGTCTTTGAAGTAAAAAATTTCACTGGGATCCAGAACAAACACTTGTTTGAAAATTAAAATGACTGCTCTTCATGTCTGTTTTTTTTTCCCTGAGAACCCCCTGTTGGTTGCATGCAGTAAAATGAAAGAATCCTTCTGCAGACCCCCTCCTGTTTTAGTTACAGCACTTTCACTCTGAATACTTTTTTCCAGCATTTGCAAAGAAATCACAGAGAACACCTTCACTCAAATATGGTATATCTGACTATTTTTGCATCCTGGTATGTGGGACAAGTGAAAAGTATTTTGTGTTTGATGGCATTACTTGCTGTTGTGTGTGTGTGTGTGTGTGTGTGTGTGTGTGTCATACCAGCACGGTGTGAAGAAAGTTTTATGAAGCTCAGAGCAACAAAGACTCACAGCAAATCCCTTTGACACTACTTTAAAGTTGAGTTCCCTTGCCATACTTCTTAAGTTAAAAAAAAAAAAAAAAACACTGAATAAGCAGCAAAGTTATAGGTTAAAAATCTCACCATAAAGAAGTCAGATTTCATAACTCATAATTAAATGTGAGAAAAAGATTAAAGTTTGAAATAATCTGTATTTTGTCATTGAACTGAACAGAAATAGCTGCAAAATAGCCCAAAATTGTGAAGCAAGCACATCAACCTTTGGTCTTACAATCAACAAAACATGGGAGACTATTCACTTTCTAAAACACCCAAAATTAATTGTAAGAGGTCCTTAAAATATATTTAAACACCAATAAATGAAGAGAGGGACTGGAGAAGTGGGTGATTATATTTGATCCGCACACAAAATGAGAAGCTAATGATAACTTTTAGTCATGTACTTAGCTGGATCTCATATTTAAAATGTTTACATATGGCAGAAACAAAAACAAAGCAAAAAACTGTAATCATCTTCTAGATCTCTCAGTCAGAGGTCACACTAAACATTTTTGTTGTATGTCATTTTGACATATGGCATCAAATAAATCTTATAATCTTTTTTTTTTTTTTTTTTTTTTTTTTTTTTACCAGTTTTTAAATAATAGTAACATAATCAGTTGCATTTGATTTTCCTTCGGTTGAATTAATATGCAACAAGCTAAACAGAGAATCCACATCATGCCATCACACATCAAGCAGATAAATACACTCAACTTCTTCCCTGCAGTGACAAAAAACATTGACTCTGGCCCCAATAACTGCATATAAACAATGAAATTAAAGGTTTGCTCTTAGATTATGAGCTATTCATCTGCTTTGGCCACCTGCTTGTGCTTAACCAATTGTCTCGGTTTTGATGTTGATCTGAAGAATGAATCTGCACTCTGTGCTACACTGGAGCCTGGAACTACAAGCGCCACTTAAGCCAAAGTTTTGAAATCAGGGAACATTTCTCCAACTGAAGTGATCAGAAGCTGGCAACACTCTCTGAACGAGGGGATTTCCTTAGCTTGCTTTTCTCCAGCAGGAAATCCCGCAAGTCGCAGCAGTGGTTTAGCTGTACCAGACGCGACTCCAGGTCAGAGATGATACTCAGATGAGAATAAAAAAAAAAAAAAAAAAAAAAAAAATTTAGTTAAAGGGTAAAGCTGAGGTAATTTGTCCCCAGCTTCCTCGCTGACAAGCGCCTTCAGGAGGATCTGGACAGGACAATGAGGAATTAAAAAGTGTTTCGCCGGGTCTCGAAGGATATGGCCTCGGTAGCTTCAGCAGGAATTTGCTTGATATGACGATCCCTGCCCCCATTTGAGGCAGCACTCTGCTCAATGCAAACAAAACCAGGGCCGGAGAACAATAGGGCTGGGCCAACAGCAGCCTGGCCAGGCCAGGCCAGGTCCTGCAGGTCAAAAAGGCCTTGAATATCATTGCCCACACCATGTTTGGCAGAAAAATGGTTCTGCATGTGACCTCGAAGACACCAGGTCAAAAGTGAAGTTTGCTGGTGAGAACATCATGGTGTGGGCTGTCTTGCCATACATGATTTTGGCACCGATCATATAACTGAAAAAGATGAATGGAGAAATGTATTGCAACATTTTTGATAAGAGTCTGAAGATGACAGGATCATGGATTTTCAAGCAAGAACAAAGTCCTAAACACACAGGTAAAGAAGCCCCTTACTGGTTTCAGGAAAAGAAAACAAAAATGTTTGAATGGCCTTGTCAGGAACTGAATTGTAAAATCTATGTTGGAACTGAGGAGCAGAGTGCATAGAAAGGACCCCTACAACTTTCAGAATTTGAAGACAGTTTATGTGGAGAAATAGGTCAAAATCACACTTATTTATTTATACTGGAGATGCTTTGAATTTGTCATGACTAAGAATAGCTTGATTCCACAAAGTGTTTAGTACATTTCTGTAAATGTGCTTAACATTGTGTCATTCTGTTTTATTTATTTATTTTTGTTACCTACAACTGCATTCATTGATAAATTTCATTCAGACTATATTTGCTGAGATAAATGCTGATGGGTTCAGAACTTTTTTGCCTGCTGAATAAACTGTGCAATTGTTAAAGCCAGAGGGGACAACTTTAAAGAAAGAAAAGTCTAAGCATGACATACCCAAACACCTGAAAGGCATAGTATAAAGGTATTCTAATAAGTGACTCTTGCTGTAATAAAATATATATATATATATATATATATATATATATATATATATATATATATATATATATATATATATATATATATATATATATATATATGTTTGTTTCAAAGCAATAAATGCTTGATCATTATTTTTTGGCACAAATTAGATCCTACTTCCAAACCTTTAAACTGGAGTGTCTGTATCTATCATAAATCTTCCATTGTGATGCTGTCACTTTGAAATCTTAAAATTTTTGGAAAGCGAAATCGGGAATTAAACCATCTTTTGTTCAGAGATGTTGCAAATTTACACCACAGAGTGCAATGTGAATGACGATTGTATTCAGTCACTAGATTAATCATAACCTGATTGTGTATATGCTTGGATTGATCAGTAAGTGCACAGTTTCATAAATCACACATGAAACTTCTCCTACGATAATCTTTTTGCACACAAATCTACTCCAGGTTTTGATAAATGAGACCCAGTGTGTTTTAGAAAACCTGCTAGGCATAAAAAAATGTTAAAATGCTTCTCCAAACTTGGATCAGAACGATATATTCACCAGTAAAATTACAAATTTTAAAATGTTCATCACAGTCATCCAAGATCGAGATCAATAAGTGCCAAATTAGAACTGAAGGCTTCATTGATAGAACTGCCAGTCAAGCATTTTACGATGGCTTTCACTGTTACAGACTTATTATATCAGTTTTTTGGCAAAAACAGTCTGCACCTGGTTTTGTTTTGCCCAAAAGTGGCTCCAGAACTTGGAAAATAATCTTCCCAATAAGTGGCCTGCAGCTGCCACCATTTTCCCCATCCAGGCATACCTGTACAAGGAAAAATAAATCCTTCTGTTTAATTTTTCATATTTTTAAAGCCTGATAAATACAGCTAGCTTTCTTTGCTTGGCAATACTGTTGAGACTGTGATAAATTTGAGTACATCTTTTGTGTCCTCTATACTTCCTATTGATTAAACTGCTTTCAAGATCCTGATGAGACTGTTTGCAGCTCCAAGAAACAATAAATCCCTTTGCATATCATCATCACACTTGACTGTTTTAGACTATTGGAGAAGATTACTGCTCCAATTACATTATAGTCAACATTATAGACAGAGCCAATTACTGTTTGGCATTTTGAAATATCTTGTTTTCTTCAAAGTCATACATGAATGGAGTCGAGCTGTGTGTTAAAAACAAAAAGGGTCAGACTCATGATAATGAAAATTTTGTAATTGTTTCCAGTTCTTTTAACGTTAAAAAAAAACATGCATGCACAGAGCTCATAGCTGCTATATAAAGCTGTATGATCGAATTGATTGCTTTCTGTAGTCTTTTTTCTTATTGTCACAGCAAAACAGCTTGTGTGTTTTTGCTTAACCTCAAACTGAAGAGATATCTGTGCCTCAGGAGTTGGTGTAACATCTTGAAAATGAATCTGAATCCAGCCACACTGACTAAAGACGCATACTATGGGAAATATAGCTATTGACTCTGTCAGGGACTGATTTACACAGGACCCGATACATGAGCAAGTGTTAATTAGACATCATTATCAGAATATATGTGCACAGCACTGTTGTGCCTTTAGACTCTTGATGTCTTACAGGTGTGAAGTATCACTTTCAGAGAAGGATCACAGAAGAATGACTGCAGATATCCTTTGCCATTATTGCACAGATACAGGTATGTGGCTTACCTTGATCAGACACATTCAAATTTCTGATATTTTCAGACCTTGAATTTTAGGTTATGTTTTGTAAGTAACTTTGGGGCTGTTTGTAAGCTAATAGGTAGTAACATTGCTATTGGGAGCAGGCTTTATTAGTCTGCAAAATACTTAGAAGAAATTAAAACTTAAGGAAGTGCAGGGGGTTTCCCAGAGAATGTTAAATGCTTTCAAAAAACTAATTTTCTCTAAAGTTTTAAGAATTTTAAGACTGTTTTTGTTTGTCAAGCCACTTAATTCTGACCAATGAATCCTTTAGTCATAAACAGCTTCTAAACCACTGTTGTGTCGACACTTAAACTGATTCCTTAACCTTTTGTTGCCAGCAACTTGCCACTAAAGTTTCATCTCCTTCCTTCAGTTCAACCCATAAAAAACAGCAAGGCGATTTCCAAAGAGATATAAGGTATAACTAGTTATGGGACTATCTACCTTTTCACGAGACATTTCACGACATGATGTGAAGTCAACCTACCACTGTTACACCTCCGAGCCACCACTGAGGTAATAACGGCTTTTTCTGGCACAATAAGGTTTTAGTGTTTGTGAAATTCAGTTCAGTTCAATTTATTTGTACAGCACCAATTCACAACACATGGCATGTCAAGGCATTTTACAAAAAAAGTCATTGCAATCCAATCATACATAAATTCCAGTTGATCCCAGTTATCAAACAGTGCATCAAGTTCAGTTCATTATTTAAATTGGTTTAAAAAGTTTTCTATCTAAGGAAAGCCAACAGATTGCATCGAGTCAATGACTTGCAGCCATCCCTTATTCTGAGCATGCATATAGCAGCATCAGAGAGGAAAAACTCCCCTTTAACAGGAAGAAACCTCCAGCAGAACCTGGCTCAGTGCGAGAGGCCATCTGCCACGACCAACTGAGAGTTTGAGAAAACAGAGCACACACACACACACACACACACACACACACACACAAAGAGAACTGGTATAGGAGTACTTTCTATGTTAATGCATAGTAGAAAGTTAATAGCAGGAGAAGGAGAACATTTAGCTGTTAGCAGCAGTATCTCAGCCTCTCACCCTTCCGACAAGATATCAGAGCTAAACAAAATGACAGGCTATTTATAGTTTCTTTTGGGAGAAAAACACTGAGAAGTTAAGAAGTTAAGAGTTGAAAAAACAGCAGTAGCTACTTTCCAATTTGTAAATTATGGTACATTTTCATCTATATTTTACTTTCTGATGAAACTATGGCCAACATCTTTTTTTTTTTCTCAGGCCCTTTTGACTCAGTCTGCTACAGTTTGATTCATTGTCAACATTTATACAGTTCTGCATTGTTGGCTTCAGAGCTTATATTCCATCTGTGATGCAGATTCAGCTGCTGTAAACCAAGGCACTTTAGAGAGACAAAAACACAAACACAGACACTGAAAGTATATGTAAGACACGGAGAATGTGATCGAGAAATGGGGAGAGGTGTAATGCTAAAGCTGTCTCTTTCAGCTCTGAGGGTCATGTCAGTCTGATCTCATTATCCAGCACTTAGTCCTAGAACAAACAGCCACTGGCCTCCTTCCTTTCCCTCCATCGCTCCATCCCTCTTTCCCTCTATCCTTTCCTAACGACTTGCACTGCTCATGTCCTAACAACTCGCTTGGCTCACTTACTGTCTAATGACTGCCACTCCTTATAGCCCGTGCTTCAAATCCCATTTATCTCCACTATTGTGGGCTTGTATTCAGACCTTTCTGTTTCTAATGCCCTGGGAGAGGGCATTAGAAACAGAACTGGGCAGCCACGGTGGGTAGAGAGAGTGAGAGAAAAATATAACAATACTAAAGAATTTCCTCCTGACATAAGCTACATTGCTAATGAAGCTCTCAGGTGTTTTAGTCAGGCTCAACCTTAAAATAGTCATGTGCTCGTTTCCTCTCTTTCCTTTCTCACTTTATTTTATGCCAGCCTCAAGTGGCCGGGTGTTTGGGGGATGATGATCATCCCCTTGCTCTTCCACTTGCATCCTCTTTCTCCAATTCTGTGCCCCCTTTCCTCTCCATCTTTGTCCTGAGTGTTAATGTGTTAGATGGAGGTCTTTCACCCGGCAAGCACTATTACAGTCATTTCCTCTGTAATGTGAATGACGGCGATCCATTATTTATCTCAGACTTGCTCATTATTCCCCAGCCCATTGCATACCCTCCCAGACAAGGCTCTCACAGCCACTCCAGACATTACTTTATTAAGAGGGCGAGGCTGCTGCGGGCTTTCATCAACAACACCACATTAATGCAGGTGTGGTGCATGCAACGGTGAGGTTCATCATGAGAGCAGAGCAAGAACGAGTGAGATAGTAGTCAAGCAAACCAGAGTGTTTCTTAAGAACTACAGTTTTTGTAACTTGGTTGACTTAAGATCTGAAGGGTCAAGTAATTCCAACCTCTTACTGTCAAGAAAAAACCGATGACTCTTGAAAATTCCTAAAAAAAAAAATAAAAAAAAAAAAGTACTGTAGTCAGGAAAATTCTATTCTATCATCCTCATCTTTTTCAGATTCTTTTGCAGATTCAAGCCAGAACTGTCTGGGCAACTCTAAACTGTTAATTTTACTTCCAGTCTGAAGAACAAGTTGGTGAAATTAAAAGATTAATTATAACCTAAATTAACCAGGGTATGAATCATTTTGACCTTAACTGTCGCTAGAGAAATTTACGAAGTTATAAATGCATCCAAAATTATATTTCAACAACTACTCTGAAGGTAGCAGCTACTGGACATTCTGCTTGTGCTATTTAGCGGCGATAGATGGAGGGCCATTAGCAAGCTGTCTCATTGGAGTCACGGGCTAAAACTTTGAATCTTTTGGGGTTTTTATTCCAGTCAACTTTATTTAGGCAAATATACTGTTCCCGAGACTTAAACATGACTACAGTGATGTGACTCAAACAAGGCCCTCCACACTTGTTATCAACCTGGTGATGATGTCTAAAAAACCTACAAATAAATTCATTTTTAGTTGCAGTAGAATATATAATCCATCCTTTAATTTGAGTAAATATATTCAGTGGGGAAGAAAATGTTTTTCACATCAAAACATGTGTTCCACATATACTGGTACCCCCGCAGTTAATATTTCTACTTCTTCTTGTTTTTGTATTATTTCACAACATTGACACACGCAGTGAGTGCTGGGTCCTCACTTGTTCTTTCTTCACCTCAGTTCTTCTGTGGTATGATGGTCTGATGATTGGGATAATAATGTGAGAAGGCTGATTCTGTGTTTGATTAAGCCTTTCTGTGTTTATTCTGTGACATATTTTGTATTATTGTCCAGTAATGAGAGAGGCCCAGTAATGATCAATATCCAGTTTTCTGGCAAACTTCACCAGATTATTATTTAAAATCTTCTTGTGTTTCAAAGAGTTCATGCTGTCATTGCACTCTAACAAGGTTCCCAGGGCCTTCAGATAAGAAACAGGCTCACAGCATCACAGATCCTCCATCACAGTCCACAGCAGGCATTCATTCTTTGTTTCAGACCAAACCCACCTGAGGTCTATGTTCGCGAGGGGTTCGATTTAAGTGTCACCTAATCAAAGCCCACAGTTGCAGTTAAAGTCCTACCAACCTTTAGAAAACTCGTATTTACATTTATAGGTTGAATTTAAAAAAAGGCTTTTTCCTGACATTACTCCCAAACACCCGGTTGGCTCAAACAGTTATTCAGATCTGGTGACCCCCGAGGTGCCCCAAATCGCAAACAGATTTCTCTTCCCAACCATTTGCCTTACTATGCCTGGTGACTCATAGGCTGGTCCTTGTCCAGCTTTGTGCTTTTGTTCAAAGCTTTTTAGTTATTGTTTGAATGTGGGTGGACAATTTCAGGTGAGTTACTCTTTTCTTGTGGTCATTCCTGACCTATGAAGATCAAGACACAATCTGCCTTACTTGAATATCATGTCTGTCTTTCACATTTTAAAGAGGAATTATAAAGGGCCTCTGTGTTAAAGATTTCAAAAATTATTACTACTACTGAAACAAAAGATACAATGAATTTGTGACTTTTTACATTTCTTCACAAGGGCAGCCAAAAACCGTGGAGGAGGCTCTAAGTCATTTTGTTTTTTTTCCTTGTTGCTATCTTTTGTATTTATGTAAGCAGTTAGTTATTAATTTGAGCTAGATGTTCTGCTTTTTGAAAAAAAAAAAAAAAAAAAAAAAAAAAACAAAACAAGCAAAAAAATAAAAACAGATTAAACTTTTATCAAAAAATTATCAAGAATGAACTTGCCTTATTCAAGTTGCTGTTGATATTGTCACAAATCGCAAACACACGCAAAATATTTACACACTGCAAGACTTCGGTCAAGGTTTTTCTTTTTTTAAAAAAACATTTTGAGCACCCAGCTTTCCACCAGACAGTGAAACTCTGCAAATGCCATAGCTATGTCATGTTATTAATTTTCTCATTAAATTATGTGACCAAAATGTCCATGTTGAAATACAGGTAAAGGCCTGATGTTACCCATATGATGGATTAATATTTCAAACCAATTTATAGAAAACCAATTTCAAAAAATGTACAAATATGAATGACACCATTTTCATGTTTGAAGAAAGGTTTATTGTGTTTTGTACTAAACTGACAATTTTACTCACATAAAACAGCACTGTGAATAGTAACTTATGCATTATTCTTAAAACCCTCCCCTTTGTTAAATAAACAAGCCATCAATGGTGTCTCAAGGAGATAGAACCCTTTTGGTGTTCTTTGTAAAGGACATGTGGTTCTACAATGCATCTTTATAAAATCTATTCCAGCAATAAGTTATGTTTGACATAAAAGCAGATTTACATTTTATTTGCTTGCTATTTGCAAATGTAGAAGTTAACTAACTGCACCACAGTTAAAGGTAATGCTGTTTCTCAGTTTTGTTTATTAACAGCAGGCTCATTGATTTCAAAAAGGGAATAACAACATGTTTGTATTTACATAGAAAATATGTATGCAAGCAAATGTATGTACAAAATAAATTGAAGAGGAAAACAAACAGAGAAGTATAATAATTTAACAAACTACCACAGGCCACAGTGACCACTGCAAGTCAGGATATTGTAAAGACATTTTCCTAATCTCAGAGGTTAGTTGTGCTTTATAAAGGATCACACATACAGAATGTTCTTGCTAAAACTGGTAATAATTACGGTATGATATTATTGTCCTCAAAACTAATGAATCTGAAGCACACACATGACCTCTTTTGGCACTGAGCTGCATTACATGTATCTCCCTGTAAACTGGCCCACTCTGGATTTCTGTACTGGGATCTATCTTTTATCACTTATTTTTAACCTGATACCACACGCTTGCCCCATCTCCTCGCTCCTTCCTTAAGCCACCTTCCCGTCTCTCTTACAAGACTGCATTCACACCTTCTCCTCCATCACAAACCTCCCCCTTTTTTTTTTTCCCCGCTGCATGTGACATCAAGTGCAATTGGAGACTTGAGGGATTCCAGTAAGAAAGTCTTTCGACGCTGCTGTCAGACAGGCCTCAGTCACAGTCTCTACCCCTGTCTGGTGGAGAGGTATACACACATGGCAAATTAATCCCTGTGCCCTGTCTGCCACACACAGCGCTCATGTCAAAAGTAGTGGGCCGCGTGGAGTGTTGGGGTGACATTTCCGAAAGACAGACACACTGTTGGAAGCCATTACTTTCGGAAACAACACACAGAAAGGAGGCGATAGAGAGCGGCAGCACCTAATGAATGGAGAGATGTGGAAACCAGCAGAAAGAGGGGATAAAACAGGCAGCCTAATGAAGGGTAAACGAAGGGACACAAATAAAGCAGCTAATGAGACAGATGCATCAACCTGCTGTGACCTTTTCCTCTTTATCTAATCATGCATGCCTTATTATGGTCTTTTTATTCACTGTTTACCATTAATAATAGTTGTTGCTGTCTCTGCGGCCCCCATGCAGCACTTGAACAGATTACAGCCTCAAATCAAACCCATTTGTTTTACTAAGTCTCATTTGTTTCTGTTAGTATTTCATCTATTGATTGCATTCATCTCTGCTTAAATATTCCTACTGTGCAGCACCACAGATTTACTTTGTATGAGATGATGGAATAGTTAGAGGTGAATTTCACTGAGCTCTTTGACGGAAAGAAAGATGTCCAGAATATAATGTGCTCACAAGTTATTTTTTTCCAAGTCAAGTCTCAAGTCTTTGACGGCCAAGTCTAAATAAAGTTTTAAATCTTTCATCCTAATTCAGAGTCAAGCCTCAAGTTTCTAACAATGGAAATAATAGTTTTCTCACGAAATCTATGACATCTAGGTCACCACTAACTCAAACTTCAAAATTCAGCTAATAGCTGATTTATATTATTTAGAATATTATTCAAATGCAATATTTAGGTTACACCGTTAGAAATCTATAAATGCATGAACGCGCTAATAAAACATTGCAAAAAGATTAAACCTTTTAATGTTCAATTGATTAATGAATCAAACAAAGTGTTTTTTGTCTTTGCAATAACTAAGTTAAAAGCCTAAAAATGCTCAATAACCTCATAAAGAAGGCTGGTTTTGTTCTGGGGCGACTGTAGAACCTCTGGAGATGATTATGCGAAGAAAGATTTTGCATAAAATGAAGAAAATTATGGACAACCCAGACCATCCTCTTCATGAGACTGGCATTGGAAAACCAAGTTTATTCAGTCAGAGGCTTCTTCAAACTGGTTGTAAAATGAACCGCTACAGGAGATCTTTCCTGTCCACAGCCATCACCATCTGTAATAACTCCTTAATTAAATTAGTTACATCAACATTTAATTTCCCTTTGGGATAAATAAAGTATTTTTGAATTTGAATTTGAATTAACAGCTGTTTATGCCTTTCTTCATAATATCCACTCCTTCAATATATATTGCATTGAATACAGTTTAAGGAGATTTCTTCTCTTCACTTTGGGCTGAACGTTTTCAATAATAATCAGAAAGGATTTTCTAAATCCACATAAAAATTCTATGGTCCTAATTCTAAATAGTAAAGATGTTCAAACTTAAGGTATACATTACATCACAACGAACAAGGCAAAGCATAGTAAATGAATAAATCAGTGTTAAACTTCCGAATGAACAGAAGTGGAAGCGCTTTTATGATATTTTTTATTATGAAGCTACAGATTTTTTTATGACCCCATTATAGTCCATCAACCCCACTGGTTCATAATCAAGCACATCATTTCACAACTAAACATGTACAGCAACTGCAGTCCACAGCTGACATATCGGCTTCCTTTCGCTCTTCATTACATGAAATAAAAACTGTTACTAAGACTTGAGTCTCTGACCAGGAGTCCAAGTCATCTCTCAAGTCATCAGGGCACAAATGTAAGTCCAGTCATTTAATTTTGGAACTTAATTGCGACTCAAGTTGGAGTCTCAAACTCCAGGCGCCATCTCTGACAGAAAGCAATGTTGGTAATTTGATTTGAGCAAGGGTTTAAGTAATTTTAAAAAATCTTGGGTGAACCTGACCTGATAATTATCTGAAGTCTAACATCAAACCTCCCAGCTGCTCACCTGTCAGTCCTGGCCAGGTAGATGTCTTGCATGCCAACATTTCTCACTGCTGTCATACCTGCTTGAAGTAAATGCCCTTTTCATTTGCCAGGTGTCAGAAAAGACTATTCTTTCCCTCATACAGGTGATGAATACAAAATGTGTCAGAGTGGGATGTAATGTTATATCGGACAGCATACACATACGTATCAGACAACATCAACTGTGTGGACTTGTGCAAGTGAATCAGCAAAGAACACTTTAAACCCCCAGCTCATTGTTTTCTTTATCTGTGGAGCCTTCACCAGATGTTTCATCACAGCTGCTTCCGTGCTGTCAGGTGCTTCAAATTGACCATACTCAATTTAATTGCTTAGTTACTTTGTTATCATTATCCAAAGGAATTTCTGAAATCATTTTACAAGCTAACTAAATCAGGCACCCATATGCCTTTGTAGGTTTTTCACTAGCCTCAGATGAACAGTGCTAGTGTTTTTACAGCATAATGCTTTCCTATCAAAGGTAAAGGAGCTCAAATGACTAATGGGAGATTTATGCAGAATCTTAACTTACAGTTGTCATTCTGCATAAATGATTCTGACGAAATTTGGTCGTCAGAGAAGACCAAATTTCTTGTTGGGATGGTTTGAAAGTATGTGTCATTATGCGACAAAAGTTGTCTCTAGTGTCATCTCAAAGGACCTTTTGCTGGTCTACAGCAGTGACCTCCATCCCTGATCATTGGAGCTCACTGTCCTGCGATAGGTTGTGAAAATAATATTTTAATATATTTAAAGCTGCAGTATGTAACTTTTATAAAAAAAAAAATAAATAAAAAATAACATGAACAGCACCACACGCATGGTGATTGACAGCGCTAAGACCTGCCTCCGGGCTGTGATTGTTTCTAGATAGCACTGGGAGCACTGGGAGAAGGCAGAGGAGCTCGATTTTTTTCACAGATTATCTGTCTCATACTATACTGTCACAACATAGTGACAGTTTCATCAAATATGTAGAAAAATATTTTTTCATAAAAATTACATACTGCAGCTTTAATGCAAACAAAAAAATGGTTGCAACTCATTTGCATCAAAGCTATAGAAATTGATCTGTTTTTTGTTGCAAGTTGGTACACATGTTGCACAGAAGTGCTGCAAACACACAGACACTCTACCCCTCCCCTCCCTTGTAATGGCTCGCCTAAAGAATGATGACTCACAATCAAAACAGCGAGCTTGTGCTGGAGGTTAAAAACTCCTGCAACATGGCAAGTACATCCAGGGAAGGGCTTTTGGGACCCTTTTTAGTTGACGGTAAAAGCAATAGCAATAGCGTTGCTTAAAGGCCTTTTCCAATGACGCAGATGAATGAGAAAAAAACCAAAGGATGTCTTGAAGTCCATAGTTTAGCTGTGCAACAGAATGGTGACTACAAAGTTGAGTAGCACTGCAAACTTGGCAAGGTATATTAAAGACCAGCACTGATGTTTATGAGGAATTTACAAAGGTCTGTAAAAATTCTGTATGTACAACAGTGAAGTAATAAAAATGCCAGACAGCATAAGTTATTATCTGTTTAAATGTTAGCAATTTTCAGATAGCAGCATTTTGGCTCCAATCCCTGGCGGGCACAAATTGACAGATGGTTGGAACAAACTTCCTGTTGCAGACAGATCCATTTTACACCCATTAAAGTCGAGTATAACATAGTCAAAACTAAAAAACTACAAAATATTGAAGAATTAAAATGGTGAGCATCACTCCCATAACTCCTTTACTCAGTAATAAAGGAAACATCAGTTACAGTTAATTTTAAAACAAGTGAAGTTAAAGGTGTGTGTGTGTGTGTGTGGAGTGGGGGTATTATGCAAATTCACCTTTTTTGAGCTTTATATCATGTTATAATGTCATCCTCTCATCAAACACATACTTTGACTCATTCATGCATGTTTGAGAAATGCTTGAATCTACTCTGGCAGTCATTCGGGAGTGCCTTAAAGCCTGCTCATACAATGTGCAGCCAACTTACCAACTAGCCGCCTTGGAGCTTAAGTTCCCAGCTGAGCTCCCACCCCAAGGGCACCCCTCCTCCATGTCTCCCCCACACAGCTCCACCAGACTAGCGGCAACAGCAATTAGTAAACACTAATTGAACTGTGCATCTGCTGAGCTTATCATACAAACTACAACACTCCTAACAATGGTTGTAAAGGGCATCAATGGATGGCATGGAGAAGCATTGTTGTGATGATGTGCTGAAGGGGGTAGTGTTGGAAAGGGTAGGAGTTTCTTAAAGAGAAAGAGGCCAAATTAAGGGTGTCAGATATGGCTATGATGCAAAGTCAAATTACTTTTAAAGGGGACCTATAATGCAAAATTCACTTTTTGCATGTTTTTTGTACTTCCATTTAGGTCTCTACTGCTTCTAGAAACAGTCCAAGCGCAAAAGAAAATCCACTCAGCCATTTTCTGGCAATATGTAAATGTTTTGCTGATGTCTGCAAGACAACCAGTTTCAAAAACTTCTGAATTGTTGCATCACAATTCCGTTACCTAGCAACCCCAAGCCAATCACAACACTTCACCTGGCAACCCGAGCAGAACTCCACCCACATCATTACAAGAAGACTATGGTGTTTGTTTGCTGTTTTTACAGCTGTGCAACGGCAGCTGGAAAATATAATTATGTTTAATTTGCTTTTTTTTGTCAACTAATACACAATATGTGTCCATGCATTTTCTCCCAGTCACAGAGAACAGGGCTGCGTGACTTCATTTTATTTTTAATGGCAGTGTACCCGCAACATTGCCAAAGAAAGTTTTAGTTTCCGCAAATTATTTCAGGAAGGACACCTTTAAAAACTACCAACAGTACATGGCAGGATTTGCTAAAGGCTTCTACTGAAGGCAGGCTTTGTCCCTATGGTTCGTCACAAATCTGCAGATGATGACAATGTAAGTACATAATGATGTCTTGTGTGTTGTATTGCTGTTTGGCATGAACATGATTTGCCATTTAGCACAAGCTAATACTGAGCAATAGCCTCTGCTAATCCTGTGTCTCACTACCCACGATATCTGTGCATTTATTGTTGGAATTGTTGAAATTGAAATTGAATTGAAAAGTGATAGCCTACATTGAAAAGATGCGGTGTTTGTGAAATCATGTCGGACACTCGGGCGTTACCGACATTGTCCAAAAATAATAACTCTGACATGTTGAGAGAGGTGCTTCGCTCTTAATCTTTCAAATACATGTTTAAAAAAAATCTTTTTAAAAAGAGCAGGGCTGTAGGTACAGTATGACAAATATGTTGCATTTGCGGTAAATTAAATTAAATGTAATGAACATGTTTTGTATAGCTCACAGATCTATCCTAAGTTGTTCAAGGAAGCATAATAAGTCACCTTTAAGTTGTTTTTGATAAATAAACAGCATTCTCATAACTACTGATGATAACATAGTTACTTGATTGTGCTATAAAATGGCACTATGTGCCTGGAAAATGCATAATACATCCTCTCTCCCTTTAAAAGAAAACGACATTAACAAATGATTTTAAGTCTTCAACTGAATATTTGTCACAATTTTTTTTTTTTTTTTTTTTTTTTTTTTTTTTTTTTTTTGAACAACCAGATTGATACTGACAAAACTTGAACAAAAACCAGCTTGAACCCATGGCAACTAATCCTGCCGGCTCAAGTTGATCACCAAAGAAAATATGATGCCAGGCTGGTGGATCCTAAATATACAGAGGAGCAAGACGTATTTCCTCTTGCCAGCTGTTAGACTCTACAACCATCAGTACTCCCACTAAACACAAAAAAATGTTTTTACATTCCTACCATTATTTGAGCAGGTTTCTTTGTAGTCTTTTAAATAGCATGTTTAACACAAATATACACAACACTCGTACATTTTTATCATTATCTTATTACGCTTGTACATTTTTCATACTTTCATAGTCATTCATAGTTTTTCTTAACTTGTATTTGATATTACCATACAGTCTCTCCAGCGGAGCAGGGGAGAACCCTATTGTAATTGTACAGACTTTTCATTCTTGCTTATTCTTCTTCTTCTTCATCATCGCTGGATGAAAGAACAAGAAAATGCTGGAAAAAATCTGATGGGGCAGTCTGGTAGAAAAAAAATCTGACTGCTACAGAGACAAAAAAATAATGATACCCCTCAACACCTAGGTGGCGCTATCGCTCCTATAACTCCTAAACTGCTCGACCTTAAAAAAAAACAAAAAAAAAACTTTGTATCAGCTTAATCCCTGGATGATTTTGCATCACGTTTACACTGGCCATGACCACTTCTGTCAATCTGGTTTTGATTACTCCTCCCACATTGCAAGTTGAATTGACATGAAGTTATTCAAATTCAATTCAAATTCAAAAATACTGTATTTATCCCAAAAGGAAATTAAATGTTGATGTAACTCATTTCATAAAGGAGTTATTATAGATGGTGATGGCTGTCGGCAGGAAAGATCTCCTGTAGCAGTCCGTTTTACAACCTTCTGAAGAAGCCTCTGACTGAAGAGACACTTTTTTTTCCAATGATAGTCTCATAAAGAGGATGGTCAGGGTTGTCCATAATTTTCTTGATTTTATGCAAAATCCTTCTTTGCATAATCATCTCCATATGTTCCACAGTCGTCCCAGAACAAAACCAGCCTTCTTTATCAGGTTACTGAGCCTTTTTGGGTCTCTGGCTCTGATGCTGCTGCCCCAACAGGTGATGGCAAAGGAGATGGCACTCTCAACAACAGACTTATCGAAGATTTGCAACATCTTGCTGGAACCCGTGAAGGATCTTAGCTTCCTCAAGAAATACAGTCTCCTCTGTCCCTTCTTGTAGATGCCTTCACTGTTGAGTCTCCAGTCCAGTCTGTTGTCTAGACGAATACCAAGGTATTTATATTCCTCAACCACCTCTACTTCTTCTCCCATGATGGAAATAGGGTTTGATCTGATCCCATTTCTCCTGAAATCCACAATCATCTCCTTAGTTTTGTTCACATTTAAGATAAGATGATTGTTTCCACACCATGACACAAAGCAGTCCACCAGCTCTCTGTACTCAGCTTCTTGTCCATCTCTGATACACCCGACCACTGCAGAGTCATCTGAGTATTTCTGTAGATGACAAGAGTCTGACTTGTGCTGGAAGTCTAAAGTGTACAGAGTGAAAAGGAATGGGGAGAGTACAGTCCCGTGGTTCTCCTGTGCTGCTCACCACCTGGTTAGACACAGAGTCCTTCAGTCTCACAAACTGTGGTCTGTTTGTCAGGTAGTCATGGATCCAGGCAATTGTTGAGGCCACCACCTGAGTCCTCTGGAGGTTCAGATGAAGCAGATCAGGCTGAATTGTGTTAAATGCACTGGAGAAATCAAAGAACACGGTCCTCACAGTGCTGCCTGCTTTGTCCAAGTGACAGTGGGTTTGTTGAAGTAGGTGTATAATGGTTTCTTCAACTCCAACTCCATGGTGATAAGCAAACTGCAGGGGGTCCTGATATATGCTGGTTTGCTTACTCAGGTGAGCCAACAGGTCAACAGTCATTGATAACTGATGGGTGAACTTTCTTGGTATCGGAACCAGACAGGATGTCTTCCAAAACAGTGGCACCTTTTCTTGGTTCAAGCTAAGGTTGAAGAGGTGTTGCAGAATCTCACAGAACTGCTCTGCACAGGCCTTCATGACTCTGGGGCTGACACCATCTGGACTTGCAGCCTTGTTTCGGTTCAGTCTCTCCAGCAGCCTGATTCACCTGACTTCTAGAAACAGAAAAGTGGGAGGGGGAGTGAGAGGGAGCAGCAGCATCTCCTGATTTGGTTGAAAACAAACTAGTGGAAGCAGAAGAGTCCATGACTGAGGTGGAAGACAGAACATCTCAAGTGTGACAGGAAAGCTGTGGGTCAATGGAGGGTGGGATGTCTGTTTGGCAGGAGAGGAGGATGGTGAGCTTGGTCTTGAGCTGAACATGTTGAAGAATGTGTTCAGCTCATTTGCTCAATCCAGACTTCCACCTATCTGATCCTCCTTTCGATTGAAGCCTGTGATCTTCTTCATCCCAGACCTCACATCTCTGATATTGTTTCTCTGCAGTTTACTCTCCAGCTTCTTCCTAAACACCTCCTTGCTGTCTCTAATCTTGATTTTGAGCTGTTTTTGTACACTCTTCAATAACTCTCTGTCTCACTCCCTAAAGGCTCTTTTTTTCCTGTTTAAGAGATCCTTTAGCTCACTGATGATCCAGGGTTTGTTTTTAGGGAAGCATCTCACTGTTCTGGTGGGGATGATGTTGTCCACACAGAAGTTTATATAGTCGGTCACACACTCAGTCATGGCATTAATGTCCTCTCCGTATGGCTTGCAAAGAGAAATCCAATCAGTAGCATCAAAACAACCCTGTAGGGCTTCTTCAGCTTCCAGTGACCACTTACTCACAGTCCTTTTTTTGTTACAGGTAGTCTCTGGACAAGGGGTTTATATTCTGAGCAGAGAAAAACAAGGTTGTGATCTGATTTACCCAGAGGAAGCTTTGGTTTGGAAATATATGAATCCTTTACATTTGTGTAAAACAAATCCAATGTCTTGTTTTCTCTGGTAGAACAGCTGACAAACTGTTGAAATGTTGGCAGTGTAGCAGAGAGTGAGGCATGATTAAAATCACCAGATATTGCCACAGAAAAATTGAGGTGTTGTGTCTGTATCTTAGCAACAGCGGAATTGATGACTTCACATGCATTGTCAGCAATGGCTGAAGGTGGAATGTAAACAACTTCCAAAATAGCACTGGTGAACTCTCTTTGCAAATAATATGGACAAAAATTTACTGCCAATAGTTCAATCTCTGGACTGCAGAGAGGACACTTCACAGTAACATGTCCTGGGTGACACCATCTGTTATTGACAAGTACTGCCAATCCACCTCCCTTCCTTCTCCTGCTACTCTTTAAATCTCTGTCCGCCCATATAGTAAGGAAGCCCAGCAGAGAGACGTTGGAGTCAGGGATATGATCCTGCTTGCATGTCTCAGTAAAACACATAATATTGCATTCCCAAAGCTCTTGCTGAGTCCTTGTCAGGGCTTGAAGTTCATCCAACTTGTTAGCTAATGATCTCACATTGCCCATTATGATGGATGGCAGAGATGGTTTGAACTTCCTTCTTCTCTCTCTCCTCTTTGCAGGAGGCATCTGCATTCATGACACCTCCTTTTCAACTCCTCTGGGAGTTTCTGGCTTCAGTTGTCGTATTATTTCTGATTTTGCAATGTTAATCAGCTACTCCCTGTTGTAAACCACCTATGGTTACACATCATAACAAAAGAGCAAAATGTAAAAAAAAAATTCTTGGGAAAAATTAATCCAGCTGCACAACATCCAAGACAAAAAGGATCGGTTGTTCAAAACAGCAATTTTTTCCAAGAAAAGCAGGAATTAAATTTTGAAAAATGAAAAAATCTCAATAAAAATTACAGAGCTACTCCAACGTGCTGCCACCCTGAACGGCGCAGTTCTAAAATAAATATAACTAATATGCTAATTAGTCTAAAAGTTGCATAATATACAAAACCTATTTTTGTTAATTCCTCCAAAGGCTCAAAGCCAATTGAAACGAAACTTTACATGGTAGGACTGGACAACCAAACAATGTGGACAGAATTTCAAAATAAATAAATAAAACGTTCAGTTTATGAATTATGCATCAACAAATTTTTTTAAAAAGTATATTGAGCATAACTTCAGAACAATTTAAGATTTATAAAGAGTTTTCACACCAATAGTGCCTTTGGTCAAACTATGTGTTTGTGTGCATTTTCAGCATGATCCCACACTAGGGGGCACTATAAGTAGGTAAAATTCATGCTGTAAAAATGGCTGAAAGAATTTGCATGGAACTTGGTGGGTATCTTTTGGATACAACACTGAGACTATATTATCAACATGATAATGATTGGTCAAAATGGGTGTGGTTTATGTGCAAAAATGTTGGTCCAACCATTCAGCTTTGGAAAAATTCATAAAAAAGTCACTCACTGAATGTAGTGAGCTAAAACACTTAGGATATGTTCCTTGCTTAAAGCCTAAAATTGTGCCATAATTGCATAAATAGTAATTTATGCAATTTGTTACTAATGCTAGCAGTAGCAGCTCTGATTCAGGCCAAACATCTTGAAATTTGTCACACTGCTCATATCCATCCTGCCTATTAACCACAATAAATATCATTCAGATTTGAACAACCCCTTGTGTTTAATAAATGAATAATTATACATGCTAAGCATGATGGAAGGATTTATTTTATTTTGAAAACAGTTTTAGACTTTGGTGGATTTAGAAATTTGGGCAGTTTTTGGACATGATCAATGTAATCTGTGAATATTTTGAGTGTTTTTTGAGGCATTGTGAATTTTTAACAAATTTTTGAATATACCTCAGTATCGCTAACATTGCTAAAATAAAGGTCAATATTTTTTTGTACAAAAGCCATTGAGTGTAGAAAGGCACATATATTATTTTACATATAGACATAGTGAAGTGAGATTATTCTGGGAAGTTTATGAGGAAAATTTGAATTTTTAGAATAATATTTTGGATTTAGCTGGTATTGTGATTTTAACACATTTTCACTGAGAAAGCAATTTATCTAGGGAGATGAAAAAAAAGGATAATATTGCACATGTTGACATGGACATTTGCGAATATTTTGGTCATTTTGTGATGAATAGTGGATTTTTTAAATCAGTTCATTATTTTAGCTCTGTGTAGTATATCGTGGTAGTTAGCATTTTGTTCTCAAACACCATTGAAACTAGAGGCTTTAAATACCTTTTAACTTTTTTTTTTTTACTGAAATGAAACACTTTTTAAACTGGGGACATGCCAGCATCCTGAAAATCTGGGTATAGTTTTGTATTGTATTAATGATTTATGATTTTTTTTAATTTTTTTTTTACATTTTTTGTTTAATTTAGGTGAACATTGTTAAAAATAGTGGTAAACATTTTTATTTAAAAAGCATTACATATACATACATAAGACATGGTTCAAATTCTTCCTCTTATAGACAAGGACATCTGCAAATATTTTTAGATTTTTTTTCCATGGAATGTGGATTATACATGAATCTTTATAATTCGAGTATGTACTGCCATTATTGTTTGACATTCCAGATATTTTTTTTTATTAAAAAAAAACATGGAATATAGGGACATGGAAAATGTTTATACTTTATGTTTACTCCAGATACGGCCTCAGTCATCAGAGAATATTTTGGGATCTTTAAACTATAGATTTTATATTAATTTTTGAATTTGACTCCAGATTAGAAAAAAATAATTAAAGTACAATTTACAGTTTTTTGTTTATATGAAAATAAGCCTTTGATCCAGGGGCACTGGAATGGTTGTGTATTTTTCTAGATGTAGGCATTGTTGTCTGAAAATACTTAAGGAATTTTATGATAAAGTATGAATTTTTAATGATTTTTTTTTAATGTGTTACACTACCACCCATAGTATAAATGCACTGTAATTGCAAAACCTTGAAGGAGGAGGACTACAAATTCACAACTCTTGGCTGACCTGCGATGACACCCGGTGAGACCAAGCTGACAGGACAGGGGGAGGAAAGTCTTGGGGGAGGAACGGGGGCACCTTCAAGGAGTGAGCGCTGTCCTGCAAATTCCCAACTTGGTCGATGTGCGAAGAGTTCGATGAGGTCAGTGTGCGATGTGTTATTATTCCTAATTGGTATAAATGATTGAATCAAAGGTACATATTTTCATCACAGATATTAAAACTTCCAGCAAGTGTTTTCTTCTGCACTGTTTTACTTTACAGGGAAGCCAGACTGTTACTGTTAGATTTTTAAAAAAATCTAAATGTCTATTGACTTATAATATTTCCATGATCATTAGAGAACAACGAACCACACTGCTTCAAAAAAAAATGTCCACTACATCAAAAATTGGTATTGAGTATCGGTATTTATCTTGATATTGGTATTTGTGTGTTTTGACAACCCTCATCTTGTGTGATTAATATGTGTCCCTGCTCCAACTTACCTGATTCAAATGACTGCATTATCTCCCCTGCACACCACTGAATTCTGCACGAGCCTGTTGAGGGTTGTGAAGTCCTGATATACTATCTGTAAATAGGTGTTTTATCTTTTGCACTCTTTCCAATGACACACAGTGAAGGAAAGACTGGCTGTTGAAGTTTCTGGTCTCCTTGAAGCCCTAGTCATTATTGTTTATAGTTCATCAAGAGAACAAACGTTTTCTATAGGTTTTCTCTGCCCACAATTATGTGGAACCACTCTGATATATGAAAAATCAACATTACCAACAAGTCATATCTAAACAGAGATGAAACATGCTAATGTCAGCCTAGCATGTCAGCAAGTTGCTCCACATGCAAACATTGTCAAAAGAAGCAAGATGTGAGTTTAATGCAAACTGTAGGTAATGTGTCAACTCAGATGCATCTTTCAAAACATATGATAAAGCTGTGAATGCCTTAGGTGAAGCATTGTCATAACAATATTATTGCCTTCTTGGCACTCCATGTTGGAGCAGCATGTTAAAGTAGTCCTGTACTGTCCCAGTTGGAACAACAAAAAAAAAAAATTCTGTCAGAAAAAAAAAATTATTCTGCAGTTTCCTGAGTTACATACTGTATGTGAGAGACAATACTAATAGAGACATTGTACTTTACATCACAAATCCATCTATTTGAAATATTACTTTAGATAGACCGTGTAATTTTATCACATGAAAGAATGTTCACTTACAAAATTAATCTGTTTGTGCATTAAAAATATAAAGTATTTGCAAGTGAACAAACAGAGGTAAAAAAAAAAAAAAAAAAAAAAAAAAAAAAAAACTCTACTGTAAATCTACTGTATTAATAAAGGTTAAATAAAATTAGTGGTGAGACTTGCTAAAAATTTTAAATCACGTTAATTGCAGGGTGTGTAATTAATTAATTAATCACCATTAATCAAATTTTAATCAAAAACCATATATCGACAAAATAAGCAACATGAGTAATTCCTAAACCCTTTTGCTGCTAAATCATTGAATAAATAGACACATGAGCTCAACAACAAAGATATTTATTGTTTTTAATCGGGTTTTTAGGTTATTCAACCTTCAGATTGCTGTAAAGTGTGGTATTATACCTATTAAGCTTTCAAGTGTTTCAGGAACTCCTGATAATTCATGTAACTTCTTTAGAAATGTGGACTCTGGATGCTGGCATTAGCGTTGGGAATGTCTGCGCTTGCTGCAACATGTTTTGCATTGAGATGGTATTTTAGGTTTGAATAACTTTAGGAAAAGGCCAACTCCTTTTTGCACAACTTGCACACAACAATAGTCTTTTCCAGTGTCCCATCAGATAGTTTTTTGAGGAAAAAATTAACCCCAAGGGGGCCAAGAGAAGCAGCTTTGTTGTCCATCGCTGTTGTTTGCGGCCGTCGCTTGTGCGTCAGATTTATGGGCATACCAGAATCATATGAATACAAAGGTTCCAGCTCGGGACTTTTCTTTGTAAAAACAAAGTAATTAATTACTTTAACATTTTTAACGCATTAAAATCTATGTAATTAATTAATCGAAATTAATGTGTTAAAGTCCCAGCCCTAAATAAAATAAAAATAAAATCATATTTATGAAAGAAAAGACCTCTATACAGCAGGCTTTATGTCCTTTCCAATGTTGAACCTTGCACTCCTGTTTTGTATTGGCTTGTCTGTATTGAAGGTTGGCTTTAAAAAAGGTACAGTAAAGACAAAGAAAACTGTATGTAAATCTTATAGTTTGTAGATATGCCAGGAGGCAACAAAGCACTGAGGCAACAGTGATGGAAGCAAATGATACTACATAAAGGTTTGAGTTTGTTAAAATATTTTAAAGGAGTGCTTGATGCAGGACTTAAGTGAGTTATAAAGACAACAAATCTAAGCCTATTTATGACACAGCAGCTGTTTTGTTTTGCTTCAAGCGGAATGTGCAAGTTCGTGTAGGTTGAGAAAACAGCAGGGTGAGGTTCAGCGAATGCAGTGAATGTGTTGAGGCTACAGGGATTGCAGATCAAACCAATCGCCTGCGGTGATGGAAGAAAGTAGAGAAGGAGGGAATGGAGGATGAGGAGAGTTTGACAGAGAGATTTAAGGAGAAGTGCCTTTCTATGGAGCCTTTGGGACTCTCAGGTGTGAGGGAGAAAAGGACGACTGTCTACTTCCCAATCTCATTTCCACTGAGGGCCTGTCTCTCCATCCATGCTATTTAGGCTTTGCGTGCCCTGTGTGTGTGTGTGTGTGTGTGTGTGTGTGTGTGTGTGTGTGTGTGTGTGTGTGTGTGTGTGTGTGTGTGTGTGTGTGTGTGTGTCTGTGCGCGTGTGTACACACAGGAGAGAGGGGGAGATGGTATCTTCCAGCTTGCCTAGAGACATGGCACTGTGTTTCACAGATAGATCAGTAGTAACAACCACTTACACTAGCAGAGCTGTCACATGCTGCTGCTAACAAAGCTAAAGCTCCCACTGCTAACACGGGTCACGTTTAACAAGTCTTAACAGCATGGATGTTACTCAAACTGTGCTTAATACTTTTTTTGCTTTTCTCACATCAAGATACCATGTCTAATTTCACAAAGCCTGTGAGTAATAAAATTACTCAAACACATTTTCATTGTGATTACAAGCTAGCAAATACACACTTTAGCTTTCCAGTTGGAGATACACACACACACACACACACACACACACACACACACACACACACACACACACACACACACACACACACACACACATCTACTAACCTAAAGGCTGGATTTATGCTGTTGGGAAAGAAATTACTCGATTTTAACCAAACACTGGGTCAACCTTGCTTTTGGTTAAAGAAGAAACCAGAAAGAACTTCATCATTCTTCACCAACAGCAATTTTGAACCATACAACAACCTGATCAGGCCTTTAAAATCTCTTTCACAGGATGAAATCAGAAATGGTAAGATGCTAAAAAAAATATGCAATATAGTAATGTTAACTTGAGTTGTTTGTGTTTATCAGGGGTGGAAGTAAAGGATTAGAAATACTCAAGCAGGACTGTATAATTGTCTTTATTCATGCTTGACTGATAAACAAGACTCCGGTCACTAGGTGGCAACAGTGTTCAAATTAATCAACAGGCTGCCTGTTCAAGCCAGTAGAAGAAGTAGCGTACTCAGACACACCAGAGTAAACAGAGTTGACTGAAGAGGATACAGGTGCAGATGTTTTCAAACATATCTACCGACATATAGGAGAGATGGAGAAGTTTATGACAGTGAAAAGAAAAACTAAAGCAGACATTAGTAAAGCAAGTATGACAGAGTATTAGGGTCAGGCTAAGATATATATATTTTTTTAAATCCAAGAATAAATTCACAATATTACAAGAACAAAATCATATTATATAAAATAGATATGCTTTTGTTAGAATCAAGACGCAGTATTGCTGAAAGAAAGGTGTAAATTTTTGAGGAAAAAAAGTCGTTTTAATGAGAAAAGAAGCTTCGACAGAGTTATCAACATCTCATGTGACCAGCTCAACAAATCTGTGCAGTAGCAGTTTCTGATATGGGCGACATGGGCAGCTGGCCAAGAAGGCTTCTCGTCCAAGGCGGCATGAGCTCCCAGAACATTGCTCCCCTCCTTATACCTTCCCACCCCCACCACCATGCACACAAACACACGTGCGCATACTCACACCTGACGTGCCCCGCTGCGTGCCTCTTGACGTGAGCACTGTGTGCAAAATGGACAGGCACAGAGGTGCTGCTTGCAGCATGTGAACACCTCCTCTCTTCTCTGCCCTGGTGACGGATCGGCTAACCATCCAGGTAACAAACAAAATGAGTCTATTTGTCTCCTAAACCTCAGAGCCAAAAGTTAAAACTTCTCCTGCCTCAGTTAGTCTAGACAGAGCAGTCAATCAGTGGCATACCTTTTCGTCACCCCTTATATTTTTTATGGCTGCCACCAGCTGCCAGGAGAATGTTTAACATGTAACTCTTAGATTAAATAAAATAAAGATATAATTAAATTCAAATGTATCTCATAGATGTAGTTATTACATTTGCTATAACTGTCCCTAAGGAGTTCTATTTAACTCGTTTTTTCATTCTAAATATAGTAGACAGGTTCTGTCAATAAAACATTTCATTTAGATATGCTACATGCAGAAGTGTAGATGATTCTTCTTATAGCCATATTCTGTGCTGTAGCATTGTTAAACTTTGTGCTGTTGTTGCCTATTTGTTGTTGAATGTTAGTCGCCCAGGGTGCCAAACAGGCTAGGACCACCCCTGAATGGACTAGTTTTTCAGCGTCACTCCTGGACTCATTACGTATTTCTAATTTTGGCAATATTCTGGAGGTGAAAAAAGGAAATCCTAGAAACCTGTTTAATATAAGAATTGAATGATATATCCTTATCGAAAATAATAGAGGCCAATTTAATGCCATTCAGATTAAGTGATTGACTAAGTAGTTTCTTTTTCAGAAGTTCTGGTCCAAAGACGACAACTTCTGTCTTGTCAGAATTTAAAAGGAGAAAGCTCAGTCATCCAGCTTTTTATGTCTTCAGCCATGCCTGTAATCTACCTAACTGATTCTATTCAATAGGTAATGTTATGCATTTTGTAGATGAGTGACATAATTTTGTGGGGGAAAACAAAAAGTAAGTTCAAGCACATATTCTTTGAACTACAAGAAACATTCAATCGAATTTATTTATGCATTTTTTATTTTTTATTTTTTTATCTCACATTCCAGCTTCTACTTTATCCAGTCTTTGAACTCCCAGAAGAGACTCTCTGTCAAAGCAGCATTTTTATTTTCGCTTTATGTTTGTGTATGGTTTGCTAAAGTCAGATTTTCTTCTCAAATCCCAAGTCGGTCAAGGCAGACGGTCAGTAACACTGAACCATGCATTTGCCATGCCTATTTTCCACAAAGCTCCTCCTAGGAGCTGCAGTTTCTAGCCATGCTTCTGCCTCACAGAGCACCAATTGTGTGCAGCAATTAGCAAACACCTGGTGGAACTGAGCTTTTTATACAGACTACCTCTCAGACCAGCTCTCCTAAGAATGGTTGTAAATGGCTTAATAGAGAAATGTTGTTGTGATGATGTGCTAAAGGCAGAGTGTCAGAAAGAGCAGGAACTTCTTAAAGATACAGAGGCCAATTTCAAGGCTCCAAACTGCAAACTCAAATTCGTTTTAAGTTATGTTTGATGTCTGATAAAGAAGGCTGGTTCTGTTCTGGGGATGACTGTGGAACCTCTGGATATGATTATGCAAAGAAAGATTTTGCATAAAATTAAGAAAATTATAGACAACCCTGACCATCCTCTTCATGAGACTGTCATTGGAAAACAGAGTCTGTTAAGTCAGAGGCTTCTTCATACTTGTTGTAAAACGTTCCGCTACAGGAGATCTTTCCTGCCCACAGCCATCACAATCTATAATAACTCCTTAATTAAATGAGTTACAACAACATTTAATTTCCCTTTGGGACAAATAAAGTATTCTTGAATTTGAATTGAATTTGAATTGAATTGAATTAGTAGTGTAAGACTTATTACAAGCACAGCTTGAACATCATGTATATACTGCCTATTTCAAATCAATATAGCAATATGATATCTGTTGCAGATGTTTAATAATGTCGACCCAGGGGAAAAAAAAAAACCCTCAAAACAAGGATCCTCTTTAAGTGCATTTTACGAAAATCTTTGCGTTACTAAAACAACAAAATTATTATAGATTGATTAAAAGGTAGAACACTGACTCAAAACCAGCCTTTAAGCTGAACTTTGCGAGCCTAATTTGAAACTTACATTACCCTTATTTTTTCCTTTTTACACACTGAGCACCATGTTTGTCTTGACATCATCACAAAATATTAACTTTGCTATTCTGAAAAAGACCTGCTACAAGTGTCTTAACACTTGCTAAATATATCAACAACGATGCTCAGTTGGTAATGGAATTTCCTCCGGCAGAGCAAAACACCTGCTTTCACCCAAGGAACCTTGGACCACCCCAAAAGGGTTAAAAAGAAAACATATGAAAATGTCATTTGTTGTGACCTAGATATTACTTGTTTAGTCATACATGGTATTAATTACTCCTGTTGACCCCACTCTTTCATGGCCTTAACATTACCATTAGTTAAATTAATACATTTGGAATCAAACCAGACCTGGGTCAGTCAGTATATGATCCTTGATTAAGTTGTGCATACATAATTTTACTAAAGCATTATTGCCGTATATATAAAGATTAAAACAGCTGTCCTTATGGCCTTATTTAAATTAAAATAGCTGTGCTATTTCTCCATTTCCAAAGAAACCCTAAGTGGCTAAAAATTAAACAAGAACTCGACAGTTAGTGGAGTCTCTGCAGTTCAGGGTCTCTTAAAAAATCTTGACTGTTGTGTTAAATAAATAAACATGTCTTTAGTTAAATGTTAACACAGGGAGCTTAAAAACTCTTAATACTCTGATGAATTTCAAATGTTCACAGAGAAATACAGTTGCTCACTTAATAGACCCGTTTTCCACTGCTCTTTTCAGGTTCACACCTTCTGTTATTTGCAATGCACACAGCAGTGATAATTAAATATTTTTCATGCTGCCACCATTGAAGACACAACATAATAAAACCAAAGATAAAAAACAAGGAGAAGGGAGATAGAAAGGACACAGGTAGATAATGCATGTGTGGAGATATACAGGGAGATAGAGAGACAGACAAGGACATGGAGGCTCATCCTAAGGGAGGTTCTGGCCTTAATTATGCTAGTGGGGCTCATCAGTCTCCAAGCTGCCCTATGGCCTCTACGTCCTTTCTCCTTGTGGACTGGGAATTCCACATTGTCGCTATGTTTGTCCATGGAATTAGTCTGACAGATTAACAGCTAAACACCCACAGATAACACTGGGAGTCCACAGGGACCTTGCTGCCTGGGGAACAGTCCCTAGAAAAAAAGGTGTGTATGAAAAAAGAAGAAAAAAAAGAAGATAACACAGGTTTCATACTTTCATACTTACCAATTCGTCATTTCTTTCAAAAAATCCTCTCACAGTAGGAAAGCCTAAGTTTTAATGTAGGCAGAGGAAAGAAGGAAAGAAGTGGGCATGAGAGATGAGGAAACTGTGTGTAATGGGGATGGATGGGGTAATGTAAGGAGCAAAGAGATAGGAGCTGAGAATCAAGGAAGTCATGCAGGGAGTTGCTAATTGGAACAACAGCGACACTCTTTTCCTCTGTGACTAATTCTGCTCCAGGATGTAATGTTAGTGACATCTTCCACTGTGTCATGTTACAAAAACCCTTATTCTAACAGCTCAGTGGAATGTGGAAACTGGCAATGGATATTATTGAAAGGTAGAAATACAATAAATCAAATAAAAATCTGATTTTTATTCAAGGGGGGATTGCATTGATGGGGGTAAGAGGGACAACCAATGGAAAGGAGAGATAATCTCCGTAAAATGGATAGAACTGTGCCAACAGCAGGGACTGCTCCTCTTGTTTGGTTTTCGCATACATTTTGTTGGTTAGTTTGCCAATTAAAGACAAATTTATACAAGCAGTCAATCAAGGTCTCAGCAGAGAGCAAGGGAGGTGGGGGGTGAGCAGTGCCACACAGACGGTGATTTACATCGCTAAGACCCGCCTCCTGGCTCTGATTATTTGTTTCTAGATAGCAATGGGAGAAGGCAGAGGAGCTCGATATATATATATATATATTTTTTTTCACAGTTTATCTGTCTGATACTATTCTGTCATGACACAGTCACCGTTTCAAAAAATATGTAGAAAAATATTTTCTAAAAGTTACATATTGCGCTTTAACAAAAATGAATAAGTATTATGAAATTGTAAAATTATTAGCATGGCAAAAGCCGTGTTATGATGAGGATGTACATAGGGCGTTATCAAACTTGTTGATGCTATGTGGCAGTTAAATTAATTTTGCATAGTTTCATCATCATAACACACATAATCCAGTCCATATTCAATGACTGATTAATTTTTATCAACTGACAGGTGGCATATTTGGCTTTTTTGTGTCTTATTTCGTTTCGTGTATCATCCAATCACAGCCAAAACTATACCTATTTATTTATTTCAGAAAGACTCCAGACGTAGAAGCTACAATTTGTATGATTGGATAAGAGGTTTCTTTTATTTTTTGGGGTGATATTTGATCTACATGTCTTACCAGTTGGTGGTGTGCTCCATTAGGTTGTTTGCCAACCACCATTAAACAGAAGTAGAACAAAAAGAGGAACCAATCACATTCCTTAGATGACAGCATCACGCCTAACAACAGGATTAACCACACCTCACTAAGAAGGGAATTTATCTCATTTCCTCTCTGAGTCGCTCTCAGCAGCTGACTAAAGCATTTTTAAGCTCAGTACTTCTCATAGTGGTCCTGTCCACCTGGGGAGGGGAGTGGGGTGTCAGGGTAGGCACGAAAGGGAGGACTTTATTATTGTCTTCATTCAAGCTTGACTGATAAACAAACTTCCATTCACTAGGCGGCAGCAGTGCTCAAACTAATCAACAGAATGCCTGTTCAAACCAGTAGAAGTAGCCAACAGAGTTATCCACCTTATTCCTGGGAAGGTTACTGTGGAAACAATTATGGGACTTTCTTCCAGTGAAAGCCAGAAGTAGCAGTAATGCACTGGCTAATTCGTGATTTACTGGCTAATCTACTAATTTGCGTTCATTATAGGAGTTGCAATTCTGTTTTCCAACCAATATTTTATAATTTTTAAACAAAAATAGTGATACCTAAAATGTTCTTGAGCTCGGGTACATGTTGTGCTGTTTGTGACTGTTAATATCAGTCGGACCAAGCTGAATTTGTGGCTGCAACAAGAGTGTGTTGAACACACACCCTAGACGAACAGTGTTGTTTTCAACCGACAGATGAGGAAACAAAAAGAATGTGGCTGAAAAATCTAAACTTGAGAAGAACACCCAAAACTCTGTGCATATTCTTGTTTCATTTTGTGGTCAAAAAGCCAACAGAGGAAAACCCACATCCTTCATTGTAGTTGGGCTACGACAACTATCTGAAAAGTGATGCCGGATCGATCTATCTGTGTGTCTGTCTGTCTGACTTTATGTGTGTGTATATGTTCATGTGTTTATAGTATGGAAAACTGTAATGTGTCACACCTCAAAATTTATGTGTTGTATTTTTACTTATAGATGGGCTTGACCAGACTGAGGAGCTGTGTTCAACACTGAAGCCATCCTGTGATGGCCAGACACGGTGGTCATGCCACACCTATTCAAGAGGGCCCACGATCACATGTGGAATGAGTTCACCATCCCCAGCATTGCCAAACTCTGTTGCAGACAGTATTTTTCAAACTGATGCAGATTCCCTCTTTTATATCAGGATTCCACTCATCGGGTTTCACACACTTGTCTTGCCTTCAGCCATTTTCTCCTGCTCCCTCAACAAGGCCTGCAGTGGATCAAATTCTAGTTACTTTAATGAAGCTAAGACAAAACTTAGTCATGGCCGATTTAGCATGCCAGTGCAGGTTTGGTGAATTTAAGAGCTAAACGAATTTCAAGTGAAAAGCGAGAAAACATTTAATATTGCAATAACATATTTATTTTATTAAACATTTCCTCAAACATGTACAGGTGTACTTGCAATAACTATAACAAAGCTCTTAACAGATATTGAGCTGAATAGCTTTTAAATAATGCCAGTTTTTTTTATTATTATTTTTTTTTAATTAAAAAGGGATGCAACTTTATTACAGCAAAGAACGTTTTTTAAGAAGTTTTTTGTGTTAAAATGATTGTGTTCATACTGTCAGTTATATACAATAGTTGCATATGTATATTCTTATAAGGTCATTTTTTTGCCGTTGTAATATATCATTTCCAAATCTGGGATTAATAAAGTACTTTTTTTCTTTTCTTATATGTCATAATGTCAAAAGGGCTTTTTTTTTTTTTTTTTTTTTTTTTTTTTTTTTTTTTATGTCACTGTGCTCTGAGCAGTTAGTGACTGTACTACACATAAAACCTTTTTATTTCAGGCATCTTCAACTCCAGAACTCGAGGTCCTGTGTCCTGTGACTTTTATGAGTTTCTACTTCAACGCACCTGAGTCAAATAATGTAATCAAAATGCTTATTAAAACTACAAAAGCAACCTGCTTGTACCTTCTACGGTATTGCAGCAGTGTGGCTGCATGATCTGCCTTGCTTTGCAGTACATGAGCACTCTGCTGTTTGTATTTCACCTGACGCTGAAACCAAAACACAGGTTTGGTAATGTGGAGTTTTACGGCTTTGGCTCGGCTCTATGTCTGCTTTACGCTATATAAGATTGTTCCCCATCTCTTTTTAAAAAACACGGCCAGCCTTATTACTTTGAGGACACTGAGCTTTTCAGAATCCTCATCGCTTTGCCATCTGAAGCAACTGAGTCAATGAAGCAGCTAAATATTTTAGTGTAGTTGTCTGCGGCCAGTTCCTCAGGTCATCCTCCAACCTTTTAATAGTTGTAAGTAGCGATAAGACAATATTGCCACATCTGAGCTGTGATTGCTGATGTTCCCATATATTTTATTAGGGCCCAACTAAGTCTTTTTTTTTAAATTACAAGACTAAAGTTATAATATTATTAGAATAAAATCATAATATTAGCAGAATAAAGATGCAATATTTCTAGAAGAAAGTCGTAAAATTATGAGAACAAAGAAATTTTTAATGAGAAAAAAGCTTTGATAGAGTTATTAAGATCTGACATGACCAGCTCGGCAAGTCTGTGTGGTTCTTTCTTTGAAATAGACAGAGTTGCTTGTGCAATATCTCAAAGTTCTGTGACTAATAATAATTTGATGTTGATATGTTAAAAGATCTAGTATTTCCTTATTTGTAAAACAGATACTGAAGTATAACTACACAAGATGCTCAAAATTTCTTATTTTAAAAGTTTTGTGTTAGCCTAGCCATTGCCTTCCTTGGCAATTCCGGTTGATTCTAAAAATCTCGCTTCACAGCTCAGTCTGAGCTTTCTCTCATTGACTTGGATTCCTCTGGTAGAATTTCAACTGGGCCAATCAGCAAATAGAAGAAGTTGTGAAAGATGACATTGAATTTCTGCGCTTTTTTAGAATTATAGTCACCATGTAGTTTTTGTAATGGCAGTGGCAGAAGTGAACGAAACCGGTCAAGCTGTGTTGGCCACGCTTCCAAATACTGAATTAACTTTAACAGGCATCTCGTTTGGCTCGACGCTTCTCTCCTTGCAGTGGAGGATGGTTGTTTACAGCGCAGGGAATTTCTAATAAGCTTCATAGCATCGAACTGGCATATTACATACGTCACGGACAAACGTTAGTGACTGGGTAAAATTTAAAACCTCAACAGAGTCCACACCTCCAGGAAGCAATCATTTCTCAATAGCTGAGAGGCCAGACCCTCTATACAAAACAAAGCATAGAACAAGGGTCTGGTTTTTACCAGGCTAGTTTTGTGTAAGAATTCTTATAAAATTACTACTTATTCTCCTATTATTACGCCTTTTTTCTGATAATGTTATGACTTTACTCTGGTAATATTATGACATTATTCTTGCAATTAAAACAAAAAGCTCTTAGTCTGGCTCTAATGCTGTACTTATAAGCACGTGACTGTAGCCAGCAAAAAAAGACCAGGAAATAACACGAAGCCCTTGGGTTTACTGTGAATGGAAAATGTTATGCCCTTTTCATCTGTTCTGATAAGCTGAAATATAAGCGATAGCTGCAAATTTTGAACAAAAAATGTGATATACCATTTTGAAAAGGGTAGACTGATGAAGCTGACAAGTAACCAATGTTCACAATTGTACCAAACTTTTACTGTATTTGGTCTAAAAATATGCATCCCAGTGAATCATTTGCACTTTTTCTCTTTTGAAAGTCAAACAGACTAAATAGTCTTAAGTAAATGTTACAAGCTGAGTTAAACTGAACTTGGACATTGTTTTAAGGCTTAAAACAGTAAAATGAGCTGCAACAACTTATGATTAAAGTTTTTGCTGTTCATTTTATTAATCTGTTTTGCCTCAAACGATAGATGGTGTAACTCTGGACATTTAACCATCAAAGAGATGCTCTGCATAAAGACATTGAACTTCTAGTATGAGGCTGCCCTGTCTTCCTCAGGAGTTTTCACATTATTGTGATAACTGTGTATGTCCTGCCCTCTGCTAACGCTGCTGCAGCCTGAGATGTCCTTCATACTACCACCAGTGGAGTTCAAACACAGCACCCACAGGCCCTTTTTCTGATTTCTGGGGACTTTAAATCATGTCTTCCTGTCCTCCACTCTACCAACCTTCACCCAATACCTGCCGCATCAGAAATGACAAAATCCTGCATCTACTCTGCCAACACCAAGGAGCCAAACAGTTCATCACTTTTGCCTCCCTTTGGGGGCTCAGATCATAACCTGGTTCATCTCCAGCCTCTGTATAAACCCCTGATACAGAGAGAACCAGCTGTGACACACACAGAGAAGAGATGGTCTGAGGAGACTGAAGAAGCTCTGAGGGACTGTTTCAGGTTTCAGCTCCACTGTGTGGGAAGAGCTCTGTGTTCTTCACGGGGAGGACATCGAAAGCATCACAGACTGGATCACAGACTATATCAACTTCTGTGTTGATAACACTGTAATCACCATGGCGGTACGGTGTTTCTCCAATAACAAGCCCTGGATCAACTCTGAAATAAAGGCTCTCCTGAAGGAGAAGAGAGCATTTAAATCAGGAAACAAGGAGGAGCTGAGAGCTGTGCAGAAGGAGCTGAGGAGGGACATTAGGGAATGAAAAGACATCTACAGGAAGAAATTGGAAGAGCAGCTGCAGCAGAGCAACATCAGTGGAATTTGGAGAAGTTTGAAGTGAATTTCAGGCCACAAACCAAACCCTCAGGTTGTAGGAGACTTTGAGTGGGTGAACGACTTGAACCAGTTCTTTAACAGGTTTGACCAGTCACCCAACCCTGCCCCAGCCCAGTCCCCCCTGCTGTTACCCCCCTCATCTGTAACGACTGCCAGTTTTTCTGCTCAGGACTTCACACCTCAGGTCTCAGCCATCATCCACCCCTTTCACTTTAGAAGAAACCATCCCACAGCCCCCCCCCCCCATTTCTAGCTTGTCCCTCTCATCACTTCAGGTGAGGAACAAGCTGCAAAAGATCAAGGTGTGAAAGGCTGCAGGTCCAGATGGCATCACCTCCAGGCTCCTGAGGTGTTGCACAGATCAACTGTGTAGCATCATGGGATATATGTTCAACCTGAGCGTGAAGCTGGGGAAAGTATCACAACTATGGAAGAGCTCCTGTGTAGTACCGGTACCAAAGACCAAACTTCCAAAGGACCTCAGCAGCTACAGGCCAGTAGCCCTGACATCACATCTGATAAAGACCCTCGAGAGGCTGGTCCTCAAACATCCATGCCCCCTGGTAACGTCTTCATTGGATCTGCAGCAATTCGCCGACCAGCCTAGCATCAGGGTGGATGATGCAATTATCTTCCTCCTGCACCAAGCTCTGACTCACCTGGAAAAGCTAGGAAGCACTGTGAGGATCATGTTCTTTGATTTCTCCAGTGCTTTCAACAGCCAGAACTTCTGTGGGACAAGCTGGAACTGTCAGGAGTGGACGACCACATATCCCAGTGTATATTGGTCTACCTCACTGGCTGCCCACAGTATGTGAGGACACAGGGCTGTGTTTCTGACAGGGTGGTCTGCAGTACGGGGATCCCTCAGAGAATGGTGCTGGCACCTTTCTTCTTCACCCTCTACACTGCAGATTTCTACGTCAACTCCTGATGCTGCCATCTGCAAAAGTTCTCTGATGACTGTGCCATAGTTGGCGTCATCACAGGTGAGGACGACTCAAAGAGTGGACTCAGGACGTTGTGGACTGGTGCCAGCAGAACCACCTCCTGATCAATGCTCCTAAAACCAAGGAGCTGGTGGTAGATTTACACAGGTGCAGACCCACCTCTCTGACACCAATGAACATCCAGGGAGTGGACATTGAGACTGTAGACTCTTATAAGTATGTGGGTGTTCACCTGAACAATAAACTAGACTGGACTCGTAACACTGATGTGCTTTCCAGGAAAGGTTATAGCAGACTCTACCTGATGAGGAGGCTGAGGTCTTTTGGAGTGCAGGGAGTGCTCTTGAAGACCTTCTTTGACTCTGTAGTGGCATCAGCCATCTTTTATAGGACTGTATGTTGGTTCAGCAGCTTATCTACAGCTGAGAGGAAACGGTTGGATAAGCTCATCAGGAAGGTCAGCTCTGTGCTAGGATGCCCCCTCAACCCAGTGCAGGTGGTAGAAGATAGAAGGACTCAAGCTAAAATAACAACACTGATGGACAATGTCTCCCACCCCATGCATGAAGCTGTTGCTGAGCTGGAGAGCTCTTTCAGTGACAGACTGCTGCATCCTAGGTGCACTAAGGAGCATTATAGGAGATCCTTCCTCCCAACAGCTGTTAGACTCTATAACCATCATTGCTCCCAACAAAATGAATGTCTTTATATTATGCTAGTATCTGTACAACTCTACAATTTTTCTACTGTAGCTAACTGTAAATAGTTTGTATTTTTTAATGCTCAGAGACATGCGCATCTTGTACATTTTTAATTAACCAGCTCAGTTGCACATTCTTCTGCACGGGAATATATTTTACCACTACACACTATTCATGTTGAAATTTTTACCTCACTGTACAGTATTGTTTTTGTTCTTTATTCTGTTTTTATACATATTTTATATTCTTTGTGTGAGTCTGTTTTTCTGTTATTGCCTGTCACTGAACTTTGCTGCTATTGGGATACCTTTCTTCAACAGGAACAGGTAAGGATGGAAAATGGATGGGGCTAAAAGAAGAATACTGGAAAAAATCTTGTTAGAGGCTGCAAAACACGAGACTGAGGTGGTGGATCCCTTTACAGCAGTAATGAGAACGGAATGGCTTAAAGCATATTTATGTGTTGAAATAATAAAACATCTGTTCTCAGACACTTGCCATCCAATCTAATTGAGCTATTTTCCAAGGAAGAATCAACAAGAAGTTCAGTCCCTCAATGTGCCACGCTGGTAGAGATATACCGCAAAAGACTTGCAGATACAGTGAATCAGGAAATTATTCACAGACCTTCACTTTTCCACATTTTGTTATGTCAGGCTTATTCTAAATTGTATTAAATTAATCTTTTTCCTCAAAATTCAACACACAAACACCCCATTATGACAATGTGTAAAAAAAAAAATAAAAAAAAAAAAAGTGCAAATAGAAAACCAAGAAATCACATTTACATAAAGTATTCACAACCTTTATTTAACACTTTGCTGATCCACCTTTGGCAGCAATTACAGCCTCAAGTCTTTTGAATATCATGCCACAAGCTCAACTCACCTATCTTGAGGCAGTTTTGCCATTTTTCTTCACAATACTTCTTGAGCTCCATCAGGTAGGATGGGAGACGGCTATGCACAGCCTTTTTAGACCTCTCCAGAGATGTTCAGTTGTATTTACATCTAGACTCTGATTTGGTCACTCCAGGACATTCACTGAGTGGTTCTGAAGCCGCTCCTTTGAGATCTTGGCCATGTGCTTTGAGTTGTTGTCCTGCTCACAAATCAACCGTCACTCTAGTCTGAGGTCAAGAGTGCTCTGGAACACATTTTCATCCAGGATGTTTCTGTACATTGCTTCATTCATTTTACCTTATATCCTGAAAAATCTGCCAGTTCCTGCTGTTGAAAAACATACTCAATGTGATGTTGACACCACCATGCTTCACTGTAGTGATGTTAGAGTGTCCTCCAAGCATGATGCCTGGCATTAACACCAAAGAGTTCAATCTCTGTTTCATCAGACCAGAGAATTTTGTTTCTCATGGTATGAGAGTCCTTCAGGTCCCTTTTGGTAAACTCCAGACAGGCTGCCATGTGTCTTTTATCAAGGAGTGGCTTACGTCTGGCCACTACCATACAGGCCTGATTGGTGGATTGCTGTAGAGATGGTTGTCCTTCTGGAAGGTTCTCCTCTGTCCACAGAATATTGCTGGATCTCTAACAGAGTGACCATCGGATTCTTGGTCACCTTCTTGACTAAAGTCATTCTCCCCTGATCGCTCAGTTTAGATGGCTGACCAACTCTAGGAAGAGTCCTAGTGATTCCAAGCTTCTTCTATTTACAAGTGATGGAGGCCACTGAGCACATGGGGACCCCCAAAGCAGCAGAATTTTTTCTGTATCCTTCCCCACAGTTGTACCTCAAGACATGCACAGTCAACTGTGGGACCTTATTTAGACAAGTGTGTGCCTTTGCAAATTAAGTCCAATCAGCCGAATTCACCACTTGGACTCCACTGAAGTTGTAGAACCATCTCAACGATGATCTGTGGAAACAACTCAGTTTTGAACTTAATGGCAAAAGCTGTAAATACTTATGTAAATAGGAATTATATGTTTTCTATTTTTAATAAATTTGCAAAATATTCAAACTTTTTTTCCACATTGTCATCATGGGAGAGTTGTGTATAGAATTTTGAGGAAATAGATTAATTTAATACAATCTGGAATAAGGCTGTAACAAAATAAAATGTGGAAAATGTGAATCCCCGTGAATACTTTCCGGATGCACTGTATACAATAATTGCAATGAAAGGTGGTTCTACAAAGAACTTTCTCAAGTAGGATTTATTTACGGGAATGAGTTTAAATAAGGGTGAATACAAATGCATGCCACAGTTTTTCTAGATTGTGTTTATGTGAGAAAATAAGAAAAAAAAAATCAAGATGTGAGGACAATGTTTCAAGGGACTCTAATTGTGCATTTTGCTATGAGGAATTTAACAGACTGCTTTGCTTGCCGTCATTAAGAAAAGTTAGAAAAATATGACTTACCTTTAACAGAGCATAATTGCACTGTCATGTTTTAAACATAAATGGAGCAGAATTTCTTTTGTAGAGAAAGAAAAAAGTGAACTCAAAATAGTTTTTATAGCATGAGATGACTCAATAGTTTCATAATATGAAGTTAGTCCTTTCAAGTACAACACAAGGCAAGATATAACTAATACTAACTGTGCAAATATGAGAAAACTGAATAACTGAAACTGAAAAATTAAATCAAAAAAGGGCTAAAAAATGTCACAATAAATATGTTTAGAACTAAGACAAACATACCGGTGCTGAAATATACAGTCACCTGATCAAAAAGGCCCTTACACAGGTGTCAGCTTTCATTTACTTGCTGACAAGACTGCTAAAGAGAACATTAACAGCATCTAGCATCACTTTACCTTGAAATGGGTTGTGTAGCAGTGCTGAAGTGCCCACGGAGTAAATTAAAAACTGTTTACGTTTATTATCTTGCTATGATATAGCTACTCCAGCGAACTACAGTTTTTTCATTGTGTGTGTCCGTTTTGATTACGACAATATGACAGACAAATGCAAAGTGGCTGCAGTGATCAGCGATGGCATTCTCTCCTCTCCTGAAAAAGATATCACCCAGTTTTAGCTCTGTGTACAAGGGGGGCAGCTATACCGGTTGTCTTGATAAAGGCCAGCTTTCCTGGAAGAGACAATAATGTCAGACTGAAGGATTTCTGTAACTGAGTATTAATGAGGGTGGAGAAGAAAGGGAAGGTGGATGTCTGACCTGTTAGTGGTGGGAGGGCCTCTTTGGTGCAAGCACCTACCATCTTTGTGTCTTAAAGTATTTAGTTATGTATTATGAATAAATGATTAATCTCCTTCTGCTCCATGTACCAGTGGAATATCTGCTCCTCAATAGCCTTGACTGTCAGGCTTCATGCTTGTTTGCAGGTTGAAAACCCCCACCGTAGCACACCTTTGGTCCCAGAGTTATGTTTAACCTTGAAGATGGAAAGACAAGTCCTGCTGACGATCAAACCTGCTACTGGTTTCTGATGGAGAACTGGTGGCTCAGGTCATCTGGGACAGCAGCAGAGTTATATATATATATATATATATATATATATATATATATATATATATATATATATATATATATATATATATATATATATATAAAAACAGGCACACACGCACACATATGAGGCTGCGGGGTTCAGCTGCGCATAGACAGCTTAGAATTGGCTTGTTTCATATGCATATAAATATTAATAAAAGATCCTCGACGGGCCACAGTCCAGCTATGCTCCTGTAATCTCTTACAATTGAAAGCCAAGGCTCATGAGATGAGAAGGAGCGGAGGCAGAGAAAAAGGGAGCGAGGGAGAGAGATAGGAAAATGGAAAGAAAGAGAGAGCATAAAAGGCCTTTGTGATTCATCATTCTGAAAATGTCTCAGATGTGGAGAAGGTCTGTAATCCATCAAAATCTCTTTTCTTATTAAATTCTTCAGGATACACTTTCCACTCCCTAAATGTGGTTCACTGTCCCTTTTGATTTGATGCACAAATAGATAAAAGACCAAGAACTAAGTGAAACACCCAAACCTTGTGAAAAAAAGATTTATGAAATTATGTTAAGATGCATGTACAATAAGGCACGTTGCTGCAGCACAGATGAGTACCAAGTCACATTTCCTTGTTGCAGGCATCAACAGGGTTTGTCAAATGACTCCAAATTGCAAAATCAAAGCTGGCCCAAGATATAAGAAAACCAAGCTGCTGTTGAGAGCCTCCAGACCAGTAGAGGACACCCCAAGAATGTTTGACTTCTCACACAGAAATTTCAAAACATCTGTGAATTCTTAGTAATGTTTGCCAGGAATGACAGCACTTTTAAATTTGCTCTGAAAATTTTTGAACAAAAAACCTAAAAGAATTTCAAATTCTTAGAAATATCGTCTAGATTTGTTTTCAAAAATGTTCATGATTTACTGTCACTCATTTAAGATGTTTTGCTGCTTGTGTCTGTGATCGAGTCACAATTCATGGACAGAATGCAACTAAATCTCAACACATAATTTCATTTTTCATCGTTGCCCACAAGCACAACCAATTAAACTTGATGCCTACCTCACAACTCTATTCTGTCTGCATTAAAAAACTGACATAATTGTTAGAATAAGACAGACAGATACATTGTCTAAACAATTTATTTACTGGTATATATTTGATAAAAAATGAAAAGTGAAAATGTGACGGTCAAGCAAAGTACATCTTGTGCGATGTGATTTCATTTTTTTTTTCTAGTAAACCATGTCTCCTTGTCATGCCAGTAATGTTGGAAGCCATCAAAATCGTCAAGGTTAATTTTTTCTGATCATAGAATAAAACTTTCTTCCACCTTTCAGTGTCCTATGTTGGGTGCTCTCATGCAAACTCCAGATGGGCAATTGTGTGCTGTTGAAGAAGACGAGGGCTTTGAAGAAGTTTTTTGTTCTGAAAACCTCTCTCTTGCAGATGCCATTTGATGGTTATGAGACTGGAGTTGGCACCAGTGACAAGCTTAATTTGGGCAGAGGATCATCCCGTGTCTTGATGGACAGCCAACTGGATCCTCCAGCTCAGGGCTGGTGAAATTTTTGGGGGTCTACCATTTGACTTTTTTTGTTCCATAACCCTTAGGATCTTTTAAGAAGTTTAAAATGACTGTCTTACTGCTTCCAACCTCAGCAGCAATGGCACGCAGCAAGCGGCCTTGCTTATGCAGCAAAACAATCTGACCGTATTCAAAGAGAGAAAGCTTTTTATCTTTACCATCAGTAGGTTGTGAGAGTGCAGATATCTGGCAGAAAATGACACTGAATCCACATTTTTTGCGAAGATTTGGGCTGTTAAATGCTGTGGTCTTAAACTTTTGATCAACTGATGAAGAGCCTATTTCAGTTTAATGGTTCTTTGCATTAAACTGCTTACTCAATATTTTTTTGGTCTCACTCCCATTTCTTCTATTTGCATTTTGAAGGTCTACTTAGAACCTTCTTAAACTCCAGCAGTGCAAAATGTGAATTCTTTCCCTTTTTCAACTGGTCTTAAAATTTTGATTATGAGTGTGTGACATGATCTGTAGGATTTTAGCGCTTAGTCACTTTGGTTTAGTATTTTTATCATTACTTGTTGGTACTGTTGTATTCTGTGTTGTTTTTCTAGGATTCATTCTTTTGTTTGGAGATTCTTGGTTCTTTCTAGTGTTCCTAGATTCTTATTTCAGTCTTTGTCTTGAGCTTTTGATTTGTTAGATCTGTTTGTGTTCTGCTTAGTCTCCATGTGAAGTTATTCTGTGTTCATTCTCCTTTAGTTCCCGTAGTCTGTCATCACCCAGTTGCACTGCATTCTGTTGATTAGACTCACTTGGTTCCCATGTCACTTATTACCTTCCAATTACTTATATTCAATAGTTTTTGTAAAAAAAAAAATATTTTGCTTTGACTCTGCCTGCCTGCCTCCCTGCATTTCAGTCTTCAACATTCCACAAAATATGACAACATTGGTATTGGACGCATTATTGGATCAAATTTAACAGATGCACAGATAACAAGAACATAGTCATAGACATAAAATGATCATTCTGACATAGGTCCAGGACCAAATAGAACATCTTTAAAGCTGCAGTATATAACTTTAAAAAATAAATAAATAAATAAATAAAAATACATATATGTTTTTTTTTTCTTTTTGGTTTTTTACATATTTCTTAAACCTGTCACTATGATGTGACATTATGGTATGTGACAGATGTTCTGTGAAAAAAATCAAACTCATCCACCTGCTATTGCATTCTGCAGAAATACACTGCTCCTAGTCAAAAACAACCAATCAGATCCAGAGGATAGTCTTAGCATTGTCAATCATGCTCGTATACACGCTGCTCAATGTGCTAATGGTGGAGAAACAACTTATCGTTACATGAAAACTGTTCATCTACCATCATTGCTGGCCATGCTAACCAGTCTGAGCATCCGTGGCAGGCTCTGCTATTGGGAAGAAGCTGTAGCTTTGCAGAGAGTAGGGAGGATGTGAGCACATACACAAGCATGACTGACAGCACTAAGACCCTCCTCCTGGCTCTGATTGGTTGTTTCTGACTGAGCGGTATTTATGCAGTTAGCACTGGAAGAAAGCACAGATTATCTGTCTCATACTATACTGTCACAACAAAGTGACAGTTTTTCACAAATATGTAAAACATATTTCATATTTCAAACAGACTTTTTTAAAAGTTACATACTGCAGCTTTAAGTGAAATGTTCTGATATGAAAATATTGTTACCAATAGATATTTAATTCAAGATTTCTCTGATTTGCTTCCCACTTCTAGCTCTACTAGTCTTGTTGGCCATGACAGAAAATAATTACATCTGATTGTTGAATTTTCTTCTGCAATTGCTATTACTAGCAGTTGTAGTAGTAGAATCGTTATTGCAATTTTACCACTATACTATTAAAAATTTAAATTTTTACAATTTGTGTATTTATATTTATGTATAATAACCTAGTTTAAAACTTTAAAATAATGAATTATACTTGTTGTGGACCTCCAAGAACAACCTAAGAAAAATACATATAAAAATTGATTTTGCTAACACTTGTACATCCATAAATATTTTTGGTCTCTATGCCCTGCAATTTGGCCACTTGCATTTGGAAAAATAGAAAAAATTAGATAGATAGCTGGATAGCTAGATAGATAGATAGATAGATAGATCTCATATTTGCATATCGGTCCTCTTCATTACTGCATCATCTACAACCAGAATTTACTCTTAAATCGTTATCTGATAACCAGATACCTTTGTGTGCTTGCTGGATGTGCTACTTTCTGTCAGAGAAAGTGCTTAAGTTTGATTTTTTTTTTTTTTATTAAGAATAAGCAAATGTGGTGTCTTCTTCTGCACAGTTACCTTAAAGGCAATCTACAGGAGATCTGCAAATCTCTAACTTTAGAGAACTACAGTAAAAAAATTAAAAAAAAAAAAAAACAAAAAAAAAAAAAAAAAAACTGTGTCAAATAGAAAAGAAATCTAGACCCAACATAACTCTAAGCTTTTGTCTTTATGTCCTGGAAACACTGGTGTAGGGATTCTGCTGTGGTGTCAAGGACATAATCCCTTGTGGGCATCCCATCACTGCCAACTCAGTCACACACACACATACACACGCACACTCACACAAGGGCATTTAAAGCTTATGTGAGAGTACATATTGTGACCTTTTCTAATATGTGAACATAAGCATCTCCTGAAGTCAGCTATTCTCAGCATGTAACCTAGACTAAATTTAAAAATCAAATGCCTAGCTCTGGTTTGAAATTACAGGGTTCAAACAGTTGGCTTTTTTGTTCTTTATTGGTTCAGATTTGAAATGAAATGATAGGTTGGCCAATGTACAATATTCTTTGACTTGAAACAAAGAACAAAGCATGCCACTAACCTATTCTTTTCCTTTTTTTTTCACTGTCAAATTAATCTTCTCAATAGTCATTATTTATCACCGCTTGTAACACTCTACTTTTTAAACTGCAATTATGGGAAAAAGTGAAAAAAAGAGACAAAAGCAGAATAAAAGACATAAAAAAGGTGCATGAGCACTGGCCACCACCAGTGACTTTCTAATGAGGTAGTTGCCATGGAGACAGGACTTTATGAGACTCTAATAAAGAGGAGGCCTTGCACTGTACCACAATGCGTTTCTGTTTCTGTATTTGTGCCCTTACTGCCACTATTGAGCTCCCCTCACTGCATCGACAGGTAGGTTTAGATTTTATGAAGTCTGCCCTTTCTCAAAAGGATCGAACACAGCCCTGTGGTGTGCCCCGACTCTCTTACTGTCATTATTCTAAAGATGACACTCTGCAGGGTTTCACATGCCTAATTGCAGGCTTGGCAGGACCTTGGCTTCCTGGCTGCCTTGATTTGACCTAGTAAGTAGACCACAAGCTGTAGCTGAAGCCTCTGACACTGCATAATGCACTGATGCTGAAGTATTGGGAGGAAAATCAGCCAGGAAACCTCTGCATAATGCTTCCGGATCACTGTTAATTCAGTAAATGAGTGGTTTTGCTTTGATTTGCCCTCATAGGCAGGGTAAATTGACAGAAAACCTCATAAAAAAATACAAAGCAGTGAAAGAGAAATAATGAGAAAAACTGCTGAAACAAAAAACTACTTAATTTTTTGCAAATATTTAAGCATATTTACTAGTTAATGAATCAGTTCCTATTCTTATATTTGTGGGTTTGTATGGGAACTGAAAAGAGAAGAACATACAGAGAAAGGTATTAATAACAAGATTACACTCATTTGTTAACATCTTTGGGATTTTTTTCTACAGAGAAGAAAACTGTCCTTAGAGCTTAGAGGTACAGCATCTGTTTTTATTGTGGGGCCCCAGTATTGTGGGGCCACTCACATACATCCTAAATTCACTATTAAGAAATCACTAGGGACATACTCTATCTTAGTCTCAGTCAAAGTAATGCAAGGTAAATTTATTCGTATAGCACTAGTCATACAGTGGGTAAGTAAATACACTTTACTGGAAAATAAAGGAATACAGATTAAGCACATTGAAAAACCTAAATACGTCAATACATAAAAACACCAAATATGCATTAAAACAAGGTGCATCACAGAAAAAAAAGTTAGGAGTCAGCTCCTCCGGAAGAATCCAAAAGCACTTCCAGGCTAGCTGAGAAACATAGTCCCTCCAGTGTGTCCTGGGTCTTCCTCTGGGTCTCCTTCCAGTGGGATGTGCCTGGAACACCTCACCAGGGAGGTTCAAAGTTCAAAGACTTTTACAAACTGTTGAGCTTTCATCTAAACCTCCTACTTACCCACTGCCATTTCTCAAATTCTTGCATCATACTATCTGCAGTATTTCAGTATATCCAGTGTCTTTTGTGCTGGACAAGGTTGCAAGATGCTGAAATTGTCTCAACAAAGACAGTGCAAAAGGCAGAGAGTATCCCATGTACATGTCATTTGTAAGGGCTAGAAAAAAGAAAGATACAAGAGGCAAATTTGTACAGCTCATTTGAATATCTTAAAAGAATTACTACAAGTAACCAGATATCATCTGCTCTGGCACTGTGTGAACAATCAAATTTTGTTGTGAAACAAAAAGGAATAGGTGACACAAATGAAAAAAAAAAAAAAATCTATTATGGTTTGAGGAGTATGTTCCTTAATAAGTTGACTTAAAACAGAACAGTAAATTGCAACAATTCAAGGGAAACCTGTTTAGCCAAGTACTGATTGTTTTTCTTAAGGTGTTGGCACACTGTTTCTTACCCTATATGTTGGTGTACCTTAGACACAAAGTCCTGTCCTGTCAATAAACTGTGCATCCCTTCTAATGTGATTCTGCTTTGTTTATAGAGTCTAGTACTTTGCAATACTGTACAGCATCAATATATAGTCATCTACCTTTTTTTATTTCCTTCAGTCATTTTCAACCATTTCCATTCAGATGAACAAAAATGTTTTAACAAGTAACAGAAAGAAAAATCACCATTAAAGTACCATTTTGAGGGATATTTTTGATTTTTTTTTTTACATGTTTGAAAAGGAGTGAGGTAAGAATAAGGTGCATTACTTTTGCCATGAGATTATGAGTTGAATTATTCAGAAAATAGGTCAGGCTGCCCTGCTGCTGGAGCTACTCCAAGTATTTGGCAAGCTGAGATGAGGGAATCTTAATCGGGACAGACAGAAAGTCTGTATAGTGTACCATGACACTGTCAAAATACATCTGAATCTTGAATCAGTTTCATAGCAGTGATGCACATCTGTAGTATACACTCAGTGACCACTTGATTGGGTATACCTTGCTAGGACTAGGTAAGACTTATTTTTAACTATCTTAATTCTACATCAAATACATTCAACAAGGTGTTGAAAACATTTCTCATTCTTTTGATCCATACTGACTTAATAGCATCAGGCACTTGCTGCAGAATTGTTGATTGTACATCAGTAATGTGAACCTTCTGTTGACCTACTTTCAAAAGGTACTGTTTTGGATTGAGATCTGGTGACTATGAAAGCTATTGGGGTACAACAAAGTCTTATGTTCAAGAGATTAGTTTGAGATGATTTTTGACATTGTACGAGAGTGCCAAGAGAATGGCCCCTACACCATTCCACACCTATTAATCTAAACCATTGATACAACAGAGGATAGAGCCATGTTGTGATGATGTTTACACCAATTTCTGAGGCTACCATCTGAATGTTGCAGTTTAATCTAGACTTATCAAACCAGGGAACATTTTTCCAGTCCATTATTCAGTTCTTTTGAGCCTGTTCAAACTGTATCCTCAGCTTCTTGCTCTGATCTTACATGGATGGCACCCAATTTGGTCTTCTGTTGTTGTGGCCCATTTGCTTCAAGGTCCAATGTGTTGTATGTAGATTATTGAGATAATAATCTGAATAACTTGCTTGCCCATGTGGTTGTTGAAAGTCCTGCTATTTTTTAATCATCTTGAACCAGTCTGCCTATTCTCCTACTTCCTGACATTAACAAAACATTTTTGTTCACACAATTTTTGTTCACTGGATATTGATTGCCTTTTTTGGTCTATTTGCTGTGCACTTGAGAGATGGTTTTGCATAAAAATCCCAGTAGATCAACAGCTTTCAGTCTCTTAAATCCCCTTTCTTTTGTACTCTGATGCTTGGATTGAACTTGAGCAGGCTGTCCTCACAAGGTCTCGATGTCTCAATTCATTGGCTTGATGTCAATTGGGTGAATTGCTATTTGTGTTTAAAAGCAATTTAAGTACTCAATGAAGTTGCTGGTGAGTGTACTTGGCATTTCTAAGTTGTGATGGTGAAGACTTTTTCAAAATCTTCAAAACTAATATGCTACATTATCAGATGTGCAGAAAGACAATGTTGGAGGGATATTAGCTGAAAGCACAATATTGTATAAAATTTTTGAAACGTATTGAATTCATGAGACAGAATTATGAGGGTTGCTATGCTATCCTCCCTGAATTACACAGAAATCACCTACAAAGATACTGCTTGACATTCAAATATTTCTCTGATTATACTAAAAGGGGTTCAGCTTTAATGAATGAGATCAACATGTCATATGGGTCTCTCAAACAAGTCACCTTTAATATTATTTGCTCAACTATTTATCAGTTAGTTTGATGTGAGAAGAGGCTCTTGCTTTTTCCAGAAACTTCCCTATCACAGGTGCCATTTGTTGTTTGTCACCTACTCTGTTTCATGTACCTGTGTCTATCAGTCTATCGAAGGGAATTTGCATTCCCTTTGGACAAACTTAACATAACATGAGGGCTTGGGAAGATTACAGACAGCACAGCTTTTGAGGAGATTGTGAATGATAGTCAATCTTATTTATATTAGATTGGAAGTTTTCTAAGATCAAATTTCTCCAGGCAATGTAGGTCTTGTGAAAAACTCACTTGATGGGCTTCGAGGCATTTCTTTCTCACCAACAGTGGACTGCGTGGTGTTCCTGTTTCTTCACACAAACAGATCCATCTGACATGACAGACCTTAACCCCGCAGGGCCACTTAACTCGTAACCACATTAATTGAATCTAGCTCTTGTGAAAACACAAGAGAAAGCCAATTGCATGAAATCAGGAAGAATAGGAGAAGCGGAGGATTTGGAGCAGGAGTAAATGGATGACATGGGTAGAGATCTGACATGTTTTGAAGTGACTGAGATGGAGGACTGTGATGTGCTGTAATCTGATCATTAACCCAAATCAGCTGAGATTCCTCTGAAAACACAGCTTTATGGGACAATTCTCGCAGCTATCTGGTTACATCTCATTATCTATTTCGGCTGTCTGTCTGCGCTGTCTTGCTGCTGCAGGTAATGGAACACTATTCTCAATGTATCTCTTGTATCAGTGTTCCTTCAGGCATCTCCATGGAGATAAATCTGACCTTACTGGTATGTAATCATCCTCCTCCACATCGCAGGTGAGAGAGGTAAGGCCAAGGATCTCCGAGTACATGGTGGGAGCATGTAAGCCGTGTGCATTGCGTTGCAAAAAAAAAAAAAAAAAAAAAAAAAAAAAAACCACACAAAGCAAACACAACTCTCTGCAAACACACTGCTTCTGCTCACCTCAATATAACCCTTGTGTTTACCCCCCTGAAAAGAAGAAAAAAAAAAAAAAAAAAATCACTGTCTCACTCTGTCTGAGGATTATTTCACTGGATAGAGGCTGATAATATAGACCTACAGAAATCTGGAACTCCTCCTTCTACAAATGTCAGATAAAGTCATCATCATCATTTTATTACACAAAGCCGATTACTCTTGCAGCCAGGCGCGTATGGGGATAAAAGTGGGGATCTGCTAGAGAGCCATGACATAAATTGGATTTCCTCTTGCCTATATGCTTAAATATAGATTTATTATTCATTAACATACCAGTTTCCCCTGGTTGTTGCAACATGGGGATTTACTTTAATAAAAAGGAGTAATGCACTACATACAAAATGTATTATTTACTTTCTGGGAGTTTATTGCATTAGAGCGGAAACATGTAAATGACTGAAATAGCGATAAAAGGGAAGCAATGCTTTTTGCACATTATCAGGTTGTTTAGCAACCAAGTATAAATAAATTCTGCTGGCAAGTTTGTATTAAATTTAAAAGAAAAAAAAACCACTGCATTTTTACTTACAAGAACATTTCATTAAGCTATCACATTAGAAATGAGAAAAATTCATTCATTTCAGTAATACAATCCATAGATTATGGCTTACAGCTAATTAAAATCCAAATTTATGTTTCTCTGAAAATTAGAATATTATGTAAAAGCAATACAAAAGGGATTTTTAAAACAGAATTTTATGTTAATCATAATAAAATAATAGCAAGGATGAATTATCAGTTTTCCAGCAAAAAGTCGTTGCTACATGCCAAAAGTAGGGTGACCCACAAAATTACATTGCAGAGGAAGCTTACAGAATCCTGGATCTGGTAATTATAATGAAAAGTTGAAAGGAAGAAAAAAGTGCTGTCAAAATCATAATAAAGCAACTGGGATAACCACAGTCTTTGGAGGGATGTGAACCAAGGCTCATTCAAGAGCTGGAGGGGATTTATAAGATGTAGAACAGAAACTGGAATCAGTACTTCAAAAGCCACAACTATGTGCAGAACTTTGTGCCATCAGAAACTGAATTTGAATAAGTTTTCTTTGAATTTGCATTGCTTAGACTGAAACTGAATTTCTCAACTTGAATTATTACTTTTTTAAAAAATGAAAATTCAGCTCTCAAATATTTTCAGTTTTTGTTCTTACCATTAAATTTCAGTTGTACAATTTTATTTTAGTTCTTGAATTCAGTTTTTGGCTTGCACATCAGGGTCCTCAGGAAAGCCACAGAGTGGAGTGCAGCGTCATATAAACAATCAATAGCCTAACAGTAACTGTGTTTAACCTGGGGAAAACTATGCTAACTTAGCGTTTGTTTACATGACACTTCTTCTTAAACGTGTAATATATTTACAACCAACTTGAGAGTTTGGTCGCTGGTCATTTGACATGACTAATAACATCTGCTAACTTCATTTGTGCCCCACACCACCACAACATACTGAAGTTCGCTGAAGTACAACACAGTTCTGTCAATCTGCACTCGATTCTCAGGAACCCAGATGTGCGACCCAAAAACTGAATTTAAGAATTGCAGCTGAATGGTGGGAACTGAACCTGAAAGTATTCGAGAGCGGAATTTTCATTGGATTTCAAATAATGCTAATTCAGATTCAGTTTTTAAAAGAATTTCTTAAAGATGAGCAGTTCAGATTCAATCAGAGCAATGCAAATTCAAATATAACAAATTCACATTCAGTTTCTGATGGCACAAAGTTCTGCCCATACCACAGCACACAGACATACCAAGTACATGCGCTACAGCTGTTGTAGTCATTATTTTAGGGTACTCCTGTACCATACCATGCTGCATTGATGCAGGAATTCCTGCAAAAGGAGCCCTGTGCAAGTATCAAATACATATACCATACAGTACACAAACACATTTCTCAGTTGGAAACATTTCTCTGTTTGTAATAAGTCTTTAGAGTTTCAGTATTTAAGCTGAATTACTGAAGTCAACTAAGTTGTCGATTGGAACAACTTGTATTGGCTCTAAGATGTGAGTTTTTGGTTGTAATTTTGGCTGTAACGGTTCTAAATATTGCAAAGGGGTGTTTGCTAAATTGAGACTTTCTGCTTGTACGATTTAGGATATCTATAGTGGAAGGACTTATAGGTTTGTACTTGTGCATGTACAAGTACATGTACAAATGCACCCTGCATTTATGTAGTCCCATATCTCCATGAGAGTTTGCATGGTTTGAGGGTCAGACTCTGTTTCTCTCCCTGCCTAGTTTCTGTTGGCAGGATTAACGTCAGGACAAGATGTTCAGTAAAAGCCCTTAGTTAGCTATGCCAAACATTGCATAATGCTTCATTTAGCACAGCACAAATGTGAGGATTTGCTCTCAGACCTCTGACCTACCCAAAGGCCCTTTCTGGGTGGATCAACCTTTGGTGCATTTTAACAGATGGATAATGCGTGTGGTGCTTTCCTTTGGCTTAGTGGCTTAAATATGTTTTTTTTCCCCTTAGTGAGCTGTGTTCTTCGCTTGCTACAGACACAACTGACAAGCCAGTAGCTGCTTGTTGTACCTTAAAAATATCAGCCAATACTAGTAAGTGGAGTGGGCATATGTAGTGGTATCACTTTCTTCTCCTCAGAGGCACTTCCTAACAGAGTCAAGAGGGATGTACTGTTTGTGTACGAGACTTAATTTTCCTTCTGGCAAAGACAGAAGCATGACATTCATTATTAAACATTAAACATAGATTTGTGAGGAGTGTCCAAAGAGTTTCTCAAATGCCAGACACTTTTTACTTCCTATTATATAATTCCCAGCTCTTTCAGCATGGAACATTAGTTCAGGGAGGCTGGCTAGTCAAAAGATTTGTTTTTTGGCATACAGTAGATCTGCATTTCAGCATAAAGAAATATTATAAATATTCATGTGTTTATTTGAAACAAGAAGTTTTTCGTTCAATGTGAGACTTTTAATCTTAAAACAGTTACTGATTTTTAATTGAAATCATGTTTTCCATGCATCCTCAAATAAAAGGTGTCCGCAGTGATCCACCTGGAGCCCAACAGCTGAAATTCAATATTTACTAACACTGAATAAAAAGGACACAGTTTTTTTTTCTATGTGATTTTAAATCAGATTAAACATATCCTATTTCTGCCCAATTAGAAATACGAAAATTAGTTCTAATATATATATATATATATATATATATATATATATATATATATATATATATATATATATATATATTTTTTTTTTTTTTTTTTTTTTTTTTTTTTTTTATTATTATTATTTATGTTACCTTTACCTACACTAAGATTACTATACCTTGACCTACATTAAGATTACTATGCCTTTTTGGGAAAGCCTAGATGTTGTGATGGCTTTCCATTTCTCTAAAAGGCTAATTCACAACATTTCAGAAAATTGGAGGCACACTTAAAAATACACTGCTTCCTTGTGTGACATCATGGAAGAATCAAAATAAATCAGCAAAGATATCAGGAAGAAAATCCCAGACCTCCAATAGTCTGGTTCATCCTGAGTTACAAATTCCAGAAACCTGAATGTGCTGCATTCATCTGTTCAAACAATTATACACCAGTATAAACAGCATTGGAGTGTCTAGTCTGTCCAGTTCTATGTCCTGGAGATGGATTTTTTTCAGTCCGAAATGTATGTATCAACCTCAAAACAAAAGCATTGTGAGGATATTGGCTGATACTGAAAAGAGTTTTGCTATCCACAGTGAGTCCAGTATTGATACAGGCTGAAAGGCCACTTTGTGAGAGAAAGCCATTCATCCATAAAGCAACATACAAAGTCACTTTACAGTTTGCAAATGTACTCAGGGATGAAGACCTTAATTTCTGAAGGCATGTGGTCTGATGAAAGTAAAATTGAGGTAGCCATAATCACTATTGCTACACTAGGAGGAACTGTGAAGTTTTGGGGTGGTAGCATCATGTGTGGGAGTTTTGCTGTAGGATAGACTGTTTCTGTTTCTGACTGAGTCAGAAAGAGTGATGCTTATGCTTAAATATGGAAGCAACATAAGACACTTTACCAAGAAGGTAAAGATTGGGCAAAACATGGTTTTTAAATATGTATGTTCCCAAATTTGTCTTCCAAATAGACAATATCCCTATGCATACCACCAAATTAGTTACAAAGGATCTTAAAGACAACAAAGTCATCGTCTGGAGTCAGCATTACAAATCTGTCATCTTTAGTGTTTAGTTGTACCCAAATGCAGGCAGACCAGAAGCAAAGATGTAACTTAAAAGTTTTCTTCATGAAAAATAAAGGACTTGCAGTTATAACACAACGAGGGTATTAAACAGGCATAAAAGTAATGAAAGAATCCAGCACTTAAAGTAAAACAAGGAGCTTAAATAATGAGGCAAAGGTGGTGAATGACATTGGAACGAGATGAGATTAATCAGTGGCAAATGCTTAACAGCAGTGGAGAGGAGCAAACAGGGAGACTGAGTGGAAGAGACTAATTAATACAGATAGCTTAACTTAGACACAAAAGGATCTAAAAATCAAAAGAGAAAATCCCAACACTAACGTAACAGGAAAAAATGCACAGAGAGAAGAACAAAGAAATAAGAAACTAAACACAAATGAACCTACATTGTAACAATAATGAATATAGAGAAATTGAGTATGGCAAGCCATAAATGTCAATTATCAGGAAACAAACAACAGAAAACCAAAACACAAACACCCGTGGATCATGACAAAACCCCTGATCTCAATCCAAGAGACTGAGATCATTTGTGGGCTAAGCTGAAATGTAGCTGGGCAGCCTACAAACTCAAAACCAGTTTTGTCAGGCTTAATGGACCAAACTTTCTGCAAGCTACCATGAGGAGCTTCTGGAAGGATATCCAAAACATCTGACTGAAGTCATCCAGTTCAAAATGCAATTCTAGTGAATACTAAGATAATGTAAGAATATTAATTTTTTTTTTTTTTTTTTTTTAAATCCCAAAATTTTCATTATTTTTGACTCAGCTAGATACTCTGAGGTTTTCTCCTTAATTACAGCAATAAAATGGTCTATAGATAATACAGATTTGTAATTTTTCTTTCATGTTATTACATTTACAATTGTTTTATAATCTTAAGATGCTGGCTTATAATATTTTTAAAACTTTTGTTTGAATAATGCCAAGATTTGTTTTATTGAGTCAAATATGGAATAATCCAGTTGGGTCTGATTTAATTAAACCAGTTTGGGTTATGGGTTTGACCCACAGGACTAGGTTAGGTTTTCAACCCTACTGATTATTGCCTACTGGTAAAAAGTCCTTCATTTTGGACAAAAACCTTTTATCTCAATTTGTTTGTTAATTTTTGTGTGTGCACATGAAACCATTTTTCTGAAGTTTTGCTGACAAATATCTAGTAAAAAAAAAAAATAATCAAAAAGAGTATACGACTTGGACCAAACTGTGATAATGTACATTTAAAAGCAAGGGATTGATTTCCTGAAAAGTCCAATTTTTGAAGATGCAGGTTTCTCTACTGACAGTCACAAAGTAATATTGTGATAAAAATCCGTGATGTAAGAGCTTTTTTTAATCACCATTTGAAATAAACAATAATCAGAATTGAACATTTAAGACCACATCCTCATCATATAAATTATTTGAACAAATTGAATTTGGAAAGTAAAATTTATTATATACACTGCTCAAAAAAATAAAGGGAACACCTAAACAAAACAATGTAACTCCAAATCAGTCACACCTTTCTGAAATCAATGTCACCAGTTAGATAGTACCACTTATTGTGAATCAATTTCACCTGCTGCTGCGCAAGTGGAACATACAACATGTAGAAATGAGAGGCAATTAGCAAGACAACCTCTATAAAAAGGGTGATTCTTCAGGTGGTGACCACAGATCATTTCTCTGTTCTCGTCCTATCTGGTTGAAATTTTATTCACTTTTTCATTTTGTCAGTGCTGTCACACATAGAGGCATCATGAGGCGTGTTTTACAGCCCACTGAAGTTGCTCAAGTAGTGCAGATAATCCAAGATGGAACATCAATGCGAGCTGTGGCAAGAACATTTGCTGTGTCTCTCAGCAGTGTCCAGAGCATGAAATAGGTACCAGGAGATAGGCCAGTAACACCAGGAGACATGGAGGGGACCATAGGAGGGCTACAACCCAGCAGCAGGACCGCTACCTCGCCCTTGTGCAAGGAGGAACAGGAGGTCCACTCCCAGGGCCCTAGAAAATGACCTCCAGCAGGCCACTAATGTGCATGTTTCTTCTCAAACTGTCAAAAACAAGAGTCCATATGGGTGGTATGAGGGCCTGACAACCACATATAGGGCCTGTGCTTGCAGCCCAACACCATGCAGGACGATTGGCGTGTGCTAGGGAACACCAAAATTGGCAGATTTGTCATTGGTGCCCTGTGCTCTTCACGGATGAAAGCAGGTTCACAGTGAGCACATGTGACAGACATGACAGAGTCTGAAGACACCATGGAGAACGTTGTGCTGCCTGCAACATCCTCCAGCATGACCGGTTTGGTGGTGGGTCAAGCATGGTGTGGGGAGGCATTTCTTTGGATGGCTGCAAAGCCCTCCATGTGCTACCCAGAGGTGCCCTGACTGCTATAAGGTACCAGGATGAGATCCTCAGACCCATTGTAAGACCATACACTGGTGCAGTGGGCCCTGGGTTCCTTCTTATGCATGACAATGCTAGGCCTCATGTGGCTGGAGTGTATCAGCAGTTCCTGTATAATGAGGGGATTGATGTTATGGACTGGCCTGCCCGTTCCCCAGACCTGAATCCAATTGAGCACATCTGGGAATTCATGTTTCGTTCAATTCACCAATGCCACATTGCACCACAGACTGTTCAGGAGCTAACTGATGCTCTAATCCAGGTCTGGAAAGAGATCCCTCAGAAAAACATCCACCATCTCATCAGGAGCTTGCCCAGGGGATGTCGGGAGGTTATACAGGCACGTGGAGGCCACACACACTACTGAGCCTCATTTAGACTTGTCTTGAGGAATATTCACTGACGTTGAATCAGCCTGTCATGTTATTTTCCACTTTCACATTGAGTATGAATCCAAATCCAGATCTCCATGGTGTCATAATTTTGATTTACATTGATAATTTTTGTGTGATTTTCTTCATGACCAATTCTTTGGTCAAAGTTTCAATGTTCAGCCAAGCCCCCACAGGTCTGTGCTACGAGGTAAAATGACAATGTTATTCCAAATGAACAAACTCATTCCTTATCTTGAAATAAAGGTCATTAACACCACCCACTGACATTACATCATTATGAAGGATAATTGCACCATCTTACTGTGTCTTCTCATCCTGTGAAAGAGGTTCAGGAAAATCTGACAAGGTTGTTCAGTTCAGAAGAGTGATCTGTGAAAAATAATTAGGCTTTTTCTAGTCTGTTCTCTAACCCAACATAATAAACAATTTATGCCCAATGTTTGGGTAAAACTACCCAACTTCTCTCACAGCACCATGAAAGCAACATTTTGGTTAAATATAAATAACCTAGCTTGCAAAATTTAGCGTAGTATTGTCCTACAATTTTGAAGTGTTATCCCACCCCTTGTTAACTTGGGACAAAAAGTCTTTGTAATCAGCCTTTTACTATTTTATCCCTGGATAACTTGCTTTCTTTGCTGTCACGTCTGTGTTCTGTGTCTGCCTTGCCTTCACCCTTCCTGAGATGACTAAGTCATTTTCACATCAAACTACTCATCTCCTGTCTCTCCATCCCAACCATCTCTTTATTGACTTCTACTTGTCCTCCCATCCATCCTTTCCATTTCTCCAGGCTTTTAGAGTGAATGATACGGATATATGCTCTCTACACCCTTTCTCAAGCTCTCATGCACAATCAACAACTCCTGCATTCAGCAGTATATCTCATATCTCACTCTCTTTCTGTTTCTGCAATAGAAAAACACACAGACACTTGCACGCCCACAAACACCATGCAGTTCACTTCTCAGATCTGAGAAGTGCAGGCTGATTCAATAGGGGCAGCAAAACACTTTACTTGTTTTTTAAGAGCAGTGACTATAGGGGAAAAGAACTTTACCTTGATTCACTTGATAAAAGTTAAAAAAAGGTAAGACTATTCAATTATAGAGGCTAGGGTTGTGGTTAACATTAACAAACACAGGGGAGCCCCCAATACAGATAAAAGTAAAAAATTTACCCAGCTTTATCTAATCTCCCTCATGACATTATTTAATCTTATCACAATGAAAGTACCCATATCTAAGTATTATATATTGTTACCTTCTAATTCCTTTATTATGAACCACATTAGATCAACTAACAACTGAATGCATGTTTTAAATGTCTCTTAGTGAAGGGTTTTTATTACACTGAACAAAAATATAAATGCAACGCTTTTGTTTTTGCTCCCATTTTTCATGAGCTGAACTCAAAGATCTAAAACAATGTCTATATACACAAAATAACCATTTCTCTCAAATATTGTTCACAAATCTGTCCAAATCTGTGATAGTGAGCACTTCTCCTTTGCAGAGATAATCTATCCCACCTCGTAGGTGTGGCATATCAAGATATTGATACAGGTATGCCTTAGGCTGGCCACAATAAAAGGCCACTCTGAAATTTGCTGTTCTGCTTTATTGGAGGGGTCTGAAAACCAGTCAGTATCTGGTGTGTCCACCATTTGCCTCACTCAGTGCAACACATATCTTTTGCATGGAGTTGATCAAGTTGATTGTTGCCTGTGGAATGTGGGTCCACTCCTCTTCAATGGCTGTGCGAAGTTGATGGATATTTGTAGGAACTGGAACATGTTGTATATGCCAATCCAAAGCATCCCAAATAAGCTCAGTGGGTGACATGTCCTGTGAGTATGCTGGCCATGCAAGAACTGGGATGTTTTCAGCTTCCAGGAATTGTGTACAGATCCTTGCAACATGGGGCTGTGCATTATCCTGCTGCAACATGAGGTGATGGTCACGGATGAATAGCACAACAATGGGCCTGAGGATCTCATCATGGTAGCTTTGTGCATTCAAAATGCCATCGATAAACTGCACCTGTGTTCAGTGTCCATGAAATGTGCCTCCCCATACCATAACCCTGCTGCCACCATGGGCCACTCGATCCACAATATTGACATCAGCAAGCTGTTCACCCACACAATGCCACACGCGCTGTCTACCGTCTGCCCTGAACGGTGAAAACCGCGATACATCCGTGAAGAGCACACCTCCCCCAATGTGCCAGACACCATCGAATGTGAGCATTTGCCCACTGAAGTTGGTTATGACATGAACTGCAGTCAGGACGAGACCCTGATGAGCATGCAGATGAGCTTCCCTGAGACGGTTTCTGATAGATTGTGCAGAAAGTCTTTGGTTGTGTTTCAGCAGCTGTCTAGGTGGCTGGTTTCAGACGATCTTGGAGTTGAACATGTTGGATGTGGAGGTCCTGGGCTGGTGTGGTAACATGTGGTCTGCGATTGTGAGGCCGGTTGAATGTATGGCCAAATTCTCTGAAACACCTTTGGAGATGGCTTATGGTAGAGGAATGAACATTCAATTCATGGGGAACAGCTCTGGTTGACATCCCTGCAGTCAGCATGCCAATTGCATGTGCCCTCAAAACTTACGAAATCTGTGGCATTGTGCTGTGTGATAAAACAGCACATTTCAGAGTGGTCTTATTGTGGCCAGCCTAAGGCACACCTGTGCAATAATCATGCTGTCTAATCAGCATCTTGATATGCCACACCTGCGAGGTGGGATGGATTATCTCTGCAAATGAGAAATGCTCACTTTCACAGATTTGGACAGATTTTTGAACAATATTTTAGAGAAAGTTATTCTATTTCTAAGTTATTTCTATATACACAATATTTGTGTATATAGAAAGTGTTTTAGATCTTTGAGTTCAGCTCATGAAAAATGGGAGCAAAAAAAAAAAAAAAAAAAAAAAAAAGCGTTGCAAATTTAAATCAGACCTGAGATCCTAAGTTCCCCCTACCTGGGTTCCCCCTTCCTTCCATAACCCTTCCTACCTGCATCCTCTGTTTTTGATTTCACAAAACATTCACAGAGAGAGCACCACACTTTTGTGCAGACAGCCTCCTCTGTGAACAACAGTGCTACAAGGTCTATTCAGGAGTTAACCATTTGTCATATGATTCTATTTTTAATTTATGATTATATTGTCACAAACTACAATCCAAACAATCCCTGTTCCTTGGACGAGGTCAGTAAGGTAACGTAGCTGTGGTTTTTGTTTTTGATTGTAGAAACATCTGTGGATAATGCTGACTGCTAATATCCTTTTTGTCCAGAAAACAAAGCTTGTGGTGAACATCTGAGTTAAACCTATCACAGTTGGTTACCATGGAGACTGAACACAGACTGGAGAAGAGATAGATTATAGTCAAGTCCCCCTGCTGCTTGAGTGTTAAGAAATATTAAATGTTCTCCTCCCTTCCTACTAGTGTTTGATCTGAAATCTGTAGGAAGATATACTCTCAGTGGCCTCTTCATTAAGAAAATTGTTCTATTGCTTATGAATACAAATAGCAAATCAGCCAATTGCATGGCAGCAACTCAATACATTTAGGTGCAGTACAAGTTTCTGGTATGAGCAATGTGGGCAGTTACCCAAGGCGGCTTCTTGTCTAAGGCAGCATGATACCCTTCTACATCCACCAGCCACCATGAGAATGTTTAAAATGTAGCTCTTAGAATAAATTAGAAATTGAATTAATAAGTAAATTATGCCATATTGGTACCTGATGACTTCTGTTCTGTGTATTGTATTTGCAATAAAAGAGACAAGTTACCTCTGTACCTCTGTATTTAAATTAAACATTTAATTTAAATACATAAGGCCAAATGAGCTGGGTAACATTACAGTACTAAAAATACCTTTTATAAAGTTCTGTACAGTAAAAGTGGGGCATGCAGATTAAGTTGTATTTTCTGTTTCTGTGTTGGTAAAAATTATGATGTGATGATCAGAGTATTTTAATATGTAAATAACATCAGCAGACATCTTGTTATCAGTTCTCAGGGCTTGTAGGTAATCTCAATCTTAACTCTAAGAATAATTTCTGCCTTATATATATATATATATATATATATATATATATATATATATATATATATATATATATATATATATATATATATATATATATAAAAAACACACATACACACATATATGTCTGATGTTCAATCTGTGCCTGTAAAAAATCTCACACTACTAAGGCTGCTGGCGGTTCTGTGTGCTGCACCGCTTCAGCACCTGCACCCCAAACTGTCTGTGCATGCCACTGATGTAGGCTGTAGAAGGCTGCAAGATAGGTTTGCTATTAATAAGATGTTAACTGTTTGTACCACCAGACTGTTTATGTTTAGATGCTTAGGATGACATATTTAATTTTAAGCTGAAAAGATGACCATTTTTATGATTGAAATTCTTCTAAAACTAAACTACAACTTGGGAAAGTAATAATATAAATTATTAATGGCAATGCTCTAGTGATATAACTTGGACAGTGTTAAATAGCCATTAACTGGAAGAGATGTTGCTTGGTCTCCTTTGCTGAATATTTCACAAACTGGAATTATATGTAGGCCTTTTTGTTTTTGTCTAAGTTGTTAGCCATTTGCTAAGTCAGTATAACAGTCCTTAATCACCTCACATTGGTTGGGAAAGTTATGTTAGAATGTTGCTATTACGGCATTGCATTAGGCTGCGTCTCAACAATGATTTTATAGCCTATTAAATCGGGATGTGAAGATATGAAAATTTTTGCGGATAGCCAATATTAATACTGTTGTTATGGCCGATAACTTATACCAATATCATACACTATAAAAGCGACCACACTGCCTTCATTGTTTCGCTACTTCAGTTATATACCCCATAATCATGTGCTGCTTCACTATCACTGTTATATGACCGGGCAAATACCACATGGCCAATTAAAACGTTAAAAAAAAAAAAAAAAAAAAAGAAGGACTAAAATCAGCCGATACCGATGTTGATGCTCATATATTGTGGGTCCCTATTATGAAATAACCATTGTGAGGCATAGAATTATGAATGTTTGATAATGATACAATTGATCCATGATGTATCAGAGTTTGTATGTATCGAATTTCAATGCAAATTCAGGGTCACTTCTAAAATAGAGTTTTTCAAAGTTGAAATGGATTAAAACATATGAGGTCCACTATGTCTCAGGCCTTGCAGTCATCAGTATCAACAATGCAATTGCTGAGTAGATTTCATATGATGACATTATTGATGAATTTGCTTTAAGTATGGCAAGAAGGGTCAATATATAGTGGCAGATGTGGTTGTGCATGCTAATCTCTATATTCTTGTTTAAAGTGCAATGGTGTAAATTGCCTTATTCAAAGAAGAAGGGTAAGACTTTACATGACAGTTGTGCAGTTAAAAGTGCATTACAAGTAAACCAGTTTTCTTTAGTGTTGTGCAGTTTAATCTGTATTTCTTGTTTGAAAATAGTGTACATTCACTTATTTAAAGAAGGGTGGGACTTTACACAACAGTTGTACAAATTAATTTGCTTCTTAAAGTACAATAGCGTAAATAGACTTAGTTAAAGTTCAGACCTTCCTTGATTGTTGTGCAGATATGTCTGAAAGTGCAACTGTAGTACCAAAAATTTTGTAAATGTTTGACTATTGATGCAACTTCAAAATGTCTTATCTTAATTGTATTTATTTTCTACAGTATTTATGTTTTTATATTTGTATCATATACTTCAAACTTCATGGTTTACAGTATGTGTCTGTCTTGCTATGAATGCTTATGGTATTGTTCTAGGTTCTTTTCAAAATGAAATGAAAGAATTTTTTAGTGTGTTTGCAATGGCAAAGGGTAATTTAAATGATGTGTGTGGGGTAAAAGGCAAATGGTTGAAAAGCAGGGTTGTAGTCGAGGTGGGAGTGCACTGAGTGTTGTTTGCATGGGCACCAAATAAGCTAGGACCACCCCTGTTTAGGTGTCTAGATGTGGTGAGGGCAAACTGCTGAAATTCAATGGTGCATAAGAGGGGGGATGAAAGGGGATTTCAGTAACTGTGAAAATGGCATGGTTATTGATGTCAGACAAGCTTGTCTGAGTATTTCAGAAACTATTGATCTACTGGGACTTTCAATAGAATTTTGCTTCATTATGTTTTATTGGATCTGCAATTATAACAAATGTGTTACCTGAAGGAATTAAGGTGTATCTGCCAAAGCTTCAAAAAACAATCGAGCTTCCAAAGAATCTCACCCTATAACAGGTGGGGTATGCTCCAGCCATCCCCTAACAGCATTTGGAAAAATACATGAATAATGAAAGTTTGAGGAAGTATGTGGTTGGGACGGGAAGATTATTCCTTTTTTTATTTGTGTAGCCTGTTTTGTGATGGCTGCTTTTTGTGTGTGTTTTCAGTTGTTTGCCAAAATTCACATGCTGCTTTTCATGCGGTTGCTCAATTATTTTATTTTTCTTCTTTGAAAAAGTTTATGCTGAGGTCTCCTCATAAAATTCAGGCAAAACCAGAGATATTAGAATAAGCTCAATAAATGTGAAGATTCTGAACCACACTGTTAAAAGACAGAAGACTGTCAGAAATGTTACACACTCATCTCCTTAATTTTCTGTAGGTAACTATAAACAACCTAAATTCCATTGCATTTGGATGTCAGAGGTTCCAACGAACCCTTTTCCATCCTAAAGCATGTTATTCTTTTTATGAGAGTTGTTCCATTTAAATTTGTTTTTGCCAAACCTAAATTCCTGCAAGACTGGCATGGCTTATAAGACATCACAATTTATTAATTAAATGTATAAACCACATTTCTGTTAATTTTGTTTTACCATTATGTTCTACAATAGATACAATTCTGTTAAAAGCCCAAGCCAGCTCTTCAACCTCTGAACAAGACAAAGTGCATTTGAGGAAGTGACATTTGTTTCACTTCTGTGCAACACATATGAATAGTATGCTCAACCTTGCACTGCATTCAGCTCAAGGAGTAGACCTGTTCTGTTATAATGGAACACACAAACAGCATTGGGTTTTGAAGTAGAGCACATGCCCCACCATATCCTCTGTGAAAGTACAATATTTCAGTATGTCCAATTAGAGGAAAGCACACACTAAAAACATGTTAAACTACATATCACATACTGGCAACGTATATATAACTGTGACATTTATACTAACCACACAAAAACAGTCATTTTAAGATTATAATAAGGTCTTGCCATTCAGTTCCTTCAACTGACTTCTTATTTTCCAGGATGCCAGAGTGACTCACTGCAACAGTTGAACAAGCCATGAGAATGCTCCCTACTCAGTCTGAAGAAGACCTGGAGACAGTGACTGTTTAGACACAGCTTCTAAAGTAGCTCACAGTTTTTTTCACCTTGAAAGCATGTGGGTGTTCACCTGAAAAATATACTGGATTGGACTCACAAGACTGATGGTCTTTACAGGAAGGGTCAGAGCAAATTGTACCTGCTGAGGAGGCTATGTCTTTTGACAAGCTCGTCAGAAAGACCAGCTCTGTCCTAGGATGGCCCCTCGACCCAGTATAGGTGGTGGGAGACAGAAGGGCTCTGGCTAAAATAACATGGGGTGTCCCCCACCCCACGCATGATTCTGTTTCTGAACTGGAGAGCTCCTTTGGTGACAGACTGCTGCATCCTTGGTGCACTAAGGAGCATTACCACAGATCATTCCTCCCAGCATCTGTAAAACTTTATAACCATCTCTGCTGTTATTTGTACATCTGTTTGTACCGTTTTCTCACTTCTTGTAAATAGTCTGTTTTTTATGCACATGTATAGCCATGCACAGCATATACATTTTTTCCTCCAAATTCACCTAATTAACTGCACATTACTTTTAATCTGAGTATTCTATTTATTAAATAACTGCACAGTATTATTGTTTTTATGTTATAAATTTGTCATTATTGTACAGTCTCTTATTCATACATACATACATACATACACCCTTTGTGTGAATACACATGTCCCCACTTTCCTTAACTTAAAAATACCTTTCCCAACTGTGGGACAATAAAGGATATTCTATTTTTATTCCTAGACAGTATTCTAAGTGCCTGGTGAGATTTGTGTGCAGATAAACAGAGGGAAGTCATGTGTAACAACCTGAAGGACAAAGAAAGATTTTACCACTTCTGGCATTTTCTCTTAGTCATCATTTTTACATGCAAATACAGCCAAAATTCTAGCATATTGACCTTCTTTGAAGTGATTCAGGCTTTCGTCAGATGTCCCTGTGTTTAAAGAAACTCAAGAGTTTGTTGAAAAAGCTTTAAAGGTGACCATGGATTCATTGAAAAAAAGTAAATGTGCAATATCTACATTTAAATTTTCCCTTTTACTATGAAGTGCTGTATACTCTTTAGTATTTAGGTCTGTATTTTTTATAATTCTATGCTTTGCAAATTATCTATGCTTTGTAGTCTACACAAAGTTAATGAGTGCACAACTATTGTTTCTTCTCAGAACGGTGGGATTCCAGGAGGAAACTAAGGAGGAAAGGTGGATAGTCAATGTGCAGGTAGGAACTGTTTGGAAAGTGGATGAGAGACAGGGTTCTTACTGGTTGTTGGTTAGGTGATCCAGGAGGAGGAGAGTTTATCCACAAAGTCTGAGGTTGACAGGTGTTTGGAATATGGGAGAGTGGATGATGGGTTCTTTGTTCCTGTTCTTAGGTCCAAACAGTTCAGGAGAGTAATGATGGTGTTGGAGAGCAGACAGGCAAGTAAGTAATTGAAGCAAAGCTGGCAAGGACCCCAACCTGTGTGTTCCTGGAGGGTTGTCAGAGGAGATTTGAGGGGGGCCTAGTAAACAAGGACGTGAGGGGAACGGATAACTAAGGACCAGGAGCTGAGAATCAGCATCGAAGCTTGTCTGGAAGGAGAACAAACACAGAGATAAGCAACGAGACAATCTGGTACTGGAGTAAGGAGCCTGATTATCACTCAGGTGAGCTAACAATCTGATATCTGCCTTTGCAAATCGGTCCTCTATAAGCTCCTCCTTAACAAAGCTTAATGCAGACCAGCTGTGGAACAACACCTGCCATTCACACCTTGCAGAGAGAGAGAAAGAGAGACCCATCCACCTGCACACAGCTCTGCAGAAACAATGGGTAAAAAAAGTATTGAACACGTCACAATTTTTCATAGTAAACATATTTTTAAAGGTGCTACTGATATGAAATTTTCACCAGGTGTTGGTAAAAACCCATGTAATCCATGCATAGAAAGAAACCAAAAAACATAATTTCAGAAATTAAGTTATGTGTAATAATTTGAAATAACAGAGGGAATGGATCAGAATTGCAAAGTGAACATCAGCAAGCCTTGAGAATGGAAGCTTGGTTCAATAAGACAGAAAACACATCCTCAAATGCAACAAAAATAGGACAAAAAATCAGTTTTACTCAGTAAAGTTGTTCAGTTGAAGTAGAATCCACTTTCTCCATCTGAATGAATCTGTCAAAAATCCATGCATATGGTCCCGTAAATGTGATTGTGTCCGTTACCTTAAGACGACACCATGTTTTTTAGCATTTGGTGTGGGTTTTAATTAAAAAGCTGTCCCAAAGCCTTTACAGTTCCACACAGCCACCTCGATGCATACATTTTTTCCCAGCACCAGAACTTCCTGAGCTGAACTGTATCTTGAGTGAGCTGAGTTCATCCTTTCCAGCTGCTAGCATATAAATGTTAGACCCATACAGGATGACAATCAGCATATACTGCACACATCTGTTTCTGGTTTAATCAACTTGAAATCCAGAAAAAAAAAAATCAGGAGCAAAATCAGGATAGCACTTTTGGTTTCCTGGAACATCTATGACCAACAACAACTATGTCTTCTATTGTAATCATGATTAGGCCAACTAAGATACCCTGGGCTGGTGAAGAAAATGTCCCTTAACTATAAATCAAAATATGACTGGTTGATCAAAATGTCCATCATAATTTATGCTCCCTTTCAGTTAAAGGCTGTATTCAAGAAACATAAGAACTGTCATGATCCCTTTTTGTAATTAACTTTAGCTTCTGTTATTTCCTTGCATTAATTTTCATTATTTTCCTTTAAGTTTGAAGTCAATTTTAGGCCACCAACCAAACCCTCAGGTTGTAGGAGACTTAGAGTGGGTGAACAACTTGAACCAGTTCTTTAACAGGTTTGATCAGTCACCCACCCCTCCCCCAGTCCAGTCCCCCCTGCTGTTACCCACCTCATCTATAACAACTGCCAGCTTTTTTTCTCAAGGCTTCACACCTCTCAGCTCTAAGCCATCATCCACCCCCTTCACTTCAGAATACTCCATTCCACAGGGCCACTCCCCCACCTCCATCTTGTCCCTTTCATCATTTCAGATGAGGAACGAGCTGCAAAAGATCAAGGAGAGCTCCTTTAGCGACAGACTGCTGCATCCTCGGTGCACTAAGGAGTGTTATAGGAGATCCTTTCTCCCAGCAGCTGTTAGACTCTATAACCATCATTGCTCTTAACAAGATCAATAAGTATATATAAAAAAAAAATTCCCTTCTCACCCTCCACGGGTGGTCTTTCTCAACCTCTGAGCTCGGGTCCTCTACCAGAGGCCTGGGAGCTTGAGGGTTCTGCGTAGTATCTTGGCTGTGCCGAGAACTGCGCATTTCTGGACTGAGATGTCTGATGTTGTTCCTGGGATCTGTTTTAGCCACTGTTCCAGTTTGGGGGTGACTGCCCCGAGGGCCCCGATGACCACAGGCACTATATATATATATATATATATATATATATATATATATATATATATATATATATATATATATATATATATATATATATATATATATATATATATATATATATATATATCTCCATGCTGGTATCAGTACAACTCTACCATTTTTTCTTTTGTCACTAACTGTGAGTGGTTTGTACTTTTAATGCTCAGAAGCATGCACATCTTGTACATTTGACTGGAGTATTTTTTTACAGCAACACAGTAATCATGTTGAAATTTTGCCTTACTGTACAGTTTTTTTTTATTCTTTATTCTGTTTTTTAGATGTATTTTTATATTCTTTGTGTGAGTCTGTTTGTTTGTTACTGCCTGTCACTGCCACTTAGCTGCTGTTGCACAGAAATGTCCCCATCGTGGGACAATGAAGGATATTTCTTTTTCTTCTGTAAAGCGATAACAGATTTCAGTTTCTTTTCTAGTACAAAAATACATTTGTATATTACAAAAAAGGCTTCCTCTGATCATTTCAATTTATTTCAAACAAGTTCTATCATAAATGTATGATTTTTGATACACTATTTTTTAATAATATTGATTTTGTTTCTGGAATCACTTAGGGCTTCTTTAAATATCATAATAGCCCTGACAGTTCACCACTGGTCTTGAAAAAGTGGCAAGCATGTTCAAGACCAATGAAATAGAGGAAGTTGCAAGCTCAAATTCAAATAGTTCACTGATCTATTTGATGAACTGTCTTATTAAAGGTTAAAGCAAGATAGCCAACAAGTCAATGTAAAAAAAAAAAAAAAAAAAAAAAAAAAAAAAAAAAAAAAAAAAGAAGTGATCCATTCATGGATGGAAAGTGCTCTCACAGGATTATTCATCCACAGATGTATCCTTTCAAACAGGTTTACCCTACCTAAATGAAAAGCTTTCACTAGCCTAAGCTCTCGTGCCTTCTGAGTAAGATTTTATGGGATGATTCTGGCATAATTGTTGTTACAACTTGTGCCTTTTTCTGAGACTTTTCCAATAAAAATATAGACGCAGAGTGACAGTCATTTTATGTCCAACAATGCCAATGAGATCATACAGTACTGCATTGGTAAAAGTTTTTCTTTTCACTCCACTGGATGAAAGGTAAATTTCAAGTAGGTTAGAAGCTGTCTATTATTTAGAACTGAAGTGAAAAGCTTTGTTACTTTATTATAAAAACTTGATTACTGAAGACTGTCACTGAGAGATACAGGGAATGATGTATCTCTATAAGGTTCCCACAACACACCTATTTCAAGAATTCAAGAAACCTTTATTGTCCTACCAGCTCACATTTACATGTTTATGGTATGAAAGTTGGACTCAGATCCTAGTTTAAGAAGCCTAATAAATAAATAAATGAGTATATATATATATATATATATATATATATATATATATATCTATATATATATATATATATATATATATATATATATATATATATATATATATATATATATATATATATAACTGTGTTGATCTGAGACTGTAGTTGTAAAAAAGACCATAGGAAAGCTAATTGCTGATTATGAAGTATATTTTGAAATAATCCAAATTGCTACTGTCTTACTGAATAAACCCTAATAATATCTGACTGGTTAACCTTCACAGCAGACTGCTTTCAGGATCAAAATAGCTCAGAGGGGTAACTACAGAGTTTTTCTATGTTAGCACCTCTAAGAGATTTAGATTTGTAAGGTTAAGAGACAAATTATATTCATGAGATCCAGTGGTGGAGAAAGTACTCAAACACTGTATTTAAGTCAAAGTACAAATACAATGACAAAAATGTACTCTAGTAAAAGTACCTCACTAACATTTTTACTTAAGTAAAAGTAAGTAAGTACTTGGTTTTAAACATACTTAATGAATACTTAACGTATTGAAAGTAAAAATACTTATTGAATGTATTCCCTAATGCAATGGTCTAGAATATAATTAAGTGTGTCCACTGTGTGTATATTTTCTTTAATACATCAATACTGTTGTGCCATTTTAATGAACAATGCTGCAGATAATGCATATTTTTATTATGTTTCCTCTCTGTGACACAATTTACACTTGGTCTTGTGATTGTGTGCATCAGAATTTCAGGGGTGACCTGCAGTTAAATGCCATGAAGCAAAATAAGAAAGAGGAATGATTGTACATTTGAAAAGTTTTTATTTAACACAAAGTAAAATCAATGTGTTATTTTAACTGCAGTAAACGTTCAAGTAAAAGTTGTCTGCCCAAAAAAGGGACATTGGACACACCAAACAAAAGGAATAGCAGACACTGATCATTTCTGCTGACATTTCGACTCTATTTTGTCATCAACTCCACAGTTAAAAAATACTGTATATTTAACCTTGTAATGGGTCATCAATAGTGAGCAATATTTTAATTTCCTGACACAATTTTTAAAACTTGGAACCGAAAGTCGTTTTTTGAACTCAAATAAGTAACTGATTATTATCAAACTACTCAACAAATTTTAAAAAACACAATGTAACGCTGACATCGCGCTAGACTATTTCGTTTTGACTTTTTTCATTTTGACAAATGGTGTCAAAAAAATCCTGTCAATCTATTTTTACCCATTAGTTTTTAAGATAATGACATTTGCACTTCATTTTCATTCTGTTTAATTAATATTCAACAAGCTGAACAGATAGCGCACATCGTGTCATCATCAAGCTGAATACATTTAACTTTTTTCTCTGCAGTTACGAAGATTTGAAAGGTAACATTTCACCAATTGAAGGTATCAGATGTCAGCAAGACTCTCTGAACGTTACCTGATCCCACAAATACTCTGCAGCAGGAGAATAATCCCGCAGCAGAGTTGGCTGTGCCAGATGTGGTCCAAAGCCTCTTGTCCATAACTTTTTTGGACTCTTATGTGCCGCCGTCAGCTCTTAGATGGCATCCAGATCAGAGGTGATACTCTGATGGAAAGTTTTCTGATATTAATTGATTTAGTGACCACTGCAATGTTCTCTGTGTGTAAAGTTGAAACTGTCTGCGTGTTGGCACCAAGTGCTCAGGCATGTGTAATCTGTCAAAATGACAGATAGTCGTCAGATTTTTCCGTCACCGTCAAAGATGGAAAACATTTGGTTAATAATGCAACCGTTGATGTGATGTGAATGTAATGTGTAACGCAACACATCATAGAAATGTAGTGGAGTAGAAAGTACAGATACTTAGTGTAAAATGTAGTGGAGTAGAAGTCGAAAGTACTCACAATTAAATCTTCTTAAGTAAAGTACAGATACATGAAAAATGTACTTAAGTACAGTAAGTATCTTATCCTTCTTAACAAGATTTAACTCCAGAGAAACTCATCCATCTTATCTTTAGTCGCACTGATTCCTGCAACAGTGTCTTCACAGGTCTGTCTGAAATGTCAATCAGACAGCTGCAGCTGATTCAGAACGCTGCTGCTGCTGCTGTTCTCACTAAAACCAAGGAAGATAGAGCACGTCACCCCAGTTCTAAAGTCCTTCTACTGGCTCCCTGTAGCTCAGAGAAAAGACTTTAAAATACTTCTGTTAGTTTATAAATCAATTTAGTTCAATTCAATTTATTAATATAGTGCAAATACACAAAAAATGTTGTCTCGAGGCACTTTACAAAAAAAAAAAAAAAAAAAAATCATTTCAATTCAATCATACATACATTCCAGTTGATCCTACTTATCAAACAAACAGTTGCTCACTTATTCAAAATAGTTAAAGTTTCTAAGGAGACCCAGCAAATCGCTCGTGCTGCAAGTCATTGACTTGCAGCACAAGGATCACGTTGTGACCGTAGACAATCGCTTACGTTGTGTCATTGATTTTACAGCAATCCCTCAAACCAATGTAAAAATATTAGTAAAATTTCAAATAAGTTAAATAATATTAAATTATATTAAAATTTCACATGTATAGCTATCAGTTTTGGGACATCTTGATTTACTTAATTATCCTACGTTTGGCTTTATGCCGCGGTCCAAATTGTTGATTCAGTACTTTCCCTACTGATTATGTGAGCTCCAAATGCTGTGGGCCGAACCTTTCCTTAGCAACTGAGCTTCTACAGCAATAACTTCTATTTACAGCTGCTCACCTCCAGCCCAGGCAGTTTCTGCCGCGACGAGGACACACCTGGTAGTGACCTTAGGTTAGGGTGGAGCAGAGAGTGGACTTAAGGAGGCGGTACCCGGGCTTTGAGGTGTGCCGCAGTGACAATCGCGGTGTTGTTTCTTTATATCAAGCTGCCTGATCCAGAGTGGAGGGACTGACTCAGGCTGCGTATTTTCTTTTCCCTGCCTGTAGTGCACCAGGCATTTAGTCCAGCAATGGTAACCTGATAAACTCAAAGTCAGAAGTTTTCTCTGCGACTGAACCATTTCTGTGTTTGGGGAGAAGGGGCGGGGGGGCGGTGAGGGGTTTTCCCACTTCGAGGACATTTAGGAAAGTAAATTAAAAAAAGTTTTTTTTTTTTTTTTTTTTTTTTTTTTAGTAATTTCAACATCAGACCTTTTTTTTTTTTTATTATTATTATTATTATTATTATTATTATTATTTTTTTAATCACAAACGGGTCTATGTTGAAAAAAAGTATTCTTGCCAATAATTTGATAGCTGGATGGCCCAGTTTCACCCCCTCCTTCTTACCATAGGTCTGGTGTTGTAACAACTGAGGACATGGAGCCAGAGGAACGTCAAGAACGAGAATCCATTCATAGTCATTATTTGACTGACGGCAGCCAGATCAGTTTATTTAGCTAAATTTTTATTGTTAGTTAAACATTATTGTTGAGGGGCAGATACAGGCCTCCAGACACACATAAAAAAACCCAACTCAAAAACGGGCACTTGGGGCATCAAGGATGAAAGGGGCAGGTGCTCAAGCCCCTCCCTCCACCCGCACATGCCTGTGTTGAAGAAACCAGTTTGAGATGATTTGAGCTTTGTGGAATGATGCAATATTTTGCTAGAAATAGCCATAAGAAGATACTTTAATCATAAAGAAACTGAAATGCTGGCATTGTAGTTTAAATAATTTTAGTACTAAGGGGCCCAATGTGTATCAAGTAAATAAGCCTAACATCATTACACCACCAGCAACAGCAAAATGAATCCATGCTTTCTTTATGCGTTTGCCAGATCCTGACCAAACAATCTGAATTTAGTTGTAGAAATTAGAATTCACTGAAACTGGCTACATTTTTTCCAAATTTCCTGTTGTTCAAATTTGGTTAGTTTGTGAGAATTATAACCTCAAAAACCTGCTCTTAGCTGGCATGGCTGAAGTCTGGTGTGGTTTTCTGCTGCTGTAGCTCATATTCTTCGAGGTTCTACATGTTCTGCATTCAGAGATTGTATTCTGCAACTCTTGGCTGCAATGTTATTTCTAGTTTTTCTCTCATGTACTCTTTTCACCACAACACAAATATAAATGAACAAGAAATAAAGGAAAGAAATCCATCCTGTTACTGTTGAAATGGATAGTAGGTAGGAAGAGACCAGAGTAACTTTTTGGAAAAACTGTAATTTTCAGAGTAATTTTACAACCACATGTTTTTTACTTTTACCTGAGTAATATTATTATGATGTATCCCTATGCTTCTTTGAGAAAATATTATAGATGCTCTACCCACTGTGAGTAACTTCAATAAACAAAGAACAAACATGCTTCAACCAAAAATGCACCAGATATGGATACACAGCTACAGTTTCAGTGTGTCTGAATTCAGGGCCGGCATCATTTGAAGACCAGATTTGATTTGTAGGCCAATTGAGTCATAGCATAGCGACTAGGCCTGTCCGATTTCAAAGACTCCTCCAGATGTGGCCCACAAATGCATTATTCTTTTCCCCAGGTTTGTTTCCCGCTGCACTAACACCAAGCTCCGCTGGCCAGCTACCAGCTGGCTGGATGCTGGAGGTTCGATATACCCGGAGAGATCACCTGTCTCCTGGCACATCGTTTTCAAACTCCCGCTGGCTTTCCCCAAAGAGCGGAAATTAATAAATACAGATTTAATTCAGTCAGATGATATCTAACAGTTAATTTTTGGTTTATTGAAGTGTTTTATTTATTCCTGAGCAAATCGGTTTGGCTGAAATTTAAGTTAAGCCTCTAAATCTAATAGCTTTATTTAACTGTACTGTCTTACCTAAGAGCAGGAGAGTATATTTGAAAATGAATAATTTGATTATTTTTATTCCTTGTTGCAGGAATATTTGAACATTTTACAATCAACCTAACTGATTTTTTTTATGGAACAGCCTTTTCAACAGAGGAAGAAGAATGCATTTTTTAATCTTTTTTTTTTTTTTTTTTTTTTTTTTTAAATAGTTTTTTACACTTAAATAGAATATAACAGAATACACTTTACTGATCCCCAAGGGGAAATTGCTTATGAGTTGACAAGCTACTCAATCCAATGTGTTAAATATAAATAATACAACTATAACCATAAGCGATAAAAATTTTGAAAAACTCCACCAAAGTAGGTGGAGCCAAGAGACGTGGCCAAGTGTGGGGATGAATGGAGGAGGTAAGCCGGGCTGTGATCAGGCGAAAGAAGCAATGTTTGTCGCTATATTTATCGATTTTTCAGACCCTCTAACGACTTTTCAAAAAAACAACTATTCTCGCTCACTATTTCAACTCCTGACTTGCCACCAGGCGAGGCTGTATGTGACATTGTGTACCAGCTGTACCGCTGCAACCAATAGGAAAATTCAATTGCCTAACTGCTGTTTGACAGAATGAGGCTAGCACTGAGATGGTTTTAGGCAAAATATTGCAGAAATAAACAAATGTACAAAAAAAATGTCAAAATTTGCACAGAAACATACAGATAGAACCCTAAATAAACTACCTAGACAGTTTATCAGTTAAAAAAAGTTGATTTGGAGGTTAGTTACACTTTAAATATACTGTATGTTTGCATTTGCAATCGATAAAAAATAATATATTTCAGTGATGATGAAGTTACAGAATAAAAATATCTCTACTATACACTTACAAAAGACTTGTGTCATTTCACATAATAACCAAAATTACAACAAAGTTTTGGTCTTTTTTTGTCCATATGTCAGCACTTTATGTCAAACAGCAGAGCTGCAAAGCAACAAAATGCCCAAAAACGTCAAATCCTGTATTACATGGTAATGTTTCTTTTGAAATGCCATGTGATTCAGGAAGCAAATCTTTCAGCTTCAGGTGTCAGTTGTGATTTTGTTTGATATTTGTTTGTCATGGTGTCATATTTACTGCACATCCAAGCACAACTTCCACCTTGAAATCATTTTGTTAATAGCATTATACAGAATTATTACAGTATGGCTGCCATTGAAATACAGAAGAAAGAAATAAAATTACATTATCCTGATTAAGAGAAGTCTGCCTTGGATCACTGTATCCCAGACAGCAGAGCCTGTAGAAGGTTAAATTAACATGTCACTCTGCTGAAACACCAGATTAAAACATTCACAGTAGAAAAGCATTTTCTTCTTTTCTTTCTCATGATATCACACAGATGGTTATTACACATACTCACACACACACTTCCTGTTTCACAGCATAAGCTTCAGTGCTACACGCCACACTGTAATGATGAACAAGCCCTGTCTTTTTTAGTATAATAAAGCCCCCTGTCTGAGCTTGAATAGGTAAGTTATTGTTGGAGCACCATAACCTTTTATTTCATGTTTTGTAAAAAAGAAATCAATTAAGAGTGAGGTAGGATCATGCTTTGCTTTGAGCACAGCTAATCACATTTATCTCACCCACACTTGAATTTTTTTCTTTACCTCTTTTTTGCTTGTGCTGCTTTTTCTTCTAGTCACATCTTTTCATTTCTTTACCATTCTTGCATGGTTTGTGTTTCTTTTTTTTTGTTTAATATGTGACAGCAGGAGCAGTCAGCGCTCCCATTTAACCCTATGCCTGCAGCTTTAATAGCTTTAATCACTGTCTTCACCATGGCAACCTATCTGAACAACCAGTCATGGGGTATTTTCTGTATACCCATGTGCACCTTAATTTGTAGTCATAACAAATGAAGAATCCATCTATAACAGATTGTGGTGAGAGGAAAGGTAAAAAAAAGAGGCAGACATAAGTTTTTAAACATGTTAAAGCAATTATATTATGCCAAGTAGTTAAATTTCCCTAAGTTTCCAATGTTCCCATCTTCTCATCTGTGTTGCAGCAATATTCTGTTTATGTGTCTAATTATAAAAATGATTTAAATGTTAATATACAAAGGAGGAAAGGGTTTTCTCCTGTATTCCTAAGTACATGAGGCACATTATCACCATCTTCATCCCCAAGTTCTTCCCCTTATATTTAGTGGTCCTGCACAGAGTATGGCAACATTTTAAAGTTTCAGTTGTTTCCCAGTCATTTAAAAGAGAAAAAAAAAATAGAAAAAGAGTGGAGAGGGCTAGACTGAAGGACAGCACAGAAGCACTGAGCATAGCAGCAGAGGAGCAGGCCTTGAGCACCAGATCTACCATACCAGGCAAGATCTCAGATGCAGGCTGTGCAACAAGGCCCCAGAAACTATCCAACATCTCACAACAGAGTGTAAGATACTAGGAAAGGAATACATGAATACAAGAGAGCGGGGTGTGTAGGGGGGGTGGAGGGTAAGAGAGTAGGTTTTTTTTATATAACTGTAATTAAATTATGGCAGTAAGGGGTTTAGGCAAAACAGCTGGTTAGTTGGCAAACTACCAAAGTCCACAAAAGGATTTATGATTCCTAAAGCTAAATGTTTGCATTTGTGCACTGCACAGACAGAAAACTCCTAACAGAGTTCATTTTATACTACAATTTAATTCAGTTTTATTTATATAATGCCAATTCACGACAAGGGTTGTCACACACCCACACACACCCACACACAAAAATCATTTTAATTTAATTATACATACATTCCAATTGATAAAGTACCCTCTCTGTTTTGCGCCTTTTCATGAATATCTTGAAGGCCCTGATGGCTTGCCACTGCAGAACAATGATTATCAAAAGCAGAATAACTTAATTTGAGCCCCCAGTGCTATTGAGAAGTTCTTATATCTCCTCTTTTCATATTTTTCAGTCCACGACTGTATTTCTATCCACATACATTAGTTCATAGTACTTATCATTCTTAGAAATAAATAGTGGCCTGCCTCTAGGCCAGTCTGATGAAGTTAGAAATTTACAAACAGACACTCATATACATTTAGTCATCCACAGGTTCTGGCAGGTGTTGTACATGACTTGACTCCATAGATGTACACAATTACCCTAAGGGTATTATATCTAATGAGGACCCTGGGCTAGAGCACAGGTGAAATAACAAGCTTTGCTCAGTTTGTTAGGATATACACACGTTACATTATATGATAAGACTTTATCCAATAGCTTGTTAACGCAAATGGGAAATCAGCCAATTACATGTCAGCAAGTCAGTGCATTTAAGCATCTAGACTTGATGAAGATGACTTGCTATAGTTCAAATTAAGCATCAGAATGGGGAAATAGGGGGATTTAATTAAAATTACGATAGCTTTGTTGTTAGTGCCAGATTGACTGGCCTAAGTATATTGGAATCTGCTGAAGTACAAGAATTTCCAAGCACAACATATCTCAAGTTTAACTTTGAAGATTCAAAAAAGAGAAAATATACAGTGAATGACAATTTTGTGAAATTATCTTGAAATAAAAAGTCCTAGAAGAATGGGTAGACTGATTTTAGATGATAAAAATTCACCAGTAGCTAAAATAACCAGTCGTTGCAACTAACATATGCAGAATACCATCTCTGAAGACACAACATGCCTCAACTTGAAGCAGATAGGCTACAACAGCAGAAAAGCACACAAGGGGGTAAGTTTTTGTTTACAGATGGGTTTGAAAAATAACATATTTATATTTATGATTCTGACTTTGATCACGTTAACCAACAATATTAAAATCTAGCACCTTATTTACAGCTCCTTCAGTGACTGACTTCTAAAAGGCTTACATTAAAGCATTTAGGGTTTTTTTACACTTTGCACCCTCTCCCCTCTGATTCATCATTCTTTAATTAGAGTTGTTAATTTATTCTTCAATTACTTTATCTGGACTTATAAATGGAAATGTGGAAGACAGAGGTCAAAAATGGCTCATGTCAACCCACTTAGAGGACACAGAGCTGGACAGAGTAAATGAACTCTGCTGACCCAGCAGCTGTAGACTGAACAACATCATCAGACTTTAGGGTCATCTGACTCTGGCAGCAAGCAGAATGTATGCATTAACAGCAGCAAATTATAATTTCCTCCATCGTCTGCTTAGCACTTAACGGTCATTAGTCCATGCATGAACTTAAAGAACCCTTTAGAATTGGATCATTGTTTCTTGAATAATGCAGCAAGGCAAAAGTAAATATAAAATTGGAAATACCAAGTGAAAAAAAATATTTTCCTTCACTGTAATAATTAAAATGTAGCACACAGAATTTGACCAGAAATATCAAAATGTCCTTTCTGTTCTCTTTCCATAACTGCTTTGTCATATTTGACCTTTTCCCTCCATCACTGTCACCAGCACTTATGTCTTGATATCAGATAAACATTTCACACTTGAAAGACAGACTGACAGACTGATGGACAGAACAGAGAGACAGCATGTCGACAAAGCAAGGAAAACAACCTTTTGAAAGAAGACCAAATTGCCATTTATTGCTGCCGGGGTTGATTTAACAAGGCCTTTTGGTGGAAGCACAAGACAAGCTATTACCTGAAAATAAAAGTATGCTTATTTCAGATAATAAAGTTTAAAGTTTCAGATGGGTTGGCACTTAGTTATTTAACCAAACTGCTTGACCTATGAAACCCCAGAAGCGCCCTGAGATCACCCAGGCAGATCCTCACCATCCTGCCAATGTCAAAATCACAGCATAGATGAGACTGGATTTTTACAGTGGCAGCCAGTAGATTGTATTCTTTACTCTGTTTATATATATATATATATATATGTATGTATGTATGTATGTATGTATGTATGTATGTATGTATGTATGTATGTATATATATATATATATATATATATATATATATATATATATATATATATATATATATATATATATATATATATATATATATATATATATTCTTTGTGTGAGTCTATTTTTCTGTTATTGTCTGTCACTGCCACTTTGCTGCTGTTGCACAGAAATTTCCCCATTGTGGGACAATAAAGGATATTTCTATTCTATTCTATTTGTACTCCAGAGTCTATGCATACTTTTTAACATTGACTTTTAATATGAGTTCAGTTTGACTCCCATGCGATCTTTAATGTTTTGGTGTGTCTTTGTTTGTGTGTTTTTCTGTCCAACGGTATTGTGTTGGTTTGTTTTTGTTTTCATTTTCCTTTATTTTTACTAACATTTCAAATATATTATTGTCAGTTATTGCAAGCTTGTCAATGTAACAGCAACATGTTTGAGAAGCCTTGCTTAGCTTGAAGGATTGCATCAAAGTAAAGCTTCAATGCGATTAGCTGATTTTATTATGAACAACTTTTGGACTGTACTGCCCTTGGATTATTTTTCGAGTGAATTGGTGCTAAATATTTAAACTGAAATAAACTGTGTTACTGGTACTGAATGACAAAAGTGCTGATACCGACAAGGTGCTCTATTTAGAGTGATTGCTGAATTGAATTAAACTTCAGTATTAGCTCATGTGTTATAATTCATGAAATTCCCCTCTCAAACTGTGCATACTGATTACCTGTGGAACATGTACAAAAGCAAAGCTTCCTCTAAGTGGTATGAAGCTCTTAATAATAGATCTGTGCTTGTCTTACGATTTCAATGCAAGTCTGTGCTATGAAATGGTATGCTAAGGCATTTCTTGATCAAAATAGTAAAAGTTATATATGGCAATTTAAGATTTTCTTTTGCATCAAGAGCAGCTCTTTCATCTCTGAGAATATTAAAGAACTGTGAGATCTGTAAGAATAATGAAGGCTTGGAATCTGAACTGAAAGGAAGAGAAAAAAGATTCAACAAACCACTGATTTAAAAGGATGAGAGGGGAGGGAAATAAAATCAATGTGTTCCACTTTGAGCTCTGCATGAATCAGCACTGACTTCATTTGATCATAAAAAGCAATCAGTTGCCCATCGCAATGTTCCACTATATTAATCTTAGGTTTCAATCAATTCTGTTTGTGTTCCTATAGAAACTCAGGTAACACCATTCTCCACACAGTGCACAATTACACATTCAGCATCGGGCACTCAGTTACAAATATAAATGAGCTGTCAAAAACCCACAAGATTTCTAATTGGATTGAGAAAAAATGAACACGCATTTTGTCGTTTGGTCAATACAAACAACCTGGATTTGGAGTTTTACATAAAATCTACTTTGACTTCGACAATAGCCAATTGATGCAGCCTCTGGGGGTAAATGCAATCTTTGCTGTTTTGCCTACTCTTGTCGCTCAGGTTTAAGTAAACATATTTTCAAGGGTAGGCCTTTATATAAAGAATGGGAAAAAATCTAAAGGAACAGGATCCCCAGAAGGCTACTTGATTGAAATGGGTAGAAGGCGTACGTGATCATTAAAATCTTAACCCATGCATTACACACATGCACACCCACTCAACAATCCTCAGGACAAAGTCAAGCAGCTCTCACAGCTGTCAAAGCATGCTAAATTTAAAATGATCAAAGCCTTGGAAAGTTGCAGGGAAGAAAAGTGACCTGAACTAATGCAAGAATGAGGAGAAAGAAGTGGAACTTTGGTAACATGAGCAAAATTCAAGAAAGGAGCAACATCCATAGCTCAGGTGGAAGAATCCATTGACATGATAACTATTAGTTGTGGAATCCAAAAATCTGGTCTGTATAGAAGATTGAAGAGAAGATAGTCATTGCTGAAAGAAAGTAATTAGAAAACCAGTTCACAATTGTATATCAGCCATGTAGGAGATACAGGAAGTATGTATTATGAAGTTGATACTAATACTTTATGTATTATAATAATTTATGTATTATGAAGTATGTATGTAAGTAAGTATTTGAACAGAAGGTGCTCTGTTCAAATGATCAGTTAAAAACATAAACTGCTGTCTGTGGCAGAAAAGTAACACATCTCATTTACCTGAGCATGCCATCCCTATACTAAAACTTGGTGACTGCAGCTGCATTCTGTGGGAATGTTTTTCTTCAAAATGGATTGTTAAGATGGATGGCACTAAATACAGGGCGATTCAAAACCTGTCAAATGCAGCAAAAGTAATCTGACTAACTTGCAAAGATGAGCTACAAAGAATTTTTTTGTCTACATGTGCAATGCTGGTAGCAATATACCCCAAAAGACTTTCTTTTCTACAGTATATTAACTCAAGAGACTGAATACAAATGCCTGACACGTTGAAAACCAGATATCACTTCCATTCCACTTCACAGTTATGGACTACTTTGTGTGGGTCTATGATGTAAGATTTCTATAAAATACATTGATATCTGTGGTTGTAAAAATTACACAATGTAGAAAAGTTAAATGGGGCATGTGTACTGTTGCAAGGCCTTGTTCAAGCTGGGAAATATATAACTGTAAGAAAACACTTCAACTCTGGTGCAGATAGAGATTTTTGTTTCCCCTATATATTTAAAACTATAAAAACAACTATCACCTAACAACAAAAGCCTTCCCAATAATATCAGCCATTATTAAACATGTCTTAGAGGAGGATTACCCAGAAAAACAGGCATTTTTGGTAGGACACACTTTTCAAAGACAAAGTGGTAGCAGATATTGTGACACTGAAAAAGTAGAAGTACCCATGGTGTTCAACTCAACAATTAACTGGGTTAATGGTGGATGAATTTCTTGTCTTTGAGTCCTATCAAAGACAAGAAATTCATCCTAGTTCTCTCTTATGGCCAGGCTCAAAAGACCGTAAGAAAAGAACAGGGGGACATGACACCATTAACTATTTTAAGTCCTTTAGAAGTGTTTATTTTTAAAACATAAATCTAAGGGATGTGGGCGGCAACCCAAGGACTCTGACCTATGCCCAGGAGCCACTGCACCACATGTGCAGCCTCGTCTGGCCCTCCGTCATGTGCATGTCTCCTTGAAGAATGGACCGGCTGGCCTTCCAGAACTGTAGACTGCACATGTCCACCGCTGCCTGTCAAAACGACTGCTGCACCCCACGTTGTGTCAGTGTCTCTTGGTATGTCACATGTCGGAACGAGCAACCTTTATATATGGTCCAGGTAGACCTGTGTCCCCACGTGACCTCAGGTGCCTCCCATTCCAGGACCTTAATAAAGCACAGTTAACAGGCCACACTGCACCAGCAGGGGGCCGTCACATTCTTGATCCAGTCACAAAGTCGGCAAAAACTCTTCTGAGGATATTGGAATATTTGCACTGACACTCCAAGCTGAGAACAATGCACTGGTTGCCATACTTTAAGAAATCAAATGCTAAAGGATAAAGAGAAAGCAATCAACCAATCTTTGGTAACATCTATGAAGTACTGTGTTGGGCTACTTCTAGATATAACTATGTTGGAGTAGGTTGGAGTAGGTAACAGACAAAAGAAAAACATTTTATCTTCACCTGAAAGTTACTTTAGCTGTGTGGGAGTGTTTTAGATTGTGTTAAAAACAAAGTGTTGGTTTCTTGCTGGAAGTGGGGACCAACTGTCTACTCTAAATTTGGTCCACAGAAAGTGAGAATGTATCACATTGTGAGATATACTGTAAAATCGGTATGTAGAAAAGCATCTTTACAATACTCAATATGAAAGCTGTTATTTTTTAATCTATCACAGAACCTTCCATTTTCTACCTGTTACAGTATAAGTAGGTAAACATAAACATAATCCATTTTACCAAGCCAAAATCTGGAATCATGCAGGTTTTCTCTCTTTAGGTGATCTGATGAAACTATCATCATTGTCTTATATCCTTCAGTGTTACATCAGATTCACTTTTGTTGGACATAGTTTGTCAACCACAAAGCAGAAATTGATACAATTAATTCCTCTGTCTTTATAATTCCATTTGATTGTAGCATATCTACTGTACCATTGTGTATGGCAATGTTGTGCTATAGGAGTCAAGTTTTGGCTATGAATAATAATAAAACTAGCTATTTAGATTAAAACTACCAAGTCAGGGCACCACTTGATTATCAAGAAAATAGCCAAATAATTCACTCTCAGTTATTATTTATAAATACCTGCCTGATAAAGTGTAGGTTTCAAAATAATAGATGAAGGCATAAGAGCAGCACCGGTATTATCTAAACAGCAGGATACTACACAGTTGTATGGAATAAAATACAGATAGCTTCTCTCAAATATACGGATTTATTAACAAAACGATTTCAAATTTTACAGTTAAAATATTTTGTTCAACCAACTCACTATGCTAGTAACACACAACTAAAACTACTGAGAAAAATATACAGTGATGATGAAACTAAAACTACTATAAGTAAAACCAATAAAACTATAAAATTAGATAAAAGTAGAACCAATAAAATGATGCAATGATGTCACAGTTCAGTATGAGTTGTGAATATTGAGAAACCAGATTTATTTAATTAGGAATTTGGAGTGTGTTAATTAGTTTGAACTAATTCAGAATTGTTTACACTAAGATATGCTGTGTATTCTTCACACAGCAATACCAGATATATGTAACAAATAAAACATGAAATAAACCATAGAATGATCTATAGTAATATCACAGTGCAGTGTAAATATGTATGTTTAAAGACCAAGGATTGTATTGAAAGTTTTTGTTGTTTAGCCCAATCAGCTCTAAATTAATTTAAGAATTAGTTTAGACAAATCAACAAACTTGGTATGTATTCCAAACATCATTTCACAATGCAAAGATAAAACTTTATTTTGAGAAATTAGGCTTTGTTAATTTTGAATGAAATTGCTATACCTTTATAAATCAATAACCTTTTTGGAGAGTTAATTCTTAATCTATTTGCAGTGACTGATGATTTAATATTTGGAATACTAAGAAGGGTGGTTTAAATGGACACAAAGAATCTAATGTTTTGCTGTTTAAATGATCTCTTTTAAGTTCAAAACATTATAAAAAACAATGTTAATTGTTAGTTAGCGTTAGCAGTCCACTACAGCTCACAGCTCGGCGCATGGAAGCTATATGTGGCTTTAGCCACATCCAGCTTAGCTGCCGTTAGCTTTAAGAAAATTGGATATTTTTAGAGCTATTTTATGTAACTTAGTGGCATGAAAAGGAAGGAAAATACCCATAAAAGAGATAAGCTCAACCCTACCAGACTATAGGTGATTAAAACACTCTCTGTGATGAGATTTTAATAGTCTGAACTCTGTAGTTGACTTTTAGTTGCCAAATGCTTAGCCTGCTCCATTCGAAACTGTTCTAAGTTTTATTGTAAAAACACCATAAAAATACACAACAAAAACACTTAAACTGATCATACTAAACTACTTACATCCTAAATTACTTCCCAGGCACACTTACTGTAATGTTATGGATTTATGATTTTGTGGCCTCTTCTAATTATCCCTTTGCTGCCCTGATTAAACATATCTCCCCTACTTAATTGCTTATCTGCTGCACTGCTCATTGCTGCACACTTAGATAGCCATAACTGCTAATATCACATAAGACGCACACATAGACAAGGATAAACTGATACAAGAGGATGACACCCCTTAGCGAGGGTTAAGAACGAGCCACAGATAAAAGCAGGACTTGCGCTCCATTCTTTGCTTCATTTGGTTCATCCTTATGATGTGCTAAGTGGAGCATGGTACCAAAGGTGAATGTCACTCTGTATCTGTTTCATTTGTATACTCTGTATACTGATCATTTTTGGCATTAAATCTTGATTTTACACTTAACCATTTCTCATTATTTCACAGGTATATACTTTGCTGGTTTTATTGGTTGGGTCTCGGAACTGGAGTGAAACGAACCCGGAAAATTAATATGTCTAATAATGCCTGTTTTTCTGGGTAATCCTGCTCTAAGACATGTCTAATAATGGCTGATATTATTGGGAAGGCTTTTGGTTTTAGGTGATAGTTGTTTTTATAGTTTTAAATATATAGGGGAAACAAAACGAACACGGAAGGGAAAAAAGGGTGCACCGTCCAAAATACAACTGTAAACAGAGTTCCAATGGACAAAGTGGGCTTTCGACTGGCTGCTTGTTACCTCAGAACATGAGCAGCTGAGCTCAGGTCCTAGAACGGGCTTGAACGCTTGGTCAGGGGCTTGTTTCCTATTAAACAGCTGCGACCAGAATCTCCTTCTCAGCTCAGGTCATCAGCAGCGTTCGGCTGGCAGGCAACTTAGAAATGGTTACACTGCGTTTCTCAAATGGTCATCGGCTGCTATGCTTTTCCCTCGGTGAGGTGTGGGGTTCAGGAAGCACGTTCAAGATGTTAATAATAATAAACAAAATACTATCTACAGCACTTCACACCAAAGCACTGCAAGATGATCTGGAAGAACATGAAGATGGTTTGTTTTTTAAAACTAGCATTGTAAAAATGTTTAGGTTTCTTGGGATCTATTGAAGCAGTAGAAAACAAGCGATTGATAAATTTAAAGCCAGAGAAGGTCATAATTTGTGAACTTGGCATACAATGTCACCAGATGCTGAATAAACAACAACTAATATTTAAACTGATATTTGATATGTCACAGTCTTAAACACTTTATTATTTGAATTGTAAGGCTAAGTTATTTAATTCTGTATTGTCTTTTATGTTGCATGGAGTTCCATCCAACTTACCTGTCGTTTGTATATACTAACTTAATGAGAGACACCTTTCAGCTTTGAAATGTGGACTAAATTTTTGTTTTAGACTATGGTAACCTGAGTAAACTTAAAATAAGCTGTTTTCAAATGACTGATTTGAAAACAGCTCATTTGTTGAAGAAAAAAAGCTATCCCAACCAGTCACACCTATGCCTGATTACTATCAAATCTGAAAAATAAAGAATTTGCTTTAAAAACTCTGAAGGTTAAAAAAATCTTAAAAAGCAGCAACTCACCCTGGAGGTCAGAAAAAACCCAGAACAACATCTCTAGCACTGAAGGTCTCATTTACCTTAACCAAGGTCAGTTTTGACAGCTAAACGATGATAATCAGACTTAGCAAAAAATACAGTAAATAGGAGAGTACAAAGGCAAAATGATTAAAAAGGACACAAAGACCTATCTCACAGTTGATGAAAAATATCTTTATTATAACCAAGATTTTTGTATTGTTTTTCTGTGAACTGACTTGACAAATTATGAACATTTCAGAAGGTATGTGTCCCACTACATCAGGCATAAGACTCACACAGCATTGCAAAAAACATCATCATATCAGCAGTCAAACATGGTGGTGGCAGTGTGATGATCTTTGGCTGCTTTGCTGCTTTAGTACCTGGATGACTTGTGATGGATAGAAATATGATTTCTGCTCTCCATCGGAAAGAAAGGAGCAATGTAGAGCTTTTAGTTTGTGACCTTAAGCTAAAGATCACTAGCATTATGCAGCAGGACATTGGTCCAAAGCACACCAGCAAGTCTGCCTCTGAATGATTCAAAAACACAAAGTGGATGTTTTGGAGTGGCATAGTCAAAGGCTGGACTTATAAGCACTGATATATGGTATGAATACAAACAGACCATCCATGCTTAAATGATCTTTAGTGGGGCTGAAATAAACCAATTCTGAAAACAAATTCCAACATTCCTCCACAGTGGTGCAAGAGACTCATTGCCAGTTGTGAAGATTGTTGGCACCAAGGTTGGAACAACTAGTTATTATGGACAGGGGAAAATGTTAGGGTTTTTGTTTGTTTATAATAAACAAAAAACTTATACAGCAACACTGGAGATATCCATCCATCAATCCATCCATTTTCTTCCGCTTATCTGAGGTCGGGTCGCGGGGGTAGCAGCCTAAGCAGGGAGACCCAGACTTCCCTCTCCCCAGCCAGTTGGGCCAGCTCCTCCAGGGGGAATCCCAAGGCGTTCCCAGCAGACCCTCAAAATACGTTTGGGTCTTCCAGGTCTGACCGGCATCCTCCCCCACCGTCAGAGCCAACTCACCACCAGGTAGTGGTCAGTGGAAAGCGCCGCTCGCCTCTTCATCCAAGTGTCCAAAACATGTGGCCACAGATCAGATGACTTGACAACAAAGTTGATCATCAAACTGCAGCCTAGGGTGTTCTGGTGCCAAGAGCACATATGGAGGTTCCATATAAAGAGTAATGGAATATAACCATCCAAAATTAGCTAGCTGATTAGTCAGGCTGTTTGATTGGATAGCTAGACTATAGTTGGCTGCTCACAGCTCCCCAAAAGACAGTGTTACCCTCAGTGCTTTTTTAGTACTTTTCTAAGCAACAAATAAGTTTAGAAGCCTTGTTTCAGCAAGCTGACCTGTAAGTGCCAGCTATAGGTGGGGGAGGAACAGTTCTTCATTATCTATACCCTATACAATATAGAATAACATAGGTTTTGTGGGACATTCCTAGTCTTTGTGGGACATATACAAGTCCCACAAAGACTTTCTCTGACATTTCATTAATACAACTTTATGTTATTGGAACAGTATAAAGGAACATTTTAATAGTTTTAAAACCTTAACTGTCAAGATTCTTGGCAAGTGTGTGTGTGTGTGTTGTGTTTATCTCCTCCAAAGTTTGAGATCTAACAATAATAAGCCTGCCTGGTTTTAAGGAGCTGCCAGACACTTTTTGCCTTATTCCTCACTCAGGCTTTGATAAGATCACTGAATCCATTGTACAGAATCCCAATTCAAACCAACAACAAACTTAACTTGAATCCTCAAGCTTCCTAGATTGTCCCTAGCAGCTCCTACTCCTTGGTTCAGGTCCATCGTCTCCTCCCTATTCACCTTACAATTTCTTCCTCTTGGACCCAGTTCCTGCTCTAAAGTGGACTATGCCCATCTCACACTCATCATACTTACCTTGAATCGGTGTTGTTTACCTTGGAACTCATTTTCAACTGCTCTCTTTAGGAAACATACAGAAATTTACCAATACTTATAATTTTCTCCTTAATGATTCTAAACTCTCCCAAGTTTGTAGATGACATCAAGGAACAAAGAACAAACTCAACTACTGGACTTGTAAAATTCACTCATATTGTTCACAATTAATTAAACTTCCCCTACAACTTCCCTGCTTTTTTGTTTTTGTTTGAAACCTTGGTATAACTTGATAGCAGTAACCAACCCATGCCTACTTTGTTGCTCACCAGTTTTAAAATTTTCAAAGCAGGAAAATCAAATTCACAGAGCCATTTTATATTACCCATCCAGCATTTACATATAGGACTCAGAATTCTGGGAAAAGGGACCCTTAAGAAATTGTGAAGATGTTAGCTAATATCCCAATGTTAAATGGCAATAAAGGTTTGATATTGGACAATTCTTTATAAAAGGGGAGACCAATGTGGATACTAAATGTGTTGCTTAATTTAAATTCATTTTAGTAGTTAACAATTGAGACCCAGTTAGAACCTACATAGGGAGGCCAACTGGTTTTGTTGACGTGAGTTGTTTTTATTCAACCCAAGTGAGTTCTATTTAAGAAGGATACTGTGAACCCTGGCACACTCATCAAGCCGTAGCAAAAATCTATAAGGTGCCCAAATACATGTATTTCTTTCTGTTCCCAGCTAACATACATGTTAGCTGAGAAGTAACTTCAACATGCCTAGATTTGTACATTTGGCATTAACTGAATGCTGCTGCTAATCCTCCTAACCCCAAAACAGCTAGGGGGAGAGGGAGTGCGGAATGAAAGCTATATAAAGCTCTGTATACAGGTGTGTTATGTCGTTTTCAACTCAGAATCTCGGTTCTTTTGGTGGATTGATTCATTCATTGAATGTCAGCCTCATTTGGGTGACAGACAGGAACTTTTGTTCCAAATCAAATGGTTAAATCAGAAACCCTTCACTCCTGCAGAGAAGTTGCCGACACCTTAGCAATCTTTGAAAGCCTCCCATAGACTCAGCTGTCATAATCAACTAGTCAATGTTAAATCTGAAGTATGAGCATTTGCTGGTCCAAAGCCCACTTACCAAATGTTCAATTAAACAAACCTAGACGCATAAATAATATACTTGGGGCAAATGAAATTGGCAATGAATTCAAACTAAATGTAAATCAACACACATGCATACACACACACACACACACACACACACACACACACACACACACACACACACACACACACACACACACACATGCCCACAGATAGTAGCAGGTGCTCTCTGTTGGATGTGGATGAAGACAGATGAGCAGTGATCATTCTCATTAGAGCAGTGATGAGCTCCCGTGAAGACATACACCTGGACCAGTGCACACCTGGGGAGACAAAAACAGTGTGTATGTGTACCCAAGGGTGGAAAAAGAGAAAGTGATGAACATATAATAATCAGTATTCTTCAACTCCATATATAGACATAGCAGGAGATAAAATAGCATTTATTATACAAACTGAAATATTGTTCGATGTAATTTATTTTTCCTGCTGTTCAAGGTTAAATATTAATCACTATCATGAGATGCACATTGCCTTAGTTGAAATACTTGCATAAATATTAGCTTTCCCACTGATGACCTGTTATCTGAATCTGAAAGACAATTTATAAAGGTTAGTATTTAATATACCTCACTGAAGCTGATGCCAGTAATGTAATGGTCACAGTTTATGGTTTATTATTCGAAGATTGCTTTATAAGAAAAATCTATCTGCTGTCTACATCTAAGGCTTTACAGTGAAACATCCCACTATAGGTCTGCAAGGGCATTAAATAAGTAATTTACATGACAAAATCTAAGCATGCAATGCACAGTTCAACTGTCTGCCTGAGCTTTAACATCAAACGTTTTTTTTCTCCATCTTGTACAGCAAGCTGGGTGCACATTTAACATCCTGCAAGCACTCATACTCTGTATCATGTTTACCTGTGTGTGTTCCAGATTGATAAGAGTGGGCAAAACAAGGTCGGATAGGGAATGACCTAAATTGTGTGTTGATTGACGGACGCTGTCATCCGATTCCATTAGCTTTGTTCCTACACACCTTGGTCGCTAATTTAATCTCGACTGTGATAGAATGTAATTTCGTTAAAAAGGGACCCTTATTAATATTTCTAGTATCATTTTCAGTTACTGATAGGCAGAGGAACTTTCATTAGAGGGCGAAATTACGCAGACTTGATGGGACGTAAAATAGGGAGACAGATTGAGCAAGACAGGACAGAGATTTATGAATGTATGGATGCAATACCCCTGACACTGTTACCTTTAACTAGCAGCCTAACTATATACAGTGCCTTGCAAAAAATATTGATACCACTTGGACCTTTTTCTCATCTTATTTAAAACCTCAAACCATCCAAACAAAACAAATCATTTCATTCATTCATCAAATTTTCCTTACATATTGTCATATTATAACCACAAACTTCAATGTATTTTATTGGGATTTTTTGTGTTAGACCAACAAAATCTGGTGCAAAATAGTGTGAAGTGGAAGGAAAATTATATTTTGCTTTCAAAATGTTTTACAAGTTAAAAATCTGAAAGGTTGCGTGTGCAGACCCTCTGACTCAACTAAATTAAATTGAATTTTTGAAATCAATTTAGCGCCAAGTCATAACACGTCTTGTTAAGGCACTGATAGCCAATGGCTATATCTAGGAGAGAGACAGGGATAAACACAGAAAGATAGAGCCAAGTGTTTCATCTATATAAGGAGAGCATTAAGTTGTTGGCAGCAGCATCTCAGCTGATGCCCCCTTTCAGGAATGTGTTACAACTAAACAGAACACCAGGCCAAAAGTAGGTTTTATGAAGAGAACACAACAAAGAACATAAAGTTAAAAGCTGAAATAACGGCAAAAAATGGAAAACTGCAGAATAGTAGGAGAATGTAGCAGAGTAAGGAAAAGTAGTCATTATGTCCTCCAGCAGCCTAAAGTTATAGCAGCATAACTACAGAGATAGCTCAGGACAACCTAAGCCACTCTAACCAGAAGCTTTATCAAAAAGGAAAGTTTTAAACCTAGTCTTAAAAGCAGTAAGGGTGTCTGCCTCACAGATTAAAACTGGGAGCTGGTTTCACAGTAGAGGAGCCTAAAAATAAGATCTGCCTCCCATTGTACTTTTAGAAATTCTAGGAACCACAAGTAAACCTGCAGTCTGAGAGCAAAGTATTACATAGAGGTTTTTTATTTTATTATCTTAGGCCAATTTAATGCCATCCAGATTGAATGAGTGACTAAGCAGTTTTTCAAAGGCTCTGGTCCAAAGACAACAACTTCTGTCTTGTCTGGATTTAAAGGAAGAAAATTTGAAATCTTCCAGGTTTTTATGTCTTCGAGACATGTCTGTCTTGAAGACCATCTACCTGACTGATTGGATCATGATACATCAGGATTTATGGATAAATATAGCTGAGCATAAAAAGCACAACAGTGGAAATGTATCCCATCCTGTCTGATAATTTTACCAACTGAAAGCATATACATGGTAAGAACTGGCCAAAGCACTGAACCCTGTGGTACTCCACAAGTAAACCTGGACTGTGAAGATGATTTATCATTTACATGAACAAACTGGAATCTGTCAGACAAATACAATTTAAAACCAGCATGGTGTGGTTATCTTGAGCTCAACATGTTAAAGCCTTTCTAAGAGAATATTGCGATTAACTGTATAAACTGCAGCACTGAAATCTAGCATGACAAGTACAGCCACAAGGCCATTATCTGATGCCATGAGAATATCAATAATGATTTTCACCAGTGCTGTTTCAGTGTTACTGTGAGTTCTGAAACCTGACTGAAACTCTGAAACTATTAAAGCAAGTCATTAATATGTAAATGTACAAACACTTGATTATAGCAACTATTTTTTCAAGAATTTTCCTTAAGAAAGGAATACTTTCTTAAGGAAAATTAAGAAAGTATTCTTAAGGAATACTTTTGATAAGTAAGTAATTTATTAAGTAAGTAATTTATTAAGTCATCTTGATTGAGAGAAGGTTTCTTAAGTAAAGGTTTGATTACAGCTACCTTAAAAGCCTGTGGTATGTATCCATTCATATCTAAAAGGGGGGGGGACTCAATACATTGCACAACCATCTTTCTCTACTATTACAGCTGCAAGTCGATGGTGTATGTCTCTACTAACTTTGCACATCTAAAGACATAATTTTCTTTAAGTATTCTTCGTCAGACTAGACACCAGACAGATTCAGATCTGGACTGTCTGGGCCCTTCTAACACATGGATTTGCTTTAATTTAAACCATTTCACTGCATATCTGGTTGTGGATCTCTGCATCTTCTTCAGAGTTACTATGGGAATCTTGGTTGCTTTTCTGAGTAATGCTTTCCTTGCCTGGTCTGTCAGGTGAGGTGGATGGCCTTGTCTTTATAGGTTTACAGTTGAGCCACAATCTTTCCATTTTCAGATGATGGATTAAACGGTGCTCCACAACATGTTCAAAGCTTGGGATAGTGTTTTTAACCTACCCCTGTTTTAAGCTTCTCCACCACTTGATCCCTGACCTATCCTATCTGGTGTGTTGTTTGGATATCATGAGGCTCTGAACTCTGAATTGTTATGTAGATAGGTTCCCTTGAATGAGAACGCTGCTCATTTTCATGTGATTTGGTAATGTAAGTTTATGTACTTGACATTTTATGAATTGTTCATGTTTGTCTGAGTGGTAATAACACATTTTCTGTGATGTTACAGTGACAGTAGCTAAGACTTTGACTATTTAAAGCTATTTGTAAAACCTTTGGTCTATTTTCAAGGGGTGGTGATATCATTGTATAAGCTATTTCATAGTTGATATTGCTGTATATGTCAGTTCTGCAAATAATTTCATTTAAAAAAATGTCACCATTTTGTAGGGGGTTGTTTTGGCAGAAAAGATTTTCCTCCTCAGTAAAAAGGTTGGGTACGGTAATGATATGTGGCTCTACCTATTTGACTTCACTCTGATTGGGTACAACCATATTTGGGAAACTCTTCAATAAAATGCACTGAACATAGTCTCAAATTGAGGTTATAATTGTGTGGTACTTCCCCCATAAATGAACTTCAGCCACTCTTCTGATTCTCTCATCCTTCGGGAGTAAGTGCAAACTTCAATCTGTTTTTGAGCACTCTCAGACATAACAGCTCCCCTTTTTAGTCGCCATTCTCTTTTCAAGTGGAGTAGCTAGATATGGTAGCGCAACTTAGCCCTTAAATTAGCCAGTGTATCAGCTGGGGGAGGAGGACTGGGAGGGGGAGGGCTGTTTGCTTGATGGTGTTCTCTAATTGGAGAATATAAATTATGTAGGAAGATAACATATGAGGAAAGATAAACTGTTCTCTGATTCGTCCGTTTTTGAGCGAAGAAACAACGGTGACCGCCTATGAGCAGGGATTTTGATACCAACTGTTGACATTCACACGGCGTCATCAGTGCACAACAGATCATATTATGTCCCCAAAACCACAGAAAAATTAAATTTGTTGTCATGACCCCAAGTATAAATACTGGCAAGGAGAACATGTATGATTGTGTCTAAGCATGTAAAAATGTATACCCCTGTACTTAAATTATTTGGAAGAAAAGGAAAACACATTAGGCATAGACATGCCTATGGTGCATCCTGCCCCTTGACAGTCTTAATTCAAATGTTTTTAATGCTTAACTGCATACAGTAGTTGCCAGCAAGAAAGAAAAAGATGTTAATCACTTATATGGTAACTTAAGGTTATAGGATAAAGATGAAAAACCTTCACAAATCTGTAGTAAAAAATGTAAAATTGCCTTTGCTTTAGTTACTCACTGTTTGATGACTGCACGTATGTGCTCCCTTTTTCTTTCCGAACCTCAGGCTATCTGCCAGATGCACCTCTTTCCTCAGCTCCCTGTCACTTTTCCCTGTCCCTTTTCTTCTTCACTCTGAATTATCTTCAATGCCTTAATCATACCTCTACTCCCACCTTATTTCTTTCTTCATCACTCTCTGTATGTACCCTCTCTTTCTTCCTGCCCCAGGCCACCCTGTTTCTCCAGTCTCATCCAGCCCTTTGGGATAAAGAGAATACTGAGGATCAGTTCTGCTCAGTGACCTTTGGAGGTGGCCTTCAATCTAAAGGTATGGTAGGGGAGCTGGAGCTTAGAGAGATTTACTCTGGCTGCCTGGGGGAGAAAGAGATTTCTTAGTGTGAACATTCTCTGGAGGAACAGAAAAGAAAAAAATATATATTTAAGCTTTCAAAAGGAATTTTTTGACACTACTTATACATTACAATACTTAGGACTATCTCTCAAATGTTAAAAAAAAAAAACCAAAATAATATAAACAAGCAAATCAAAAAGACATCGTTTTTCCACCTTCTGCTAGGTATACAACATTGACTTATACTCAAATTTAACTTTGAGACACCATTTCAAAAGTTCTTCAAATATAATCACATCAGGATAATTAACAGATTCAGAATGTTTTTTCATTGCCAACCATATTAAGAGTTTAGCAAAAGAAAAAAAAAAAAGTCCCAAATTTGTGAACATGTTTCTTCCTTAAAAAGAACTTTGGTCCAAACACAGACAAAAGAAGAAAAAAAAATCTCCATTGACGTCTTCAAAACATCAAACAAACCCCTTAATCTTAGGATACAAACAAATAAATGAGCAAGAGTTTCAGAACCATTGCAATTGTAGTATCAGCACCAGTGATGTGCGGTCAGAGGAGGCAGTGCCCCACCTGTAATCCTGACAGGTAAAAGGGGTACATGAGATGTAAAATATATGCTAACAATGATGAGAGAAAATCAGTTTTTCCACTTGACTTTTCTCTAAATTTGTTTTGTTTTTATTGGTAATATAAACTTTCCTATGGGGAAAAAAAAAAAAAAAAAAAAAAAAAAAAAAAAAAAAAAAAAATCGCTGAATTTGCGCATTGGCTTTTGACATACATGGGAGAGGTCCAAGGTGAGGCAGTGCAGTGTTGTGCCTCATCGCTGGTCACACATAGTGAATGAAGCAGGCAGTTGGTGCAAGCCAATTGCTATCTCTCTTTATGTCGCCAGTATACTTGTTTAATAACACATCTTCCACTTATGCTTATGTTCCACAGTCTACCTTATATATTTAATGAATGAGTGTGGTATATTTAGTCTATCTGATCATCCATAAATGCACAGTGAAAATGTACAGGGTGAGGCAGTTCAGTACCATGCCTCACTGATAGAAGGCAGTGATGAGCTCCATAGGCACAACAGGCAACAAGTACTCTTCTTCTACACATTGAAAAGACTGAAAACAATTGGGAAAATACAAAAAATACAGTTGGAATAGAACCACTGAAAGCCACTCTCCTCCTTGGCGATCATCCCCATTAAAGCTGACAGATTTTAAAAACCGAAAGGAAAATAAGAGAGAAGTGCGTCACCAGTCGTGAACCTAACCACACATCACTGATCAGCACTATATACAAGCCTGCATTGGAGGGTTGTTGCATGCGTACTAACTTACATAAAGACCATCATTATATGTTGGAATGAAACCTGGGCTTAAAGCCTTTATTGACTTAGATGCCTCTTTCAGAAGTCTCAAGGCTGCACTCTTCTTCAGCTTCATAAAGTCATCCAACTGTGGAATCAAGAAAGAGTGCAAATGTTTTTATGAGGTCTTCTTATCCCAACCATCTGCTGATGTCTGAATAAAACCATCCACCTGGAAGAGATTTTATGATGTCCTCCACAAGTCTCATTGTTAATCTGGGCCTTATTTTTTTTTTTTTTTTTTTTTTTTTTTTTTCTCTGACCATGTATCTCAACAGATGGTCACACATATCCCACCTTTACACATCTAGCTCCCTTTAAGGTGGATCTAATGGAAACCAACGACAGGATGCCAGCATTATTAATCCCTCTAGGACTGAAAATAAAATGGTAAGTGACCAGTTAGATTGATTACTCCAGTTATACAAGGAACAATTTTTTGCTTCGGCCCTGTCTTCCAGCCTTCTGAAAGGCATGGCTGTTTGTGTGCTGTGCGTCTCTGTGTTGCCCTTCAATGGGCTGGTGACCTGTCCAAGGTGTACCCAGCCTTTCACCAATAACATATAAACACACACATACATACATACATACATACATACATACATACATACATACATACATATATATATATATATATATATATATATATATATATATATATATATATATATATATATATATATATATATATATATATATATATATATATATATATATAACAAAGCACAAACTGGGTCATAAATATTAAACTGGGTCATAAATATTAAAATTAATTCAGAATGATCTAGTCTCCAGGTTTGCAGTGAGGGGTGTACTTTTCAAACTAGAGAAGATTAAAAATGCTCAGAGTAGTGAAAAATTAGGTGGAATTGCCCTTTAGTAATTTCCTGAATTGGAAGCTGCAATTACAAGCCAATGTTAGCTTCGTGGGATTCAATCAATTATTTCACTTTATCTGACATGTAGTCTGGATGACAGTCTCCTGCTTCTATGTTGTTTGCTAATTGTAAAATCTCTCTTGTGAGTTTACAGGAAAACTCATGAAAACCCGCCATTAAAAGGGCTATCATGATTTTCAAAGAATCAGGCTAAACTAGTGGAGTTTAACAGATCAGTGTTAGCCCCACCCCTCGACTTTGATATGCAAATTTGACAGATTAAATTATTTCATGGTGACACTGCAGGAACAAGAACCATGAAATAATTAAGTACACAAATTGAATTATCGGCATTGGCTATTAAAAGCTTGGATTTTAATTATTAATTTTATTGACATATTTAATAAACTCGATATCTATTAAATAAATAAATCCCTTTTGGCCCACTATAGACAATATTTGTTTTGAATTTGCACTATGTAAATAAACTGAACTGAATAGTCAAAAAGCCTTCTTATATCAATTCATTGTTATACACCACCTCTTTGAGAAGTACTACAACTGTTTCTGTGGTTTGAGAACCATACTGAAGACTGACAGTTCAAAGTGCTTTACGTGGTAAAGGTGTCTGGTCTCAGAAATGTTCTTTCTGACACCAGCGTGAGGGCTGAGGATGTGTTTATGGGTCTTGGAGAGCAGGTATGACATGTCTTGTTGCTGAAATGTGCTATACAAATAAACTTGACTTGACTTCTGATTCCATCATTAAATATCAGAGAATGTGTCTCAGTGGATGCTCAGTGGATCTCTCAGGAACAAACACTGACTCCCAAAAGCTAGTTGATCTTTGATTGACACAAAAAAATAAGACAACATATTATCTGATCAAGCACATATTAAAGGAAAGCATGAAAATGTATGCCAAAGTATAAAAAAATCAATCCAAACCCTGTACCACTATTCCTTTCCACACCTTCTGCTTCACTCACACTCCTTCCATAAATGGAACAGAAGAGAAATACAAGCCTTTTTATAAATACTGACAAATTAAAATGGATCAAGCAGATAAAAGTAGATAGAAAGTAGATGAAAGGCAAGAAGAAGAAGAGAAGATGGTCCTTCAGGTCGCAGTGGACCAGTAATCATTGGTAGAACCACATCATGGTGTGATGACAGAGAGAAGATGGCACACATATAAATACAATATAGGATTTTAAAGATTTCTTGGGCGAGAGAGAGAGAGGGAGGGCGATTATTCCATGAAAAGGACAGGCTCCAGAGAATATGTTTCACTTACTAGAAAGGGTAGCACAGAAAACAAAAATAAAGTCTTCATCTCTGTTCTTGTCTGTACAGTGGTAGGTACAGCTGTGGTAGACATATACCCTCTCATGATATGATGTTTTTCAGAAACAGGAATGAAAACACATGTCTACCTGGGTGGCTGAAGGTTAAATCTAACGAAATGCGGTGCTCCTAGGTGCCTGTGATTGGATATATGCAAATTGAACCAAAATTAAATGCTGTCTGCAACGGAACCCCTCATGGGACAGATTTGAGCAGGCACCCAATCAGTTAGAGTAATTGGGAGGGCGTGGAATAGCATAGGAAGAACGTATTCACATTCACACATACACATTCACCGAGGGTGTTGGTCTGTCCCGGGATGCAAGAAGAATTTGTTGCAGACGAGCTGATGACATTGATAATTGTGACACTGAGTGATGGCTCTAATCAGTAAGAGCATCTTCCTAATCAATGGACCTCCCTCCCTCCAACCCGTGTCTCCTGCCTCTCTGCCAGGCTTCAAAACAACTTCCTGTCCCCCACATGAGATCTACCCATGTGGAGGTATACATGAATTGGCTTAATTACAATTACTGACCTTGACAGGCGCAGAAGACAGTGCAGCAATAAGTAACATCGGTCAACAAATTTGATAGGTTTTGCTGAAAAATAAAAACAGCTACCTGTGTGACCTGTTTATCAGTCCTGCTACATTATCTATCTATCCATCTATCGATCTAACTTGGAAAAAAAAACCTTAATCACAAAGGTCTATTGCTTGGTGCTGCGGCCTTCTCTGTGTAGCACAATAACCTCATTTCACTTTGACAAAGTGGTTGACACTGTATTTATTCGCCACTGGTCCCTTAAACATATTTATAATTTATTCCAACTTATTTTTATAGCTATTCATAATGCTTTAGTTATCATTGCTGTTGTAACTTTGTTTCATGTACTATCCTGGGTTTGTTCGTGGTTATGTTACAGTTTACATTCAAGCATGTTTTTAAAGCAAACAGGATTGAATCATCAGCATTTTTGAATGTTCCTTCTGATAAAACATACATTTTTGGTCAATGATTTCTGTTAATGTTTCTTTGCATATACTCACTACTGTTTGTTGCTTTATTCAGTTTCTACATCCAGGACTGGTGTATGGGGGGGGGGGCATCCCAGCACATCCTTCTTCTTCTTTTAGGGTTTTTTTGACAGTTGGCAAACTATAGGAAGCATTACCGCCACCAACTGGTAATGAATGTGAACCACATGACCAGGGATGGGAATTGATCAAAATTGATCAATATCGATTCCATTAACAATCTCACTTATCGATTCAGTTCCTTATTGATTCTCATTGAGTTAGGAAATAAACTTTTTAATTCAAACTGTGCACCATGTTATATTCGATTCAAACAAAATTAAAGCTGGCTTAAAAAGTAGGAATCTCTCTGTCAAATTAACATTTTAACATGAAATGCAACTTCCTGCACATCAACAGTTTTTATGCAGACAAATCTGTATGTTTGCGTTTTCAGGAAGGGTTTTTCAAGACTTAAAGGTTGTTTTCAAAAAGTGCTTTTATTCTGACAAATGAGCCTCATTGGAACCCATATTCTAATTTATTGAACATGACTCTAAATATTATTATGAGATGGATATTATTCATACAGCAAGCTGCTAACATTAATACAATACCAGGACCTGGAGGAGTTTAATGTTACCTGGGACATTCATTGCAGGAGATGCTGTGCTTTACTGCTTCTGCATAGGATACATTCTCCTTAACTTTTATCTGCTGTACAACAATCTCTCTCTTCATGACTTCACATCCCCAACAGGCCACACTATGATTTCCTCCACAGTTACAACACTTTGGCTGGACTCCCTCTCCATACTTACCATACTCATTGTCACCACCACACCTTGCACACCTCCTTATCCCTTTCCATTCTTTTGCTGCATGTCCAAATTCTTGACACTTATAACACCGCATGGGTTTAGGGATGTATTTTCTTACACTGAACTTAACAAACCCAAAAAACAACTCATCAAGGACCCTCTCACCTGTAAACTCAATCAACACTGATTCAGTTTTCTTTTTCTCAACCCCTCAAGTCAATCTTTTAGCATTTTAACCGTCTTATCTCATACCTGCAAGTTCAAAACAAGCTCCTTCTTCTCCATTCTCAAATGCACAACTGAAATAACACCTCTACTTCCCTGGGGGTCAGACCTGTCACCTACCTTTGTAACTTTACTTACCTTTACATTACCAACAAAAGTCAATTTAATTGCTTTTCCAATCTGTTCTTCATTACTGCACCCAACTAGCAGATTTCTATCTCTGAGAAGTCTTAAATACTTCACTTCACCAACTTTATCTCTATTTTGGTAAGTTTCAACAAACTAAGTTTCTTTACCCAATCCTCACCTTCAAACCTTATCATAATATTTGAGGTACCTGCTCTTTTGTCATCTTCCTCACGCTCTGTTTCTCCTACACTAGAATCTGCCTTCTTCTTTCTCTTGCTCTAGCTTGATTTTTCCTAACTTCTGTCCATGCATTCCCTCTACTTTTCCCACTTAAACCAGTTTCCTCCCTGCTCTCGTTATACTCCATGCTATCACTATTTTCGCCTCTCCATGCCGTCCTAATCAGAAAATAAACTTAGTCGTAACATCAACAGCTACAGTCCCAAGCACTTCCTGTTTGCATAGCTTCATGATGTCATTGATTGCATCACTGGGTACAACCAAATGATGAGTTTTCTTTTTTAGATTGTGTTATTTCTTCTCTGTAAACTAACCTTCTGAGCTCCACTATATGAAGTGTTATATTTTGCTAACCATTCAGTTGTGTCGATAAATTTGTAAATTAGAATAATCTTATTCATGTTTCTTTGCTTAAATTGTACTAGTTGGTTTAACATTTTCTCATGGTACAGACTGATGAGGTTTGGATGTGTTTCACTTCAGTATAAAACCAGTTTTATAAAACCAAGATTTTGGCAACTGGGAAGTTCAGATGGAAAACTGTTAGAAGACAAGTCTGCATCCTTTTCCTTAACAAAATTGGTGATCTCACTGAATAAAATCCACCAAGAAGAAACTCAAGATGTCTGCTGATGCTATTGACCAAACACTTTCCTTGTGACTTGTTCACGTCACATTCTCACTCAAGAATGGATTGTTAGCTTTTTGGGAAGTAAACCAATGCATACCAGCACAGAGTGAATGCCAAGAAGAGGCAGGAGCTTTTCATTTTGAACTTGGTACCCGGAAGTTTAAAGATGAACAAACTGAATTTCTTGCTGGTTTATTGGCTTGAAATTCTCATCTCGAAGGAGAAACTCAAAATTAAGTGCACTCAGACACAAAACTTGATACAGACCAACTACTCAAAATAAGCAGTAAAATTATTGAATAAGTGAATATAACATTGACTGAGTCACTAACAAGAGATGGCTGTCCCTTAGCTTACAGGAGGCCAAATGGATTTAAAATGGATCTCAGAGCTGATTATCAAGGGCAGGGTAACTGTTTGAAGATGGGCTCCAGCAAAGTGAATTCCTCAGTCCAAATGACTAGTGTTTACAGGCGCACATATGGTCACGACTCAACCATGTTAAAACTACCTGATTTAGCATCTGCAGGACATTAATGACAAAGTAAATGAGGTTTTCATAGAGAAAGAACAGCCCTGCTGCATTTCTCTCTAAAATTTTGGTGAGTAAAACAGTGCTATTGTTGGTGGGACTTGGCTGTGCTGTTTTATTAAAAGCAACATTTAAGACTGTTGTGAAGTAGGCAGTCTTTTGGATTGTGAGTTATTGACTTTCTCAGCACTCAGTAATTATGGACATAGTCTCAAGGAACCATTAAGGTTTATCATTAATCCTGAGTATGGATGACTACATATGTTTGTATGAAAAATTGTAATGGAGATAAATACGTAAATGGAGATAAGTATTTTGTTCTGCAGCTTTAAGTGATTTTACCAGAACAGCTTAAATTTGATTGATAACTGGCCATCACTAGAAAATGTTCCTTTACTAAAAAGTGATTCTTTTTTTGTTTGTTTTTTTTGTTATAAACTTATACCAAATGCATTGTTACAATGTTAATTAGGTGACACTGTTAAGGCAGAATGCATTCAGAAAACTGAACTCTGCTCTGATCTTCTCTAAAAGCTCTTACAATACAAAAGCTGGATGTGCAATTGAAAAGATATTCGTGGGTGCTAAATTGTAACATCCATTTAATCCTGTTATGGTTTTACGGTAAATGATCTGAAGAGAGTATGTTGTTTTTGGCTTTTGATAAACATTGTAGTGTTGATTTTACCTCTGTACTTTTCAATTACTTATTTGGACACAAGCATATACATTTTAAAAGATTTAAGTTTGTTTATCAACATTATGTGTTAATCTCAGTAATATGAAGTATCAGTGCCCCACAACTTCTGGGGGACTAAAATAATCCTGTTCCTAACTTTTAAAAGCCACAACACAAAATTTACTCTGTTTGGATAATTCTATTATTTAAGGTATCGCCTCTGTTACTTCTCACTAACAAGGCATTATTGCAACTAAATAATAATTTAAAATAATAATAATAATAATAATAATAATAATAATAATAATAATAATAACAACAACATTAAAACTTGTTTTAAAAAAATCACATCCCTATCGTGGCAGGTTCTTTTGAGAAATTAGACATTTCTTGGCATGGTTCATGTATAGGAAAGTAAAAATAGTGATAAAATACAGTGATTTTTATATTTCTATTATAAATACCTATGAAGGTCATGAAGTAAACAAACAACTGTAGACAGGAACTGCACCTGCATGTCAATATATGCCTTCCCTTCCAAAAGTTATGACTAACTATGGTTCTATGAATCCCCACTGACTACCAGAGGCGGTGCTTAAAGGACTGGATGACAATTACAAATAGAGTCCTGAGGAATCACAGACACACAAAAAAGGGAAAAAAAGAACAATAAGAAGGCACACCCACCTTACTGAGACAAAGATGAGCACTGCAATAAGATCCACTCCAATGAATGGAAAACAGCCAGGTTCACACTGTAGAATCTAGTAAAAATAACAGCAACAGGACAGTGCACAGAGTCCTTATGTCTAGCCTGGCACCAACTGCCAAAAACCTTCCTCTTTTGAGCGTACACCAGCCATGTGGAAGAGACCCTGGCATTACTTGTATGTCCAACTTTCCTGCCATTTTCAGAGAAGGCAACACTGGGCCTTGTTGCATCTTACCCAGAGCTGGAGGTGACTGGGATTGAGGTGCAGGATCCGACTCCACATCTGTGACAGGAGGTCATTTCTGGATGGGAGAGGCATTGAAGAGCTGCAGCAAAGCCTGTGCAGTAGTGTAAACAAAGGTCTTCCTGCGCCAGAGGGGAGCCACTAGGAGGGCCCAATGTCCATCCTGAAGGACTCTCAGGAGTGTTAGGCACATCAGGGGGAGAGGCAGAAAAAAATAAAGCAGCATATTGGGTCAGTCATGAGCCAGTGCATCCTGGCCCAGGGGACTGGCACCGTCCGCCAGAGAGAACCAGAGTGTGCAATGTGTTGTCACTCAGAAGGCAAACAACTCCACAGCTGCCCTGCTGTACCTCTCACAAATGTCCCCCACACCTCTGGATGGAGCCTCCACTCCCCAGGTGGTGGGCATCCCGAGACAGACAATCGGCTGATCCATTCTGCACCCTCAGAATGTGAGCTGCCCTCAGACTGGCAAAAAGGGGGGTTGCCCAGATCAAGAGCTTGTGGGTCAATTGCAGCAATGTTAGCGACCTGGTTCCCCCCAAAAAATGGGTAATATGAAAAACCTCAGAAGTAATGTCTGATCGTAACAGGATATGCCTCTCTCGCAGACCTGGGAAGAAGCACTTTTGCGTCAGCCGCAAGGTATTGATGTGTTTTGCCCTTTGCCACGAAGACCATGTCTCACCACTGGGTCAAGGATGCAAGGTATTGAGGGGACATTCACAACCACCTGCACTGGCGTGTGGCACAGGTCGGATCAGCAGGCTGTTGAACCATAGGTGCAGTGGTAACAGCTCCAGAGGGAGAACTGTAGAGGCAGCTATCAGCTTGCCCAACAAGTGGAGGCATGCAACAAAACAGCGTGCACAGTCCGGCAGGAATGCAGGCAGCATCTGAAACACTACGATAATGGGCAAGCAGTCATCATGGTGGAGTTAATCGTAACGAGCAATCAGAAATGAGACCTCCTGAGAGGCAGCTAGGTTGCTCTCCTGCCAGTTCACATGAAGACCCATTAGATTTAAGTGACTGAGCACATTCAATGTGTCTGCAGCTGCTTGAGCTTTTGTCGGTATACAGATCAGTCAATCGTCCAAGTACGACAGGCTCTTCGACTACTGGGCCTACAGAAACAAGAGTGCTGCTGCCATGCACTGGGTGAACACACTGGGAGGTGGAGAAAGACCAAACAGGAGGACCCTGAACTGACAGTGCTTCCCTTGAAATGGAAAGTGGAGAAATTGCCAATAGTGGGTGCAATCGGCACATGAAAGTTTTCATCTTTCAAGTCGACCAATGTGAACCAATTGCCTGGGAAAACTCCCTGAAGCACATGCATGATGCTCAACATGTAAAAGGGGATTTCCTCCAAAAATAGATTCAGACTTCTCAGATAATACATTCAGACTTCTCAGATCTAAAATTGGGCACAGGTCGGCAGTCTTTTTTGGGACTAAAAAATGCTTTGAGTAAAAGCCCCCCCCACCTCCCCGCCCCCCAGATCCAACAGGGGGTCGACAAGGACTATGGCCCTTGGCCAGTGAGGAGTCTATCCCTTGACTCAGTGCCTGAGCTTTCAGCTGATTGCCGATGATCATTCTGACCATCATAATGACCTGGCCAGAAAGGGGAGGACAGCAGCGGAATTGTGGTACGTAACCCCAAGACAATTTTGACACAACCCATGCATCGAGGATGAGAACAGCCCAGCAGTAGAGTTCAACTGGGATAAGGCGTCCCACCACCTTCTTCCACTATGTCATTTCTGGGCCCCACTGCCCTTAGGAGGGCTGCAGTCTAAATTGCCCAAGTTGAGGGTGAACGGGAGCCTGACCTCTAGACACATCCCACTGGCCATGAGCAGGGCCATGAACAGGCCCAACAACAGGTGGCAGATGCCCCAAGGAGGGTATAGGTAGGGCCACATAAGCGCATGAGGAGGACATTGTGGAAACCCCAGCAGGATGCTGCAAACGTCTCAGACAAAGGCTGGCCAATTGCTGCCTGGTATGGGTAGTCTGGGCGCTCCGAGTGCAGCCAAACCAAACCATGCAAAGACTCATCAGGGTCCTTCAAAAGGCCTCCATCAAGGGAGACTGCGCCAGCTGAACCTGGTGACATGCCTAAACGAGGGTAGACAGGACATGCTTTATCTCCCTTGACAAAAGAGCAAATGGATGAAGGAAGGGAAGCATCTACCAACCCCTGAGTAGGCCCATCAATCACAAAGCATCTCCAAGGAGACAATGAGTTGCCGAGATGCCTCAATCGAGACCCCAAGTCCTAAGCTCTACAGAGTAGGTCATCTGTGACACTACACTCATGACAAGGACACCTGGTATTAGTTCTTAGAGTCTTATCTGGAGCCACAATGAGGTGACGATGCTATGGCTGTTTCAACTGAAAGCATATGGCCCAAACCAAACTTGAGCACGTCATGCATGGCCACCAGAGCCCTGCCATCTGAGGTCAGCCATGATAAGGCCTGAATATTGGTCCAGCCAGCATGCACCCCCATTACATATTCGGCAGAAGGGGGAACCATAAAGGAAAACCTTGTGATAGGACGTCAAAAGAAAGCGCTAGAAGCAGTGGGTTGGCTCTGTGGAATGTCCAACTGCAGCTGAGCAAGAGTTGTTTTCAAAGCCTCCACTATACAACTGTCCTCAAATGAGATGATTGAGAGCAGGAGAGGAGTTGTGGGAGCCAGCAGCCAACAAACATGAGCCAGAATCAAACAGCTCCTGGAAATGAGTTCCAGATGCCGCCAGGTAGATAGCATCCTCTTCAAAAGCGGAGGCCCCTGAACCCATGCTCTGCTCCAGGTCAGGGTCCCCAACTGGACCACCGCTACCTCCCTCTCTGAGGGCCTCAAGCAGCCTCTTCATCTGGGCCAACTCAGAAGTGAGATGGGCCACCGCACTTGGAACTTTTCTTGGCCTATTCCGGGGCACCCCCCAATGTCTCCAGGGTCGAATGCTTTACTTGCTCGTCAAACCTTCAACCCAGTCAAATGAGAAGTTCACAAGGACAAAGGCAGAATAGAACAGTTGGGGCTCACCACTTCTGTTAAAGCCTCCTTCAGATGATTCAGCCCCCAAAAAAGAGGGACACAGATCATGCCCATACTCCAACTGGAAAGCGGCCAAACAGACTCTGCAGTATGGCATGTCCAACATCAGGTCAAGCTGAAATCACCACTCTTGACACAGAAGTCAACGAGAAAATGGTCGGGGGACACTGGTCGAGCAGAAAATGCCATCAGAGGTTTCACTACCAGCTAGTCTACAAAAAGCTGAGAGTGAGTACCAGCTAACGCTGCTGTGCAAACACATTAAGAAATGCAGGCTGAATACGGCTGTGATTGGCTACACAACTCAAACAAAAATGCAACCCTGAAAATGGCTGCAATATACTCAAAGAAAGGCAAGCTGAACATGGCTGCACAATACACTACAGTAAAGGTAAAGCCAAACACAGCTACACAACGCAAACAAAAAGCAAGATTGAACACAGCTGCAATTTACTCAAAAAAGGCAAGCCAAACACAGCTGCACACTCAACACAGAAAACCAGATTGAAACTCAAGCTATCTGAGCCCATGAAGACACAGTGACTTTCAGTGGACATGCTACTGCTGCGTCAAGAGAAAAAGACAACAACTTACCAGCTGAAGAACACAAGGTTGTCTTAAAGAGGAGGAGGTTAGCTTGCGCAGCCTCTGGAGGGCAAGGGGATCCTGTAGCTCCGACTGTAGTCACTAGGCTACCATATATTTTGGCATTGTTAACAAATGCCAAAATATATATGTCTGAAAATATTAAAATTGATAGAATATGGAATGTACTGCACAATATTTAAAATTTTAGAGAATATTACAATTACTGTAAATAAGCTGGGGTTTGACATTAGAATAATGTTTTTCCTTGGACTGTATAATCTGTTTTTTTATGATTTTAAGCTATCATGAACAACGTCCTGGGTGGCTTTGAAAAAAAAAAAAAAACAACTAATTAAATATGATCTGATTAACTTATGGTCTTGTGCTCTATAGTCAGACAAATCTATCTGTGAGCAGAGTAAATAATTCAAACACAAGTTTTACCAGTCTATACTGGTAAAACTGTATAGACTGTGACATAATTGAAAATTGTATTTTTGTTTCCAAAGATAAAATAAATGTTTTATGAATCTGATGTTGTAATTTCTGTCCTAGTTCTGATCAGCATTTTACTTTAATAGACACAGGCACCAGCTTCCCTTTGCTCTTAAAACCTGTGTATGTAACACTTTATGCTGTACACATTAAAACAAAGAAATTAAGGAAAAAAATGTTAATTCTCCAAATGGGTCTTGATTTTTATTGAATTGATTTGATTTTTTTGTGCATCAAATCTTGTTACTTTACATTGTATTTTGAATTTAACAGATTGCTCAAACTCTGGCTTTTAGGGGTACATACTCCACAGTTTTCCTGACATTGTAGAGGCAGCTGTCCGACCTTGGTGCCTTTTTTGAATGTGAACAAACAGAATCCATCTGACACACCTAATTGGGGTAGTATGGGCCACTGGTTTTAGACAAGAGGATTTGATAGACTTCCATCTGAGATGTAGAAGGCACAACTGTGTGAGACAGATTATAGATAGGAGTTCGCTCCAACACTCCCAGCTGCCCTTAGGAACCCTGGTGTGTTTATGATTTCAAACAAGTAAATGTACAGAATGTTAAGAGATAAACAGAACTTGCATTGTTGAAACAAACCTTGTGTTTATGTTATTTGAATAAAAGAATAAAAGGATATGTGACAAAAAAAAAAACTTATTTTACATACCCTTAATTAAGCTCAAGCTAACCTGGTACAAGTCATGAGAGTGAGCAATGGGCGTATTTATGGGATCAGAAAAGTTCAGAAGTATGAGATAATTTATTATTGCTCCACGATTAAGATGAACAAAATTAAATACAATAAGTCTTTGGGGTCTATATTTTATATTTTAGATTCTAGTTTAGATTCTGACTGACAAATAAAACTTTAGATTGTATGAGTAATGCAGTGGTTTCAGTTTGCAGTTTTTCTATGAAATAACAGTCCAACTGGTTGGTTTAATATTCCAATCGTATAGTGAAAATCACTCCTGTTGTAGCTACAGCAACACACTACAAATTTTTCGTAAGTACACCGTGCTGTGAAAAAAGTATTTATTGTTTTGAGTAAATATAAACTGTTGTTTTCAAATGATGAATTTATTTATTTAGCTGTGCAGACATCAATTGCCTCAGTTAAGATTATTCTTCATAATTCAGCTGCAAAAAGGAATCTGGGAAAAAATGGTAACCATATGCGACAGCTGCAAAGCAAAAACTGCTGCTGTCTAAAAAGAACATGACTGCCAGTCTCATATTTCCTTAAAAACATCCTAGTGATTCCCAAGATTTTTAGGAAAATAATTTGTGGAATAATAAGGCAAAATACCAACTTTTTAGATGGTGTACATCCCCCTACATCTGTTGTAAAACTAACAGTAGCACTTCAGAAAAAGAACATCATGCCGTCATTCAAACATACAGTAGTGGTGATGATGTGATGTTCTAGGTCTGCTTTGCTGCTTCAGCACTTCGACTATTTGCTGAACTGATGAAATTAGGAATTTTGCCCCCGACATGAAAATTCTGAAGGACAAAGTCCAACCATCAGTTTATGACATTAACTCAAGAACATTTGGTTTATGCTCACAAACAACTCCACCTTTTAATGGCCCTAACAAAAATAAAGCCTTGGAGCTCCCTAGTCAAAATTAAGGGCTGTAAAATGTCACAATTGGTAGCACTGTTGTGTTGAGGCAATAAGGCCCTGAGTCCAAATCCAAACCTGGGATCTTTTTGCATGGGGTTTGCATGTTTTACTTGTGCATACATGGGTTTTCTCCAAGTACTCCAGCTTCCTCCCACAATCCAAAAACAAGACATTTTGGTTAATTGGTCTCTAAATTGTCTTTAGCTATGTGCATGGTTGTTTGTCCTATGCTTTTCTGTGTTGCCATATGATGGACTGGTGATCTGTCCAGGGCGTACCCGACTTCTTGCCTCTGGAGATAGGCACTACAGGGTATAGACGATGGATTGATGGATAGTAAAAGTTTAGACTTAAACCCGGTTCAGCTGATGTTGCATTACCTTAAAGATGTTTGTGCTCAGAAATGCTCGATTATGGCTAAATCAAACCATTGTGCAAAGAAGTCCTTCTCAGTAATGTAAAAAAAAAAAAAAAAAAAAATTATAATCACTACTGCAAATGGTTAATGGGACTTTTTGGTGCAAAAGGTGTCTCAAGCTCTTGCTTGATTTAGACGGCAATCTGTTTTAATGTATTTGCAGGTTGGTTTGGATGGATGTTTCATCTTAAATAAATGCAGCTACTGTTTAAAAACTGCATTTTGTATTTCCTCATGCTTTATTTTTCTGATTTTAAAATATGTTTAATGATTGGAAATATTCAAGTGTAGCAAAATACCAAAGAAACAGAAGAAATCTGTCAGAGGATAAATACCTTTCACAGCAAAATGCGGCCTGTTGCTGCCTATCTCAAGGGCTGTAACAACTGAGGGATACAACACAAGGTGGTAGTATTTTAAGTAAAGTATTTATTTAATTAAACCCAAAAGTAACATGTATAATCAGTTATCAGTAATGTTAAAATACCTGGATGTGTGGAAATGTACATAGTCCAAAAAACCCCAAACATAACCAAAACCAAACAGAGGTGACCAAGGTGAACTTCCCACTGAACAGAGGAGTCACCTTGAAGAGCAGGCAGATCTAGCCTTTTTAGGGCAGGGGCACACCGGCCCAAGTTAATCTCAAACCACTAATGGCAGGTTCCAACTTGAAAAACAAAACAGAAAGAAAACCCCTTGTGGTGGGGTTATCAAAGGTTAAAAGAAAAAACCAATAAGTTAGTTTATATTTTTACAGAAATCCTGTAACAGTCATTAATATCTAAAACATGTTCAGTCTTACACTTTTATCTTAAATCTATGTTCAAATGCAAATTAATCTGTATGTGAGCTAAAAGTTATGAGACATGATCGGATTCCTGGGACAGACCCAAGAGCATGTATATGCTCTGGAATGCCCATAATATTTGTTCTGTTTGTGTGGTTCAGTTTTGGTTTCTTGCTCTGAGGGCATGATGAAATATGCATGTGGCTGGGATGACAGCTAATTTCAGAGAGAGAGTAACATAGTTTGTGAATTGTAATACTCTGGAGAAAGCTAATCAAAAGGAGAAGGGCCAGCTTGAGCAGAGAAAAATGCTGAGAAAACTGATAATTACAAACAGGCTAGAAAATGGGCCATCGAGGCACACAACCACTTAATTGGTGGTTAGGTTTTTCTGTACAAAAACACAAAAGCACAAGAGATAATTCCATAATGGGGGTTTATTAAGTGTTAGAATTTGGCATTTACAGATCACATACACGAAAACAAATTTAGACAATACAAACTGACTCATACACGAGTATAGAAATAGAACACTAAGACATGATCTGACTGCCCACTCCCAAACATGGTCACTGATCAGCCATTATGGCAGAATAAACTGGATCCTTTGCACAAAGTTTTCATCTAAATCACTTTCATGAGCTGTGATTCCTTTGATAATAAAATTGCGCAAATTGGAATCACAAAAATAAATTTGCTTAATCGAAACACGCCAATTCCAAAAATCTCCCATTTTTGATAAAAAGGTTTTGCGTTAGGATAAGGTGATTTTTCAGCCTTTTTGAAATGTGTGTATTTCACAAAACTGCAATGGAAACACTTTTTTTCACATCACGCCAGTTTGTATACAGCAGCAATGCGGTTATTTGTAGGCACTGGCCTCCTTGGACAATGCACAGCTGGCTCTACCAGAGGTCTCACTGCATCGTACAGTTCATCAAAAGTTGAGTTTGTTATCTGAAAGTTGAATCCATGGCTCTTCTGTAAAATCGCCTATTACAATTGCCCCAAAATGAAGCGTAAATATGTAGCTGCTCCCAAGTATAAAGGGCTTGTCACTCGAATGCCGATTTTTAATGACTTAGCATGTGAACAAGCTTATTCACATGTGATTTTATTTGTATTTCTTATTTAATGGAAACAGTGCAATCACTAAATTGTGTTTTTTCAACATTAGTGAAATATCAAAAAAGGTTTTACGTACATTTGTAATGGAAACGCAGGTGCTGCTATATGTTTTGCATAGTAATCTAAAATAATAGACACAAATTTGTGTAGTTTCTTGTGAATGTGCAAGCAATGAATTTGGAATGACTTCATTATTGCGCATTGCTAATAAGTACTTCCTTTTTAACTGCTCATCAAACTGATTTAGTAAATATTGGTCAACAATAAATATTATTTCAGTATAGCTACATAAAATGAATATAATTATAATGCATTGGTATTCGAGCCCTTAAGCCTGGTTCACATAGCAAGATAATTATGCCGATTTTTGATCCAATTTTCCCCTCCCAACAATCTTAAGGACACTCCGATTATTGTGATGACTCTAAAGATGATTTTATGAGATATTCCTGCTGTGTGTGGTGTGTTAAGAGTGATGTAGTCTGTTCGGAAGGACGTAGGGATCACTCTGACCTCAAATCGGGGATATCCAACATGTCAGATTGTCTTGGCCCGATATCCCAGCATGTGGGGTGTTCCCTGAGGACAAACAAGCAGGAAACTTGTTCTCTTTGTGTGTGCTGTGTTGTCTTTGCTGTGTGACTGTAGACCACACACTGTAGGACAAAACATGTTATATCTATGATTTTTTTTTTTTATCGTCATGTGTAGGGTCTCTCAGGTTTTGAAAATCAACTGACAATTTTAAAATATTGCCATGTGAACCAGGCATTATGAGATCCTGTGGAATTAGATTTTGCAATATTACAAGGCATAGTATTTCTTGCTCATCAATTGCTGTTTTAGTTGAAGCTTTTATCATGAACACTTGATATAATGATGAGTGCTTTAAGCTTTACACCTGTATCTATGTTTGAGACTCTTGTTGTAAGGCTAATAGTTTTTAAGTTATTGTCCAAATGTATAACTGAGTGAGCTAATAAAGACTTTTTGTTGGGCTGACCGACAGCATTCAGTTACGTCAGGGTTGAAGAAGCCTGCACCGTAACATTTAATTAGGTTTTGTGGTAGCATTTTAGTTATTCTATAGAAAAAGGAAATGGTACCAGACTGAACACAAATTATTTTTATGCACTCGTGGCTGACTAACCATAAACCCTTGAAGGCGCTCAATATAACATCTTCTTCAGATTGTATTAAGTTAGAAGGCCATTTCACTATCCTTAATGGCTGCAACTGTGCACCTCTTGTTCAAAATGTAAAATATTCATAGTGGTTAAACCTGAATCTGATCATTCTACACTGAACATGGATTCATTGTAATACTCTGGTGTGGCACCACCTCAGAAAAGTAACTTCACTCTGTATATGAAAATGCAAAAAAAAAAAAAAGTTGTTTGTTTTCCCCAACATATTGGCAAAATCTGAATTTAGTGTAGGTTCAGATCCATTAAATCCACTCTTTCTGAAATACAAAGAGTAGCTTATGTAGTACTAACAATCCCTTAATTCATAGTCATAAAGATCCCATTTCTATCCCATTCAGATGCTCAGTTTGAACTTCAGCATATTGTCTTCACCACTCTAGTTGATTAAATGCATGGAGCTGTTGCCATGTGATTAGCTGATTTGCTGTTTGAACAACTGTATCGAATAAAGTGGCCAAGGAGTGCATTTAATTAACAGCTTTTGATTATTTCTGATTTAATTACTTAGAGCTCATAATTATTGTGCAATCCTCTCTTCACTGTTTATATATCAGGCGTAGACATGTTTCTAACTAAACTGCTAACTTCATGTTAAGCTTAAAGTACCAGAATGAAGGGCTTAACCTCACATATTTCTCATTATAAACAATATAATTATAGGATTAATATGATAAAGCAGCTTCTTTTAGTGAGCCATCTGTCATGTGTTGTGAAACTGTCACTTTAAAATTTAAAAGAAAGATGTGTTTTAACCAGTTTTGTTGAAACATGTTGGAGCCCATGGAAACAATGAAAAAAAAAAAAACTGGAGCATGAGATGTGTATGAAGAATTCCTTCCAGCTGTCAGATTTGATCAACAGTCTTCAGTATGCTGGGATTTTCCAGTAAACACATAATTCAATGAAGTTGTTCTATGATCAATTCTGTGCCCAAATCTACATCGGTTTTAGATAGATGAGGTCCAAAATACATGTACTTTGCCCTACACCAATTAGAAGTCCTACATTTTATTTCTATATTCTAGGTTAAAGGCTGTGTAAAGGGGATTCTAACATTTTCTTCTAAACTCATAATAAATGCTGTTAATGAATTGTTCTAAACGTGTAAAAAGTCTCCCAACCATGTAGACTTGAATCGTGGAGTTATAATTCAATTTGGCTTTCAAGATTTCTGCATTTCAGGATTTTATGGGTGTGTCTAGAAGGGCGGCTGTGTGTCGTCACACGGCTGCCTTCAGCATAACCCTGCCCCTGCTGCTCCAGCGCTATAAAAACACAGCCTCAGTGGCTAGCCCAACAATAGCGTGTTGTTTGCTAGCTAACCAATTATGCCTCATTCACCGCGTTCATGTATCTTCCTTGGATGCCACAATGTGCAGGGTAGCAACTTTAAATATTCTAAGTGTTGGTGATTTAATGCACAGTAACTACTAAATGTTACAAAATGTGCAAATCCACAATGTGATTTTATATCGTATATCCTGTCATATCCATGCACTGTTAGCTAACTAGTGCATGTAGTGGAGTCCATTAGACAACACACTCCCCAGGTAATCTTTACAAGAAGTTAATCCCCAGGTAATCTTTAATGTGCGCCAAGCTCCTCAGCTAGTTTTATCCTTCACAGTATTTTTTTCAGCTGTGTGCGTAATAATATTCACAAAATAAATGGTTTTTCCGCTACTTAGTCATCTGAAAAGACTAGTAAAGTGTGGATGGAAACTTAAATATCAATTCCTCCCACAACGACTATTTGTAGTCTAGAGCTGATGTTCACACTGAATCCAATCCACATATAAATAATTATTATTAACATGAACACAGTTGAAAGTAACAAAACTGGCATGATAGGTAGGAGCCAATAATTGTTCCACCTGCTGCCTTCATATGTGAGAAAAAGCAGAGTAGCATCGTGCTCCTTCACTGATCTCTGATCAATAAGTTCAAAACGTTGCGGTCATTTGTGGAAATATTTCAGCTCCTCAAACAGTAGCACAGCTTTACATGTGGGTAGAACCACAAACATTCTTAAACTTTAGGGACAACGCAGAACACAGAAATGGGGGAAATGAGGTTATGTTGGGAGGAGGTGCTGCTAGAGACATACTCTTAGGGCTGCATCCAGGTATTAGCCGGTTCCTATCCAGGTATTAGCCAAGTGCAGATGAAATGTGTAGCTGTAATCCACCAGTTCCATCTCTGGTAGTTTCATGTTTTTGTGCTGATGATCAAACAACAGGAGTTCCTGTAATTAAGGCTTCCCATTTTGTCCCATTGTGCAATAATAAAAATAGTTATGAAATAAGTAATGAAATAGATAAATGCTGTAATGAAAAGCAGCAAAAGTTCCTGCACGTAGGAGTGGTTTCAGCACCCTCAGCGGACACGCCTCCAGCGTTTCAGAGCATAGAAAACTGTTTTTTCATTACTTTTGAGACCTAATTTTACATGTTTAGCTGTGTTTTTAATCATTCAAATTTGGCTGGGTTGTTAATAACATATATTTCTGTGGTGTGACAAACTCAGAACACACATTTATTGCGACTTTACACAGACTTTAATTTGACAGTCTTTATGAGACAGGTTGTTTATTTTCTTAAATAAACGATGCAAATGAAAAAGAAAGCCGCAATAGCAACACTAGATGATTAAAAATTTAATTTATTAGTAATTCAAATCAATAAGGAAACAAAAAATGTGCTTCACTAAGAATATAGAAAGTATGAATTAAAATAACAATAACTTAATTATCATTGAAGACAGGCTCAGAGTTGGTGTACAAGACTTGTTTTTCTGAAAGAACATATGAGTGACTGCAGCTTGCCCATCTTTCCCATGAAAGGCAATAACAATGTGGTATAGCTTCAGTGATGTGAAAGAGATGAAAAACACGCACACATGGTCCTGTCTGGCTTCGCAGCTGGTTCCGGTCAGTCCTGCAGCAAGACCAAAATTACACTTGAGGACATAATCTTGCCATGGCTCTGTGTTATCTCAAGCCACCATGATGTTGATTCAGCAGCGGAGACAGCAGGGTACAAGACTGAATCTAGGAGGAAATTAAGTGTGATGGGCTTCTGTTATCCATCATTGTATGTGGAAGTGTCTCATAACCAAGACAGGAAAAAAAATGTTATTAGGCGAGTATTTGTTTCTTCCTTCTATATAGTTTGGCACAAAATTCTGAACTGAAACCCCCCACCCCCCAAAAAAAAAAAAAAAAAAACAGGAAACATTTTTAGTTTAGGCTTCCAAACAACAGATTTTATGGAATGACAAAGGATATAAATTCCAACATGTCTAAAATTCATACTTCACTTCTGCTTGTTTGTGCAGCACTCCATCAGCAGTGTTCTAACTGTGACAAATTATTGCACGAGAATGCCTGATCTCCCCCACAGATGATATATTTCAAGAGCTCTCTAAGTCAGTTCAAAGCTAAAGCTATCTGAAGCTAATCTCCAGGGAAAACATTTATCTTTGACGAATCTTGCTTAATCATCTTCATGGTGCTGTGCAGCTCAGCATCTGAGGAGTTAGTTTGGATTAGGCCCTCCTTCTGTGTGTGAAGCTTATCACAGACACCACACAGTATCTGGCTACAAGTTGATGTTCTTAGCTCAGGAATCCTCTCTCACATCAGGCCTAGACAAAATCTATCTGTGGCTTTAAGCAACATGATACATCAAACTTTAATACTCTTAACCTCAGTGACCTTTCTTCTGTCTTTAGGGCTTTGTGTGTGTGTGTGTGTGTGTGTGTGTGTGTGTGTGTGTGTGTGTGTGTGTGTGTGTGTGTGTGTGTGTGTGTGTGTGTGTATACGGATAGATAGAGCAACTCTGGATCATTATTATCATTTCGTATATATTTACTATGGCAGGGCCACAGGCAGTGTACATGTTTGTGACTTTGTGACACTTTCTTTGAATCTTACAAAATAAACAATAACATTTTATGTAAGAGATTTTTATTACTTCTTCAAAAATATTTACAACAAATAGACCTTTAACACAGAAACTAACCCTTTAAAGAAATGGAAAAAAAAAAAAAAAAAAGAATGAGAGGGGTTGGGCAGAACAACAAATGAGAAAAAAGTCTGGGCACAAGAAAGAAAGGAGGGAGAAACAATAGGAAGTATACAAGGAAGTAGTTGCACCCATAGAAGGACAATAATGGTGCATTTGACCACCATTCATAAATGAAACAATCTTCTACATCAGCTGCAGAGAATTAATTTTTCATTGTTATCAGCAAACATCATTGTAATCTTACTCAGAAACTCTGAAAAAACATTTGGGTTTCCCAAGCCATTTTGCTGTGCATTGGTTTGATTAAATTATGAAACTGGACCAATACAAAACTCTGTTGTATAGTGATAACATTTAAAATTGAAAATGATAAACAAAAGGCAACCTTCACTGCTGTCTCATTTTAGATTTGTGCCAGAGCACATGAAAACTGTTCAAAATTGAATTTTCACAGCAGTATTTTATATTCAGCTGGAGGCAATACAGTAAGCTTCCTGGGCAGTCTAAGAAAGTAAATAAAATGTTACAACCTTACAACGACACATGCATTGATGAGGATGGTTGCTTCCCTCTGTTGTTTTTTTCTGTCATGAACTATATTTAAAAGAACATCAATCTATTAAAGATATAAATTAAATTCAAAAATACAATATTAATCCCAGAAGGAAATTAAATGTCTCTTGACATACAGACAGTAGTAACAAATGCAACTATATAAAGTTTTTATGGTTAGAGACCATGCCTAAATAGTACAGGCAAAACCAGAAAGGTGAAGGTGGGGAACTCAGATAATTTTGGCAGGAGATAAAGATGGTTTTCCAAGTACGAAGGACAAGCCTGAAGCTCTTTGGCATGGTTGAAAAAAACAAGAAGAGTTGGAGGTGAAAAGTCAAGAGGAGGGTGCAAGGATTCCATGTGTATAAGCTGTAGAATGAGAAGATATCCATGCGTTGCATTGTGCTGCACTGATTTTGAGTTGAATGTAATTAGATGAAAACAGACTGGATTTAACAGCACTTGCCTTTGAATTAAAAAGAACCTGATTTTATGGGTTTAAGTATAATTACACTGACCTGGATTATATTTGATTGAAAATCAATTAGGATATTTACATTTCTCTGTAAAGAGCCCTGAGATAGCTTCCACTGTAAACTGAAATGGCTTAAAAAAATTAAAGAAATTAATCAAAGCGTTATGGCTGATAAGGCTAGAAGTGTTTCTGGCTTAAGAAAGCAATTCCACATTAGTGGAAAAAACAGCGGTTAGAGTTCTGCCAACCTGTTCACAAACAATAACTATCATAGGATGATAGGATTTAATCTCAGTTTCTCTGCCGTAAGCAGAGAAAAGTTTAATACAGCAAAACCACAAAGCCTAGACCTCTATTATGTTAGACTATTTTTTTTTTCTTTCATTGATTTTAGAAATTTAAAATTAAAGCGACAGTAAATTGTTAGTTGGGGGAGTGTGAGTGGGTGTATGGCCTCCATTTTTGTGTTTACATTGGATGAGTGGAAGTGAATGTCTGTGTAACCCCTCCTTTGCAGCTATTCTCTGCAACAAAACTATGTAGCACAGCAAACCAGAAGGAGTATCTACTCTAGGATCAGTGAGGAAATGTGCAAGTGGTTAGACATCCATCCCAAATAACACACTTGACAGCAGACTGGCAGTAATGAGAGAAATATACGGAAACTGTTTTACACATAAACAGGCTGACTCAGCATTAAGATAATAATCCTTTTGTTATGTACACAAATAATTGAACCATGGTAAGCGCTCAAAAATACCTCTGAAATCTCAGGCATAAAAAAAAAAAAAATAAAAAAAAAAAAAAAAAAAAAAATATGCAAGCCTGCAATTACTTCAAACTTCCATTCATGTAAAGTTCAATAAACTAATTTCCCAGTGCCTCATTAACTGTAGTCGACTCATAGGAGCATCACGTATACATGCAACAAACACATACAAAAAGAACATTTTTGACTCCTTAAACTAATTTTTTAACTGCTTAAAATGTAACTAACCCCTAAATCAACTTTTTTTTTTGCTGATTAAACCGTCTAAATAGGTTATTTAGGGTTCTGTCTTTACGTTTCTGTGTGAATTGTGACATTTTCATGTAAATTTGTTTAAATTCGCATTATTCTGCCTGAAACCACGTTCGTGCAAGCCTCCTTTGGACAAAAGGTGCTGAGCCAGTTGCATTTTCCTATTGGTTGCAGTGGTACAGCCAGTACAGTACGTCACAGTCCTGTGTTGGGGTATAAAACCATCTTACTAAGACACACAGCCCCACCCTGCAATGAGTCAGGGGTTGGAATAGCTGGCCAAGTGTGGCAACAGTGAGCACTGATTGATAGCATTACTCAACTTAGCAAATGTGTGATTTATTTGCAATGTAGACACAGAGTGAAATGGGTCTCCTCGGCTCCGACTACTGACAATGGTATACTTTTATGTCTACAATGGTAGACATAAAAGTCTCCAACAACACAGAAAAAAGTCACCAGATTTATCACTTGTTGGTTTTTTAAATTAAAAAGTTGCTAAATATAGCAAGAAAGTTTATAAGTAAGCAACAGATCTTCGTTCTTCCTGACCACAGCTCTCCTCCCATCCCCACGCTCAGCTGTGCCACTCAGTATCTCTCGGTTCCACCCACTTTGCTGGAATTTTTCAAAATATGTGAGGGGCAGAGTTATGCTTTCATGGGGGTTAGTTGCCCTCCTGTTACAGCATCTTCTTGTGTATTTCTGCAATTAACTGTGCAGCACAACAGCATTGAGTATAATCCAATTTAACATGTTTCAGGACTGGTCCACACATTCACTCCACATACATTAAATCACCATTTGCTGCAACACAAGATTAATCAAACACACAGAAATCATCACATGTAAGTATACATGACTTTGTTATCTTAATTTTTCCTTACTTTATTTATCCCAACTGGTTTTATATGCAGTAAAGAACTCATTTAGCAGCATCAACACTTTGCTGACTCAGTTAGCATGCTGACAACATATAAGCAAATTGGGAACTCACTGGGATATCGGTGATACAAAATTTAAAAAAAAAATCAAAGTTTAAGTCACAGAACTTCAAATCTACGATTTATCAGTTCACATACTCTTCATCAAATCTGCTTTTTGTCATGAAAATTTCACTAAACTCAACTTAAGTTCTTTTGACTTCTGCTTTCCACACCAGCGGCCAAGATGACGTCTGAGAAAAGTAAGTAACTCTCAGAATTCTCTTACACCGCGTAGGGGATTGTTATTCCTCTTTGGAGTAGGACAAATAACCATCTGCTCCCCACTTGTGGCTAAACTCGACTTTATAAAGTAAGCTTAGTAGCTGTATAGTTTATCTGCAACTCCATTTCTAGGATGTAAAAGTGTGAAAGTTAAACTAACCTGGTTACACTCTCTCCCACGTGATTGCATGAGTCCCTGCATGCAACTTATACCCCTGAAGGGATACTTCATTCAGGGGGTGAAATGGCAGCTTGCAGACATTTAAAGAATAAGGCAAGAGTGAGAATCAAAGGTTTCCCTGGCTCATCATAGGTGAACTTAGGTGGGGTGCTCGGGGGGGTCCTTTGAATGTCTGTGGCTCTGATCTCCTCCCTCATGTCTGCCTTGGGTCCTGGGGCCGAGTCTGTGGCTGTGGTTTAAGACTGTGGTTTAAAACATTTTCTTAAACATTTTTAAAAACGTGCATTTTTATATTCCAAGCTTACAAGGTTAAGCATACTGAGTAATCATGATTAATCACAGTGCTAAAGTGTGATTAATCTGATTCAATATTTTAATCAACTGACAGCACTAAAATAAACCAAAGCAATTTAAAATAAAATTATATTTATATATATTAAGTGGAGCATCATTGCAAAAGTCAGAATGCTCCACTTGTGAAATTAAATCTCTTGGGCTTCACCTTGGCACTCAGACAACAATTCTGAGACAGGACACATGAAAAAAAAAGTATATTAATAAATATATCAATGCTATAAGTTGTCTTTTTTCATAAGGTCATGTAACATTTGTAGCTCAAAACAACTTTTTTTCAGTGGAACTGAGGGCAAAAATGGTTATTTGGATTGTACAGACCCCTGTTCTAGGTTAAGATTAGCATTTTTGCATTGTGTTTTGATAGGACTCAGTTATCATTTCAGTTGTAACATTTCTCAGGTTCCAGGTAAAGTAAGAGAATTAATTTTTCATGTTTTTTATTTAATCTCTGTAAAATTTGTTTTAAGGAATTAAAATGATCACATTTTATGTTTTATGTTCAAAGGATCATTTGTGAAAATTCCCGAAGTCCAGGTCAGTGTCAATTGTCCATTTCTACTTTGTATGTTCCATGGCTCATGGGAAAAGAGAAAATGGCTGCGGCAGGAAGCAGACGTGTCATGGAGTCCTACAGTGAGGTTAATGATGGACCGGCTGTCATTCCATGAGGCAGTGTTAGTGATAGGTTCTACACACACGTTCCTGTTGACCACACATGCTCTCCAGCCCTCGCACACTCATTTGAAAAGACAGATGTCAGGGAAGAGAGTGATGCATGTTGGAGTGAGTGTTTCTGACAAGCCTAAGCAGTCAGGGAAAACAAGGTCATGCTTCGTGATTACTAACTGACACGTGAATATGTGCAGACCAACCCGTTAGCGGCATCTCGTCTGCTGATGAGTGCTCATGTGTGTCTGTTAGTGTGTGACAAAGTACCACCACCTGGCTTAGTGTACTCCCAGCAATCCCCAAAGGCACTTAACACTGTGCTTCAAGCTTCTACAGCGCATATCCCAATAATTGCCCTTTCATCACTCTTCAAAGTGTCTATCACAGGGGATCCGGGTTTCAATATGCACATGTGTATTGCCGCTGCATGTGCTGATGGGAAAATTATCTTTTCATATGTCTATTGCATCCAATTTTGCTTTTTTCCTCTCTGTTTTCATTAAATTCTTTTTTGCTTTCTGTGTTTACATCCCCAGTATGTGTGCAAATTTATCACTCCATCCCTCTTCGATCAACATCTCCTTATCAATCAATAAAATACCTGCTCTCTTCTCTTCTCCACCGCTCATCCATTCCCTTTCTTTTTCTTCTCAACCTCCTTTTAGCTGTTAAGCTGCTGTGTGTTTGCTGGGTGTGTGGTTGTCCATGCATCTGCAGAGTAGATGGAGCCCAGCTGTCAGACCTGTCAGTCACTTTGCCTAGAGATGAAATCAGGATGTTCAGAGGACATGCAGCACCTATCTGGCTCTCTGCTGATAAGAGTGCTGCAAGCATGTGTGTATTTGTATGTATGTTGGTGGAGAAGCAAGGAATTTTTTGTTTAGTTTTTTTTTTTCTGTGTATGTGTGTGTGGGGGGGTGTTGGGGGGGGATATGTATATGTGCATGTTTTTTGCATTTTTAAGATCATTTTTGGTTTAATTACTGACTTGGTTGCTTATAGAAACTAAAGCTTGGTCCTGCTATTATATCTGAGGTCAAGGTGGCAAGTAATAATAACCTTACTTTTTTGTAAATATATCGCCAAATTTTGTAGAAAACAACATTAACTTGTCCACATTATCAAAGGACTTGAAGAACAATTAGGCTTTGTAAAAATAAATAAAACACTGAATTTGAAAAAAATTTCAAACAACAAAAAAAGAAGAAATATATAAAAACAGGTAAAAAAAAACAGAATTAAAAACATGTACAAACAGGAAGAAGTACAAACGTATTAATTCCCACCACCTTATTACTAAATAGTTCACCGCCGTATTATATATCCCTGTATATAAGAAATTGAATTAATATACAATGTGCGTAAAAATATAGTAACTAAACTGCATCAATATACGTTATATAATTATACCATATGCATCAACATTATTACAATAAATATGTCAATTACTAATAAATTATTGCCAATTTATATTTTATCATTGAAGATATATTGCAACAATATGCTACATACATAAATGTGTAGACCTACATACACATACATGCATACACATATGAACAACTAATAGATTTAATAAACAATATACTTAACCTCATATGACCTGGTTTCTTCCTTATTTAGATTGAATATGTTTCTTGTATGCACTGAAATGAATGATATTATTAGTTTGTTGAAATTAGATATCTAATTTGTTCCATAATTTCACTCCACCGATTGAGATCAACGTATTTTTTATGGTTAACCAGGCATACTGTGTTTTGAAGTTAAGTTTACCTCTCAAACCACAAGTTTTTGCAAATTACCTTGTAACATTTTATTCCTTGCCATGAACATTGCTACAGTTTTGTAACTGATTAAATTAGTAAGCTCCATGGCATTTAATTTACAAAACAAAAAGGTCTGCATGAGCGAAATATGCCACCAGTAAAAAAAAAAAAAATTGTTTGCCCATTTTTTTAAGATCACACTTTAAAGGTGGACACAAACACCAACTATTTTTTAAAAAACAGCGGATAAGTCTCTCTTCTTCCATAATAGATTGAAAAAACAAAACAACAAAAAGAAATAGATCTATCTATCTATCTATCTATCTATCTATCTATCTATCTATCTCTCTCTCTCTCTCTCTCTCTCTCTCTATATATATATATATATATATATATATATATATATATATATATATATATATATATATATATATATATATATATATATATATATTATAGATTTGCTTTGTTGTATGTTCCATAGGTGGCATGCATTTTCCTTTCACAGGGCTTCATTAAAACACATATTTACAAAATAAATTACATTAGGAATATAATAAGAAAAACAACAAATAACAAAGCATAATAACTCAAAACACAAGGAAATATACAGTGACCATAATGACTTGATGAGGGTGGTTATTGTAGAGCATCTACAATTTGTTTAATACCTTTTTATGACAAGGGGAGCTTTGTACATTCTATTAAGCAAACAAGACTGTAGTTTGAGTTGAGAGGTAATGGGAAGTCTCTACATACTGCATGTTAACACATCTAGATTCTTTTAATTGTCTTTAGGTCTGATTTTGTTTTTGTGAGTTGTTAAAAGTACATTATTATTATTATTATTATTATTATTATTATTATTATTATTATTATTATTATTATTATTATTATTATTATTTCTGTGGACATGTGAAATCAACTAAAATGTTTATGTGTAGGTTTAAGGTGGGTAAGTCTGTAAACTTGAAATACCTAATGGTTTTGAAGTAAAGTATGACTTATAATGGGTATAATTAATCTCAACAGAACAGTAACAGGACAGCTGAGGAAATTTGTGTGTTTCTAAGATTGAGTGTGAAGGGGGCTTTAAACTGCTGTGTCCGTTCTGTCAAGTAAGACTGACTGCTGGGTATGACTTTGTCTGTGCATGTCTTTCTACTCCAGTGAATTGTTTAGCTATGATTGGGAGCAAGGCACAGGAATGTAAATGTTCAGGGTGGCTGTTGAACAACTTGAGATGCTTTTTTTTTTTTTGTGCATTTTTTCCCCTTTTTTCACAGTTGCTATTAAGAGCAAATATTAATATATCATCTGGACCATCAAATATTACATCCTTTTGAATAATTATCTGCCTAAAGGTGTCATTATCTTTAGGATCTTGCTTTTGTATTTTGTGATTTTCTCCTCTTCAGTACTCGAGATCCATGATACATTGTTTTGGTTTTATTTAGTTGTTTAGTTCCTGTTTTATTTTTGAAATCTGTTTCTCTTTTGCAGTTTGTTCTCTTTACCTCCAGCGCCCTATTTCAGAAAGTGGGCTTAACAAATTCTGAACAGAAGGCAGCTAGTCTGAATAAATCTACTCGGCTCAGTGATACTCAGGATTTTCAGTTTCAGAACAGGTGGTATCAATCCGTTAGCTCAATTCGGAGACAAGCTAGCTCTGAGTGAAGCATGAGTGGGTGAATAGAAGAAGCCCTCATCCATGGGAGGCAGGTAACACGATCCACCTTGGCAACAGGAGGAAATAAGAAGCCTCAAAGTGCATATGTGTAGCCAGTGGAATTAGAAATCATAATGATAGCATAAGGAAAATAGCAAAACATATTTTACAAAAAAAGCAATGCTGTTGCCACAGTAAAATAGTGAGAGTTGGCGTGGCAAAGGCCAAGTCAAAGCGTGAGTGTAATTTAACAAAGAACTGAAGTTTTATTCTTGACATGTCACTTGTTTAATCTCCAAAAAAAGAAAAAAAAGGTGGATGACTTTTTTTGATTGACAAAATATTAACAACCACTGGATTTTCACTTGCAGGAATTAAAGAACACTTAATGAAATATAGGGACTACTGTCTTTAGTTTAGGAAGTGATTGATAAATCAGAAATTATTATAACAGATCCTATATACTGGTATGTTCTGGACTATTGAGTGCACCTGAATATAAGCCACACTACATTTGAAACAAACAAACAAAAACACGTATTTAGGCCGCAGGTGTCAATGTTGTGCATGCCTTGAGATTTTCCTTTGAGTTTTTAAAAAATGTTTTAATATAATTATTTGACCTTTTACTTTTCCCCTTTATTGTTAACTAAAGTGTTGGGTAAGAAAACAGGGTTTTTGTGTCAAAACCTCCTGTACATATGTCTGTATACGTCTTAGAGCTCAGACCAATGCCACTTGGCTTCCACATTGTTGATAATGTGGGTTGCATCACATAAGATCTTCACAGTACAAAACTACAATTGAGTATAAAATCCTTTATTTTCCCACAATGGGGAAATTTGGGTGTCAGCAGCAAAGCAAAAGGCAATGAAAGCATCCAGGTTCACACAGAACCATAGAAAAAGCACCAGACTAGCACAGTTGGCACTTTATTTTATTGCTCTCACCTGTTTTGGCATCCAGGAATCATTGCCATAGCTTAACTACATCAGTAGCATCTCATCAGCTTGGTAGAGTTCCTACAAATTCTGCATTCCAAATTCCATACTTTTCAAGACTTTTTCCCCATGATATAATAAACATTTGAGTTCAAAATAGTCTCCAGTTTGGGTTTCTTTTTTTTTTTCTTTTTTCAACAAATCATAAATTGACACTGCTAAAGTGGACTTCTGGTTCTGCAACATGATTAATATCTGTTTCACTCTTTTGCCATTTGGACAAACTTGGTTTAGATAAAAGATGTTTCTGTAGTGCTTTATTTTTTTTTTCCTGTTTAACATCTTAAAGTGTCACCTGTAAAGATTAATTAAAATCTATATTTCCCTAAAACAGTCTTTGCAAGTCACCAACACAACTGTGTTCAAAAAATCCAAACAAAACTCTATAAAACAAGACCAGATCTTAGTCTTACCTTTCCACAGTGTTGATAATGATTGCCTGCTTTCAACTGGAATGTCACAAAATAGATAAAAGACAAAGACATCCCAAAGTGTTTTTTCTTTCCATGTCATTTACTGCTAAAAATTATTTTACATTCAGTAGCTTTAACTAGATCATGTAAGTCTCTCCTGGCTTTTGTTGCCTTCCTTGCAGTTAAATTCCAAGAAGTACTCAGCTGTTTGTCTGGTTGGCTCAGGAATCCATCTTGTGTCCTCTTCACTTTCAACAAACAAGCCAAGCCCTGAGTGGTTATGTGGCCAGCTGGACATCTCCAGGGGTCCCAGTCACCCATTAAGGTCACTGTTTGACAGGTAGATGGTCAAGTTCTCAACAACTGCTTGGTAAGGCTGAAGACTGTTTATTTTTCCTGCTCTGCCACCTATAGTGATTACACCTTTAACCAGACCTGCCAAGATGATCCACTGAACTTTTGCTGTTGACTTCCTACCCTGCATTTGCACTGCTGTCAGAATTTCAATACCCTGTTGGATATAGTGGCTACTGTCAACAAGTGTCCTGTCTTCACTGCACATTTGATGACAGGGACTGTGGCCCCTTTTACCAGCAGAGTGTATATCTTCCTGACAGTGTCAGAATGAGATTGGTCCTTACTCTCTTTGTTAAAATGAACAGAAAAAGCTCCTTCAGACCTCTCATTGTGTACGACTATACGACTACATTGTGTTAAAACTACCAGAAATCTGTCTTGTGTTAAAAAATTTGACCCAGCTTCAGAATCTGCAGTTTTATATCATTTACTGCTTGTTGTTACACCTCTGCAGTTTTGTGTGATTGATGAAATAGGCTTTGGATAATTTTGGGATGACATGATTGCAGCCTGACATATGAAACTGACTGCAAACAATGAGAAAAAAGCTAATTTTATGTGAAAGTAATTTTGTAATGACATTAACTTCAGTCTTGCAACCCATCAAAACATAAAGTTTATTAGCAGCCATGTTTTTGAGATTTCTGTACAAAAAGCTAATTTAAACCAAGTTTCCTGAAAAACTTTTCCTAAATCAAATACAAATGGAACCAGCATCTATCCTTTCTGTCAGCTCAGGAGATGTGACGAACAAGATCTTTCCTCTGGTCCGATAATGGTGTTTCTTTTCCTGTTTTCCTTGGACTTTCACGAAAATGTTTACTTTGTTATGTTGCTAAGGTACATTTAACACACAGGTACATCTAAAAAATTCAAAATAACAAAAAAACTTCAATATTTTTGTCACTTATTTCAGAGTGATAATTTCATATTGTATAGATTCATTACAAAATGAGTGAAATATTTCAAGCCTTTATTTCTTGTAATTTTGATGAATATGGATTACAGATGATAAAAACCCACAATTCCAAAATGAATAAAGCATATTTTAACAGAAATGTCAAAAGTATGCTCATTTTTAGGCACTCAAGATGTGGTTGGGCCTCCTTTTGCATAAATTACTGCATAAATACAGTGTAGTATAGAGGTGATCAGCCTATGTTTCTGCTGAGGGATAATGAAAGCCCAGGTTGCTTTAATAGCGGGCTTCAGATCATCTGCATTGTTGGGTCTGGTGTCTCTCATCTTCCTTTTGACAAAACTCTATAGATTATCTATGGGATTTAGGTCAGGTCAGTTTGCTGGCCAATCAAGCACAATACCATAATGATACTCTTATCTTACACTGCAGCTTTTTTTGAATGAGACAAGTTTGCAGTGCCACTGCACAGTTTTTCTGGTTACATTGTCACTACAAGCTGTTGCTGTTTCAGCATCGTGGGGTGTGGTTAAACAGAAGGCTTCTTCACAGACCTTCCATTTTTCCACACAGTCTTTACATCTACCTGCAGTCCACCGATGGAAGGTTCAGGTTTGAGTACTGCTCCTCAAGCACACATTAGGGTCCCGTTTTCATGATCATTATTATCAGCTGCAGTTCTGTAGTACTCGAGAACGGTCTTGAGACTCGGATTCGACCGCATTTGTACTGGGTCTTGTCTCAGTCTCAGACACTGAGGACTCAGGATTTTATTTCAAGACTGGTCAAGACCACAACTGTAGAAATATCACTAAATTGCCAGAATATAGTCTATTTATTTGTTAACATCCTTGCTTTCATTGGATGCAAAATGTACTGATTCAAATCCAAGCAATAACGTGACTCATTGCTAATTACGAGTTTTTGTTACCACTGTCACCCATCCCCAGCCCGTTTCACTTGCACGCGGCTCTCCTACAAAGTGAGCTGTGGTTGTCTGGGAGCGGAAAAGATATCTGCCAAATCGTCAGAAATAAAATCTGTAAAAGAACATCCAGAAGAAAGCAGAAAGCAACATGTAAATTCTGCAGCGCTTTGCTTTTAGCAACAGTAGGGACTACGTCCAACTTTTATCGTCACTTAGAAAGGAAGCAATTGTGGAAGTGATGTTAAAAACTGTCTCTGCGTTGCTCTTTACCATTGAACAGTAGGAGTCGAGTCTCAGTGAGAGCTGTTCTTTGTTATTGTAATGCTCTGCACACACTGCAGTAGCTATTATTATTCTATTCAATTTAAAATAATATAAATTTAATCAGTGAATAAATACAAGAATGTAAGAGCACACAGAGCGCATGCTCATTGCTCTCTGTTTTCGTCACCTGTCGTCGTGGCAGACGCATGTAGCTCTGTGAGCTACCTGGCTGCTATGCTGATGGCTTCATTCAGCGGGAGAGAGGGCGAGGGCAGTCTTCTTCTTGGTTTCTTCTTGCTTGATGCTCCTTGGTTAATGTTCATGGTTGAGTGTTGTTTACTGTTAGTGCATTGACTTAATTGGTATATTGAATGGTGCAGAAGAGGAATGTTGTTTCTGCAAAAACACCTCAAGTCAATTGTTTTCCTCTACTATTTGTTACAATTTCCATTTATTTTGTTTCTATATTACAAATAACAATAAAATTTTTATCAATACACACAACATTTGTAAAAACACTACATGGGTATGTTACATTTATATTTTGAAATTTTATATATATATATATATATATATATATATATATATATATATATATATATATATATATATATCTGCAAGAATATACTCCATTTTTTTAATGCAGATGGTTCAAGAATAAAAACAATTAAACTATATTTTGGATGAAATGGTTTGTTAGATATTAATATCTAGGTGTTTTTATGGGAATGTGGATCTTTCAGATCAATTTGAGAAGCAATTTTGATCGTGTTTCACATTTTATTGTGTCATGTAGTGTGGGGCACTGGTCTTGGTCTTGACTTGGTCTCGCCTTCCCACGGTCTTTGTCTTGGACCTTAAAAGTCTTGGTCTTGTCTCAGTCTCGACACTTTCTGGTCTTGGTCTTGACTTGGTCTTGGTTTAGGCAGTCTTGTCTACAGCACTAATCAGTTGTATAAACCGACAAGCAATTCAGTTTTAGTTTTAAAATAAGCTAATTGGCAACTTATATTTTGAAAACATTATATATTTTTTGATTGCATTTTATTTTTCAATGATTTATTTTTTGATTACATTATATTTTTCAATGTATAATTGTGCAATGTTTTATTTTTCAATGCCAAATCTCTTTTTCGATGTCAATGTAAGCTGTCATCGTTTTAGCTACATACATTCTGTGCCACTTCCTTGAGTTCCAAAGAAAATAAAACCTTTATTTTCATCTGAAAAGAGGGATTTGGACCCCTGAGCATCAGTCAAATTCTTTTTCTCCTCAGCCCAGGTCAGATGCTTGGAGCTCATGTGTACCGTTTATCTGTGCAAAGTGGCTCTAGATGTTCTGACTCTAGTCTCAGTCCACTCCTTGTGAAATGCCTCCTAGTTCTTGAGTGGATTTTGCTTAACAATCTCAAGGTTGTGGTTATCCCTGTTGCTGGTGTACCTTTTCCCACCCTACCACTCAACTGTCTAAAAATATGCTTGGACACAGAACTCTGTGAACTACCAGCTTCTTTTACAGTGAGCTTGTGTAGTGTCTTCAGTTTTCTCTATAATTGTGTAGCCTATTTAGATTGAGAGATATTTTAGAATCTCACCATACATTTGCAGGATTTCTTTTAGTTATTTAGCTCATTAGGGTGTGACACCATGAGTTTCTTGACCTTTTCTTAATATGTTAACTTTCTGAGACAATGAATTTTTCATTATCGGTAAGCCATTATCATCATATTTGCAAGAAGTGAAGGTTTGAAATATTTCACTCTAATGTGTAATCGAATGTATATTATAATGGATCTACATAATTTATAAGTTTCAACTCCTGAAATGAGTCACAAAAAATACATCTTTTCTCCAATATTCTAATTTTATGAGATGTACCTATTTGAATAAGAGTGCTGTTTTTTAATATACGTATTTTCACTGTCAGAGGGTATAACACTGTTGGACATATTGGCCAATTGGCAAGGAACAGAAAAGTTAGAAATAAGGCTTGGACTTGCACATGTTATTTTCAATAATTTAATTAGATTTTTCAAAAATAAAACATTTAAAACAATTAACACATATCTGCTATTGTGTGGAGCATGTAATTAAAAAAAAATAGATTTTAGAGAGCCGTGCAGCTGGTGCAGCATTCAGTGTGCAAGCTCCATGACATTTACTGACCAGGTTATTTTATCAAACACTGATGGATTACAGGAGTAAATGTACACTTGCAAGCTCTTCTCTGTAGGCCTAAACAGTATCAGAATCCCTGACATATATTTACAACCTAAATTATAATGTTTGTTTAATTAAATGTTATTAATTTATTTCCAATAGTCTATTCTATATTCTCGTTTTTGTGTCACTTCTCTTCGTTACGCTGCTTCCTGTGTTGTCTATGTGTATTGTTGATGTTTTGTCCAATCAGATTTCAGTCTCTATGTGCTACCAGGGGCAGTGTAATCAATCAGCTTTCAAATTCGCCTCACTGAGCCTACTAGAAGGCTCTCAATGATGTTAGAGGTTTTCTGCCCTCTAACTGGATAGTCAGAGCAACTGTATCAGCCCCAAGTTTTGGTAGCAAGCACAACTTCAGTGATGTGCACTATGCACATTAGTACTTGTGAATTTTTTTATTTTTTTTATTTTATGCCCACAATGGCTGATGGAGAAGGAGAAATTGAAATTGACAGAGTCATCAAAGTCTTCCTGCATAAACAGAGGAGGATGGATTTTGTCTAAAGAAATAATCAGCAACTGAGTGAGTATTATGTACTTTATTTATATATGTAACATGACAGTTGTGGCTGCAGTCTGGAGGTCTGGAGTTGTCTTAACTGGTTTTCTTGTTTTATTAACAATAGTATTCACTTTCAATACTCCAAATTCCCCATATAATTAATTATTAGGAGGCTAATTGATAAATAACAGTAACATGGTGGTTAGTAAAAGCTAATATTTAAGCACTAAATTTAGCCATGTTAATAGCCACCATGTGTCAATGTCACATGTGCTGCAACATAGTATATAACCCCCAGCTGGGCCAAATTTTGTTATTGCTCATCTCCCTGCCTGCTGTACACTTAAGGAACTGATTTTTTGGAACAGACCTATCACTAATGGTTTCAGCTTTGTAGTTGCTGAATATTATTATCTCTTGCTGATTTTGCCTAATTGACCATGGCAGGGCTTCAGTCAGAAAGCACACAGGGCATGAGTAGATTTTAAGCAGTTAACTGTAGCAGTACAAGGATACATTCTGGGCACAGAATTAATGTCATTTGCTGCATCATGTCACAGGTGGAGAACGTGTGGAGTATCTGTTTTGGGATTGTTGTTATACGAGAAAATTCTGGAAGGTTATAAGAAACTTTTTCATCGAAAAAAAAGAAAATTACTTTTATCAAATAAGATTGTTTTTTATTTGGAATGGTAAAATGTGACCTTAGTGATACGAAACTTTTATATGTTATTGACTTTTTAATTATTTGCGGTAAATATATTCACAACTCCAAACATCTGCAACAAAAACCTAACATCCAGATTTTCTTATCTTCAATTAAATATAGGATTCTATATAGGATATAGAGACCTTAAAATAAATGCTAAAGCCATTCAAATTATATCTGCCCTTGAAAGACTACAACCCTCAAGCACCAATTTTAATGTTGACATTATAATTTACACGTTCTATAATGCCCTTAGATATTGTGTTTGTTTATATCTTGTTCTCTACTGTCTATTTTATTTTGTTCTTGTATGTTTTCAATTCATGTGGCTACGAAGTTGTATAACTAGGTATATATAAATTCACTCTATATAATCCTCAAACAAAATAAAACAAAAACAAGAACGAGATGTGATTGCCAGGTTCTGAACACACACAGAGCAGTTTTCAGATGAGCAAACGTCATATACAATCCTGAAACAGAACAAGACATCTCCCTAGAACTCTGTCCAGCATGGTAATGGTAACTGTCCTCTCATGCTTGAGAACAAAATTAAATCAAAGATGTTTGAAGATTACTTAGTATTTTTGGGTTGATGAGTAGCAACTACAAAACCTTTAAAACATATTGTTAATTATAGAGTAAAACCTATTCATTATAGACAAGACTTTGACTGCATGAGTAAAATATGTACATTTTGTGCATTACTACTAAATAAACTGTAGTTCTCACAGGATTATGATATTTCATTGTAGAAATTATCACAGTTGATTTAATGTACTTACTTACCCACAAAAGTTATTTTTATTAGTGCAGGATGCATTAAAAAAACAGGTCTGAACGACGTATTCAGAGCAGGACACTTGAAATTGGATCACTCAGTACTGATGTTAATGCCAGGCCTCAGCAGAACCTCTGTAATACAAGGCCTTGTTAAATTACATGGTTTTATATAGTATTGGTTGGTGTATTAATTGTAACGTTATAGTGATGGATTAAATAACTAAACCCCAGCTGATGGCCCATGCATGGCCTGCCACTGCATTTAAGACTGTTTTTAAGAGTAAACTTCATAAATGATTGTCAAGTCAATCCAAGTTTATTTGTATAGCACATTTCAGCAGCATGGCAGTTCAAAGGGCTTTACATCGTAAAAACATCAATCAAGTATACATCAAAATCATCAAGCAAGTATACAGCAAAATCATCAAAATCATCAAGCAAATATACATCAAAATCATCAAGAAATTATTAATGCATCAAAAGCATAAGGATCATCAAGCAAATATCATCAAGCAAAAATAATTCAAAAATATTGATCAGTGTTCCACTTACTACTAACCAAAGGAAGTTATAAACAGGTGGGTTTTTAGCTTTGATTTGAATGATCTCAGTGTGTCGACTGTTTTGCAGTTTTCTGGGAGTTTGTTCCAGAGTTGTGGTGCATAAAAACTGAAAGCTGTTTCTCCATGTTTGGTTCTGGTTCTGGTTCTGGGGATGCTAGAACCTGAAGAGCTGAGTGCATTAAATCTTGATTTTATACTTAACCATTTCTCATTATTTCACAAGGTAAATAACTTGCTGTAGTAATAATCAGTGTGACCAAAGATAAACGCATGGATGAATTTCTCTAGATCTTGTTGAGACATTAGTCCTTTAATCCTGGAAATGTTCTTCAGATGATAGAAGGCCGACTTTGTAATTGTCTTTATGTGTCTCTGAAGGTTCAGGTCTGAGTCCATCACTACACTCAGATTTCGGGCCTGATCACTAGTTTTATAGCTGTAATAACTGAAGCTGCATGCTGAATCTAGACCATTCCTCTTTGGGTCCAAAGATAATAACTTCAGTTTTGTTTCTGTTCAGCTGGAAAAAGTTTTGGCACATCCACTCATTGATTTGTTCAAAACATCTGTTCAGTGCTTGGATGGGGTCAGAGTCACCTAGTGCATTGTAATATAGAGCTGTGTATCATCTGCATAGTTATGGAAGCTAATCTTATTACTTGTTATTATCTGAGCATGTGGGAGCATGTAGATATTAAATAGAAGGGATCCCAGGATTGAACCTTGGGGTGCCCCACATGTGACTTCTGTCCGCTGTTATGAGAAGTTACCTACTGACACAAAGATGTTCCTGTTCTTCAGGTAAGATTTGAACCTATTAAGTACTGTACCAGAGAGTCCAGTCACTTTAATAATATTCCATGGTCAACAGTGTCAAATGCTGCTCTGAACACTATGGTTCTTCCACAGTCTGTATTTGTGTGGATATCACTGAACACTTTGATGAGGGCAGTCTCAGTACTGTGGTGAGCACAGAAACCAGACTGAAAGACATCAAAGCAGTTTCTCATTGGTAAGAAGCTGTTTAACTGTTGAAACACAGCTTTTTCAATAATTTTGCTGATGAATGGAGATTGGCCTGTAATTCTGCAATATTGATTTGTCCAGATTGTTCTTTTTTAACTATGGTTTAATAACTGCTGTTTTAAAAGCCTGGGGGACAACACCTAATGAGAGGGATGAGTTTACAATTTGAATCAGGTCAGATGCAATGACAGGCAGATCTTTCTTAAACAAGGTTGTAAGTAGGATCTCAAGACAGGAGGAGGAAGAGCTTAATTGTTTTAAAATTTCTTCTAAGGTTTCATGGTTGAGTTGGTGAAATTCAGCTATTTTGTCTGCATTTGTTATGTTTGGGTATAACATCATTATTGGATTTGGTGTGGATGTGCAGATTAACCCTTTAATTTTTTTCTCTGTAAAAAAGTTGGCAAATTCATTGCAGGCCCTGGTAGAGTGGTGTTCAGGTGTTACAGTCAGGTGACTTTGTAACTTGTCAACTGTGGCAAACAAGGCACAAGCACTGTTGATCTTTTTGTTTATGATTTCTGCAAAAAAAAAAAATGTTTCTCTTGCATGTTTTAGAGATGAGTGATAGCTCTGCAGCCTGTTTGTAGATTTCATAGTAACATGAAGTCGAGTTTTACGCCATTTATGTTTGGCACTTAAAGCCCTTTGCCCTCGATAAAGGCTTCTTTTGCTTCTTACGACTGGAGCATTTATCCACAGAGATTTATTTGCCATTTTATGCCGTTTATGTTCAGCCCTTTAACAAAGGCTTCTTTCCTTTCTTACAAGTAGAGCATTATCCACAGAGATTTCGTCCTACCAGACACAATCTTCACTTTAACAGGAGCAATGGAATGAATGATGTCTGAAATTTTAGAACAGACGTTATCTACCAGCTCATCTACTTGGTTACAGCATGGGAGTGAGGTAGAGGAGTAGATTTGATTGAAAGTTTCAGCTGTGTTATCTGTAAAAGAACATAGTCAACAGAGATTGTACTTTCAAAAACAACAGAAAAATGTTGTTTTTGAGATTGTTACAACAGAAGCCAAACATTTAAAACAGAGAAAATCTGTGGTTTAATGAGTGTTGGGAATGCAGCGGTGCTAAATTCAATTATTCTGGATGCAGACAATCCCTAACATGTGGCAGTTTTAGATCAACACAGCAACACAATATTATAAAATATCACAACATATAATCAGCAAAGCATTAGCAAACATGCAACAGAAAGGCAATTAACAGTCACCTTATTTTAAATACCTAATTAAGCCTGGATAACGAACGGTTTATTTGTCAGTCGCTGGTCATTCAGTCAAAACAAATTGTCCAGAGGTACAAAAAAAATTATGAAAAAGGAAAAAAAACTCGTTCTCGTCCGGCAGGCAAATGCATGAGCAAGCTGGTGTCCCAGCTGAGGGTTCTCGGCAGAACTGGCTGTACTGTTGGTTGGTTGAAAAACCTAAAAGATACCTCTTTGTCGACAGATTCGGAGGCCTGGCTTCAGCGGGGGTCTGGAAATAGACATCAAAAAAAATTTACGTCCAAAGAACTTAAAAGCTGGATACACTGACAGCTTCTTTAAAGTTCTCCAGTTAACACTTCAAAGGTTTTGAAAGTCATTTTTCCTGGCCAGTAGGTTAGAAGGAAACCTGCGCAGAGCTGTTGTGTCATCGTCGGAGGCTGGCTCCAAAAGAAAAAGTTTTGAGATTCCGGAGTTGGTTTTGTAGCTAGTTCTTTATCTGATCAGCTCTGATAAGATGAGTTTTAATGAAGGGGGGATTTTGGCCGTGAGGTCTCGAGCACAAAGAATGTGATGCTTAGGAATGTGATTTGATCAGTTTTTGAATAAAAATATGGAGTCCAACATGAGGCATCCCAACAAGGTGAGAAGAAAATAAAAACAGCTAAAATATGCTTGTTTTTCTATCTAGTATGTTCTCAGACTGAGATTCAGACTGAAGAGTGAGTTGTTAAGAAACACATGTAGAGGATTTAAAAATCCTATTTCCACAAAAATAACTGTAAGGAGTCACACAAAGTGAGGTTGATCGTTTACAAATATAGAAATGAAACTGTTATGTAAAATATAGAAGGATGTAGCTTGATTACCAACATAGATGCATGATGGTTGGATAGTGTCGTTTTCATCCTGGACATGGAACACTCAACCAAATCTACACCTTCAGCAAGGTCCTGGAGGGTGCATGGGAGTTCACCAAACCCACATGTGTTTTGTGAACTTGGAGATGGTGTTTGACCATGTCCCTCAAGGAGTCCTTTGGGGGGTACTATGGGAGTAGGGAGTTCCAGGCCACTACTCGAGTTGTGAAGACACTGTATGACCATTGTCAGAGCTTGGTCTATATTGCTGGCAGTAAGTCTGACTCGTTTCCAGAGAGAGTTGGTCTCTGTCAAAGCTCCCTTTTGTCATTGATTATGTTCGCAAACTTTATGGACAGAATTTCTTGGTGCAGCCATGGTGTTGAGGAGATCTGTTTTGGTGGCCTTAGTGTTGACTGTCTGCTTTGTCCAGATGATGTGGTTTTGTTGGTTTAATTAGACCGCGATCTCCAGCTGTCACTGGAGCAATTTTCAGCCAAGTCTGAAGTGGCTGGGATGAAAATCAGCATCTCTAAATCTGAGAGCATGGTCTTGAGCTGGAAAAGAGTAAAGTGCCTTCTCTGGGTCAGGGATGAGGTCCTGCCCCAAATTAAAGAGTTTAAGTATCTTGGGGTCTTGTTCACAAATGAGGCAGAAATCAAGTGACAGATCAATAGAAAGATTGGTGCAGCATCTGCAGTAATACAGGCACTGTACCGATCTGTTGTAGTGAAGAGAGAGCTGAGCCGAAAGGCGAAGTTCTTGATTTAGCAGTCGATCTATGTTTGCAGCCTCAATAATGGTCAAGAGGTGGTGGTGATTGAAGAACGAGATTGTGAACACAAGCACCCGAATGAGTTTCCTCTGCAGGGAAAACTGCAGAGGATCTATCTATAAGGCCTTATAAATAGGGTGAGAGATCCAGTCATCCGGGAGGCATTCAGAGTAGAGCCACTGCTCTTCCACATTGAGAGAAGCCAGCTGACGTAGCTCGGGCATCTGGTTAGGATGCCTCCTGAACACCTCCCTGATGAGGTGCTCTAGGCATGTCTCACCGAGAGGAGACCCAGAGGAAGACCCAAGGGGGACCATGGTTCTTGGCTAGCCTGGAAATGCCTTAGGATTCCCCTGGAGGGGTTGGCCAAGGTAGCTGGAGAAAGGGAAGTCTGGGCTTCTCTGCTTACACTGCTGCCTCTGTGACCTGACCTGGGGTTAAGTGGAAAATAATGGACTGATAGTTCATCCATACATGGACTGATAGTTGGATGGTTAAGGTGGTTGGATGAACCACAGCATGAAAACAAGCCAAATCAATCCTTAACTCCATCATATGCCTTCACACATCTTATAAATTAAATACAACATCAATATAGCAGTCATGCTGAATGTTAAGCCAGCATTTTATTTGAGAATATTCTCTCCCCCTGTTCCATCTGATGTCATCTGGTTCATTTAAGAATATGTGCATTTTAGAGTTTTCTCCTCAGCTGACAGGTTTTTTTTAGCTTCCATAATGACTGAAACAGATTTTTGCTTCAGCTGCCTCTATTCGGAAACTGAAACTGTTTTCTCTGATACAGTAGACATTAAAGTACAGCAAAGGCATTCATGCTCAACTAAAATTTAAGCACAAGAAATTATGAAACATAATAATTTGGTTTTCTGGCTTGGACATTCCTACATGCAAACATACTTGTGGTTGGGCCTTGATTGCAGAGATGCTTTGAAAGATTTTAAGGGTGTTTTTTTTTTTTTTTTTTTTTTTTTTTTTTTTTTTTTTTTTTTTTAGTATTTTAGACTTTTCCTTCAGCAGATCTTTTTCAAGTTTGACACTCCAGCATGAAATTGTACTGACAGTGACTCAATAAAAAAATAAGAAAGAAGTACAAGAAGGAAGAAAGGAAAGAACTAAGTAATTGGAGGAGAGAGGAAGGAACGAAGGAAGGAAAGAGATAAGTGAGGGATGGTGGAAGGAAGAAGGAACATGAATAAGAAAGGAATTACATATGCAAGGAACAAAGGATGGTGACAAGTAAGAAAAGAAGCAATCACATAAAGGAATAAAGGGGAATAAAGGACATAAGGAAGGAATTAATAAAGGAAGTACATATGGAAGCAACAAAAGAACAAAGGAAGGAAACAGAATGAAAGAGAAAAGTGAGGGCATAACATTTGGAATAGAACATAAATTACCATCTGGAAGTACAAATACTTTTTCATCTTTTTATTGTCTTTTTCCATACATATCCAGACCGGGAAGATACTGAGTTAAAAATCCGTACTTTTCCAGACTGACCAGGAATCCTTTGCTCTGGTTCAGGTTCTGCTACAAATTTACCTGCTAAACCCATGGGTACTTCCACGTGCAATACAAACACTTAAAATATTATATATATTAGTTTTACTTT